>CM045923.1:23601836-24924336 GCA_025177825.1 Aechmea fasciata
GTGAGATTCTAGGTACGTCGTTGTACGTACAGGGCAACGTAACATAGAGCATGTTTGGTTGTACTGTAGGATATAGTACTGTTGTTTGTTTACATACTATTTTTTACTAGTAAAGGATCCTCGTGCGTTCGCGAGGAAAGAGAACGTCGTGAGATTCTAGATACGTCGTTGTACGTACATGGCAACGTAACATAGAGCCTGTTTGGTTCTGCTGTAGGATATAGTACTGTTGTTTGATTACGTACTATTTTTTACTAGTAAAGGATCCACGTGCGTTCGCGAGGAAAGAGAACGTCGTGAGATTCTAGGTACGTCGTTGTACGTACATGGCAACGTAACATAGAGCCGGTTTGGTTCTGCTGTAGGATATAGTACTGTTGTTTGATTACGTACTATTTTTTGTTTATTAATTTAAGTATTATCTTACTATCTAAAAATACGTCCAAATAACTTCCTCCTGCAGCACAATTGGATCAAATTAATTGAAGTTTAATTTATGGCGCTACAACTATATATATTGTGATATGGAGATAAAAATTTTTAGCGATGAAGCATATATAATTTCGTCGTTAAAGCAAGTAATGAGCCGCTGATTTTAATATCTTTGTAGAACGAACGTCTTTAGTGACGGCTTAACTTTGTTGCTAAAATGTGGTCGCTATTAGTTCTGTACGAAATTTTGGGGGATTTTTTTTTAAAAAAAATATTACACTACAACAAAATATGTTTTAGACGACGCTTTCTTCTAGCATCTTTAATATTTAGCATTTGTCGACACTATGATTAAGCGTCGCCAATAAACATATTTTTATCAAATATTTATATAAATTTTTTGACGCTATATTAAAACGTCGGATTATCCCGGCATGTTTATTTAACGTCTCTTTACCCGACGCTTTTACAAGCGTCGGGATTATTTTTGCCTACGATTTAAAGCGTCGCTAATTATTATTTAAGGTGTCCTTAAATGCAAGATTTTTTGTAGTGTTACTTCTCATTAATGAAACCTGATCTTCTTGAATTTGTGAAACCAGGAGCCTTTTCGGGCAATACCGTCGAGCACATACTGAGCAACATTCCTTCTAGCTCTGCACTTCGTCCCCGCAGGATTGCTGAGCCGGTTCCGAGCGTAACCAATGGATCAGTACTCTCAGGAGGAGAGCTCAATAATGGTGCTACAACGAGGAGGCTTATGAACTTATCAAGAACACAGCAGATTCTGCTTGTGACATGCTCAAGTAATAGTGCAGGTCCCTTCAATGGAGAGGCTATGATCACAGTTGGTTTACTCTACAAATACACCAGCATAGACGAAGTTAGAATTTCATGTGTGTGCCATGGGAGCTCCTTCTCACCAGAGGAGTTTGCGAGGCATGCTGGGTGCACAGATACTTCGCAAGCATTAAGAGAGATTGTAGTTCATGTCCCTTTGTAGAAGATTAATTTAACAACATGCATGTACTTCTTCGATCTTTTCAGTTGCATGTAATAATATGGTGGGGATTCAAACTTAAGATATTTCCCTCTGATACAATGTGAAATTAAACAAGCATATATAAGAAACCCTCAAAATTTCTATTCTTTGTTTCTTATAGAAGATTATAACTGTAAAATATTGTTAGTCGTGCCTCGAAATTTGGTTATCGACTTTGTTTTTGTGATCGACAGCTTGGTAGTGCGTTAAATTTAAAGAAGAATTTGTGAAGAAAAATATGAATAGCTGTGGTGGGTACGTAGCCCACGCCCATTTTGAAATTTTCTTTTTCTTTTGCTCCGTACACGATAAAGTGAACTGTAATAAAAAGAAATTTTATACTTTCTTTTTTTTTTTATAGCAAAGTTTCCTGTTTTTTCACATGTGGTTTATTTTGTTCCCTACAAAAAGTTTTCCACGTAAATCTATTTCTTTTTCTTTAAACTATTTTTATGGTTTGTCGACTACGTAGTCGGCTTTTGTCGTTCTGTTTGTGTATTGCTCGATCGTGTAAAAAATATTGAAGACAATTTAAACTCCGAAGAGAATATTGAAACGAATTGAATTAGATACAAGATAATTAACATGAACAAAAGGTATATATATATACTTTGGTCCTTAAAAGACCGATAAAAAATCAATGCAATACCACTAAATAAATCAATTGTATATATAAATAACGTATTATATTATTGATCTATAACCAGTAATTAATTAAGTCGCCTGCTTGGCATGGCAATGATAAATATAACACTAAATCTATTTCTTTATACAAATAAAAGATCAAATAGTATTGATTAGTAAAGGTTTAAATTGCCGTGGAATTAACTTTAATTCTTTATAAGCTTTTTTAAATATAAAAAATATAAAAGCATCATTCTCTATCGATCGTTTTATTGAATTTAACATGCATCAAAGCAGGAGGTTCAGACCGTCATGAAGTTTCTTGTTGAAGCAATTGAAAGATTAATATATTGACGTACGGGAGGTTCGAATATTGGATCGATGCTATAAATTCCGACGAACTTGTTGTTCACATAACAAAGTTAAATTTTTTGAACTTAAGATGACAAATTACAATCGATCCAAAGTTCGATCATTCTATTTTTCACTCATTTGGTCCACACTGTTTTTGTTGACCTGGTTGTGTTCTAATGCATCTGGTAAAATTGCATGTATTTACGGAGACCAACCACCTAGTTATAGGCCATTTCGAAAACGAAACAGCCCTTTAACTTTTAATTTTTTTAAAATTAAAAACAATTTAGTCAAATAGATTAATTAAGAATTATAGCTAATGAGTTGCCAAATTTGATGGTTTTAATTAATAGCAAATAAAGCGAGAATATATATTAATGGTTTTTAATATAACTATAGAGCAATTAATGATTTTCAATACAAAAAAATGGGAACTGGCTGATTCGACCGTAACCTTGTTTATAAAACAATTCAGTTCAATCCTCTGAACGGAATAAGCTAAAAAATCGTTTTGAACCGTCCAAACTGAAAGTTCAACCATCAAAATGATGAACCGGTCGAGCTATAATCAAACGGACTGAATTTAATTATTTGATCAAATCATATTAAAATCTAATGATTTAAAATCAACTCTCCTGATTTTATTTTTTATATATTACCACGTACAAATTAGTCTAATAAAAAGAAAAACTTTATACTTATATTTCTATGAAATTTGGTCTATAAATAATGATTATTTTATAATTAAGTATAATACTGAATAAAAAAAATATATTTTTATATAATAAATTAAAAATAATAATTAAATATATATGATATCATGTGATGTTATTGATTTTTGATTGAACAATATTTTTAGTTGGATGTTGAACACCATTTTTAAAAGATGGTTAACCAGCTTCCTGTAAATATATTGAACATCAAATATATTCTTACAAAGTTTAATTTTTCATAGTTATTCTTACAAAAGTCTTCATATTTTCAAATATATCTCTACTATTAAGATCTGTTAGAAAAATATAATTAATCATAAGTAAAATATTTAATGCTGATTAGTGAATGAGATAAATTGATCATTTTATTCAATTTTATATTATTTGTGATGGTAGAAAGGAAGAAGATGGCTGTTGAAAATTTTTAGGAGGATAGGCTTTTAAAAAGACATATTTGTGATAGGAAAAATATTTTTTCACTTATATATTTTATATGAATAATAAATCGTGATCTAATGTACGATAAAAAATTAGAAAGAAAAATATAAACATTATTGAATTTTTATAGAAATAAATATAAGAAGTTAACCTTTATAGAAATGTATTTACTATTCCATATATTTACATTAGCTAGGCTACTATACTATCGGTAGTACTGAGGGCTACGAGCTACCAAGTTGTTTTCGATGATGCGGCTTCCATATTGATGATCAGCTCCGTTAGACTTATCTACACTATTAAAAATATTTAGAAATTAAATTTCATAATTTTTCGATATCATTTACCTATCAAACAAGTAGTCTAAAATTAAACGGCTAAAAATAAAAATCTTATAAAAACTGATGATAAAAGATTTAAATTCAAGATCAGATATACTGATCTTACTCTAAATAGTGAAAAGAATTTTTTATAAAATTTTCATCGGGCTTGAATTGTTTTACACTGTTAAGCTCCCAAACACACCATATCGACCATTAAAATTATTAATTTTGAGATCTTTTGATCACTAGTCAAATGATATCGAAAAAATTTGAAATGTTGTTTCCAAATACTTTCAATCGTGTAGATCAAGTCTAACGAAACCGATCGTCGATTTGGAAGCAGCATCGATCATCAAAAACAACTTGGTAGCATGGAACCTTCCGTGCTACGGATAGTATAGTAGCGGGACTCTATTTACATAGTCATAGATAATAAGTATGAAAATAACTTTAATATATATATAGGCTAGGGCTTAGGGATGTCAACGGGCTGGGTTTTGGTTGGATTAATTTTTAAAAATCTAAACCCGAACCCGAACCCGAACCCGAACCCGAAAACCAAATTAAAATCCATACCCGGATCCAAATCCGGCAGGTTTTAAAAATTCATACCCATATCCGTACCCGAAAAAAACCCGAAGTCCGAACCCGAACCCGAACCCGAACCCAGGCGGGTTTTAAAAATCCACATCGTTGAATAAAGATATAAGGGATAAAAATTATTAAATATTTTATATATTATATAAATAAATAAAAATAAATTATGTATATATATAATTTATTCGGGTTTGGTTTCGGGTCGGTTAAATACAAAATCTATATCCATATATATATCCGTCGGGTTTTTATTTTCTATACCCATAATCGAATCCATACCCGTTTAGCTCGGGTAAACCCGCCCATTCGGGTTGATTCGGATAATATTTCGGGTATCCATACCCATTGACATCCCTAGCTACTAGGGTTACCGCCATTTTATACTTATTAAATTTTTTAACATTGGATGAAGAGATGTGAGGTTAGGATGATAGTGGATTCCCGATTAGACTAAGGCTTAGTTTGGTATTAAGGCCTATCTAACGCTATTAGATAAAATGAAGTTGTGAAAAAAACATATAGGGATATGCTTCTGTGTTTTCTAGTGGTACGTCGGAAAATATATCGTAATCGACTCATCGCGACATGCGAATGCAATATTACGTATGAAAATAAATATGGTATTTTTCCAACGTATTTTCTCACCGCACGTAACACAAATCTCCCTAATACCAAACGAAGCCTAATAGTGGTCCCTTAGGGTTAGTGGTGACGAATAAAAATGATCAAAAAGTAAATTTAACGGTCGAAAACTTTTGAGTACAAAAAGAATTAATTATACTCATATATTTAATATAGTAGCCGGATTAATTGTGTATAAATGGTTAAAAACACTACAACAACTCACGTAACGCACGTTGCATGAGCCCCTCATCCTCGTAGGTGTCAGCGTAGACGTACCACGCGGCGCCAAAACTCCAGAGACGCAGCCACGCAGCCTCTTTTTAACCACCACGCGCCACTCACGTTACCAAAAGCACATCTCGCCGTCCGTCGTGAGGGCCCCGAAAATGAACGGCCGACGAAAGCCTCGTCGCTTCAGGCGCCAACCATGTCGTGACACGTGTCTCGTACGACGCGTTGTTCACGCTCCTCGGGGACAGATGTCCTATCTGTCTGCTTCTGACGTGGCGACATCCGACGCATATAAAATGGCGCCGTTACATGCATGCACCGAGTAGAATATATACATATAAAAAAGGAAAAAGTCATAAAAAAAAAAAAAACTTTAAATGACGTGTATCAATTTAGTGTCATGTAATTTCATTTTTTTTATTATTAATTTTTCATTAAATTATATACACACTTCAAATACTCTACATATAGTTTATCGAATATTCATTTTAGTAATCTCTAGTTTTAACTTTCATTCTTGATTTAACTAAAAAAAAATTTAACGAAATTGCATAATTTTGCATAATTTTATCCAATTTTGCACCATTTCGTCCAAAATTGCATAATTTTTCTTCTCTCCCTCTTTTTTTTTTTTCTTTGTTTTACACCATTACACTATTTCTTTTATTTTTTTTTTACACCGTTACACTATTTCTTTATTTTTCTGTTTCTCTTCTTCTTCTTCTTCTTCTTCTTTCTGCAGGAGTAGTTTTTTTTTCCTCTTTTTCTTCTTCTTCTTCTTCTTCTTCTTCTTGATTTTTTATAAATATTTTTTTATAATTTTTTTGGTCACGATCTCTCCCATGCCCTCTATCGCAGCCCACCCTCGTCTGTGTTTTTCTTCCCTCGTCGGTGTGCTTTTTGTCCCCGAAAATCACTTGTTCTTCTGGGCCGCGGAGGCTAGGCGGTGGAGGAGAATCGGATTAAAAAAAAAGAATCACGGCGCGGTCTCGGCGAAGTCGGAGGCGAAGAGGGCGGGGGTGCACCGGCGAGGACAAGGGCGTGAGGAGCGAGGCGAGGCACGCCGTTTCCTCCTCCACGTCTGTTGCTTTATTCGTAAAGGAAAAAAAAAGGAGTTCGGGCCGAGACAGGGAGGCGGGCTCGTTGCGGCGACTCGCCGGGCGAGGGGTGTCCGCCTCCGCCTCCGGGAAGAGAAAGGCAAAAAGAACGACAAAAAAAAAAGGTGAGAGAAAAAGATACAGGGGCATTTTGGTCAGTTTGCTGAAAAAACGGACCGAATCTGCAAAAGCAAAAAAGGTGGCTCGATTTTACAAAAGTCCAAAATAAGTGGATTTTTTATGCAAAAAAGCCGAATATGTTTTTGACGACGCTTTTTAGACGACGCTTTCTTCTAACGTCTTTAATATTTAGGATTTGTCGACACTATGATTAAGCGTCCAATAAACATATTTTTATAAAATATTTATATACATTTTCCGACGTTTATATTAAAACGTCGATATATTTATCCCGACATGTTTATTTAATGACTCTTTATCCGACGCTTTTATAAGCGTCAGAATTATTTTTGCCGGCGCTTTAAAGCGTCGCTAATTATGATTTAAAGTATCTTTAAATGCAAAATTTTTTGTAGTGCTTCCTCAACTTTGTATAACTTTTTTTGAATTTTAGTACATAAAAATAGAGAATTATATTATTATTAGTGTAGAAACTTTGTAAGGACGTTACAACCAAAATGGTTAATTACTCATGTACGTTGTTAGAAACTTAGAATCGGAATAATTAAGACCCGGTTTCGTCACTACAACATAATTAGGTTATAGGAACATATATTTAGAACACTTTTGATCAAGTAAGTGTCACATTTATGTTAAAATTTAAAAAAGCATATACTAATGCCTAAATATAAAGTCCAATCCAATCAAAAATAAAAGATTACTCCACTCAACCAACCACATACAGCCAATTTGTCCCGATTACAAACAGAAAAGAAAAAAAAAAAATCGATTATTATCTTCCTTTCTTCACTCAATCCACCGAAATTCTAGGCGAATAGTCCTTCCATCGTCGATCCTCGTCCGCCACAAGACCAACGAGAGAGAGTTTGACGGTTGCTAAATGCTTAAATAAGTGTGGGTAAATTAGCAAAGACTCTTTCGGGTTATAGCGACACTCTTTACTATCACTATATACCTAACAACACCATATAACAACACTTTTTAAAAGTGTATGTAATTTAGCTAGCAATATTTTTTTTGACTGTCTATGAGTGTCGCTATAGATCGTTTTTGTTATAGTGGGTTTGAAAAAAAGCAAAAATTAAAGTTATTCCCGCTATTCAAGAAACGGAACATTGTTTAACCGAGTACGTATAATATCGCTATCAAACCTAGCTATTCCCGGTTATTCCAAAATAGGTTGGGATTCATTATTCCGCTTTTGATGAAATAGTACTATTCTAAAATTTAATTTTAATTTTTATTAATTTTATAAATTAAATTAAAGTAATAGACATGATATGTCATATATAATAATAAATTATTAATTGTACTATATCGATACTATTATTTGTGCTGAAATATTATAATGAATTATACTTAAATATTATAATAAATTATTTTTAAAATTATTTTTGTCATAAATTATTTTTATTAATTCATATTTTATATTACATGCAACCATCACCTTTTTTTTTTTTTTCATTATTCTCTGCTATTTTATAAAATTAACCGAACGTAATTTAAATTATTCTTGAGAGTAACAACATGCAAACCAAACATAAAAATTCATAATTTTTAAGAGTAATTATTTATTTAAAATTAAAAATAATTTATTTGAATAATGCGTATCTAAGTATTAGTAAAATGGTATTTTAATAAGTAAATAAATAAATTAATGAAAATTACTATATGGGACGATGAAGGACATTAATTAGTAAAAAACTATAAAAAAAGTCAATATATTAATATTAATTAATTATTTAATTATTTGTATTTTAGTTAATATATTAATTAATTAGATAAATTGAAATATTAATTATTTAAATATATATTAGTTAATGATTAAATAAGCATATCAAATGGCTAACTATTTAATTAGATAATTAATTATAAATTATAAATAAATTATTATTTAAATATTTATTAATTTAATAAATTAAATAATTAATTACTTAAATATTAGAAAGTTTAATTGCCCCTTAAACTAGAAATTTTTTTTATGGACATGGTCCCTAAAGTAAATTGTTTCGGGGATTGTCCGGATATGCGCCACGTATATGGTAAATGACATCCATCGATCCCAACCGTCCAGTAAAAATATTTTTTAATTTAATTTTAATTCGGTAAAAATAATATTTTATTCACAACATTCCCACCATCCGGACAATTCCCAAACAATTTAGTTGTTCACGCTCAAAAATTTTAGGTTAATTACATATAACTTTATGTAAACATATCAAATCATAAATATATATTGTAACAAAGTTCAATTTTCATATTTATTTCTATAAAAATTTTAATATTTTTTAAATATACTCGAACTGTTCAGATTCGTTAGAAAAATATAGTTACTTTATCCTGATTAGTAAATGAAATAAATTGATCTTTCCACCGATCCTTCTTATATTATTTGCGATGGTATAAAGAAAAAAGATGGCAGTTAGAAATTATTGTGAGTATATTTCTGTATAATGCTAACATTTGAGACTTTTATCAAAAAGTTAAAAATAAATAGTACTATAACAAGAATAAATTAAAAAAGAAAATATAAATATTATTAAATTTTTAAAGAAATAAATATAAAAAGTTAAACTTTGTGCCACCGTTTGGTTTGAGTTAAGAAAAACTTGTTATTTCGGTGAGCATTAAGTTCAGATTGCTAAAGTAATTTTGTGTTTGGTTGAGAATTGGATTTAGTCCAGATATAAATAAAATAATGATTGGTTAGAGTAGGTGGGATAAGAAGGATAGTGAGTAAAATAGTGTTTTGTTTTGTTGGAATAGTGGGATAGGGTGGGATTAGCTAACCCTCTTCAAAATGGGCTATTTCAGAATAAACCATTTGGGATGGACTTAGCTAACTCCATCCCCGAAATTTAGTATTTGAGAGTAACTTCCGGGTTAAAAGGATTATTCCACTTCTTAATCCCGAACAAAACGGGAGCTGTAGAAATAAAATTGCTATTCAATATGTTTACATAAACTATTTTACTTTATTTTAATTTTTTACTTACAATTTTTTGAGATCTTTGTAAATAAATTTTAGAGAAAACTTCAAATACCTCCCTCGTGGTTGTGGTTGTGGTTTTACTTGTTCTCATTTTTGTACCTTGTAATTTAAAATGTATCAACTATCAAGTTAGTATCGTGTGGTTTCACATTTTCTCACTTTATATAAAATTAAATCTAAAATTTTTATCCCTTGAGTGGACACGTGTCGACTTGTCACTCGTGATGAGTGAGATAACTTGCTGTGAGCTTCAGAAGCACGGACGAGAACAGTATGATTTACTACAAAAAATTTTGCATTTAAAAATATTTTAAATAATAATTAGCGACGCTTTAAAGCGTCGGTAAAAATAATCCCGACACTTATAAAAGCATCGTGTAAAGAGTCGTTAAATAAATATTTCGGGATAAATATCGACGTTTTAATATAGCGTCGAAAAATTTATATAAATATGTGATAAAAATATGTTTATTGGCGACGCTTAATCAAAGTGTCAGCAAATGCTAAATATTAAAGACGCTAGAAGAAAGCGTCGGCTAAAAAGCGTCGTCTAAAATATATTTTGTTGTAGTGATTAGTTGGACTTTTTTTTATAAAATAACCCTCTAAAATTTGGTATTTGCAAAATAACCCTGCTAATACACGTGTTTGCTAATTAGGCAGTACGTAATAATTAGCAAAAAGAGGAGAGAGAAATGGCAAGGGTGCTTTCGGTTGATCGTAAAATATAATCGAAAATTATTTTCTAATTTTAAAAAAGTTTTTTTTGTCTTCGTTTATACCGTAATTCTTTTATTTTTAAAAAAATTATTTTTATAAGTTTGAGAAATTAAAATGATGTTTTTAATTTCGAGTTTTCGTTTTCTATTTATTTTCAGCCGAAAACGAAAATTCAAGCTGTGTTATTTTTTTCGTTCATTTTTTCACACCGAATCAAATAAATATATATTTTTTTCTTTCAACCATACAAATATTGGTGATTTATTTTTTTTTTTTTGTATAAACCAAACATTATGGAACCTAAATTTTTTTTTCCACCAAACATTTTTTCATGTATGTTAGGTGCCGAATTCCCTACTCTTTGACCCGATCAAAGATCTTCCTCGTGGAGCGCGTCGGGATGAGAAGCGGCAATCGATAATCACCCTCGAAGTTTGCGCTCTTCGATGGATCAAGCGATTCTGATAAGGGATCAAATCGGTAGGGTTCGAAAATCTTCACTATAAAGCGGTTCGTGGAAGAGCGAATGTATGAACTTGTGCGAGGGATTAATGTCGGCAGAAGAGCCGAATGAAAGAAATACACAGTAACTAGCCGGCTAAAAGGGCCGAATGGAAGAAGTACATGCAATGACTGGTCGGCTGAAAGAGCCGAATGTCTTTATATAATAATAAAACAGAGTGCGCCCGAAGGGCATACGACTCTGCAAATATAGTTTACAACAGAGTGATGCTCGTGGGGGCGGACCGCAAATGTAGTCTACAACGGAGTGATGCCGTGGGGAGACAGCGAACTACTCCTAAGAAAGCAGTAAATGCGGAAAAAAAAGATTACATTTAGACTACTCCTAGAAAAGTAATGCAGAGGAAATAAGGGTGATCTTCTCATTCAGGATGGAGAAAGACTCTATTTCAGGGTTCAAAGTTACTATTTATAATATCTTAAACCCACATTATTGATTGGTTGAAAGTAGTGGAGGGGAGTGGTTGTAACTATGATCGTGAAAGTTATACTAACTACTCATGGAAGTTATGCCAACTTCTCATGGAAGTTACGTCCCACTTCTCAACTGTTCCCGTCTAGACGCTCTTGACCTTCGGGCGTTTTATTGCCGACTCCTGGTATACCACGTGTCCTTATTTTTTTGGCTCATACGTGGTTTAGGTCAGCATGTCTTAATTTTGGCGTCAACAATGTAAAATTATTTTTCACCATTTTTCATACACCAAAGTCTTCCTAGTTCCAAAGCATATAATATGAATTTCTTTTTCCCCATTACAATTCTTAATTTAAAGGTTAAAATACTAATTATACAATTTTTAAAACTTTTTTTTTTTTTTTACATTTTAGTCAAAAAAAAAAAAGACTAGCTGAAAAAAAAAAATCAGCCAAAAGTGGAAATCAACAGTAAGAACTGGACTACCGACCGTCACTAGAGCAAGTGGCAAAGGGCTTGGTGGTTGATCGTGACCCAGTTCGAATCCTAGTTGATTCACATTTATAGCTAAGTTTATTTCTAAATGAAATAAACGAAGCGGCTACCTATTTCTCAAAAAAACAGTAAGAACTGGACTACACAAAAATTATTACGTGCACCTTGCGTAGAAGGACATATGATACACCGAACCACTAATAACATATCAAAGATGTCTCCAAATCAAAATCTAATTCATATGATATGTGTGCTATGATACTTAAAGTGCATATAGTTTCACAAAATTCTAAATTTTGGATACCAATTTTCTACAAATCAACAAATGCTTCTCTCTCTCCTGTTGATTTTTGTGACTCTTGATGCCTAATTAAGTGGTAGTTTTTAAAGGGTAAATTGCACTGGTAGTTCATAAACTTTGAGTCAAAATTAATTTCACTTTAATTCATCCGTAAACTTTTGATTTCTTGAACTCTAAAGAATTTTTCAATTTTGTTGCTAAATTTTCAAAATTGTTCCATTTAAATCCCCTCCAGATGCATGGATTTATAGATTAAAAGTCGTTAATTAATTGCTTGGACCTATTTTATTTGTATAATTTGTATACCTTGAACTCATTGTTTCTTTACCTATCTAATTCTTTCAGCTCAGAGATTCAATTTTTACATAAGGAAAAAAAATATATAATTCATTGGATGCTAGAATTGAAATATAAAAGAAAAAATTAATCAATAAATGCACAATACATAAATATACAGATACACATGATATATATAAACAATAATTTCCCTTCTAATAGCATATATATATATATATATATATATATATATATATATATATATATATATATATATATATATATATATATAAGGACTAAAGTGAAGCTCTTTTAAGAGTTTAGAAACAGTTAATTAATTTGGTACTTGAAAGTTCGAAGGCTAAAATAAAACTTGGCTGAAAGTTCGACAACTAGCAGTGCAATTTTCTAGTTTTTCAATATTCATGATTAATTTTTTATATAGAGAGTCATCAAACTATATTTGTAAGATTTGATTTTGATTTTAAGATATTAATCATCTAACCATAGGTAAAGTGCGTATTAGAGCATAGATCTACACCATGCATATGGAGGCATATGAGTAATGCTATATGTACACTCCCTCTTTATATATATATATATAGGCGTAAATCTTATACTCTAGATTTTGTACGGTTAGGATGTCAGATTGTTGGGCTAGCTACCATTAACTCCAAAAACTCGGGCTATTAGAAATACATAACCAATTCATTTAAAGTGTACGGATACAACATCTATGGATTTCGATTAAAACTGTACCTAACCAAGCCTTAAGCTGCTTCGAACATAACTCAACCCTACTTGGCTAGCTTCCTGCCATTTCGAACATAACTTGAGCCAACCTGGCCTTTCGCCACAGGGTTAGATGCTAGTCCCTTTAAACCAACATATATAGGAGTACTCGTTCACCATCTTATTTTAAAAAAATGTTTAACTAAAATTAAATCTAAAAGAATTTTCTGCACACTAATATCTATGGTGCAAACATGTACACCCCTGTATTGGGTGTATGGGTTGTAATGACCCGACCCGCAAGCAATAATAACTCGTTGGACTTAAACCACTGGTCTAAAATGCTTAAACTCAGTTATTATAACTAGCATATAAGGACTCATATAAACCGATCGGAATCGTATCCCATCCAATGTGGGACTATTAGGGGTGTTATATATATACATGAATGGGTAGCATTTTTTTCATACATACGAATAATGCTACTACCTATACACTGAGAAATATAGGTATAAATTAATCCTGCACTCGATCGAGACTTTATGTGGTTAGGGCTTATATATCTACTATCTTATTATTATTATTTTTTACCAAAAAGTCAAAAGAATTTTCTAAACCCTATTATCCAGGGTGTAAGATGTACACCTACATGGGTCGTATGGTTAGACATTTTTCCATACATAGATGCGTCCTATATATGTAGGCAAGGAAAATACTTCTTGTACACCCAAAAAAAGAGGGTATAGATCTTACATCCAAAGATTGATAAAAATTCAAATATTTTTTTTGTAAAAATAAAAAAATTGATGTGACAAGTAGAGTATAAATAACTTTTAAGATGTAAACTCCCCTTTAGAGTGTATTGATAGTGTTGCTCGTAAGGCAATAATTTACTTCACACTTCCACCTCTTCTTCTTCTTCCTATTCATCCTCTATCCAAAACACTCGTTCCAATTCCCTTCTCTACCCATTCTGATCTGTGAAAATTAATTATGTATCTGAAAAAGATCCTTTCCTTCCTCTGCTTCATGGCTCGAAATCCTAGGATTCCAGAGTGTTCCAACCAGGCCCCTGAGATGGAGGAAGGTGTGGATTTTAGACTTACCCTAGTTCTCTTCCTTACTTAATTTGGGCCCAGTTACAATGCATGCCCCTTATTAATTGGCTTGTTTTATTTATTTCTTCACTTCTAATTTTAATGGGTTTGAGAAGAGTGAGGTTTACTCGATCCATTACTTTTCTCTCTTTCATGAGTGATTACTTCAAGAACATGACAAATTACTTCGTAAAGGCTCCATGCTAACCATGCATCTCATATATATATATTTTTATTTCATTACTAACTCTGTAATGATCCTACAATCACAATCTAGTACTAAGTTGTATTGTAGTTTTTTTTTTCATTAGAGTTTTACGCGCACACAATTAGGATGGAGCCTTTTCAAATTAAGTAATATGTTAGTGCACCCTTCGCCTTCGCCTAATTTAGTGGGTAAAAATAGCAAGCATGAACCTGAAAATCGGTGCATGTTGCATTTGAGCTGATCCTGTTCATGTGTGAGGTAGTAGATCCTTGTTCATCATAATTTTTTTTTCCGCCACTTTCGACCTAAATTGCACCATTAACACAGTATATAGCTTCTTCATCCAATGTTGAGTGTCTCTTCTGAAGTTGCATTAATTCCTTCTTGATCATGATCGATCGACAACGTAAAGCTAGCTAGCTAGTTGCTGTTCCTAATGGCAAACCCCAACCCTAATTTAGCCAAACCCTAAACCTAACTTCCTTTTTCTTCCAACTTAGTTACAAGAAGCATTTAGGAGAATTCACTCAAAACTTTTCTTTCCAAGCTCTTCCCTTTATTGTTCTTTGAATCACATTTACCAATATTGGTTATATATCCTAGCTACATATATACAAGTAGCTACTTATTTTGATCACTACTTAGTGTGATCTCAATTTCTTTTCCTTTTGTTCTTCTCACAAAACTTGTGTATGCCTTATCAAAAAAGTCTATTGTTTCGCAATGCAGGAGAAACAAGCAGCGACCGGAACTCAAACCGGGGCATGGATACTATTGATGAGCGAATTCCCAGAGAATTATCCCCTACTCCTACCACACTTTTTCGGCCCAACCCGGTCCGAATTCGAACACCCTTTATCAGAACCCCGATTGGAGCGCAGCCGATTCTGCGTGTTATGGCCCACTGTGAGGGTTCAATCCCTGGATTATCTAGGAATGTAAATGGTTTACTATACAGGTACAATAATAGAGAGGATGTGACGATCGCATGCCTATGCCATGGCGTGTCCTTCTCGCCCGAGGGGTTTCTACTGCATGCGGGGTGCACTGATACTTCTAATGCTTTAGGAAAGATCATTGTACACAGCTAGGTCCCTTGCTGATGTTCTGAGGGGATATGTAATGGCTTGGTTTAGTTTTTCTTTCTAGCCTTATATAGTTTATGCTACATTGGTTGGATGTAATATATACATTGCAATAACATGAATCTGCACCTGTTCATGATCTTATGCCCATTTCTTCTTCTTAAACCACATATGCTTTGAGCTGATAATTCAAATCAGTGAGAAAACAGGAACACTAATACTAACAGGTTGCTACATGTAAATTAAGGTCATTAGATAGAGGATTTTCAAGAGTATTTAAACCAAAATTAATACAAGATCGACTTGTTTTCCACATAATTTGAACAGATCTATATATTGTACTCAAAAGGTTTCTACCGCCCGCGAAAAAGGTATTAGAGAGAAAATTAATTGTTCGCAAAGAAGCTACTGAGAAAAACTGCAGGTAAGTTAGAACTTTTTAATTTACTGATCAGTATGATGAATGATAAGTATGCATGCATGTATTGGGAGAGAGTACTTCATCATCCAAATGATCACAAGATGGTTACATAATTCCTGAAATCTCAATTGATTTCTCTATCACTTAATTCTTAACAAATCCATATTCTGGGAGGAACAATGTATTAAACTAGACAACCACTTTATATAAACCTTCACATTATATACTATTAGGATCAACACCGAAAGGTAATTTTCACTTAGTTATCAGGCCTTAAGAGTCGATCGAGCAAACCTTGTGTTAGGTTAGATTTGGATTAGTACGTTGTATCTCATCGGTTGTTGGATTGAGAGTGGATTCTGATCCATTGTTATAACTAAGTAAACCTTGACCAATATTTTGCCACCGTAAACCTCGAAACTCCAATCAAATTTTGTGGCTTATGCATGCACACTATTCTGACCACCCTTACCATTACCCATATGCTGGTGTGCACCCAGAATTGGTGGAATGCAGCAAGAGATCAAGAAGAGCACTTCAGATATGATAAGTGTAAACCGTTGTACTCCAAAAGTTTAAGTCATAAGTAGAAAACGGTGTTTAAACATTTTTATATTTAACACTCCTCCTCACGTCTGGGCTCGAGACTTTTTACTCGGCGCATGACGTGGGCTTGAATTAAATGGGAGGAAATTAATATGCTAGGAGCCTGGCGTGACTCGAACTCAGAACTTCCTGCTCTGATACCATGTGAAACAACCGTTGTACTCCAAAAACTTAAGCTGTTAGAAAACGGTGTTTAAACATTTTTTACATTTAACAATAAGCATTGGCTGTTATAGTTGACATATCAAACCCTAACCCTAACATAATCACTTTTTTGTTATCTTCCAACTTATTAGCTAGAAGCCCTGGAGCCCTTTGACGGAATTTTTATCAGTTTGTCCAGGTTACTATACAAGTACGTACTCTTTTTTTTTATTAAACAGGGATAAACCCTATTTTACATATCGGACCAAAGACCAAAAGAAAAGGAAGCAGATCCCCTATTTTACTATACAAGTACTCTAATCGAGACGAAGTTACAATTGCACGCCTGTGGCATACGTGTCGTTCGCGCAAATCAGTTTCTGTTGTATACAGTGCGATGGTAATACTACAAATGCTTCAAATAAGATTACTTTGCACGTCGATTCCCCCAGATTGATGATAGTTCTGAGAGGAATATATATATATGTATATATATGTAATGCCTTTTATATATAGTTTAGCTTTAAATTCTTTTTTTCTTTAATTATTTCCGTGACTTTGCGCAGGTTTTCTTACTCTCTCTATATATATAGGATGACTCAGATCCAAATTAACAAAACCTGAACCTCATGGTTTTATTGGATTAATTAGAGATATATTATACGTACGTGTATCTTTTTATCTTTTTTATTTGACATGTATATATATATATATATATATATATATATATATATATGTATACGGTCTATTTATTTGTTAATTAAATAAGAATCAGACCCAGTAAACATGAAGTAAATATTAGGATGATTCTTCTTACCCAGTAAATATGAAGTTCTATTTGTTAATTCTCATGGTTTTAAATGTAAAGATGAAAGCTAGCTCGTATTAGGGTTGCTAATCTTCATCACTTAAGTGCTTTGATCTGATGACATTTGCATGTTTAATCCTATCAATTAACATTAATGTTCCTGCTTTCTCCCTCATTTGAGTTATTATCTCAAAAAATACATGATTTAAGAAGAGAAAAAATGCGCATACATAAGATAAGCTAGCTAGTGCAGATCCATTGAAAAATCCTTTTAACCGGTTTATAGCATCCAACGGCGGCACAAGCATGAGAGAAAACAAAACAAAACAAAAAAAAAAAAACCCAACCCTTTACATGTAAATTCCAATGCATGCATATATATACATGCGTAATAATCTTTTTTTTGAGAGAAAAGGTAGCAAGCCGTTTCATTCATTAAGCAAAATAAATCTAGCGTACATGATGGAAGCAGCTAGGGCCTCCAGACTGAGCCAACGTCAGAGAAAAACAAAAACAAAACAAAACGGGAATACAAATTAGACATAGAGAAACAAACAAAACGGGACCACAAAATAAACATAGTGAGCGCGGGATGGTTCAAAGTGGTTCGTTCCAGCCTCTGATTAGAGAAGCGACACGTTCGGTAGCCCATGAAACGTTATGAGCCTCATCGTCGAAGCAAATGCTGTTTCGCTCTGTCCATACGACCCACCAAATTGCCACCAAATGGGTTAAACTTCTCGATCTAATTATGGCCTCGGGATTCTCGGAGATCTGTGTCCAAAGCCCGAACATCCCCCACGTCCGAATAAGCGAGCACAACAGTCCCACTTTAATTCGAAGGTATCGACAAAGACACGGTCGTGGAACATGTGATCACGTGTTTCTGATAGTAACGCACAGAACTTGCAAAGCTGGTCCACCATGCGTAATAATCTTTCTCGAAATATTTTAAGATATCACTGAACCCAGCATCCAATAGAAAGTACCCCTCCAGCAAGAAATGAAACTCCACGGCATAGGCGTGCAATTTTAACATCCTCTCCACTAGTGTATCTCTATAGTTACGTACTCGACTGATCAGCTAAATTGATAAAATGTCCTTAAATCAAATCTTCACAGTTTTGTTGCAACACGTAAAATTAGCTGCACTCCTAAGAGGGCTTCAGTAAACGGCGTTCCATTCGCATGGGCAATGCATTATTATACGTTATGATCTCCATTATCGCCCAACTGAACACGATATTAATTCGAATTCATATTCGAACCCTAGCTAAACTGATCAAATTCAAATGTCACTGGTTTACAATTCAAATCCCTAATTCATATTGGAAGTTGAGCTCTTATGAAATGTTCAAGTTAAATCTTGTTTAGTCATAATCCAGTAGCTACTATTCTAAATCAATTCACGGCCACAAACCTAGCTTCAACCAGTACTAACTCTTCAAACCGTACTTGTCGTCCCCTTCTTGGTGGTCATCAATTCCAAGTTTTTAGGGCATTATATCATAAGGAAATAGGCGTGGATACAGAGGGAAAAATTAGCAAAAAAGTAGACTAGCTAAGAACTTTATTTAGCTTTCTCCGATTCGTAACTACAGTGATTTTGTTATGATAATAAATTGCATGTTAACTATATATAACGTAAAAATGTACCGAACTTTTATCTGAATCACATACTTTTGGAGTTAACTGTCCAACCTTTTAGAATTTTGATTTTACTACTCAATCTTTCAATTTGTTTGATTTTAGTCGATCAATAACATTTTGTCAAATTTTGAGGTCAATGTGTCGTTGATTAATTTAAATCAAACAACAAGAGGTAACAAAATTAAAAATTTTGAAAGATTAAATAGTTGACTCAAAATATTGTAGCCCATAGTTTAGCTAAGTTCTATTTGTTTTCACCCAACTGTAATATCGATTCTTAGGCTGCGTTCGGTTGGAGAACTAAATTTTGGAGAACAACTTTTGTTGTTCGAACGAGGGATATTCCGATACAAGATAGAACAATTGTAAATTTGTATTTGGATGCATTCGAGGATATTCTAGAGGATATTCTTAATAGTGTTTGGATAAAAAGTCGAGAACAATGTCTAAATATATTTTTAAAAATAAAATAATTAATTTATATTAGTATATTTTATATAAAATTATTAATAAAATTATTTCATATAGTAATTTATAATATAATATTTTATGTAAGAATCAAATTTAAAATAGTATATTTTAATTTATTATATATAATAATTTATTTTATGTAATAATTTATTTTATATAATTTATTCATAATATATTAATGAATAAAGTATAATACTAATAGTATCCTTATAATTTTAATTAATAATTAGTATAAATTTAAATACATATTAAAAATTAAAAAATATATATAATATATGAAAAAATGATTTTATGTATATAATACTTAATATAAATTAAAATAATTCAATATTTGTGACATCCCAATAGTCCCATATCGGATGGGAAAGAAATTGTCATTGGGTTTATAAGAGACTTAGACAGTAATAATAAGCTGGGCTTAAGCATTTGGTAGGTAGTTGGGCCCAACGAGTTATTGTTGCTAGTGGGGTCGTTACATTTGTATCGAGGTTCACCAAGACATGTGTGGCGAGTCTCGGTTTGAGCGCGTCGGATGACGAGCTAGCGAGACAAGTCTCACATAGCCTGGTGATCGTGGGTGTGTGTGTGATTGGACTAACGAGGGCGTCGTGCCTTAACGAGGGAGTCTCGACACCCCAATAGTCCCATATCGGATGGGAAAGGAATTGTCATTGAGTTTATAAGAGACTTAGACACTAGTAATAATAACTGAGCTTAAGCATTTTGGGCCGGTAGTTGGGTCCAACGAGTTATTGTTCCCTAGTGGGCTGGGTCGTTACAATATTATACATTGAACTTTTAAATTTAACATATAACGTATTTAAATGTCAATTTGATCTTGCATTAAAAGATTATTTAGTGATTTTATTTAAAATTGAGTTTTATTTAAATTTATATTTTAATTAAAATTAAATTTTAAATTAAAGAAATTGAGATCTCTTGAGGGTAATTAGGAAATCTAAAAATATTTCACATTAATTAATTACCTGCATTCAGAAATGTGCATGAGATATATCCATCCTCTCTATCGTTATTGATCGAGATTACTCTTTTTTAAGAAAACCTTATTCATTCCTAGCTAATGATGAATTCCTAACCAGACTACTGAGTAGAATTACCCAAATGATGTAAAATTTATAGAATTTTCAGAAATACCGATAAGATAGCACGAATTCTAAAAACATAAACTAGTTGGGTTGATTGGTTCCACATTGAACCGTCACCACGTGGCGATGTTTCAATAAATCTTGGAGATATTAAGTTAGTAATTGTAATGATCTACCGATCGTCGCAGAGCAAGTGGCAAAGGGCTTGGTGGTTGGTATCAGACCAAGTTCGAATCCTAGTTGATTCACATTTCCAGCTAAGTTTATTTCTAAATGAAATAAACGAAGCGGGTACGTAGCGTGTGCTACCTATCTCTCTCTCTCTCAAAAAAAAAAGAAGTAATTGTCATGACCTGAACCCCTCTATTCAGGTCGTGACCGCCGTACTTCCATACAATTTAAATATGAAATTTAAATGTACTGATTCGTATAAAATACAAGGTTTTGGAAAGATAAATCTCTTAATTATAAGAGTACTTCAAAGTTAGATCAGAGTAGCGCACATAAAATCTATTAAGTATGCAACAACAAAATAGGCAGCAGTACTAGTGAGAGGGAGCCAATCGATCGGAAGAGGCAATCTTCAAGAAATTAACTTCTGTAGGAGATGAAGCATTTCACAACTACAGAATTTAAAGCCTCAAGAAAATGTCATGTGACAATCCAAATTAAGGTTATGGGCAATCCTTGGGTTCACTTTGTACGTATTAATGTACGTATCTTAGAAGGATGGCTGAGGCCAAAAGATGGATGGAGAGATGCGCATGTAATTTCTATTTTTTAAGTAATAGAAGTACTTAGTTTTTTTTCGCGAATTAAACCTCTGTCTCTCTCTCTCTTTTCTCTCTTTTGCATTTTGTCTTAGGGCACGAATTAATTATTACAAAGAACTAAAGGCTTAAAAAAACTTCTAAAATTAGTAGCTACTACTAGGAAGTTGTAGATGCTGGGAAATGGAAACAAGAAGATTAGAAATAATGGTCTTTGATCTAGGAAGGACCTTTGTTAATGTAGGCAACTTAATTTTCACACTATTTATAGAATTTTAGCCAATCTTCACTTAACCTGTGGTTATTGGACGGTTCACTTCGTGGGGAGAGCTCTGGCCACTAGGGATGTCAATGGGTATGGATATCCGAAATTTTATCTGAATTAGAACCCGAATGAAACGGATATATCCGATGGATATGGATATGGATTCGGATATGGATATCAAAAATAGAAATCCGACGGATATGAATTTGGATATGGATTAATTTTGATTGTACCCGACCCAAACCTGAACCCGAATTTATTTTGTATTATATATAAAATATATATATAAAAATTTGATGTTATATTTGAATATGTATTTTAGAAATTTAGATTTAATATAATATATTTTGAAATGTTGAAAAAACAAATAATTGTTTCGGGTTCGGGTTCGGGTTTCGGATTTTTGGTCGGGTTCGGATTTGGATATGGAATTTTAAAATCCGTCGGCCAGGTTCGGGTCTCGGGTTTGGAGTCAGGTTCGGGTTCGGATTTTTAAAAATCTACCCCGAATCTTACCCGCTGACATCTCTACTGGCCACATCTTTTTCAGCTACGATCGAAATCACTCCCTCGTACTCCTAACCGTTGCTGCATGCCCAAAATCCTCTTGTCTTTGGGCTTTCTTTCCTACGACTCTTGGTGCAGCACGTGTTAATTTTCTATTTGACCACGTGAGCCGAGCCGACATGCCGGTTGGCATCATACTTTCTTGTGCCAACACCTTGTAGACTCATTTTGATGACAGAACCTCTATATATAATAACATTACCGACCGTCCCTAGTGCAAGTGGCAAAGGGCTTAGTGGTTGATATCCGAGACTCAAGTTCGAATCCTAGTTAATTGATTCACATTTCCATGCCAGCTAAGTTTATTTCTAAATAAAATAAACAAAACGGATAGTATGCTATTGTTATGGACCTGACTCTTAAGCAACCCAATTTCGATTGAAGGAAGGCTTGAGAGGATGATGGAGATATTACCTGATCCGACTCCTCTTCCAAGAACGATTCGATCCAAGGGGAGGGTAGGAGATGATGGGATTCAACGCAGATTGAATCCGTAACGCAGTGATCGCACAGGTTGCACAGTAACGAGATCCGGATAGAAGAATTAGGGATTGAGGAGAGATAGGGTTTAGATCTGAGAAGAGGAGGAGGAGCAAGGAGGAAGACGATGTAGAGAGAAGAGGATTTGATCGGGATTTTTATTCAAAATTCAACAACCATTACACTTGCTACACTTGTCTATTTATAGTGTCTAGTGGAAGGACATGAATGTAATTATTACAAAGATTAGGGGTGAATAAGGAAAGCTATATTCAGTTATGGTCTTCGGATGCTCCCCTTTGTAGGGATCGACCCGGCCCGATCCGCTATTACTGATGATTGGTGAGGTGTACCGGCCCATCCATCCATACAAGGGATCCGCTCCTACTAACCCGCAACCCGCTTCTTCCTTGCCTTCGTCTTCTTCCCGTCCTTTTTGTTGATGTCGCCCCACCCATGCTTCCTCTGTAGCCTAAGTATTACTACTACTACTTCCCTTCAGTCACTCCCATGCCTTCCTTGTGCAAAAGGCGCGGTCGTAACAATCCCTTCCTCTCAAAAGAATCCTTGTCCTCAAGGATCGAACTTCGGAAACTGCGACCTCAGGAACCAGTAGTCTTCCCAAGTAGCAGATTCCACCGGCAAGTTCGTCCATTTAACCAGGACCTTGGTAGTCGCCCTATTTCCGACACGTTCCATCTTCCTTTCCAATATCTGCTCCGGCTCCGCCAACAGTTGCCCTTCCTCTCCCACCAATGGCACTGTCGGTGTGGTCGGTACATCCCCTTTTGGGCTTCTTTTAAGTAAAGAGACGTGGAACACGGGATGGACCTTAGATCCTTCAGGTAGCCGTAGCTTATAGGCTACTGAACCAATCCTCTCCACTATTTCGTAAGGCCCAAAATACCTTGAGGATAGCTTGACATTTCTTCTCACTGCCACAGAAAGTTGCCTATACGGTTGCAGTTTAAGATATACAAAGTCTCCCACTTTGAACTCACGGTCCGTTCGTCGTTTGTCAGCAAATTGCTTCATACGATTCTGAGCCGATTGCGAGATGATCCTTGAGTTCTTGAGTCATCTTACCTCTCTCTGTTCCCCGATTCTGCGATTCTTCCAGAACTTCGTCCGGAGTTGCCTATCATGTGATTAGGTGGAATCATCCATAGAGTGCTTGATACGGGCTGGTTCCCAGTGATGTATGGTAGTTGGTGTTATACCACCACTCGGCATGCGATAGCCATTTATGCCACTGTCTTGGATGTTGAAAGCATAGGCAGCGTAGATAGGTCTCTAAGCATCTATTCAAACGCTCCGTTTGTCGTCAGTTGTGGGTGATAGGTGAACTCATATGCAATTTAGTTCCCAAGAGTCGAAATAGCTCTGCCGCCATACTTGGATCGGTAAAGATGCGATCTCTATCTCGAAACTATTATCTCGGGTAACCCATGCACGATCGGTAGAAGATGCGGGCTACCTCTAGCGATGTACGGGTGGGTTAATGCAATGAAGTGTCCATACTTAGAAAGTCTATCAACCACTACCAAGATGGAATTCTTACCATCAGATTTGGGAAGTCCTTCGATGAAATCCATGCTGATTTCGCTCCACATCCTATGAGGAATTGGGAGTGGTTGTAACAGCCCTGCATACATAGAATTATCTGATTTGTTCTTAAGGCAAATTTCGCATTCCTCAACAAACTTTTTGATATCCTCCTTCATCCCAGACGAGAACACTGTTTAATCCTCCTATAAGGGCGTGTTTGGTTCGAGTTATCCTGGCAGGATTACAGCCAATCCTGCCAGGATTACTGTGTTTGGTTCATCCACTATGTAATCTACTCGTTAATGTAGCATTACAAATCGAGTAGGATTACACCGAAAATATTAACGGGAGGAGGGTCGTGTATCTTGTATTACTTAAATCCGGTAATACTACTTATTATGTAAAATGACAATTTTACCCTCCAACAACCCGAAACCCGATTAACAGTATTAATTTCATATCTCTCTCTCTCCTTCTCCCTTCTCTCCCGCACGCCTCTTTCTCTCGGTCTCTCTCTTGCACGCCTCTTTCTCTGTCTATCTCTTTCTCTCTCGCACGAACATATCATCTTCTATTAATTACATCGTTCTTCCAGATAATCATCACAATCTCCTTCCCTCTATTCGCCATTTTCGCATACATATTTAATCACTTTTTCTCTCTCACTACCAACACATTATTTTCGAACTGAAGTTAGATCTGATTTGGAGTTATTTTTTTTCTTTTTTCGTCGATTTAAGGAGTGTTCAAGGAAACTTCGTCAAATAATATATAAATGACTACAATAAGGGCAATTTTGGAAAAACAATACTTTTATATTAGGATTACTAAATTTTATAAACTGAACCAAACATAATAATGTTATAAACACTACAATCCAGTATTACATTACTGGATTAAACCAAACGCGCTAATGTAGCATCAGTAGTAATCTCACGTCGAAATTCAAGATACCTGGATATGTCGAGATATTCTGTAATTTTACATAACTCGAACCAAACGCGCCCTAAGTGTGTTGCCTACCCGAATGCCCACCTAAAGGGGAATCATGCATCTCACTAAGGATTTTCTTCTTCAATCCTGCCTCTCCACCAATGTACAATCGACCCTTATATCTGAGTAATCCTTGCCTGTAAGTGTACGAATCTTTCTCAGCCTCACTAAGTAGGTGGCTAGCAATCAGCTTTTTGCAGTTTTCATCTTCACCATAACTTTTGATTATCTCAGATACCCACTCGGGTAATATTCCCGTGATATTCTGGATTATACCTTCCTCTGGTCCCATTCTTGACAAGGCATCAGCAGCGCGGTTCTCCTTTCCTTTCTTATACTGAATTACATAATCCAACCCCATAAGCTTTAACATCCCCTTCTGCTGTATGGCTGTATTGATCTTTTGTTCTAATAAAAACTTCAAGCTCTCGTGGTCCGTCTTGATGATAAAAGGTTTCAAACTGAGATAATGGCGCCGTCGTAGCTGCGGTAATAATTGCGAGGAATTCCTTTTCGTATGTTGAAAGCCCCAAATTCTTCTTGCTAATAGTTTTACTCATATAAGCTATGGGTTTCCCTCCGAGCCAATACGGCTCCAATCCCGGACCCACTAGCATCGGCCTCGATCTCGAAAGGTTTGGTATAGTCGGCATAACGAGAAGCGGAGCTTCGACCATTGCTTTCTTAAGTGTGTTGAATGCAATTGTAGCTCCCTCATGCCACCGAAAATTGTCTTTTCTTAAGAGTTCTTAAAGGTTTGCTCATTGCCCCATATCCCTTGATAAATTTCCTGTAGTATCCTGTGAGCCCCAGAAATCCCCTCAACTCTTTCACTGATCTAGGTATCGGCCATTGGAACATTGCTTCAATTTTGCTAGCATCTGTCGATACTCCTTCTTCAGTAATTACATAACCTAAGTAATCCACTCTTCGTTGACCAAAGTAGCATTTCACTCTTTTTGCGCACAGACTATGGTCTCTCAATAAACTCAACACTTTCTTTAAGTGTTCTACGTGATCACCCAATGCCTTGCTATATATCAAGATATCGTCAAAGAATACCAAAACAAACTTTCTCAAATACTCGTCAAAGATCTCGTTCATGATGGCTTGAAACGTGGCCGGCGCGTTAGTAAGTCCGAAAGGCATGACTCTAAATTCATAATGGCCAATATGTGTTCGGAACGCGGTTTTCGATATATCCCCTGGATACATGCGAATCTGGTGATACCCAGATCTTAAGTCAATCTTTGAGGAGTAATTGGATCCTCCAGCTCATCAAGTAAATCCTCAATAATCGGAATCGGAAATTTGTCTTTTACTGTGAGCTTGTTCAGCTGTCTGTAATCTACGCAGAATCTCCATGAACCATCTTTCTTCTTAACTAATAAAACCGGTGACGCGTAGGGACTGTGGCTTGCTTGTATGATTCCTGTTGATAACATTTCCCTAATTTGTTTCTCCATCTCATTCTTTTGCTCATATGTGTATCGATACGGTCGGATGTTAACAGGTTGGGAATTTGGAATTAATGTGATTCTATGGTCCTGATTTCTCATGGGAGGTAAGCCGTTTGGCTCCTGAAAAACATCTCCATATTCCTTTAATACAGTTTGAATTGGCTCAGGTATGATCTCTTCCTTGCCTATCTCTGGAGTTACTAGCTGGGCAATTGCATAACAGCTACCCTCTTGAAGTGCATGCTGTAACTGTTTGGCAGTAATACTTTGTAACTTAGCCTTGTCAGCTATACCTTTGAGATTTACCTTCCTATCTCCTTTTGTGATGATAACCGTATTAATCTCATAATCGAAGGTAACCGGCCCGTGGGTCTTCAACCAATCAATTCCTAAGATCATGCTAGATCCTTCCAATCTTATCACTCGCAAATCTGCGGAATACTTTTCACTCTGCATTTCCCACTCATAATTGTCACATTGAAGCTTACTTAATACCTTTTGACCATTCGCAACTGTTACCCAGAGTGGCGTGGTTGTGGAAATGCTAGCCTTTGTCTCTTTAGCTACCCCAATATCGATGAAACTATGCGTACTTCCCGTGTCCACCAAAATTGTTAACACCTTGCCTCTGTGTTCTCCTTGGATTTTTATGGTGTCCTGATTGTCCGACATTCAAGGCATGTACAGATAATCCCAGTTCATCCTCAATTTCTTCCTCCACCAAAATTTTCTCTGCCTCTAACTCTTGCAAGCTAATTTCGTCGAATACCTCTGTCACTTCCTGTGAAGCATATATGGCATTTATAGTTTGGGTTTTGCAAATATGCCCTGGGCTATACTTTTCTCCGCACTTGAAACAGAGGCCTGCTGCTCTTCTATACTCGATTAGCTGTCGGTTGGGGAATGCCTTCTCAGCAGTGACTTTGGGTCGGCTCCTGGTAGTGTCGGATCCTTTTTCCGATGTTGCCGAGCTTATGCCCTTGTAACTGTTTGTGGAATTGGTGATCCCTTGTGCTCTAATCATTTGTTTACTCTTTCTCATCATAGCATCTATGGTTTGTTCTTGCAATTTCGCTTGTTCAAAGGCTTGCATGAGTGTTCGTGGGTACATCATTTTGACCGCAGGTCTGATTTCGTCTTTTAATCCACTTAAAAAACTTGACAAGTATTCTAGAGAGAATTGGGAATCAGTGGTCAAAAGCCTTGCCCTGATATCTTCAAACTGTTCTTGATACTCTTCTACAGTCCCAGTTTGTGTCAGATTCTTAAACTCCTCTATAACATCTACTCCACTCTTGGAATCAAATCGTTTACATATTTCTTCAGAAAAATCTGACCATTGTACTGTTACTTTCTCTGCTAAATATCCTTGGAACCAGGTATCCGCCTTATCATCTAGATGCATGGTTACTAATTCTACCTTCTGAGAATCTTTAATTCCATATAGATCAAAGTATTTTTCACACTTCCTCACCCAACTTCTAGGATTATCATTTGTGAAAGCAGGAAAAGCTAACTTGGGAAATGGAAAATGCGTACCTGATCTATTATTGGTGAATTGCACATCTTCTTTTGCAATTGAAATAGATGGAGTGGGTAATATACCTCGTTCATCAATGCTAAGTGCAGAGGTAGCTCCCTTGGCTGCTGATGATTGAGGTGAGTTCACCAATAACTCCATGATTTGCTCCAACTTCCTTGATGTGTTTGCAGATTCTCTGTACAGAGCATCATAGTGAGATTGTCCCTCAATACGTATGGCCTCCATACGGCTAGTAAGTGATTCCACCCTCTTGTCATTTCCTTCTGCTATCTCATGTAGCTGATGCTCCAACGCATGGATGCGTTCATCGAGTACCTTTATGCGAGTTCCTTCAGCCATAGTTTTACTGATGAACTTGAATCTATTACTCCTTACTGACTCAATCTTGATCTTCTTCCAACAGCGGGATCAACCTGTTCTTTGTTTACAGGCACCAGATGGGAACTCTAGCAGTTCTAAGATGATGTACTTATAATCTCAATTCTGCGAGTTCAAAAGCCAAAGTAGCCTTCACAGTGGATCCCTTTGTCGATGATCAACCAGAGGTGATCGTCGCGGCGAATACGTGTCAATGCTTGATTCAACTATTGTCGAACCAAAGATGACTACCTTTGTGCCAACACAGGATCTTAACCGCTACGATACCAATCTTGTTATGGACACGACTCTTAAACAACCCAATTTCGATTGAAGGAAGGCTTGAGAGGATGATGGAGATATTACGATCCGACTCCTCTTCCAAGAACGATTCGATCCAAGGGAGGGTAGGAGATGATGGGATTCAACGCAGATTGAATCCGTAACGCAGTTGATCGCACGGGTTGCACGAACGAGATCCTGATAGAAGAATTAGGGATTGAGGAGAGATAGGGTTTAGATCTGAGAAGAGGAGGGGGCGCAAGGAGGAAGACGATGTAGAGAGAAGAGGATTTGATCGGGATTTTTATTCAAAATTCAACAACCATTACACTTGCTACACTTGTCTATTTATAGTGTCTAGTGGAAGGACATGAATGTAATTATTACAAAGATTAGGGGTGAATAAGGAAAGCTATATTCAGTTATGGTCTTCGGATGCTCCCCTTTGTAGGGATCGACCCGGCCCGATCCGCTATTACTGATGATTGGTGAGGTGTACCGGCCCATCCATCCATACAAGGGATCCGCTCCTACTAACCCGCAACCCGCTTCTTCCTTGCCTTCGTCTTCTTCCCATCCTTTTTCGCTGTTGATGTCGCCCCCATCCATGCTTCCTCTGTAGCCTAAGTATTACTACTACTACTTCCCTTCAGTCACGCCCATGCCTTCCTTGTGCAAAAGGCGCGGTCGTAATGCTATCTTTCTCTCAAAAAAAAAAAAAAACTATATATAATAACAATATGCGCCAATTTTTATTAGTATATTTAGGGTATCTGAAGTCTTTAGAAACTAGTTTTTCTTGCTTTCGGAAATTATTTTTGCTATGTACATCATAAATTAATCCACAAATGAACAATTTAAATCTAACAGCTTGCTAAAAGTGAAAAATACAGCTATAAGATTTTGAGATCAAGGATATTGGCAGCACGAGCCTAATGCTAGCTCCTGAAATTATCAATTTTGAAATACATACATCGTTACTGGTAAATACTATTGGAAAACAACAAAATACGTACAGTCCTTCAAAACAACAAAATAACCTATATTAAATTACCAATCGTCCTAGCTAGCATAGTGGCAAAGGGCTAAATCTGGTTAGGTTTCCTATCATAGAAATTCGAATCCTAGTTGATTCATATTTATAGCTAAGTTTATTTAAATGAAATAAACGAAGCAAAACCTATATTAAATTTATGCCAATCATTAAACTAGCTAGATATCCAGCAACCAAAAATAAATCTACAGTTAAAAGGTTTCCTATCATAGAAATTAAGTCTAACTGAATTCACATGCTTTTACTAATTTTCGCTATGTAGCCATGTAGCATTGCTCAAACTTCAAACATAAAAATATATAAAATTTATCCGAACTATGAATTATTTCGCAACGACTATATATATACCTAACACTAAAAGATTTGATATTTTAACATGATATTTCATTTTATTTGATTTGAGTTTTTTACTCTTTTCTCTTGTTGAAGAATGTAGTTATATGTTGTTTACTTTAACATACTTGATTATGATATCTCCCATTACTAGAGTTCATGCTGGTGCATTTTTTTTTTTGTTTATTTTTTGAGAGAGATAGATACGCTACCTGCTTCATTAATTTTATTTAGAATTAAACTTAGCTAGTAATTAATATGAATCAATTAGGATTCGAACTAGAGTCTCGAGTACCAACCACCAAGCCTTTTGCCACTTGCTCTAGGGACGGTCGGTTTCATGCTGGTGCATTGATTGTCATAAATTAATTGTTTAGTTGATATATTTAGACCTTAATTTAATTAAGCTTTGGGTTCTAGATTGCATTCGGGTGAAACTTTATATAGAAAATATTATAAAAAAAATGTTTTGCTCATATAAAAAATTGTACAGCAATTTACTTAAGTCGATATAGTAAAGTTTTATTGATTTTCTTTGGTTGCCTATATATATATATATATATATATATATATATATATAATAAATGATTATTAATTATACTGATTATATTATCTTTATCGTGAATTACATCGATCATCAATTTATTGAAAATGTTTCATTTCAGTAAATACAATGTCTAAATAAAGTACACTTCAAATATGAGAGGATATAATATAATCTTGGTCCTCAAATTAACTTTTATAATAATTTTGGGGCCAAACTTAATTTCTAAATTATTACTATCAAATCACAAACTAGAGTTCTCATATGTCATTGATGTGGCAATGATGTGGAATCTTTGTCATTCGAAATTTGATCGCAACAATAAAAATGTTCAATCAATAATTTGTAACAAATTAATTAAATGAAAAAAATATGCACAAAGACCTCCTGATCAGCTTTTGCACATTTGTAAACTTGCGCTTAAACTTTTAGTTTTGATAATTAATCTAACTAAACTTTATCAAATAATTCGCTTTTTCACTATAACAAAAACGGTCTATCGCGACACTTTTAAATATAGGTAAATGTCAAAAAAGATTACCGACACTTTTAAAAAGTGTTGCTATATGTGGGGTCGCTATGTATATAGTGACAGTTAAAGATGTCGCTATAACCTAAAAGAGTCTTTGCTAATTTATCAACACTTATTTAAGCATTTAGCAAGTCTCGAAATTCTATCTCGTTGATCGTGGTGTGGCGTAGAAGGACGAGGAAGGGGCTCTTCGTCTAGAATTTCGATTGAATGAAGAAAGAGATGATGGTAAGCGATTTGATGTTTTGTTTTTTATTTTTTTTATTTTTTATTTTTTTATTTTTTTTTTGTAATGGGGCCAAATGTCCTGGGTGTGGTGGGTTAAGTAGAGTAATCTTTTATTTGGTTGGATTGGGCTTTATATTTAGACATTTGTATATTTTTTTTAAGTTTTAGTATAAATGAGATACTTTACGTAACTAATTTGATCACTTGTACTGCATATATATAATATCGTAAAGCTTTAAAACACGCACATTAAAAAAAACTAGATAGAAAATTAAACACAAGAAAAAAAACATATTTATTTTATTCTAATATGTACAAAACAAGTAATAAAATTAATAATAGATTCACTCAGTTTTTCAATCATAATTCACAATTATCACAAAATTAATAAGAAAAAAAATATTTTTTTAATACCTGAAGTTATTTGAAATTACGTGCAAGGCATGCGATTAAACAACTATTCAATTAATTAGCAAATACAATTGATCAAAAGGAGAGCATGTTAACCATTTAATACAGTTTTAAAAATGCAATTATTAAAATTAAAAATTTGGACATCTTTTACAGAAAAGCTAAACTTATAAGAAAAAAAAAAATACATTTTTTTCGACCAGTTTGAGGAGGAACAAATTTGAGAAGAGATTTTAGTGAAGTAACTCTCTTCCAAATTTTCATTTTAAAATTAGACGCACTAAATTTTTATTTGTAAATATAGTTTTATGAGAGAGAGAGAAAAAAATATTAGTGAAAACAATGTGTAATTCATCGTATTCGTTAAAATTTTACCCTCTTTTATTTCTTTGTGGTGAATAATTCACATGTGGTGACTCATTCATCTCTTATATTATTTATTTTTTTTAAAACTCAATTTAAATTTGATATATTAGAAATTTTTTTTTATAATTTTTTTAAAAAATACTATTTTTATTATTATAATTATAAAAATAGGTAACTTTTTTGTTTTTTTGGTTTTGAGAGATAGATAGCACGCTACCCGTCTCGTTTATTTCATTTAGAAATAAACTTAACTGGACATGTAAAACAACTAGGATTCGAACTTGGGTCTCGGGTACCAACCATCAAGCACTCTGCCACACTACAACAAAATATATTTTAGACGATACTTTTTAGGCGATGCTTTCTTCTAGTGTCTTTAATATTTAGAATTTGCCGATACTATGATTAAGCGTCGCCAATAAACGTATTTTTATCAAATATTTATATACATTTTCCGACGCTATATTAAAACGTCGGTATATTTATTCCGACATGTTTATTTAACGACTTTTTACCCGACACTTTTACAAGCATCGAAATTATTTATGCCGACGCTTTAAAAAGTCGCTAATTATGATTTAAAGTGTCTTAGATATAAAATTTTTGTGCTGCCAGATAGTTGGTGGCCATGTCATAAAAGAAAATTCAATTTGAGAGGCTCCACGTCATCGTGGACTACCAACCACATCCCGACACGCGTCGTTCGGTGGCGACGTCGTAACGCTTTTCGAGGACACATGCCCTCCCGCGGCGTCGGACGTGGCTCGCCCCGACTGCGACGCAACCGACCGCATGCAGGAGCTCGAGTCTCGAGGAAATCGTGAACTCCCGAGTCCTCGCGACACGTGTCTGTTTGCTACTGGTGGAGGGAGGTGAATTGCTGTGCCATCCGCAAACAGCAGATCCCGGCGGTTTCAGAAGCTCGGACGAGCAACGTCACCTGCAGGCCAACTGCTTTTCTGACAGTAACTGGGCCCGGTGTGCCAGCGCACGGATTCCGCGCAGGTTTTCAAAAATCCGAACCCCAATCCGAGTTCAGACACCAAATCTGCGGATTTTAAAAATTTATATCTAAATCTGAATTCGATCAAAAATTCGAAATCCGAATCCAAAAATCTGAATCGAAATAAATATTTTTTTTCAGTATTTTAAAATGTATTATATTAAATTAAAAATTTTAAAATATAAATTTGAATATAATATTAAATTTATATATATATATATATATTATATGTAATATATGTAACGTAAATTCGGATTCGTGTCGAGTTCGGATTGGGGTCCGGTACAGTTAAAATCCATATCCATCAGGTTTTTGTTTTTAATATTCATATCCGTAACCATATTCGTTTAATATCAAATAAATCCGTTTTGTTCGAGTTTGGGTTCGGATAAAATTTCGGTATCCATATCCATTGACATCGCTAAACTGGACTCCTAGGCGTGTTTGGTTCGCCACCTTTTCACTCTGGAATTGAAATCGAAATGGATGAATTCATTTGTTCGTATTTGGTATGCAAGATTTTTTATTCTAATTCTGATTTTCGGGTGAATGCGAATCAATCCGATTACCCCTTTTCCCGATCCGGCCTAGGAGCCTAGGCCAGATTGAAAATTGAATATGGATGGAATAGATATGTTCGGATTAAATTTAACTTTTTAAAACTTTTTTTAATTTAAAACATAAGTTTAAGTTTAAAAATTATATATTTATAAATATAAATTTTAATTTGAACTTAAATTAAAAATTAAAATTCAATCAAGCATTTCGAATCTAATTTACAAATTTGAATTTAAATTTAATTTAAAATCTAGTTTTATTCAAATTTTATTTAAAGTTTACATTAAATTGATAGCTTGAAATTGAAATTTAAATTGTAATTTTAAGTTTGAATTTGTATAAATCAAAATATAATTTTATTTTTTGAATTATTCATTTACTTTCAAATTTTATTTTTTATAAAAAATATTTAAAATTTTGACGTTATTTTAAAATTTTGATCTATATTTTTAATATTTAATTTTCAGTTTGAATTTAATCTAATATATTATAAAAATAAAATTGACATATTAAGTTGATTACGTTTTTGATATTTATCTCGAGTCAAACACTAACAATAGAAATGATTCATTTCGATTCGTAGTAAATCAAATAAAATGAGGTAATGAATCATTTCGATTCCATTTTCGGTTTATTGTAATTTCGATTCTAATACCGATTCCGACTTCGAACCAAACACACCTACGTGTGGTGTTTGGGGCTTTTTTTTGAGAAATTAATAACATTTGACGATCACTGGTGCAAGTGGGAAAGAGTTTGGTGATTGGTACGATGTCCTAAGTTCGAATCTTAGTTAATTATATTTCTAATTAAGTTTATTTTTAAATGAAATAACGAAGCGGGTTTTAATATCTTTCTATCTCAATCGAAAAAAACATTTGCCACCTATTTTGGGCCTTGAACCATACTATAAAAGGACCAACATTTTCTTCTCCCTGTTGTGTTACAACTTAAACATACCATTAATTTTTCTCTTCTCCTTCTCTCTGTATCTTCTTTTATTAAGAGCATTATATATATATATATATATACATCTATATATTAAACTCTTTGGTTAATTTTCTCCATATTGTACATGGAGCCAAGCGACGATGTTTCAGAGTTATCCAAAGAGACCTCTGAGAATGAGGAAGGTTTAGAGCTTTTTCTCTCTCTCTCTCTCTCTCTCTCTATCTCTCTCTGATCTCTCTCTCTTTCTTTAGATCCAAGGGTTCAATAACAACTAGTATATGCATCTATACATTTTGCGCACTGCCACCACTTCTTTATTAAAGAGTTAGGCAATTAAGATTGAAATATGTGATGAGATGCAGAAAAGATGAGGTAACATGTACGTGTACGTGCACGTGTAAGAATATATATATATATATATATATATATATATATATATATATATATATATATATATATATATATATGTTAATTTAGATATAGGTACGTACTGGGTGTAGACAATAATTTTTCATCAATGCAATAATTTTTTCATCAATATTGAAATATGTGATGAGATGTAGATAAGATGAGGTGACGTGTACGTGTACGTGTGCGTGTACGTGTACATGCAAGAATATATATATATATATATATATATATATATATATATATATATATATATATATATATATAACTTATCAACACTTCATTTTGGGTGGTCTTCCCATTGGGTTTAGCCGTTGGATGAAGAAGATGTGAGTTGAGATGATAGTGGTAGGTGAGTGGCGAGGTGGTGGTAGGTAGAATAGTGTTTAATCCAAAGGTACATTAATAATCGAGAGTAGATCATTATTCTAAAAACTAATAGCACCATGGGAGTAATGCACTTCTAAAAGTATTCTAGCTCAATTATTATATATATATATATATATATATATATATATATATATATATATATATATATATATATATATATATATATATATATATATATATATATATATATATATTAGTTGAATGGTCCCCCTAGGGTTGAGTGGTCCCCACTTGGGTTATAATATTTAATCCAATTGGTTAAAAATAATAAAAAGAGTTGATCCAAAGGCTAAAAAATTGATAGGACAAGTCTTTAATATCCTATTAATAGGATAGTAGACGGACTCTATATATATATATATATATATATATATATATATATATATATATATGTTAATTTAGATATACATACGTACTGGGTGTAGTACAATAATTTTTCATCAATGCAATAGTTTTTTCATCAATATTGAAATATGTGATGCGATGCAGATAAGATGAGGTGACGTGTACGTGTACATGCAAGATATATATATATATATATATATATATATATATATATATATATATATATATATATATATATATATATATATATATATATATATATATATATATATATGTTCAGATATACGTACGTACCGGGTGCAGACAATAAGTTTTTCATCAATGCTAGCTTCGCTTTTTATTTCTATGAATTTATGAATTTGTGTTTTGTAGGTGTGGTACTTAGTTGCACCATTGTGTGTATCTTAATTTCGTAACAAATTAGTGCTTTAACCATGTGTGGTGGATTATTTTTGTTAGTGAAAAAATATTATTAGTACTATAGAAATCCAAAAATCCCTTAATTAGGTTGTTGCAATTTATTAATTAATTATAAGACCAATTTTGAATCATTAATTTTCCCAATCTGATACTCATCATGCACGTAAGTATCTAATTTGAGACTAATTCTGATATGTTTTTTACTAAATTGATCTTTCGGATAACACATTTTATGATAGAGATCTCTAGTCATATATGCATACTGAATATGCATTATATATATATATATATATCTTCAATTTTGCATACATCGATCCCTAATTAACCCTCACCTTAATTAGTACTTTTCATTTTCCTATTTCTATCCAATCTATTACTGTTCAAATATTTTTAGTTCAGAAGATTACATTCTCTCATCTTTTCCTCGTCAAGATAAAAATAAATCGATCTCCTGTTACTTACTAGCAATTACTATCAAAGAAGCTCATATTATATATATATCAAAACCACACTCAAGCTCTTCTCATGAAAATGAAGAAGCATGCATGCATATATGCATGGTCTTAATATATATGTATCTTAATTTTTCTTGTCGATCGAAACCGCGCGCAGAAGAAACTAGCGAAAGCTCCAGCGAAAGAACTACACCAACACCGCCGAGACCGCGTGCAATGCCGGTTTTTCGCGTGACAACAAGCTATGAAACAGCAGGTGGAAGGGTCACAAAAGCTGGGTTGCTCTACAAGTACACAAGCATAGATGAAGTTAGAATAGCATGTCTTTGCCATGGAGCATCCTTCTCCCCAGAGGGTTTTATTGCGCATGCTGGTTGGAGAGACACCTCAAATGTATTGAGAAAGATTATTGTTAATCATGATCATGTCCCTTATATAAGAAGGTGGTGATCGATCGAGGTGCATGGTCTTTATGTATGCTTTTCGTGGGACATGCATGCATGGGTTTCTTTATTTCAATAAGTTAATTTCTCCTTTTGCGTGTGTGACATTATACATGCAAATTGTTGGATGTAATCGCGCGTGGTTGTGTGAAAGTGTTTAATTTAGGTCGTGTTTGGATATCTGAATAAGTTATATATACAATGATAATTTATTCTGTTTAATAATTAATTTTCTATGCTTGTAAGTAATTAAATATATAGTTTAGTTTTTGCTTCTTCTTCAAATATTTTGCAATCGATGATTTTATAAGATAACATATTTCACTGATAAAGTGATCATTATTAATCAATTTATCTTATTCTAAAAAATGACTTGAAGTCCAAATATAATTAATATTTCATGTTAAATATTTGATTACTCCTTTTATCAGTCAATTAAGAGTACAAATTAAATTTCTTAAGTAAAGCAAGTGAATATATATATTGAACAAAAATAGATTAATTAACTTGCAAACTAAGTTTATTAATTAACTTTATGACCATTTTGTTCTACGTACGAATTCAGGTATTAGGGGAATGAGGTAAGGATATATATGGATGGTCTTTGTGCCATCCGTACGTTGCACCTCACATATAATTAGATGAGTAGGGAGGTAGCATTGGGCGTTGAGAAGAAGAGAATGTGATTTGATTAATTTTAAGTTGGACTATGATAATGAAAGGTAACATACCACGTGACAAAAAATATTGTGGCTTCATATAGATTATATTATTATTATTATCGATTTATATATTTACATATAAAAGCATTCATATAGTTAAGTAAATCTATATATTATATTACTTATTTTTGTATATACTTGCATTACGTATACGGTAATATCAAGTTGTTTATGGTGAGAGAAATTCCGAATCAAGGTCAGCACTATTAAAGTTGATATAAAATATTTAAAGTCACTACAATGAGAATTAGATTATGAAGCCACATATTTAGGACACTTTTGTACAAGTGTCCCATTTATGTCAAAACTTAAAAAATCTACAAATGCCTAAAATAGAGTCCAATTCAAACAAAAAATAAAATGTTACTCGTGATCAACCTAACCCATCTAGCTCATTCGGTCCGATTACAAACAGAAAAAAAAAAATCGATTACCATCTCTCCTTCTTCCCTCACTCAATTCACTGAAATCCTAGGTGAAGAGCCCTTCCGGCCCCTCTCCTCTTTCTCCGCCACCACAGCCAACGAAGTAGAGTTCCGACGGTTGCTAAATACTTAAATAAGCATTGGTAAATTAACAAGACTCTTTTTAGGTTATCGACACTTTTTAACTGTCACTATATACCTAGCGACCCAACATATAGCAACACTTTTTAAAAGTGTCTTAATTTTGCCAGCTGACACTTTTTGATCTGTACCAATATTTAAAAGTGTTGCTATACACCATTTTTGTTGTAGTGAGTGTTTAGAAATCTAGTTTTATAATTTTAAATAATTATTTACTTATTAATGATCAAAGAATTGTAAAATTGATAGGTTTTTTATGACCTATAGAAGTCGTTTACTTATTTAACGATGGGAAGCAATCCAAACTACTTGAATGTTTGATAGAATTTTTTTTACTTTTAAAATAATATTTGATAATTCCGATCTTCTTCGGTTGAGAAAGCCTAACCTTTATTTTCATAGAGTTATTTATTTTCGTAGTTTTGCTAGAATACTATCGGTACAAAATCGAGCGGTTTACTACCGATTTGTTTTCGATAATAGAGATTCCAAATTGATGATCGGCATCGTTAAACATGATATAAACTATTTAAACAATGGAAATCAAATTTCACACATGTTCGATATTGGTCTCTTGTCCATCAAGTGACGAGAAAAATGAATGGTTGTAAATGAATATTCTTTAAAAAATGATGATATAATTTTTATATTTGAGATCTAGAGTCTAAATCTTATTTTCAATAGTCTAAAGAATTTTCTAACAAAAAATTAGTTGATTTGAACTTTTCTACACCGTTAAACGAACAAACGCACCATATCGACTATTAAAATTATAGATTTTGTGACTTTTTGATCGTTCCGTTAGTGATGCCAAAAAATCATGAAATTTGCTTTCTAAATAATTTAAATGGTACGTCTAGATCATATTCAACGGTGCCGATCATCAATTTGGAAGCTCTATCATAAAAAACAAATCGGTAGTAAACCGCTCGGTTTACTACCGATAGTATTCTAGGAAAGCTCTTATTTTCAACTAGTTATTCTCCGGCTCTTTGTAAGATAATGATTTTAGAAATTAAGTTACAAAATTCAGATTCTAAATATGTCAAATGGTCTTAGATCAATTTAAACAATGCCTAATATTATTAATTTGGGGTTCAAATCATTAGAAACGACCTCATAGAGCAAAGAGTACTTTTGTCCTCTTAAGAGGATATATATAGTAGTTGGACTTTTTATTTAATATTTGCTAGTAAAATCAGGCCTAAACGATGCATGCATGATAGGCATTGGCTTAGAGCCGAATTTGGCCCTGTTCACGTCTAGCTAGCTTAATTGTTCTTGAAATCTCAGCCCAAAGCCTGTTAAATTGCTTTGGGCTGGCCTGGAGCTTGCGGTACGTGCATAACCCAATGCAAAATCAGACCTGTTTCATATATTCATACTCCTAATTAATTAAATGGGTTATTTGCATACAGGTCCCTGCAAACATAGTCAATTGCGGATATATTCCTCCAAACGCGAAACTAGGTGAGTTGTCCTGCCAAAGTCCGAAGTCATGCATATATATCCCTACCGTCCAGATCTGTTAGAAAATTTCCGTTAACCACGGTTAAAATACTTAACCATGGTTAATTATAGTGTAAATTGACGTATTTATCCTTCTCCTCTTCCTCTCTCTTCTTCTTCCTTCTTCTTCGTCGCCGTGAGGAGATCCGGCGACGGCGACGACGATGGCGAACCTCTTCTTTTTCCTCTTCCCTCTTCTCCTTTCTCCCTTCTCCCTTCTTCTTCCTTTTTTTCTTCTTCCTTCTTCCTCTTCTTTTTCCCACTTCCTCGTCGCCGGCGTTGAGGGCGACGATCTCCGGTAGAGCTTTGGTGCCCGGCGTTCTTCTCTCTTCTTCGTCGCCGCGAGCCCAACTCGCGCCGCCGCCGCCGCCGCCCGCTTCGATGGTCCGAAGAGGAAGAGAAGGAGAAGAGAAAGAGAAAAACTTTTGGAGGGATATTTTTGTGAGGTAAAATGGTCATTTCACGTCTCCACCGTTAAATAACAAACCGTTCACTAACGAATGTTAACTGCATGGACATATCTGCATAACTTCGAACTTTTGCAGGGACAACTCACCTAGTTTCGCATTTGGAGGGATATATCCGCAATTGACTATGTTTGCAGGGACCTGTATGCATTTAACCCTAATTAAATTGTGTCATCACCTTTGATAACAACTGATGTTAGAGCTTTCAGATATGGAAAGCATTAATTTGTTGTGTGAGAACATGGAATTAACACATGTTATATATATATATTATGGCTCTTTTATAGTAGTGTTTAGTTTCAAATAGTGTAAACAGTATAAATATTATGATGCCATACCCAGCATGGTTACTATACTATTATGAGTATCGGGCTCTACTACTCATAAGGTGTTTTCGATGATTGAGTTTTCGAATTGACGATCCACTCGATCCGTTAAATTTGATCTAGCGTATTTGAAACTTCTAGAAAATAAATTTCGTAAATTTTCGAAATCATAATAAAATTCATCAAGTAAGCATAAAATGAACGGTCAAAATCGAACGACGTCCTAAAAAGGATGATAGGATCCTTCAATTCAAGATCGGATTTATTGATCTTTATCTATGTAGTGAATAGAATTTTCTATCAAAAATTCAACAAATTTCGATTCTTGTACACCGTTAAACTAGCAAGTATCCTATAGTTAAAAATTGTCAAATTTGTGACCTCTTGATCGTAAGGTAAATGATGTCGAAAAATTATAAAATTTTATTTCTAGAAGTTCTAAATGCTGTAAATAATGTTTAACGGTGTGGATCGTCGATTCGGAAACTCTATCATCAAAAACAACTTATGAGTACGAGGGCGATCGTACTGATAATAGTATAGTAGCCGGACATATATATATATATATATATATATATATATATATATATATATATATATATATATATACATATAATATTTTCGACATCATTTGCATACTGATAAAAGGGTTTAAAAATTTGTAATTTTAATGATGGATAAGAGACGTTTTCTCGTTTAACGGTGCAAACATATCCAAATCAAATAAACTTTTGTTAGAAAATTCTTTAAACTATTTAAAACAAGATCTATACTCTTGATCTTGATTACGAGACTCCAATCATCATTTTTTAAAGAATATTCATTTTAAACCATTCATTTTTTGTTCACTAGATGGATACAAGAACAATATCGAAAGTGCGTGAAATTTGATTTCTAGGTAGTTTAAATGGTTTAGATCATATTTAACGGAGCCGATCGTCAATTTGAAAGCTCTATCATCGAAAACAACTCGAGAGTAAAATGGGCTGTACTTTTAAGAGTATTCTAGCTCAACTCTATATATATATATATATATATATATATATATAGAACTAGGTGGAATACTATTAATAGCACCAATGACTTAGTCTTTAGTAAGTTTTCTACCCTTGGATTAAAAGATGTGCGTGGGATGATGTGGGCCCCTAGGGTTTAGTGGGTGGTTGGTTGAATAGTATAATCTAACGGGTAAAATTAATCAAAGGGGTTAATCCAAGGGTAGAAAACTTACTAGCACCAAATTCGTCGTCTTATTAATAGCATACTAATAGGACTCTATATATATATATATATATATATATATATATATATATATATATATATATATATATATATATATATATATATATATATATATTGCTTAAGTTAACTTTTTCTGACATTCAAATTTGGCTTAAAAAGCTAGCCCACTTAATTCAAAAAGGTATAGTTATATTTTTTCAGTTAGATATTCATCAATATTGAAATTAATAGGTTAATTTCATCAATTAACCTATTAGTTACATTCAAAAAGGTATATATTTTTTTTGACCAAAAAAAAAGTTAGATATTCATTAATATTGAAATTAATAGGTTAATTTGATCAAAAACAAATAAAAATTAGCTCTAAGGTTAGACAAAACCAATGGGCTCAAAGTTACTAGTTAAAAGCATTAAACATGCCAAGATATATATGCAGAAAATAATTTAATGGATAAAAATTAAGTATGTGTATACATAAACAAGTTTTAATCTCCAATTAACTCTCATTTATTTAATCACGTACATTAACTACTCTTCACTGTGAATTAGCCAATAATTAATACCGCCGTAATATATTCCAGAAAGCCTCTATTCGTGAGTAAGATTGTGCAGGAATAGCAATATAGGGTTATTTACATAGTCCTGCAAACATAGTCAATTACGGAAATATCCGCAAAAGCGAAACTAGGTGAGATGTCCGCAAAAGTCCAAAAGTATGCAGATATGTCCCCGCCCTTTTGCGGGGACATATCTAAAATATTTTTGCGATATGTCCCCGCAAAAAGGCGCGGCAGGGACATATCGCATACTTTTGGACTTTTGCGGGGACATCTCACCTAGTTTCGCTGAGATATTTCCGCAATTGACTATGTTTGAGACCCGTATGCATTTGACCCAAAAATATAACATAATAAAAATGGCCAATTTGCATAAAAAAATTCACAAATTTTGGGCATTTACAAAACTAGACCGTCTTTTTCGATTTGAATAAAAAATATAACATAATAAAAATGGCCAATTTGCATAAAAAATTCACAAATTTTGGGCATTTGCAAAACTAGACCGTCTTTTTCGATTTTGCGATTCGGTCCAAATATTCAAAAATTGATCAAAATATCTTTATTGCCTTTTCTCTCTCCTTTTTCTCTCTCGATCTCCTTTTTTTTTCTCTCATTATTTCTTTTTTCTGTCACCGAAGAAGGCAGCGGAGGCGGTAACGGTCCGCCTCGCTTCCAAATACTTTCAATAGTGTAGATCAAGTCTAACGGAGCCGATCGTCAATTTGGAAGCCGCATCATCGAAAACAACTTGGTAGCACGGAGGCTTCCGTGTTACCGATAGTATACCAGCCGGACTCTCTCTCTCTCTCTCTCTCTCTCTCTCTCTATAGGGATAATTGCCTATATACCCCTCAAAACATCAAAAATATCTCATTTACCCCCTTTTTTTTTTCCAATATGCCCCTTATATGTTCATCCGTTATTCTAAAATACTCCTATAGTTACCATCCGTTTAGTTAACTTGGATTAAACATAAGTTAAATATTTACCACAGTTAAAAAAAATTAAAATACTAATTTTGTCCTTAACTAAAGGACAAATAAGAAATGTTGGCGACCATAGAGAGGTATATTTGAAAAGACAAAAAGTTAAAATACTTTTTGTGCCCCTGAGTTAAGGGCAAATAAGAAAAGTCAGTGATGGTGGAAGAGTATATTTGAAAGGGCAAAATAGTAATTTTATACAGATAACAGTGTTCATTAACAGATTTTTAACTCTAGGGGTATATTTGAAATAGGTTGAAACGTAAAAAGAGTATTTTCGATATTAGCTTTCTAAGAGGGAAATACAAAGATATTAAATCACGTCCGTCCATCAAAAACGTGTCCAGCTAACGGTTGGATCGACTGTATCTTTATAGATCGCATCGAATAAATGATGTGGGCCACATTCAACAGACTGCACCAACGGAGCTCACGCTAGATCTTGCCAAAAAAAATATATTATATATATGTATGAGCTAGTGGGAAGGAGAATTTGAAAAGATCGTAAATTTTTATAATATTTTAAAAACTGTGGAGATCTTCTTTAAGATATGAGAGAGATATGTAGCAGAAAAAGAGAGATTATAAGAGAGATAAGGATATGCCTATACTAAAACAAATGAGAGAGATGAGAACTTTGAAAAATGTGATAAAAAAAGATATCATAAGATATATAGAGGAAAAGAAAAGAGAGAATTATAGATAATAATTGAAGAGAGAGAGAGAGAGAGAGAGAGAGAGAGAGAGATAAGGTGAATAATGTAAATAATTATTGAGGATAGCTTGAAAAAGTTGGGAGGAGAGGCATAGAGAACGAAGGAGAGATTGTGACGTCGATGAAGGAACCGTCTATTAATAGTTTGTATAGATAGCTTGAAAAAGTGGGGAGGAGAGGCATCGAAGAGAGAACGAAGGAGAGATTGCGATGTTGATGAAGGAACCGTCAATTGATAGTTTGTATAGATACTTGGACACACGAGGGAGATGAAAATTTTGTAAGAAATGAAAAAAAATCTCATAAGATATATGAGAGAGGGAAAAAGAAATAAATAGAATTATAGATAATAATTGAAGAGAGAGAGAGAGAGAGAGAGAGAGAGGAGGAAGAGAATAGATAATTATTAAGAATAGCTTGGAAGAGTAGACAGTAGAGGCATAGAAAAGAGGCCGTAGGAAAGACTGCTACGTTGACGGAAAGAATCGTTCATTAATGATTTGTATAGATAGATTACATAGAAGATAATTTTTTTTTTTAAGAATAGGTAGTACGCTACCTGCTTCATTCATGATTACAAGTAGGAGGAACGAACTAGCTGATTTGGCTGCATGCTGGTGTACCATTTGGAAGACCAGAAACAACCTCATCTTCCGTGGCATACAGATAGACCCGGTGCGTGGATAGATTCTTGAAAGGACCTTTTATGATTACATAGAAGATAATTTTTCTTGCTTAAAAAAAATATGAGACAATTGAGGGAAGGAACCGTCAATTGATAGTTTGTCTTGATACCCAGACACATGAGGGTGATGAAAATTTTGTAAGAATGAAAAAGAAATCTCGTAAGATATATGAGAGAGGAAAAGAAAGAAATAGAATTATAGACAATAATTCAAGAGAGAGAGAGAGAGAGAGAGAGAGAGAGAGAGAGAGAGGTGGAGTATATTGAGAATAGCTTAGAAGAGTGAGTGGGTAGGAGAGGCGTCGAAGAGAGGACGAAAGAGAGACTGCCGCGTGGATGGAAGAGAGGACGCAAGAGAGACTGTCATGTAGATGGAAAGAACCGTTCATTAATGATTTATATAGAGAGATTATATAAGAGACAAGGAAATTGAAATGCTTGTTTTCTTCCTTTCTATGCATGGCAATCAACCAACTCGATCCAATAACAAGCTACTATCAACTAACGCCAATACTGAAACGAGAGAGAGAGAGAGAGAGCGAGAGAGAGAGAGAGAGAGCTACGCGTACACGTACACATACACATACACATGGACGTGAATACAAAAAACAGATGAATTTTCTACAAGTGATTCCATCTTATCCACTTTGTTGTCCTGATTCTTCAGAGAGAGAGAGAGAGAGAGAGAGAGAGAGAGAGAGCTACACATAAACACTCACATGGAAGAGAAAAAAAAAAACAGATAAAATTATATTGAGAGCACTAAAATCCATCAGCATAACCTTTTCCACCTTATCTACATTAGATATCAAGCACCTATCACAGAGAAACAATAGAAATTTGGAAATATTTGGAGTTAAACATAACCAGCATTAATCACACAGTAAATTTGAATTAATGCATCAAATCTGTATATAACAATTCTTGCATTTCTGAATATCCCAATCAGGTAAGTTTACAGATCTACCTAAGAAGTGATACATTTTCTTACAAGTTGTAGAACAATCCCATCTCAATACAACCAGCCAGCACCTCGGCAAGTCCTTTTACATCACTAAATTACTGAGTTTAATGGGACACACATCAGTTCCAATTATACAACTTTTCGATCCCAAACAGCAAACTAGTTTACTTCTTCCATAGAGGCCGCAGCAGGTACGGTACATCAGTTTTTTTTCCCCCTTACATTACGCCACCGAGACAGAAAAGATTAACACGCAGAGAAATCAATTATTCTTCAGTATGAAAAAGATGATGGTATTCACATCCGAAGATCCCAAATGATAGACAAAAGGTTTTCGTGTTACAAACATTATTCTTGCTTATGTACAGTAAACTCTTCAGAGTTATGGACAGCCACTATAACTAGTATATCAAATGGCTTGCTAGTTTCTCCTCTTCCTTTACTCCACAACCCACAGCTTGAGAAATAGCATGACTTATACCTGTACATTTAATGTCGGGGAGAGAATGCGCCCTTAATATAACCAACACTTGAGCCCAGGCCGACATTTTGAGCAATGCTCTTATCTATTCAAGTATGTACCCTGCAAAATAATCTACTAACATTTATATTATATCGTTGCGAAATCTGAATTTTCATATATGCCCTTTGTAATTACAAATAGGCCCTCTTTAGACAAATTATATGGAAGAAACTGCACTTTTGAGGGGGGATATACGAGAATTCAGATCTTTTTTATATATGTAGGCTGATGTTTTTTTTTCAGGTATATATATATATATATATATATATATATATATATATATATATATATATATATATATATATATATAGTAGTAGGGCTACTATATTCTTATGAGTAGTAGACCCTTACTACTCATAAGTTGTTTTTGATGATGGGGCTTCCGAATCGACGATCCACTCCGTTAAATATGATCTAGAGTATTTAAAACTTCTAGAAAATAAATTTCGTAATTTTTCAAAATCATAATAAAGTCCATCAAATGGGCATAAAATGAACGGCCGAAATCGAACGACGTCCTAAAAATAGATGATCGGATCCTTCAATTTAAGATCGGAGTTATTGATCTTTATCTAGGTAGTGAATAGAATTTTCTATCAAAAATTCAACCTATTTCAATATTTTTACACCGTTAAACTAGCAAGTATCCCATACCGGCCGTTAAAAATTGTCAATTTTGTGAGCTTTTGATCGTAAGGTAAATGATTTCGAAAAATTACGAAATTTATTTTCTAGAAGTTTTAAATACTCTAGATCATATTTAACGGAGTGGATCGTCGATTCGGAAGCCCCATCATCAAAAACAACTTATGAGTAGTAAGGGTCTACTACTCATAAGAGTATAGTAGCCCTACTCTCTCTCTCTCTCTCTCTATATATATATATATATATGCGAAACCCCTAGGAAAAATAAACAAAGGCATACACCATATTAGCATCTATTCACTCCATGATTCAGCTCTTTTTCTACGCATTCGAGCTCCCCAAGATAAGTTCTCATCAGAATCTTTGGTCATGCTCCTCCTCTTAAGCTCTGCAACCTGATCCTGCCACCGGTTCGTCCACCCTGATCTCTCCTCAAGTTCCTGCACAGAGACAGAAAACAGAAAAAGTATTGCAGAGGCATGACTGACATTGTTGCAAGGAAATCAAGCATGCAGGAGAGTCATGGCATGCCAGGATGAAGAAAATAGTGCCGATTTATTATCAAGAGGGAGAAAATTAAGATTTTCAATCACTTGATTGTAATAAATCAATAGTTATTGCCACAAGAAAAGTCAATCCCATGGAGATTTATGAATTTATCCAGGTCACGGAAATGGAGCTTCTAGATGGAAATTTAGATTGGAATTGAACTTCAGATAAATGTTGAGAAAAGAGATACAACAAACTGTCTCGCAATTCATATCATTTTAAACAATTAAGTCTAGAGAACCGCACCAATGTTCGTAAGAGTGATAAAAGAAGCATGTATATTCAAGAAGCTATACTACTTTGTGTACGCTTTATAACCTACTCCTCGCCACTCAGAGGGTTCAGATGCTTCTTAATTACACTGTTGACATCTATCAAATAATTGTTCTAGAGAACCATACCAATTGGCAGTACAAGCTCCGAAAGGCACCTGTTTGACTGGCTTGTGGAACATCTACGGTGAGAAGCAGCAGGAAAGCATTTTTCAAATAAAATATTTGGATCTCAGTTAGTGGCAGAAGACCAAAATGTGCTTCTGGAGAGACAAAGTGGAAGTTCCACATTGAACCGTCTGCTTCTAAAGAAGGAAGAAGTTATAGCAGGTCTAAATGAAAAGCCACTAATGCTTCTTCAAACAACTTCGCTCAAACAACCAATCTACATGAGTTCTAGCTGGGCCACAAAGGCCCTAAAATAAGCGACAAAGAAAATTATATAGAAAGATGAAAAGTTAGATACGAAAGACAATAATACATCATTTATAATTGACCATTGGTTTCAGGTATTAGGAGGATAGTCCTCAAATTTTGTCAACCTCAATATTTTCTGTGACGCAAACCTAGGGAAAGGGTCAGGAAACAAACTATACCTATTAATAGTTGTAAACAAAGACTATTCACCAAGGTAGCACTCAACCATCAAATAGTCAACTAAGTTCACATCAAACCTATACCTATTAATAATGGTTGAAAACAAAGACTAGATCAAAGTACCACATCACCAACAAATAATCGCCTTGATATATAGTCCAACATTATTGCCCAAATTGAAGGAGACTACTAATCACCAAACAGAAACTATTGTGCCCAACAAATAGAAAATCAATATGGCCTATTTTGAGTAGGGTAAAAACTCAAAAGCACAAAGCCTTCACTGTAAAACCATCAATTACTTCTGGCTTCTAGAAACCTGGTAGATAGAAGGAAAAAGAACCCAACTTATCAACAATCTATAGTTGGTGATAAAATGGAGGGTGTTATAAAAGAAAATCGAAATTTATAGGTGCCTAATATGTTATTCAAAAAGACGCAAATTCAAAAAGTAATTGGAGATATAACTTCAAATATTTAGTTTAGCGACGTCAACCAAAAGGTAACACTACAAAAAATCTTGCATTTAAAGACACTTTAAACAATAATTAGCGACGATTTAAAGTGTCGGCAAAAATAATCCCGACGCTTGTAAAAGCGTCGAGTGAAGAGTCATTAAATAAACATGTCGGGATAAATATACCGACGTTTTAATATAGCGTCGGAAAATTTTTATAAATATTTGATAAAAATATGTTTATTGGCAGCGCTTAATCATTGTGTCGGCAAATACTAAATATTAAAGACGCTAGAAGAAAGCGTCGTCTAAAAAGCATCGTCTAAGACATATTTTGTTGTAGTAAAGATACTCATATAACAGGAGTAAATAACCAATTGATAATGACGTCAAAATAAGGTTAAACCACTTTGAGGCCCAGATTTGAGGTCATACAATAAAAAGATTATAAAAAATTACCCATATTAGTCAGCAGATTACAAAAGTCAAAAGCTCTGAAAGTCTTCTATGCCATGTTGTCTATTACCTGTGATTTCCAAGTCCTATGGAAGGGAATATAGCAATTTCAAATTATAAATAACAACTTTAGCACCTCGTAGAGCCAGATAAACACATCAGATTATGACTATGAAAGCCTGGAAATATCAATATGAGGTGACAATGATCAAGCTTCCCAAAATATAAGGAAAAGGTGATAATTTATAACATGAAACAGAAACAGACAAATGGGACTTAATCAACTGACAGAATTCTAAACTCTTGCACAAACGGAACTAGAAACTAGCCCGAATTATTTTTATCTTAAAAGAGGCTCAAAAGGAAAAACTCTACTATTCTAGGATAAGGACTTTATTGCTTGTTAAGTTTTGAAAACACAAGTCGCATGTCAAAACACAAGTCGCATGTAAAGAATCCAAATCAGAATATCATTAGGGAAACATGAATATATCTAAAGTCAAGAATTAAGGTAGTTACTACTTTTATTTACACTTCACCAGCAGTAAAATTGTCGAGCTCTTCTTTAATGTTAGGCATTCTACCACCCCAAATTCTAGAAGTCATACAGAAGAAAAAAGGCAATAACGACATGACAGCACATATAATGGTATAGCCAAAGTATTTTGTCCACCTCTCTAACACGTCAGAACACTGAGAAGATAAAGATAATAGGTAGAGTAGAAAGCAACCAAGGAAAGGCACTATAGAAAGAAAAGCTGGGAGTATAACTTAGAAATTTCTTCCATTCTGGTTATGTTTCTGCGTATGGAATCGAAGTTCGAAGAAAAGGATAGAACCCATAACCAGGGATCATTTTGGGGTGAAGAGTCAAAGAAATACAAATCTGAAACAAGTAATCAGGTGATGGCTACGCTTGATGCAAGAAAAAAAGCAAAATTTAGTTGATTCCTATTGCATACTCGAAAAAGAAAGATAGCCTAGAGTAAACTGCAATTCGTATAAATACAAAGAGATAGGAACCTACAATGGAAACATATAAGTTATTTTTGCCACAAACTTAAATCCTTAATAGATCATACTAGAAACTCAAAGTTAGAAGGAAATTTTGAATTAGCTTAAGAAAGAAAAGAAACTCAGGAGAATAAATATTCCCTGAACTCAAGATCAGTCCCAATAGGTAAAAACAAATTACACCAACTTTTTAGTTATTTACAAAGAAATAGAGATTCTCATAAAACCAATTTTAACTTCTGATAGTATATCAGAATATCTAAGAATATTTAAGAACAACATCTCATCAACCAACATAACTAACAATGGCAGTTATAGAAACAGGATCAGCTGTAAATGCTGCAGGATTACAAAGGTTGGTGGAAGACAGGAAAGTAATTAATTAATCATTAACTCTCCGAGATCACTTCAGTTGTTCATCATAGAGAGAGAGAGAGAGAGAGAGAGAGAGAGAGAGTAAAGCAGAAGAAGCAGGATTTACAAGTAATTAATTTTGAGTAATCTAAACAAAATAAAAAAAAAAAAAATCAAAACTAAAATCAGCATAGAGAGTTCAAATCAAATCATGCAAAAAAAAAAAAAGTGGATAAGTTAAATTTCCCATAAAATCAGACAAAAACATAATCAAAATAAGCCAGTAAGCTAAACTATGCTCTACAACCTCCCATAAAATCCAACCTGAACAGCAAAAATAAAAAGATTACAACTTGCATACACATCTCCGAAAACAAATCTTTTACTACCGTCATGCCTATTGAGTATAACTGAGTAATCCAACGTTCTCTGCCAGCTTAAGATTTTAGACAAAAACGACTACTCGTTTATCCCAAGTTTCACATATTCTCCAGCTCCTTGTCATATGTAATTTCATCTGCAAATCCACTTGTCAGGCGTACCAAAATCTGCAAGACGATACCAGTACGTGGTACAAACTCAAACCTACCTAGAAACTACTAGAAGCTGGCACATAATCACTAGGCCAAAATCCAAAAACACATGCGTCAAGGGCTAAAAAGTTGAGACCAACCTAAAAGCTTTAATTAATAGGCAAAAACTCCCTTCCGCATTATATACAAGTCGAGACTCCTATTACTGTTACATCCTGCTACGGAGTATAGTGTTTCAAATAAAGTACCAACTAAAAAGCACGATTAGTTTTAAAAAAGTACAATTAGTTGAAGCACTATATCAAATTTCTCCAAAAAGATGTTCTGTTCTACAGAATCAGGAATTCTACATTAAAAATTTATTCATTTTACCCTCAAAATCATACTTTTTTTTTTCCCTTTCACTACAGCAAAAATTTCAAATTTTTCCGACCGACAAACGCTTGCAGTGTTTTTACAGAAAACTACAATTAGTTGAATCACTATATCAAATTCCCCGAAACAGCTTCTCTGTCCAACAGAATCAAAAGTCCTAAATTTAATCTTCTCATTTTCACCCTCAAAATCATCTCTTTTTAACTTTTCACTACAGCAGCAGTTCCAAATTTTCCTAAAAATCAAACGCTTAATAGGTGAAATGGTCCTGCTACAAAGTACGGTCTTTTATGGAAATTTGCAAGCAGTTGAACCACTATATCAAATTCCCCCAAACAACTTTCCCGTCCAAGAGCATCAGAAGCCCTAAATTAAAACTTCCCCTTTTTACCCTCAAATTCCCTCTTTTTTTTTTTTTTTTTTTTTTTAACCCTCCCCTACCCGCTGCACCTAAAACACCCGAATTTTCTGATTGTCAGATATCATCAGCTACGCAGAAACTGTACATCTAAAATCAGAAATAGTAAAAGCGGGTCCGAACAGAACCTAATGTTAGGGTATCTCAACAGCAACAGCAACAACAGCAACAACAGCAAAAAGAGGCCAAGAAAGGAAAAGAGCAATGGGGGGAGGGGGGGATTGGGACCTCGTCGAAGGGGCGGGGGCGGCGGGAGGAGAAGACGAGGTGGAGGCCGCGGGCGAGGTGGCGGTCGTAGAGGGCGCGGCGGGCGGGGTCGGAGAGCGTCTCGTAGGCCTCCTGGACCTCGATGAAGCGGCGGGTGTGCTCGTCGGCGCGCTCCGGGGGCGGCACGTCCGGGTGGTACCGCAGCGCCATGCGCTTGTAGGCGCTCTTGATCTCCTCGAAGCTCCCCTCCTCCGATATCCCCAGCAGCTCGTAGAAGCTCCCCTGCTTCGCCCCCACGAACCCTCCCTCCTCCACCGCCCCCTTTGCCCTAAAAGAAGACGTCGACGACGACGACGACGACGACGACGAGGAGCGTAGCCCCGTCCATGGCCGAGCCTCCTTGCTCCGCCATGAGAGGAGCTTGGTGGTGCCTCTGGTGGTGGTGGGCACGCGCGGGTAGGGATTGAAAGCGCTTCTGCTTCTGCTTCCCGAGAAAGCTCCGCTCATTCTCTCTCTCTCTCTCTCTCTCTCTCTCTTCTTTCTGTGCTGGGGACACCACAGATAGAGGGAGGAGGCGAGTTAAAAGGAGAGAGTAAATTGCACCCAAGTCCCTGTACTATTTCAATTTTGTGAATTACTCCGTACAGTGGGCTATAATGCTATATATGGTCTTGTTGTTAATGTTAGGTAAGCAGTCAGGTGCCTGCCTAGACGAGGTTCGATGTTCGTGCATAGAAGAAATAAACTATGTACGAGATTGAATAAATTTTCAGACTCGTGCCCACAAAACAGGATTTTAAACAATAAAAAATAAGAAAATAGTGTGAATTTACTAGATACTATTTCCTAATTAATTTTTTCTAAAAAATTCTAATTAAAAAAATATAAGTTTATTTTGAAAATATAGTTTCTAATTTAAAAAATTTATATTTAAGTTTGACACGTGACGTATAAGCATATTAAACTTACATAGGATTCACCTAGGATTCTTTAATTAATTTTTTCTAAAAAAAGTTTATTTCTAAAATAAGTCTAATTTAAAAAATATATATTTGAGTGGTAAACATATAGAAAGTCACGTTTCTTACACATAAGATTTATTTAGGGTTCTTCTTTAGTATAATATGATAGATAATAGATAGTAGATAGATAATAGATTTGGGATAGAGATACCAAAAATAAAAATTCAACCGACCTGAATTCGAATATAAATTTTGATTATATTTTATCCGAACGTAAAATTATTTTATATTATATATAATATATATATAGAAATATTTGATGTTATATTTAAATTTATATTTTAAAGATTTAGATTTAATGTAATATATTTTAAAATATTATAAAGAGAAATAATTATTTTGGGTTCGGGATCAGATTCGGATTTCGAAATTGTTGTCGGGTTCAGATTCAAATTTAGATATAGATTCTTAACATCCGTCGGATACGGATTCGGGTTTCGAGTTTGGTAGTTAGATTTGGGTTTGGTAAAATCTGTTTCAAATCCAACACGTTGATATCCGTATCGAGGTTCTCAAGTTCACGATCTATAATTGTTTCATATTTTTAATTTATTTTTTAAAAAAAATAAATGAACGAATAGCATCTATTTTTTTTTTGAAAAAAAATTATTGCATTTTTTAGTCTATTACTGTTAAAAAGAAACAATATCATGACTTCACTTTTATTAGAAATTTTTTTAAAATTTTTATACAAAGTAAAACAGAAAAAAAATAAAAAGAAAAATAAAAAAGTGATCTATTACGAAGAATATAATAGATGAAGGTCACGATTCCAAAGCTTAGTGGGTTTTATTTATTTTCCTCTTTATTAGAGATACTCTTTTATAGTAAAATTTAAACTCCGGATTTAATTTTATGTGATTGGATGTAATTTTAAGTGCAGATAAAAATAAAGTTATATGCAAATAAAAATACAATTGTAACAACTATATTACTTCTATTAAATAAAAATATATATAAATACCGCTCTCTATAAACAGTTTAAAATTCTAAATATAATGATTGTTTTATATTAAAATAGAAGATTCTGAATTTGAGTTTGCCTAGATATGAAAGTAGTTTAAACTTTTAGGTATCGTTTGGTTTGAGGATAAGCAAAAAGTAGCTATTCCCGGGATAGGTATAAATTGAGGGATAAGTGAAGATTAGATCAATTTTGCGTTTGGATGAAAAGTGGGTTATATTCGAGAATAGAAAAAATAGCGTTTGGATAGTTAGATAGGAACAATAGGAATAAAAGTAATTATAGTAGTTAAATAATAATATTGTATATAATTAATTAACATCAAAATATTAAAAATATTAAGTAAATGATATTTAATAATTTAATTAATTACTTTATCATGAATATTATTAAATAATCATAAATATTAATTAATAAATTATTTTAAATTAATTAGGAGATTAATTAATCATTAATCAATTATCCTAATTTATAAATCATTAATCAATTAACCATGAGTACTTTTAATTAATAAATTAACTAACTATAAATAATTTGATAAGTTAACAAATTAAGCTAATAAATTAATATATTAGTAAATTAATTAATTAATGAATTAATTGTTTAATTAGTTATATTGGTCGAAATATTAATTAATTAATCAATATATATATATATATACATTAGTTATTATATAAACACACTAAATAGTTATTAAATGCATTAGCTAATTACTTAATTATACATTTAGTTAATAAATTAAGTTGATAAGTTAAAATATTAATTAGTTAATTATTAAAAATATTAGTTATCATTTGAATAAACATATTAATTAATTTATCATTTGTGGAGTGTTTGATTATAAATAATCAATGATTTCTTCAAGTATTTAATTAAATATACATTAATCTAATAATTCAAATGGTTAGTAAATAATTAAATATGTTAATTAGTTATTAGTTAGCAATATGTATAATTATTAGAAACTAATTAGTAGATAAAAATATTTTAAGGATTTGATTTGTTAAGAATGTAATATACTAATTATCATAGTTTAATAAATAAATTATTATTTAAAGGGAAGAATAAAGACCAAGAGTTGCTATTCCATAGGGGAGGAAGAATAGTAGTTCTCCTCTCTTAACGGGTTATTCTAGAATAACCCGTTAAGAAAGGAATAATCTTTTTTTACCTCGTTTGGTAGAATATGGGGGATAAACATCTTTATTCCATGTTTACATAGAACGGTTGTTTCACAACTTCATACGATTTTATTCAATTACTGATGTTATAATTATATCTCTTTTGTTTCTTAGGTTGGGGACTTTTTTTTGGAAAATCAAGTGAGTCGATTCTTTACTATCTGTAATAATTAGAAGTAAAATCAATCCGAGAATAATAAAACTTTAATAGAGATCTCCTCAATGACCCCTCATTCGAAACTCCGACTTGTTGTCACATGCTAGTTTTGCATCTATCTAATAAATTATTAGTCATTTTTAATAGTAAAATTCAAAATAATTTAAAATTTTTTGAATAGAAATAAAAATAACATATAGTGACAGATTATAGCTTCTTAACAGGATGTCGTTCCAGAGCTCCCTACCCAATTTTTTTTTTCAATTTTTGTATAGTTTTATCTGTAGCAATTGAACTTCTTAGTTACAATTTTAATTGCACAAATTAAATTTAAGTACATCTGTCACGAAAATAATAATTGTATATATATATCTATTACAATAACATTATTTTTTTTAATCTTACCACGTGGCGGCATGATTCCTCTTAATCTTGCTACGTGGCGGCATGATATTTTTTGAATTGAATCGAACCGGAATGAACCGAACCGGAATGATTGGTTGAACCGAATCGAATTTATTGAGTGTGGGCACAAATCCGAAGCTAAAAGGCTTCATATATTTCTTTCTTTTTTTACTTGCCAATTCGAATCGAAATGATATTTTTTAGTTGAACCGAAAATTTGAATTTATTGAGTGTGACACAAATCCGAACCGGCTCAAGTTGCCAAATATTCTTTGAAAAATGGTGCTAAGGTGCAAGCGTAAGATGCAGAGGGAGCACTCATTCATTTCCCCATACCAAAAAAAAAAAAAAAAAAAAAAAAAATCGCTATTGTGCGTGGGCCCCACACATCAGCATCACAGTGATATGTAACAAAACTCAAAACAAAAATAAAAAAAAATAAAAAAAAAAAAAGAAAATTTGAGGTATGCAACACTTTAATAAGAGAAAGGGGTCTCTTTCAAGTTTATTCCGGTTGTGGTGGGCTGTGATTTTATATTAGTTTAATATAAATAAATATTATTTGTGCTTAGGCCAATTTATATAAAAAACTCATTTATAAGTTCAGAGATTTTGCAAACTTAAACCACTTTTTTAATTTTACAGATACATTGGATTTTTAACAAACCGACTAAAATATTTTATTTCTTTTCTCTCTCTCTTTTTTTTTCTTCATTCTTTGTTTCTCTTCGACCCTCATCACCTCCTTCACCGCCTCCGATGGTAACGAGGGCGGCGCCGCATCCTTTTCCTCCATCTCCTCCACCAACACCGACAGTCCTTGGCGATAGTAACGAAGGCAGCGGCGCCTCCTCCGCCTCCGCAGGCGCCGGAAAAAGAGAAGGGAGAACTCGAAGCAGGCCCAGATAAGGGCGGAGTGGACGAAAGCGATGAGGTTGTTGTCGAGAAGGTGCTCTCTGCATATAAAGGTAAGGAAAAAATACGTGTCCATCTCCAATGAATGAATAAAGATATAGAGGATAAAAATAATTCTTTAAAAGACTAATATTTATTGTTGCTGCAACCGAAATGTCTAAAATGTAGAAAAAAAAAAAGAAAAAAGAAGATGAATATTACATTGTTTTATAAGAGAATTGCATGTTTAATATAAATGTTGCACTTTTTGATATGACAATTTATACTTTTCAAATAAAAGTTGAGCCTTTTCGATAAAAATTATATCATTTCAAAAAAAATTGCAATGTTCTCCTATCCTTATCGCCTCATTTTCTTCTTTTTTTCCCCTCTTTCCTTGACCCTCCCCTTCCTCCTTCAACCCTCATCCTCACCAATGTGAGCCTCTCTACCCTGTGCACCATATCGGAGTGTCGAAATATGAAAATAACCTCATCACCTTCTCCTCTCTCACTCGGGTCCGCTCTAGTTCTCCTTCTCCTTCTCCGGCGCCTACGAAGGCAGAGGCAGAGGCGGAAGAAGAAGAAGCGGTGCCGTCCTCATTAAACTTCAAAATACAAAAATATATATATATTTTTTATTTATTATAACTTATAAAAAAAAACGTAACAATAATTAATGATAAATTCAACCTACTCTTCAATTCCAGGAATTCTATACTATCATATTTGCATCATGTCATCAATAACAAGCCAATTATCTTTCTTCTTTTCAAATAAAGGTATAATAAAAATATTTTTTTATAATTATGATGGGACATATATCTAAACCTGGCAATCTCGACTCATACCTGCGGGTGCCCACGGATTACCCGTAAATTTGCGGGTATGGGTACCAACTTTTCGAACCCAAAAAATTACGGGTAAAACGGGTGGGTACCCATTAAGCTGTGGGCATTTTGGGTAACCTGTGGGTACCCACGGATACCCGCACATATATTTTTTAATTAAAAAATATATTCTTTTAAAATAAAAATATATATATATTTTTATTTACTCATTTTAAAAATTCTAATCCTAATTTCTTATAGCATCTTTTATATTACGAAATTTTTTTGCTTTAAGATTTTAAATATTTTTATTATATGTTATGATATTTTAAATAATGAGTTATGTTATTATATTTTTCAAACTTATATTTATATATTTGTATTTAAAAAATATAAGAGATAAAAAAAAATTACAGAGTAACCCGCATACCCACCCGCCCACCCGCGAATGGGTTTGGATAAAGATGTTGGTTATCCCAAAATTTATGGGTAAATTTTATCTATGCCCAAGTACCCCGCGGATACAATGATCTGTCCGTGGGTTACCCAACCCGCCCGTTTGCTAGGTCTACATATATTTTTTAAAAAATTTTTTGATTGATTTGTTACGCCACGTCACCAATATATTCATTGCATTCTAGAATGTTTCATTCCATTCAGTGCAAAAATTTTATGGATACAGTGTCCATAAAATATGATTTAAGGATGCCTTGGATGAATGCCGCGTGGCATCCAAACACTCCGGATGGGCGCTGTGTCGCTACTCTGCTTTTTGGGAGAACAATGGGGTTTGTTTCGGTGCACCCGGTGTACCATCTTTTGCTTTAAATTTTATTTTTATTTTTTTAATTATAATTTAATTAATAATATAATAGAGATATATTTTAGATATTTTAAAAATATATTTAAAATTAATTTTAAATCCTAAACTCTAATTTTTTATATATATTTTTAAAATATCATAATATATAACTACATTAAATTATAATTTAAAAGTAAAAAAATTAAAGTGCAAAGTAGTGCACCATGTGCACCCAAAAAAAAGGGTTTATTTTGCACCTGACAAATTTTTATTTTAAAAATAGTCCTGTCAAAATTTAATTTGCAAAAATAGTCCTGCCCCTGCCGCGTACGTCAGCGCCGCGCAGGCAGGGTCGGGGTCATTGTGTTAAGTTAAATACGGTGAACCATTCACCGTGTTCGGTTCACTGTGTTTCATATTTATATATTCATTTTCTTTTCCTTTTTAAAAATTCAAATCCGAAAATCAAATTAAAATTTAAATCGACGAATTTTTAAAAATTCATACTCATATTCTTATCTGATCAAAAACTCAAAATCCGAACATAAACCTAACGGGTTTTTAAAATTTATACCGTTGGATGAAGATCTAAGAAATAAAAAATATTAAATATTTTATATATTATATAAATAAATAAAAATAAATTTATATATATATATAATTTATTCGAGTTTGGATTCGGATAATATTTCAAATATCCATATCCATTGACATCCTTACTCTATTTCTTTTTCAATATTTATATTGTAAAAATACGCACTTTTCTAAACACGCCGTGTTTAGATACGGTGGTTTAGACAACGTGAATGGTTCACCATATTTAACTTAACTATCGTTTCGCCTCCCGCCCGCGTAGGGTGGAAACGAGCCGAGCTCGAGCGAGCTTACCTCAGCTCAAGCTTGGCTTGAAATTAATTTCGAGCCTAAATTTAGGCTCAAGCTCGCTTGAAATTAATTCGAGCGAGCTCGAGCGAGCCTAACTCGAAGCGAGCTCGAGCCCTAAACGAGCCGCTTGAAATTTTTAACAATGCAATCTATAATTTAATTTTTATAAAACATTATCTCAAATTTGATACAAAAAATATCTAATAGTTCAACATATAAAATGAATGCATAAAATAAGATATTATAATATTATAAAAATTAGAAAAAATAATTCTGCAAGCAAGTGAAAAAGAAAGAGAGAGAGCAATTAGAGTAGAATTTTACTGATTTAATTTTGTGGGCCCAATAATCTAAATTCTATATAGATATAATTAAAATACATAATATACATTATTTTATATAATTAAAGTATATATTATATATAATTATATATAGAGAGAGTTTCTATATTGTTTTGAGTATAGATCCATTTATACTCATCAGTTTTCGATCGTTGGATTTATTTTTTTAACTATTTCAATCCTAGGAGACCACTATCATCCTAATCGCACATCCAACGACTGAAAATTTATAAGTATAAAGAGATCTATACTTATAAGAGTATAGTAGCCCTATACTATATTATAATATTATACATATATTTAAATTACTATATTATATTAATAGTGCAAATGGCTTGCTATTAGGTTTTCGGCCCTTGTATGAAGGGATGGGCGGTCGGGATGATAGTAGCCCTCTAGGGTTCAGTAGGTGGCTAGTTGAATAGTGTGATCTAACAGATGAGATTGGCCAAAGGGGTAGATCTAACGGAAGAAACTCGAGAATACCAAATTCTTGGTACTATCGGTAGTACAGTAGCTGAACTCTATATATATATAGGTAAATCTAACGATAGAAAACTCGATTGCACAAAATGCTCAGTACTATCAATAGTATAGATAGTATAGTAGCCGGAATATATATATATATATAGAGAGAGAGTCTGGCTACTATATTATCAATAGTACAAAATGCTTAGTGTTATCAAATTTTGTACCGTTAGATCTAACCCTCTGACCATTTTCACCCATTAAATTATACTATTCAACTAATCTCCGACTCAATTCTAAAGAATCACTATCATCCTAACTACACATCTCATCATCCAATGAATGAAAATCTAACAGCAAGTGGTTGGTACTATTAATGATATTGTAGACTATATATATATATATATTCGAGCTTTCGAGCTTTTCGAGCCTAATTCGAACGAGCCTAGTAATACTCAAGCTCGGCTTGAAATTAATTTCGAATGAGATTTGGCTCAAGCTCTCACTTGGAATTAATTGAGCGAGCTCGAGCGAGCCAAATATCGAGTCGAACGCGAGTCGAACACGAGCCGGCTCGCTCGTTTGCAAAAATTTTATGGATACAGTGTCCATAAAATATGATTTAAGGATGCCTTGGATGAATGCCGCGTGGCATCCAAACACTCCGGATGGGCGCTGTGTCGCTACTCTGCTTTTTGGGAGAACAATGGGGTTTGTTTCGGTGCACCCGGTGTACCATCTTTTGCTTTAAATTTTATTTTTATTTTTTTAATTATAATTTAATTAATAATATAATAGAGATATATTTTAGATATTTTAAAAATATATTTAAAATTAATTTTAAATCCTAAACTCTAATTTTTTATATATATTTTTAAAATATCATAATATATAACTACATTAAATTATAATTTAAAAGTAAAAAAATTAAAGTGCAAAGTAGTGAACCATGTGCACCCAAAAAAGGGTTTATTTTGCACCTGACAAATTTTTATTTTAAAAATAGTCCCTCAAAATTTAATTTGCAAAAATAGTCCTCGCCCCCGTCAGACGTCACGTCGCCTTGGTTAAATACGGTGAACCATTCACCGTGTTCGGTTCACCGTGTTTCATATTTATATATTCATTTTCTTTTCTTTTTTAAAAATTCAAATCCGAAAATCAAATTAAAATTTAAATCCGACAAATTTTTAAAAATTCATACTCATATTCTTATCTGATCAAAAACTCAATATCCGAACATAAACCTAACGGGTTTTTAAAATTTATACCGTTGGATGAAGATCTAAGAAATAAAAAATATTAAATATTTTATATATTATATAAATAAATAAAAATAAATTTATATATATATATATATATAATTTATTCGAGTTTGGATTCGGATAATATTTCAAATATCCATATCCATTGACATCCTTACTCTCTATTTCAAATATTTATATTGTAAAAATACGCACTTTTTCTAAACACGCCGTGTTTAGATACGGTGGTTTAGACACTGTGAATGGTTCACCATATTTAACTTAACTATCGCTCTCGATCCGCCGCGTGATGCCGAGACCACAAGTAGTAGCTCGTAGCTATTTTTATATATTAAATTTTAGGGATAATTGCCTATATACCCCTCATGCGTCTGAAAATATCCGATCTATTCCTATTTTTTTTTTTTTTCTAAAATGCCCTTCATACGTTCCACCGTTATTGCAAAATACCCCCCCAGTTATCTCGTGTTAAGTTAATCTGAGTGAAACGTGAGTTAAATATTTACCATAGTTAAAAAAAATTAAAATACCAATTTTGCCCTTAACTTAAGGGCAAATAAGAAAGGTTGGTGATGGTAGAGGGGTATATTGGAAAAGACTAAAAATCGAAATACATTTTGTGCCCCTGACTTTAAGGGCAAATAAGAAATACAGTGATGGTAGAAGGGTATATTTGAAAAGGGTAAAATAGTAATTTTACAGAGATAACAGAGTTACTTAACAGATTTTAACTCTAAGGGTATATTAGAAATAGGTTGGAACGTAGGAGGGGTATTTTCAATATTAGCCTTCTAAGAGGATAAATCAGAAAATCGGAAACTTTTCAGGAGTATATAAGCAATTGCCTATAAATTTTAATAGAACTATTTTTAAAATAAAAATTTGTTGTGAGGCTAAATATAAAAAAATCCAAAAAAAAATAAAGCTGCTCCCCTCACGAGGCGGACTTTTTTTGAAAATAACCGTGAAATCTCATATTTGCCGAAATAACCCTCTAAAAATTTTATTTGTGAAACTAACCCTACTCGTGCCAGCTCGGCGGCCACGTCAGAATTTTCTATGAAGACGGTGAACGATTCACCGTCTTGGGCGCTTTATGAAGACGGTGAATGATTCACCGTCTTCTCAAGGCGCCCCCCCCTTCGCCTTCTGCCCAAAATCCCGCGCGGACACCCTTGCTTGGTGCCCTAGAGAAGGCGGTAAATGAATTACCGCCTTCTCAATGTATTGAGAGAAGGCGGTAAACGAATTACCGCCTTCTCTCCATACCGCAGATAAGACAGTAATTCGGATTGCTTTTTTGACGAAATTTGGCTAAGTCCCTGGGGTACACAGAGAAGGCGGTGAACGAATCACCGCCTTCTCTCAATACATAGAGAAGGCGGTGATTCGTTTACAGGGCACCAGCAGGAGTGTCCGCGCGGGTTTTTGGGCAAGGTATGCGGAGGGAGTGCTGAGAAGACGGTGAATCATTCACCGTCTTCATAAGGCGCCCAGAAGACGGTGAATCGTTCACCGTCTTCATAGAAAATTCTGACGTGGCCGCCGAGCTGGCGCGAGTAGGGTTAGTTTCACAAATAAAATTTTTAGAGGGTTATTTCGGCAAATATGAGATTTTACAGGGTTATTTTCAAAAAAAGTCCCACGAGGCAGGTGCCACGCGGCGCCCATAAGGGGCATCCCCAAATTGCTTTTTATGGACATTGTATTCATAAAATTTTTGCCCCTTCAATTCCTGTACTTAGTGTCAAAATTATAACACCCATTTAGCTCCGATCCCGAAGTTATTTTCAAACACCCAATTTGAAAGATAAGATTAGCTAACCTCACCTCGATGGACTATTCCGAATGATCCATTTGGGGTGGGGTTAATCTCACCCCAGTCCACTATTTCAACCAAACAAAATACTATTTTATCCACTATTCTTCTTATCACATTTATTCCAACCAAATATTATTTTATCTATATCTGGACTAAACTCAATTTTCAACCAAATACAAAATTACTCTAACCTCACCTTAACCCTGAACTTAATCCTATCTCTAAAATAACAAGTTTTTACTTAACCCCGAACCAAACGATAAAAAGACAATTTATGGCTTTTATGTTTTGAAGTCTTATAAGATGATTATATGTAAGATACATAATCCAAAAGACCGGGCAATCAAAAACTTTGATTAAGGAGAGAAATCTATTAAATTATTTTATAAAGTTTAGAAATAATTGCCAAAATTAAAAACTCAGGCTTATATTTGCAAAATAGCTAAGGATACGGGTCTTAGTATTTCTTTACCTTTTTTATATATTTATCTATAAATATATATATATATATATATATATATATATATATATATAATATTATACTATGGGAAAATATTATTACAGTTCATTGTTGCAGAGTTTAGCACTTAAAATGATAATAAATTATTACACTATAACTATAACTAAAATGAATCTCTACATATTTAACCACTCAATAAAATTTTACATTAGTTAACATTTCGTTGTAGGTCATTTTTTTAATAATCATTTGAATAAATAGAACAAAATAAATAAATAGCACTTTAAATTATGATAATAGATTACTTCATTATAACTAAGACGGGCCCCTATATATGAACACTCAATAAAATTTTACGCTTAATTTTGTTTCTTTTTAATACATATAAAAATTATAAATTTATACACTTATTTTTTATTAAAAAATATATTTTTTGATATTATTAATTATAAAATATTTGAAGTCTAACTGATAATTTTTTAATTACATATTTTTATACATAATTTTTTTAAAAATATACTAAATTATATTTATCAAAATATCAAAATTAAATTTTAATTTCATAAGAATTAACATATATATGTTGTACTCGTTTTGAAATAACTCTCTCAATGTTAACCTTTTTTATTAATATTTCTTATCTTTCAGTATTAGTAGAATTAAATTATTATAACAATTTAACTTCAAAATTCAATCAAATCAAATAATTTTGGTAGCTATTTTATAAATAAAGTTTTAAACTAAAAAGTTAAAATTGGAAGAGTTATTTTAAATTTCCAAATAAATTAAAGCGTCTTTATAACCTTGTTAAAATTGATAAGAGAAAAAAGAAATTATTACACGTATCTAGTGCATGCTAACACTTTATAATTCATACACCACAAATTTATATTAAATGACTAATATTATAATCTCGAATTTTAATTAAATATATTTGATCTATAAAGTCTACTGATTTAAATTACATTCAAGAATTAGATTTTTAAATCTAAATTAAAGGATTTTAAGTATTTTAAATCAAATAATTATAATATACATCTAGAGCAAAGAATGCTAAATAGTGTGCATCCATAATTTCAAGAGACATAGGGAAAAAATTCCGTTGCACCTAGTGTACAGTAATGCTTTATGTATCATATTGTATACTAGTTGAGGATCCGTGCGATGCAACGGACAGATAATAGAAATAAAAATTTAAAATTTTAATAAAATTTATATCTCACTTATTGATGTATAAAAAGTTATACCATATTAAGTACAACCAATTTGTACGATTAAATTCAACCGATAAAAAATAAAATTATAGTTAGAAGCTTTTATAATTTTTTTAAAATCTTCGAAATATAGTAAGAAACATACAATTTTATCGTTTTTTATACCTCTTGAACATTTCGTTGTGAAAGATAAACAAAAAAAGTTAGCTCTAATTGAATCAAGTATTTCTATCCATGTATCAAAACAAATTAAGAACATAAAACACATAAATAATAAGTTAACATATTTGGCTTAAAATAATTTTGGGTGAGATCTCAAGTTCTAGTCTCCACATCATACTTTTTAATCTGCGAAAGAAATTTTATCCACAATAGAGCTTACTCAAAAAAATAGTCATAGCTAGGATGAAAATAAAACAAAAGCATAAATTAAAAAAATAATAATATTTCTTTAGAGCACTTCTTAATCCACGCAAGCTTGCTCATCAAAACCTCGTATATCTTCTTAATCTTCAGCTTATAGTTGCTTCCCGCGCCGAGTCACTTCTGGATTACCATTGCGACCTATGAACACACAACTCATTTGTATCACAAAATTGCAATGTTTAAATCGACGCGCCTTGCCATCACATCAACCAGAGAAATTCTAATTCTCAAACAATTAATTTGAATTTACCAAGAAATTCTTGCGATTCTCGAGAAGCGAGCTCCCGCACAGCGTCCACCTGAAGAGGAGGCTCGGGACGCCGCTCGCCTAGGCCCAGTTGTGGGCACGCATGAGCCAATTGAGGAGGCAGCCGAGGCAGCAGTGGTTCACGGCTAGTAAGAGTCCCGGCGCGGACCGGCCCAGCATGCACTTATATAGGCCGCGGCTCGACTTCGCAGAATGATGCTTCTCGAAGGAGGCAACATTCTTCGCATGCTTTTCTTTTTCTTTTTTTTCTTTTCTTCTTTATCATCGTCCTCATCATCTTTGTTTACGCAATGAGAGAGAGAGAGAGAGAGAGAGAGAGAGAGAGAGAGAGAAATGAGTATGTGAGGTGGGAGATTAGATCATTATACTCTTCTTTGCATGAAAAATAAGGATTAATGAAGAAGAGAAATGGATTGGAGTTACAAAACCTACTCATTAGTGAGTAGTGGAAGGATTAATGGAGAAGGTGAATAGATTGGAGTTACAAATTCCACTCATTAGTAGAATATGAAGCATGTAATTAAATATTACACCTTGGGTGCTAGGAAAACCACCATAGGAAGAGAAAGAGCCGATGAAGGAGGTCGCGCCACGTTGGATAAAAAATCGAGGTTTAATATAGGGTAAAAAATCGAGGTTTAATATAGGGTTATAGATTAGTCTGGCTCAGGGAACGGTTGGGTTCAGGCCAAGAAAAGGAAACGGTTTGGGCACTTGAGCCGGTTCAACTTTGAGTCCTCACTCAGCAAAAAAAAAAAACGGTTAAATGATGAAAACTATGAATCAATTAGTCTGGTTCGGTCAATTAGTCTGGTTCAGTGCCGGTTCAACTTTGAGTCCTCACCCAGCAAAAAAAAAAAACGGTTAAATGATGAAAACTATGAATCAATTAGTCTGGTTCGGTCTACTAAAGTACGTGAGCCGGTTTGAATTTGTGCCCACACTCAAGAGGGCACCAAAAAATTTGAGTTGGTTTGGTTGGCACCTACACTAAACAATCCGATTTGATTTAAGATAATAAAGAAGAAAACATATGAAGTACTTGAGCCGGTCCGGATTTATGCCCGGTTCGGTTTGGTTCGGTTCGGTGTGGATTTACCGCCACGTGGCAAGAGAGATGCCGCCACGTGGCAAGAGAGGTGCTGCCATGTGGCAAGAGATGGATACCATGCCGACACGTGGCGAAAAAAGGGTATCATGCCGACACGTGGCAAGATAAGAGAATTCATGTATTGCACGTGGCAAGAGAGATGCCGCCACGTGGCAATAGAGGTGCTGCCACGTGGCAAGAGATGGATACCATGCCGACACGTGGCGAAAGAAGGGTATCATGCCGACACATGGCAAGATAAGAGAATTCATGTATTGTATAGATTAGATGATTAGATGATTAGTAGAATATCTGATAATTATTATTTCAAATTAACATATGATATAATATTTATAATACAAAATATTTAAATAGATTATTATACTATAAAAATCTATTTCTGTTGAATATTTTAGAATAAGTTTGTAGTGATCTAGGACTTCAGCCGAGACTTGTCGAAAGCTCTGGTGAGTGTCGGGACGAGTCCGGGTCGCGTTGGCGCGAAATTGACGCCAAACGGGCCCTGTGGGAACACGAGAGCAGCGAGTATCCTGAAGATCTGCGAAATAGCAGATTTTCAGTGAGCTGTACCAGTACAAATCTGGGTTTGTACCGGTACAAAGTGACAGTTATGGCCAGTTTGACTTTTTGGTCACTTAGGTCCTATCACCTTTTGCCCATGCCCCTTTTAGAGCAGAGGGAGAGAGAGAGAGGAGGGTCTTCTTCCTCTGCTGCTGAGGCTCCTTCTTCTTCTCCTTCTACTTCCCCTAGCAACCGAAGGAGTTGGAGGAGCTCAAGAGAAGCTCAAGCTTCGTCGACGACGCGCCGCGGAGCCGATCGAGGGTGTTTTCGATGTCGTGACGTTGCGAGGAGGCCAGGCGAGTGCTGCTTTTCGCTGTCCTGGGCGTTGCGCTGGTTCTAAGGTAATTTTTTTTGAAGAGCTTTACCTGTGGACTCTCTTTCGATTGCTTCAACTTCTACGATTTTCGAGCTGCTGCTGCTGCTGCTGATTTCAGAGTCGACCGTTGGCGTTTTGGCTCTTTCTCTGTGTAGGAGCGTCGGATCGCGACAAGACTTACTTCGTTGGAACCGGGACTTCGAGAAGAATCCAGAGGATCCTTAATCGCCCAATTTGGAGAAGGTTTGCCCTGTCGAAACCCCTTTTCGAGCCTGTTGCCGAGCGCATTCTCGAGTTGTCGGTCCGTAGTTCCCAACGTCGATGCTCAGTGTTTTGGCTTGTTCTCAGCGTAGGAGCGACGGATTCCGGCGAAACTTGAACCGTTGGATTCGTGACTTCGAGACGAAGATTCTGAGCCCAAGATTGTAATTTTTGGATAAGGATTGCTTGTTCGAAACCTAGTTCTATTGCGCTGTTGTTTGTCGAGCAGATTCTGAGATGCTGAATTGCAGTTTCCCAGCGGCGACCTTCGGTATTTTGGCTCGTACGCGACGAGGGAGTAGCGGATTGCGGCGAAACTTGGGTTGCTGGATTCTAGACTGCGAGAGAAATCCACAGAGCCCTTACTTGCCAGATTTGGAGCAGGTTTGCCTGGTCGAAACCCATCCTTACCTCGCTGCTGTTTTCGGACAGATTTGGTGCGTTTGAGTTCTAATGTGATGCTACTTGTCGCAGCAGTGGGTTTCGAACTTGAGCGGGACACCTTGGATTTCTTCACCTGATTTGGATACTCTCTTCACTGCCAGGAGATTGCTTGAGAGGTGGGCTTTCATCGGCTTTACTCCTAAGTGTAAAGTAGTCGACATGTATATTGTGTATTGAATGAAAACCTTAGCTCAAATGCATCGATAATAGTTGGATAAAATCATGAATTGGGGGCATGCTTATCAAGTACTTAATTTCATACATGTTGGACGTGGACTTGACTTAGGAGAAAACCACGACTTGATCGTCATTTGTACACACTACCAGATTTAGCTCTAGGAGCCGTATTGTGTTGTATCGTCGCTGTATGAGCGCGATGGATAGCAGGGTAGTGTAGCTTGCTTTTACGCTCATGTTGGGATGCCGAGCTTTGTTACAGTAGAGTTCAGACTGTTTCATGTTGTCGGGGACCGTCGGGGGTTGACGGTGGGTCCAGATTACTGTTTGAGTACAGATTGTGCCAAGGGCACGTGACCTATTGGTGGTTAGACCCTATTTACTTGACTATGCCTGTAAGAGCCTGATTAAGCTCGACAGAGATACGCTTGCATACTCGGTTGGTTCGCGCCCACGAGTGCCACTCCGGAGTCTGGCTTAGTGCTTTTGCGTTGGTGTCGCTGCGTCCTGGTTGGACTCGCTCTCCACTAGCTACCCTTGGGGTAGTTGTTAGTGTTGTTTCGACAAAAAGGGACGGGTGTATCACAGTCCCTCGTAAGATTGAGTCAGTCCTTACTTGTTCTACCGAGGGTTGCTTTAGAGCAGGATAGTATAGTGGCATTTAGCTGTTGAGTGTTTCTAGCCTTCTTTTACTTTTCTTGCTTACCCTGTAGACTTAGTGGGTGGACCGATGTTGTTTTAGGGCGGCACCCACTGAGGACTACTTGTTTTACAGTAGTTCTCACGTCCCTTTTTTCCCACCATTGTTGTAGGGCCTTCTGCTTTGCCGCCGTCCTCCCGAGGTGGACCGTGCAGGTGGCGTCGCGAGCTAGAGCCCTTCCCGACTGGTGCTGAGTTAGCAGACTTCCCCTACTGCAGGTAGTAGTTTTGGATTTTGTGAGTTATGTACATACAATGTTAACTCGCTGGAGCGAGTAGTACTCTTTTGTATCGTGTTATGTTGTATGTATATAGTACTCATGTTCTTTTCCTACCGGGTTGTTCTTAGTCATTTCAGCTCTATGCTACCGTTTGTAGCAGTTGTATGTTATACAGTATACGCTTCGTGTACAGAAAAAATTTCTTATACACGGCGGATTTGTCGGCGTGCCCGGAGAATCTTTCAACCCGGGGCGTGACAGATTGAGTTGGTATCAGAGCTTAGTATTAGATCGTTGGGACCTAGGAACCCTAAGCTGGTAAACCATAGGAAGGCAAGACGTGAGAGGCGTGATTTAACGCGAAAGTCATTGATTTATACTTCTAACTCATCCTAGAGTGGAGTGAGTGACTGAAGGAGTGTCTGTTTCTGTCCAGGAAAATTATGTTGGCTGCAGACAACATAATTTTGTGGAGGAACAGGGACCGCCTTCGAGACTTTCGTTGATTTGGTCGAGAGTGTTTGGTGTCTTCTGACCCCGTTTCCTTGTGTGCAGCTATGCATCGCCGCAGAGGACGACCGCCGCTTAGGGGCCGCCCCCCACCGCCGTTACCACCACCGCCCCAGATGCCCGAGCAGGAGGATCAGGGTACCCGACCCGACACAGGTGTACCCCCTGTGGTGGAGCCGAGTGCTCGACCGGAGACGAGTACACAGTCGAATTTGAGCGCTTAGTTGGCCACACTGACAGAGGTGACGAGGCAGCAGGGATTGTTGTTACAGCAGATGTGCGAGAGATTAGCCTCGTCGCCGAGTACAGCATCGGGGGCACCAGCTCAGCCTACTCCACCTCCCCCTACTCCACCTACAGCGCCAGTCGCCGCCATACCCCCACCAGCGGAGACACCTCCAGCACCTGTTGCGCCTGCTAGAGGACCAGTCCAGTCGACTGCGGCGGAGCAGGAGCGGATGACAGAGCTATTGTTTCGTTTTCGCCGTCTTGACCCACCGACGTTTGACGGGGATTGCACTAAGCCCTGGGTAGTGGAGAGCTGGATCAGCGCGATGGAGAGAATATTTGAGGACATGTACGTCCCGGAGGAGGACCAGGTTCATTTAGGGGTCCATTGCTTAGTTGGGGACGCCCGTGAATGGTGGAAGAGGATGAAGCGCGATCAGGGAGTAGTAGCCTCGCAGACGAGATGGGATGAGTTCTGCGGGATGCTGTACGGCACGTATTTTTCTGATAGCGTAAAGCAGAGGATCGAGGAAGACTTGAAGAGGATTCGCAGGGATCGCACCCAGTGTGTACGTTCAGGAGTTTACGCGGCTCCTGAACTGTGTGCCTTTTGTAGCTAGAGACGAGGCACATCGAGTATACCTCTTCGAGCAGGGTTTGAGGCTGGATCTCTACAGGTTTGTGCGGGCGCGGAGGTCGAGGACTTTGGATGCGTCCATTGAGCAGGCACTGTGGGAGGAGAGAGGTGAGGCGACGCTGCGAGAGCGAGCCCAGCGGCCGGGACCGAGTCATGACAGGAAGCGCCCCGCTCCTGAGGACGGTGGTCAGTCGAGCAGCAGGCGTCCGCCGAGGCCTCCACGATCACGCTTTCAGGGTCGTGGATCCTCGGGGCGTCAGCGTGCCAGGGATACTCATCAGCGGGGCCAGCCACAGAGGACACAGTAGTGTGTGATCTGCGAAGGACCACACGGGGCCCGACAGTGTGAGCACCGAGAGGGCCGGTGTTTTCGATGTGGACAGCCATGACACATTAGGGCAGCTTGCCCGCGAGTAGCATCGTCGGCACCATCGTCGCATCGCCCTGCATCGATCCCAAATAGCCGTACGGACACCGCCGAGCTACCGTCGTAGGTGAGATGGGGGCGTATTGACAGCTGACAAAGCAGCGACGAGCTCCGAGCGGCGGTGGTGTACGACCCGGTTGGAGGACTCTTCGATGGCCGACCGAGTGGTGGCAGGTATCATTTTGATTTCTGGCATTAGGGCTCGTGCTTTATTTGATACCGGTGCATCACATTCTTTTATCAGTCGTGCATTTGCATTATTACATGGTCTAGAGTTAGAGTTATTGCCTTATACCCGGAAGATTCAGATCCCCGACCATGTACTACAGGTTGTAGAGTGTTGTAGGTCGTGTCCGATACAGATAGACTCGTGGCTTATGCCCACAGACCTGTTGGTCGTAGGGCAGCTATAGGACTTCGACCTTATACTTGGCATGGATTGGCTGGCGCGATACTATGCGACCATTGACTGTGAAGAGAGGACGGTGACGTTCCGCGAGCCAGGCCAGGAGGAGTTTACTTTCAGAGGCTGCAGGAGCACGTTGTTTGCCGCGTGGATTTCTTCAGCGAGAGCTCGACAGCTGATGAGTAAAGGGTGCATTACTTTTCTAGCGACGGTTACAGAGGTACCTACGGCGGCACTGAGACTCGAGGACATCCTTGTAGTCTGCGAGTTTCCCGATGTGTTTCCCTCCGAGATGACGACTATGCCACCGGAGAGGGAGATTGAGTTTGTGATTGTTGTGGTTCCTGGAACTGCACCAATCTCGAAGGTACCTTACAGGATGGCACCGGCAGAGCTGAGTGAGTTAAAGGCGCAGCTTCAGGATTTGATGGATAAGGAGTACGTGAGACCCAGTGTATCGCCTTGGGGAGTGCCGGTGTTATTTGTAAAGAAGAAGGATGGTTCACTTCGGTTATGTGTGGATTACCGGGAGCTGAATAAAGTGATCATCAAGAACAAGTATCCTTTACCACGCATCGATGATTTGTTTGACCAGCTACAAGGATCTTGTGTCTTCTCGAAGATCGATCTCCAGTCAGGTTACCACCAGCTGAGGGTGAGGGCCGAGGACGTTCCCAAGACGACTTTTAGGACTCGGTACGGGCATTATGAGTTTACAGTGATGCCTTTTGGATTGACGAATGCCCCTGCCGCGTTCATGGATTTGATGAACAGGGTGTTTAAGCCGTTCTTGGATAGATTTGTAGTAGTCTTCATCGATGATATCTTGATATACTCCCGTAGCGATGCCGAGCACGAGGAGCACTTGAGGATAGTGCTACAGCTCCTGCGAGAGAAGGAGTTGTATGCCAAGTTAAAGAAGTGCGAGTTCTGGTTGCCGGAGGTTACTTTCTTGGGCCACGTGATTTCTGCAGATGGAGTGGCAGTGGACCCGAAGAACCTCGGTCCCGTCAGCTAGTACAGTCTCGTCTACGATTGATGCTATTCGGGATTGGCCCCGACCGACGACGGTGACTGAGGTGCGGAGTTTCCTAGGACTGGCAGGATATTACCGTCGGTTTGTGGAAAGTTTTGCGAAGCTTTCCACACCCCTCACTCGTTTGACTCGTAAAGGAATTAAGTTTATTTGGAGTGAGGATTGTCAGAGGAGTTTTGATGAGTTGAGACAGAGGTTGACATCAGCTCCTATCCTTGCCCTTCCAGTTATGGGGGAAGGATATGTGATCTACAGTGACGCATCACACAGTGGTTTGGGTTGTGTGTTGATGCAGCATGGTAGGGTAATTGCTTATGCTTCACGGCAGTTAAAGGATTACGAGAAGAATTACCCTACGCATGACTTAGAGCTTGCCGCGGTAGTCTTTGCTTTGAAGTTGTGGCGGCATTACTTGTATGGCGAGCACTGTGAAATTTTTACTGATCACAAGAGTCTCAAGTATCTGTTCACCCAAAATGAGTTGAACCTGAGACAGCGCCGGTGGTTGGAGTTACTGAAGGACTATGATATTAGTATTCAAGTATCATCCCGGTAAGGCGAATGTGGTGGCAGATGCGTTGAGCAGGAAGGCAGTGCAAAGCTTGAGCCTGATGATCACTCAGCAGAGGCCGTTCCTTGAGGAGCTACAGCGGTTGAGACTAGAGGTCGTATCCCCTGGGTCTACTGCAATACTAATGTCTATGGTTTTGCAGCCTACCCTGTTGGATAGGATCCGAGAGAAACAGAGTGGAGACCCACACTTGTTGAGGATTCGAGAGCAGTTAGAGAGGGACGAGCGGAGGGCTTCACGGTGGACGGTTTAGAATGCGAGGTACAGGGACCGACTGTGTGTGCCTATGGATTCTGAGATCCGAGCGGATATCTTGAGAGAGGCTCATTGTTCTCCTTATACGGTTCATCCTGGTGGAACCAAAATGTATAAGGACTTGAAGGCACAGTTCTGGTGGAATGGAATGAAGAGAGACATTGGCAGATATGTGGCTCAGTGTTCAACTTGCCAACAGATGAAGGCAGAGCATTAAGTGCCTGCTGGCAAGCTTCAGAGTCTGCCAGTGCCCGAGTGAAAATGGGAGCAGATCACGATGGACTTTGTCGTGCGATTACCTAGAGCACAGGGTGGTTTTGACGCTATTTGGGTGATAGTGGATAGACTGACCAAGTCTGCCCACTTCCTACCAGTTCAGACCATCTGGCCCAGGGAGAGACTCGCGCAGCTATATCTGGATGAGATTGTTCGACTGCACGGCATGCCAGTCTCGATTGTATCAGATAGGGATCTGAGATTTGTATCACACTTTTGGAAGAGTTTACAGACAGCCTTGGGGGCACAGCTGCATTTTAGCACAGCGTTTTACCCACAGATAGATGGTTAGTCAGAGCGGACCATTCAGACTGTGGAGGACATGCTGAGGGCATGTGTCCTAGACTTTGGAGGAGGGTGGCATCGGCATTTGAGACTGGTTGAGTTTGCGTATAACAACAGCTATCAAGCGAGCATCCAGATGGCTCCGTTTGAGGCGTTGTATGGACGCAGATGCCGATCCCCTTTGTTTTCGAGCGATGTGGGTGAAAGGAAGACTCTTGGGCCTGATATTTTGCAAGAAGCTGAGGAAAAGGTGAGAGTGGTTCGACGACACCTTTTGACAGCCTAGAGCCGCCAGAGTAGCTACGCTGATACCAGGAGACGAGACTTAGAGTTCCAGGTTGGATATCATGTATTTCTTAAAGTCTCGCCATCCAAGGGGATTCGTAGATTTGGTGTGCGTGGAAAGCTCAGTCCACGCTACATTGGCCCTTTTGAGGTCTTGGAGCGAGTTGGGCCCGTTGCTTACAGGATTGCTCTACCCCCACGGCTAGTCGGTACCCACGATGTTTTCCTCGTCTCGGCATTGAGAAAATATGTTTTCGATCCCTCTCACGTGATTGAGTTCACTCCCCTCGAGGTTGGTGAGGACCTGCGATACGAGGAACGACTGTTGCGAATTCTTGCTCGCGAGGCGAAAGAATTGCGCAACCGGGTCATACCGTATGTCAAGGTGCAGTGGAGTAATCACGAGGAGTGGGAGGCGACTTGGGAGCCAGAGACGGTGATGAGAGAGGCCTATCCCTACCTGTTTGACGTGCAGAGCTGAGGTATGCTTGAGTTTCGAGGACGAAACTTTTTGTAGTGGGGGAGGATGTAGTGATCTGGGACTTCAGCCGAGACTTGTTGACAGCTCTGGTGAGTGTCGGGACGAGTCCGGGTCGCGTTGGCGCGAAATTGACGCCAAACGGGCCCTGTGGGAACACGAGAGCAGCGAGTATCCTGAAGATCTGCGAAATAGCAGATTTTCAGTGAGCTGTACCAGTACAAATCTGGGTTTGTACCGGTACAAAGTGACAGTTATGGCCAGTTTGACTTTTTGGTCACTTAGGTCCTATCACCTTTTGCCCATGCCCCTTTTAGAGCAGAGAGAGAGAGAGAGAGGAGGGTCTTCTTCCTCTGCTACTGAGGCTCCTTCTTCTTCTCCTTCTACTTCCCCTAGCAACCGAATGAGTTGGAGGAGCTCAAGAGAAGCTCAAGCTTCGTCGGCACGCCTGCATGAGCCGATCGAGTGTTTTCGACGTCGTGACTGCGAGGCCGGGCGAGTCTTTCTTCTGGGCGTTGCGCTGGTTCTAAGGTAATTTTTTTGAAGAGCTTGACCTGTGGACTCTCTTTCGATTGCTTCAACTTCTATGATTTTCGAGCTGCTGCTGCTGCTGTTGATTCCAGTGTCGACCGTTGGCGTTTTGGCTCTTTCTCTGTGTAGGAACGTCGGATCGCGACGAGACTTACTTCGTTGGAACCGGGACTTTGAGACGAATCTAGAGGATCCTTAATCGTCCAATTTGGAGAAGGTTTGCCCTGTTGAAATCCCTTTTTACTAAGTTGTTGTTTGCCGAGCAGATTCTGAGTTGCTGATCCGTAGTTCCAAGCGTCGACGCTCAGTGTTTTGGCTTGTTCTCAGCGTAGGAGCGACGGATTCCGGCGAAACTTGGGCCGTTGGATTCGTGACTTCGAGACGAAGATTCTGAACCCAAGATTGCAATTTTTGGATAAGGTTTGCTTGCTCGAAACCTAGTTCTATTGCGTCTTGTTTGTCGACGGTCGAGATCTTTGAATTGCGGTTTCAATGGCGACCTTCGGTATTTTGGCTCGTACGCGACGAGGGAGTAGCGGATCGTGGCGAAACTTGAGTTGCTGGATTCTAGACTGTGAGAGGAATCCACAGAGCCCTTACTTGCCAGATTTGGAGCAGGTTTGCCTGGTCAAAACCCATCCTTACCTTGCTGCTATTTTCGAACAGATTTGGTGCGTTTGAGTTCTAATGTGATGCTACTTGTCGCAGCAGTGGGTTTCGAACTTGAGCGGGACACCTTGGATTTCTTCACCTGATTTGGATACTCTCTTCACTGCCAGGAGATTGCTTGAGAGGTGGGCTTTCATCGACTTTACTCCTAAGTGTAAAGTAGTCGACATGTATATTGTGTATTGAATGAAAACCTTAGCTCAAATGCATCGATAATAGTTGGATAAAATCATGAATTGGGGGCATGTTTATCAAGTACTTAATTTCATACATGTTGGATCTGGACTTGACTTACGAGAAAACCACGACTTGATCGTCATTTGTACACACTACCAGATTTAGCTCTAGGAGCCGTATTGTGTTGTATCGTCGCTGTGTGAGCGCGATGGATAGCAGGGTAGTGTAGCTTGCTTTTACGCTCGTGCTGGGATGCCGAGCTTTTTTACAATAGAGTTCAGACTGTTTCGTGTTGTCGGGGACCATCGAGGGTTGACGGTGGGCCCAGGTTACTGTTTGAGTACAGATTGTGCCAATGGCACGTGACCTATTGGTGGTTAGACCCTATTTATTTGACTATGCCTGTGAGAGGCTGATTGAGCTCGACAGAGATACGCTTGCATGCTCGGTTGGTTCGCGCCCACGAGTGCCACTCCGGAGTCTGGCTTAGTGCTTTTGCGTTGGTGTCGCTGCGTCCTGGTTGGACTCGCTCTCCACTAGCTACCCCTGGGGTAGTTGTTAGTGTTGCTTCGACATGCGGGACGGGTGTATCACAGTCCCTCGTAAGATTGGGTCAGTTCTTACTTGTTCTACCGAGGGTTGCTTTAGAGCAGGATAGTATAGTGGCATTTAGCTGTTGAGTGTTTCCAGCCTTCTTTTACTTTTCTTGCTTAACCTGTAGACTTAGTGGGTGGACCGATATTGTTTTAGGGCGGCACCCACTGAGGACTACTTGTTTTATAGTCGTTCTCATGCCCCTTTTTTTCCACCATTGTTGCAGGGCCTTCGGTTTCGGCTGCTGCTTCTCTTAAGGAGGACCGTGGCAAGGGCGTCGCGAGCTAGAGCCCTTCCCGACTGGTGCTGAGTTAGCAGATTTCCCCCTACTGCAGGTAGTAGTTTTGGATTTTGTGAGTTATGTACATACAGTGTTAACTCGTTGGAGCGACTAGTACTCTTTTGTATCGTGTTATGTTGTATGTATATAGTACTCATGTTCTTTTCCTACCTGATTGTTCTTAGTCTTTTCAGCTCTATACTACTGTTTGTAGTAGTGTATATTATACATGTACAGCTACGCTTCGTGTACAGAAAAATTTTTTATACACGGCGGATTTGTCGGCGTGCCCGGAAAATCTTTCAACCCGGGACGTTACAAAGTTTACGATGCACCGAGCACATCCAACATTTCTTTTGAACACATTATATGCTACCGTTGGCGCATTCCTCAGCACGTAAGGGAGGAAAAATAATTGTTGCACGTATGATCCTGGTGCATATATATCCTAATACTCTATACATGGTACAGTATATTAGCTAGATGATTATTAATCATATGATATAATATATATAATATAAAATATTTAAATAAATTATTGTACTATGGAAATTTAATTTTTTATGTACACTTTAAAGTTGATTTTCCCAACATCCTTTTTTTTAGACACGTTGCGTGGTACCAATGATGTACTCATATCTTAAATAGTGACGTAGCTGATCACCATTTTTCTTAATGTAAGGCAATTGTCAATTAATCTATGCTGATATGCTCGATGTTGTGTGGAAGGTAGTAGCATGACTGCATCAATGATAACAAAATTACAAAAATGAAAGATACTTATCATAATAAGAATAAAAATCTATTAAACTTAGATTTCATTTTTCCACATGCTACAGAGGTTATTTGATTGTCCTATATATCCAAGAAAATATCTCTCTGACTAGTTGTTAAATATATCTTTTATTTTATTATTGTGTGTCTGTTATAAACCTATAAAGGGGCAATTGCTTATATACTTCTGAAAAGTTTTCGATTTTCCGATTTACCCCTCTTAGAAGGCTAATATTGAAAATACCCCTCCTACGTTCCAACATATTTCTAATATACCCTTAGAGTTAAAATCATTAAGTAACTCGTTATCTCTCGTAAAATTACTATTTTGCCCTTTTCAAATATACCTTCTACCATCATTGTCTTTTTTATTTGCCCTTAAAGTCAAGGGCACAAAAGTATTTCGACTTTTGATTTTTTCCAATATTCTACCGTCACCACATTTCTTATTTGCCCTTAAGTTAAGGGCAAAATTGGTATTTTAATTTTTTTTTCTTGTGGTAGATATTTAACTCACGTTTAACCGAGATTAACTTAACAGGAGATAAGCTCATGGGGTATTTTGCAATAACGGTGGAAAATATGAGGGGCAATTTAGAAAGAAAAAACAAATAGTGGTAGATCGGATATTTTCATACGCACGAGGGGTATATAGGCAATTATCCCTATAAACTAATGTTTATAACTCGTTAGTTGGTATGAATATAAATATCATCATTAAATACTAAACGTATTATTTTTGCATTAATATGGTTCATTGATTATCTATATTTTTTAAAATTTTGCATCAGCAATTAATAATATTTTATGAAGCTACGAAAAAAAAGAGAGGTTATTACGTAGAAAAATTTTAGATCATGTCTGTTTGGAATTATTATATATATATTTTTTTATATATAGTATATTGTTTTTAAGTATTGTATTATATATTTAGCATCTATTATTATTGTCCTTATATTAAAAGGAAACCAAAAAAGGAAAAAGGAAAGAAAAGAGTCTTAGCCAGCTTGTATGGATTTATTTATAAAGAAATAAAGAAATAAAGAATAAAAGATGAAGTAAAAGGTTCTATTTTATCAAAATTAAGTATAAATTAAATTTTGGTAACTTATATAATCTCTTCTAATAACTGACATTTTTATCATAATAAATAAATCCTTTTGTTGATGATGTTATTGTGTGTAATTAAATTACAAGAGCACACGTCAAATTTCAGGTCAAAACGAGCTAAAACGAAAAGTTACGCGACAGAAAAAATGACTTAAGTGAATAGTAACTCTTGTTTTCCGGATGAGCCGGGAATAGAGGATGGGTTCAGGTGTGTACAGAACTCCGATAATATGACTTCAATAGCTCGTTTCGAACGGCTCGACTATTCTGGAACCAATGGCACTGACGGAATTGGATTCTGATGCACGGATATCGAGAAAAAGGGTTTTGAACGATTTGACCTAAATAATTAAATAAATGGAGATATTGGAGGAATAAAGAAGAGAATGGATACTTCGCGAATCCGAGACCAAATCGATCAAAGAAAAGGCTAGATTCGATGTTCTCGACGCTGAAACGGCCCGATCCGATCGTGAATCCGACGGACGGATCTCCGGAAATCGCGAAAAGAACGTGAAGAGGCAAAAATCGCAAAACGGCAGAATACGAAAAGTCCTTATATTTTATGCGCTGAAATGCGTGAATTGGAATATGGAGGGACTTATGCGCGTAAATAAACTGCGCGGGGACTAGAAAGAAAATAGAGTGAAGTGGAGGGCTTAAATGCAAAGTTGCATTAGTGTATATAGGTGTAGTGTTAGGGTTTCATGGGAGAAACCCTAATCCTAGCCAACCTTTCACCTCCCAGCCACCCAAGTTCCTCAAACACCACCCGAGCCAGGCACTGCCGCAAGCACCGGCCACGGAGAACCCCGCAAATCCTTCTTCTTCCTCCCCCTCGGCCACACCTACCACATATTGGCCAATGAACCCAGATCCGGCCAAGGAAGCTTCTAACTCTGGATCTAACACCCATCGGCCGAGAACCATCGCCGGCGTGCTCCTCGGCCCGCCCCCGAGCGCCGCGCGCCACCGCCGTAGCTCCTGCGGCCAACTTGAGTCACCTGTGCCGATCCCGGGTGATCTCGATCTAGAGCGCCGCCGCCGCCTTCCCGGTTGCGCGGCCCTCCTCCTCCGACGAGGCATCGCCGGCGTACCTTCCCGGCCATCCCCGTGCTCCGCCGCGCCGTCCGAGCCGCTAGCCGCCGCTGCGGTTAGCCCAAAGCCGAGCAGACCAAGAACGGGCTCCCGGTTGCCGCCGCTCCACATCGGCCGTGCCGTCCTCCCGCCGGCCGGTGACCCCCGAGAACTTCCGCGCTTCCCGCGCGTCACCGCACGCCGCCGGCCGTCGCCGCACCACTGCGGCCGCCCGGACTCGGTGCAGCCGAGCTTGGGCCAACTCCTCCACCGAGCGCCGCGTCGCCTCTTATGTGAGCAAGACCTTCCCGGCGATCTCTCCGCCGAGATCGCCCGCCCGATTCCTCGGCCGCCGGATCACCGCCGGCGCTCCTAACCCGAGGGCTAGTTGGAGCGGTGGATCTCCTCCGCCGCGCGCCACCGGCCGACTCCGCCGCCGCCAACCACTTCCGTGGACATCTCCGACCCGCGCCCCGTCCCCGGCCGGACCGACCGCCGCCGTGCCGCCGGCGGCCAGCCCTACCTCCCCTCGGGTCAGGTGAGCCATTTTTGATTAACAGCATGTTGGTTAGGGCATTAGGCACGTTTTCCGAGGCCACAGTGGGTCTTTTTGACCAAGTGAGGTGAGCACAGTCATCGCCTTTTCGTGCTGAACGCGATGCTCACCTCCGCTTAGGCATTTGATGCCTCGGTTAGCGGGAAAAGTGAACTTTACGCGTTGTGCGCAGTGTTTACAGAACTTCGCGTCGCTCGTGCGCGTTCTACGAAGCCCGGCAGTGCTCCCAAAGGTGAGCACGGTCTCCGGCACGCTGAAACCTTCCAACGACTACGATGGCTCGATTTACTGAGCATCGGTTTGCGTGCACGGCCCATAATAACCCTATTTTTACATGAAATAGTGCGATTTAAGATTCTTCAGGAACTTTTATGCAATTGTAGCCTCCTGGGCTATCTTGGGCGATGTATGTATCGCGGGTAACCTCTCGGACTAACCGTCCAAGGTCCCGAGCTTTTCGGAAAATAGTAAGTGTAATTCCGAGCGTTCGTTGGCGAAATTCGACGACTTTAACGCGACCTTGGTTCGGATTTCTTCCGACGCTTCCCGAGAGTATTTCCTTTGTCGCCAAGCCTTGTTGGTGGTCACCCGCGTCATTTCGAGGGTTTGGAAATGACGGGTGAGCGACGGTTGGTTCCGGTGTCGAAATAGACACTTTCGGGAACCCGTATTCGTACAATTATCCGACGATAATTGTATTGTAGTGTTATCTTATGTTTGCTTCCAAAACATCTAAATATGAGTGTTTTATGGCAACGGGTGACTCGTGACAGGAGTCGGTGCATTTCGGGACAGTTCGTGGGTCCCGGCGGAGTCCCGGTGCGGTTTACGGGACTTCCGGCGAGTTACGGTAATTGGTTTCGGAAAAACCAATCTTCGTGGGATTGGTTTGTGGGATGTGGAGTTAGTGTTTATTAGTGGTGGGTTGGACACTAACCCGGGACCTTTCGTAGGTCCTGCTTTCTTCGTTTCCACGTACAAATGTATCTGATCTTCTACAGTCGTACAGGTGGGTATCCGGGTTGTCGTCGGTACAGTGGTACACGCTTGGTGACACTCCTTCACTTTACTCTACTCTACTTTACTTTTCTTACTTGCACCTTACTGTCGTTTCTATTCTCTACTCAGTTATATGCATACTTAGTATACTTGATAGGAGTAGAGTGGTTTGAGTTTACAGCTCTTCAGCGACCTACTTGGTCGATCCTTGACTCATTCGCTTGTCTGCTTTCTCGCTGACCTATTCGGCCGCTTTGTTTAGCTTTCAGTGACCTATTCGGTCGCTTGTCTACAGTTTCTCAGTGACCCGTTCGGTCTGTTTTCTTCAGTTTTAGTGACCTGTTCGGTCGGTTTGTTTCAGTGCTTCTGTGACCTACGTGGTCGGTAAGTTTACCTAATGACCCAAAGGGGTCGATGTCCCTTTAGGGACGGGATTGTCAGCTAGTTGCTGACGTCTGGCTTTTGAGCATAACAGCATCGATCGCCCAGGACTCGAGCGCATATCACGAACACAGGCGGTCTGATCCACCGGCCACGTTGTTCTTTTCCCGAAAAGTGGTCGCAGAGGTTCGACCCGTGAGCCCATGTGGGATTGGGTTGAATGCAGGCTTAGAGACAGGGGGCATTGCCTGAGGTCTGCGGACCAATATTGGCGGTTATGGATTGGGTATTTACTTTCTCAGCTTTTCGATGCATACATACAGTAGCAGTTTGTTTATATTACATATATCTCTCTCCTGCTTACTTTGGCTACTGTATCTACTTACCAGTCTTTCCTTTGCATGTTTTACTCCGTTACTAGTGGATACCCACTGGGAGGGGAGACATGTTTACATGTTCTCACCCCCACCTTCTTTTTCAGGTGTTACAGCAGGTTCTAGTGGGACGACAGGTGAGGAGCATACATAGCACGCGATATAGCTCCCGACCCGTGGTTTGATTTCTTTTCAGTTTACCTTATTGAATAAATAACTTAGACTCACTTTATGGTTCAGTTCTTTACAATTGTTTGTGATTATTAAAATATCATTTTGGAATGAGTTGTAAAAATAGTTTTGGGATTTTAAGATAAAAAGGTTTTCTACCCTCGTGGTAGTGTTTTCAAAAGAAAAGGTTTCCGTGTGGAAAACTGCTTTGTAAAAGGTTTCCAAAAGAAATTTTATGACTTAGTATTTCAGAACTAGTTTCTAGGTAGGAAACATTTTAAAAGATAGATGTTATTTATATGTAAAGGTAAATGTGAATGAACCTGTGGTGAATGGTGTGAATATGTGTATGTTGATTGGAATTAATATCTCAGACACTTTATTGTGGTTGTAGATTGTAAAAGACTCATTGTACTTGTGCGATGCCGTGCAAATACAGGAAGACTGTCCGTGTGTACAAGTGGTCTCTCTGTATTTGTGGAAGGTCTGTCATTTCCTTGGGGAAAAAAGTTTATAACAAAAAAAAAAAAAAAAAAAAATTCCGCTGTTTTTATACTCTAGAATGACCCGGGGCGTGACATCTCTTTAGATATTTCTTTTGTCATTATCAAAGCACAAATTATTGTTTTCGCTTTTCAACATATGTTGTCATTATCAATGCTTTTTAGTAATCCTCCATTGCTACTAATGCGAGTCACTCGTGTTCGGCTTCGAAATGAACTCGAGATCGGCTCGCTCGTTTAGTAAACGAGCGAACACGAATGAATTTTTCATTGTTTAATAAACGAGCCAAACACGAGTGGGGTCACTCGTTCGTGTTCTACTCGATAATGTACTCGAATACATATATTTTATATTTATATAATTTATTTAATTTATATTTTTATATATAAATAAATAATTATATATAATATATATTTTTATTATTTAATTTTATCAAAATAAAAATATAAATGCGAGCCTAATTATGAAAAGACTCGTTTGTATATAAAGTTTTAACTATTATATCAAAATCTAATGGATAAAATTTTATAAATTTATTTTTTAAATATATTTAATCTAATTTTTTTAATTATTAGTTGGTAGAACGTAAGTAATTTAGGTGATTCGGCTAGTTTATTAAATAGTACGACTTTCCGATTCGATATTTTAATGGTAATTCGCGTTCAAATTCGTTTAATAATGAGCCGCACACGAGCCGACCGCACATGTTCTACACCCCTACTTTACTTATTGTTTTTGCTTTCCACTCTCTTTATTATTGTTTGTACGGTTGATAGAGAGACATATGTTTTTCTTTTTTGTCTAATGAATGGAAAATATCTTGATAATTTGACTAGAGGTGAGAATTATAGTTCATTGCATTCTAGTGGTTGAAAATAAATAAATGAAAGTACAAGTAAACTTTATTTTTCTTTAAACAAAAAATTTTAAATACCACTCTATGGTTTATATATTTTTACTTGAGTTTTTTTTATCATTTAAAGTATAGGGATAATTGCCTATATACCCCTCATGTGTCTGAAAATATTCGATCTACCCTTCTTTTTTTTTTCTTTCTAAAATGCCCATCATACGTTCCAATCGTTATTGCAAAATACCCCAGCTTATCTCCGTTAAGTTAATCTGGATTAAACGTGAGTTAAATATCTACCACAGTTAAAAAAATTAAAATACCAATTTTGTCCTTAACTTAAGGGCAAATAAGAAAGGTTGGTAACGGTAGAGGGGTATATTGGAAAAGACCAAAAGTCGAAATACTTTTTGTGCCCCTAACTTTAAGGGCAAATAAGAAAGACAGTGATGATAGAAGGGTATATTTGAAAAGGGCAAAATAGTAATTTTACAGAGATAACAGAGTTACTTAACAGATTTTAACTCTAAAGGTATATTAGAAATAGGTTGGAACGTAGGAGGGGTATTTTCAATATTAGCCTTCTAAGAGGGGTAAATCGAAAAATCGAACTTTTCAGGGATATATAAACAATTTCCCCTAAAGTATATTACTTTAGTATTTTGTACTTTTATTTTTCTTTTTTTGTTATCTCTTGCGTTATATTTTTATTAAGTTAGTGAGAAAGTTAAAACATTAAAATATTAAGGTGAAAATTGGTAGATGAGTACTAAAGTGAATACTCAATAAACCATTGGACAGGTGTTTGAAGTATTTTTCTATATGTTTTAGCAAAAAATTAATAAAGATGACGAAAGAAGAAAAACGAAATGATAGAATACTAAAATAATACACTTTAAATAATATGATATTAAAGTGAGAAAATACTAAATCATGGGGGGATATTCCAAATAGTTCCTTCTTTAAAGTTGTTGTTGTCTTGTTGAAGTACAAAAATTAAGGTGAAAAGTAGTTTTTCTACATAAAAATTAGAGATATTAATTACAACAGGTCCTCTCTAGGCTGTACAACTATTGCATATAAATATGAAGATATTTGATCGATAAATACGCATTACTTAAAATTATTACATATATTTAATAATATATTATTAATATCAAATTTGAAAAAAAAAAAAACATATATTTTAATCCAATTTTTTCTTTATCTGTTAGTATTAAGTAGCTCTCGATACTGAATAATTAAGAACTCAGAAACTTAAAAAAAAATTTAAAAGTGTTTTAGCAAAACAAATTTTGCCGAAAGCTAAAAAAAAATATTGTTTCCGGCCATAAAAGCTCACTTTCGTTATTAGCTAGGTTCACTATAAATAAAATTCGTCGGCAACTCCACTTTTTAAAAAGGGGCAATTGTTTATATACTTCTGAAAAGTTTCCGATTTTTCGATTTACCCCTCTTAGAAGGCTAATATTGAAAATACCCCTCCTACGTTCCAACGTATTTCTAATATACCCTTAGAGTTAAAATCATAAGTAACTCGTTATCTCTCGTAAAATTATTATTTTGCCCTTTTCAAATATACCCTTCTACCATCACCTGTTTTCTTATTTGGTCTTAAATTCAGGGCACAAAAAGTATTTCGACTTTTTGGTCTTTTCCAATATACCTCTACTGCTACTAACCTTTCTTATTTGCCCTTAAGTTAAGGGTAAAATTGGTATTTTAATTTTTTTAATTGTGGTAGATATTTAACTCACGTTTAACCCGCATTAACTTAACAGAGATAACTCATGAGGGTATTCTGCAATAACGGTGAAACGTATGAGGGACTTTTTAGAAAGAAAAAAAAAAGTAGGGGTAGATCGGATATTTTCAGATGCATGAGGGGTATATAGGCAATTATCCCTTTTTAAAAAGTCATACTTAACATCGGTGACAAAATTAATTAAGAAAGAGCAAAAGATAAAAGATATAATAAAAAATCAACTGTTGCATGTTATTCTTTTCATCCTTTTATATACTAATTTAAAAATTAACAATAAAACATATAAAAATAAAAATATCTATAAATTTAAAATCAATTGACTATCTAACAAGCAAACATAGGCGAAAAATAATTTTCACGTGAACTTCATTTCAACTGAAAGTCATTTTTAATTTGAAAATTATTTAATTATAGACAAACTAACTGATCCTAATTAACCACTATTAAGGGAGGATAAATCATTGTTGCACGTATGATCCTGGTGCATACTAATTAATAGTACTCTATACATGGTACAGTATATTAATTAGATGATTATTGCTTCAAAATGATATATGATATAATATGTATGTATAATATAATATATTTAAATAAATTATTGTACTACGGAAATCTATTTTTTTTAGGGATAATTGCCTATATACTCCTCATGCATATGAAAATATCCGATCTACCCCTACTTTTTTTTTCTTTCTCAAATGCTCCTCATACGTTCCAATCGTTATTGCAAAATACCCCCGCAGTTATCTCATGTTAAGTTAATCTGGATTAAACGTGAGTTAAATATCTACCACAGTTAAAAAAAATTAAAATACCAATTTTGCCCTTAACTTAAGGGCAAATAAGAAAGGTTGGTGATGGTAGAGGGGTATATTGAAAAAGACCAAAAGTCAAAATACTATTTTGAAAAAGGGCAAAATAGTAATTTTACAGAGATAACAGAGTTACTTAACAGATTTTAACTCTAAGGGTATATTAAAAATATGTTTGAACGTAGGAGGGGTATTTTCAATATTAGCCTTCTAAGAGGGGTAAATCAAAAAATTGAAAACTTTTCAGAAGTATATAAGCAATTGCCCCATTTTTTTATGTACACTTTAAAGTTGATTTTCCCATATATTGCATGGGTGTGTCCAACATCCTTTTTCTAGACGCGTTGCGTGATACGTACCAATGACTCAAATATTAAATAGTGACGAGGCTGATCACCATTTTTCTTCTTTTTCTTTTTTTTTTTTTTTTTGAGAGATAGAAGACGCTACCCGCTTCATTTATTTTATTTAGAAATAAACTTAGAAATGTGAATCAACGGGATTGACTAGTCTAGTCTGCCATTCTTGGCTTTTTTCATTCTTCTTTGTGATCACCATTTTTCTTAATGTGAGGGAGTTGTCAATTAATGTATGCTGTAGAAGATAGACAGATTGGTCAGATATGCTCGATGTTGTGTGGAAGGTAGTAGCATGACTGCATCAATGATAACAAAATTACAAAAATGAAAGATACTTATAACAATAAGAATAAAAATCTATTAAACTTAGGTTTCATTTTTCCACATGCTACGTACAGAAGTTATTTGATTGTCCTATCCAAGAAAATATATGTCTCACTAGCTAGTTGTTAATTAATATAAACTAATGTTTATAACTCGCTAGTTGGTATGAATATAATTAAATATCATCATTAAATATTAAACGTATTATTTTTGCATTAATATGGTTCATTGATGATCTATATTTTTTAAATTTTTGTATCAGCAATAATATTTTATGAAGGTTATTACGTAGAAAAAGTTTAGACCATGTCTGTTTGGAATCATTATATTTTTCGTTTTTATATATACATATAGTAAATTGTTTTTAAGTATTGTATTATATATTTAGCATCTATTATTATTGTCCTTATATTAAAAGTAAACCAAAAAAGGAAAAAGGAAAGAAAAGAGTCTTAGCTAGCTTGAATGGATTTATTTATAAAGAAATAAAGAAATAAAGAATAAAAGATGAATTAAGTAAACGGTTCTGTTTTATCAAAATTAAGTATAAATTAAATTTTGGTAACTTAATCTCTTTAGATATTTCTTTTCTCATTATTGTTTAGATATTTCTTTTGTCATTATCAATGCACTTATTATTGTTTTCGCTTTTCGACGTATGTTTTCATTATCAATGCTTTACTTATTGTTTTTGCTTTCTATTCTCTTTACTTATTGTTTGTAGGGTTCATAGAGAGATTTTTTCTTTTTTGTTTAATGAATGAATGGATAATACCTTGATTATTTTACGAGTGGTGACGAATTACTGATCATTGCATTGGAATGGTTGAAAATAAAGAATTGAAATAGAAGTAGGCCAATTTGCATAAAAAAATTCACTAGTTTTGCGGTTTTGGAAAAGTGCACCACATTTTTCGATTTTGTAGATTCTGACCGAATTTTTGACCGATCAAAATATATTTGTATATTTTTTTTTCTTTTTTTCTCTCGTTTTTTTTTTCTTTCTCTTTCCCAGAGTGACATAAGTGTTGGCGAGTTAGCACAGCCGGTTTGTCCAAACGCATCCTTACCTTCGCTCGTGCACCCTGCATTCCTCGCTTGACCCCACTAAGGCCGTCGCGCTTCTTTCCTCTTTTTCCGACCCTCCTCCACCGCCTTCGACAACGATGCTTATCTCACCCTTTCTCGTCCTTCTCGCTCTTTCCTTCTCCCTCCTCCTTGGCCTCATTCGCCGCCTCCGACGACGACGCCTCTCTGTCGACATCGGCGCCGCAGAGGTTGCTGTGGCGCCGCAGCCTCGGAGCGAGGGGTCTCTAGCTGTGTTGTCGCAGCTGTGTTGTCGCCGGCGCCGTGGCCATTGACAGAGAGGCGTGAAAAAAAAAATTATAGAAGAAAAAAGAAGAAAAAAATAAAGACACAAAATTATATAACAAGAAAGAATAAGATGAAATTGCACTCTTAAAATAAGATTACACTGTTTTAAAATAAATTTGCACTATTTTTATAAAAATTGCACTATTTGATATATAAATTACACGCTTTTGGAATGAATTTTACACTCTTCATGTTTACGTTGCATTATTTAGTAGAATTTTGCACCATTTCTTTTTCTTTTCTTTTTCTCTTTCTCTTCTTCTTCCACTGTTGCCTTTTGCTCGCCCAGCCCGAGGTCTCCTCCAGCGCCAATGTCGCGTACGACCACACCTTGCTTCGCACGTCCGGCGCATCGCCACATGCTCCCGCCGCAAGATCGGGAGCGCCTTCCCGCAACGGGCCGATTGCGCCATCGCCTCATGTAGGCCTCGTCGCGGAGGTCGCCGGCGTCCTCGTCGTCGGCGACTTTCGAGGCGATTGGCAACCCCGAGCCAACCGGTGGGTGCTTAAACGTCACCGTGGACGGTGAGGCCGCCGTCGCCGGCGACCTTCGCGGCGAGGCCTACGGGGAGTAGGGCGGCGCGATCGGTCCCCGTGCGGGAGGCGCTCTTGATTTTGTGGTAGGAGTACGTGGCGATGTGGTGGGACATGCGGCGGGGTGTGGTCGTACGCCACCTCGGCGCTGGAGGAGACCTTGGGCACGGCGGGCGGGAGAAGAAGAAGAAGAAGAAGAAGAAGAAGAAGAAGAAGAGAAAAAGAAGGAAAATAAATAGTGCAAAGTTCTCCTAAATAGTGCAACGTAAACCTAAAGAGTGTAAAATTCATTCCAAAATAGTGTAATTTCTATATTAAATAGTATATTTTTTATTAAAACAGTGTACATTTATTTTAAAACAAAGATAATCTTATTTTAATAGTATAATTTCATCATCTTCTTTCTTCTTATATAATTTTTTGTCTTTATTATTATTTTTCTTCTTCTACAATTTTTTTTGTCACGCCTCTATGCGAACGGCCACGGCACGGGCGACTATGCAACTAAAGATCCCCGCTCCGAGCTACGGCGCCACGGTGACCTCGTGTTCGTGTCGCGGAGAGGCATCGTAGTCGAGGCAGCGGAGAGGGCCAAGGATGAGGGAGAGGGAAAGAGCGAGAAGGGCGAAAGAGGGTGAGATAGGCGTCGCCGTCGGAGGTGGTGGAGGAAGGTCGGAGAGGGGAAAAAAAAAGTCGCGACTGTCTCGGTGGGGTCGGAGGCGAGAATGCGCGGGCGAGGTAAGGATGCGCCGGACAAAGCCGAAGCGGGTCGCCTCACGATGTCGACCCACGCTCGCTCTGAGTCCTTTTTTGGCGCCGATGTCGGTGCTGCTGTGGCCGCGCAAGGCGGAGTAAGAACGCGATCTTTGTATTCGTTATCGTTGTAGAGAATTGCAGAGGTTGTGAGGGGGGTCGTGTAATAATCGACATTTTTGTCTTTATAAATAAACCCTTTTGTTGATGATGTTATTGTGTGTAATTTAATTACAAGAGCACTCGTCAAATTTCAGGTGAAAATGAGCTAAAACGAAAAAGTTACGCGATCCGGAAATCTAACTTAAAGTGAATAGTAACTCCGGATTTTCGGAGAATCACGGAGTAGAGAAGGGTTCTGGTGCGTACAGGACTCCGAATATAGGACTTCGATAGCTCGTTTCGAACGGCTCGATTATTCTGAGTCCAATGGGGCTGACAGAATTGGATTCTGATGAACGAATATCGAGAAAAAGGGTTTTGAACGATTTGACATAAATAATTAAAGAAATGAAGGTTTAAGGATAAAGAGAGAGGGATTGGTACTTTGCGAATCCGAGACCTAATCGAACGAAGTAAATGCTAGATTCGATGTTCGCGACGTCTTTGAACGCATGGCGCGATCCGATCGGAAATCCGACGGACGGATCATCGGGAATTTCGAAAGAACGCAGATGGGTCAATATCGCAAAACGGCGGAACACGAAAAGTCTCAATATTTTATGCGCCAAAATGCGAGGTTTTGAACGTAGAGGGTCCTACGTGCAAGATTCACCTAATGGCGGGGGCTGGAACATGAAATATGGGCTGTAGAGGGCTTAATTGCAAAATGGCCAATAGTATATATAGTTTGGAATTAGGGTTTCATCACCCAAACCCTAACCCTAATAGCCCTTAGCCTTCCCCAGCCACCAAAAACGCCTCCAACACCTTCCTGCCTCCTCGTGCGCGTACTTCGGTCGCCGGCAAGGAGCTCCGGCCACCGGAAAACCCATCTCCACTTTCTTCTTCCTCCCACACAGCCGCATCTCCATCGTCTTGGGCCAGGGGACGCAGGGAGGCAAGCTAGCCTTGGAGAAAGCAATCCCTCGACCGCATCTAGTCATAAGCCTCATCCTCCGCCATCCCCGCCGCCGCCGAAGGTCGCCGGAGCCGCAGTCACCTGCGGCCGGATCCGCTCCACCCAGCCGAGCTCGTGAGAGAGGAAACCCGCACGCCGCCGTCGGGTTTGGAGGGTTGCATCGCCCTTCCCGACCTCGGGCCATCTCGGCGCGCCACCCCGGGCTTCCCGTACACCGCCGCCGCCGCCGGGCTTTCCGTCGCCGCTCGGAATTGGTGCGGACCGAGGGTGGTGCCCTTCGACTTCCGGGCGCCTCCGCCGCCCAACGGAGGGAGCACGACACTCCCTCGGCCCTCCGGCGCCGATCCATCGCCATCCCGACCACCTTCGGCCGCCGCCGTGCCGTCGGGAAGCTTCTAACCCGAGAACAAAGATCGGAATTGATCGCCGCCGCCGCGACTCCGGCCGCCTCCCGCCGCCGGCCGATCGCCCGGACCTCCCCGACGTCTTTGCAACCCTCACCGGCCGACCGACCGCCGCCGAGCCGCCGGCGTCGAGCCCTAGCTCTCCCTGTCAGGTATGCTGTGTAGTTCATGAACAACATGCTAATCTAGGGTTTGTGCACGATTCCCGAGGTTCTAGAAGGTCTTTTTGACCTCGTGAGGTGAGCAAGGTCATTGTCTTTTCGTGCTGAACGCGATGCTCACCTCCGTTTGGGCTTTTGATGCCCCGATTAGCGGGATTGTCGTACCTTTCGCGCTGTGCGCGCTGTTTACAGAATTTCGTGTCGCTCGTGCGAGTACTACAGTGATCGAAAGTGCTCCGAAAGGTGAGCACGATCTCCGGCACATCGAAACCTTCCAGTCACTGCGATGGCTCGATTTATTGAGCATCGGTTTACGTGCACGACCCAGAAAAGCCTTAAATCGCATGAAATAATGCGATTTTATGCAACTACAGGGACTTTTATGCAATTGTAAATTTCGTGGTCGCTGTAGACAGCGTAGGGATACTGTGGGTAACCTCTGGACTGATTGTCCAAGGCCCCAAATATTTACAGAAAATCAGAAGTGGAATTTCGGAGCGTTTCGTGAAATTCGCCAAACGAAACGTAATTTGACTCGGAATTCTTCGATCGTTGTAGGGTATTTGCGATTTCGTTAAGCCTTGTTGGCTAGTCACCCACATCGTTTCGAGGGTTCAGAAACCACGGGTGAGCGACTTGGGGTTCCGGTGTCAAATCTGACGCTTCTGGGAACCCGGATCGGAACGATGATCGTTTTGAGTTGCGAGGGCATCACCGCTGTTTGGTTACACTAAAATTGGGTATTTAGTGGCAGCGGATGACTTACATTATATTCGGGAAGTTCCGGGATAACTTGTGGGTTACGTGAGCTCCGCACGATTTCGGAACTTAGGACGCTTCAATTGGTTTTGGGAAACCGATTCCCGTGGGAATGATTAGCGGGACCTTATGATTTGTGATACATAGAATGAGGGTTTGGATTCTAACCCAAGGGACCTTTCGTAGGTTCGGGTGCTTTGCAGTCAGCGGATCGACTTTCACGTACATATACAGGTGGGTATCCTAGGTTGCCGTCGGCACAGTGGTGCAAGCTCGGTGACATTCTTTCCACCCTACTATCTGCTTTACTTATCATATATTGTCGATATCTGCACCATATTACTCTTGTACTTACTCTACTCGTTGATTTCCATGTTGGTAGCATGTGTAGGAGTAGAGTAGATTCTATCGGTACATATCTATACTTGGGGACCTATCTGGTCGAGTTACATATCCATACTTGGGGACCTAGTTGGTCAGTTGTACTCTATACTTGAGACCTAGTTGGTCAGTTGCATTCTATACTTGAGACCTAGTTGGTCAGTTGCATTCTATACTTGGGACCTATTGGTCAGTTACACTCTACACTCAGTACCTGGTTGGTCAGTTTCTTTCTCTACTCGGGACCTGGTTGGTCAGTCACTTTCTGTACTTGGGACCTATTTGGTCAGTCATACTCTGTACTTGGTACCTGGTTGGTTCTTCTGGTTACTTGATGACCTACGTGGTCGATGGGCCCTGGGGGGCAAGATTGTCGGCTAGTTGTCGATGGATGATCTTTGAGCATATCTACATTGATCGCCCGATACTCGTCGTATTTCGCGAACACCAGCGGTTTGGCCACCGTATGGGGGTGTTCTTTTCCGAAAAAGTGGTTTGTAGAGATCGACCCGTGAGCCCAAGAGGGGTTATATACACTGGAGAGTAGTGGGGGCATTGGCTTGAGGTCTGCGGTGCTGACCAAGAGAGCATTGGTTCAGATTGGGTACTTTTGAGCTTGTCGTCCTTGACGCATATTTACAGTAACAGTTGGTTTACATTTCTACATATCTCTTTACTCAGTTATAGTTGCTACTGTACTACTATCAGCTTTACTTTGTTTGTCTCCGAATACCCACTGGGAGGGGGAGACATGTTTACATGTTCTCACCCCTTGCCTTATTTTTCAGGTAAGATTGCTGGTCCGAGTGGGACCGCTGGTGAGGCGCGTACCTAGCGCACGTTCTAGTACCCGACCCGCGGTTTGCTTTTACTATTTACCTTATGTTTACATTATTACGACTTAGACTTGTTTACATGGTTCACGTCTCTACTTTTAAATTGGATGTTAAACTTATCGCATGGATTAGTTTGTGAAATGGTTTGGGATTTAATATGGTTTTGAATTTACGATGCAAAAAGGTTTTCTACCCCTCGTGGTAGTGTTTTCAAAAGAAAAGGTTTTCATGTGGAAAACAGTTTTTAAAAGGTTTTCAAAAGGGATTTTATAACTTAGAGTTTCAAAATCAGTTCCCGGGTAGGGAACATTTCAACTGATAGATATGGATTTATGATTATATACTAGTGAATGTAACCTGTAGTGAATGCCGTAATTTGTGTATGGATGTAAGTTAAATTCTTTACATGTACACTTTGTTGTGCTTGTATGATTGTAAAAGACTCTATGTACGTGTGCGATGCCGTGCAAATAGAGGGGAGACTCTGTCCGTGTGTACAGTGGTCTCTCTATATTTGTGGCAGGTCTGACATGTCCTTGGGGGTCAAGATTTATAAAAAAAAAAAATCCGCTATTTTTATACTCTAAAATGACCCGGGGCGTGACAGGTCGATTAGAAAAAAAAAAACGAACGAAAAAAAGAAGAGGAAGAAGATAAAAATTCGGTCTGAATTTGAAAAATTCAAAAAAATAGACCTATATTTACAGAAAAGTTCAAAACTAGTAAATTTTTTATGCAAATTGGCCTAATAATATATTTAGCATCTATTATTATTGTCCTGATTTTAAAAATAAACCAAAAAAGGAAAAGGAAAAAAAGTGTCTTAGCTTTAATGGATTTATTTATTAAGAAATAAAGAATAAAAGATGAAGTAAGAGATCTGTTTTATCAAAATTAAGTATAAATTAAAATTTTGGTAACTTAATCTGTTTAGATATTTTTTTTGTCATTATCAATTGCTTTCGCTTTTCGATCTATGTTATCATTATCAATGCTTTAATTATTGTTTTTTGCTTTCCACTCTCTTTATTGTTTGTACGGTTGATAGAGAGGTTTTTTTTTCTATTTTGTTTATTGAATGAATGGATAATACCTTCCTAATTTGACTAGTGGTGACCAATTATTGGTCATTGCATTCAAGTGGTTGAAAATAAATAAATAAAAATACAAATAAATTTTTTTTTTTAAACGAAAAATTTTAAATACCACTCTATGGTTCAGATACTTTTACTTTAGTATTTCGTGATTTGACTTTTTTCTTTTTATTATCTTTTTTATTATTTTTTATTAAGTTAGTAAAAAAATTAAAACATGAAAGTGTTAAAGTGAAAATTCAAAGGTATAAATCTTAAAGTGAATACTCGATAAAACCACAGAATGGGTGTTTGAAGGTTTTTTTAATGTTTTAGCAAAAACTTAATAGAGATGCAGACGTAAGGAGAAAAACGAAATTGCAGAGTGCTAAAATAACACACTTTAAATAATATAGTACTAGAGTGAGAAAATGATAAACCATAGGGGGGTATTTGAAGTTTTTCCCTTCTTTAAAGTTGTTGGTGGAGTACAAAAATTTAGGTGAAAAGCAGTTTTTCTACATTTAAAATAGGAATATTACAATAGGTCTCTGTAGGATGCAAACAGGCGGATGCAGAGGCAGGTCGCAGTGCGCCGTCTAACTTTGAGATATTCGTGACGGGTTAAAAAAACGTTAATAACAGCTCATTAATGTATATCGCCGTAGAATCATAAAATCATTAATATACGTCAGTAATATTTTTATAAAATTATAATATTATTAATATTTTATAAAATATAAAATAATAATTTTTAATAATATTTATTTTATATATATATATATATATATATATATATATATATATATATATATATATATATATATATATATATATAATTTAACAATATTAATTATAAAAATAAAAAATATCAATCACAATTCAAAATAAAATTAAAAAATTTCAAATACATTAGAAATGAGAGTACTAACTTATTTGTATTTTAAACTTTTTTGTAAACATATTATTTTTTAAAAATATATTTTTAAAATAAAAATAATTTCGGGGCGGATTCGGGCGATTCGGGCGGATCTTGGCGGGCGGATTCGGGCGGGTCAAAATTTCTCCCGTTTCGCCCGAATCTGTCTCTCGATCGTAAAATCCGCCCGTTTCCCGCCCCGAATCCGTTTATTTCCTCTCGTTCTTGCTCCCGTCGAGAAAGATCGGGCGAACTCCACCAACCCTGGATCCGTTTGCATCCCTAGTCTCTCTAAAAGCTGTTCTTATAAACTATTGCGTATAAAATATGAAGATATTTGATTGATAAATAAGCATTACTTAAAATTATTACATATATTTAATAATATTTTAGTAACATCAAATTTGAAAACAAAATCTATATATTTTAATCCAACTTTTTCTATCTGCCAGTATTAATATATATATATATATATATATATATATATATATAGATGGGACATTGGTATCTTTTACTTATTAATAAACGCGACGAACTTAGTGCTAGTAAGTTTTCTCTGCCTTGGATTAACCTACTTTTTGGGTTAATTTTTGTAAATTTAGATTATCTTATTCGATAGCGCCACTCGACCACAGGGAGCACGTATCCCTGGCATAAATGTAAATAGGGTGAAAACTACCTTATTTTTGATGGTGGTGCTATTAATAGTATTTAAATAGTTATATATATATATATATATATATATATATATATATATATATATATATATATATATATATATATATATATATATATATATATAATGTTTATGATAATATTAATTATAAAAATAAAAATATCGATAAATAATTGAAAATAAAATTAAAAATTGTTGTTATTCTTTGCATCCTTTTATATACTAATTTAAGAATTAACAATAAAACATATAAAAAATAAAATATCTATTAGTTTAAAATCAATTGAATATCTAATTAACAAGCAAACATAGGTGAAAAATAGTTTTCATGTGAACTTCACTTCAATTAAAAGTCATTTTCAATTTGAAAATTATATACATACAAACTAAGTGGTCCTAACCACTATATTAATATATTAATACATGAATATATTGTTCACTATATATCTACATGATTTATTTGAGAAATTTATAGTAGATAAGAAATGCATGTGATCAAAATCTAGAATTAGATACCATATTCAGTTTTCAAGTTACTTTTTAGATAAGATAAATCGCCTTGTAAAAATATATGTTACTCTTGTTGGGAATTAAAGCCCGATATCGGATTTTGTGAATCCGCAACCGCCGATACCGATCGTTGTGGATCCGGTATCAATTGTTTGGATTCCGCAACGGAAGCGTCGAATCGGATTTTTATCATAAATCCGTCTACTCAGTAAAAGCTGATACAATCACCAAAAAGAGAAAAACCAAAGCAGAAAATATGCGGGTAAAATAAGATTCATTAAATAAGAGAACCAAGTGAGTGGTGCTTTTGAGTTTTTAATCATTTGATGGAGAGATGTAGGGTTGAGATAATGGTGGTAGGTAGTGGTAGGTGGAATAGTACTGTTTGATCCAAGGAGTATTAGCAATTAAGGAGTAGATCCAAGGGCTAGAAACCTAGAAGCACAGGTGCTTCTAGGTTTCTAGCCCTTGGATCTACTCTTTAATTACTAATAGCCTGTGCTTCTAGGTTTCTAGCCCTTGGATATACTGTTTAATTACTAATAGCCTTTAGATCAAACACTATTCCACGTATAGAGCTGGTGATATACTATCGGCCACGGAGCCTTCCGTGCTACCAAGTTGTTTCAATAATGTGACTTTCAAATCGATGATCGGCTCTGTTAAACTTGATTTACACTATTAAAAGTATTTGAAAACTAAATTTTATAATTTTTCGATCAACGATCGGCGTCGACGTCGGCGATCGTGTCGGCGAAGACGCGTCGGCGTTGGTGTCGTTAAAGATGCATTATCGTTGGAGGCGACGGAGGAGGATGGAGAGGGAGAGGACGAGAAGGGCGGGGAAGGACGATAGAGGGCTAGAATGGGCGTCGGAGACGGTGGAGGGTCGGAGAGGGAAAAAAAAAAGAGTCGCAGCGCGAACTTATTAGAGTCGGAGGTAAGGAAGGTGGGGGGTGCGCGGGCGAGGGCACGAGGGTGAGAGGTGAAGTAAGTCGTTTTTGCCTGCCTCTGCTGTCTATTTGGTGAAAGAAAAAAAAATGAACCAAAGAAAAAAAAAAAGAAAAAAAAAAGAGGAAAGAGAGAGAAAAGGGAAAAAGCAATAAAGATATTTTGGTTAGTTTATTGAAAATTCGGACCAAATCGCAAAGTTGAAAAAGCGATCCAGTTTTGCAAAAGTTCAAAACTTGTGAATTTTTTATGCAAATTGGCCTTCAACGAACAAATATTTTATATTTTTTAAAAAAAAAATTATGTTTACATTTTAGAATATTTTAAGTGGAAAACCACCAAATGAAAACTGAAAATCCTTTTCTCTCTCTCTCTCTCTCTCTCTTCATTTTTTTTTTCTCCAAAACAAATACGTATGTTTTGAAAACTTTTTATTATCTGTTGATCCAAAATACCAACAAAGATAATATATTTTCTGTTGAAATATCACTTCTCTGCTAGAGAGCATTTTCGATAATTTTACGTGGAACTAAACACCAATATAGTGCTGCATTCTAAACATGGGTGTTAGCGAGTTGGGTCGTTACGGCCCATTCCACACAACTAGCCCAGCCCAGAGACGTAGAGATATTCAAATAAAGACCCTCTTCAACTTAATCATGTTTTTTTATTTTTATTTTTTATGGACACCCTTAAACAATTTGATATTTTGGAAGTGAGTGGATTTTTTTTAATTAGAGTGTCACATTCATCAATGAGTCCATCAAATTTAATAATTTGAGCTTCGATCAACTTTAGTAGTAGTATTATTTTGTTCCTTTTAGCAACAAATACAATGCAGCAATGCTACAATTAATGCAACAATGAAACAAAGTGTCTCTTTTTTTCTCCAACAGCTCCAATCTTTCGCGTCGTTAAAATGTGCAAATTTCAACCAATTTAGCCATCAAACATTTTAGCTCCCGTTTCAGCTTCCGCCGCGACACAGAAATGTCTTCTGGCAGCCGCGGGTGTATGCGTTGGCGGATTCAGGCGGGGCCCGGCCGGGCTTGTCGGCGCAGGAGCCGGTGATGGCGCAGGCGTCGATGAACCGGTTGGGCCGGGGAGTTTTTTCGGCTTCGACGCTGGCCTGGCCCAGCAAAATAAGGCCCAATATTAAAAGGCCCAATAAAGGTAGGAACATGTGGGCCTTAGCCATTTTTTTGTTTGGTCTTTTTTTATATATATTTCTCTCTCTCTCTCTCTTAAAAAAAGTGTTGGGAATTTATAAGACACAAGAGAGGGGGTTTGGGTGGAGGGCCGGGTCTTAAGGAGTTGGAAGGAGAGAGTTGGGGTTTAGAGTTTGTTAAATGAGGAGTTATTGCAATCTAAAAATAAAAGTTCTAATGCAATGCGCGACCTAACAATATACGCAACTGAAATTTACAATTATAGTAAGTAAAATTGTAATGATCTCCAAAAATATTATTTCTATAAACTGTTGATTCGTTGGTAAACTCATACGATATCTTTGAAGGACATGCATGAACCTATAATGATTATTATTTATATTATATGCGACAATCCATATATTTTTATAGCAATATTTTAGTGTAGAATGTTTACATAAATACTAATTTTGAGGTGCATTTTATAAAGTCACTTTGGTTTAAGTGCGTGTTTGGTTCGCTTATTCTTCACCCTGTAATCGAAATGAGAATAGGTGAATCTATTTGTGAGTGTTTGGTGCGGGAGTTACGGATTCCACACAATTAAGTGGAATGAGAATCCTCAATAGCCTCTTTTTCCAATCCGCGATTTCCGCCTCTTTTTTCAATCCGGTCTAGAAAGCATTGAAAGTTGAATCCGTTTTAACTTTTTTAATTAAAATAGGAGTTTAAGTTTAGAAATTAAATATATAATTTTAAATTTTAATTTGAACTTGAATTAAAAATTAAAATTTAATCAAGTATTTGAATCTAACTTATGAATTTGAATTTAAATTAAATTTTAATTTAAATAAAATTTTATTGAAAACTTAAATTAAATTTAGGAATTCAAATTAAAATTTAAATTTACATCAAAAGTTTGAATTTAAATAAATCAAAATTTAATTTTATATTTTGAATTATCCATTCAACTTCAAAGTTTAACTTTTTTTAAAAAAATAGATTTAAAATTTTAATATTATTTCAAAATTTTGATGTAAAGTTTTAATATTTAATTTTCAATTTGCATTTAAAATTAATATATTAATTATAAAAATAAAGTTAATATATTAATTTGATTACTTTTTTTATATCATTTGAACCAAACATAGGAATGGTTTACTCCGATTCCGATTCAGGTGATAAACCAAACAAAATTAGATAATGACTCATTTCGATTTCGATTCCAGCTTATTTTGATTTCGATTCCGACTTCGAACCAAACACGTTTTAACACTCCATTTGGAATCAATAGAAGAGTACAATAAAAAAAAATATTTTATTTATTTTCGTACCAAATAGGATGCGGTGTAGATCATATTACTTTGGTTAAAATATATATAAAGTCCCTACTAGAATTAAAAAGCAATATCTTTTCATGCTTTTTAATCCCCGGTGGGCGGTGGCCCCAGAAAATATGAACCGGTTCTTTGATGGCATGGTGAATCGGGTCTAGTTAATAATTTTTCGTCCTATTAATGGGGGAGAAATTTTCACCTCATTTAGATCTAAAAAATAATAAGATGCTGTATTTGGTGCAGTGACCTGGTCAACCTCATGGGCCGGGTGTAATACTGGACCGCAACCACAAGGGGTTGTTTGGTTGCATGCATTTCCAACTGCATTGCAGTTGGAAATGCATCATCTATTAATTTTTGTTTGGTTAGGTATAGTTAAATCAAACTGCTGCAGTTATATGGCACAAGAAGACTTTAGCGTAAATCACATGGCCGTAGTACCTTAAACCACAGTTAATTAAAACTGAAACAAAGTGTGATTTTTTTCATACACTTTTTTTATGTTTTTTTTTCAAAAATATATATTCATGAAATCTGATAGGATTTAGTAATGTCTGTTAGGGTCAATAAATTTTTTTCACATGCTTCTTATTTTTCAGTTTATTAGTTTAATAATATCTTAATTTTTATTTTGAACAAATTTATAATATATTTACATTTAAAATTTATTAAATTCATATATAATTTTATGATATATAAATTATATATAGATATAAAAGTTTTAATTAATATTTAAAACATAATTATGTTATGCTCAGAAGAGGTAATCTCACCTTTCTATCTAAAAATTGATAAAATTTATAAATACAAATTTCAATTGCGTACTACCAAAACAGATGAAAATGTAACTATAACGATTTGCATAAAACCAAACACTAGATGCGCTTATAAGCTGCGATTTACAACTGCATGTACTTCCAACTACACTATTTTTGTAACTACATCCAACCAAACGGCGTCATCTTGAATAAGTAAATGGTTTGTTACACTTTGGACCTTAAACAGTTATCTATTTTTGAAATCCAAATGCAATGCTAATCATGAAAGTATGAAACACCATCACTCTCGACTTTATTGCCCAGGAAAACAGCTATGGCATCGGATTACATCCTCATTTGATGACGCAGCAGCATTTGTTATCTTATCGATAACTATAATCTTAAAGAAGATCGAAGAAAAAAGGATAGATTTCGAGATACGAAATCGGGAGAACACACAAGGAGAGACCTAAAAGAAACAACCAAAACCAAAACCAAAGGGTCTTCTTTTTTTTCCTTTTTTTCCGTCTTTTGTCTAGTCCTTGTACTTCATCTCGGACATTTGGAACCCGGGCATGTCGAAGGAGGCCGAGAACTTCTCGACCGCGGCCTTGAGGTCCTCGATCTGCTTGTTGTTTGCGAGGCCCTTGTTGAAGTCCTTGAGGGGCTTCCCGTGCTCCTTCTGGATGCTCAGGCATATCGTCACCGCCTGGTGCAGGAACTCCGCGATCTGCTCAAAGTCCTTCTCCACCAATCCCCGAGATGTCATCGCCGGAGCGCCTAGAAAATACACAAACAACAGTTTCCGAGTATTTAGTACCGAGAATTCTACGCTGAGCGAGTTGAGTGCCGCTTTAAGGGGCAGGTATTTCTTTTTTATGCCAGCGATTTTAGCGTTATTCAGAGTGTAGAACAGAGCATGCCTTGCCCTAAACTGCTCCCATTTATTGAGAGGGAGCGATGCGAGATCTGCAGTATAAATGAAGAAGCATGGCCACGTAGAGTGCATTGGTGCACACAACATATATCGCCGTTCACACATGATGTGTCGGCAGGTCAATGGGCCAGAATTTGGGGCTCACAGATTCGAGGTAGCATAAAAGAGCACCCTATAATACAAGATTTATGCCAAGATATAGTAAGTTTTTTAAACAGGTTTATGGATCGGTTTATTTCTCCTTAATCCCCTGCTATTAATGCTAAGTTAGCTTTGGCTCCTGTAACGCTCGGCTATGGCAGTAAGCCACAATGAGCTTTTAGGTCCCAAATGGAAAAGCTATATTTGAAGTTTTTGCATCAAAGTATAGGTTAGGACGGTTGGTTCTTCTCAATCAGTTCTACCAAAGAAGCATTTACAACAAAAAAAAAAAAAAACACTTGATTATTATCTTTTTTAAAAAAAAACCTATTTTGTGCAGAGTAACCGAACCAACAGCGAAAGCATACTACTTCAACACTTGACTTTGACCAAATAACTTATGGTAGTAGAGAAGATCTCTTCTTTCTGATAGTGAATATCCATTCACAACTTAATGCAGAACCCAACACTCTCACTATGAAAAGATAAGAACTCATGACAAAGGACGAATAGAGGACAATGAACAATCGATAGAAACATGAAGTATCCCATAAAAATGGCAGAAGGTTAATAAGTTCTCACCAATCCGAACTCCACCAGGAGCCAACGCGCTGCTGTCCCCAAAGACAGCATTCTTGTTCACTGTGATATTGCAGAGATCGCAAAGCTTCTCGACCTTATTCCCTGCAAAGTTTTCCGTAACGACTGTAAGATAAATTGCCATTCGTCAAATAAACAACAAGCTGAAAAAGGAAAAGGCACAATTTATAATACCAGTCAAGCCGAGGGGCGTAGATCCCAGAGCACAAGGTGGTTCTCGGTCCCACCAGTGACCAATTTGTACCCCTTGTTCATCAGATAGTTTCCTAGGGCAACAGCATTGGCCTTCACCTGCTTAGCATAGACCTTGAAACCAGGGGCCGTGGCCTGTTTCAGGGCCACGGCGAGGGCGGCAATCTGGTGATTGTGAGGACCACCTTGGAGCGATGGGAAGACTGCAAAGTTGATCTTATCTTCGTAGTCGTACACAGCATCCTCAGGCTGGCCCTTCTTGGGAGGCTTGGGGCCCTTCCTGTAGAAGATCATGCCGGACCTCGGGCCACGAAGACTCTTATGGGTCGTGGTCGTTACCACATCACAGTATTCGAAAGGATTTGCAGCTTCCTGATGAACCAATGATAGAGGGGAATTATGAAGGAATTCTAAAAGGCATGCAAGAGATGAATTTGACAAATTAAGTGGAACTACACGTAACAATGATGCATCTAACAAGCTTTAGAGAACCATGCAGATCTAAACTACTCTAAATTGTTTCTCATATGCATGAATCCAACAAATGGAGCCCGAGAGTCCACAAGGTGCAAACATGCACGATCTCCTTTCCACCGTAACTTATCAAACAAAATTCAAACGATGTAAAATACATTAAGTGAGAAAACATTAAATATCAGAGTTTATAATTGCCTCGTAAGATCCACAGCGCATAAAAGAAACCCATGGATCTACTAATAACAATTGGAGATCAAATTGCTCTAATACTTAGAGGACCAATAAGGATCTCAGAAAATGTTCAATTATATGAATCTAATCAATTCAATACAAATTCAGCATAAATTGAAGAAAACCTAACTGCTGAGATTGAATGCATCATCACCACTGTCAGTAGATCTATGCTGCCGAATATAAATTAAAAACACGCAGATCTAAAAATTGCTAAAAGCAATCCAAAAATTCCCAACACCCAGTTATAAAAACCCCATCTTTTCAGAAAAACAGATCTCGAAACCGATCAAAACCCAAGCATCCGGATCCCAAATCACCGCTACCTCACATTACCACCATGACAACAACATCAACAAAGATAAAAGGAGAACAGGTCTTAGAAGGTAGAGGGGCAATACCTGAGCGGCGACGAGGCCGCTGATGTGCGCCATGTCGCAGAGGAGCAGGGCGCCGCACTTGTCAGCGATGGATCTGAACCTGGCGTAGTCCCAGTCCCTCGGGTACGCGCTCCCGCCGCAGATGATGAGCTTGGGGCGGAAATCGAGCGCCTTCTCCTCGAGCTTGTCGTAGTCGATGTAACCCGTCGCGGCGCTCACCTTATAGGGCAAGCTCTCGAAGTAGATGGAGGTGGCCGAGATCTTCTTCCCCCCGGCGGTGTAGTAGCCGTGGGTGAGGTGGCCCCCCGAGGGGAGATCGAGCCCCATGATGCGATCGTGGGGGTTGAGGAGCGCGGTGTACGCGGCGAAGTTGGCGGGGCTCCCGGAGTAGGGTTGGACGTTGACGCCCCAGAGCGCGGGGTCGAGGCGGTACGCTTCGAGGGCGCGGGCGCGGCAGAGCTCCTCGATCTGGTCGATGAACTCGTTGCCGCCGTAGTAGCGGTTCCCGGGCATGCCCTCGGAGTACTTGTTGGTGAGTGCGCTCCCGAGGGCCTCGATCACGGCGAAGGAGGTGAAGTTCTCGGAGGCGATGAGCTCGATCCCGTGGCTCTGCCGCCGCTTCTCGTGCTCGATGAGGTCGTGGACCTCGGGGTCGACGGAGCTGAGCGGCGCGAGCCCCCAATCGGCGACGGCGTCCATGGCGGCTGCGGCGACGGCGGCGGTGGGGGCGGCGGCGGAGACGATGAGGCGGCCGCGGCGGAGGAGGAAAGGAAGAGGAGGAGGAGGGAGGAGGAGGAGGCGCGGGGAATGGGGGGGATGGGGATGGGGAAGAGGAAGGGGATTTATAGGCGAGGGGTGGGGGTGAGGAGTTGCGTCCACATGATTTGTGGGTATGCGGTTGTTGGGTGAGAGAGAGAGAGAGTTAGGGTGTTGGGGTGCAGGGGGGAGATGGTGGAGTTTTTGTACACTTGTGTGGATTGAGCGGTGATCGATGGGTTGGTGGTTTGATGGACGGTTGTGATTTATTTAGATCAGGTATTTACTTTTGTTGGTCACATTATATATACAGGAGGAGCGGGACTTTTTTCGAAAATAACCTTGTCAAAATTTGGTATTTGCCAAAATAATCCTATGAAACTTTTATTTGTAAAACTAACCTTCCTCTCGCCACCTCGGCTGCCACCTCAGCATTTCTCAAAAAGACGGTAATTCGTTCACCGTATTTTGGGTCCTCATGAAGGCGGTGAATCGTTCACCGCCTTCTCAAGGCGTGAACCATTCATCGCCTTCTGAGCTATTTCCCGCATAGAAGGTCCCTGAGAAGACGGTGACTCTTTTTCGCCTAAATAGAGGCGGTGAATGGTTTCGCCTTATCTAGCGTCAACCATTCACCGCCTTCTCTGCAATTTTTCCGCCTAACAAGCTAATTTAGCTAAGTCCTAGTGGCCGGGCTGAAACACAGATAAAACGGTAAATCGTTCACCGTCTTATCTGTTCTACACTAAAGACGGTGAATAGACGGTGAATAGTTCACCGTCTTTAGTGCAAACATTACCCAGTCCAGAACTTAGCCAATTTTTTTTCCGCATTCACCGCCTTTAGTGCAAACAACCCCAGGTGCTGATTTTATGCAGATTAAAAGAACAATTTCAAGGTCAAGTTTGACGCAATATTTTGCACGATAACAGAAATTCCAACAAGAAACACAACATCACGAGTGGAATAACAAAATACAATCAACATGACAAAAATTTCAACAAAAATTCCGAAAAATATACAAATATGCACTAAATTAAGTATTATATAATATTATACAAACTATAAGCTATCTAAATCAAAAATATACAATTAGCCTCGGCTCTCGATCTTTCTCTCCCTCAACGTCCTCGGCCATGTCCTCGTGCACGGCGCCGCGCACGTCCACGTCTACGACCACCCTCCACAACGAGATAAGCAATAGGTACCTCATCAAGTGCCTCGATACCGGCCATCTCATCGAGATCCGCAATCATAATGCCCTCTGGATGCTCCGGTATCGCCTGAGTCTCGTTGATAGTGGCTGGGCTAGATGTTGGCATGACCTATGATGATGACGCGACATGACGTCGAGAATAAACAAATGTCATGTGCTCTCTAGAGACTGGCGGCGGCAGCGAGTCCAAGTCCAATGGCCGGGTAATATCTCAAGGGCGGCGGGCATATCAGCAACATCACTAGGAGATGGAGATCGTGATACTCACAGGCCCGATGATTTAGCAGATGTCGAAACAGAAGGGTGATGATGACCCGATGTCGATGCTCGTCCATAATATTCTCGACCTCTGATATCAGCGGCGACATGTATGGTAGGAATGTATTCAAGTACACTATCAAGATCGATATATATGCATGTCAATATCTCTATCATGGCATCGTAAGAAGGTCGATCATGAAGTAGTCGTCTGATGTTATACTGTGTCTATTATAGCGTCCATCTGCATTTGCCATAATAAATTAAACTGGGACAATCTATATTATACATAAGATTTAAAAAATAATAAATATGCTGAATAATCGTACCAAAGCTCTCTCGGTCTGGCCACGAGGCTGGTAAGTCAATGGTGGACGCTGAACAGGACGAGAAATCTATCGTCGAGTGATCTGCCAATACCACTCCATATAAATCGAGGTCGCCTGTACGGTCATCACCGACAATCGGATGCTAGTCTTTAATGGCCTATAATCTATGTCCCCATCTCTCGATGTGTGCGCGCATGAAAGTGGGCCAAATCCTCATCCGGCCGCCCCAGTGACGCCGATGGTCTCCACCTGAATTGGTATATGCTGAAGGAGACCAAACTGCCGTAGGACTCGATCCGGCACGTGAAGCTCGACGATATGAAATGAAATAAGTGTCGTCCTAGATCGCCATCCCTCACTGCCCTGTACACAGAATGCTGGTAGCACCTCTATAATATCATCTGTGTACGGCCGCCATGTCATCTGTGACAAAGCCAAATTACTCAGCTGAATGAATTAATACGATTGTATATTGAAAAATGCTTCCCTTTGTCGTACCTGAGTCTCTCTCTATTGGTCTAACTCATCCCCATAGAAGTCAATATCTGTTGCCCTGACCTTTGCTGCAAAACGTACCCTGCCGGTGTTCGTCCACCTAATATTTGAAATGTATACGTGTTAGTTGCAAATGTAGATATATCGAAATATATTCCGTAGCAAATTTATATGTCATACCGGCAACCCATATGGCAAAAGCTCCAACGCTAGTAGGTCGGCGATCATGAAGATGGTCCCACGCCCATATTGATAAATAAATAAAGTGCATTTAATTTATATTACTCATATTAGGAGATGCTTTATATAACAATTAATATATATTACTCATTATTCCTGTACTAAGGTCGCAAAGCAACATTTGACATTTCCATTTAATGCAGCCGAGCCCAAAGCTCGATATAGATACGCCAGTGATACTGCACCCCAGGCTAAACCACCGCATACATCAAAATCGGCTATAAGTGGGAGCCACTTCAGATGAACTCTATATCCGGTGAGGTTTGGAAATAAAATACAGCCAATCTGATATAATATGTATGCACGTGTAGTGGCTACAACTAATCCAAATGAGCATCCAAATGAAGATGATGAAAGTGCCAGATATCCAATCTAGTCTAATCGCCCCTCCGATGTCATCCCAAGCACAACCCCCGACGCGCCGACAAATATCTCGCCCGTGGATACCGTAGTCCCTGTGGCCAGCGCTCCATCGACACGAAGACCAAGAATAACCGCCACATCCTGAAGTGTAATCGCCATCTTCCTGTGGCGAAAGTGAAATGTCTGGGTCTCCCCTCTCCATCTCTCGACCAACGCTCCTAATAACGCCTGATCGAGCTGTAGACGCCTAAGTCGAGAAATGTAATAAAATCCAGTCTGTCGTAACAGATCTAGCACAGCTGGATGATCAAGCTCCCACTGGTTTAATTTGCGGCCATGCTCTATGAACTGTACCGCGCGATATCCCTACAGTGTCAAAAATTTAGTTAGAACAATATTTATATTCAATCAATTACTAAAGATAACATGTAAAACAATAATTTTGGCTCTCACCTCAGTAGTGATAAATGAAGACCTATGGAGATGCTGCTCAGTCAGGACGGACTCATCAACTGGTCCCGCCTCCTCTAACTCTGCTATCTGCAATTTAAACAAATTTGTTTAGGGTTTTTATTATTAAAATTCGCATTGAATATTGAAAGATTAAAAGCTTCATAAATACTAGTAAGTTAGGTAACAAGTCTTACGTCGGCATCCTTGTTGTGCTCTCTCGGTATTCTGTGGACACGTGTTTCTATAATGACCTCACTGCTTACAAATGCTACATTTGGTTCGTCGCCCACTGGTTTCGTCCATTATATTTCGAATACGTGTTAATCGTGGTCGACCTTTCTTCCTTCTCACGGGAGGCGGTACAATTGGTGGGCCCTGGGGTCATGGCCAGTAGCGTCTATTTGGGACTGGATGGAAAAGCGGTGCGTATGTCTGGCGATAACACTCTACAGTATACCAATGAGAACAAAGACTATGATAATATATTCTTCTTTGCGAATTACTGTAAACTGCTAAAATATGCGAGCAAGGTATGCCCGTTAGCTTGAATTCGCCGCAATCACAATCCACTTCTGATCTATTCAAGATAACATTGTAATTAGGGCTGGCAAATGAGCGAGCCGGCTCGTGTTCGACTCGCGTTCGGCTCGATATTTGGCTCGCTCGAGCTCGGCTCGAATTAATTCCAAGCCGAGCTTGAGCCTAAATTTAGGCTCGAAATTAATTTCAAGCCGAGCTTGAGTATTACTAGGCTCGTTCGAATTAGGCTCGAAAAGCTCGAAAAGCTCGAATATATATAGTTTACAATACTATTAATAGTACCAACCACTTGCTGTTAGGTTTTCGGTCATTGGATGATGAGATGTGCAGTTAGGATGATAGTGATTCTCTAGAATTGAGTGGGAGATTAGTTGAATAGTATAATCTAATGAGTGAAAATGGTCAGAGGGTTAAATCTAACGGTACAAAATTCAATAGCACTAAGTATTTTGTACTATCGATAGCCAGACTCTCTCTCTCTGTATATATTCTGGCTACTATACTATCTATACTATTTATAGTACTGAGCATTTTGTGCAATCGAGTTTTCTACCGTTAGATTTATCTATATATATAGAGTTCAGCGACTGTACTACCGATAGTACCAAGCATTTGGTATTCTCAAGTTTCAGCCGTTAGATCTACCCCTTTGGCCAATTTCATCCGTTAGATCACACTATTCAACTAGTCACCCACTAAATCCTAGGGGGCTACTATCATCCTGATCGCCCATCCCTTCGTACAAGGACTCTTATAAGTATAGATCTCTTTATACTTATAAATTTTCGGTCGTGGGATGTGTGATTAGGATGATATTGGTCCCCTAGGATTAGTCAAAAGGATAAGCCAACGGTCGAAAACTGATGAGTATAAATGGATCTATACTCAAAAAAATATAGTAGGAACTCTCTCTATATATAATCATATATAATATATACTTTAATTATATAAAATAATATATATTATGTATTTTAATTATATCTATATAGAATTTAGATTATTGGGCCCACAAAATCAAACCAAAGAAAATTCTACTCTAATCGCTCTCTCTCTCTCTTTTTTACTTGCTCGCAAAGTTATTTTCCCTAATTTTTATAATATTATAATATCGTATTTTATGCATTCATTTTATATGTTGAACTATTAGATATTTTTTATATTAAATTTGAGATAATATTTTATAAAAATTAAATTATAGATAGCACGATGTTAAGAATTTCAAGCAGCTCGTTTAGGGCTCGAGCTCGCTCGACTCGAAATTAGGCTCGCTCGAGCTCGGCTCGAATTAATTTCAAGCCGAGCTTGAGCCTAAATTTAGGCTCGAAATTAATTTCAAGCCAAGCTTGAGCTGAGGTAAGCTCGCTCGAGCTCGGCTCGTTTCCACCCCTAATTGTAATTGGAGTGTCCCTGTATGGACTTCAAACTGTAAAGGCCTAAATCGATATACAATGTGTCCCCGCGCCGTCACCATATTTATCATAATCCTACTTTGTATTTTAGGTGCTAACGTGGTCGTCATACTTTCATCGTTTTCACGACGCTTTACAAAATAACTATTCGGTTTACAAAAAGTTCCCGCGACAAATGCCGTTATAGGCAGAGCACGTAGTCCTTTAAGTACCCTATTTAAAACTCTCTGACATATTCGTGGTCATCAACCCGAAGTGGCGGCCACCATCAAATGCCCACGCCCAATACTCTTTGTATACTTCGAGATCATCGACCCACTTCCAAGCATCCTGATCTAGCGCAAGTAACTCTTCTTTTAGTTTATATATAATACCGTGTTGGAGCACAATACTATAAAATTTGTCTAATAATGAATTATTTTTAAAACGCTTATTCATATTTGCTTTCAAGTGTCGAAGACACCACCGGTGTACATGCCCCTGTCGCAGAGGATATATCTCAACCACTATTTCCTTTAAGCCACTAAATCTATCAGATATAAAACAAACGGGTCGATTGCGTATAACAAATGCTTCAAGGTTTGTAAAAACCAACGCCAACTTCCACAATTTTCTCCTTCGCAGATTGTAAAAGCTAAAGGAAAATGCTATCATTTGCATCGACACCCGTCGCTATCAATGCACGGCCTTCGTATTTGCCATATAAGTGAGTGGCATCAATGCTTACAACCTGCCGAAAATGTGCGAATCCACTAATAGATGGACCAAATGACCAAAATAAACGACCAAACTGAAATATTTCCTCCTCTGGCCATCTATGATCAAGCCGCCAATATGTACCATGATTACTACTCTTCAGCATAATAAGATACGAGGCACGTACGTGTGATCGCTCCCAACTCCCATAAATAATCAGCAATGCTTTGCTCCTTACTAGCCAAGCCTTCCAATAATTTATTTCAACATGCAAAGTGGATCGCCTTTGTTTCCTACACTTCTTTTGGCGTCGTATTAAGTCTTGCCTTCATTTGAGGGAGAATCAATTGGCATATGAGATTTGAAGTACGATTACGGTGCAAGTATTTAGAATTGGAATAACACAAGTGTGTTGCCCTGCATATGTCTTGACTCTAAAATATGTTGCATCTTTAGGAACAGCATGTAATTTCCAAGGACATCCCTCAACTGTGCATTTTACAGTATAAGTTGTTTTAGTGGATTTGACAACCATCATTTGAACATTGTGAGTAATATACCATCGATCTAAAGCGTCCACTAAAGATGCCTTCTCATAAAAAATTTGACGAAGCCAAGTCCCGTCAATGCTAGGTAGATCGTTAATGGTACGTCTAACATCGAACTTTGTCGAATTTACAACATACTCTTGTATCCAATTATTATCTCTGTAGGATATTGCTCCGGATGGTCAATGAGATCAAATTCTTCGTCTGGATTGTCAATATATTCATTGCTTACATGCGGGTCATCATTCAAACTGTAAATGACATTTGCCAGACAATTTAATCCACCATCGCGATCATCTTCAATGTCGGTAGCTAGATCATTCCAATCATCGTCCTCATGAATGGATTCATCATCCTCATTACCGTCATTACAAATGGGTGAATCCTGCTGATTACCATCATTATGAATAGGGGCATCGTCCGATTACGTCGTTATCATCTCCTTATCGACTATATTATCAAGCACTTCATTCCAATTAGTATAGGACGTAAATAGCACTTTGCAATAGGTCCCGAACGTTTAATAGTAGACGGTAAAAATTCACTTACTATTAATTAATTAAAGAAGAAACAAAATTTTCTTTACTCCCAATCGTAATTTTCATTAGGTGTATGAAATATCGTGGGTTCGTCACGTGAAATCTCGGGTTGCGCACGTGACGTCGAGGGTTGCGCACGTGATGTCGAGGGTTGCGCACCTAGAGACGGACTATGACTGCATTATTTATGATTGACATTTATCGAAATATTTCATAATTAAAGGAAATATTCACAGCAATGTTGAGATATTATTGACCTTGTCATTCTTACGCTTGGTTCATTAACAACTTCACGGTCACCAATTGGAGCATCCGGAACACCCACATCGATATCATTATGTAGCAGGCTTGTGTAATAACCTTGCGATTGATATTGTGTCTCAGACGGATATAACTCTTTCTCGATGTATAACGAAAGAGTTATACATCGAAAAAAATAAAATTAAAAGTGCACTTCAAAATAAACTCCATCTCTTGAGAGAGAGAGAGAGAGAGAGAGAGAGAGAAAGTAGAGAGTATTGATGGGCATGAGCAAAGTGTAAGATTTGTGATGTGATGCACTTGGATGTGTGCATGGTTGGTGAGCTAGTGGGACCCCCGGGCAATTTAAGGACGCATACCAATATCTTTCAAAGAACTAAATTAATAGACAAAAATTTCTCAGTCAAATACCGACTATCCTAGTGTAAGATACCGAACTTCGAAATCGTGAAGTTGCGGTGGAATGTGACATATATCGGATTCTTAATTTAAAAATAAATATAAATAAAAATAGTGTGAGATACTATTTTTATTGGATTTACAGAAGTAAAATATAAGTCTGGACTGACTTGTGCTGAAATCGGACCTGAAACAGGAGATCTAGAATTTTTTGTGGGAAACGGGACTGATAAATTAGCAGAAAATGCACATTAGGTCGTAAAAATTACGAAAATTGGAGAGTATGTTAGGATTGTTTTCATGAGGCTAGATTTAAAGTTTCATGCCAATCGGACACCCGGAAGATGAGAAATAAAATACGAATGCTATCTGATAGCGATTACAGTTCGGTAGAGTTCGCAGTGACCAAACAGGGTCGAAACTGAGAGATTTAAATTTCATCTGTTAAGTTATATAAAAACGAATATAGCTGTCAAATTTGAGCTCAATCGGACATTCCGAAGGGTAGGCGAAAATATCGAAGCTTCAACCAAAAAATTAAAGTAAATAGTGTGATGAATAGTGTTGGGTGGCTTATTAAAGAAGCTGTTGCTTCTTCTTCTCCCCAAACCGACCACACACACACACACCTTCACACGCACATATGGTGGAGAAAGAAAACCCTATTTCTCTCTCTAAAAATCTCTCTCATCTCTTTATAATATCCGCTCAAATTCGCGGTGTTGGCGGAGAACGATCCTGCGAACGCATTGGAGGCGACGGATCGAGCTCTCGTGCGCCCGTTTGTGCGGCGTATTTTTGACTCGGCGTTCACAATGGTGGTAAGTGTTTAGGGTTGGTTTATATGCTCTAAAAATGAATTTAGAGGAATCCTAGCATGCTAATTAGAGCTTTATTGCCTAAATCATAGGTTTATTTAATGATTTTTGCAATAGTAAACCTATAGGGTTTAGAAATGCGATTTTCGCTAATAGTAGGGTTTGATCTACTTTGACCCACCGTAAACCTAATTGATAGGTAACGAAACACGTTGGCGAAGTCGGTTCGGCAATCCGTCGAGCCGTTGCGAAGATATTGATGGATTTTACCTTGAATAAAATCTAAGGCTCAAAATTAGGATTTTTCGAAATGTTGGATCTTGATCTAATTTGACCTCATATCTAACATATTGTTAGGTACACGAACGCGTGCGAGCGACGGTTCGTCGATCGACGGACGGATTGGGTGATCGAGCCAAACGAAGACTTCCGGCCGGAAATTGACCGAGGGTCGAAGTTGAGGTTCGAGACAACAAAAGTGACGTTGTTGCTACGTGAGACATCCCAAAAGGTGGGGGTGCCATTCGAAGCCATTGTGCTACCTGCTATGTCTAAGTAAATTATTGATCAAATTGCATATATATGTACATATGTATATAGTTTCATGCATAGTAGGGTTGGTATGGTTAAATTGCTATTCTAGTGTGCTTCCTTATCGTGTGGAACTACGGGAGTTGCATTAGGACATAGGGAGCATGCTTGCATCCTCCTTTATCGTGCGGCACCGTAGGTTTGCATTTGGACATAGGAAGCATAGGAATGAGTATAATGACATTGAACCCTAGAGACCAAGAACTATGATTTATTTATGCATGATTGCCAACTAGAACTATGGGAACCAAGTATAGAACTTGATGATTGACATTGTGACATAGTGTATAGAACACTAATGACATGAGAACCAAGTAGACAACTTGATGAATATTATTGCATTATAACTTAGTGTAAAGAACACTAGAACTATGGGAACCAAGTATAGAACTTGATGATTGACATTGTGACATAGTGTATAGAACACTAATGACATGAGAACCATGTAGATGACTTGATGAATATTATTGCATTGTAACTTAGTGTAAAGAACACTAGAGCTATGTGAACTAAGTATAGAACTTGATGATTGACATTATGACATAGTGTAGAGACACTAGTGACATGTGAGCCAAGTAAATAACTTGATGACAGTTGACATAGAAACATAGTGTTAGAAAACACCTATGTATGATTCCCTGTGTGGATGCCCTCCCAAAGTGGAGGAGAAGATCATACTCACACTGTCTGTTCAGCGCTCGTGGTGGTCGCTCCACACGAGTAGTGCGAGTCTCCGGAGGTCTTGGCACGTGATTCGATAGGGATAGCCTATGTGGGGTCCCGAGGGATAGCCTATGTGGGGTCCCGCAGACAACCCATTGGGTTGAGTTGTGTTGAGTTGTGGGCGTGCCTACGGGCTAGCCATGAATTGGGTAATAATTCAAGAACATAAAAAGTATTTCATACATACTCGATTGGAACATCGTAGCATGTTAGATATTTCATAGCTACAGTATGATCTTGTTGTTTCAGGCATAGCAATAGTTGCATTTCTTTTATAATGCATTTACTTACAGCAGTTACAGCTTTAAATTATATATCTATCTATCTATCTGCTTTTGTCTGCTTAGACCTATTTGGTAGATCGGTGGGGTCGGTGGCCGAGCCCACTGGGAACTAAGGAAGTTAGTTCTCACCCCACTCTATTACAGGTTCGAGCTCGCAGGCGGCTTGTGAGGATCGTGGCAAGGGCCTCGCGCCCTAATCGATAGTGGCCGCCTATTTGCATTAGAGCCGCGCGTGGTATTATTTTGGTATAAGTATATGATCGAGGAAAATCATGTATATTTTGGAAATGTGAACACTTATGTATTTTGGGAAGAAACAACATGTATATTCGTTGTGAGTACAAGAATGTAATTGGATGTAATCGAATGATGAATGGTTGTAATAGATAGACTCTTCTCTCTTTATATTACTTGTATGATTATTTGTATTTTGCTCTTACTTGATCGCACCTTTAGGTGCTTCGCTATTGTCATGTATGTTATAGAATTAGTTCCTGGGTAATTCTTTGTACATGACTTGTTGTCGAGCCTTGGGCGGACAGGGGAGGTGCTGTCCGTTCGGCGCCTGATCGGCGTCCCCGAACCGAACCAAATTAGTAGCGGTCTCGGGGCGTGACACCTAGTGTAAGCGGTAAAGGATTTGGTGGTTGGTATCTAAGATCCCAAGTTCGAATTCCAGATAAGTTTATTTTTAAATTCTAAATAAAATAAACGAAGCGGATAATATGCTACCTATTTCTAAAAAAAAAAAAATTCTGAGTCAAATTCACATCAGGATCAATTGATAATTTTGATAGTACCCTATAAAATAATTACATAGTAATGTGCACATACTTAACTCAAAAAAGTGATGTACAAATGATACTAAACATTGATGTAGCACTAGATCCAATAAACTTTTGGAATCTACAAACCCACCCCCCCCCCAACCAAAAAAAAAGAAACTATATTCATAATGGTTAGTTTTTGTGGCATACAATACAAAAGAAATTATTTGTGGAGATAGCAAATGGCTGCTCGACCTGTTAGAAAATATATCAGAATTTTGAAATATGAATAACTTTTTTTCGGTTGTCGGTTTAAACTTTTCGGTTGAAGGCTAACGGGTCAATTGGGATATCTAATTTCCAACTTTTGGTGAACCTACTAGAACTCTTTTTTTTCCAAGCCAACTATGTTGCTTCCTACTGAAAATTCTAAGTATGGTATGTTCTATTCCTCTTTACTTGGATCTAGGGTCACTCTCCAAGTAGGTGATCAATTTGTCCCATACTATGTGTACTCCACCCTATTGTGCCTTTAACTCCACTCTACATTTGAATAAAGGATAAATTACACTTTTGGTTCTCAAAATATGAGACGCATGATATTTTAATATTCAAATTTTAGTAAGCATGAAAGGAATTGATCTCTTGACCTCCGATCAGCTATTCAGAATACCAACTAACTATACTAGACAGTGATCGGGGAGATGTCCATAAGCCTACCAATATTAACACATCCCTCTCCATAAATTATTTGGTTAGACTTGTAATAAGCATTACCCATGTGACTTCATCAATGGGAGACACTTTTTGCAGTGTCAAATTGTTTAAGACAAGTAGTCCAAATTGTTAGCCAACTTTTTAACTGAAGACGTTCCCACAAAAAAATATCTTACTTTCTTTCTACACATATATAATAGTCAACATTGCAGTGTTTGTGTCAAGTAATAAGAGTCTACTACAACATAATAAATCAGTAAATATTTTTGCACTAGCAAATTGAGATAACAACTACAATGAGAAAAGAAAGTGTTACCTTACTTAGGTCACATAAGTTATTTAGGTACATTAGCAAATTTTCTTGCTTCTTTTTGTTTTTTTTTTTTTTTTTTTTTTTAGAGAGAGAGAGAGAGAGAGAGAGAGAGATAGCAAACTATTCGCTCATTTTATTTTTTTTTAAATAAACTAAAACGAAAAATGTGAAATAACTAGACTTTTGAATTTAGAATCTCATACTAAGGATCAGGTTTTTAGCCAACTACGCTAGGCCCAGTAGGTTACATTGATATATTTTCACAAATATATTTTATTTTTTAGTGATTTGCGAGACAAGACATTGAAATTATTGAAAAGTTGGAGACGTCAGAATGTTGCTTTTATGGAGTGATAATTTTTGGCAATCTTAGTTGGTTTATACCATGAGTTTAATTTTCTACATAAATTTATCAACATATTAACAATACAATGAATTTTTAGGGGATAACTTAGCTAAGTTAGCAGTTTTCTCTTGGGTTGGTTGCACCATTTATTTGGTTCCTAACCTATTTGGTTTTTTCTTCTATTATATTTTTGGCCTTTTTATTTTATTACAGTTTAGTTTTAACCATCCAAGACAAAATAAGCCACATCAACTCCACTAAAGCAATGCTTGTTCGCATACACCACAACCATCGGTTTGGTAATTTTCGATCAATCTCGAAATCAACTTTTTCAAAATTTTGAAGAAATTTAGTGACATATCTTGCTCGACAGGAAATCATCAAATATTTTTAAAGAGCTGATCAGTCCGTGTGCGAGGTTGAGATGGTCGCAGACGTGGAGAACAGCAGTAAATGGTGAGACTGAGCTTGACGTGATGTGTGTGAATTTGGGAGAAGTGGTTAGGGGTGAAATTGAAAAACTAAGTAAAGGTTATAGCTTACCAAACATGTTGATAATAAAGAGAAATCATATTACAAGGAGGCGATGCAAATCATTTATGCCCTAATTAATTCTTTGATCAAATAACTATAAGTGTCACTGTCCAACTGGTTGGGGAAAGTTAGGTCTCTTTCCACCACCTTAAAAAGTTTAAATCTCACGTTAGTCAAAGAGAAGTAAAACTTGTGTGCAACAATGATATGTTAACATGAGTAATATAATGTTGAGTTTTTATTATTACTTTCCATTTTAGATTTTACAATTTATCAAAAATACCATTTTAGCTGTAATTTTAATATGATTAATTCGAATACCAATGTACTATTTAAATTTAATTTATTCTTCAGTATGATGTAAGATGTGATAATAAATTAAAGTTTGAACACTCGACCATAACACAAATTTTTATTTTATTTTTATAATGATGTGAATAAAATTTCAAATTTAAGTGCCTTCTTGGTTGGATGTAATTATAAAAAAAGCGCATTTAATGATGTGTGTAGTTGAAAATACAAGAACTATAATTATATATATTTTATTTGACTAAATGTAATATATTTGGTTACATGCAGTTGAAAATTTAGTGTTATAAATTTTATCATTATATATATAGGACGGCAAAACTATTTTTAATATAAAAATAAATTTTTATTTAAAAGACTATTCGGAAAGTAAGTATGTCTTTTATTTATAGTTATTCTCTCCAAATATTACACAATAAACTGCTAATTTATATAATTTTAATTCTAGTCGAGCTTTCCTGTACAAATTCAAAAGATGATTAGTATTTAAATTTGCATGTAACTCTAATAGTAGTATAATTGCAACTACATGCGACCAACTAAATCTTAAAGTATGACAAATTGCCAATTTCAAGATTTTTTTTAAAATTTTTTGGTGAATAGTTTTGTTTAAATGAAAATTCCAAATACTTTAGGTTTAGATAAAGCTTGGTAGGGGAGAAGTGTATGGTCACCACTCACCAGTGAGTTGTTGGGTTTTTTATACAAATACCTTAAAAATATCAGCATAAGTTGTTGGGTTTTATATATATATATATATATATTTTATTTTTTAAAAGTTGAGTATAACTGTATAAGTAAGTGGTGGAAAATATTAGATTTTTTTATTTTTTATTTTTTATTTTTTATTTTTTTTATTTTGGAGCTAGGGAGTTGTTTTATGTAACCATCACAAAAGAAAAGGCATGGACACTCTTACAAATGAGTGCATCAATGTCAATTCTATTTGTCAATGAAGTTGTTAGGTCCAATCACAAATTCAAAAGTAGTTAACATAAAAATAATAGTATTTTTATTTATTAAGTTTTTATTTTAGAACTTGTTACCTCATTTAAATTTATTGATCTAACCTATAGTAATTTACTCAGTACATTATTAAAATTCAAGCGAAAAGTTTTGAGAGAGAAACAAATCCTAAGCAAGCGCAAGGCAAATAAATGAATTATAAAGCTCATCAAAGCTTTTTAAACTGTTTTATTGTAAAATTTATTAACAAAGTTGGGAAATTGTATTTTGAAATTTGAGAAATATTTAATCTTTTTTTATTTTTTAAAAGTATATTTTTTTAAAAAAATTAGGTTGGGGTGGGTGAGATTTTGTAGGTGGGTCCATTGCCTCTTGACCAAACCCATCACCTACCCCCATGTCCACATCTCACCACCCTCCCCAACCACACCTCATACAGTTGCAATAATTAATTATTTTATTTAATTAGCATCTCCCTCATAAAATTATAGTTGTCTCATCTTATTTTTAGCCTTAATCTAAACATTATTTTGAGTTGCAATAGTTTATTGTACCAATTATATAGTATAATAACTACTTGATTTTCTTTCTGGTTTATTTCACACCACTATACATAGTTATTTGCATCCTAACTCTAACACAAAATTTCTTCTAACTCTAAATATTCTCGAAGGAATATTGCACGACCAGCCATATACTGTATATTGTAGTTTAGTTTCTAAAATTTTCATAGAAATACTGTTGTATATGCATTTTTTATGAGAAGGTTCAAAATAGTTTATTAAATTATAAATGAGCAATGTGATCAAAGAGAAAATCTGGTCGGATCAAGTAATGGTGTAGACGGCGGACCGCTTGGAAAGTATGAACATTTATTTTGTGCTTGTAATGTAGAAATATTTAATTTTAGTTTGTTCTAAAATTCTACTTATACTAATTATAAATTATAAATTCTTTTTTCTATCAATTACTATATTAATATATCCACTAATATATAAATAGGCTGGAATGCTAAATAGCACCAAGATATTGGTGCCATTAGTTTTTTAGCCTTTAGATTGAAAAATATGCGGTTATGATGATGTGGGCCCCCCTAGGGTTGAGTGGGTAGTTGGTTTAATAGTATAATCTAACGGATAAAAATAAAAGGAGTTAATCTAATAATAGAAAATTTAATAGTACCAAGTCTTTGTCTTATCGATAAGCATGTGATCAAGAGATATATTGAATAAGATGATTATACTAAACAAATAGGCCCTCATATAAGAGGCCCAATTAATAATACATAAGGGCTAAAACAAGGCTCCATAATTGGCCCAAATCATGTTGTGTGATGCAGGGGTAAAATTGTAATTTTATAAAAATTTCTGTATAATCACCGCAGCCACCTCCACCGAGAAAAATCTATCGCGAATAAGAGATTGCCACGTGGACCTCATTTTTTTGACTGGGGAACCGTGACATACCAACCGTTGCACGCACACCCGACTCACCCCCTCTCCACCGTCCAAATCCTCCGATCCAACGGTCCAAATCCCCCTCCCTTCCTACTTATACCCCTTCGTCCTACGCCTCACTTCGCCTCCTCTCTCTCTCTCTCTCTCTCTCTCTCTCTCTTTTCGTCTCCTCCATCGTCTCCGACGAGCGAGCGAACGAACCCTAGGGTTTCTGTTTTTTTGAGCCCATCGTCGTCATCCATGGCGCTCTCGGTGGAGAAGACGTCGTCGGGGCGCGAGTACAAGGTGAAGGACCTCTCCCAGGCCGACTTCGGGCGGCTGGAGATCGAGCTCGCCGAGGTGGAGATGCCGGGGCTCATGTCGTGCCGCGCCGAGTTCGGCCCCGCGCAGCCCTTCAAGGGCGCCCGCATCTCCGGCTCCCTTCACATGACCATCCAAACCGCCGTGCTCATCGAGACCCTCACCTGCGCTCGGCGCCGAGGTGCGCTGGTGCTCCTGCAACATCTTCTCGACCCAGGACCACGCCGCCGCGGCCATCGCCCGCGACTCCGCCGCCGTGTTCGCGTGGAAGGGCGAGACCCTGCAGGAGTACTGGTGGTGCACGGAGCGGTGCCTCGATTGGGGCGCCGGGGGCGGCCCCGACCTCATCGTCGACGACGGGGGCGACGCGACGCTGCTGATCCACGAGGGGGTGAGGGCCGAGGAGGAGTACGAGAAGTCGGGGAAGCTCCCCGATCCGGAGTCCACCGACAACGCCGAGTTCAAGATCGTGCTGGGGCTCATCAGGGACGGGCTCAAGGCGGATCCGAGCAAGTACCGGAAGATGAGGGAGCGCCTCGTCGGCGTGTCGGAGGAGACGACCACCGGGGTGAAGAGGCTCTACCAGATGCAGGAGAGCGGGACCCTGCTGTTCCCCGCCATCAACGTCAATGACTCCGTCACCAAGAGCAAGGTGAGCTCCTTGTTTACTCTTTTTGGTTCGTGTGGATCTAGATCTGAGGTTTTTGTGTTCTTTTGTTGCTGGTCTTGTGTCTTCATTTGTAGATCTGATGTTAGATCTGAGTAGATTAGGGTTTTACATATTTTTAGATCGATCTAGGGTTTGTTTGTTTGTTTGTTTAGATTCAGATCTAGGATCTGTTTATGGTGTTCTCTGAGGCGTTTTGCTATCCTTACTAAGTTTTAAATCGAAGATCTAGTTTTAGAAATTAATTTTGTAGTTTAATATAAGAATCACTTTGTTTTTTTTTCTGAACAAAGATTACTGTACTGTTATTTTTACCTTTTGTTCTGTTCTTATTATTATGATTATAGTTGTTTAAATAGTTTATTCAGTTTTGAGTAGATTGACAAAGTGATTGGGATGTTAGTATGTTTATGTCCACTTGTTTTATGTGGGCGGAGGTACTTGCTAAAGATTTGGGTAATGGTACTTAGATTTTTCTTTTCTTTTTTTTCTTTTGGCTAATTAACTCGTGGTCCCGCAGAGTTCTAAGACTCCTTTGAGCTTTTCACTTGAAATGACCATTTAAGTTGGTAATTATTTTGGATTAAATGAAGTAATTATAAGTTTTGTTGCTCATTTTCAGTGAAAAGGTCAAATAAGTCTTTAGGAACTGTTATAGATCTGGATCTGGAATCTCGTGATCTATTTGTGCCCGAAACTTTTTCCTTTATTCCCATTTCCTTTGATTCTCTGATTCTCTGGTGGAAATGTACTTTAGTCCGTGTCTATTGTCTCAAACTTCTTCCTTTATATCTCAACTTCTTCCTTGTTGGCATTTTTGCACTACTCAGTAATTAGGTTTCAATGTTACATCATTTTTTATTGAATGGTCGGGTCTAATGGTATTTCGTAAATTCAATTTGTCATCTGATTTGTTACTAGTAAAGATCTAAATGAATAATCCTTGTCCATATATCCGTAACATCTTTTCTTGCCTCTGCAAATCTGAAAACAGTTCGACAACCTCTATGGGTGCCGCCACTCTCTTCCTGATGGCCTGATGAGGGCAACTGACGTGATGATCGCCGGGAAGGTTGCCGTGGTCTGCGGCTATGGTGATGTTGGCAAGGGCTGTGCTGCTGCCTTGAAGCAGGCTGGGGCCCGTGTGATTGTCACCGAGATCGACCCCATTTGCGCCCTCCAAGCCCTGATGGAGGGCATCCCCGTGCTCACTTTGGAGGATGTCGTCTCCACGGCCGATATCTTCGTCACCACCACGGGCAACAAGGACATCATCATGGTGGACCACATGAAGCAGATGAAGAACAATGCAATTGTTTGCAATATTGGGCACTTCGATAATGAGATCGATATGCAGGGGTTGGAGACCTACGCAGGTGTTAAGCGCATCACCATCAAGCCACAGACTGATCGGTGGGTTTTCCCCGAGACCAATTCTGGGATTATTGTTCTTGCTGAGGGGCGGCTCATGAACCTTGGGTGTGCAACAGGTCACCCCAGCTTCGTCATGTCCTGCTCCTTCACTAACCAGGTTTGTACTCTTGCAACAAACAAAACGTGTCTTTTCCTTTTTTGTTTTGTTTATAGAAATGCAATGCTACTGTATCATTCTTATGGCCTCAATGTAATGCTTATAATAATTGTGTTCGGGAAGGCTACAATTATAAAACATCCACGCTTAAGCATGTTTGTTATTATCTTTAAGATTTTTGATGATTAATTTCTTTAGGTGATGAATTGTCAAAGAAGTTCGATCAGTTGGTAGTATTTAAGTACCATTTTAGCAGATGATTACTTTACGTGGTGCTGGAGCTGGAGACTTGCTTTTGAAGTCTCAGTTCCACCTACTTTCTATATCCTGAAGTTTTCTTTGTCTCTAATCTGCGCAAACTTTTCTAAACTTTTCACCATTCTCTTATAGAGAAAATGTTTATCTCGCAATGCCCTCTTTGAAGATTGAAAATTATCGTTTGTAAAACACTCGGATTATTTTTGTCACTTGTTTATCAGTTTTCTTTATGTACAAATCTTGAATTACAACGCTTACCATGGAGTGATCTCAAGATTGTAAATTTTGTATTGTTGTCTTTTGAACTTAAAAATAAGTGCGCCCTTTCTTTTTAAAAATCGTGCAGGTGATTGCTCAGCTGGAGCTGTGGAAGGAGAGAAAGAGCGGCAAGTACGAAAAGAAGGTGTATGTCCTTCCGAAGCATCTCGACGAGAAGGTCGCAGCCCTCCACCTGGGCAAGCTTGGCGCCAAGCTAACCAAGCTCACCCCGTCCCAGGCCGAGTACATCAGCATCCCAGTCGAGGGCCCCTACAAGCCCCCTCACTACAGGTACTAAACCCTAAAATATTATGCCCAAGAGAGGAGGTATGCTTATCGAAACCTGCGGCATCAACGTGTTATCACTCCCTCTTTTTCCCTTTTAATTATCGTTATTGTCATGCCTTAATTAGGATATAAGTGTTGTTCTGCATGTTTTTGTGTTCCAATGGCGAGGAGATGAGGTTATTAGTATTCAGTTTGGAAGGAATAATGAAGTGTGGGTTGTGATTGTGAGGAGGCGGTGTCTGATGTTCACATACTTTTGTGTCTTTGGCGCTAGCTCCTTTTCCGGTTATTTTGCAATGCAAATCAATTGATCTCCGATTTAATCAATCAGGTTATTTACGAAAATGCTATTAGCAATAACTAACCGTGTTTCTTCTTCCTGGCCTTTTCTCGAGTTTTCGCAGTCCCGAGTTGTTCTTTGTTTTCTCCTTGCAGCAGTACATTTGCGTAATGTTTAATGAGCATCACAAGGTAAGTTTGCTTCGTGTTGCGAAGCATTACAAGTTATTTCGATGATATAATCAGGTTTCTGAATCAGATTACCACAGATGTTGCGTCAGCATTTAATTTCTTTAATTTGAGCCACCTGGTGTGACTGCTTAGTTTGATAGAAATGTTGTTATGCTGAGTCACTTGGTTAAACACCAGAAAATAAGCAGTGTGTGTGTTTCTTTGGCTCTTAGTTCGTCATCATCTTTGACCGTTTCTTCCTCTTCTTTTTCTCTTGCTTCCTCTCCCTTTTCCTCCTCCACTCCTGCGTGTCGACGTCGCCCGTCAATTTCTCTTTGCTTTTTCGTTTTTTTCTTTTCACTCCCGTTCATCCATCTACTTGTTGTTTCTTTCTCTCCCTTTTCCTCTCACTTCCTCCCCATTCTCCTCCTCTTTCACTGTTTGTGTCACACTTCGCTCTCTTATCTCGCCCACATCTCGACGTCGGCTTGAATATGGTATATATTGCGAAGGTGTGCTTGTCACAGAGCGTATGGTCATGGATGGTGATGGCGATGAGGATGCCAAAAAAAGATTTAAGGATGACGGGAAAGGAGAGCCCATTGTGCGAGGGCGATGGCCGCGGCACAGAGTTAGGGAGGGAGCATAATAGCGAAAAAAAATATAGAGGATAGAAAAAAAATAAAATATTTTTTTCTTGTGAAGATTATTATGTGTAGTTGTTGCTATAAAAAAGGCCAAAAATTAAATGATAAAGAAGAATATGAAGTTACACAGACGAAAATTATATTCTTTCAAAGAAAAATTATACCGTTTGAGAGGAAAGTTGTACTTTTTGAATAAAAATTATACTATTACGAGCATTTGAGACGAAAGTTGCACTCCTTGGGACAAAAAAAAAACTATTTGAACAAAGTTTGCACTCTTTGAAAAAAAAAAAAAGTTGCACTTTTTTAGCGAAAGTTTAAAATATTGTAAATGATATGTCTCAAACAGTGCAATTTAGTCTCAAACAATACAATTTTTATTTTATGCGATATAATTTAGTCTTAAATAAATTTAAATGCTCAAACTTTCGGTCAAATAATGCAACTTTTGTTCAAACAGTATAATTTTAGGTAAAAGAACGCAACATTCGCTTAAAATATGTAATTTTTATTTTGAACAGTACAACATTCACTCAAATAATGTAATTTTTGCTCAAAAAATATAACTCTAGTTCGAAAATTGTAATTTTTATCTCAATTAACATAATTTTTGCTTGAAATAGTATAATTTTTGTCTTAAATAATGTAATTTCACAATCTTTTTATTTCTCTTTTAGTTTTTGGCATTTTTTGTAACAGTAACGGCACATCTTCACAAAAGAGAAAAAAAAACTACTTTTTTATTTTTTTTTTCACCCTCTATATCTTTTTTCACTATCACACCTCACTCTTGCCCTTTGCCATAGCTACTGCTCCAGTCCGACGCATTATCCCCTTCCATCGTCCTTAAATTTTTTGATATTCTCGTCGTCGTCGTTACCATACTCTCCACCGCAAGCACACTTCTGCAATTTATGCCATATAGGAGCAGACATCGGTAGAGATGTGGACGATACAAGAGAGTGGAGCATGACACCAATGTAGGGCGGCAGACGAGGAGAAAGAGGAAGAAATAACGAAAAGAGATAAATCAGAGTGGAAAAGCGAACAACGGAAAAAAAAAAAAAAAAAAGAAAAGAAAAGAAAAGAAAAAGATAACAAAAAATTTGAATTGAATTTACAAAATTTAAAATAGTTGCTAATTTATGCAAAATTTTTAAGACCGATGACTTTTTTTTTATGCAAATTGACCTAAATAAATATTATAATAAATAATAAATATATATATTATAGTATCACTAGTATCGATAGTATTCAGCCTACATATATATTATATACCTAATAATTTAAATTATAATTCCGAGATGTTTATAAATAATATAATTTTAAAAATGCATCCTATAATAAAATATATTTATACAACATGTGCATGAAATAATTGCTTATAATATTTTATGAGCAACCGACAGATCTTTTCTGTGTCCATCCTTTAAGATGCCCAACATCAAAGGATAAACTTATTAAAGTTTTTATATATAATATAATATTATTTTTACAAAAATAAAATTGAATTGAATTCGCAAAGCATAATAGAAAAGATCCAGTTTTTGTAGACTAACTGGATATATATTTTCTACAAAAAAAAAAAGGAAAAAAGAAAAAGAAAAATTACAATCCAATTAACATAGCAGTGTGACTGAAAAAAAGCAGTGCTAATGTATCTTGCGCAAATTGTTGGATGTGGGCACGTGATATATTAAGGCGATCGTAAAGATACGGTCAATCTAATTAAGTCGATTTATAAAGATATGATATATCTTACGGTTAGGATGTATCTGGACACGTCCTTGATGGACGAACTTGATTTAACATTCTTACATCAAGTTATAAATAAATATGTAACATACGAGAGTCCCGGTCTAATCCTAATCTAATTTTTTGTGACGACTCCATCTCTGAAGATAAGGAAATTAGACTCGAAACGTTCCGTCTTCCTGCAGATCGCGAATGAGAACAAACCACGAGCAAGAATCGTCGTTAACCATTCAGGTTTTGAAATCGAAATCATGACAAAAAGTACGATTCTAGTTTCTACTAAAGTTTCAATACAAATTAGCTAGTGCAGTATAAAAACATATATTTAAATGAGTACAATTATAAAATATATTTTTAAAAGTTGTAGATATGCTGGCATTATTAACACGTCATAATTTCCATCTCCGTTCCAGACACTGCCTGAAGGTACAAAAGCTAAAGGCATCATCACAGCATAGACAATTAATGCAAAAAAAACAATTCATATTAGATCAGTCACAGCCTGAAGGTACAAAAGCTAAAGGCATCATCACAGCATAGACAATTAATGCAAAAAAAACAATTCATATTAGATCATCATCCATCATAGCTCAAGAGAATTAACCAATTCATGATCTCATCTTGGACACCACTTCTCTAGTAGGTAATTTACACCAAACCAAATTGCCCAAATTTACAATTGGAACCATCATTCAACTCCCCAGCTAGCAACCAACCACCAAACTATGTCAATTAAAAGTAGTAGAGCAACTACTACTACTACTACTAGTACACAAATTGCTTTTCTTTCTAGAAAAGCAGCCTCCACTTAATTGGGGAGATCTTGATCCAAAGCCATCTGATAAGATTGTTTTTAAGGGCTTGCATCCCTAGCACAGCCAGTGATGATCTCACAGCCCCTGGCATAAAGATTGGCACTTGGGAGTGCTCTGCAGTTGTAGTAGGGGACTCCTGCTCTAGAGCAAGGGACTACATCTTCTCTGAGAGCCTCATAGCTAATGTACCTCTTCTGGCTACCCCACAAAGCCCTCCTTGCTGCCTCTGTCCCCATCTCCATCTCCATCTCCATCTCTGCTCCTGCTCCTGCTGGCTTCCCCCAGAAGCACTTCCCCTGCAGCTTTCCTCCACACCCCAGCTTCACCTCCAGCACCACTTCAGCTGCTGCACTGCACTTCCATGGGGAGGGGGTGAGCAGAAGGCAACACAGTAGTAATCCCCATGAGAGCATTCTCTTCTTTAGTGGGGTGAGAATGGAGGGACACTCTTTCATCTCTCCTTCTCTCTCTCTCTCTCTCTTTCTCTTGTGTGTTTTGGGGGGGGGTTTGAGATCTATTTCTTTGATCTAAGGATCAGGTGAGAGGGTATTTAATTGTGGTGCCAGTTGTTTGCACCTGGTTTGGTCTTGTGGACAAATTACTGCATGCACCCGGTGCACCGTGCACCGCATTTCTAAAACCCTATTACCGTCTGTAGAGCAAGTGGCAAAGTCTTTTTGATGGTTGTCTAGAGGCAGAGTTCGAATTCTAGTTGATTCATATTTCTACTAAGTTTATTTTTTAACGAAACAAACCCTATTACCGTCCTTAGAGCAAATGGCAAAGTGCACGATGGTTGGTACAGAAGAGTTCGAATCCTAGTTGATTCATATTTAGCTAAGTTTATTTCTTGAAATAAATGAATCGAGATAGTGTCTTCTACCTATCTCTCTCAAAAAAAAAAAAAAAAAAAAATTTGTCTCAATTTCTCCCGCGTAGATAATTATATTAAATATCTCCTACACTTCGTCATTATTTTAAGTGGGTTCAACTATTTATTTAGGATAATTATTGAATTCGGCTGTAAAATTTTATAACGATAAATTTACAGATAAAATTATCCATAAGTAATGCAATAAAATTATATAAATTGAATAAATTACTCAATAAACTGACTCTCTTGATAGTATCAGTAAAATAAAAGATCTCATTTATCTGCAATTTTTATAAATTTTTTGAGTTGCAAATTAAACATATGTTGAGATATGCAATAATATGATATGTCGACTCGTTTTAATAAAATGTTACAGCCTAATTTACCATTTTTTTAAAACTTCTTAGATCTATTTGAGACGGTAACAAAATATAGAGTGATAATTAATATCATTCTTGACACAAGGGTAATTAAAAATAGGGCTAAAATGCAAAGCGGCTTTTTTTTTTTTTTTTTTTTTAAATCTAGCTTAATTAGAAAGAAGGAAAATACTTTTGTGCACCCGAAAAGAGGATATAGATCTTACACTCTCATTGTGGGATAAATAAATTGATGTGACAAGTAAATAATTAATAGTTTTCCAATGGAATGGGTGTAAAAATATGTAACGATCCGACCCGCTAGCAACAATAATTTGTTGGGCCAAACAACCGGCACAAAATGCTTAAGTCCGGTTATTATGTCTAGTATGTCCGCTATTTATAAATCCAACAAGCTCTTCCACATTATCCGATGTGGGACTATGGGATGTTACATACTCTCCTCGTTTAGGTGTTGAAATCCTCGTCAGCTCGACCACTTCCTGGTTATCGCTCTGATACCAAGGGTGTGTTTGTTTGAGTGAAAGTGAGGGGGAAGTGGAGAGGGGGAAGTTGTTTACGTCACTTTCGTTGTTTGTTTTTAGTAATTTTGTTACGGTAAAAGCTGAGTTCACCCAAAAAGGGTAATTGACTTTCCCCTCCTACGGGGCGAAGTCAATTCCGTAAATTGTAAAGAGTCAAAGAAATTTGTTAAATTTGGTTAAGTAATGTGATCAAATTTGGTTAGGTAAGTTTTAATATATTTTTTTGTCTAATTTGTATATTTAGAAAATGCTAAAAAATAAATTTATTAAATTTTAATTTTTTAATTTTAGAATTTTATTTGTTGTATTATTATAATTTATATATGCAAACAAATAATATAATTTTTTAAAATTTTATTATATATATATATATATATATAAAATTATATTAATTTTTATTTATTATAATTTATTATTCACTAAGTTATATTTTTTACGTCATCTACTTCCTACCAAACAAACAACAGAACTCGCAGAACTGCACTTTCACTAAGTTATACTTTTTACGTCATCTACTTCCTACCAAACAAACAACAGAACTCGCAGAACTGCACTTTCACAATTAGAAACAAACAGTGGAAGTGAATTAATTTTTATCCCAACTCCACTTCAACCCAAAGTCCACTTCCACCCCAAGTCTACTTACGTCGAAATAAACGTACCCAATGTAACGACCCAACCTGTTAACAACGATGGCCAAGATTTTGGGCGGTGGTTTAGCCACGAATTATTGTTCTAGCGAAAAATATACACCCCACTCTGAGTATATTAATAGCATTCCTAGCTAGTTAGGCCCTTCTTGTCAAGTAAAAATATTTTTGATTAAACACTTTCTCGGAACATGTCTTGCATTTAGCATATGATCTGGTGAAGCTTCAAAAACATCAGTATGTTTCTTTTCAATTTGAATGTTTGAAACAAGCAGTAAAAATCAAAGACAACTTATCCTATTCTTTAATCACAATGCTTTAATTTCATCCATGAGAAGAGAAGTGAATTTGTATTTTGTATTTTTGAAGTTTTAGAAGATCACTTGAAAGACATCCCACCAGAATGATTGTTTAATTAGTAAATTTATTTATGAGAAAGGATTAATTAAACTATTTAATAATTAAAGTCTACAGAGTTTATTGTCAAAATTAATTAAAAGATTAGGAGGCTATTTGACCACACTGTAAAGTTCAGAGATACATTTATTCTTTAAAAAAAAAAAAAATTTCTAACTAGGAGTGATACCACAAAGTCACAATAAAAAAGATGTCCAAAAGTAATTATCTGTTGTTAAACCTACATAAAATATCTGGTACACAGAAGATTTTTCTCCTATCTAGTAATGGATATGGATATTCGAAATATTATCCGAACCCGAATCCGAATGGGGCAGATTTATCCGAGCTAAACGGGTATGGATTAGGTTATGAGTATAGAAAATAAAAACCAGACAGATATGAATACGGATATGAATTTTTTACTTACCCAACCCGAACCCGTACTCAACCCGAACCCAAATAAATTATGTATATACATAATTTATTTTTATTTATTTATATAATATATAAAATATTTGATAATTTTTATCCCTTAGATTTTTATTCAACGGTGTGGATTTTTAAAACCCGCCGGGTTCAGATCCGGGCCCGGATTCGAGTTTCAGATTTTTTGTCGAGTACGGATATGAGTATGAATTTTTAAAACACGCCAGGTTTGAATCCGGGTACGAACTTTAATTTGATTTTCATATTCAGGTTCGGATTTTTAAAAACACGATCCAAACCGGACCCGTTGACATCCCTACTCCTACCACATGGGCTTCAAACTAAAATTTAGTTATTTCGATATGTCCTGTAATAAAAAGATTTACTAAAACTCAGAGAGTTTGAAAACATTAATTTCTTGCACATTGAATTACATTTTGTTTCACAATGCTGATTTTTAGAACTAATTAATGTCTAAAAAATAAAAAGGTTTTTAAACTAGGAATAATTGCCTTATATATCTCTCAAAACTTAAAAAATATCTCATTTACCTTTTTTTCTTTCCAATATACTCCTAATATATTTCTCCATTATTCTAAAATATTCCTACAATTACCATCCGTTAAGTTAATTTAGGTTAAACGTGAGTTAAATATCTACCACGGTTAAAAAAATTAAAATACTAATTTTGTCCTTAACTTAAGCGCAAATAAGAAATGTTGATGACGGTAGAGTAATATATTTGAAAAACCAAAAGTCAAAATACATTTTATGCCCTTGATTTAAGAGCAAATAAGAAAGACATTGATGGTGAAATGGTAAATTTGAAAGGACAAAATAGTAATTTTATACGAGATAATAGAGTTTATTAACGATTTTAACTCTAATAGTATATTTGAAATAGGTTGGAACGTAAAAAAATATTTTCAATATTAACTTTCTATGAGGGTAAATCGAGAAAGTTGAAAATTTAACAGAGATATATAAACAATTGTCCCTTTAAACTAAAAATCTTTGTATATATGAATAGACCTTTTAAATATTACATATCATTAATTGAATTTTAATTTTTAAAATTTAAATTATTAAATATTTAATGTGGTGCCTGAAAGAAAGCCAAATACCTGCACAGCTTTTATTGGGATCACATTGCCATTATGGGACAGTCTGATATACAGGGATGCAAATTGATCCGGGTTGGTAGAGTTTTCGTCCCGATCCATTTCGAATGGGACGATAAATAGGAACAAAAATATAGAAAAATATAATTCGTCCCAAATTCATTCCGATCTGTCAAATAAATCGACGGGAGGTGAAAGATCTTTTTCTTTCTTCAATCCGTCCCGATTCATTACAAATCTACTCATGCTCCAATCCGAATAAAACGGTAAGTGAGAGCCAAAACAAAAAGAAATAAAAAAATTAACCTACCCGGCCCCACAAGAAATAAAACGGGAGATGAGGAAACCTTCCGCTCCAGGATCCGTTCCCTTTGCATTCCTACTTATAGGGGTCTTATGTGTTAGAACAAATTTCACACAGAAAATCTGATTGTGATTAAAGATTTAACTAATTTTAAGATAAAGATAAAATAAGACTTACAAATAAACGCTAAAATTCAAATAAAAATATTTATTGATTCGGAAGCGTGCGCATCGTCTGGGTGTATTCCCGTCCTTCGTGCGGGATTAATCGGAAACACCGCCCAAGTGCGAATCCTCCTACGGACACGAATACGGAAGAGGAAGGCGAGACTCTTTTAACACCCGGCGATAAAAAAATTAAGAACATAAAAAAGTGAAGAAAAGAAAACTTAAAAAAGTACTCTCTTTTTCGCTCTTTGTTTTGACCACTGTTCATCTTGCACTATGGACAGTATACCAAACATTTATACACAGAGAGGAATGAAAAAAAGTTAACGTTGGACATTAACTTTTCCTTAATTAGGCTCTTTAAATGAAATAAAAAAGTAATAAATTAAATTAAATTCATCTAATTAATTAATATAATAAAAAATAATTAATAAAAATAAAATAATTATTAAATTAAATAATATTTAGAGATTTTGAATTTTACACCAACATTATGTTGGTCATTGTGGAAAGGGTGAAAAGTCAAAAAGCTTGAAGCTTGAGCTTAAATGGGAGCCCTTCTAGAAGATATTTTGAGAGGTTTGGATGTACTTTTAACTAATTGGGATAATTGCCTATATACCCTAATACATTTGAAAATATTCGATTTATTCCTCTTTTTTTTTCTAAAATATTCCTCATATGTTCCACTGTTATTGCAAAATATCCCGCAGTTATCTCCTGTTAAGTTAACCTAGATTAAATATGAGTTAAATATCTACCACAGTTAAAAAAATTTAAAATACCAATTTTGCCCTTAACTTAAGGGCAAATAAAAAATATTGGTGACTGTAGGTGGGTGGGTATATTGGAAAAGTCCAAAAGTCAAAATACTTTTTATACCCCTGATAAGAAAGACAGTGATGATGGAAGGGTATATTTGAAAGGGCAAAATAGTAATTTTATAGAGATAACAGAGTTAATTGACAGATTTTAACTCTCGGAATATATTAGAAATAAGTTGGAACATAGGAGGGGTATTTTTAATATTAGCCTTTTAAGAGGGGTAAATCGGAAAGTCGAAAATTTTTCAGGAGTATATAAGCAATTGCCCTTAACTAATTAGTGCTTTTAATTTTTTTAACACTATCTGTAGTACACCCTTTATAGTTGTGTATATTTTAACAAGAGTTTTATCATTTCTTTAGAATTTTAATAAAAAAAATTGATAAGATAAGTGGATTAATATCGACCCCAAAGAGTAGGGGTGGTAATCCATTTCATTGTTCGCGGACTGTTCGGCTCGAAATGAGCTCGAGATCGGCTCGCTCGTTTAGCAAAGCGAACACGAGATTTGAATTTTTAGCTCGTTTAATAAACGAGCCGAACACGAGTCGGCTCGCTCGTGTTTGGCTCGATACAACATATATTTTATATTTATATAATTTATATAATTTATATTTTTATATATAAATAAATAATTATATATAATATATATTTTTATTATTTAATTTTAGCAAAATAAAAATATAAATGCGAGCTTAATTATAAAAAGACTCATTTGTATATAAAGTTTTAAATATTAGATCAAAGTCTAATGGATAAAATTTTATAAATTTATTTTTAATATATTTAATCTAATTTTCTTTTATTTATTGTTCGTTGGCCAGCTCGTGTTCGGACACGAGCCGAATTTTTCGGCTCGATACTTTAATGAGCCAGCTCGTGGTCGGCTCGTTTAATAACGAGCCGAACACGAGCCGACCCCAGCTCGCTCCTGTTCGGCTCGTTTACTCGCTCCTGTTCGGCTCGTTTACATCCCTACCAAAGAGACTGTAAATGTAAGATTTACACCTACCGGGCTAGAGGTGGAATTACCCTAATTTTTATTAGGCTTTGTTTGAAATTATTCTTAAACTATGCCGTATGTGTTAAAATAGTATGATAGAGTAATATGAATTAGGCCGGTATGCTTTTAATAGTACAAAGTTATTAGTGTTATTAGATTTTCAAATTTGAATAAAGAAATATGCGGTTAGAATAATAGTGATCCTCTAGAATTGAATGGGTGGTTGGTTAAATAATATGATTTATTGGATGAAAATAATCAAAAGATAAATTTAACTATAGAAACTTGATAACAAAACTCTTAGTGCTATTAGAAGTACCCCACCGAACTCGAATAATATTTATTTTAGTTTTGTAAGTAATATTACACTGCATATTGTGACGCCCCAACTTCCGAGGGGTCACCCATCCTAGGACTACTCCCGTCCTATCACGCTTAATTCTCTTAACCTCTTGGGCCTTGCCACCAACCAAAATACTTAAGCCAGGTTAAGAGTTTTAGCCCTATTATATCTCATATATAGGATTATCTGGGGTCTCACAATCTCCCCACACGTCTCGCTAGCCCGCCATCCAGATCCTGGCTCAGCCGAGACTCATCTCACACTTCCGGCTGGTAATTGGCTCTGATACCATCTGTGACGCCCCAACTTCCCAGGGGGTCACCCATCCTAGGACTACTCCCGTCCTAACACGTTTAACTCTCTTAACCTTTTGGACCTTGCCACCACCCAAAATACTTAAGTCGGGTTAAGAGTTTTAGCCCTATTATATCTTATATATATGATTATCTGGGTCTCACACATATATTGTAATTACTTTGATTAAGATATAAACTTTGTGATTTTATTGAAATATAAAAGAAAAAATATTAAATAGCTCTCCGTACCAAACAAAACCTAAAATAGTTCTTTTATAATTTAGAAGTTACTTTTAAGACTACGTTTAATTATTGATACCCTTATGCTAATATAGAGTTTACGTTTGCTTCTTAGGCTTAAGTTTGATATTGACTGACATTGTTAGATAAAATGGAGTTAGAAAAAAGACATATAGCAATATACTTCTGTGTTCACCCGTGAGACTGTAGAAAATATATCATAATCAACTCATCACAATATGGGGAACGCAATATTATATACAGAAACAGACATGATATTTTTCTATCGTACGTTTTCACCGCACGTAACGCAATCCCAAACGAAGCCTTAGTTGAGATGCCTTTTAGTATTGAGAACTATCTCGCACTATTAGAGTTAGAAAAAAAAACAGTATAGAGATATATTTTTATGTTTTTTTATTAGATCACAAAAATTATGTCATAATCAACTTGTCACGATTTACAGCATGATATTTTTTAAAATTTTGTTTTTTTTTTTTTTTTTTTACTGTATGTAACACATTCTTCGTCATGCTCAAACAAAGGCTAAATATTAAATCGCCTTCCACTTTAACCAAGAAAATATAGGAATTAAAAAAAAGAAAAAAAAAATTGTGCTCCTGTCAAAAGTTGGAGCTGTGAATACCAGCTCTCCATAAAATGACTATCAATTTGAACCCTAGTTAGTTAATTCGCGAATTATTTATAAATTATCGAAAATCTGAAATAAACGATCCGTTTAAAATTTTTTTTCAAAAAATCTAAATTATTCGCGATTTTTTTGGCCAGCCGAATTATTCATTCGCGAATTAGTCTCGAATTATTGAAAATATAAATAAAAAATTTATAATTTTTATTTTTAAATATAAATTATCTTATATTTTATATTTTATACAGAATCTGTTTTTTAAGCCGAATTTTTCAACGAATTTTAAAATTAGAAAACAAATTTTATGCGTATTATATTCTTACTGAATTTTTGCCGAATCCGAATTAACTAACTATGATTTGAACTCTCTATTTTTAAGCATTATCTAATAAACTTATATATTTAAATTAATTATTAATTTAAAAAATAAAATTTTATTAAAATAAATTTATATATTATACAAACTCTATATATCTTTAACTCATACTTTAAAATATAATTTTTGCTTATAAAAGTTCAACAAACTTGTACAAACTCATGCATTTGAATGGCTACTGTGGCACAAGATGGTACCAAACACTTAATAATACGGTACAGTACGGTACAGTACGGTACATACTATGTTGATGTGTACCGATTAGATAATAATATTTAAAATATTATAAGTTTTTATTATAAACTTTTATCAATGACTTTTACACTTTATCGATATAATTTCTTACTAATTTTTTTAAAGAAAAAATAAGGTCTTGAGTAGGGGTGTAAACGAGCCGAACACGGTTTCGCCATTAAAGAAATGAAATGCTGTTTAGCTGCGTCGTTATTAATAATAAACGAATACCTAGCATTTTCATTTAATCACGAAATAGCTACTCGAATAGCCAACGAACAATAAATTAAAAAATAAATTTATAAAATTGTATTCATTAGACTTTGATCTAATAGTTAAAACTTTATATACAAATGAGTCTTTTTATAATTAAGCTCGCATTTATATTTTTATTTTGCTAAAAATTAAATAATAAAAATATATATTATATATAATTATTTATTTATATATAAAACTATAAATTAAATAAATTATATAAATATAAAATATATGTTATCAGCCGAACAATGCCGAACGAAGCTCGTGTTGTTCGTTATTAAGCGAGTTGAAAAAGTCAATTCGTGTTATTCGTTTAATTAAGCAGTTTGAAGTAATTCGGTCATGTTAAGACATCCGTTCATGACAGCCACCGTCTATTCATTTCGTGAACGCAGTGCATTCGCTATGTATTTGGCCCGGATTAAACACTTGCGCCCTAGTCTTGAGGCACCGCGATCAACAAAAGAAATCATATTGTCTGCGATATTTTATGGAAATGCGGTGGGTACGGCCAGCATCGACATATACATATCTCCTTTTTGGGCCAGAATTTGGGCCGGCCCAATAATATATACATGTTTTGAGCTCGAACTCAACCGAAGACCGAACCGACCGTATGCGTCGGGCCGGATCTTTGACGAGTCGGATCAATTCATTAGATTTGGTTTATTTGGTTGAACCAGTTCTTAAATTTTGAGACCAGATCAAATCCGAAGTTTTTTTTTTTTTTTTATTCTTTACTTAAGCCGGCTTAGCCAGAATTTTTTTTTTTTTTGAGAGATAGGTAGCACGCTACCTGCTTCGTTTATATCATTTAGAAATAAACTTAGCTAAAAATATGAATCAACTAGGATTTGAATTAGGGTCTCGGGTACCAACCATCAAGCCCTTTGCCACTTGCTCTGGGGACGGTCGGTCTTAGCCGGAAATTTTAGTAGTTCATTTCGCTTGAACTGGTTCGGATCTAATCATTTTGGATAGAATCGAAGCTTACGGTGTCTACGGAGTTTTCGAGCTGATACAGATCTCTATTGAACACAAAATTAACTAAAAAAATATTTCGGTGCTTTGAAAATAGGTCTAGACCTGACATTGCCTGGCTCTAATTTTGCTCAGCTCTAGTCTAAACCAAACCTAAAGGTAAATAAAACGTTAGATACATCTTACAAACTATTATGAATTATTTTTGAAAATCCTTTTCTATTTCTTATTTTATGACGACGTTGAGGAAAAACTTTAAAAAATCCTTATGTTGTTTCATACTTTTTCATTTTAGTACCCTGTGGTTTAAAGTGTATCAAGATAGTACCCTGTGGTTTCTCACTTTATCACTTTAGTACCCTGTGGTTTAAAGTGTATCAAGTTAGTACCCTGTGGTTTTGAACTTTATCGCTTTAGTACCTTATGATTTCACACTTTATTACTTTAGTATCCTGTAGTTTAAAAAACCACAGGGTACTAACTTGATACAAAATTAAAATCACAGGGTACTAAAGTGATAAAGTGCAAAACCATATAAGATTATTTTGATACTTTAAAGTGATAAGGTGAGAAACCACAGGGTACTATATAACATGATACATTTTAAACCACAGGATACTAAAGTGAAAAAAATTAAAACCACAAAGGGGTTTTTTGAAGTTTTCCCTATTAAATATTAGCGATTAACGGTTACTAACAAATAGAAACATTCAACTTAATAAGCTTTAACTTCGCTAGAATGATTCAAACCAAAAGGATAAAATATTAATTTTAAAAGGTAAAAATTGAGTGGCTCCATATATATATTTTTATCTCAAAAGAAGAAGAAAAAAAGTAATACAAAATAGATAAAAATTTTAAAAATAGGCTCCAATCTAGTCGATTAGATCCACCGAACTGAAAAAAAACTTTACTGAAATTAAAGCTTCCCATTAAAAAAGATACTGATTGTTTTTTTTTTTAAAGAGAAAGGTAGCATGCTACTCGCTTCGTTTATTTTATTTAGAAATAAATTTAGCTAAAAATGTAAATCAAATAGGATTCGAACTTGGTCTCGGATACCAACCACCAAACTCTTTTGCCACTTGCACTAGGGACGGTCAGTAAAGGTACGAATTGTTAGATCACAACCAATATACAAATTTTTAATCCAAGCCAAAGTGGATACAATCTCACACCTCGCACCCACCCCTTTCAGATAAAATCATACAGAACTTACATGAATTATCGATCAATTATGTTTAGCAATCTAATTTTGTAATATTCTAATTTCACTATTAAATTTTTTAATTTATTTGATTTGAGTCGGCCAACGACACATTAACTTTAAAATTTAAGCTAATTAATTATTTTAATAAATTTCTAGTTTTGATAATTGCATGAAGCGTACTAATTTAACCTAAAAAGATAAGCGATATATTTAAATTTTAAAATTAAAATATCGTTGGCCGACCTAAATCAAATAAATTCAACGATTAGATAGCAAAATCAAAGTGGTCGACAGTTCATATAAGTAGTGTATGTTTTTACCATATTATTATGGAGCTTGCACACGACGCTCTTACTTATTCGGGAGCTTTCCACTGAAGTTTTGTTTGTTCGGCAAGGACCGGGTCAGTGGCGCCCGGAGCGGCAGTGGTCGTAGATTTCGCACCCGCGACCGGGCTTGTTGCCGGACGGGGCGGGAACGCAGTTGCCGGAGTAGGGCTTGCCGGCGCCGGCATTGCAGGCGGGGCGGTCGGGGTGGAGCGCGCCGTAGTCGATGTTCTTCCCCTGCTCCAGGAACCTCCGGTGCGTCTCCGTGTCCATCAAAAACTCTTCTTCCAATTCCCAGTCGCCTCTCCTGCTACCACTATCATTGTAACCGCGCATGTTACTAGTTTTAGCCTCAGTGCCAGTTATGCACACCAAAAAAGTACTCAAAATTAGAGAGAAGGATACAATAAGGAGGATCTTCTGGAGAGGCATTGTTGTATGTGTCTCTCTCCTCTCTTTTCTATCTCTTTGGATTTGGGTTGTGTTGAAGAGAGAGAGAGAGAGAGAGAGAGAGAGAGAGGTGTATTGTAGGAGGAGATGGGGTTAGTTGGTGGTGCAAGCACAAAGTTATTGCCCCCACTTTGTGTACAATATATAGGGTTTAATGCGCTTGAATCATATGAACCATGAGCAATGCTATCCATACACTCTAGATTAGGACGTAAAATATGCATTTTAGCTTTTGAATAGATGGGATTAATTCACTTGTCTTGTTGTTATTATTCTTTTTTTAATAAAACTTATTAAGGAAATCCTATAATAATCTAATTTAGTTGAGTAAATACTGATGATATATCACTAATGTAGAGATAATATAATGCAGTAGTATTGTGACTGATGATGCACCAATTATTAAAATGTTATACCACTTTTATATCAAAATTTAATCCACTAAATTGAATTGTAGAATTCGATTGCAATAATTCTAAAAATTCGAGCCAAAAGCTACTCAAGTATCACACGTCCTATAGTTTGAGAACCAAATGTGCAATCTATTGTGCAATTTAACGATGCTTAAAAACGTCCTAATACAATCTAACCCGTTACATTTAAAAGCGTCGGTCAAAATATCGATAAATGAAGAATCATTATGTATATATTGACGTTTATGCCAAGCATCGATAAAATATATATATTCTGATGCTTTAAAGCGTCAGAATATTTTAAAATTCTGTAGAGTTTATATGATAATGCTTTTGAAAGCATCCGTATTTGCTATATTATATGTACACTTATCTTTTTTAATTATAAAACTATCTGTGTTTTTTTTTTTAAGAAATAAATTTAACTAAATTCGCAGGAATCAGTAGTTAGACTCTTTTAGCCAACTGCCCTACTACAGTCGATTTTTTTTGAAAAGAAAAAAAATATCGACCATCAAATATTAGTAGATGTATTCAGCGCAATGTGCACCGAAACAGGAAACACCAAACACCGGGTGCACGAAGCGTGGTGCGAGGAAAAGAACGGGACCGTTTATAGTGCGTTACAGGTGAGAAAGAACGTGGGCCGGGGGAAATCATTATACTTAGGGGACCGACCCAGCAGCCTCGCGGCGTGCTTTGATAACCAAAAAAAAAAAAAAAAAAAAAGCTAAATTACAAAAAATCTTTCTATAATAATCTGCTTTTTTTTTTTTTTCTAACTATTTAAAAACCTACACTTTGTCCCGTTGTAAAATGAAAAATGTGCACTTCACCCCCTACCGTTAGAGTTCCGTTATAAAATATTTTTTTATGCTGAAAATACCCCTCCGCCCTCTTTCTTGTTCCTTTGCCTCCCTACGGCTCGCCGCCTCGCCGTCCTCCACTGCCTCGCCTTCGCCCACATCCCCTTCGCCCTCCTCCGCCGCCTCGCTTTCGCCCTCGTTGCCTTGCCTACCTCTCTATCAATATCCACCTCGATTTTCTCTTTACCGTCGCCAAAATCGTGGGGTGGCGAGGGTGCAGGAAGAGAAGGGGAGCAGGTAGAGAAGGAAATGGAGAGAAATCGTGGCCGATTGAGGTTGGAATCACGGCCGATCGAAGGGCCGGCTGAAGAAGATGAGGAAGAAGACAAAAATGGCGAGGGGCAAAATGGCCATTTTACACACCGTAACCCCCTGTGAACATTTTTCATTTTACAGGGGGGCAAAGTGTAGGTTTTTAAATGTCAGGAGAGAAAGTGAAAAAGCAGGTTATTACAGTGGGGTTTTCTGTAATTTAGCAAAATAAAAAAATTTCGGACGTACTTCTTTGGAAGTGTGCGGACCACACCTTGCCCACCGAGGAGACCTGAGTGGTTGCCCTGGCTGCTATATTATCAGCAGCACGGAGGCCTCTGTACTACTAAATTATTTTTAATCATACGACTTCTGAGTCGACGATCGGTTCCGTTAAAAATATTTGAAAACTAAATAGTAAATTAAGTAGTCTAAAAATAAATGGCTGAAAATAAAAAATCTTATAAAAAATGATAATAAAATACTTAAATTTAAAATCGAAAATACTGATCTTACCCTATATGGTTTATTTGCAGTGGCAAAATAGTAATTTCACAGAAGAAACAGTTATTTCTAGTCATTTTGAACATTAAAAGCGTATTTTTAATATTTGCTTTCTAACATCACACGTGCACTATAATAGTAGTATAAAACATTTTCTATCAAAAATTTATATAATTTGGATAATTTTACGTTAAACTTACAAATGACTCCCCTCGATTATTAAAATTGTTGATTTAAAATCCCTTCAGTAACTAAGTATATGATATAAAAAAATTGCAAAATTTATTTTCTAAGCCGATTATTAATCTAAAAATTCCGTCATCGAAAATAACTTAGAGATATGAAGACCTTCGTACTTTCGAAAGCCTACTGGCATGGTTCGACCCTTTTTCCTGCTAAAAATACCATATTTTGCATATCCAAATTAGATGGTTAACTATGCCTGCGCAAAACTGGTTCAATCCGTTCATGTCTTACAAAGAAAACCACTTTTCTGTAAACATCAGAACAACAAAGTGATCAAGGCACAACAGAATCTACCACCAATTTTCTTAGCCATAAATTTCTAGATCAATAAATCCATTCATACTCTCTTTTCTACGACTTAAACAGCGGTTTACGATACAACGATCGCGCAGATCGATTCTCATTTACATTGAGACAATCTTTCTCCAGCTTCTGCACATATTTCTCATAACCACAGCCACAAACTATTAACTCATGAGCCACTTACAATGAGAGGCTTGTGTATATGTTTGCCATATATCATCTACATATATATATATATATATATATATATATATATATATATATATATATATATATATATATATATATATATATATATATATATATATATATACACTTCACTCATTTCCGAAGAGAGCGATACTGAGATGGATTGCATGTGGGTCCCTCGTCGCCCTGTTCGCGCAGCCTGTGTCGAAGAAGAACAGAAACAGTGATCAGTAGAAATTTGTATATACATTTACTCGGAAAGAATTTTATGTTGACGAAGGAAAGGTGGTTAGATCAAACCATGCCAGATGTGTTACTGCATGCTCTGTCCATCTCCTCGACGAGATCCTTTATTGTCGGGCGACCTTTGCTCGAGCTAGCAACGCAAATAACGGCAACTTGTAGTATCGATTCGAAGTCTCCTAAGTTGAGTTCCCCTTTAAGCCCCGGGCCGATGATATCGCCGATTGGTCTCTTTCCATTAACAACATCTTTTGCCTACGCATTAAATTTTGGATATCAAAATGACCGAAACTAAAGATGCAGAATGCTTGTCAATCTATGTTTGGATTCAAATTTTATATTTATAAATAGATCTTACCCTCTTTGTTAGAGAATCGCGTGCTTGAATGTCGAACTCGATCACTTTTCGGCCGGATAGAAGTTGCAAGGCCACGATGCCGAAGCTATAAATATCGCTGGCACAAGTAAGCTTGGCATGAACTATGTACTCGGGATCCATGTAGCCTATGGTTCCCCTAACATCTGTGAAAACTTTGCTCTCTTCCATCTTGAGCAACTTCGCCAAGCCAAAGTCTCCGAGCTTTGGCTTCATATTCTCCGTCAATAGTATGTTTGTTAGCTGAAATACAGCAAATCAGCATTGCAATAAAGTGTGTTATTCGAAGAATCCACCTTTGAGTACTGGAAGATGTTGGAAAAGTTATTCTCTTTATAGAATCTCAAGTAAAATACCTTATTAAACAATTTTACATGAAAACAATTTAACTTCAGTTTTAAAAACCTTAAACAAAATATTAAATATATAATTAATGCTATAAAGATTAAGAGATTAGATGAAGCCTGTGGGTCGAGACGTGCGAAAGCGATGTCCTAGAATCGAGATTGTCCCTCCACGTGCAAGGCTCCGGCAATCACTCCGAGCGATACAACGACCACTGTCCACCCCATCGGCACGTCTTCAGGGTGGCGCAACACGAACCGTACAAGCTTTCAGAGATCCACCAAAAATAGTAATATAAAGTTCAGTGTAGAATGTATATGGTAATCTGGACAAGATCCAGATTGATCTCGTAGGTTGGACCAGCTCCTTCCCGAGGTTGGACCAAGACCAAATCTGGACAAGATCCAGATTGATCTCGTTAGGGTTAATTAAAAAATAAAGTGAAAAGAAAAGGTGTGATTGAACCGGGTTCACGCGCGCCGCCGCCTGACCCGGCTCGTGCTCGTGCGTGTGCCTAAAGTGACATGAACAGCAAAAATTTCAAATAAACACAAACTATGATTTCATAAATGATCATACTATTATTTGTAATAATTTGAACAACCCATAGAAAGGCAGAAATGAGAATCAACAAACGGTACCTGCTATAGAATCCAACGCTGGTAAACACCTATAGAGCTCTCGGACAAAAGTTTTATTCCTTATTCCACTAGAAGCAACAGCAATAACAGTTGCAATGGAACACATCATATTTTCCGTATCATTGTCCTTCACTTGAAGGTCCGAGACCACATAATCGATCATGTTCGATATCTCCTGAGTGCACGCCCCACATCGGTTGTAAAAGTTTGGTGCATCGAACTGAGAGCAATTACTGATGACACTATTAAATCGATCACGATAACTGTTATTATTGAAAGAAGACATCGTGAGGTTCGAGCACTTCCCGCTTTCGCGAAACAAGTTATCCAAACCGCAAGAGCGAAGGGAGAAAGAATTTTGTGCTTGGAGAACTGATGAGCAATTCCGAATTCGTTCTTCAGAGAGGAAGATTTCTTGGCTGTCAGCGGCCTCTAGAGCCAAAGCTTGTGACAAGGACTTGAGAGCATACTGACAGCACCTCGTTGTTCTGACATGGCCCCATACTGTAATTTGATCATTAGTAGCGGCAACGCATTCTCCAACAGGTTCATATGGGTACATAGTGAAGTTGAGACCACATGCTGAAAGTAACTAAAAGAAAAATTAGTGCTCTAGTCTGCCTCAAAAAAGAGAAGTGCGTCGAATGAAGCAAATTACTCTATCAGAACTAGTCAGACATAGTAAAAAGAAGAGAAAAAAAAATCAAGTGCAATGTAATAATCTACAATTAAAGACCTGAGGAATTATCCAAGAGAGACTGGGTTCTGAGAACATGGATTAAGAAGACGATCAGGTGAAATATTGTCGATTTCATGCCGCTGTAGATGTTGCTGGAATGCAATGTTTGGCATGCACAAAGAATCGGCCTTTCGATCATTGAAGAGAGCCCAAATACGACGAGTTATAAGGGCTGTTCCTTTGTGTCAATCGAGAAGATTGTCTGTTACCTTCCAGGTTGGATTGGATATTCTCTAAGAGAGAGAGAGAGAGAGAGAGAGAGAGAGATTTACAGTGATATTTTTTTGCTAGAATGCTTTGTTGTTAACGAAATGCCTTATTGAAATGGAATAGGAAATTGCATGAGATAGCTACATCTTGCTAGTACAGGACAGGGCACACCTTAAATTAATCTCCCAAGCCATTCCAGGGATTCTTGAATGTGACCTGGGGAAAAAAAAAAAATTCTGTGAGTAAAATTATTGAAAAGATCAAGGTAAAGAAAAAGAAAATTTGGGCATGAAATTCTGCCTGAACACCTTCTCCCAAACCATTCCCCACTACCTCTCCATCCTAACTTGTGCAAATTTTGAACTGTCACTTCAAATGATGTATTTTTGCACAAAAGAAACTACAGCATTTAAACATGAATGGCTGCTTATACCGTTATACGACAATAAAAATCATTGTTAATGCTGTTGAGAACATATTTCGCATTGCATGAGTATCTCCTACATGGCTTCAATTTTCCAGTCATGTAATGGCAGGTACTTAAGTCTACAAGAAAGAAGAAGAACAATAAATATTACAGAGAAACCACACATGTAAGTAATTCACTTACCATCTTTCAACATTCACTCAATCATTCATTATGGCATTCCACAATCATCAGGACAAAAGGACGCTTGTCGGATTGTATCGTTCTCTCAGTAGAATCAAAAGATACAATAGTAAATAAATTTCATCTTGATTTAAGTTACATACTGGACTAAGATCAGAATGATAAGATATTGAAAGGAAAAAGAACAACAAATAAAACAAACAATTTAATCCAATTTTTTCAATCACTACACTCGAACCCAGGTACAGTAGCGACAATTTGTGGTAGGATAAGTTACATGGTACTGGGCAGATTCATCGCTTCCGACTAGGGCAAAGGGGACACTATCCAGCAAAGTACCTCCCTCATCGTACATGCCCACAACAAGGCATTGATTTCTTCATTATTGAAGCACTTGCGAGGCTTCAGCCATTTCCTTTTCGGCTTCTGCTTTACTAGTCAAACAACTCTGTTGTGGAAGTTGTATCACTATATTTCCATTTCTCGAGTCTCTGGTTTAGCCCCAAGCTTGACTCCTCTTCAGCATCGTCATCCTCATAGCTCATGGGTTTCCACTGGTCCACCAACGGCGAAAGGCGGTTGACGCAATGACTCATATCAGGCCTCTGGAAAGGCTCACGTGCCGTGCAGTGGCGTGCAAGGTCGGCCACTTCCATCAAGCTGCAGCGGGCCTCGTCATCGAGATCGAGTGTAGGATCGACGCAGTTAATGAACCTCTCCTTGTCGAGTATGTTTCGCCGGAAGCAAGATACAAGATGGCTTTCTTCATCGGGAAGGAGTCATCAAGTACTTTCCTTCCAGTGATTAGCTCCATCAGTATCACACCGAATGCATATACATCCACCTTGGTGGTCACCTTCCCTGTAACTGTAGAACCGAAATTATAGGGTTAACCATTTGCATATACCTTGTAATAAACAAAGTTCCAAAGATTTTAACTAGCTTCTGTTAACAAGGAATCTTGAAATTACACATGAATATATTGTGCTTTTATACCTAGTACAGAGAAGAAACTAATTCGTCCATACACACTCCGAATGCTCCCATTCTTTTACCAAGGCATCCTCACAAAACAAAGTTTGTTGTCTTATAGTTGTTCGAGCCTGACATACGACTGCAAGTTCGTAAATTATGATAGTATCTAGCTGTTAGAGTAATTAGCAATTAGCGTAATTAGTGTAATTGTGTAGTTAAAGCATATCTATTATATTTTCTTTACTTGGTTGTCCCAGTTGTGTTATGGCTGGCTTATACATTTATGTAAAGCCTTGCACACTATATATTTATAAGCCAATAGGGTGGAATAGTGGGTTTTACCCAAATCTTTATGGTATCAGAGTAATATAGGTCCTAAGTTTGAGTCTTGCCAAGCTTCAAGTATTATTTAATTTCCTACCATTTAACTAAAATTCACGTCTTGGGTCTATCAACCAAGTTTCGAGCCTAGACGTGAGGGGGAGTGTTGAATATAAAATAAAAAAACACCATTTTCTAGTAGCTTATGTTTTTGGAGAACAACAGTTGTTTCACATAATTTAACACTAGCTAACTTTCTATAGTATTAGATTCATATACTCCTTTGCCTTTGTAATGTGAATATTGTAGATTGATGTATTTAAGTAAATAAAGTAAATAATGTACATTGATGTATTTAAGTAAATAAAGTACCAGATTAGAACAGTTTGTCAAACAAATGAGCGATAGTTCGCCTTATGTTAACTGGAAACCACAAAAGTTACTAGATGATACAGCATCTTATCAAAATCATTATCAAAGTCATTATTCAGCAACAGGGGACAAACAAGAACAGCTTTTCTGGGTTAGTAAGATTCTTAGAAGAATCAACAGTTTCTTTGTCATCAACACTCAGTAAGAAAGAAGGTGCCAAAAGTAGATTCAAGATTGAGCATGAAAATGAAAATCAGTTATTAGGGTGCGATGATTCTAACCGCTAAGTTCAAGTTCCCTAAATTTCGTTTAGCTACATCTATCCCATTCCTTCACCTCCTTTCCATTCCAATTCATATTTGACTCGAAAATAATTACAAACTATGAAACATGGACACAAAAGAAGGAATGGATATGACACATACAAACGCATTAATAATATGACAAATTTGTAAAAGAACGGATTAGATATGAGAAGGAAAGAAACAAACAAAATTAGAAAGGGTCTGGGCCCTTGCAGAATCTTAAAATCCTAAAATAAAGAAAAGAAACATCCTGAAATTACTATACTTCCATACTGATTGCTGGGGATAAAATTGAAGCTTTATACCAACAGTCGAGACTTCCAAACATCCTTAAAGCAATGCATGTGTTATGTATATACTTGTGTATATATATCATGCAACCAAGAATGCCTACGAAACTGATAATTTAGTAATCCGGGACCAACAGACACAATCAGCAGGCCTACGGGTTCAGTTCATTTGGGACATTTCAGATTGAGCTCACTTTTGAAATGGATTAATAATTCTTACTTTAATTTAAACATACAAGAATGAAGGCTTTTTTCGAGAATTTTCTTTTGTTAATATACTCTTGGTAGGAATAAGATATTAAGTTTTTATTAGAAGACTTTGTGGAGATCCTTGAGATAATGGTAATCTTTGATTTTGATTCCTAATTAGGTTTTATATAATTCTTCTTATAACTGGGAGTAGAGATGTTAGGAACTACAATAAAAAAAGCCTCATGGATACTGTTGTACTAATAAAGTTTGAGATTAATGAAAATTTTGAAAATTTTGTGGAGCCTTCAGGGCACCAATTTTGTCCTTTGAGCAAGACTCGCACTAGAGTGAGAACGAAAGAGCCAGTCCTGAGTTCTCTTCAGTTTCTTCGTTCTTCTCTTTTTACCCACTACTTTTCTTCAATTTTCATAATTTTCTGCAATTCTGGGAGTATTTACTGATGTTTACAAATTTTAAAATTTAATAGAATATAATCTTGAGAATGCTGCACAGAAGCCTACAGCAGCATACCATCCGGCTTGATTTTTCCTGATTTTCACATGTTTTAATTCTGACACCTCAGAACAATCTCTAAAGTATTCATAAATTTTCAAAAAAAAAAAAATGGTTGAGACAATTTAGAAAATTTCTAGAAAATTTTCTAAATATGTTTTGAAGTCCACCACAAAAAATAGGACCTCCATATGTCATAAATCATTTAGACTACAGAAAAACATAAAAGAAAAAAAAAAGTCTATCTCGTAATCTAATCATTGTTAGTTGTTACCGTCAATGTGATCGCTCTAAACCTCCAAATCTCTACATCCAAAAAAGTTCACATGCTACAATCCTAGGATCTAAGTGCCTATCGACACAGGCCGTATCCACCATGCCGTATCATGCCAACAAGATATGAGCACGAAATAGCCCTCATACCGATGGCACAGCTCAAAACCATTTTGTTCTTTAAATTAGTAAATAATTTTCTCAATAAAGTTCAAAAGATTTAATAAAGATACATAATAAGCAATTAGTATATTTATTTGCTAAAGAAAATAAATATTTTATGCCATTATGTATTGGCACATATGTATTTTCTTGACCGGCATGCATCAACACGGCCTAGCACGGCAAGCACTGTGATGTACTGTGCCGGAAAGTTTTCGGCACCACCTCGTGCCACGACACTCAAATCCTTGTTACAGTCCACATAGTTTATGTCTCAATACATTGTGGATGAAGAAATAGGAGAAAGCTTGGAGAATAGAAAAAGAAAGCTAAAAGAGAATTACTCTTGCTTAGATTAAAATTTAAGAGAAAGCAGAGAGCAAGGGAATGTGAGAGAAATAAAACCCTCAAAAGCTCGTTTTACTTCCCTTCAAAGGTGTGTTGAAAATGACAAGAAAGAAAGCAATCTCAAAAGCTTATTTTCTCCTATACATCCAAATGTCAGAATAGAAAGTTATATTTGCTTTTCTCCTCTTCTCTCCAAATATTGCCAGCATTTCAAACATATATCACCGTCCACATTTATTGTCAAATGATCCTCAATTCAATCTAAGTCAATGGTCAAGTTTATCATCAACTTGACCCACCCAAATGGCTTAACGTATTGTAGGACAAGAATATTCCAGGCAAAAAGTACAAACAAAAAGGCAAATCTGAGGACTTCAATAAGTCCTATACTCCTATTTGTTCGCAATTGTTTAAGAGAATCTGCAAATCGCTTGGCTTGTTTATAAAATCAGGGAAGGGAACATCTATTACACTGCATTAAAGGAGGGTTGGGGAGCAATACAGCAACACATGTTCCCCAACCCTCTCCTCAACCACCTGGTCTACTAATAAACTACATACACCATGCCTATTTTTAATGATTACTATTGTAAACGTAAAATCTAATCCAAGGAATGCGATTTACATCATATAAAAAGTCTATATACAAAAAATTACCGAATTTAAATAGCTATAATGAGGTTTTGGAAATATGGTATATAAGATTTACTTATACACCTGGTGCATGAAACAAATTCAATTCTACCACCGTACCTTTTCCTTCTCAACTATGAGAAATTATCGCATGCACTCGGTGTATTAGTGCATCGCGCGCACGGAACCTTACGTTTTAAAGATTAATATTGTAAAATTAAAACTTAACCCGATAGATGCAATTTACACCATATAAAAAGCCTATATAAAAAAAATTACAGAGTTCAAATTTATACACCCAGTGCACAGAACAATATCTTCTCTACTATTCCATTTTAATAATTATTTTATTATATATTAAAAGTATTTAACAGTTATTACCTCTAATCTCTTCCACATATGCCTTTATAAATAACCTGTTTGGTACTAAATTCAATAAAAACTTAGGTCGTATATATACCGATTTAAATTATTTTAAATTAATTTAATCATTAAATAATTTAATTTAAATTTATTTAATTAATAATTAGGCTAATACAATTCCATCAATATATAAAAGTATTAATTAAAATTTCTTATTAAAATATTTTATATCCGTGACATTGCGCGGGTCCTTAACTAGTCCGCCATAATGCTATTATGTGAAGAATTCTTGAACTCCTAATCTTCACGATAAATAAAGGGGTGGTTCATAGTTTCCCTGATCTTGCAGATTGAGGGCTCGAGTCCAAAAATCCCTTCATCTTTTTGGAGGTAAGAAGGCAAGAATTACATAGATACAGCTTTACTGTACTTGATCGTTTCTTTTCTTTGTTTTTCTTTTCTTTAGTTGGATTGTTATAGTTTAATTTGGATATTAAAGTCAGATTTTTATTTGGAATTATTTTTTCTTTTTAAGTTTAAATATGTAACTCCCCTAATTAGTCCCTTGTTTACATACAAATTTGGTGATATTATAGTCCGTTTGCTTCAACTTTTTAGAATCATTTGCTGCTTGCTCAAAAAAAGTCAAACATGTGTCAGCCATCAAATAGTTGGTCAAACTGGGCCAAAATAATCAACGAACAGGTTGTTCTTCCAACAAAATTTGCCTCCTTTCGTTCGAACTCTTTGGGGATTTCATAATACTTTAGACGCATTATGTCGATAAGCATTGTATTACTATGGCCAAGTATTCATGCTTTGCCAATAGAAATATGTTTCATCTCTCGATCAAATCTTTAATTAAACTCAACTAAAAGACATTAGAAAAAAAACCAAAAATAATCTTCAAGAAATATGTTCAATTCCGAAAACTCATGCAGGTCCTCTTTTCCATCAATTTACGAATCACGTAAATAAGATGCTAAGAGTTGAAAGTAAAAGTAGATTGATCGATGGAATTCTCTTTTGGATCTGATTTTCCTTAGTCTGAACTAACATTTAGAAGTCTTCTCAAGAACCAATTAATATGATAATTACAGAGGATCTGACCATAATATCTCGAGTTGAAAATTACATGAAAAAGATGAACATAGTCAATATCAAAATCCCAAAGTAACTTCCAATTCTTTAAAAAGAAAGAGGTCATTTTAAAGTTCTTTCAAGGCAACCATAGGATTTCTGATTTCTTAGAGCATGGAAGTCAAATTTAAATGACAGCAAGCACTTTTGATCTTGATAAATGAAGAATTCATGAATAGAAAACTTAAATCCATTAGCAAGCTTTGTGAGCTTCAACTGCAACGCAAGACAGATCTTGATCATGCACAAGTTATTAAAGTAGCTGGAGAATTTGACTTCTCTTATTGAGTGCCTTCCTAAGCTTAAAAACACACATCAGATTTCCCTGATTTTTTCTAAAATAAACTTTCATAGCTAAAAACATGTGTTTTCATTTACTAAGTATAAGCTTTTTTTCCAATAATATAAGCTTTATAACATGCATCACATTTTTCCAATATAAGATTTTATACTTCGCATTTTCATTTTCTTATTTAGTAAAGTTAATTCAGACAGCACAATCCTACAGCAGTATATCCTGGCATTCTCCTCATATTCTTCATTAAATGTCCTTATCCTTGGACCTTATGACTACGACATAGGAAGTAAGCAATTCAGATACAGTTTACTTGAATTCAATTAGTATACCCCAGGAAACCACACTATAATCTACTTAAAAGATTGATCGATTACATGTCCTATAAAATGAAAAATAATTTACTCATCAATGAGAAGACATAATTTAAACAAAAAATGTCAGGCTCCTTGTTTTATCTATATTCATGCATATAGAGGTTCTCAGTAGAAGCAAGAGAATACAAAACAAGGTCTTTCACTTGACTTTTGCGGTTACTTTACAATTCACATTAGGCCTTACGATCTCCTCCTTGTGTATTAGCAAGTCTAAGTCTTCCTTAGATCTTTACTATACTTGTAAACCGTTTTGTTCATTTTAAAACACCGACATTGTCTTCTAATGAAAGACTCATGGTAGAGGACCACAAATGTTGTCTTCTAGTGAAACAGTTAAGCAGCCAACTAGGATGCACATTTCTGACCCTATCCTCTAATCGTTGACTAATCTTACTCGTCTATTCCCATATTTTCCACACACAGCTGTTTGCTTCATGATGATGACTAACATCAGACCTAAAGTTAAGAAAATTGGGATAGCAATGATTAACGAAGGCGAAAAGAACCCGACATGACGTGGCATATCTCCCTAATGCTCCTCTATTAAATCTAATTAACAGTAGCATAAATAGAGCAACATCATTGTTCTATCACTCAAATATTAATGTTGACCTTCAGGAAGCAACAATATTCAACATGTGAACAAAATAAATGTATAGAGTAATAAACAAGAAAAATTAAGGGATGGAGAAAAACGACACTTACAGGCATACTCCGGTGCGAGATACCCAAATGTCCCCGCTAAACGCGTCATCATAGACTTGTCATTATCGTTGGCAAGCTTGACCAATCCAAAATCCGAAACCTTGGCTCTCGTATCCTTATCCAGTAGTATATTCGAAGGCTTGAGATCTCTATGAATAAACGTCTCTTGCGCCAAGCTGTGCAAGTACTCTATCCCCCTAGCCACATCCAAAGCCACCGTAAGCCTCTGCTTCCATGTGAGTGAAGGGTTCCCGCTCACATGCCGATCAAACAGATGCTGGCCCAACGTGCCCCCCGGCATGTACTCGTAGACCAAAAGCCTCTCGTTATCGTTATCGCAATAGCCCAAGAGGGCGACCAAGTTGCGGTGCCGGACCTTTCGAAGAACATCGATCTCGGCTCTGAACTCCTCTTGCCCTTTCTTCCCCATAAGTTCGCACTCGTTCCTCTTCACGGCGATCAGCGTCCCGTTGTGATCCCCCTTGTAGACGACCCCGAACCCGCCCCTGCCCAGAATGTTGCTGTCGCTGAAGTTATCCGTGGCCTTCCGGAGGGACTGGATCGACATGTGCAGACCCTGGCTCTCGTAGATATTAGCGGTTGCGCTCTCCGCGCTGCTCTGGCTGTAGAGCTGGCTTATACCTCCTCCGCCGCTCCCTGTTCCGTTCATGCCGACCACGCCGATCTTAACCATTTCCGGCTCCTGCGGAGGGCTCCCCGTCGGGATCGGCCCAAACTTCTTCGTGTTCTTCTTTCTGCGGTAATGCACGAGGAGAGCTGCCGAGCAAACGATCAGAAAGACCGCAGCTACAACCGTTCCGGCAATTACGGCCGTGCTCGAGGACTTGGAAGCCTGGTCGCCACCGGGCGAAGACCCGTCCGAAGGGGAGCCGGAGCCGCCGCCTCCGGAGTCGGAGTCCCCGAAAGAGTTTCCGGAGAGCTTCAGCGTGACGGAAGAAGGGAAGCTGGGGACCTTCCCGGAGAGGCTGTTGTTGGTGACGTCGAGGAGCTGCAGCTGCGGGAGGGCGGCCAGGGAATCCGGGATGGGGCCGTGCAGCCTGTTGTTGGCGAGGATGAGCCTGGTGAGCGAGGTGAGGTCGGCGAGGGACGGCGAGATGGTCCCGGAGAAGTTCTGGTTGGCGAAGTTGAGGACGGTGACGTTGCTGCCCCTGGCGTCGCAGGTGACCCCGAGCCAGCCGCCGGACGCGGACCCGCAGGGGTCGTTCCCCGTCCAGGAGCCGGCCAGCGCGAGCGGGTACCCGAAGCCGGCGGCGACGTCGAGGAGCGCGGCGACCCGCGGGTCGCAGGGGCCCGGGGCGGGGGTGCAGAAGTTGTTGCCGCTGCCGCTGTCGAGATCGGCGGTGACGCGGGGGTCGAAGCGCGGGAAGGGCCCTGCAGGCGGTTGTTGGAGAGCGAGACGTTCTGCAGGGACTTGATGGCGGGGAGGGAGGCGGGGACGGGGCCGGCGAGGGCGTTGTCGCGGACGTTGAAGGACTGCAGGGCGGTGAGGTTGGAGAGGGCGGGGATGGGGCCGGAGAAGGCGTTGGACTGGAGCCAGACGAGGGTGAGCTGGGGCATGGCGGCGACGACGTCGATGGGGCCGGAGAGCTTGTCGGGGGACCTCTGGCTGTTGAGGGCGAGGGTCTCGAGGAGGGAGCCGGCGAGGGAGCCGGGGAGGGGGCCCGAGAGGTTGTTGTAGGAGAGGCGGAGGGCGACGAGGTTGGGGAGGGAGGAGAAGACGTCCGGGATGGGGCCGGCGATGCTGGCGTTGGAGGCGGAGAAGGTGGTGAGCGTGGCCAGGCCGGCTAGGGCGGCGGAGGGGAGGGGCCAGGGGGAGAAGGGGTTGTCGTCGAGGGAGAGGTACTGGAGGGAGGAGAGTCCCGTGAGGAAGGCCGGGGGGAGGGCGGAGAAGGCGTTGGAGTCGAGGACGAGGCGCTCCAGGGAGGAGAGGGCCGCGAGGGAGGGGACGGGGCCGGTCAGGTGGTTCCGCTGGAGCTGGAGGGACTTGAGGGCGGACAGGGTGGAGAGGGAGCGGGGCAGGCTGCCGGACAGGGAGAGCCGGGCGAGGTTGATGTCGGTCACGCGCCCCCCCCCGCCCCCGCAGCTCCCGCCCTCCCACTCCGGGCTGCACGGGTCCCCGCCCGGCTTCCACGACGCCGGCAGATTCGTCAGGCTTCTCGCCAAATCCGACATCGCCTGCGCGTCGTCCGCCGACTTGCCCGCCCAACAACAAAGAAGCAGAACCAGCAGCAGCAGCAGCAGATGCCGATGGCGATGGCGATGGCGGCAGCGGCAGGAGGGGGACAGAAGGGAGGATCCCTTCTTCCCCATTGTAATGCGAGAGAAATGTGTCACGGAGAAGTAAGAGAAAGAGAGAGAGAGAGAGAGAGAGAGTTTTCTTTTTTTCTTTGTTTCTTCTTTTTTGGATCGATGGGTGATTGGGGAGGGAGGCAGAGAAGGGTGGGCCGCAGTTGTCTCGCAGACGGAGGTGTGGGTTGGCAAAAGCGTGTGTAGGGGCTACATACCCACACTTTTTGCCATTGTATTGTATATTATTTATTTTTATTTATTTATTAGCTTTATTATGTGTTTTTTTTAAAAAATAAAAAATACAGCTCCTTTTTTTCTCTGCTTGTATTTAGGTCCCTAATAAAATTGTAAACAATATTTTTTTATAAAAAAAAAAACTTTGGATTGTAGTATTTGGGTTGTAAAAATATATATAGTTTTTCACCAATATCTATTTGGTTGGTAGGAGAAAAAAAATTCACACTTATTTGATTTGGTATAAATAAATAAATAAATAAAGACTATGCAATTTAATTTTTTATTTTTTATTTTTTATTAAAAAACAACAAAAAGAAAACTTTAATTTTTTCTCAAATCAATAAAACATCCAACCAAAAACAAGTGATAATGCATTTTTTATACCGAAAATATTTTTTCGCCCCTTAGGCAAGTTTTAATGGAACGTATTATTATTATTATATATTTATTATTATTTGTCATAATAAGTTATTCAATTATAAATTATGTATATTTTAAAAAATTTATTTTCTAGTTCTGCTGTTGAGAGTTTGATTTTAGCTTTTGAAAAATTTTGCAGTGATAAATTTGTAGGATAAAAAAAATTATCTATAAATTTTATTATATTTTTAAAAAATTAAAAATTAACATAATATAAGACACTTTTGTAGGCATTTGATAATATACTTTATGAAGCAAATACTATAAATTTCTAAACAAATAAAAGAGATATGCTTGACAAGATGCTTATTGCATCTGAATAAAGACCTATGTTGGATGTATGAATGAAAATTATGTTCATTGCACTTTTTTATTTATTAAAAAAAAATAAATACAGTAATTAGTTCATAAGGAATATGGTTTTTTTTTCAAATAGCCTCCTAACAAAAATTTATTTTACAATTGGCCATGTAAAATTTATTTGCAAAATGGCCTATCCTCGCCACCCAAGTGTTACGTCACGCCACGCGGCGGGCCGGGGCCAGATATTTGTATTGGACACGGTGAACATTCACCGTGCCCAATACTAATACATCTAGGGTATTTTGTATTGGACACGGTGAACCATTCACCGTTTCCAATATAACTAAGTCTGGAATATTTGTATTGAATACGGTGAACCATTTACCGTGTCCAATACAAATGCCCCGGACTTAGCCAAAAGTCCGGGGTCCGGAGTATTTGTAGGTCTTACGTGTATTGGACACGGTGAACCTAAACACGGTGAATGATTCACCGTGTTCAACGCCCCGCCCGCGCGGCTACCGACGTGGTGCGTGCGTAGCGGGGGTAGGGTCATTTTTGCAAATAAATTTTACACAGGACCAATTATAAAATAAATTTTTGTTAGGAAGCTATTTACAAAAAAAGCCCTAAGGAATATCATATTAGATTCCTACGATTGCACATTATTTTCATCTCCAAATTATTTTCATAAAACAAGATAAAATTGATAGAAGAGTACGGCTACTATACTCTCTTATGAGTATAAGTCTCTTTGTACTCATAAATTTTCGACCGTTAAATTACCCTTTTAATCACTTTCATCCGTGAAAGCATACTATTCAACCAATCACTCGCTCATCCTTAGAAAACTACTATCCTTCTGACTGAGGATCATTATCATTCTAACCGTACATATTTTCATTCAATGGCTGCTACTCATAAAAATATAGTAGTCCTAGTCTTGATAGGATGTATTAGTGTAAAAGTTAATATAACTGTTCAAATCTTACAGAAATTAATTAAAAACACTCTCAATTGACAATAACAAGAGAAAATTTTATAACACATAAATTATTATTGGACAATTTGTGGTGATATCCAAACAGAACTTTTGAGTATGACCAAAAATAAAATTTGCAGTAGCTTAAAATGATTTGGTAATAGGTTTGATCTTGTGAACTTGGTTTACTCAAATTTTGGTTTTTTATTTTAGGTGGGCTAGTACTATATATGGACCTTCCAGCTATTTATCAGTTTCTTTTTTTTTGTCATAAAAGAAAGAATGGGACAAAAGCTAACAGAGAGAGAGAAAGAGATAGACCTACACTATTATAAAAAAATATTAAAAATTACCTGTTTTTTTGGCTTTATTTTAAATAGTGAATTAGGTCTTTATATATTTACCAATGTAATGATCCGTGCGTTACGAGCGAATAGATAGTGTTAAAATAAAAATTTATAAAAAATAAAATATAAGTTTAATACAAAAAAATAGTAAATAGAGTCTTCATTATAAACAAATATTTTTTAAAAATAAAACTATAATAAAAAAAATTTTAATCGTTCCAACAAAATTATTCAATATTGTTCAAGAGCAGTGGCATATCATACAAATGAATGATTAAAATTCTTTTTATAACACAATAATCAAATTAAAAAAAGAAAAATGAGAAAAAAATATAGGTCCAATTTTTTCTCAAATTAAAGGAATGAGTACACGTGGGATTTAGCTATAAAGATTAATGTATAATAAAAATAAGATATAGATATTTTTTAATAAATGCTACATATACACCATTCATAAAAGTGTATGTTTTATACCCAAGAATCCAATAGTTAATAACAACTTCTTTTGGTCTTACTAAATTACTAAAATAGGCTAAACTATATAAAAATAATAATTTATAAGTATTTTTTTCACTTTTTTTATCTATTTTCAAAACTCTATATTTTACCTCAATATTTCAAATTGTTATATTTAAGCTTTTTCCGTTAGAGTTCTATTACTATCACGACTATTTCTTATAATCTATATCGAAAATATCTTTTAAAATGACAAAAGTATATTAAATTATTATTATTTTTCTTATAGAGAAGTGAGAACAAAATTAATCATTTTGTCCCGATCTCTATTAACGTCGTACCCTCCTTAAAATATTTCTGAAATATTAAGAGGACAAAACATATTTATAAACTTATGAATCGAAACGTAAAGTTTCTGGGGTTCACTGCCCCAGCTTGCACGCGGTCCACGAGGTGGCCTTCACATCGTGGACCACTGGTTAAGAGCCAGAGGGAGAGAAAGAAAGAGCAATAGACTTCTCTCTCTCTCTCTCTGATTATATAGATCATGTGGTATAGATAATGTTCAACGGTGTCGATCGTCGATTTGGAGGCTCCGCATTCAAGTTGGGTAGTGAACCCCGCCATTTTTGGGGTGGGCCCCACTTGCGCGTGGGATGCGGAGGGCTCTTGCTGGCGCTCTCGCACACCCGTGTCGCTCGTCCGCCCGTGCCCGCCGCGCCCACGCCCACGCACCCACCCGCGCCTGCTAGCCCGCGCCCATGCCGCCCGCTCACTCGCGCGCTCGCGCCCCATGCGCCCACCGCCACGTGTCGAGCCCGGAAACTTTAAGTTCCCGATTCATAAGTTTATAAATATGTTTTGTCCTCTTAATATTTCAAAAATATTTTAAAGAGGGTACGACGTTAATGGAGATCGGGGCAAAATGATCAATTTTTATTCTTACTTCTCTATAAGAAAAATAATAATAATTTACTATACTTTTGTCATTTTAAAAGATATTTTCGATATAAATTATAAGAAATGGACGTAGAGTTGAACTAAAATACTATCGATAGCAAACAGCTCATTGCCACCCATTTGTTTTCGATTATGGAGCCTCTGAATTGATGATCGGTACCGCTGTTGAATATGATTTATACCGCTTGAAGTATTTAAATTAAATTTCAAATCTTTTCGACATTATTTGCCTAATGATCAAAATGTTTCAAAATTTATAATTTTAATGGTCGATATAAGGCGTTTTCTCGTTTAACGACGTAAAGATATCCAAATCAATTAAATTTTGGTTCAATTTTTTTTAAAATTATTTAAAACAAGATCTATACTCTTAATCTTGATTACAAGACTCCTATCATCATTTTTTAAAGAATATTCATTTTCAATCGTTCATTCTTGTGTCCATTTGATGGATAAGAGAACAATATCGGAAATGTATAAAATTTGATTTCTAAACATTTCAAGTGGTATAGATCATGTTCAACGGTGTCGATCGTCGATTTAGAGGCTTCATTATCGAAAATAAATGAGTAACAACGAAGTCCGTTTGCTATCGATAGTATTCTATCTCAACTCTCTCTCTCTCTCTCTCTCTCTATATATATATATATAATTTTACTTTTTATATAAATATATTGTTATATAATATTTTATTTATATATGTATAATAATTTATTTTGGGAATCAATAAAAATAGTGCTTTTATTTCAATTAATTTTTTATTTTTGGAGACTTTAGGGACCAAAAATAGTACTTTAGTTTTCTTTCGCATATCAATTTTGGTCTCTAAAATTTGCAAAATTTTCACTTTAGTCCCCAAATATAAAAATTCAAAATTTTAAATTTAAATCTAGAATTAATCTTAAAATTAAAATTTTGAACTAATTAGTAATTAGAATCTTGAGTTATAAGTTCAATTCAAATTTTAAATTGAATCCAAATTTTGATTTCAAACTTAATTTTTTTAAATTTTGATTTCAAACTTACATTTTGTAGATTTTGATTTCAAACTTTAATTTTTTTATTTTGATTTTGATATTTGAATTTGCATTAAAAATTAAAATTTTAATTTAAAGTAATATTAATAATTATAATAATTTACTATTGTATTATTTTCCAGCCGCATCGAACTTATTAATCAGGAACCTTTACAAGATCTCCGCATCCCGCGGAAGGTCTGCAATAAATAATATTTAAAAATATTAATACATAATACAAAAAAATAATGTTAATAGTTATAATTTCTTGTTGTATTGTCCATGAGCCCTTAACTAGTATTTTTGAAAGTAGAAAATAAAAATACGAATACTTATAACTCTTTTTTATAATTTAGCAAAAAATTAATAATAAAACAAGTAGGTTAATAAGAGTCGCAATAGGCCGCCATTGTTTGGTTGGGAGTTAATGGGTGGAATAAGAATAACCCCTTAACCCCTATTTTATTTCCAAACACCCTAAAAAATAGGTGGGGTTAGCTAACATCATCTCAAATGGGTTATTCCGGCTTAACCTACCCCATCTAACCTCACCAAATCCCAACCAAACACTATTTTCTATTCATAATAACCCACTATCCTTTTTATCCCACCTATTCCAACCAAACATTATTTTTTACTATCCAGGACTAACTTCAACTCCGAACCAAACACAAAAATACTCTAACCCCACCTTAACCCTGAACTTAACACTATTCCTGAAATAACTAGTTTTTCCTTAACCCCGAATCAAACGGTAAATGTAAACTTTAACCTATGAATAAGATGCATTGATAGCTTTATTCTTTACTCTTTATATTTTCTTCCTTTTAGGCTTGAACATGAACTCTTGTCCTTCTTCTTCTTTTCTTTTCTTTTTTTTTCTTGTGTTACCACTTGAAATTCTAGTAATTTGGCTAGTTAGCACCAATTGTGATGGAAGCAAATAAATCAATGTAGTAGACTATGAATACAAGATATTAAAGCATCATTCAATCTAACAAGCTTATTTTTTTAAAAAAATTTAATTATTTTATATTATTTAATATGTTATCAAAGTAGAAAGTTTCGAGTTGAATCTTTATTTTTTTTTAAATTTTTTCTTATATAATTATTCTATATCTTCAGCCTATGAAAAATTTTCGAATTAATATAATAGCTTTCAGGATATCCATACAATTGTTGTCCTCACAAATAAAATTATTTATCTTACACCTATTAAAAGTTTTAAATCACTAAGAATAATAACTCGTCTAATGCCCAAAATGCTTAAGCTTTATTATTACTAGTGTCTAAGTCTCTTATAAATCCAATGACAACTCCATTCCCATCTGACTATTAGGGTGTCACAAACTCTCCACGTTAAGGCCCCGACGTTCTCGTCACACACACAGCCCACGAACACTAGGCTATGTTCGTCAGGGCCTTAACGTGGAGAGTTTGTGACACCCTAATAGTCCCACATCGATTTTTTTAATATTACAATAAGTTTTTTTTTTATTTTAAACTGATTTACTTATTGTAGTTATTTAGTTTAGATATTTTAAGAAAAAATATATATATTTTAGTTTTATTCTATAATTTTTTATATTCAATACTGCTCATTACATCAGGCAGAAAAGACCTCCCTTTATTTTGAGCTTCGTGGGGCCCATAATTTTTTTAGAATTAATTGCATAGTGCTCTTCAAGCTTTCCACAATTTTTTTATTTTGTTTCCTAATCTCTTTTTTTTTTTTTTGCATTTAAGTTTTTAAATCTCTTAATTTCATCGTGATAAAAATAGCAACTAGTTAAAATATATTTTAAAATTAACGAAATTATCATACCATCGCCTATTTAACTTTCTTTTGCATACTAATTTTAATTCCTAAATTTTACATATTTTTTATTTTAATTTTCAAAACATATATGAATTAATTGACAACCTAAATAAGGCCTCTCCTTATTTTAGAGGGTTACAGGCCCACACAATTTTTTAAGGATTAATTGCACATTAGTTCCTAACCTTTCCACTATTTTTTATTTTTGTCCCTTATCTTTGTTTTTTGCAATTAAACTTTTAAATCTCTCGATTTTATCGCAATAAAATGACACCGTTAAAAAAGGTTTTAGAATTAACATCATTATCATGCCATTATCTATTTAATTTTCTTTTGTATATCAATTTTGGTCGCTAAAATTTACATATTTTTCACTTTAGTTCCTAAATATAAAAATTTAAAATTTAAATCCGGAATTAATCTTAAAATTAAAATTTTGAACTAATTAGTAATTAGAATTTTGAATTATAATTTGAATTCAAATTTTAAATTGAATTTTAAATTGAATCTAAATTTTGATTTCAAACTTAAATTCTTTTTAAAAATTTGTTTTCAAACTTAAATTTTGTAAATTTTGATTTCAAAATTTAATTTTTTTTATTTTGATTTTGATATTTGAATTTGAATTCAAAATTAAAATTTTAATTTAAAATAATACTAATAGTTATAATAATTTGCTATTGTATTATCTTTTCGTCGCATCACGCGCGTACACTTAACTAGTCCTTAACTAGTAGTCCTTTTTAAAGTGGACATGCATATTGAGCCTATCTAATTGCATGGTATAGCTATGTTGTTCACAAATTAATGCTCTGAATATGTTATATTTAATTGTCAAATGTCTTTCTAGGTGTAAATGAACATGGTTGGGGAAATTTTTTATGGGTTTTTTTGGCTTGTCTCATGCACATGATGATATGAGTTGCCCAAAGAGTGGTTGAAAATTAATAAGAGTGAGTACAAAACATTACTTGACCCTTTCACACTAGCTCACTATAATTTTATTGGCAAAAAATGAATCTAGGTATCTCACTTCATGTTGTATAATAATAATAATAATAATAATAATACTATACTTGGTCATGTATTTATATAAATATAATAATTATGGTAATACATAAAAGGTTTAGTATGAAGGACCAACACATAAATTTATGAGTCAACATTGTAGTGTTATGGAAATAAAGATCCCTCCCACATGTGTAGTATGTTTTTGGTCACCAAAATAATTATAGCTCAACCCCCACAATTATTTGGCTTAGCTTTTAAGCAAATATAATTGCCTAAGCAATCTACTATGCCATGTCAGCTCCAAGATTTATGTAACACACCCCCATTCCTATCCCCTGATGTGGACTCCTCCCGTTGGCGCCCGACGTCACACACACACCCAAGATCATCGGCTGATGCGAGACTGCCTCGCTACCTTATCATCCGCACTCGCTTAGCCGAGACTCACCACACATTTCCTACAGAACCGCCTCGATACTGCATGTAACGACCCACCACTAGCTCGTTGGGCCGAATCACCGCCCAAAATATTTAAGTTCAATTATTATTACTAATGCCTAAGTCTCTTATAAACCCAATGACAACCTCATTCCTATCCGATGTGGGAATATTGGGGTGTCACAATTTAATTAATAATTTTCTTGATATAATATAATTAATTTATTCTTTAATAGAGCATTTGGTAGTCAAATTTTTGCCCCTACTAACTAATATTTATATGTACTCATTTAATTTGAATCATTCTAATTTTGGGCCCAAACCCAAAAGGCCCAAGGCCTATAGGCTAGTCAAATACCTTACTTCTAGGTCAAAACATGTGTAACTAATCTAAACTATAACTCATTTTGATCCAACTAGGCCACATTTTTTAAAATTTAATTTTATAATCTAATTTTTAAATTTTATTGAATTGAGCCATTTAATAGTTCTTACACTTCAAACTGTAAATGCATCATTTAATTTGCTTTTATAGACATTGCATGTTAATATATTTTACATAATTCATTAAAGGTGAGATATCAAAATTAAAATTTTAAAAGGTTATTTTACATGCCTTATTGTTATACATTGGCCTAATTATCAAAGATCGAACAAATTCTACATAGGGATGTAAATGCATTTTACTTAGGGATGCAAACCTGACGGATCCGGGGGCTGGGGCGGCCCCACCTTCTGCTCCGTCACCTATCGAATCAGGACGGATTCGAAACGGATTAATTTTAATTTTATTTTTGACCTCCACTTACCATTCAATTCGGGAGAGGATAAAGACAGGAGAAGATTTTGGAGGATCGGGAGGATGAAAGGGCGAAATGGATTTTTTTCATCCCGCTCTATTTACTTAGCGAATCAGAATGGATTCAGAATAAATTATGTTTTTCTACATTTTTTGTTCAACTTTGCATCCATAATCTTACGCCTTTCAATATATAACATGTTGCGCTTAACTCTTTGTATAAAAAAAAATGCACTTAATTCTTCTAAAAATTTACACAATTAGTACTTAACCTCTTAGATTTTTTTTTTTAAAAAAAAAACACAAACTCAACTTTCTTAGGAGGAAAAAAAAAGGTGACAAAATGGAAATGTATTTTGTTCTTTCAATAATTTTTTCAATATTATAAACAAAAAAATTTTAGAGCAGGCATAATAATCCTATCTTAGATAGTACCCAAAAAAAAAATTATATTAACATTTTATAATAACTTGAATATATATTTTCGCAATTCTAAATTTGGTAAAGTCTCGTAATGACTATTAAAATTATTAATTTTGCGGCCTATGGATCATTAAGTAAACAATAATAAAAAAATAAGATTGGGAAATTTGAATTCTCGAGACGCTAAATATCTAGAAAGATAACAGAAATGACTATCAATTTGAAAGTCTTATAATCAAAAATTATTTCAAAGAGCGAAATCTCGGGTTCCCGAATAAAAAAAAAGAAAAAAAAATGTAACTAATGACTATTTTTAAATTGTTGATAAATTAGATTGCGAGGTAGGATCACTATCTAGAACAGTTAGTTAATATTTTAATAATTGGGCTATATTACATGAATTTGAATACCACTTGATCCTAAAACACACATAGAAATAATTAATTAGCTCACAATATGCCCTAATTGGCATGGCATTTTTTTTCTCGAATATAAAAGAGGAAAAAAATTATTACATAATCTTTTAGATTTTATGCCAAATAAAGAATATATAAAATATGATACCTCCTTATACGAAGGATATTTTTTTAGTTAGACCCTCCAAATTACTTCTAATTCTCTAAAAAATAGTTTTTGCAGTTACTCTATTTAAAACTTTTATTAAATTTAGTGTCTCTGTTAGCAATTATCTATTAATAATTCCAAATTTATTTGTAGAAAAGTAGTTAACATTATTAAATTTTATAAAATCACTAATATACTTTAGAAAATTTTAAATTTAATTGGGTAACTCACTCAATTTCAAAAGACTAAAAAGTTAAAGAATTCTTAATTTTTTTAAAAAAAATGCCGGACGGGGTCGTTTCAAAATCGTCTATAGTTGAGAGATCTCCCTACAATTTTACCTTAGTTTTTTTGGGAAAGTTCTCAAGATTCAGTAGAATATATACTCTTTCTCATTAAAAAAAAAAAAAGAAAATAGAAAGACAATCAACATTTCCACCTCCATTAATCAATTTCATTAAAATGAGTAATGCTTCAATACACCATAAGTATTAAAATTAAACTCTATGTAAATCTTGACCATTTACTTTTTTTGCATAGATGGTTGAGATGTAATATGATTCTGTGTCGACTTACCATTTAAAGCATTCATTCACCAGGTACCTATTTAAAGGGCATTTTGGTCATAAACATATTTTAGTCTACAAAACCAGTTTTATCCAACTAAAAAAATACTATAACCTTCTCAAATACGTACAACAATAGTTGGAATTCAAATTACAACTAAATTATATATTTAAATGCAAAACAACATAACAAACTTAATTAGAAATCAAATTCAATTTTTAAATATAAAACACAAATTTAAATAAAAATTTCAGTTCAAATTCAAAATATTAATTTAAATCAAAAATTAAAATTTGGTTTTAGATTAAAAGTACAATGTAGATTCAAAATTTTAAAATTTAATATAAATTTTGAAATTAAAATTTTATATTACAATACCAACTTCAAAACTTAAATTTAAATTCAATATTTTTTTTCAGTTTGATACCTAACAAATTCGGTATTATCTAATTTGATAAGTAACAAACCTAAATAAAAGATGCTGACAAATTTAATATATACTACTAATTTTTTTTTCCAATATTGTCATATTAACTAATTCAAATTGGTAAACTATTTAATATGTTACTTTATGTAAAATTCAATTATACCCTTTACTAATTAAGAGTTTAATTTTAATACTTATGGTGTATTAAAGCATTGTTCAAAATTTAAATGTGAAAATATTGTAAGAACAATTGAGGAGCTCTTCAGCGAGATCTTATCGAGATAGGTTGATAGGTTATGAGATTTAACTAGCAACGTAGCATCGAAATTTTATTTTATATATGTTATTTTTTTAAATCTAGAATTTTTTTCTCTAAGTTTTGATATTGTATAGAACGACAGATTTAGAAGAGATTCAATAAAAATAGAATAATTTACTTTTATGAACAAGTAATAAAATCCACCATAAAGGGGGAAGTTACTTGGACAGGTTTAGAAATTAGGGAGATTAATTAATTAATAATTAATTTGGTTTTACTCTAAAACTTAAATAGATACAAAGTTAGTTGTAATTAAATGCCTACAATAAAAGTATTAGTAGGCAATTAGACCAATTTTGGAAAAATATTTAAAGATACATGCATGCATCAGTGTATATTAATTCTCTAATAATGCACCTTAATGGGAAAGTTTTAAATCACATTAATTAGAATGATAATAATTAATGTAACATGGGAAAGTTTTAAATCACCTAATGTTCCTTTTCTATATATATAAACCCTATGTTAGATATATACACACAAGTATATTTTCAATTAAATTTTCAAAAATGGCGAAGAGTGTTGCTACAGGTCTCTCCTTTTCCCTCCTACTACTAGTCTCCGTCGCCTTTGTCGTCGCTGATACCAAAGTAAATGTCCAGCCGCTGTTCGACATAGCGGCGGCGCTGAACAACCCGCCGGAGCTCATCAGGTCGTGGAAGGGCGACAACCCGTGCCGCGGGGCCGGTCCGGCAGCTGGGAGGGAGTGTTCTGCGACGCGACGGCGACGATCGTCTCCTGGATCGACTTCACGGGACGCAACTTCTCGGGGGCGATCTCGCCGCACTTTGCCGACCTCGCCGGGCTGACGGAGATACTCCTGGCCGGCAACAGACTGCACGGGTCCATTCCGGACAGCCTGACAACGCTGTCGTTTCTGCAACTTCTTGACGTGACGAATAACGACCTCTCGGGAAAGGTGCCCAAGTTCGCTTTGAATGTTACGTTGAAGCTGTCGGGAAATCATTTTGATCCTTGATTTATGAGAGATCGATCGTACTTAAATTCGATCAGAGCCATTTCGTTTACTATTGTTGTTATTATTATTACTACTATTATTAGCAAGTGATTGGTATAGTTTGAATAAGGGTAGGGTCTTTAATTGTGGTGTTTAGAAACACATGTGATGCGTTACGTGCTTTTTTGAGTGGTTTTTAGATAATACTATATACATTTGTTTGGTATTTCATTCACCAATAAAGGGTATTTGGATTGACGAATTTATAGGTCCAATATTCATAGCTCAAGTGCGGTGGTATTTGAATTTTTTCGAAGTGTGATTATTTTTTTGCTGTTTGTTTTGAAATAACTCATAATTCAATAGATTCTTTTGTTTGTTTTGGTATAACTTGATTACTTAAATTAGTTTGATAAAATAAAATTCAACATATTATAAAAATAAATCCCTCATTATTGTTTGAAATAATCCTAACCCTAACTCATTCTATAGAAAGCAGAGTTTAGATTTTAATATTTAATAAATTTTTTTAAAAAAAGTTGAGTACGTAGGAACTTGAGTTTGATACACTAGAGGGACATGTTTAGAAATTAGGCAGAGTCTAAACTTGGGCCTCCAAACTGTTTGGATTCTTCCCTTTTGCACCCATATCCGACCTAGACCCTACTACGATCCTATCCAGATCCGAACTAAACCTAATAAACAATGGATAGTATATGAGTAAAAAAAAATTACTCATTAAATTTTGGGATATTGGTCCAGATACTTTATACTCATATCCGGCTTGGACCCAATCCGATCTCGACCTCTTAATGTGTAGGGTTTAATAAAGTTTTCAAATCCAGATTCGAACTCGGACCCAGTGAAATACTCGATAGTAAATAAAAAAATTTGAAGTTGAGAAATCAATTTTAATAAGACTTATAGATGAAGGGTCTCTATGTATTTACATCCCATTGAAAATCCTAGCGCTATGTTTACTCTTTTTTTTTTTTATTTACTCTTTTTTTTTTAACCCTAGCTATTTACTGCTTAAATCTTTTTTTCGAACGACTTTTATTTGACGGTGCAACTAATTAGAATGCGAGTTTTTTTATAGTGAAAGATTTATAATTTATCCATAAACTCTTTAATAAAGTCGATAAAATATGTATGCATACGGGTATTCGTATCCGATCTAAACCCGACCCATATCCGATCCACGATCTTAAGCTGGTAATATACGGGTAGTCACTACCTAGACCCGCTCAAATAGATCCGATCGATATATTATTATCTTAAGAGAGCTATTTATAGCAACATTGCCTTACATAAAAAGGAAAGAATCCAAACAATTTGGATGAAAAAGTACTATTTATAGGAAAACAAAAGGACAATATAATGTAGAAAACTAATTATAATAGCTACATTTCCACAAATTTTGAATAAAATTTTATAAACTCATTTTTCTCCGTAATTCAAAATTACTTTTAAAAAATTATTCATGCTGAACTAAACTCTAGAGCAAGGTCTGATTAGGAAAAAAGTATATAAACAACTAAATAGCAAAGAAATTAATTAAGCAATTAAAAGGGAGAAAATGAAGAGGCAGTATAGTGAAAGCAAAATTACAGATAAAATTAATCTAAAGAGATGTAGAGTGACAAAAAAAAAAAAAAAAAAAAATTTAGAATCCCATGTAAAATTAAGGCAAAAAAGAAACAGCGCCTAAAAGCCATGAGAAAAGTATTAAATTAAAAAAAGAAAGCAAAATTACATGTAAAATTAATCCAAAGATGTTAACCGGTTAAGTGGGTGGTTGGTTGAATAGTATAATCTAACGGGTGAAAATCATCAAAGGAATAGATCTAACGGCGGAAAACTTAGTAGCACCAAATGCATGGTGCTATCGATAGTATTCCAGCCGGACTCTATATATATAATATGATATGATCTAACGGTTGAAAATCATCAAAGGGGCGGATCTAACGGCGGAAAACTTGGTAGCACTTAGTGCTTCGAGCTATTGATAGCATAGCAGCCGGACTCTATGTATAGAACTAGGCTACTATGCTATTAATAGCACCAAGTCATTGGTGCTACTAAGTTTTTAGCCATTGGATTGAGAGATGTGCGGTTAGGATGATGTGGGCCCCGTAGGGTTAAGTGGGTGGTTGGTTGAATAATATGATCTAACGGTTGAAAATCATCAAGGATCTAAATCCCAGAAAGACTCGTGACGTCGCGCATTGATAAAGATAATGAAATGACTTATATGTATATATAGAGTTGAGATATATGTATAAAAAAGGGTTGGTTTCAGTGTATTCAAAAGATGAACTGATACATTTCAATGCAGGGACTAGCTACATCCAAAAAAAAAAAAAAAAAAAAAAAACTTTAATTAGAACCCTAGAAACTGTGCAGAGAACTGAAAAATTGCGAAACTGAATCAATTAGTTTGAAAACATCATAAAATCAGAGTAAATTTTGCAAATTACACTATTTAGAAACAATTTTTTACACTGTTTGGAAAACTAAAGCTTTTATTCTAAGAAATCAGAAGAAATGCCATCTTTATTTGCTTAAGCAACTGCACATGTGAAACTATTAACTTCCTGTTTATATTTCTTACTATTAAAACTTTCTATTCCTTAGTGTTAGCAGAAACTGAAAAGAGAGGAAAAAAAAAAGAAAAAAGTCTGCTGTAACTGCTGTATGAGCCAAGAAATGTCATGTTTCTAAACTCAGATGCAAGTAGTTTTATACCCCAAAGTTCGCGGAAAGTCGGACCTCCTCTTCAACCATCTCAGAACCTCCGCGATCTCTGCGCTACACGAAACCTCACTTTCGTCACTCGTTCCGACCAACTCGCTCTCCACGAGGCAAATGATCTCCCTCCCCAGGTTTCCGCTTCCCTCCGCGCCTGTCGACTGGTGGAGACTGACGATTTCAGTCAGCACCTCACTAAGAATCAGATGGCAGCCCGTCAGCGCCCGCAGAATCGACATGGCCTCCTCTACGGGCTCGTTGCAGTACATGGCACGTAGCGCAGCAATCGCCGCCCTTTCCACGAAAGCTCTCCCCCAGTTTTCGCGGGCCTCGCACAATTTCGAGATCGCCGATGCTGCAGCCCTTTTCGCTTCACTATCACCTCCCTTCAGGAGCCCCACGAGCAGTCCCATGCCGCCGAGCTCCCCTATTTTGACCTTGTTCGCGGGAATGTCATCCGACAGAAGCGAAAAGATGATCGCGCACTTCGTTTTGATCTCCATTGACAATCCTTCCCTCAGTGCGACGATTAGTATCGGTATCGCTTCCCGAACTGCGGTGATGATCCTCTTGTTAGGCAAATGTTCGGCCGCGACGCAAATGATTCCTAATATCGCGTTCTGCAGCTCTGCGTCAGCCTTACAGTGGCTCTCAAACAAGAGATGCACTAACAATACGATGAACGCGGCGTTTTTGCTGAGGAGATAGTTAACCGAGAGCTTGTGCACGGCGATGAGATCTCGGAAAGCTTTAATGGCCTCTTCTCTTTTCGATCCAGCATCCGATGTCACAACGTAAACGAGACCATAGAAGTTGCTGCGAATTCTTCCGTGGAGTTCGATCGGCACCTCGTCATCTCGTACTTTCCCTCTTTTGCATTTGTACAAAGAGCGCCACGATGATATAAGTTTGGCGATTTGGACATCGCGTATGAGTATCGTGTTGGGAAGGACCTGATCGGTTAACGGGCATGTGCGGTTGCCTTCGTCGAGCCATTTCTCTATCGCTGATCGCTCGAAGGTCTAAATCGACACAAAAGGGGACGAAGCGAAAAAAAAAAAGAGAGTAGAATAAGCAAATAAAAACAGGAATAAATTGTAGATTTATGAGACCAAATGCAAAACAAAATTCGAGAGTGTGATCTTGTGATCTTCTATTGAACAGTCGGAAAATGTAAGTTCAAATCAAATAGGAAAAGATCGAATTCAAGGGTGCGGAAAAAGATTACGGCACCGTAGTTTTCTTTCTCATTCTGATTCAAAATTCTTAGGAACCCATCAAATTTATATTCAAGAAAATGAAAGATAAAGCTTACTATGTTGGGATCAAATCGATAGAGTTTCGAATCGAATCGAAACAAGAAATGGAGAACTAGAATACCTTTCCGGAGGCGATGACGACGGGCTCCCTCATCACCCTCTTGGAGATGGGGCAGAGGAAGAACTCGGGCACGGGCTCCGACCCGCGCGCGCTCGGCCTCCGCCGCTCGTAGCCGCCACAGTCCTCGCCCGTCCGCAGAAACTTGAGAGCATCGAGGGCCGCGAAGGCCCACTCGAAGAGCTCGGGGCGGGGCGAGAGGCCGCCGAGCCCCGCGAAGGACCGCGCGGCGAAGCAGAGGAGCTCGGCCTTCGCCTCCGCGACCCGCAGCGTCCGCTCCAGCTCCGCGAGATTCTTCTGGAGCGGCTCGAGTTTCGCATCCCGACGAAGCCAATCGCGAGTTTCGGGGGGAATGTAATTCTCCTCATTCTCATCCTCTTCCTCTTCCTCTTCTTCTTTCTCTCTTTTTATCACCATTTTGGATTTTTTTTTTTTTTTTTTATATGGATTGAGGGTGATTGAGTTGTTGTGGTTGGGGCGTATAATAAGAGTTTTGATGAGCTCTTATTCACAGTTTAGACAGTTAAAACGGTTGTTACAATGTAGGGAAAGCCCCCCGTATTATCCCGATATTGCAATTTAGTCCCTGTACTCCCTTTGGAAACAAAATTTAATTACCAAGGTCAATATGTAAAAAACCAATTTTATTTTAATACACAATCTTTCAATTTATTTGATTTAAATGATTTGATAGCTCTTCGGATACAAAATTTAAACTAATTGCTTATTTTAATAAATTTATAGTTTCATAAATTGTATAAAATATACTAATTAAGCTCGTAAAGATGAACATCGTAGTGAAATTTTGAAGTTAAAAAGTCACTATCGACTCAAAACAAATAAATTAAAAGGTCGGATGCTAAAATCAAAATCTTTAAAGTTTAGGTAGTCAGATCCAAAAAGGTGATGGTTGAGATAATTTTACAAATTTTTACCTAATATTTGTTGACACCTTTTTGATAAGATAAGTACTATATTGATTTTTTTAAAAACACAGCGTAGGGACCAAATTGTACTCTCGATATAATACAAGGACTATCCTCAGATTTTACCAAAATACATATTACCCCCCAAAAAAAAAATATGTAAAGAACAATATAGCTTATTTTGGTGCCAGATTATTTTCTTACTTATTAATTATTGGGACACAACTGCAGAGCATATAGGATTTGGGAGGATTTGGAGATTTTGTTTTTTTTTTTAATACAAATTTTTACATCATATCTTGAATATATGATCAAAATTTTAATTTTACTACAAGGTTTTCAAAATGGCCTCATAAAAATTCTAATTTGTTTAACAATGATCAGATCAAGCATGACTATAAAATCAGATAAAAATGCATGTTTTTTTCTCTGAATCTGAAGATTAACCGTCGAATAACAGAAATTGAAGTTAAGGACAATTTCTGAATCAATTCAAAGTTATAGTTTTTTACGGCGAAAACCGATTGATCATTTCCATTTGCCATTTTGGCCTCATCAGTAGGAACTAGAAATAACAACTGATTGATAGAACACTTACAGAGCCTGAACAAGTAATAACTGCACGCGGAAAAAGCTCGATTCGATTCAAACAGTTCACAATAAGTGAATCTTCTTTGGTATCATCAGCAGAAAAAATTCGTTTCAGTACGAATCTTTCAAAATTCGGCGTAACAATATATATAATTGCAGGCCCAAAAGCTTTTCTGTGTATCAATCTAAGCTGTACATTTATAACTGAATGTTCAGTAAAAACCATTCTCTGAAAAATCAGATGCAGTGATTCAGGCTCTTCATTCGCAGTAGTCCGCGGGGTCTCTTTTATATCCCACGGTTCGCGGGAACTGGCACCGATTCTGCAGCCACCAGAGGACCTCCGCGATCTCCACGTTGGCGTGATCCACCGCGATCGTAGGTTTTATCGCGTCGGTCGTGGCCTCGATGATCTCCGTCCCGAGGCTAGCCCATTTCGGCGTGTCCACCGATTCGTGGAGACGAACCAGCTCGCACAATACCTCGTTGAATATCGGACTGCATGACCTCACCGCGTGGAGGATCGGAATCGCCTCCTTCACGGGATAGTCGCCCTCCATCACGGCGCGTAAGGCCGCGATCCCCACCTTCTCCTTGAATGCCCTCCCCCAATTCTCCCGCGCCTTGCATATGCTCGCGATCAGCAACGCCGCCGCCGCTCTTGTTTCCGTGGAGCTCGCATATAGGAGCTCCACGAGCGGTCCCATGATGCCGTACTCGCCAATTTTCACCTTGTCCGCGTAGCTGTGGGAGAGATGCGAGAGGATAACGGCGCACGTAGTTTTAATCCGAATCGAAGCATCCTCTCGTAATAAGATGCACAATACGGCGATAATGTGCTGGTCTCTGCATAAGGCCTCGTTATGAGGCTCGCATTCGGCGCCGATGCGAAGGATTTCGAGTAACTCACGCTGCAGCTCGGAGTCCTTTTCGTCCTTACAATGGTTCTCGAACAAGAGTTGGACTAGGAATGCTATAACCGAGGGGTCGCGGCGGATAGGATGCAGGATTGTGCGATCCGTCGCGATGAGCTCTCGGAGTTTCTTCGTGACTTCTGTTCTTTCGGGTCCGGAGGCCACTGATAACCCCCAGAGGTGAGTGTAGAAGTAGTGCGGAGTGTCTGCGGGGGCCGTGGTATCTGCTTCGCCTCGCCCGTCCTTTTCTTTGTATCCGTACAACGACCGCCACGCTTGTATGAATTCGGTTAATTTCTTGTCGGGTATTAAGATGGTGTTCGAAAGGACTTCGCCGGTGAGCGGGCACGTGCGGTTGCCCTTCTCGAGCCATTCCTCGATCGCCGATCGCTCGAAGGTCTAAAACAAAATGCGAGAAACGAAAGGTTTCGGCGTGAAAAGGTGATAACGTAAGCGGATTAACGAAATCTAGTGAGAGTTTCATCCTAATTTTAAGTTCTTAGAATCTAAAACTTGTTGAATGATGGAGCCATAAATCAAAGTTTCAAGAAACATGAGAAAATACAATAAAAATCAATCCAAAGGGAAACCGCGAACCTTTCCGGACGCAATAACGACGGGCTCGTCCATGATCTTCTTGGCGACGGGACACACGAAGAACTCGGGCGCGGGCTCCGACCCGAGCGCGCACCGCAGCGGCAGCGGCGGCGGCGCGTCCTCCTCCTTGCCCGACCTGATGGTGGTTTTCAGCAGGCCCGTCGCCGCGAACGCCCACTCCAGCATCTGGAGCCGGTGGGTGGCAGACCGCGAAGCCGAGCAGGCCTCGTTTGTGTAAAACAGAAGCTGCGCTGTCGCGTCCTCGGCCCGCATCCGCCGCCCCCGCTCGGCGATGCCCGCCGCGAGCTTCTTGCTCCCCGCCACGAGGGCGGCTTCACCTCGCTGTCGGCGATGGGGAAGGAGAACTCCTCTTCTTGGTGGAGGACGGGGAAGGAGAACTCCTCTTCTTTGTCGGTCTCTTCCTTGGCGATTATCTCCATGGCCATGGGCTTCTTCCCCTTGTCGTCGCTCGCCTTCGCCATTTTTGGCTCTAATGGTTTCTTCGATGAGGAAGAGGAGGAAGATCTTTGGGCGCCGAGGGGTCTTTTTTTTTTTAAAAGTTGGTTGGTTTTCGCGCGTTTCTAATAAGAGTTGTGGAGGAGCTGTGATCACGATTGATCCGGACCGTTGGATTGGTTAGATAGTTAAAAACAGTTGAGAACGTGCCCGTGCTGGTAAATTGCACAGTTTGGATCGAAAGTGCTAACCAACAAGAGTAATACTCCTATACTTTATTTTTTTCGTTAACGTTCATTCTCGCGTATTCAACGGCGCAGATTGAATTTTTTAAAATTATGACCGCAATAAAGACGTCATTTTAATATGCATCGCTACTGCGCACTCAAAAAAAGATATTTTTGTCTTTTAATACATAGATAATTTAGTCATTTTACATTTATTATATTTTTAATTTTTTTTTCTCTTTGTTTCCTTTTTCTCTCTCTATAACCGTTCAAATTTTAAAACTTTTGATTTTTGTTATCTAGCCTTACAATTCTTTACCCTATATTTCTAATCAATTATCTACATTAAATTTTTAAAATAGTGATAAAGAATTATTATCTAATTAGAAAAATTCTTAAATTTTTTAAAACATATTAAATACCTTGAATTTAAATATTTGACTACATTTAATTTTTCAAAATTATTATACAAAATTAATGACTAAGATGAATTCCTAATTTTGTTAAACGTATTAAATATGTTAAATTTAAATATTTAGCAACATTACAAATGTTTTTAAATAGTCATAGAAAACTAATGTCTAAAGTGAACAATTCTAGATTTTTTTAACTTATTAAATTCATTTAAATTATAAATATTTTAACCTACATTCAAAATTTTTTAAATAAGTGATACAAAATTAATGTCTAAACTATATGAATTTAAAAGTTTTTAAAATTTTTTTAGAGTATTTAATATTTAAAATTTAATGTATCAAACCGCATCTAATACGATCTCGTCTTAAAAATACGATCGTAATCTTATAATCTTAAAAAATTATAAGACGAGATCCACGTCCGTATCAAAACCGCCTCTAACTTAAATTTCACTTTTAAATTTTAAGTATTTAATATTTAAAATTTAAATTCATCGTACCTAGATATAAAACTGCTTTCTAAAATTCCTATAATTAATGCATAATTTTAAGACCTCAAACAATTCTATTTTTTTTTTTAACTTATTAAACACATTTAAATTATAAATATTTTAACCTACATTCAAAATTTTTTAAATAAGTGATACAAAATTAATGTTTAAACTATAGGGATTTAAAAGTTTTTAAATTTTTTTAAGTATTTAATATTTAAAATTTAATGTATCAAAATCGCCTCTAATACGATCTCGTTTTAAAAATACGATCGTAATCTTATAATCTTAAAAAATTATAAGACGAGATCCACGTCTCGTATCAAAACTACCTCTAACTTAAATTTCACTTTTAAATTTTAAGTATTTAATATTTATAATTTAAATTAATCATACAAAATAAAACTGCTTTCTAAAATCTCTATAATTAATGCATAATTTTAGGACCTCAATTCTTAGAAATAACTAAACTCCCTATAATTTATGCATAATTTTAGGAACTCAATTAAAAGATTTTTAAATATTGTATTATTTAATTACCAAACTAACCTTGAATAAAATAATCTTAAAATAATTATTTTACCTGCTAAGTATTAAAATTACATTTTTATCCTTAATTAATCAAGGATTAAGATCTTTTTTACCTTTTTTTTTTTAAGTACCGAAGCATTACTCAACCAACAATTGCAAAAACTCAAGCCCAAGAAATGTATAAAGACAGTGTTCACGAGTTTTGACTGTGACTTGGCCCAACCAAACCTCCGCCGCAAGCAGGAGGTTGGCCCATTCAATCCAACAGTAGTTGTAAATACAGTTAGGTTGGATATATATATATATATAGGGTTTAGGATTTAGGGTTTAAGGTTGAATCGTCGATTCTAAGCTCCATCATCGAAAACAACTTGTGAGTAGTAGGGTCCACTACTCATAATAAGATAAGAATGCACTACTATATATATATATATATATATATATATATATATATATATATATATATATATATATATATATATATATATATAGATGAGCTATAATACTTTTACAAGTATCACTAAAGTGGTGTTTTAGTGTTTTTAACCATTGGATGGAGAGATGTGAGGTTGAGATGATGGTGGTAGGTGGAGGTAGGTGGTGGTAGGTGGAATAGTGTTTGATCCAAGGACTATTAATAGTCAAAAAAGTAGATCTAATGGTTAAAAACCTAATAGCACTATGGAAATGATACTTGTAAAAGTATCCTAGCTCAACTCTCTCTCTCTCTCTCTCTCTCTCTCTCTCTCTCTCTATCTCTCTATATATATATATATATATATATATATATATATAGTCCGGCTACTATCCTTTTAATAGGATAGGAGCACTTGTCCTATCAGTTTTTTAGCCTTTGGATTAATTTTTTTCATCATTTCTAACCATTAGATTAAATACTATAACCCAGTGGGGACCACTCAACCCTAGAGAGACCCTTCAACTCTAACCGACTAATATCATCCTAACCCTACAATTTATCATCCAATGGAAACCCTTTTCTCGACAATCGTGCATCTAATCCAACCGCTGCCATTGATTCGGTAATAGTCGAGCCATTGGAAACGAGCTATTGGACGGCTATGAACGAGTCCGATACGAGCCGTAAGTCAACTTCCCACCGTGACTTCTCCTAAAACCGAGTTACTATTCACTTTAAGTGAAACTTAATAATCTCGTAACTTCTCCAATTAAGCTCATTTTCTCTTGAAATTTGAAGAGTGCTTATGTAATTAAATTACACACATAAACATCGTCAACAGAGAGTCTAATTGCCGTCAAAATCTCGTCCTTACAGCTGGCCACTACTAGCCGATCTTAACGAATGTAACCGCGTGGACCTTAATCGTTTACGGTTTGCTGCAACTCGTTCTCTGATTCTGGTGCACCATATGTTATTTATCTCTGGCTTCAAAGGCCATGATTGCGGTGCATCCCGGTTTATCACGTGGCGCGGTTTCTTCAAGAACAATCTAAATGGTTGAATTTTTGATAAAAACATCATTTTACTTATCGAAAAAAAGTTCTACAACTCTATTCTTTAATTTGAAATTTCTATTTGCTATTTTTAAAAGATTGTTTAATTTTTACCGTTTATTTTTTTGACAAGTTGATGAACACTAAAAGAACTTTTAGAAATCACGAAATTTGATTTTTAGACTGTTGATGCATTTTCAATTCTAAGACATACCAGATACTATCAAGTGGAGATGGACTGCGGCTCAAATCTTCACGGTCAAATCCCTTTACGACTTCATCACCGATGGAGGTCAGAGAGACTCCGTGTACATCCACCTCTGGAAGCTCAAAATTCCAGAAAAAATCAAAGTATTCATTTGGATCCTCCTCCGCAAGAGACTGCTTACCGCAGATAGATTGATCCGACGAGGGGCCAACGTACATCAGAATTGCAATTTCTGTGCGTTACTACCGGAGACTACTGATCATCTTTTTCGGGATTGTGTATTCGTCAGATACCTTCTTATCATAACAGAATTTTCAGAAACAAGCGAATCGGAAACAGGGGATGTCCGACAGATATGGGCAGAGACATCTAAAATCCATAATGCGGTGTTGAGAACGAAACGTCTAACCCGTCTGTCGGCAATTTGGTGGGTGGTATGGACGGAGCAAAACAACGCTATCTTTCGCGACGGAAGCCCCAATGCTACTCGGGCTCTTGAACGAGTCAATTCCTTGACCAACGATCGGATCGACGTTACGTGACCTTCGCGAACGGGGGTTATGCGACCTTTGGTGGTGGTTTTCTTTGTTAATCGGTTGCTCCTTTTTGGCCCTTTTTATTTTTTACTTCGCTTTTGTAGCGGTAAGTACAGTGTTTTTTTCTCTTCGTTCTTGTATACCGTCAGACCGCTCAGGCCCCGTCGCCTCCAATATGTTCGCTTAGTTCATTTTGATCAATAAATAAAGCAGTTAGCTTGCTCCCTCTTTTTCTCAAAAAAAAAAAAATTAACTGCATCGATTGCCAAATCAGATGCTCTATTATTGAAAATGGCACAAAAAAAATTGGTGCTATTAATAGCAACATGTCTCAAGTCAACCTTGTCGGGAAATGCTAGTTTTACAGTCTAAAATAGATTATAATTCTACTACTTTCTCGTCCAAAGACTAATTATTTTCACTAGTTTTATTATTCTATTTTTCAAAAGAAAATTGAAAACCAGTAAATGGTAAGTAAACTTTAGGTAACATTCGATGAGAGGTTGCGCAATCACAACTTCGTTTTTGTTATAAACTTGGTTTCTTAGAAAGGCATGGAAAACTATTTTTCGAAAAAACGTTTGTTTATGGAAAACACATTTTTTTCGTTATTTTTATTTTCCAGATAAAATATTTGGAAAAAAATATTTTTTCATAAAATTTATTTTTTTGAGAAAAAAGTACCTTTTATATAAATCAATAGGAAAAAACATACTTTTTTCTAGCCAAAATTTATTTTATGTGATATTTTTGTGAAAAAACAAAATACCCTTTAGCATTCTGTATCATATATAAAATCTTATGAAGTTTCAGTTTTCTGTTGAGGTGGCGCCTTCCTATGAAGTTTGGGGAAGATGGGCGTGCAGACCTCCACCTTGCCTCTCTCCGTCTTTCTATTTGTAACATCCGACTTCCTCGAAGAATGTGTCGAGTTCCGTCGAAACGAGCGGAATCCGGAGTGGAGCGAGTAACTATGGGTTCTAAGTACCTTGGAACCCATGTGTAGTGAAAACGGGACCCGCGAGAGCGATATTGCTAGTCTGGTGAAGTCCCAGACTTTGGGCTCTCGGGGATCGGTCCCCGCAAGTAGAGACCGGTCCCTACATACACAACAGCTGAGCAGGCCAAGAAATCGGCTATGTCCTGAAAATTAGGCTTACGGGAACCGGTCCTTGAGTTGGAAACCGGTCCTCGCTATAATCACCAAACATCGTAAAATTTGGCTAAGTCCCCGATGAACACCTTACAGAACCGTGCAAGGAGAGACCGGTCCCTAAACCCGAAATCTGTCCAGTCTGGCAGATTGCAAATAAGCAATTTTGGAAGGTTTATTTGCTAATGTTACAATATGTAATATACCCATTCCCTCCCACTTCACAGCCACTCCACTCCACCCTCTCATTTCCCTCTTTCTCTCTCTAGAAGTTGCCCTAGAGCAAGGAGATCAAGGAGAATAAGGAAAAGAAGTGGATTTTGGTAGGTTTGAAGGATCTTGGAGCTATCCAACAAGAAGACGTTGGTAGAGCTTGGCATTAGAGGTGAGTTTTTGCAAATAGAGTTCTACGGTTTGGATTTTATCCTAAGTTTTGAAGTTTCGAGCTTGTTTTCTAGTGTTAGAAGACTAGTAGAGCAAAGAACACCATGAAAACCTATGGGAGCTCAAGTGCTCTCATGGTGGATTTCTAGGGTTTACTTTAGATGCCATATAGATGGTTCTAGTAGCTTAGGAATGGTAGTAGGATGCTTCCTAATTGATTCCAAGCTATCTTTTGCTTGTGGATGAGATCAATCTCGGAGATATCTTAATGTGACATTGTTAGGGTTTGAAAATTAGGGCTTTTGCCCTAGTTCGTTTTCGAGGCAAATTGACCCTGTAGAAATCCAATTGGGAGTATTCCCGACGCGTGGGACAATTCCGGTTGTCGAAACGAAAAGCCTAGATAAGAGCTACTTAATAAAATGGCCTAATTTGAGCTATGTTTAGAGTGCAGTTCGCGAGATAGGTGTCGGATAGTCACGAGACTCGAACCGTAACTCCACTACAATATTTAAGAGGTGGGGAGTACATTCTGGAATCGTTGGATTCCTCTTTATGTCTATTTCACTTTTGTTGAGCATATATACATAGAACATTCATGCATACTAGGGTAGTACACATGTGAACAATGGTCGATTATCATTTATATACTTCTAATGATTGTTAAACATAGAGAATAAAAGAACCATCTTGGACATGTATGATAGAACCCTAAAATTGTATGAATGTGAGACTTAGACCTTGACAATAGTAAACAAAGGTGACATTGACATTAGAGACGTGATTGGCCTTGAGAATTGAATGGTTAAACATAATTTAAACCTAGAAAGTGACATGGACAAATATGTAGAAACCTATTGTGATATTGACATATATAGTGACTAGTGCATGCTTATGATTCCCAAGTTGAAAAATGGATCGATACTCACACTTGGTTTGGCTTGGGGGAGGTAGCTCATCCCCAAGCGGTATACTCTGGAGTGTAGACACCACGGGGATAGTACCCCATCGATGGACCCTCGGGTGATTGTGCCTTGAGCCTCCCCCGGTAGATGGGTTATGAGACGTGAGTTATTAGGGTTAGCTTAGTTAACTGGTAAGATTAAGTAAAGAATCAAGCTAAAGTAAAGTAAAGAGCATGCATGCATATCAAATTCTACTTTGATTATATATCCACTGACATCTTTCTTGTAAGTATAGTATTAGCATTTAGTTTGGCTATGTTTCCTTTCCATTGATATACTTATGCCTGAATAGACCTAGTGGGTAAGTCGGCGAGGTCGGTTGCTGAGCCCACTGGAAACTTCGTTGTAGTTCTCACACCACTAACCCTACAGGTCCTAGCGTGAGCAGGGCGGCGGAGGACTGGGGCAAGGATTTAGCGCCATAGCTAGTGGCCACCGGAGTTTACATTAGTCATTCCTTTTGGTATACATGTATCAACTTTTATTTTGTTGTTCTATAGATGTTTAGGTTGAGAACAATCATGTATTTTTGGTGGAATGATTTAATGGAAAAAGAATGTAATAGTTTAGTTACTTGTATTTGATTAAAAAGTAATCAAATATCATGTATGGTTTCATGTTATAGTTTAGAGCTTTTGCTTCCGTTGTTACTTGTCCTCGTGCAAACCTTGTATAATTGCCAATCTCTTTGATTGTTTGCATAATTGTACTTATTGTTAGAGCCTTGGGCGGGCAGGGGAGTCCCTGTCCGTTCGGCGTCTGTTGACATGGCCCGAACTCGACCAAAGAGGCGGGCGGCGGGGCGTGACACTATTACTACGTCCACTCCAATCCGGCTTGTCGCCCACCTTTCAAGTAATACGTTCACACGTTGAACGCGTATGGCCCCGACCATCTATAGTGCCTTCCCTCTCTATGGCCGTCCTGTTGCCGTCACATTGCCGTCTACGTAGGCGCCATGCTCAGCAACGTCATGCCGCGCTACCCGTACGATCCCAACTATATGGCGTGCAGTGGATCTGTATGGAAGTACCTTTAGCCATTGCAATCTTCTGCTGTGATAAACTCTGAATTAAGACTATAATAACGATAAATTTGTAGAAAACTAAACAAAAAAAGCTCTTGTTATAGTAAATAAAAAAACTTTCTTTTACTAAAAAAAGAAAATACATCCGCTCAAAACATGACTATGTTTTCTATCATTTATTTGCTCACACAATTGGTCTTATATTTGCGGAGGTCTAATGTTAACAATTCAGAAAACTAAAAATCATCGGCAAAGAACAAAAAAAGAAATAAACAAAAAATTGCTCCAATTGAGAACATCATTAATCAAACTCTAATAGAGAAGAGCATTTATTGTTTCATTAGATAACAAAATTGATCAATTTAAATCAAAATGTGTAGCAAATATGATCATCAGCCTTTGGAATTGATGAGTTCATAACTCGATCCATAAGCTTAATCATCATTGGATTTAGCATAAGCTGCTTCAATATAAAGATAAAGAAAACATCCAACCTGCTAAAATAGAGCCTTAGAATTGATGTACAAATTACATCATTGGATTGTCTAGAACCAAAAGCTGGATCTGAAGGTTGCTGGTAAGAGTAAAGAGTATTGTAGTAAGATCCTACTCACGATAGTTTTAACTTCATCCTGATTTTTTTCTTCTAATTTTTTTCTCATGAATTTGTGATTTCTTCATTCTTCACTTACGCAAATGGCCCACAACAACGCGCGGATCCTACACTAGTTATTTATGAATCTACAGTATAAAATGTTAGGATTTCCATATATTGTGGCCCAATTAATCATATTCAAATCTGGATTTACTATAAATAAAGGTCAATCCTAACAGATATAGAATTACTTGATATGGTATATTTTTATCCCTATCCCATCTAATTAATTTAAAATAGAATCCTAATCAGACTTTGATGAGAAGTCGATCTGGACTCTATATAAAGGGGTATTGGTCCTGCCACCTTCTCATACGCATTCCGGTGAAGAATTACTATCGGTTCCACACCATACGACAGAGTGCATGAGATAGGAGGAGAAACCAAATCGCCCAAGTTCGGTTCGTGACTTTCAGATTATAGCCGGACTTTACGCTTCCGCAGATTGATCAAAGGATTTCTTCTCTACGGCGCTCGGTGAGTTATTTTGATCCTGGATTTAGGTATGTATTTAATTTCTTATTTGTTTTACATACCTTGAAATTCTATCATAAAATGCGCTATACCGACTGTACCTAACGCAGTTGGTTAAAAACTTAATGGTTGGTGCCTGAGGTCCGAAATTTAATATCTAATTGCCTCACATTTTGAAATAAATAACTTACTGTTTTTTTTTTCTCTCTAGAAAAAGGTATCAAATGCTCAATTCAAAAGACCAATAATTTAAAACACCAGATCATACCAACTAGTTTGACCAGTTCAACCATGAACTAGTTTATAAGGCGGTTTCATTCAATTCTTTGAGATAGATAAGTTGAAAAATCGTTCTGAACCATTTGAATCGGCTATTCAACCATCAGAATGTTAATCAAATTGGCTTGATTTTTTGATAGTTATATTTACATTCAATGGCTTATAATCAATTTAGCTTATTTTATTTTTTAAGTAACATAGATTATTCTTATAAAAAGCAAAACCTAAAAAAATTATATCTACTTAAATATACTAAAAAAAATCAGTATTTTATAACTAAATATGATGCTAAAATAATAATATATATATTTTTTATATAATAAAATTAAAAAAATAATATTAAATATTTATAACTTTATGGTGATATTAATGATTCAAGTAGTGGTTAGCTAACTAGTTGAATTCATAATTAGTTAATTCACAAATTATTTGCGTAAATATCGAAAATCCGAATAAATGGTACGTACGCAATTTAATAGGAATAAATTGTGAATTTTTGGGTTAGACTTATTATTCTTGAATAATTCGCGTATGAAGAACTATTCGGACAAAAAAAGGTGCAAAATTTTTGGACAAAATCCATTTCTAAATTATTTGTGAATTATTGTCAAATTATTCGTAAATTATTGAAAAACTTTATGAACTTTTGGAATGTATGGATCGAAAAAGATGAAGTGGATGCGACAACAAAATTTGCTATTGCTTTTTTTTTTTACTTAATTATTTTATTTTGTAGTTCTTTATTTTATATTCTTAAGAATTTATAACTATATATATGCTAGTAGTATAAATCTAGAGAAAAAAAGCAAAATTTGGTGAGCGTATAATTTTCGTATAAATTACGTATCTAAATAATTGGTGAACTGTTTTTTAAGTCATATTTTTAATACATTTAAAAATTATAATATAAATTTTATGCGAATTATATCTATATCGAATTTTTATCTTCGAATTTGAATTAACTAACTATTTAAATTAGTGATTTTGATCTAGTAATATTTAAATTAGATAGTTGTTGGATTCGATTTTTAAAGTAGGGAATATTCCAAAAGATGCCATTGACTTCAACCGGGTGGATAGTGGATACCCTTCGAGGCAATTTCCTGTAATAAGTGGGCGAGTCGAACTCGGCTCCGCCCACACGTGACGTGACTCGAGCCCGAGTCAACTCGGCATAATGTTGGCAAAATAACCCTAATAACAAAATTTTATTTGTAAAACTAATCTTATTTTTGGCACGTGGGCGCTACATCGGAGCTTCCTCCCGAAGACGTTCATCGTTTTTGTAATATTTATTGTAATGTGACGCCCCAACTTTCAGGGGTCACCCATTCTGGTGACTACTCCCGTCCCAAAGACGCTTAACTCTCCCTCGTCTCGCTATCCGTCATCTAGACCCCCGCTCGCCCGAGACTCATCTCACACTTCCTACCGGTAATTGGCTCGATACCATCCGTGACGCCCAACTTCCTGTAGGGTCACCCATCCTAGACTACTCTCGTCCTAGCACGCTTAACTCTCTTAACCTCTTGGGCCTTGCCACCATCCAAAATGCTTTAGTCGGGTTAAGAGTTTAGCCCTATTATATCTCATATATAGGACTATCTGGGATCTCACATGTAAAGACGGTGAATGATTGACCGCTTGTAAAGGCTGTGAATGATTGACCGCCTCCATAAAGCAGTGAACCATCCATACTCTCATGGTGTCCATGATAAGACGGTGAATCATTCACCGTTTTCATAAAACAGTGTACTTTGGTTCAAAACCAACCTGTCGCAATTTTAGAAAAGGGAAAATTTTTTTTTGCACCAAAGACGGTAGATGGTTCACAGCCTTCAAGCGGTGAATAACAAAAACGGTGAATGATTCACCGTCGCGCCCACGTGGCGAAAGGAGAGTTAATTTTACCAATAAAATTTTGACAGGGTTATTTTACCAATTTCAAATTTCTAGAAGGTCATTTTTATAAAAAAGCCCTCGCCTGAGTCGCCTCGCTCCCTCTCGCGTGCAGTGCGTGCCACACCGCTTACGTTTCCTCTCTCTCTCTCTCTCTCCTCGAGGTCTCCTCCGCAGCACATCGATCGATCGATCGATCGATCAATCCATCGATCTGCACCTTGGGATCCCTCTCTCTCGTGATCTCGTCGCCGTGGAGTCTCATCACGTCGTTCTCGATCCCCATCGATCGCCCTCATTTTCTCTTCTCGGGTATCGTCGATCGTAAGTTCCCGCTTGGTTTTCCATTTCTGGGTTAATCAATTCATTAGTTGATTTCAGTTTGTGCTAGGTTAACGGCCCTTTTGATCTCTCATATGACATTCGAGGATCTGTGCATATTTTAATTTTAAATTTTTTTTTTGGGGCTTATTTTATGGGATGATCTCGGAATGGGAGTGTTTGATCGATTTCTCTGGGAATCCAAGTTCTCTGAGATTTTTTTTTTAATTTTATTTTTTAGTTAAATTTCTGTACCTGATGTATCATGTATGAGGTTAACAGAGTAAACTTGTGTAAAATTGTATGGGGGCGCGCCCTCAACAATAAGCGATTTTGGATTAGGCCCTCCAAGGCTCCAACACCCCCTTAACTTTTAATAAGTGTTTTAGTTTGAATTATTTTCCTAAATTAAATTGGGGATTGGTCGAAATTTTAAGCTTTATTGCTATCAATTGTTAACAGTTAGCGAAATCTGCAGCGAACCAGCTGAAAAAACCGTTCGAAATATTTATGTTCAACATAATGACCGTTTGATTGAACGAAATCCCAAATTAAACAACTTGAATGTAAAGAGTCGAGGAGTGTCAATTGAAAGAAGAATAGTTGAGGGGTCTAATTCAAAATAGTCTCTTGTTGAGGGAATTAGGGGTCTGATGGATTTATCTTACTTTACGGGTTGGTTCTTTGTGCTCTTTTATTTGATTATCAATGAGCTTTGAAAACTTTTGTGTGCTGTTATAGACTAACAGTTTAATTTTGATGTTTTTGGTCGTCGTACTATTTTAATTGATTTTTCCTGTTTGTGTTTCTTAATTGCCCAATAAATTTTACTAGGTATTGTTAAAAGAAGGTTATAGTTTGATGTACTTTAGCGCCTCATGCATAGAAGTACATAGTATCAATTTAACTACAATTATATATTTCCCCTGATTCAGGAGAAGTTCTTTTAACATGCTTTGGAAAGCAATGAAGTAATTTGTTGCCAGGGGAAAAGGAAAACAGGAGGAGAGAGTAGTATGAGGTTTCGGGAGGCGAAAACTGTTACATTTGATGTGGTAAGTGCTCAAGAAGAAAAAAGTAATGCCCTTTTAGATATGTGACATATGTTGTTGTGTTCATTTCTCCAGTTGTCACTTTTATCTCATGTAGATGCATTCTTCTAGGCGAATAGTTATGTGTAGAAATCAAAGTTCAATGATGCAAAAAATAGATAAAAAAACGTTCAAAACTTACCTAAACAATGGACCGTTTTGTGTCGACTACCCAACCTTTCAAAATTTTGATTTTACCACCAAACCCTTTCAATTGCGTTTGATTTGAGTCAGTCAATGACACTTTGACTTCAAAATTTAAGCTAATTGCTGACTTTAATGAATTTATAGTTGCGAGAATTACATCAAGTATACTATCTAAACTTGTAAAAATAAATGACACATTCAAATTTTGAAGTCAAATTGCCTTTGACTGACTCAATCAAACAAATTGAAAGATTGGGTAGTAAAATAAAAAATTTGAAAGATTGGATGGTCGACTCAAAATGATCCATAATTCAAGTAAGTTCTATATGTTTTTACCTTAAAATTATTCACAGAAGAATAGCTTGGGAAGTCGCAGTATAATCACTACACCGTATGTACATATCATCTTTTAATTCTTCATGCACGCTATGAAAGTAGGTTCTAATTGATGCACAACTAATCATCTATTTAGCCTGTAGACTTTTAATTCTTCGTGCATGCTGTGATAGTAGTTTCTAATGGATGCAAAACTAATAATCTATTTAGACTTTGGAAGGAGAATGATCTGCCATTACCTAAGAATTTAAGGTTCCTGCAGTTTAATCAAGGAGAATAAAGTGACAATCACTCTATAAATTAAACCTTCAAAATTTCAGTGGTGAAAGATTGTAGAAATGCATCTTGACTTTGATATACGGGTTTAATTGTTCAAGGTGTGGCAGAATCTATTTATTTTCTATCTCTTTGATAGCACAATAGAGAATAAAGAGATGAATCATATTGCAATCATATCTCATGAGGCAAGTAGAATCCTTGGAATTTGCCTATATTAACCATTCAAACTTGAAATTCATAAATTTCTTTTGTTGAACAGCAGCTTTTCTTAGATTGCATGACATGTGTTAGCTATACCTGAACTGTAATTAGTTCTTTTTATTTCTCTGATTGGTACTTCTACTATTTATTCTTACGCTTCTTGTTAGGATTTCTAGACTCATGGGAGTTTATTATCAGTCTTTGTTTGTTCTATGCAGAAACTTTCGGCCTGTAATTATCTGATGATCAGAGTGTGAAGTAGCATGTACCTATGATTCTCTGTCAACAATGAAACGTGTCGTGTATATCAATGATGATTCATGCCAGGATTTATATTGTGACAACCGAGTATCTAACCGGAAATATACATTATTGAATTTTCTTCCAAAGAACTTATGGGAGCAATTCAGGTTTTGATTTCTTTCCTTTGCAATCTGACATTAACTATTTAATTTATAAACTTTTCCTGCATATTCTGTATGTAAACTGCTATTTATATTTCTGTTAACACTCTTTGTGCTTATTGGGAAACATACCTACTCTTTCTTCTACATACATGTGACTTGCCATTCGATTTTATAGATGTTAATGGTTATTTACATTAAGATTTAAATCTGACTTCGTTTGCAAATTTGTATCAGAAGTACCATGCCGCCCTGTAAAATGGTTTGGTTAAAATTTCAGTTGCATATTCTAGATTTTCCTGTTTAAGAGTTAGATCAGCAAATGGCTTCGAACTGATCATGTTTCAGTGCTCTTTCATTGTGACCATTAGATTCCTATTTAATTTGTTCTCTCTTTCTTATCTGCTATTGCATCTGGTGATATTTCTTTTATTTTTGGTTGTTAACTATTTAACTCACTGCTCACAAACCTAGATAGATGCTTGTGATTTCCTCCCTAACTAATAATGAATATCTTGACCATACTCGATGGTTTTCCAGATAAATCAGTTTTGTTGATTGATTTCTTCAAGTTTCATGCTAGGATATGATTGAGGCACTCCTATTGATAACTTTTTATATTCTGCTGATCTGTACTTGCATTGCCTTTGTGTTTTGGTTATTTGTAGTTATTGACAATTATGATGAACCATGATTGTGCAAAAATGCACCAATAAACAAAAAATAATGGAACCAAATATAGTGTTTTCTTTTCCTAATAATAGTTAAATAGTTCTATTAGTTATGGACTTCATTCCAAAATGTCCTAAAGGTATCGTTGTCTGTAAATTTAAAGTACCTGACACATGTTGTATGGAATGAACCAACTGTTTTTCTTTCTTGGTTGTTTCAGGCGTTTCATGAATCAGTACTTTTTGCTGATCGCATGCCTCCAGCTATGGTCTCTCATTACACCTGTAAATCCTGCTAGCACTTGGGGTCCGCTTATTATTATCTTTGCAGTTTCTGCAACAAAAGAGGCATGGGATGACTACAATAGGTATCTTTCGGACAAGCAAGTAAACGAGAAAGAAGTATGGATTGTAAAGAATGGTGGTAGGAAACATGTATGCCTCTACTTACCAACTTCTAGTTTCTTTTGTTATAAGATCAAATATAATGGTTAGCATTTTCAGTTGTTTATTGAGCTTGTTCAAGGCACTAGATCTTTAGAATAATGCTTCACGTAAGCCAAGTATTTCCTTAGGTATTGTTGGAAGCTTGTTGTATTAAGTTCGTATGTTTGTATAATTGACTTCATCAAGACATTCTTCTAGTGCAGAAACAGTAATTTATGAGATGCAGATACTGTACCCTTAGTGGCTTTGTGGATTTATCAGTATATGGGTTTTCCCTAATTATGATGTTTTCCATGTAAATTGTTTTTTCCCATTAGGTTACTTCTGTTCTCTTTTCAGGCTTTCATAATATTGTTTTTTACATGCAAAGGAAATGCCCTCCTGTTTTAGAGTTGAGGCTCAGGACTGTATTATGTTTGCATAGTAGAGCTCAACATAGGAAGGATGGTTTTGATCTTCAATTCCTCAACAGGCAATCTCTTATCCTGTTGCTACATAGTTATGTACTAATGAACACTGAAACATATTTGATTAGAAATAATTGCAAAAAGTTATTGCAACGCTTTTGTTATCAGAGGATGTTGAGAGTTGAACAAGTGTTCTTGCAGTGGAAGCCAACTACAATTAATGGGACATTAGGGTCTTGTAGTTACAGTAACAATATCTATGTTAAGTTATTTTCAAATATAGTATATTGTAATTAAGCAAGTTAGATGTTCTGGGTCTTTGAATTGCACCTGAATTGCCTTGTTCTAGTAGCCATCGATTTTCACGTGTGCTCTGTTAGGTGGAATGTCTTACACATATTAGTGGAAATATATTTTGACTTTGTTTAATTAATGTAAGGTGATGTAGTTGATTCAGTACAAAATGCTCTATTGAAACAAGAATGAAGAATTCATTGTTTCTCTTTCAGATCCAAGCACAAGACATTCGTGTTGGTAATATAGTATGGCTACGGGAGAATGACGAAGTACCATGTGATCTTGTTTTGATTGGAACTTCTGAACCACAAGGGACTTGCTATGTTGAGGTAGCTATAAGATACAAACTGTTTTTAATATCAGTTATTTTCTTTTATTGCTATCCTATCCTTTTTTAGGATGAAAATGTTGTATGATTGACTGATGAAAGCTTGTTTTTCACATAATTAAATCCTTTATGTAGTATAATTTTTTATGATGAAAGTCCATTGCAAACATTGCATTATGACTAAATCGATGTGGGTGAGTCCTGTCCTGTTATGAAATCAAAGAGCTTTTGCGAACTTCATTATAAAAGTAAACCATGGGCTTCTGGACAAGACAGGTTACATTAATATGTTTCTAATACTTGAGTGCATTGAAACTAAAATGGTAGGAATATCATGTGATGATCATGCTAACGAAATTATTTTTTAATTATCAGTTTGTTGTTTCTTGTAATCATGCTAATGGGACGACTTTTTAGTTTTCAATTTTATGTAACATGGAAACTTGGCTTATAAGTTTGTTTATGCTGGTAAAACTCAAGTTCTTGCTCTGCAATTGTATTTTCAGACTGCTGCTCTAGATGGAGAAACTGATTTGAAGACAAGGGTAATTCCGCCTACATGTGTTGGGCTGGACTCAGAACAGTTGCACAGAATCAAGGTTACTTTTATTTCCTTAATATGCTATTAGCACCTTTCTACAGATCTCCTTATTGTTTTTCATGTTTTGTAACTTTTGTTTGAACAGGGTGTTATTGAATGTCCAAAACCAGATAAGGATATTAGAAGATTTGATGCAAATATGCGGCTGTTTCCTCCCTTTATTGATAACGATATATGCCCCTTGACCATCAATAACACTCTTCTGCAGTCATGCTATCTAAGAAATACAGAATGGGCTTGTGGAGTTGCTGTTTATACAGGCAAGTTATATAAATTTGAAGAAACTAAACATGATTTTGTCAGGGTAATTTGTACCTTATTATAGGATTGAAAATTTTACTTTTCCTGTGTGTAAGAACTCTTTTTAATGGTCAGGGTGGAGGATGGTGTAGGAACATTTGTCTATATATATATTAGAAAAATTTCATATCTTTTTTCTACTAGATTTCTTTCCAGGATATATGGAAGTTCTGAGTAGAGTATATGTATCAATCATGTATCTTTAAACCAATTTCCTGTGGTATTCAGCTTTGAAATAGTATTGAAATCCTTTTCTCCGAGCAAATCAGTAACTACTGTCTCATCTATATTCAGGCAATGAAACCAAGTTGGGAATGAGTAGGGGTATACCAGAGCCCAAACTTACTGCTATGGATGCAATGATTGACAAGCTTACTGGAGCAATATTTTTATTTCAAATTGTCGTAGTTGTTGTTCTAGGGTTTTCTGGCAACGTTTGGAAGGATACTGAAGCTCGCAAGGTAGAATTTTCTTTCGTATTTTCCTCTTTTCTGATCAAGTAATTTTTGCAGTTTCCTCGTCTGATAGAGTAGTTGAGTTTCCACTTTGATTGGATTTAAAATTAGATTATATCTTTTTAATGTTTAGATGATTTAGTTTCTCTGAGCGCAAAATTGCAGTGTGTAAGAATTAATTATGTGAAATTGTATATTCTACACTCTCTTTGCAACATGTCTTTATTCTTGAAGCATCTGCAGTCATTTCCTTGTACAGTTTTACTGGTTCTCTATAAGTTACATGAGGATACTGTTAAGTGATCTTTTGAAATTATTGGTGTATGTCTAAGTTTAAAAGTTCTTTGATTGCAGTAACATATCGCACTTTTCTTTTCCCCTTCCAGTCTGCTTACTTCTGAATTCTCTTTTCTCTCTTGCATTTTGCATAAAGGAATGAAATGACAAGTTACTGCTAGTTTATGACTAGATTTTTCTGAAGTCAAAAGATGTTTGTAAGGGCAAGATCTTCTTTGTGTGTATCATGTTTCTTGGGAAAGTCATTCTTTTATTTCTTATTGTGGAACATATTTAATCAGCTTAGATGCATCTTTATTTTTCTTATTCCTAAGAGATATTTGCTTCCATAAGTTGTACGCAACTTGGAGACAATGTAGAATCACTATGGTTCCGGTGTACACTATTATCTTAACACAAATGGAGATGTTATGTGTGCCCCCTAAACGACCCCCGTAGGGCTGTTCATGTGTTCATAAACCCTGTGGTGCCTTTGACTGCGTGCATGAACCAATCAAAGCCCTCCACATCACATATGGCAACACATACCAACACATAAAGCCCATAAGATCAACGTTCAAGGGGACCTGTAGCGATACTCTAGGAGAATATAGCTGCTATACTTCTTATGCTTCTTGTTATCTTCCTCATATATATGAGTAATAGTATTTTTCTAATTTTCTAATATTGCGATGAATTTATGATAATGATTATTATTATTATTATTATTATTGATATTTTTTTCCTAAAGCTCTATAGATCAGACTTTGGTTGTGTCTTTCTTCTGTTTTTCCTCTTTCTTTATTCTGATAGTCTAGCAATTCTTTGTATCTGATGTAGCAATGGTATGTGAAGTATCCTGAGGAAGGACCATGGTATGAGCTCTTGGTCATCCCTCTCCGTTTTGAGCTACTATGTTCAATCATGATTCCCATTTCTATAAAGGTATGCCTTCTTAATTTGTTTATAATTTTTTAAGCTTAGCCACAGTTTGCATAGCATGCTAACTTACATATGTGATGTATCATTATATATGTGCGTGTATTTGCTATTTAGTCAATTGATCAATCAATTAGCTTCTATTAGACTCCCCCAAAGCTGAATCAGCCCAAATTCATAATATATGTTTCCAATCCAAGACTGTAAACTGCAGCATCACATATCAAATCCAAATACTGACAACACTGATAATTGTGTTGTAGAAATTTAACCAAAAAGGTTCCAAAAAACTGAAAAGCAGACTAAAACCGTCATGCCTTTAACCCAAATTGAAAACACCGTAGGTTCATAAATGTCTAGCAGAAATTGAACCAAAATCTTCTAAATGAAGGCCAAATTTGTGAATAGCAAAGGGTAACTACAAGTAGTTTAGCAGGGAAGTTTATCAGCCCATGAGATAAAATTAGATGAAGGGGAAACTAATCTTGTCAGTCCTTAGAGATGAGATCTATTTAAGAGAAAAATCATGTGAGCATCCAACTTGAAGTAGAAATCTTTCTTAATATCTAGATGAGCAGGCAGCCCCGTTTTCACCACTTTGACTTATTTAACAATTAAGAAAAAGCTACTATTGCATCTTGATTAATTGTGGCCCGCATTCTACATGATTTATTTTCTCGACTTACTCATTTGAGTAAACCTATTCCATATCAAGCAAGGTATTCTGATAAAGCACTGTGTATAGGTCTCTTTAGATCTGATGAAAAGTCTATATGCCAAGTTCATTGACTGGGATGAGGAAATGTTTGATGCAGAAACTAAAACACCTGCTCATGCTGCAAAGTAAGCCTGTATTCTCTAAAATCTAAATTAGTGAATATACAATATACAATATGAGAGATTTCTCGTTTTGACTTGACTATTCTCTTTTTCAGCACAGCTATCAGTGAGGATTTGGGACAGGTTGAATATATTTTGACAGATAAAACTGGGACCCTGACAGAGAATAGAATGATCTTTAAAAGATGCTGTATTAATGGCATATTTTTTGGGAATGAAAGTGGGAATGCTCTCGAAGGTTGTATTCTCACTTGTTTTACTGAATTCTTTCAGATTTCTAGTGCAACTTCTTTACTTTCTAGTAGGAAAGTTTAGTGCATTATACTTATTCATCAGGTACATCTGCGGAAGTATTGAAATTTTGAATGATCTATCTTTACTATGCGCTTCAAAGGGATAAATTTAGCTTGGTGATCTCTAGTTGACATCAAATGCATCAAGCTAATATTATAAACTTCTTCTGGGAAAAGATTGAGGGCATTTTATAGGCCTTGCGTAGAGCATATCAGTCCACCAAACATATAATTTCCAGATTTGATGCTTTAATCTCCTTTTTGAGATCTGAGCACAATCCAAACTTAAAATGGTGCATGTTAATGTGAATTTTTTGCTGTGTGTATTCTAGTAGTATTGATGTGGTTATTTCTATTGTTTTGCTACTCTAATTCTTTTAAACTTTTATTGGCCGACCAAGTTTGTACAGCATGAGTTTCTTTTTTTTCCTTTTTTTTTCTCGCATGGAAACATAAATTGAAAGATGACAATACACTTTTGGTCTTGAGTCTCTTATTATATTTTAGCTTTTCCAAGTTTCGTATGCTGGTATCAGTGTTAATTAATATTTCATTGCTGTGGCTGGTTGCTCTTTAATAAACGTTTGCATGCATTTTAGTTGCATCAACCGTATTTTACTTTTTTAATTTGATTTACATTCTGTATTATCTGGCTGCTTACAGGCCTTCTGCAAGAAATGTGACTTGTTGTTATCTTGATTTTGTTTTGTAATCTCTCTGTTTTTGTACTTGATTTTATGATGCCATCGGTTATCTTTGTTTTGGTTTATCCATTGCCTTTAGTTATCCATATTATCTTTTTCATGATAAATTGTCTGACTAGCAATTTTTCTCTAGTTAGATGTTGAACTGCTGAATGCTGTTGCCAATTATGTACCACATGTCATCAGATTTCTCACAATCATGACACTTTGCAATACTGTTATTCCTATCAAAAGGTGAGTCACTAGTTTTATGCTTTCTGTCTATGATCTCCTTTGGTGGCTTCTAGTTTCTATTTGGAAGATTACAAGTTCTTTTGGGAGTACGTGAAAATTCAAATTCTACACAATATCAAAGATATACTGCAAGGTTGTATATATGTAATATCTTTTTCTAGTATTTGATAGCATTCCTCTGTCGCCATGTGCAGCAAAAGTGGAGCAATCTCATATAAAGCACAATCCCAGGATGAGGATGCTCTTGTTAAAGCTTCTGCTCAGCTGCATATGGTGCTTATTGGCAAAAATGGCAATATTATTGGTAGGTTTTTTCCACTTAACATCTTCGAATTTTTGTTTGTATCCTGTCATCAGAATGGCTGTTTTCTGGTGTCTTTGACTATAGCTGTGTATGGTTTTTGCTAAGTTGAGGTTTTTGCAGAAATCAACTTTAATGGCTCTATTCTTCAATATGAGGTACTGGATATACTAGAGTTCACCTCTGATCGAAAAAGAATGTCAATGGTGGTGAAAGATTGTCAGACTGGGAAGATTTTTCTCTTGTCGAAAGGCGCAGATGAGGCAATTTTTCCTTGTTCTAATTCAGGTAATTTTTGTTCCATGGGATGGCTTACATATATACTAAAATTATGCCATTTAATAAAATACTTTCTACTATTACAACAGCGGGAATACTTAAGCCTTAATTTGAGAGTTCTTTGGGTTGGGCAGCATTCTTTTTCTTTTACAGATTATGTTTTTCCTATAACTGATACGCCTTATCCATACTGAAAATCCTAACGAAAAATTTATTATATCCAGTGGATTTCCTTGGATGGTCTGAAACCAATACGATAACTTTTACAGAGCCCTTATCAATTACGTAAAGCTATTTTTGTCCTTTATTTGAAGTCGTAACCTACTGATTTTGCATAGTTACTTTGGACAGTGAAGATGTGAATGGTTTGTGGTTTTAGTAGGTAATTGTATTTCTGCTGCTACTCGTAAGTAACGTAGTCAAGGGGTCAATTGGGCTTAATTGCTGGAATTCCTAAAATGCCTTTGAACTATCAAGAAAATTAGATAGACTGCCTAGAGACTTGGGCAGTGAACTTTCAAAGGGTGATAAGAAAGGTTTTTCTTCGAGAATAAGCTTAAAGAAAAATTTACCAGGAATGTTATGTAAATCAATTAGTTAAACACATGCGACTATGATACTCAATAACTAGTGTCATACTTTAAGAAGGGGATTGGGTTGTTGATCCTAAAAATTGCAAGGAAAATAATAAAATAAAATACTGAAGTGAAAAAATAGAGGAAAGTAAGAGGAGTGGGAAAGAAAGAAAAATAGTAGGTTGTTAGAGGCTCATAAGAGGGTCATCTCATGGCCGACTGTTGGGTCGAGTTGGTTTCACAGTCCTCAATAGTAAATCTTTTTGCAATATTAAGCTAGATTGGTTTGTGGAATCTTAGCTATGGGATTTCACATATTCGAATTTTGTTAAATCTTCCTGTACAATCCAATATATTGAAGAGTCTCTTGAAATGCTCTTATTTTCCAGGGCAGCAGATAAGAACATTCATGGATGCTGTAGAACAGTATGCTCAGCTAGGATTGCGTACGCTTTGTTTGGGGTGGCGAGAGTTGAAAGAAGATGAATATATAGAATGGTCCCGTATGTTTAAAGAAGCCAGTAGCACATTAGTTGATCGGGAGGTAATCTTTATTATTTAATCCTGCCTTTTTTATAGTTAAAAAAGGGTGCTAATTCTGCATAGACTTAACTGAACAGTGGAGGCTTGCTGAGGTTTGCCAAAGATTAGAGCATGACCTTGAGATCCTTGGGGTTACCGCAATAGAGGATCGCCTGCAGGTATTTCTTCTATGAAATATTATATATATATATAGAGAGAGAGAGAGGGAGAGAGGGGGGAGTGATAGAGAGAGAGAGAGAGCGAGGGAGGGATGGAGGGAGCGAGGCTGCAGGTATTTTTTCTGTGAAATATTATATATAGAGAGAGAGGGGGAGGGAGGGATGGAAGGAGGGAGAGAGAGGAAGGGAGAGAGACTAGAATGCTATTGATACTATAGGAATAGTGTTTGCTATCTACTCTGCCATTAGATGCGTAGAATTTACTATTTGGTGGTAGTACTATTATGGATCCAAGGGCTGAAAAGTAGACAACAAACACTATTCATCTACTGTCAATATGAACCTATTGATGTGTGTGTGTGTGTGATTCATCTACTATCAATAGTTTTATAACTAAACCCATTGATATGTGTGTGTGTGTGTGTGTGTGGGCTAGAATACTATCGGTAGTAAACGGGCTGTGCTATCGATTTGTGTTCGATGATGGAGCCTCCGAATCGGCGATCGGCACTGTTGAACACGATCTATGCCACTTGAAATATTTAGAAATCAAATTTTAGATCTTTTCTACCTCATTTAAAAGACCTAACGATCAAAGGATTGCAAAATTTATAATTTTAATGGTTGATATGGTGCTTTTGCTCGTTTAACGATGTAAAGAAATCTAAATCATTGAATTTGGTTAGAAAATTCTTTAAACCATTTAAAACAAGATCTATATTCTTGATCTCAATTATAAGAATCCTATCATCACTTTTTAAAGGATATTTATTTTTAGCTGTTCATTTTTGTGTCCACTTGATGCGCAAGTGAACAATATTGAAAAAACATACTTTCAGTGGTCTAGATCATGTGTATATATACACACACACATATATAGAGTTGGGCTAGAATACTATTGAAAGCAAACGGGCTTTGTTACTGCTAATTTGTTTTCAATGTTGGAGCTTTCGAATCGACGATCGGCACGTTCATATATATATACACATACATATATATAGAGTTCGGCTAGAATACTATCGAAAGCAAACGGGCTCCGTTACTACTAATTTGTTTTCGATGTTGGAGCTTCCGAATCGACAATTGGCACAATTGAGCATGATTTAGACCATTTGAAGCATTTAGAAATCAAATTTCATATTTTTCCTGCATTGTTCTCTTGTGCATCAAAATGAATGGAACAATGAACGGCTGAAAATAAATGACCTTCAGAAATTAATAATAGAAATTTTATATTCAAGATCAAGGGTGTAGATCTTGTTTTAAATAAATTAAAAAAAATTATAACAAAAATTCACCTGATTTGAATTCTTTTACACTGTTAAACGAGCAGCTGCCTAGTATCGATTGTTAAAATTATAAATTTTGTGACCCTTTGATTATTAGATCAATGGTGTAAAAAATGCATGAAATTTGATTTATAGATACTTTAAATGTATAGATCATATTTAATCGTACGTATCGTCGATTTAGAAGCTCTATCATCGAAAAACAAATTCGTAGTAACGAGCCTGCCCGCAACCGATAGCATTCTAGCTCAACTCTCTCTCTCTCTCTCTCTCTCTCTCTCTCTCTCTCTCTCTCTCTCTATATATATATATATATATATATATATATATATATTTGTCTATCTTGATTTTCATCAATGCCCTTTAGACATTTAATTTATTATTGACTTACCTATATGCCTCTATACTTAATTTGATTTTTCATTATATTGCTCTACTATGTGTTCTTGGCAGGATGGGGTACCAGAAACTATTGAAATACTGAGGAAGGCTGGAATCAACTTCTGGATGTTGACTGGTGATAAGCAAAGCACGGCTATTCAAATTGCTCTTCTTTGCAATTTTATTTCATCAGGTACTCCACCTGTAGTTTACATCCATATCTTACCATCAACCACTTCTGCTTTACTTCTGATAGGCAAGCATACTGATGAAGAAAGTTTAGTTGACTATCCTATCTTAAAAGAGTTAAGATAAATGTATCTTATGCTAGTGTGTGCGCTATTATTTTGATAAAGAAATTGGATAAATGTATCTTATGCTAGTGTGTGTGCGCATTATTTTGGTAAATTACATTTTGCATTGGCCTCAGAACCCAAGGGACAACTGTTGTTTATCAATGGGAAAACCGAAGATGAAGTGGCAAGAAGCTTAGAGAGAGTACTGCTTACAATGAGGATAACTACTTCTGAACCTAAGGTACGACATACTATGCTGTTCTTATTTGCTGCCGTCTTGCATTGTACTGTTGAAATATTAGAAACACATGTGAATGGAAATGGAACATCATTCACATTGCTATCTATAATTTGTATTCTGACTCACATCAGCAAGACGATTTTGTCATATTAGTTTGGTATATGTCAGCAAAGTATTCCTTATCCAAAGTCTGAAGTTAGTTGCAAAACATGCAACAGACATCTGTATGGTTATGTTGAATTGAAGTTGAGTACGATAGTCAAAAAATCAAATGTACGCTGAGAATATTTGATTGTCTGAAGTGTACTTGATTTCCCAACATGTTCAGCAAGATTCAGGCTGGATGCTTGGGCGCATGTGCTGCCTATTTTTTTAGTAATTCTTTTTTCTTATTTGTGGACTCTGTACTGATGTCATTCTTGCTACACAGGAGTTGGCATTCGTTGTGGATGGTTGGGCCCTTGAAATTATTCTAAAGCAATATAAAGAAGCTTTCACTGAGTTGGCAATTCTAACAAGAACAGCAATCTGCTGCCGTGTGACACCTTCACAGAAAGCTCAGGTACTTCCTTTATGTCTGTTGTTTATTTGTTACTTTACACAACAGTTTGTACCACCTATATTATTCATCACTGGTCAACATTGTTTATCTTATAACTTATGCTAATCATTGGTATGTATTCTGTCTGTGTTGTGTATTATACCAACTTGGTTGGAGGGGATATTATGTAATCTTAATCTGTAGAATTGGAATTGTTGTTTTATTGTACCAGAGAATTTTTATATATTTAATGCCGTAATGATGAGAAGGAAAACAAAAGAGAAGTTGAACAGAGATTTTTCTTTCCGAATGGGCTACCTGCAAGCCTGCCACCTGTGAGGAAATTTATCCCTAATTAGTGAGTACAATAAGTATCGAAAAGAGGATTAGTTGGGAGATTTGGTTTGCATTTTTGAATGAAGTTTTTTGCCTACATCTCTCTCTCTCTCTCTCTCTCTCTCTCTCTCTCTCTCTCTCACTTTTCCATCCAGTTCACTTTTCATGTCCTTTCCTCTCCTTTCCTCTCCATCACTTGTCCCTAATCTTTCTCTGCTCTGTAGTTAACGGCGTTTTCTTCTCTACCTTTAATGTTTGTTTCTCTCTCTTCTATCCTCCGGTTTAACCAATAGACTTAAGGACACCCGAAATGTCCTGCAAATCGAGGATTTGGTCTAATTTGCCATGAAGAAAGTCAGGAGCTACCGATAAATATCTTCTTTCTTAATAGCACCTTTCTAAATTACACCTGACACATCTATTTGTGTTCCCAAGGCTTTCCATTAGTCTGCTTGTTTTGGCTGTTTTGATTGAAATTGGGATCTTTTATTGTACTTCAATGTCTTGGCTTCTGATCTTGAGTATTTTGACTAGGAAAGCATTATCATTGTTTGATGTAGCTAACAGAAAATTGTGCCTTCGAATGTTCTCAGGTGCTGAAGATATCAATTTTCTTGCCTTCACCTCGTTTTCATTTGCAACTCCTCTTTTATATGTGCATATCTATATGTTTGTCTGCATGCATCTTATTGGGTACTTAATGGTCCTTACTAAATCTCCAAAACATTATTCACAGCTAGTTGAGCTCCTGAAGTCCTGTGATTACCGAACTTTGGCAATTGGTGATGGTGGAAATGATGTAAGGATGATACAACAGGCTGACATCGGTGTGGGAATCAGTGGAAGGGAAGGACTCCAAGCTGCAAGGGCCTCTGATTATAGCATTGGGAGTGAGTCTAAAATCATGATTGGTTATTTTAGATTCTTGGTCACTATGAAACCTACCTGTATAGATTTTTCTGACTACTCATTTGATTGGTATGCCTTCTTTCAAATTCTTTCAGTGTTTCTGAAGGCTTCTATTTTGCTGACACATGTAGTACTATTACTTGTCTAGTTGTCTATCCACTAACTAGGAATAGTATTCACAATTGAGATTTTTCTAAGGTCGAAGTTTCCAGTTAGCATTGTTGATACATCAGCTCTGTTAGATATGAGCTACTCCAGACTTATGTTTGCTTACCTTGAACGAGTTCAAAGGCTCTTACTAGATTAATCTTCTTTGATTGTGTTGCAGATAGTTATGCTTACTGAAGCAGCACAGAAATTCAAATTTTAGTATATCCGACAAATGGAATGAGTTTGCATCAGACATTGTAGAATCTTCATGATAACCAGTCCTATTTTTTTCTTCCCTTTGCTGTTAGTTCTTTGCTTGCACCTATAAAATGTGTTCAAAACCAGTGATTTCTCCAGTAAACATTTGTGCATTGACTTGAGAGAATATCTTGATAGTTAAGAAAATGGGCATATTAGGATATTTTTAACTCTTCATTTATTGAGATTAATGAATATTTTGATATTTATGAAAATGAACATACTAGGTACTTTTTCATTTAACTCCTATACACTTGGTTTTATTAATCTTTCTGTGATGATGCTAGTTATCTGCTTTATAGTGGGCAATGTAACTTTGTCTTAAATTCTGTAACCATTTGGCGCCATTTCTGCAGAGTTTAGGTTCCTGAAAAGGTTGATACTTGTCCATGGCCGATATTCATACAACCGCACGGCATTTCTTTCACAGTATTCTTTCTACAAGTCTCTATTGATTTGCTTTATACAGATTATGTAAGTTCTATATTGATTCGCTCCATTCTATAATTTCTTTTGGTTAGCTTCATGACTACTAGTACTGATGTCGGATGCTCTGTAGTTTTTCATTTTTGTCAGGTATCTCTGGAACTAGCTTATTCAACTCTGTGAGCCTGATGGCTTATAACGTCTTCTACACGAGTATACCTGTTTTGACTGTTGTTCTTGACAAGGATTTATCTGAAAGGACGGTGATGCAACATCCCCAGATCCTAATTTATTGTCAGGCTGGAAGGTAGTGAGAATGCCTTTATAGTTTAGCGCACTTTTTTTTGGACTTATAGTTATATTGACTGTACAAGATAGCATGGTATATATAGAAGTTCCTGGGTTACTTATGTCTGACTTCTCAGGCTTCTAAATCCATGTACTTTTGCTGGATGGTTTGGACGGTCAGTATACCATGTAAGTACAGGCTTTTGTATTTTACTCAATGATGTTTTGCTTATTGCGTACATTAAGTTCCTCATCTTTTATGCTGTTACTTGCTCTTCATGTATTTGCCTTGTGGTGAATCCTGATTTAGATTACTCTTTTACCCAGAAATAATATACATCAAATCCTTACTGCTTGCGTTATCTTTTCCTCAGCGATAGCAATAATCCAGAAGGAGATAGTAATCATGCTTTTCAAAATACTAACTTGAACAATTTCAGCTTTTCTGGGCTCTAATGATCCTATAATCTTAGGCGATTGTCGTTTTCTTGATAACCATCCATGCATATGCTGATGAGAAAAGCGAGATGGAAGAGCTTTCAATGGTCGCTCTCTCAGGATGTATTTGGTTGCAGGCATTTGTTGTCACACTGGAGATGAAGTAGGCATTTCTGATTGATTTGTCTGTCTTGTATCTTAGTCTAAAATAATTGAAATTATTATCTATTTTTATTTTTTTCTTTCTTTCTATATGCAGTTCTCTCACTATTCTGCAAATTCTCGCTATATGGGGAAACTTCGTGGCTTTCTATGTCATCAACTTCATAGTCAGCAGTATACCATCAGCTGGGATGTACACCATCATGTTTCGCCTTTGTAGGCAACCTTCTTACTGGATAACTATGGTTGTAAGTACCATTTTCATGCTTTTCTTTATCATTAATGCGCAGAAACGCAATTTGCTAGCTTTTGACGGCGGTTATTTTTCGCCAGCTCATTGTTGCACTAGGGATGGGCCCTGTTCTCGCTCTAAGATACTTCAGATTCACATACAGACCTAGCGCAATTAATATACTCCAGCAGGCAGAGCGTTCTCGTGGGCCCATCTATTCCTTGGGAATGCTCGAGTCTCAGCTCAAGTCGGTGGAGAAGGATGTCGCTTCACAATCAATAAATCAACCCAAGAGCAGGAGCTCTGTGTACGAGCCCTTGCTCTCCGATTCGCCGACAGCAACGAGAAGATCCATCGGGCCGTCGGCGTTCGACTTTTTTCAGTCTATGCCGTCCAGGATCTCGTCGTCTTACATGAGAAATTGCAAAGATAATTGATTTTTGATGCTTTTTCACTAACACACATATTATTCACAGGTCTTTTTGTTTGCCACAGGGACGATGCATACTCACGCAGAAAGGTTCTTGCAATTTTTTTTCTTTTTTTTTTTTTAACCTCTATGAGAAAAATATTAAGTCGTCAAGTTTCACACGTATTTTCTGTTGTATTATTACATTGCTAATCTTTTTCATAGATCCCAAAGTGTTGTGCACACTAGTAATTTCCTTTTTTTCTTTCATTCTGTTTAGTGGAAAAGTACGAAGTCGCCGAGTCGGCAGAGCTATCCATTTGGATATTGTGTTACCATAATAGCTATCTTTCTTCATATGTACCAAATTATTGTAGATACATGCAATTAATTAATAAGTTGCATTTTTTCTTCACGGTGCGCTGTTGGTGGATTTTATTGTTCCCTTTTCATTCCAGTTCATTCGGCCTAAGTCTTTAATTCCGGGGTTTTAAAGTTTTTATGTTTTTTTCTCTCATTCGTAATGCTGTGGTTTCATTTTTTGCATTTAACTAACTACTTTGTGATGAGCAATGTAAGTTTACAGTCCAAAAACGGTTGTTGTCCTGCAACCTTTTGTCCTTTGTGATGAGCAATGTAAATTTATGCGACGCCTAGGGCCTTTTGTTTGAACGTAAGTGGGGTGGAAGTGGGAAGTGGGAAGGGGGAAGTAGTTTTCGGTGAAAGTTGACCACTTCCGTTGTTTGGTTCATCGTAATTTTATTACGCCCGTAAGTCCAGTTCATCTAAACTAATGAATTTGACTTCGAGGGTGAAGTCAAATTCGGTGAACTAAAAGAAAAGGCAAGAGTGTTAGGGTTACCTCTACTTCTTCTCTCCTCCCAACCCAAACTCTTACCATTCTCTACAGCTTTCCTCTCCTCCCGACCAACTCACACCTTTTTTTTTTTTATTTTTTATTCTGTGTTGGAAAAATAGAAAAAGAGGGGAAAATTTGTTGAGGATAAGAGCGAAATTTTTATAATTATACATGTACATAAATATATACCTATATAATTATATTAATTTTTATTTATACTAATTTATTATTCTAAGTTACAAAATAAACAATTATATCACCTTGGAGGTAAGTATACCAGGGGTGGAAAGTTACACTTTTTACATTATCTACTTCCTACCAAACAAACAACAGAACTGCACTTACGTAGTTAGAAACAAACAGCAGAAGTGAACTAATTTTCACCCCAAGTCCACTTCCACCCCAAATCTACTTACGTTGAAACAAACATGCCCTTAAAAATGAATAGAGTTTCGAATATGAATATAAAAAAAAAGAAGAATGAAACTCAAGACGGATTTGGATTTGTGCATAAATTTTTTCTATGCATGATTTGAATTTTAATATAATGTATGTATTTTGAAATACGGTAAAGAATTTGTAAAATAATCCATCGGGAATATATGTATAGTTTTGATTGTCGGGTTCCAAATTGGATTTTGAAATTCTGCCTGGAATCTGGCATTTCGACGTCCTCAGATATAAGAGTGGCAAGACGGGAAATGTTTTCGCAACTACTAATAGTAATAATAATAATAATAATACGATTATAAAGTAAAAACTATAAGATAGTTTTGTTGTGCAGCTAATAAAGTATAGAAGTAATGCTATAATAGCATGGTATCTGAAGAAGCTTTCCTCTATAATATGGAATGTTTGATTTGAATCAGTAGTAATAAGAGAGAGCATACGCAGTTCGTTCTACACCAACAACAGTATGAAACCCACAAAACACACACTCTCACCGATCGACCCACCGACCAACCAACCAACCGGTCACACTTGACTCTAACCCAGTTTTTTTTTTTGTTGATCTTTTATAACCTCAAAAGGGGTGGTGCGTGGGGTGGGTGCTTCTTACTGCCGCCGGCGCAGGCCCGCGAGAATCATCTCCTCCTCCTCCTCCTCCGCCGCCGCCGCCCTGATGAGGCTGAGCGTCACCTCCGAGAGCTCCCTCGCGCGCGGGGTCCCGCGCCTCCGCACCTCGCCGAAGCCGTAGCCGCCGCCCTCGTAGGGCTCCCGCACCATCCGCGCCTCCCCCTCCGCCACGCGCAGCACCACCGCCGCCGCCCTCTCCAGCCCCCGCGCGCTCAGCAAACCCTCCCTCTCCGCCACCCTCATCACCTCCCCGATCCTGCGCCCCACCCCCTCCCCCTCCTCCGTCGCCCGCTCCAGGATCTCCACCGCCTCCTCCGCCGCGGGGGGCTCCACGCACAGCGCGCGCACCGCCGCCGCCGCCGCGCCCTCCTCCCGCAGCCGCGCCCGCCCCTCCGCGCCCCCGTCCGCCAGCAGCGCCGCCGCCGCCGCGCCCGCGTCCTTCCGCGCCGCCAGCCCCGCCTCCGCGTCCGCCAGCAGCCCCAGCAGGGCCCGCGCCCCGCCCGGCGCCTCCCGCGCCGCGCGCCGCGCGGCCGCCTCCGCGGCGCCCCCGCCGCGCGCCAGCAGTGCGGCCAGCGCCGCTGCGGCGCCGGCGCGCGCCGCCGGGGTCGCGGCCCCGTCGCCGGCGAGGCCGAGGAGCGCGGCGACGGCGCCGGGGCGGAGGGCGAGGATGGGGCGGGTGCGGGGGCGGGCGGCGATGTCGAGGAGGACGGCGAGGGCGCATTCGGCGTCGTCGACGGAATGACTCGGCGGCTGCTGCCGGCGTGGGTGTGGGTGGTGGTGGTCGGCGAGCCAGGCGGCGATCATGTGGGAGAAGAGGTGGTTGGGGTGGGCGTAGGTGTGCGGCAGCGGCTCCTTCGTCACCGGACACAGCCCCGCTCCAGCCCCGCGCTGCCCCGCTCCACCGTCTGCACAACATACATTTTGTCATGCATTTCAGCAGACATGGGTGGGTTATGATGCATGCAGCACATGTTACCGCTTACTCTTTTTCTTTTTTTACATTTTTTATATACAAATACTCGGAATCTATGATCTATCTATATCGTGCGTCGTCGTACGTACGTAGTAGCTAGTATACGAAAGAAAAAAATAACATAAAAAGTTAAATATATCAATGTTTTGGAGAAGGACTTGAAAATTCTACAGCAACGGAAAATTAGAGATAATATATTTATGTAACTAAAAATAGATGCGCTTTTGAATCTACTTGAAAAGTTCACGATGCATGATCTAGAGTGCATGTTTGAGATCGTAATCCTCACCGCGCGTACTCTATTAACTCAAATCCAAGAAGATCAAAACTCTCCAAAATTCCACGACCAAAACATATGATCTCAACATAAATCAACCAAGAAAAAACAAAGAGATCGAGGAGATTTGCAACATTTCATCTTCCTCATATCGGATCCGTCAAACTTGCAAAATAAATTAAGGGAAATAATTAAAAGAATCAAAAAGAGAACTAGAAAAACAAGACTAAAGAAGAATGTTGGAAAAAAATATATATTCAAAAGTAGAATTAACCCATTAACCTCTAATTGAAGCCCTTAATTTATTAGAGAACCATTTTTTCTTTAAATTTTTTTTTCTGAAAAAAGAAAGAAACCTCATTAAGTAGTACTACATAATAATTAAAGAAAACCCACTACATTTTACCTCTCATCAAAAGTTAATAAGAAAAAAGAAAAACAGAGAAAACCTTGTTGTTACATAGTAATAAATTAAAAAAAAATACTTATGTTATTATCTCCCATTATCCACAAATCCAAAACAAAAACAGCAAAATCCTACAACCAAAACATATGATCTAATAAAACGAAAAACAAACCCCCCCCCCCCAAAAAAAAAAACAAAAAGAGAGGAGAGCTGTGGATTCAATACCGCTTGTGCGCGAATGTGTTACCGTGTTTATTAATAATATTTTATATATAATATATAATATGGTATCAGAGTCAATTCTAAATACTCACGTATCCAGAAGCGACGATGACGGGATCCTGCATGGGCTGCGTCGACGTCCAACCGCCGCTCCGGAAGCACTGCAGCGGCACCGCGTTCTCCGCCGACTTCTTGAAGCACACCTCCAAGAGCCCCGCGAGCGCCGCCTCCATTTCGTCGTACGCCTCCCCCGCGCCCCGACGTCCCCCTCTCGATCCTCCCCGCCGCCGCCCGCACCGCCCGCTCCAGCTCCTCCCGCACCGTCGTCGTCGTCGTCGTCGTCGTTCCCCGCTCCCCCCGCGCCCCTTCCGATCGCATCCTCCTCCTCCTTCGCTTTGCCGCTGCTGCCGCTGCGGCCGAGCAACTTGGCGGCTTTGCCCCTGATCAGCGCCGCCCATTTGCCCTTCTTGTCCTTCATGGGACCTTGCTGGGGGAGCGTTTCTTCGAGTGGTTGTTGTTCTTGGTTTCGGGCTCCGTCGCCGTCGCATTCGCCGCTTCCGCCGCCGTGGCCTTGGGCGGCGCCGACGCCTGTGGAGGACGAGGCCTCGTCCATGGCTTCTTCTTCGTGGGTCTCTCTCTCTCTCTCTCTCTCTGGTCTCTACAGGTTCTTGGAGTGGGGGTTGTGGGGAAGGAGATGAACGTATACGTAGAGAAGGGTTTGTTTCTTAATTGGAGCGAGGGTGAAAGAGTAGAGAAGCTTATAAAGGAGGGAAATGGTGCAAGAGTACTTGTCCTTAAATAATAGTTGTGTAAAATGCACGAAGACCCCCTCTCCTATAGGGGCTTTTGAAATAACCCCTTTATCTTTTTATTTTCTTTTTTGGTAATTTCTTTGACTTACTTTTTCAGTCCATTACACGAATACTTGATTTTTTGAAAAATTTGGAAGAAACTTTTGTTGCAAAAATAACCATTTTAATGCTCTATTTTTAATAGTTAGGGACTAAAGTAATATTTTAAAAAAATATCAATCAAGAACTATATACTATTATTCCTTACATCTAAATCATAGGAACTAATTAAGGTGCAGTAGTAAGATAGTATAAAGAGTCATCTATGTATTAAATGAGATAAAAGAGGTAAATATATATCATACATCTCACTCATCCAAAATTAAATTTTTTTTATTTGTCACATGAAAAACCTCTCACTTATAGTCTGTTTTGAAATAACTTTGTTTTTTTTTTTTTTTTTTTTTTTTTTAGTGTAATTTCTTAGCTTACTTTTTTACTTTCTACACGAACAATTTATTTTTTAAATAATTTGAAAAAAAAAAAGAGTTAACTTTTGTAACAAAATAATGATTTCAATGCTCTACTTTTAATAGCTAGGACTTAGAGTGATATTAAAAAACAAAATAATCAAGAACCACATATTTAAATCTAAATCACAGGGTCTAAGGTGCAAAAATGGGATAGTACAGGGTGGCCTTTTATACATTTTACGCTCAGCACTCTCGGGCCGTTTTGGTCGTTATCATACAGTTGCGTCCCAAAATATTTTTTCTTTTTTCGTATGTAATATTGTATTTCGTATATCGCGATGAGTCGGTTATCGATTCTACTGGAGAACACAGCAGTATATTCCTATATCTCACTACCAAACTAAGCCTTAGGCTTCGTTTAGTATTGCGGAGAGATCGTAACTAAGCCTTAGGCTTCGTTTAGTATTGCGGAGAGATCATATTACGTACGGTAAGAAAGTATGTTGGGAAAATTTTATGTTTGTTTCCGTATGTAATATTACGTTCCGCATATCGCGATGAGTCGGTTATGCTATATTTTTTACGATTCTACTGGAGAACGCGAAAGTATCTCTCTATATGTTTTTTTCACAACTCAATTTTATCTAATAACGTTAGATAGGCCTTAAGACCAAACTAGGCCTCAGTAGACTCGGTCGATTTTTCATAAAATAGTGGATTGAATCGAACCATTTGATTTTACTGTTCTCTCAATCAGACCGATCGAAAACATAAATTAGTTTGATTGGTTCGATTCAATTCGATCGGTGTGGACCTAAATGGACCTAAATTTCTAAGTTGGACCTTCATAATTATAATATAGCAAAATTTTTGACTTGCTAGTTTAAAAATTCAAACGATTTATTTTTAAGGGATAATTGCCTATATACCCCTCATGCATCTGAAAATATTCGATCTACCCTTATTTTTTTTTTCTTTCTAAAATGCCCCTCATACGTTCCACCGTTATTACAAAATACCCCAGCTTATCTTCTCATTAAGTTAATGCGGATTAAACGTGAGTTAAATATCTACCACAGTTAAAAAAAATTAAAATACCAATTTTGCCCTTAACTTAAGGGCAAATAAGAAAGGTTGGTGACGGTAGAGGGGTATATTAGAAAAAATCAAAAGTCGAAATACTTTTGTGCCCTTGACTTTAAGGGCAAATAAGAAAGACAGTGATGGTAGAAGGGTATATTTGAAAAGGACAAAATAGTAATTTTACAGAGATAACAGAGTTACTTAACAGATTTTAACTCTAAGGGTATATTAGAAATAGGTTGGAACGTAGGAGGGGTATTTTCAATATTAGCCTTCTAAGAGGGGTAAATCGAAAAATCGGGAACTTTTCAGGGGTATATAAGCAATTGCCCCTATTTTTAAATTTAATTTATATTAAAATAATTAAGAGAAAATAATAACAAAAATGTTATGCACTTTCAATAATATTTTAAAGGGGTAATTAAATCAATGGTCCCTAACCTTTACACTATTTTTCAATTTGATCCCAACTTTTTTTTGCAATCAAGTCCCTAATCTTTTGATTTCATTTCAATTAAGTCCCAACTATTAGATAGTTAAAATTGATGAAAAATGCCACGCCGCGATGGTAACCACAGGCACCATGCGGTACACGGTGGCATGTCGACGGATTGCAAAAAAAAATGATTGAGTACCAAATTGAAAAATAATGTAAAGGTTAGGGACCAAGTTGAAAAATGGTGCAAAGGTTGAGGACCAACGGTGTAATTAATCTATTAAATTTATAAATTCAAAAAAAAATTTAATTTAAAATTTAAATTTTGATTTTGAATTCAAATTTAAATTAGAATTCAAATTTTGATTTTTGTATTTAATTTTTAATTTTTAATTTTTAATTTTTAATTCAAATTAACATTTGGAATTCTAAATTCTAATTTAATTTCAAACTTCAATTTGAAATTTCAAATTTAAAATATGAATTTGAATTCGAAGTTTAAATTCAAATTTAGAATTGAAATCAAATCTTAAATTCAAATTTAAATTTTAAATTCAAATTTAAAATTTAAAATCAAAACTTTGAATATAATTTTAAATTTAAATTCATATTTTAAATTTAAATTTTTGTTTCAAAACTTTTATTTTAAATGTAAATTGAAATATCAAAATCAAAATCAAAATTTTAATTTTTAAATTCAAATTCAAAATTTTAATTTCTCGTTAGTTTAAAATTTTAATTTAATATTATTTTTGAATTTAAATTTAAAATTTTGAAATTTTTTTAGGGATTTAAATGAAAAATGAGCAATGTTTAGAGACCTAATGACATGTAAAGTTGCCAAGGTTTAGCGCGCATTAATTCCATTAATTTTAATAGTTTTTTTTAACAGTTGGAACCTAATTGAAAAAAATTTAGAGATTAGGGACTCAATTGCAAAAAAAAAAAAAAAAAAAAAAAATGGATACTCAAATGAAAATTGGTAGAAAGGTTGGGACTACCGGTGTAATTAACCCTATTTTAAAAGATAACATATATAGTTCAATTTTCAATCTAATAAAATATTTGGCTTGTTTAATCAGTTAATTCAATTGGTTTGAGTTTCAAATTTGAAACCCAAACCGAACACCAAAACCCAAATTTTAGATCAATTCAAACTGTGTTTAACTTGAAAAACCGGTCAAATTGGACTTTATTGACGGAATTAGGGTGATTCGGTTCGATAAGCCATGATTTAATCACGAGGCGCAAAAATATATACTAATAAATTTTTTTGAATAAATAAGATTTTAGTTACTCAAATTTTTGACGAAAAAAAATATTAATTGGATAATTATTAATGTAAGAACCTATTAACTTTATTTATTTTTTTAATTTACACACGCTTAACTTTTAACTATTTTATTTGCATTATTCCATTCGAGTAACATAATTAAGAATTTTACTAAATCTAATACTAATTCTATTGGCCATTCAATTTTATAATTTTTATAAATAAAGTTATAATAATTTATGACTATTATATTGCAAAGTTATTAAATTTAGCATAATATTTTATTTAGTTTAATAAAATAGCTTATCCAAAATAATTAGAACGTTAAGATTGTATTAAATAAAATATTTAAACTTGTAGGACTTATTTCAAAATGTTCTATAATTAAGTACAAATCACCTATAAAACATAAGAATTAAGAAGAGAGATCCTTTTACTATATAGCACCAAATTTTTTATTTACAAAGTACGTATACCCATATATTTTAGAAATTAACTAAAACATTATATTTGGTCTATACGTGTCTCGCTTTGTCACGGCTCTCTTCGACCAAAAGGCGAAAATATTCTCTCTTTTTTCTTTTTTTTCTATGATAATTAATAGAGTTTTTTTTTGCAAATAGTCCCCGACAAATTTTATTTTCAAAAATAGCCCGTGTAAAATTTATTTGCAAACGGTTCCCCGTCCATGCCACGCCACGCCACGCGACGGCCAGCCTGTGTTCAAGTTGAACACGGTGAACTATTCACCATGTTTAGACACGGTGAATGGTTCGCCGTATCTAATGTATTCTTTTGCCCGCGCACCCGCGCCTCGTATTTGTCTTAGACACGGTGAATCGTTCATCGCGTTTAGACACGGTGAACCATTCACCGTGTCTAATCTGGTACTCTTTGCCACGGGGGTGGCATTTGTATTAGACACGGTGATGCAATCACTGTGTCTAGACACGGTAAATGGTTCACCGTGTCTAGACACGGTGATTCAATCACCGTGTTCTTCTTGAATAACCCCCCTCCGCGTCTCGCTCTCTCTCTCTCTCTCTCTCTCTCTCTCGTCTCTCGCTATCTCTCCCGCTCTCTCTCTCTCTTGCCGACGCCGACGCCGCCGTTTGCCGCCGACGCCGCCTCTTCCCCGAGGTAGCCCCCCACCTCTCTCTCTCTCTCTCTCTCTCTCTCTCTCTCTGTCCTCTCTCTCATTCTCTCTCTCCGTCTCTCGTGGCCGACCCGCCCGCCGCCCCGGCCTCACCCAGTGGGGCTTCTCACAGTGAGGTGAGAAGCCCCACTGTGAGCCCTTCCTCTCCCTTCCTCTCACTCTCACTCTCTCTCACTCTCACTGTCCCCACTGTGAGAAGCCCTTGCATAGTGGTCCCCCTCGGGAGGGGGACATTCTCACCGTCGGTCCCCCTTCCTGTATTGGGGCTTTCTCACCGTGATGAGAAACCCCCCCCGGTCCTCTCGGGGGGACCTTCTCACCCCCCCGCTTCTCACCGTGACGGTGATAGTGAGAAGCCACCCCCTCGCATTGGTGCTTCTCACCGTGATGAGAAGCCCCCTCGCTGCTTGGTTCTTCTCAATGTGCGAAGCCTCGCGAGGCTTCTCACAGTGAGAAGACCCCATGCACAGTGGCTTCTCACTGTCAGATACAGTGAGAAGCCCCCCCGCTAACAAAGTGAGAAGCCACTGTGAGGCTTCTCACAGTGAGACCACCCCCCCCCCCGGCTTCTCACTGTCAAAATACTCTGTGAGACTCACAGAGGCATCTCACAATGAGAATCCTTTGTGAGGTCTTTCACTATGCAAACCCCCATCAGAGAGTTCTTTCACTGATTGTTCTCGGTGTCTTTCTCACAGATCAATCCTTATCTCTTAAATCGCACGTAGTCGTGCTACCGCTTGTACAATGGTAATACCGTTTTTTACCCTCTCTTTTGTTCTATGTTACAAATGTCATATGTCTTGAGTTTAATATTTTTTTACATATGAATATATGACTTTAGAACTTTATATCTAGTGACATTATTCTTTTCTATATCCATTGGGACGAAAATTTTGTCGAGAACAATAATGTACGACGATATGTTGGTGGCCATAAAGAATTGGTTGCGGTACCACGTGGTATAAAATATCGGGATTTAGAGATGGAGATATACAATGTTACTAATTATGATCGAGTGGAAGACCGTCTAGGGTGTCGGTAAGTATTTGTTCATTATTAGTGTTCCTTATACTATTGAGTTATAACTAATAAGAATTATATGAAACAGGTGGAATACAGTGGCTTTTCGGGACAATGTTAGGCCCACCGACATTGAGTTTTATCATGATCAATTTGGATCAACAGTTAGAGTCTCAAGTACATAAAAGTTAATATGTGTTCATTTTTATTCAACGCTAATCTAATTATATTTTGGATATCAATTATGTTGTAGTAGTCCTAAAACTGCAACAAGATAGCCAAGTAGTGACTTATACTTTAGTATAGCATCAAGATTAGGCAGGTAATAACTTATACACGTAACATGCATTTTTCAATGCGCTTTTGTGCTTCCGGCCAATAGAGTACTACACTTTCATAAATTGTCAATACTTCGTCATCTTTCAATTGTAATTTTGCCTAATATACGCAAGTTAAATATGAGAACAATATGGTGCAATACACCTAACTAATCATATGTATTTATCACAATAGATTATATGGAGACCTTATACAGACCCAGTGTTAGAGACGCTCCCGCCATTTTGTCTGGCCGGGTCCCAGGTTTGGCGATCGAGGACCACTTTAGTCTGTTTCCACATTATTGAGCTGCATCATCCCGATCGCGTGCTTCGCCAGTTTGGCCTATTACAGCATATATCTGAACTACTGCTGGCCATACATCGCATTAATTCACGAGGTAGAGCAGATGAGGATTGGGCGGCATTTCATGCTTCATACATTGGACGCTGTAATGATAGATTAGTAGATATAGCAGAGGTGGACGCGGAGATGGATCCTGATCCCATAGGAGCTACCACTGCTTACATGCAGTGGTATTGGACGATCACTCGGCGGTGAATATCTACACCTGTACAGAGGCCACACCTTGCATATCAGCCACGTGGGCACGTTGAGAGAGTATTGGTACGATTGTAATATATCACTTCTTTTTAAATATTTATTTTTGGCAAAACTTCAAAAACCCTCCTAGTTTCAAACTTTTGCAAAATCCCGTGGTTTAAATTGTATCAAGTTAGTACCGTGGTTTCTTACTTTATCACTTTAGTACGTGGTTTGAAGTGTATCAAGTTAGTACCCTGTGGTTTTGAACTTTATCACTTTAGTACCCTGTGGTTTCACACTTTATAACTTTAGTACCTAATAATTTAAAAAACCATAGGGTACTAACTTGATACAAAATTAAAACCACAGGGTACTAAAGTGATAGAGTGCAAAACCACAGGGTACTAACTTGATACACTTCAAACCACAGAGTACTAAAGTGATAAAGTAAGAAACCATAGGGTACTAACTTGATACACTTTAAACCACATGGGGGGTTTTTGAAAAAGTGTTAAACCACCGGGGGTTTTTTGAAATTTTTTTATTTTTATATATACAATAAATTTTTAAAGCCTAATTAGATTTGTGCTTTTATTTCAGGTCGATATCGTGCAGAGATCACATTATACGATCAGACGTGTCCTGCCAGATATTTCACGAGGATCAGTATTAGATGCACTATCACACGTAGCCGATCAGATGGAAGCAGTTTTGGAGAGTTTACCTACGCTTCCTGACACTGTACCTCCACGACGAGCAGACTTTGGTGGAGCATCGACATCCGGCCATGCACCAAGATACCCACCTGTGCCATCATCACCGTCAGACCCGACATCGCCACCAGTACCAGAGGAGCCACATTTTGATTATGTTATGGACCCAGCACCGGCACCGGCACTAGGACAACTGGATCCACCTCTACCAGTTCATATATTTTATTATAGGCGCCAGCGACGTATGCAGTCTATTCGTACAGATCAGCCCTCCTCTTCAGCTCCTCCACGGCCAGACATACTACCCACGCCTGCTGTGATTGAGGGTGCTGCTATCGAGCATATCGACGACATGGAGATCTTAGAGCCTATTCAAGAGCATGGTGTTGGTCGTGGTCGCGGACGTGGTAGGCGACGTGGTCGAGGGAGGGGAAGGAGAACATGATATTATTTTCATATATTTTTGTATAACTTACTTAAATTTTGTATAAGATATGTTCATATCTTATATTGAGACTTGACTCAGCTTCTGTTGGTATTGATATATGTATTGTAATGCTGTATTGTGATGTTGTAATGTTGCATTTCATTATTACGTTGTGATGTTGTGTTGAGTTGTTGCTTTGTGAAAATGTATTGCTGTATTGCGTTGCAATTTGATTTTTCGCCGACTGACTGTGGGGGGGGTTGACATTTGTATTGGACACGGTGAATGATTTACCATGTCCAATAGAAACACCGGAACTTAGCCAAAATTTGGCTAAGTACTGGTACTTGTATTGGACACGGTGAACCATTTACCGTGTCCAATACAAATCCAATACAAATATTTGTATTGGACACGGTAAATGGTTCACCGTGTCTAAATACGGTGAATGGTTCGCCGTGTTCAACTTGAACACTGGCCCATTGACCACGGCAATGTTGCTACGGATGGCGTGACGTGACATGGGCCAGTGCTATTTTTGCAAATAAATTTTACACGGGGCTATTTTTGAAAATAAAATTTGTCGAGGGCTATTTGCAAAAAGTCCTAATTAATAACATGCCATATTGTACGGTTCGATTGACGTAATTTCTACAATTCAATCAAAAAAATGAAGAATCTTTTATATATATATAGAACTAGGCTACTATACTATTAATAGCACCAAGTCATTGGTGCTACCAAGCTTTTGGCCGTTGGATTGAGAGATGTGCGGTTAGGATGATGTGGGCCCCTAAGGTTAAGTTGGTGGTTGGTTGAATAGTATGATCTAACGGGTGAAAATCATCAAAGGGGCGGATCTAACGGTGGAAAACTTGGTAGCACGATAGCATAGTATATATATATATATATATATATATATATATATATATATATATATATATATATATATATATATATATATATATATATATATATATATATATATATATATATATATATATATATATATATATATATATAAATTTATACTCATACGAGTATAAAGAGTCCTTTGTACTCATAAGTTTTTAGCTTTCGGATGAAAAAATATGCGTTTAGGATGAGAGTGATTATAATTAGGTTGATAGTGGGCCCCCTAGGGTTGAGTGGGTGGTTGGTTGAATAGTATAATCTAATAGGTAAAAATGATTAAAAGGTAGATCTAACGGTAAAAAATTTATGAGTACAAGAGGCTCTATACTCATAAGAGTATAGTATGGGATTTATATATATATATATATATATATATATATATATATATATATATATATATATATATATATATATATATAAAATTGAGCTTCTATGCTTTTAAAAGTACCAAGTCATTGGTGCTTGTAAGTTTTTAGCCATTGAATTAATAGATGTGTGGTTAGGATGATGTGGGCCCCTTTGGGTTAAGTGGGTGGTTGGTTGAATAGTATAATCTAACGGGTAAAAATAATCAAAGGTGTAGATCTAACGGTAAAAAATTCACAAGCACCAAGTGCTTGGTGCTTTTACTATATGGGACTCTCTATATATATATATATATATATATATAGTCCGGCTACTATACTATTATGAGTATAGAGCCTCTGATACTCATAAGTTTTTGACCGTTTAACCTATCATTTAATCATTTTCATCAATTAGATTATATTATTCAATCAACAAACTACTCAATCCTAGGGAGCCCACTATCAATCTAATCATAATTATTCTTATCCTAGCCGTATATTTTTTTATTTGAACGGCCGATAAGTTATGAGTACGAAAGATTCTATACTCATATGAGTATAGAAGCCCTAGCCTATATATATATATATAGAGTCCGGCTGGTATGCTATCGATAGCACCAAGCACTTGGTGCTATCAAGTTTTCTGCCGTTGGATTAACTGTCACGCCCCGAGCCCGCCAATTCGTCGGATTCGGCTGGCGCCGGTTATAGATCGCCGAATCGATGTAGTTTCCCCCGTATTTCCAAGGCGTCGCAATCAAAACAATTACAAGGTTCCAAACAGGAACAGTATTAAATACTCAGATTGCATAAGGAAGTACCAAAAACATAATCACATCCTATGTTATTACAACATTCACTTAACATGCATATTACATCGCATTTACTTCCAAATACAATTACGTTACCACAAATTTATTACAAGTTTGATACATTTGCTCTTTAACATTCTAAGCTAGACCACCTCGGCATCAAGACTACTGACTGGGGTAGGACGCTATCTATGGAGCTACGTCCTTACCTTGCGCTGCTGCTGCGCCGCTCTCGTATGCACCTGGAAAATACCCCGAACCACGTGGGGTGAGAACTATATAAATACGGTTCCGGTGGGTACGGCCACCCAAGGGAAAAGCTCGATCAACAGGTTCAAAGGAGGCAAAAACATGTTAGTCCAATAAACAGATAGATATGTAAATCTAAAAATATGCAACTAACATTATCATACTTTGCCTCACAACTGTAACGATGCAATACTATACGCAATCATGCTATAATGCAACAATCATAAGTAGACTATTTATTCTACTTTAAACTTTGCTATTTTAGCTCATGTCATTAACTTCTAAGGTTTCTATAACCCTAGATTTCCATCTCAAGTCCAACTTGCTTCTAAGGTGTCAATTACCTTAGGTTTACCATATATATCACTAGCCCTTAAGGTTCTTTCTACCTGAATCCAGCTAGCCACCCGACTCGGCCACGAGTCAATCAATAGCGGATAATCCGCACTTTGCCTGGCTCGAGGTGAAGGACCCTGTCACATGCACCTCAGCCTGCAAGCCAAGAACCACATCGCCCAACGGTCCGCCCGAAGGTCCGTGCACTGTGGTCAGGGATCCGCTCGGGAGAGGAACATGCCGCATACACCCATAGCCAAGATTCCCGATAGAGGAACATGCCACATACACCCTAGCGCTCTCTTTGTTCTTGCTCAATCATAATTCTCGAAGTTTTTCCGGTGGGAGAGGAACATGCCACATACACCCGCGGAACCAGAACTATCGAGCTCACAAATACTGGGATTCCGGAATCCACTTCCCAAGTCAAGGGTCCATAACCCTATATCATTGACCTATTTAGGTCCAATGCACTTTACACCCTAGGTCCAACTGACTCTAGGTCTAATGCCTCAATCTCATAACCTAGGTTCAGTTTAACTCTAGGCTCAGTTCTCAACCTATGTTCTTTAACACTAGATTAGATGCCACACACCTAGATCTCGACTCTAGGTTTATACTCAACCTATGTTCTTTAACACTAGGTTAGATGCCACTCGATCTATTTATCCTAGGTTCGCGACACTAGGTTCATATCTGACCTATGTTTAATAACACTAGGTTCGTTGTCATTCATGTCCAACCTATGTTTCATACATTATTCTTATTCCTCCTAGGTCCATGACACTAGGTTCATTGTAACCTATGTTTACTAACACTAGGTTAACATGTCATTCCTATTCAACCTATGTTTACTCACACTAGATTAAATGCCACTCGATCTATTCAGCATCCTAAATGTCCACATCGAGTTTACGAAGCTATCATGCATCTTGTGTAACACAATCAATAATATGTTCATAGGCATGCTCTACATGATCTCACAACGTTAACACGTAACTAGCGTTCCGCGGTCCCTAGCCTCCCCCGATGCAGAAGGCATCAGGTGTTCAAGTCCCTGCCCCCATGTTAAACAACGAAAAATTTTCGTCTTCAAAAGTCTCAGACGATAAATAAATAACAATATTGTGCAATTTAACAATTAGGGTCATGATCGATTAGTGAGTGATTTAGAACATTTTCTCCAGAAGCAAAAGCGGAGAGAGGTGAAGAGATAGGGAGGGAGGGAAACCTGCGGACTTCGTTGTCCCGCTCGACTTCGCTGACCTCGGCGAGGAAGCTCTTGAGGAGCTGATCATCGGTCTCGGCGGCCATCGACGGAGCGAGCTCCCCGGCTGGACTCTCTCTCTCTCTCTCGCTGTCTCCCTCTCTCCCTCACCATGGACGAGCCTAACAAAGCGAGAAGCATGACGAGACCGAAGAAGCCCTGGGCCTGGGGCCTGCCACAGAAGAGAGAGAGAGTCGTAAAACCTAGTTCGGAGCTAACACCCGGAGAACAATAGTGGCGCCTGGTGCGACTTTATACCGTCGTTATACGTCAACAAATCGAACCAACTCGACATTCGTGTTGGGCTCAAATTAAACCAGACTCAATCGTAATGGTGTGTTATACCCACAGGTCGGTTCTAAATATATTATTATTATTATTATTATTATTATTATTATTATTATTATTATTATTATTATTATTATTATTATTATTATTAGGCTAATTTGTATAAAATATTTATTAATTTTGAGCATTTGCAAAACTGGACCATTTTTTTTATTTTTGCATATTCGGTCCGTTTTTTTAGCAAACTGACCAAAATACCCTCATTACTTTTTCTCTCTTCCTTTTTTTTCTATCGTTCATTTTTTTTTCTCTCGCTGAGCGGAGGCAGAGGCAAAAGCGGAAATGACCCGCTTCGCCTCTTACCCTCATGCTCTCGCCCTTCGCTCTCACCCCGCACCCTCCACATTCCTCGCCTCTGATCCCGTCGAAGCCGCGTCTCGATTCTTCTTTCCATCGTCTCCGACAACGACGCCTCTCTTGTCCTTCCCCGCCCTTCTCGTCCTCTCCCTCTCTCTTTCCCTTTCCTCTGCCGCCTCCGACAACGACGCATCTTCGTTGACGCCGATACCGTAAATATAACCCCCGAACTTCTAAAGTCTTGAAGTTGCGAAGTGTGTGGGCTTGAAAGGCCTTTAGAATGATTTTAGCATTGGTCGGCACGAAGGAGAGTCGAAAAGATGCAAAATCAGCACTCTGGAGCAAAGTGTACCGGTACAACATTGATGGCTGTACCGGTACAGCAAGCAGACCGAGGGTCGAAGAATGTGGAATGATTTAAGTTGAGTTCCAAAGGAGTTGGCAAGGCTTTAGCATTGCTCGGCGTGAATTGGAGTCAAAACAATACGAGATTGAGGTTCTGGAGGCTTTCGGGTGTTCTTAGTACACGAGGTGCGAGAACGGAGCCCGAAATGCTACTTTGGACCCTGAGCCAAATCCGGCACTTGCGCGAGTAAAGTGATGATGTGAACATGATCCAAATCATGTGTGGGGAGTCTCGGTGCGATTTCAAGTGAATCGGAGACCCACAAGACCAAAAGTGAGTTGGAACGGGAGGAAACGGAACCCGAAAGGCTATGTTGGGCCGTGAGCGAATTCCGGCACTTGCACGGGTGAAATGATGATGTGGACATGACTTAAATCATGTTTGGAGAGTCTCGGTTCGATTTGAAACGAATCGGATGTCAAACGGGCCAAAAGTGAGTTGAAATGGAGAAGAAACGGACGAAAGCTGAAATTTGGTTAAGTCCTGAAAATTGGCTGTAGAAAATAGTTCTCGGGTTGGCTGTTGCGAAATCACATTACCGGTAATGGGAGTAATCTGTACCGGTACAACTTGGGCTGGCAGCACAGATTTGGTCTGTTGCAAATAAGAATTGTTGGAGGGACCTTAGAGCAATTGTGCAGGGGGTTAAGTGTATAGAGAGGTAAAAACACTCTCTTCTCTCCCTCTCCCTCACTCAGATCCCTCACTCCCTCTCTCTCTCTGTCGACAGCAAGAAGAAGAAGAAGAGAAGGGAAAAAAAGAAAGAAAGAAAGAAAAGGAGAAGGAAAAGAAGAAAAAGAAGGAGAAGATGATGGAGATCAAGATGGTGAACTCCATGGCCATCCTCCTCCTCTTCCTTGGGCTTGGGGCAAGCTTGTAGAGGTAAGCTTCTAAGCTCCCTCTCATGGTAGATCTTCTAGGAATGGGTTTTAAACCCTAGATTTGGAGATTTGATCTCCTTGCATGTTTTAGAACCTTGTAGAGACTTGGAAACACATGAAAATCATGTGTTCTTCAAGGTGCTCTAATGGTGGATTTCTAGGGTTTGTTCTAAACACCCTAGGGATGGTTCTAATGCTCTTAGATAAGCTCCTAGACATCCAACAAGCTCTCTTTTGCTTGTTCTAAGGATCAAAACGGTGGGTTTCGCAAAAATGCGAAACCTAAGGTTAAAAAGGGGGTTTTTAGAAATAGATGAGTTTGATCTCATTTGACCCCATGCAAACCTAATTGGGGGTGCAACGAACGCGTTGGCGTGCTCGGTTCGGTGATCCGACGAGTACAAAGTTATTAATAAAATACTAAATTTTAACAGATGTCCGCAGCACGCAAGATATAGCTCCTAAATTCATGAAAACTGAACTGGAGCATCGTGAAGGCGTAAGTTAACGCGGGGAAGTCTCGGATCGAGATTCGGAGGCCGTTCGGTTGGTCGCGCAAGAGTCCGAGCCAAACCGGGTCGAGAGTGCAGCGGGAGGCCGATTGCAAGTGTCGACAAGCAATTGAAGTGCGAATCGAGGTGGGTTGTGTTTACCGAAGCGACTAGGTAGCCTGTATGTCTAAGAGTCATATAAATCTTATTGATGTATGTTCAATAATGCTAAGTAGATGCAAGTAAATGAATGTAATGCATGATAGTAGCATAAAGTACAATGCTAGAAGAGTAAAAGCGTGCATGCTTAGCATAGTGGATACTTGATGAACATGACTATGGCATAATATAGAAATGCTAGTGAACAAGTAAGCATGAGGTAAATGAAATGCTAAATATAAGAATGGTAAGTAAAGAATGTGAGTCATGGACTAAATACACAAATAGATCGAGTGGCATTTAACCTAATGTAAAGAACATAGGTTATAGTAAATCTAGAGTCGAGGGACCTAGATCGAGTGGCATATAACTTAGTGTAAAAGAACATAAGTTGTAGTAAACCTAGAGTCATATGGATCTAGGTAAAGGACAGTGAACCTAGTGTCAAGGACATAGGTCGAACAGAGATGGCAATGGACCTAGTATTAGTAAACCTAGGTCAAGTTAGAATGACATTGAACCTAGAGTTAAGTCAACCTAGGTTATGTGACAAGAACTGAGCCCTAGTGTCAAGTAGACCTAGGAGGTAAAGACATTGGACCTAGAGGGTCGTCTCTTGAGGGCCTAGCTAACCCTCAAGCTAAGTGGAACGGATTCATGGAATCCCGAGAAATGGACACCAAGTGGGTGTCGGGCGTGTGCGACGATTTCGCCGTCCAGGGCTATACCACCGACGTGGCGATGTGCGACGATTTCGCCGCCGGGTGAGGGAGCCAAGTTGAGTTTGATACCGGTTGAGCCGGGTTGAGGATCAAACAGCCAGGAGTGACTGAAACCATGGCTGGGTAAGTACGATACGGTCGCCGCCAGGAGGCTGGGAAGTGACTCGAACCATTGTTGGGTGAGGTGCGACTAGTTCGCCGCCACATGGTTAGGTCACGACCTCAGTCCTCGCTGGGTAAGTACGCCGTGTTCGCCACCAGAATGGCTATGTCAAGTGACAGCTGGGTTCCGCGTGTGCGACGATTTCGCCGCGATGAGGCTGAGTCACAGAGGGCGGCAGGCTGTTGGCAGCCGAGGTAGTTGTGAGACGTCCAACGCCTCTGGCTAGGCAGCGGGCGGATTATCCGCATTTGATTGACTCAAGACCGAGTCGGGTGGCATAGTGAGCTAAGGTAGAAATGACCTTAGATATGGTTGCTAATTAGCATAAGTGCCCAAGGATAAAGGTTAAAGTGTATGAATAGCTAACTTAATGAATAGCTAAGTTGAGAATGAAATGGTCAAAATAAAGAATAGCAATAAAATAAAGAAAAGCTGAAAATGGTTATAAAGTTGCATATTTCATATTGTGAGGCATGTTTTTATGTTAGTTGCAAATTATATATCTATAGATGTTTTTGGACTAACATATCTGCAGTGCCTCCTTGGACCTATTGGTCGAGCTTTTCCCTTGGGTGGCCGTACCCACTGGGAACTATATTTATATAGTTCTCACCCCCGTGTGGTTTGGGGGTGTTTCCCAGGTATGTTCGTGAGCGGCGCAGCAGCAGCAGCGCGAGGCAAGGGCGTAGCTCAGTAGATAGCGCCCTACCAGGAGACCAGAGATAGAAGTACCCCAGTTGACAGAGCCTAGGGGTATAGTGGGTAAAGAAAGCAAGTTGTAATAAATTGTACTAAGTTGTAATAACTAGATTGTGTTAGGGAGTCTTAAGCATGAATGTAAAAGTGTAAAATTAAATCTGGGACGAATGTTTGAAATAGCAAGTAGCTGCATTTATGTTTCGATACTTCCTTATGCAATCTGATTGATATCAGTTCCTAGTTGGAACATTCTTGTGATTGTATGGATTGCGATGCCTTGGACGTACAGGGGAGACTCTGTCCGAGTACAGAGGAAACTCTGGCCGTCCGGCGGTCTGTTCGACGGCGCCGCGAAACCGACCAAATAGGAGGGTCGCGGGCGTGATAAAGAAAGGTCGCTGTAGCTTTCCTGTCACGCCCCGGGACGGGCATGGCCTTCCCAGTAGCGTGCCCAGACCCGCCATATGTCAACACATACAAGGCGTTTACCAAAAACAGCGAAAATAAAACAATAATAGGTTATATCTAGATATATATCAGAGCCACAAACAACTAGTTCGATAACAAGTAAAAAAGATAATAAACTGAGCAAATAAAGTAGAAGTATAGGGTTATACATCGTCTAATCACAAATCTACAAAAATATGGTGGTCTCACTATATACAGGTACACTCTCAACCTCTCCAAAATAGAATATAAAAGTGGTTAACCACCTATCGAAACGGTCGCTCGCAGAACGCAGCTAACCCGAGGCAACACCCTTGCTGCGGTCCCTAGCCTCCCCCGATGCAGAAGGCATCAGGGGTTCAAGTCCCCGCCCCCATGTTAAACGACGAAAAATTCTCGTCTTCAAAAGTCTCAAACGATAAATAAATAACAATATTGTGCAGTTTAACAATTAGGGTCGTGATCGATTAGTGAGTGATTTAGAACATTTTCTCCAGAAGCAAAAGCCGAGAGAGGTGAAGAGATAGGGAGGGAGGGAAACCTGCGGACTTCGTTGTCCCGCTTGACTTAAGCTCTTGAGGAGCTGATCATCGGTCTCGGCGGCCATCGACGGAGCGAGCTCCCCGGCTGGACTCTCTCTCTCTCTCGCTGTCTCCCTCTCTCCCTCACCATGGACGAGCCTAACAAAGCGAGAGGCACGACGAGACCGAAGAAGCCCTGGACCTGGGGCCTGCCACAGAAGAGAGAGAGAGTCGTAAAACCTAGGTCGGAGCTAACACCCGGAGAACAATAGTGGCGCCTGGTGCGCCTTTATACCGTCGTTATACGTCAACAAATCGAACCAAATCGACATTCGTGTTGGGCTCAAATTAAACTAGACTCAACTGTAAAGGTGTGTTATACCCACGTTGGTTCTAAATAAATTATTATTATTATTATTATTATTATTATTATTATTATTAGGCTAATTTGTATAAAATATTTATTAATTTTGAGCTTTTGCAAAACTGGACTATTTTTTTTATTTTTGCATATTCGGTCCATTTTTTTAGCAAACTGACCAAAATACCCTTATTACTTTTTCTTTTTTCTTTTTTTTTCTTTCGTTCATTTTTTTTTCTTCTCTGAGTGAGCGAGAGCGAAGCGGAAATGACCCGCTCGCCTCTTACCCTCATGCTCTCGCCTCGCTCTCACCCGCGCACCCTCCACATTCCTCGCCTCTGATCCCGTCGAAGCCGCATCTCGATTCTTCCTTCCATTGTCTCCGACAACGACGCCTCTCTTGCCCTTCCCCGTCTTTCTCGTCCTCTCCCTCTTTCTTTCCCTCCTCCTTTGCCGCCTCCGACAATGACGCATCTTCGTTGATGCCGATACCGTAAAGGTCGTTGTAGCTTTCCTGTCACGCCCCGGGACCGGCATGGTGTAACATACTGGACTTGCGCAAATGGCGGAGTTCGAGTATTTGACTTGAGTTCGGAGCTATTCCACATTTTCTGGAAGGTCGTTGATTGTGTTCCGACCTATGGTACGAGCACCGAGGTTGGTGGATGAGTTCCAAGCACTAAAGTCCAAAAAGTTGGATTTTAGGTTGCTCTCGGATTGCTAGTTTGGGTGCTTGTACCGGTACAACCTTGGTTGCTATACCGGTACAGCCATGATAGCTATATCGGTACAAAGTGAATTTTGTACCGGTATAGATGAGCCGAAGGTCGCGAACCCGAGGCTCGGCTTCGGCGGATTCGCGGAACTTATACCGGTACGGACTTGGCTTATACCGGTACAAGCTGGCAGATTTCAAAAACTGAAAACTGCAGGGGCTTTTGTGCGTTTGTGCTCTTCTATTAGAGCACCCCACACCCTTTGAGGGTTCTTTTGTGCTAAGAACCAAGGAGAGAAGAGGTAGGGAGCCTTTCCTCATTCCTCTTTGGATTGGTGTGGGTTTGGTTGGGATTTTAGAGCTAGAACTCATCTCTTTGCTCTCTTTTGCTTGTGGGTGGCTTTTCCCTCCATTGGAGAAGACTTGAAGCTTGGAGTAGAGCTTGTTGGAGGAGAAATCTTCAAGCCTAGGGGATTTTGATCTTGGTTTGGTGCTTCTAGAAGGTAAGCAACTCATCATCTTCCTCTAGTTTGAGATTTGGAGCTCTCTTTTGGTAGAAACCCTAGATTTTGAGATTAGGGTTTAGAATTGGGGATTTTCGTTTTGGAGCCTTTAGAACCTAATTGATGGTTGTAAAACTCTTCTTTAGGTTGGATTTGAAGATCCATAGGGTCGATTTGAGCTTTGGGCAATATCTTCTTGATCAAAGGTAATTTTCACCTCTTTTCTATGTGAATTTTGGTGAATTTTGTTGGATGCTCATTCGATGCTCGTATCCCTCTTAGAAATTATCTTAGGGTACTAGGAGCTTCGGGGGCAACTTCGTTCGGCAAAACGAAAAGGATTCGAAGGTTATCCGGTGGGTTTGACCTCGCCGAAATGGGTGAACTCCTCCTATATCTTCCTTTGGGTTTTAAGACATGTTTATATGTTGACTTGTGCTCTTTAAGACATGCTTGAATTTATGAGAACATAAAATGACTATGTTATGTATAGTGGGAATTACATGCTCTATGTAGTAGAGACTTATATGTGGTTTGAGCATAGTTGACTAAAATAGAGACTATTTGTTTGTGCCACCATAAGAAGCATGCTAGAGTATGATTAATAAGATGAACCTTTGAGGGTGCTTAATGTTTGGATTACTTTTAAAGTATCACTCATGTTTACATTATGATACTTGTTAGAGACAAGTAAATAGAACTTAGTGTTCTTCCTTAATGCTTGGTAGATAAAATACATGGCTTTGTGACTTGGTAAATAAAAAGTGTTGACCTTAAAGTGAATGATATATCTATATGATTGAGACACATGCACGTATGAGCCTTGGTATGTTTCCGCCTTATACTTGTTGTAGACAAGATAGTAATGTTAATATAACATAAGACATGACAAAATCTTTGTGATATTCCTTTGGTGCATTTATTCTAGTATTATATCTAGCTTTGGCCTTTGTGATATTGCACTCGATTTAGGGATCGACGATTTCTATTGCATGTTTTAGACATGAGGAAAGGTAAAGTAAAGCCCTTGGGGCATTTTATATGAGTTAATGGCATATACTATAAGTGGTTTAAACTCTTTGCATTGTGATATTTGTATGCTTTATAGTGGAAAGGACATGTGTATTCTAATACTATGATGCTTGTGAGTAATGCATAGTTCTCTCACATATGGTATTGATAGATATCTATTCGATAATTGTTGGATATTGCATGTTATAACTCCTTGGAAATCTTGTTTATATAATGAATTATCCCAAATAGGATAGTGTCATTTGAGTTGTATATGTTTTACACGTCTTGTGTTTTGGTAGAGACTTACCACCCAAGTAGTTGTAAATGAGTTGTGACATGTTGAGCTACTTTCCGACCGTCGAGTCGACGAGTGAGATTCCAAGTTGTAGACTTGATGATTGAGTATCCCAAATAGGGACCCTATGCTATGATTACGCTTGCTTGCCCTTGTGCTCATTCGCACATGCTTGTAAGGCTCGCTACCTACAAGCCGGCACTCCGGAGTTAGCCTTGCGATACGTTCGCCGTGCGGGATTGGGCGCCGAAAGTGGATTGCCGTGTTCTTGGGTCTCCTTTCTTGCGGGGAAAGTCGATTGACCACCACGGGGCCACCTAGGCATTGCACGAGCCGGGATGTTACCTTGTGTACATTCCTTATGGATTGGGTTTTGAGACTTCTCTTGACTTAGTATATAGTCATGATTGATTGCATACTTAGTAGATATCTACACATATGGTTGTTACCTTAGATCACTACTTGATGCGTTTATAGTAGTTGGAAACTTTGGAACAAGGTGTTGTTGTCATCACTAGTGGTAGTGGACTTATATTTTTGGACTAAAATGTATGCTTGGTATAGAACCATGACAAGTATAATATGTATGCTTTGTAGAGAGCTTTTATTCTTTTGGACTACAATGTATGCTTGGTATAGAATCATGACATGTATAATATGTATGCTTGGTAGAGAGCTTTCATTCTTGTGGACTAGTATACATGCTTGATAGAGAACCATTGATAGTATAACTTACTTTATGTAGTAATGTGATTATTATCGTTGTGCATGTAATTAAGTATGAGCTTACGTTAATTATGCAAATTAATTAATTTGGACATATGTTCGTGCCACTAAAAGTAGAACATCATGATAATGATAGTTGATCTTATAGTAGAAGCATGTTATTGTTATTCGTGTTCATGTATTCACTTTATATTTACCGCTTCTTAATTCCTTATAGCATGCTTATATTAGCCTAGTGGAGCTTTTCGCTGAGTTCAGTAATTGCCCACTGGGAACTATTTTTGATAGTTCTCATGCCCTCTGTTTATTGATGTTTTTCAGAGCCATCCGCTTCGGGAGAGGCTAGGGATCTTGGCAAGGGTTTTGCGGCTAGCTAGAACCCTACGAGTTTCTATAGCGGACCCGATGTCTTCTTTTCTTTTTGTACCTTTAGAAAAGATGTAATATGTATATGTTTAGAGTTTGTATCAGATTCTGGATTTAGTTCTTCGCTTTTGTGGATCTTGTATGTTGGAACTTAGTGGTTTTATATTACTTGCTCTGATAGCCTTGTTAGGATTTCTCTCTTTTCCTTCATTGTTTCAGCAGACGCCTTGTGTGCATTGTTCTTGTTTAGTGTACACGGCGGGTCTGTGCACGTGCCGGCGGGCTTCCGCTGGGCCCGGGGCGTGACACATGGCCTTCCCAATAACGTGCCCAGACCCGCCATATGTCGACACATACAAAGCGTTTACCAAAAACAGCGAAAATAAAATAATAATAGGCTATATCTAGATATATCAGAGCCACAAACAACTAGTTCTATAACAAGTAAAAAAGATAATAAACTGAGCAAATAAAGTTGAAGTATTGGGTTATACATCGTCTTATCACAAATCCACAAAAACATGGTGGTCTCACTATATACAGGTATACTCTCAACCTCTCCAAAATAGAATACAAAAGAGGTTAACCACCTATCGAAACGGTCGCTCGCGAACGCGGCTAACCCGAGGCAATACCCTTGCCGCGGTCCCTAGCCTCCCCCGATGCAGAAGGCATCAGGGGTTCAAGTCCCCGCCGCCATGTTAAACGACGAAAAATTATCGTCTTCAAAAGTCTCAGACGATAAATAAATAACTATATTGTGCAGTTTAACAATTAGGGTCGTGATCGATTAGTGAGTGATTTAGAACATTTTCTCCAGAAGCAAAAGCCGAGAGAGGTGAAGAGATAGGGAGGGGAAACATGCGGACTTCGTTGTCCCGCTCGACTTCGCTGACCTCGACGAGGAAGCTCTTGAGGAGCTGATCATCGGTCTCGGCGGCCATCGACGGAGCGAGCTCCCCGGCTGGACTCTCTATCTCTCTCTCGCTGCCTCCCTCTCTCCCTCGCCCCGGACGAGCCTAAAAAAGCGAGAAGCACGACGAGACCGAAGAAGCCACAGGGCGGGGCTGCCACGAGAAGAAAGAGAGTCGTAAAACCTAGGTCGGAGCTAATACCGGAGAACAATAGTGGCGCCTGGTGCGCCTTTATACCGTCGTTATACGTCAACAAATCGAACCAAATCGATATTCGTGTTGGGCTCAAATTAAACCAGACTCAATCGTAAAGGTGTGTTATACCCACCAGTCGGTTCAAAATAAATTATTATTATTATTAGGCCAATTTGTATAAAAAATTTATTAATTTTGAGCTTTCGCAAAACTGGACAATTTTTTTTTTTTTTGCATATTCGGTTCGTTTTTTAGCAAACCGACCAAAATACCCTCATTACTTTTCTCTCCTCCTTTTTTTTTCTATCGTTTATTTTTTTTTTCTTTCGCTGAGCGGAGGCAGAGGCGGAAGCGGAAATGACCCGCTTCGCCTCTTACCCTCATGCTCTCGCCCTCGCTCTCACCCGCGCACCCTCCAAATTCCTCGCCTCTGATCCCGTCGAAGCCGCGTCTCGATTCTTCTTTCCAACGTCTCCGACAACGACGCCTCTCATGCCCTTCCCCGCCCTTCTCGTCCTCTCCCTCTCTCTCTCCCTCCTCCTCTGCCGCCTCCGACAACGACGCATCTTCGTTGACGCTGATACCGTAAAGGTCGATGTAGCTTTCCTGTCACGCCCCGGGACCGGCTTGGCCTTCCTAGTAGCGTGCCCAGACCCGCCATATGTCAACATATACAAGGCGTCTACCAAAAACAGCGGAAAAAAAACTATAATAGGCTATATCTGGATATAACAGAGCCACAAACAACTAATTCTAATACAAGTAGGAAAAATAATATACTGAGCAAATAAAGTAGAAGTATAGGGTTATACATCGTCTAATAACAAATCCACAAAAACATGGTGGTCTCACTATATACAGGTACACTCTCAACCTCTCCAAAATAGAATACAAAAGAGGTTAACCACCTATCGAAACGATCGCTCGCGAGCGCGGCTAACCCGAGGCAACACCCTTGCCGCGGTCCTGCCTCCCCGATGAAGGCATCAAGGGTTCAAGTCCCCGCCCCCATGTTAAACGACGAAAAATTCTCATCTTCAAAAGTTTCAGACGATAAATAAATAATAATATTGTGCAGTTTAACAATTAGGGTCGTGATCGATTAGTGAGTGATTTAGAACATTTTCTCCAGAAGCAAAAGCCGAGAGAGGTGAAGAGATAGGGAGGGAGGGAAACCTGCGGACTTCGTTGTCCCGCTCGGCTTCGCTGACCTCGGCGAGGAAGCTCTTGAGGAGCTGATCATCGGTCTCGGCGGCCATCGACGGAGCGAGCTCCCCGGCTGGACTCTCTCTCTCTCTCTCTCGCTGCCTCCCTCTCTCCCTCGCCCCGTACGAGCCTAACAAAGCGAGAAGCACGACGAGACCGAAGAAGCCCTGGGCCTGGGGCCTGCCATAGAAGAGAGAGAGAGTCGTAAAACCTAGGTCGGAGCTAACACCCGGAGAACATTAGTGGCGCCTGGTGCGCCTTTATACCGTCGTTATACGTCAACAAATCGAACCAAATTGATATTCGTATTGGGCTCAAATTAAACGAGACTCAATCGTAAAGGTGTGTTATACCCACCGGTCGGTTCTAAATAAATTATTATTATTATTATTATAATTATTATTAGGGGCAATTGCTTATATACCCCTGAAAAGTTCACGACTTTCCGATTTACCCCTCTTAGAAGGCTAATATTGAAAATGCCCCTCCTATGTTTCAACCTATTTCTAATATACCCTTAGAGTTAAAATCTGTTAAGTAACTCTGTTATCTCTGTAAAATTACTATTTTGCCCTTTTCAAATATACCCTTCAACCATCACTATCTTTCTTATTTGCCCTTAAAGCCAGAAGCACAAAAAGTATTTCGACTTTTGGTCTTTTCCAATATACCCCTCTACCATCACCAACCTTTCTTATTTGCCCTTAAGTTAAGGACAAAATTGGTATTTTAATTTTTTTAAGCGTGGTAGATATTTAACTCACGTTTAACCCAGATTAACTTAACAGGAGATAACTGCGGGGGTATTTTGCAATAACGATGGAACGTATGAAGGGCATTTTAGAAAGAAAAAAAAATAGGGATAGATCGAATATTTTTAGACACATGAGGGGTATATAGGCAATTATCCCTTATTATTATTAGGCCAATTTGTATAAAAAATTTATTAATTTTGAGCTTTCGCAAAACTGGACAATTTTTTTTTTTTTTCATATTCGGTCCGTTTTTTTAGCAAACTGACCAAAATACCCTCATTACTTTTTCTCTCTCCCTTTTTTTTCTATCGTTCATTTTTTTTTCTCTCGCTGAGGCGGAGGCGGACGGAAGCGGAAATGACCCGCTTCGCCTCTTACCCTCATGCTCTCGCCCTCGCTCTCGCCGCACCCTCCGCATTCCTCGCCGCCCGATCCCGTCGGGCCGCGTCTCGATTCTTCTTTCCGTCGTCTCGGACAACGACGCCTCTCTTGCCACTTCCCGCCCTTCTCGTCTCCCTCTCTCTCTCCCTCCTCCTCTTGCCTCCGACAACGACGCATCTTCGTTGACGCCGATCTGCGTAAGGGTCGTAGCTCTGTCACGCCACGGGACCGGCATGGCCGTCCCAGTAGCGTGCCCAGACCCGCCATATGTCAACATATACAAGGCGTCTACCAAAAACAGCGGATATAAACCTATAATAGGCTATATCTAGATATAACAGAGCCACAAACAACTAGTTCTATAACAAGTAGGAAAAATAATATACTGAGCAAATAAAGTAGAAGTATAGGGTTATACATCGTCTAATCACAAATCCACAAAAACATAGTGGTCTCACTATATAGAGGTACACTCTCAACCTCTCCAAAATAGAATACAAAAGAGGTTAACCACCTATCGAAACGATCGCTCGCAGAACGCAGCTAACCCGAGGCAACACCCTTGCCGCGGTCCCTAGCCTCCCCCGATGCAGAAGGCATCAGGGGTTCAAGTCCCCGCCCCCATGTTAAACGACGAAAAATTCTCGTCTTCAAAAGTCTCAAACGATAAATAAATAACAATATTGTGCAGTTTAACAATTAGGGTCGTGATCGATTAGTGAGTGATTTAGAACATTTTCTCCAGAAGCAAAAGCCGAGAGAGGTGAAGAGATAGGGAGGGAGGGAAACCTGCGGTGTAACAACCCACTTCCTCGTAAAACGTACCGAGTTCCGTCAAAATGAGCGGAACGCGGAGTGAGACAAGTGCCACAAGGTTCTAAGAGTTTTAGAACTTGTGTGAAGTGAAAACGGGACCCGAGGAGCAAGAAACTGCAAATCTGGAAAAATTTCAGATTTGGAGCTTGCTGGGTCCGGACCCCACAGGTGGAGTCCGGATGCCACAAGCTTAGCGGACTCGGCGACCAAAAAAATTGGCTAAGTCCTGAAAATCCTGCTCTCGGGATCCGGATCAGGAGGCCAGGACCGGTCCACCCCTGCGAAATCAGCAGAAAAAGAATGGCTAAGTCCCAGAACCCCAGCTTACGGGCTCCGAATCTCATGGCTGTCCAGGACCACGAACACGCGCGCTTCGAGCGGTTTGTAATTTTCGTGAATGGAGGGGCTTTTTGGCAATTGTCACAACACAATATGTACCCAATGGCTTACCTCTTCACAGCCATTCACTCCCTCACCACTCTCTTTCATTTCCTCTCTTTCTCTCTCTAGAAAACCTCTCCTAGAGCTTGGAGAAGAAGGAGGAGAAGCCCAAGGAGGAGATTTTGGAGGCTTGGAGGTTCTAGAAGCTCTCCTACAAGGTGGATAGTGGGATAGCTTGGGCCAAGGTATGGTTTCTTTGGAAACCTAGGTTAGGGTTTGGATTTTCTTCCATGAAACCTAGATTTTGTGAGTTTCTCTCATGTTAAAGACATGGTAGAGCATCAAGCTCCATGAAAATCCATGGATGCTTCATGAGCTCTCATGGTGAATCCTTAGGGCTTCAAGTAGATGCCCTAGAATTGGTTCAAATGGGTTTAGATGAACTCTAATAGGGTTAACAAGCTTTCCTTTGCTTGTTTAAGAGATCAAAACCTAGGGTTTCACATAGGGCTTGGTTGAGTACCCAAATTTGGGGCTTTTGGCTATAAAGGTTCTAGAGTCAAATTGATCTTGTAGAAACCTAATTGGGGGTATCCCCGACGCGTGGGACAACTCCGTTTTATTAAACGAAAAGCCTATCTATGAGTTGCTATATAAGCTAGCCTGACGTAAAATCTGATAACTGCGCAGATTGCAAAATAGGCCTCGGTTAGCTACGAAACTTGACGGACAACCCATCCATAATTTTAGAAGGTGGGTGGTGCATTCCAAGGACACCGGAATTCTTTCTATGTCTAAGTGTCATTTTTGAGCATTCTATATATGTTGAGTATAATGCATAGTAGGGTAATTTATGAGTTATATTGCAATTTGTGAGTTCAAATCCATGAGATATAATTGTATGAGAACATATGCTAAAGAATAAGAACCCTATGTATGCATGCTAAAGAACAAGAACAAGAACTAGAACTTGGTGTAATTGACAAGTGAATGCGACATTAGACATGTACTTAGAGAATGTGACAAAGATGAGTCTAGAATACTTAGACAATATGTGTGGCATCAAAGAACAAGGACAAGAACAAGTAGTGTATATAACACTAGTATAGTCATGAGATTGACATTATGACAACAACCTTAGAGTTAAGAGTCATATGAACATAAGTTCTCCTTGAAGGTAAGGAATAGATTGAGATTTGGAATCCTTAAAGTTAAGAATTGATCGTACTCACCATATAGTCCTTGCTCGGGGGTGGTAGCTCCCCCTCGAGCGGTGCGCTCCGGAGTTGGTCACCACTGGAATGAGTTTTCCAGGGAATGAGTTTTCCTAAGGACGGTCCCAACGGGTCGATATTGAACCTCCCCGGTATACTATGGGATTTTGCGTTTGGGTGAGTCTTGTTGAGGCGAAACCCACGGGTTAGCCAAGAGATTGGGTATTGAACTTATGATCTTGCATGCTTTATAGTTTGAGCATTTTATCGTTACTTTCAAGCGTATTAGTTGCATTTGTTAGTTGGTTATTATCTTACCTTTCTTCCTATTACGCTTGAATTAGACCTAGTGGGAAAGTCGGCGTGGTTGGTTGCCGAACCCACTGGGAACTTTGTTGTAGTTCTCACCCCACTATTTCCACAGAGCCGGGCCGCGCTTATCGGTGTAGTGCGGCAACAAGCTGAGTCCGTAAGGGCTCAAGGCGAGCAAATTCGACGGCTCCAGGAGACGTTGGAGCAGCAGCAAGCGACGGCGCAGGCAGGGGCCGAGCACCCTACACCTCCTGCTAGGATGCCGACCGTGGTCGATGGTGCGGCGGCGGCCGATTGCAGCTGCACTGCATTCTGGCCACGGCGATTCAGCCGGACGGGGACTTCGACCCGTAGCGCTGCAGACAACGAGGAACGGGAGCGCGCATTGGCGGCGCTCATTAAGTTCATGAAATTCAAGCCACCTATCTTCGAGGGAGGAGTGGTGGAACCGGCGGTCGTGGAGTCATGGGTCGACTCCATGCAAACAATCTTCGAGGACTTCAAGACCCCGAGAAAGACAAAGTACACTTCGCCACCCATTGCCTAGACAAGGCGGCGAAGGCGTGGTGGAAGCGGGTCAAGCGGGATCGGTCACCCGATCTACCGCCAATGTTGTGGGAGGAGTTCAAGAGAGCGGTATTTTCGAACTACTTCCCCGACTCCGTGAAGCGGAAGATGCAGGAGAGATTTCGCAAGCTGAGGCAGGGAGACCGCTCTGTGGCGGACTATGAGCTAGAGTTCTCCCACATCATTGATTGTGTCCCGGATGTTGTACGTGACCGTGATCGGGCCGATTGGTTCTTGCGAGGACTTCGGCCGAGGATTTATGAGGCGGTGCAACTTTTCCACCTCACGACCTTTGCAGAGGTCTTCGACCGGGCTCTATCTGCGGAGCACGGCAGCGCCTATGCGCGGGAGGAGCGCGAGGCCATGGCGGAGAGTAAAGAGAAAGGCAAGAAGCGAGCGGCGGGTGGTGCCGGGGGCCGGCCAAACGCTAAGAAACCCCTCGGTATCCCCGACAACCAGGCGGCGGAGACCCTTCCGTTGTGTTATCCGCGGCGGCAACCATCAGCCGGCGACATGCTCGCAGCGAGAAGGGAAGTGCTACAAGTGCGGTCAGCCGGGGCACATGATTCGAGAGTGCCCGAGCTGGGGATCTTCTGCACCGTCAGCAGCATCAGCTCCTTCTACGCCGAGGCAGCTGATGGGACTGCCACCACCTATGGCGGCTGGACGCTCATCGTCATCGCGTCAGCCGGAGGCGTCGAGAGCACCGAGTGGACGGGTTTTCGCCACTCAGGTGGAGGAGCAGGTTCCAGCTCCTGACGACATCGTGGCAGGTATTGTCTCTATCAATGGTACTAGAGCTCAAGCTATTTTCGATACCGGTGCATCGCATTCATTCATAGGTGCATCGTTCGCTAGAACTCATGACATAGAGATTATACCTGATGAAGAAGGTTGGGATATTAAATCTCCCGGACATACGTATAAAGTCTATGACGAGTGTCCGGCGTGTCCAGTTCGGATAGGCGATTGGGTCATGCCGATCGATATGCTAGTACTACCCCAGATGTGGTCATTCGATGTAATCTTGGGGCTTGACTGGCTTTCCAAGTATTATGCGGTCATCGATTGCGACAGTAGGGTGATCACTTTCCGTGAGCCTAATCAAGCAGAAATGGTGTACCGAGCGTGTAAGGGTGCGCGTTTTGCAGCGACCATATCCACGGTTAGGGCAAGGAAGATGATAAAGGGTGGTTGTAAAGCCTACTTGGCGACCATCGTAGATGACCGAAAGGACCACCCAGACTTTGAGGGCATTCGGGTGGTGTGTGAGTTCCTGGATGTATTTCCGGAGTTATCGGATTGCCACGGACCGGGAAGTTGAATTCGTAATTGACTTGATTCCGGGACGGCTCCGGTTTCGAAGGCTTCGTATAGGATGGCACGGTGGAGCTAAAGGAGCTTAAAGCACGGTTGGAAGACTTGCTTGACAAAGGCTTTGTGAGGCCGAGCGTGTCTCCGTGGGGAGCTCCGGTGCTATTCGTCAAAAAGAAAGATGGCACACTTCGACTTTGCGTGGATTACCGCGAGTTGAACAAGGTCACGGTGAAGAACAAGTACCCGTTGCCAAGGATCGACGACTTGTTCGATCAGTTGAAAGGGTCAAAGGTGTATTCAAAGATAGACCTCCAGTCGGGGTATCATCAATTGAAGATACGGCCCAAGGATGTGTGCAAAAAAACGTGCATCGTACGCGGTATGGTCACTATGAGTTCACGGTAATGCCATTTGGGCTTACTAATGCCCCGGCGGCCTTTATGGACTTAATGAATCGTGTTTTCCGTCCGCTATTGGACCGATGCGTCGTGGTATTCATTGACGACGTGTTGGTCTATTCTCGTACCGAAGAAGAACACGAGGAGCACCTGAGGCTCGTCTTGGAAATACTCCGAAAAGAGAAATTGTATGCCAAATTGAAGAAATGTGAATTTTGGCTTTCGGAGGTTACCTTTCTAGGACATGTAATTTCGGGTGAAGGTATCTCGGTGGACCCGAAGAAAGTAGAGGCAATTAAAGATTGGCCTCATCCGACGAGCGTAACGAAAATCCGCAGTTTTCTTGGACTTGCGGGTTATTATCGGCGGTTCGTGGAGGGGTTCTCCAAAATAAACACTCCGATAACGCGCCTCACCCATGGGGGGTCAAGTATGTTTGGAGCGAAGATTGCGATCGGAGCTTCAAGGAGTTAAAGGAGAGGTTGACGACAACCCCAGACTTGCTCTACCGACGCCGGGAGACGTATGTCGTGTATAGTGATGCTTCCTACATCGGGCTAGGGTGTGTGTTGATGCAAAATGGGCGAGTCATAGCATATGCGTCGCGCCAATTGAAGCCCTATGAAAAGAATTACCCAGTCCATGACTTGGAATTAGCCGCGGTGATTTTCGCGCTAAAATTATGGAGGCATTACTTATATGGGGAACATTGTGAGATCTACACGGACCACAAAAGTCTTAAGTACTTGTTCACCCAGAAGGAGCTTAATATGCGACAACGGCGGTGGTTAGAATTACTGAAGGACTATGATGTCACGATCTTATACCACCCCGGAAAAGCTAACGTCGTAGCCGACGCGCTAAGTAGAAAATCTGGAGAAGACTTAGCATCGGCAATTACGCCTCAACCGTTGTTGCAAAAGGAGATGCAACGGTTTGGATTGGAAGTAGTGGCACCGGGAGTGCCGGCTACACTTGCTACCTTGGTGGTGCAACCGACCTTATTGGAGAGGATCAAGGAATTGCAGACTTCCGATGAGTATCTCCAAAAGGTGCGCGGTGAAGTGGAAAACGGTAGTGCCGAAGAGTTCGGCATTGGGACCGACGGCACACTACGATTTCGAAATCGTTGGTGTGTACCCAAGAATAAGGATCTCCGTAAGGCGATTATGCAAGAAGCGCATCAATCTCCTTATAGTATCCACCCGGGTGGCACCAAAATGTATCAAGACCTAAAGTTGCAATATTGGTGGCCGGGTATGAAGAAAGACATTGGAGAATTTGTTGCGCAATGTCTCACTTGCCAACAAGTAAAGGCGGAGCGGCGGTTTCCGGCGGGAAAGTTACAAAGCTTACCTATACACGTTTGGAAATGGAAAAATATCGCTATGGACTTTGTGACCGGATTGCCTCGATCTCAAGGGGGACACGATGCAATTTGGGTGGTCGTGGACCGGTTAACGAAGTCAGCACATTTCCTTCCGATTCATATCACTTGGTCGGGGGACAAATTGGCTCAAGTCTATATTGACGAGATTGTGAGACTCCACGGGGTTCCGGCGTCTATCGTATCGGATCGGGACCCGAGGTTCACTTCTCATTTTTGGAGGAGCCTACAAGAAGCGTTGGGCACACGGCTCGACTTTAGCACGGCATTCCATCCTCAAAGTGACGGACAATCGGAGAGGACAATCCAAATACTTGAGGATATGCTACGGGCGTGTGTATTCGACTACAAGGGCAATTGGCACGACCATTTACCGGTGGCGGAGTTCGCATACAATAACAGTTATCAAGAAAGTATCGCGATGGCGCCATTCGAGGCCCTTTATGGAAGAAAGTGTCGCTCTCCAATTCAAGCGACGTGGGCGAGAAATCGTTCTTGGCGCGGACGTAGTGCGAGAGGCGGAAGAGAAAGTTCGCCTTGCTCGCCAACGACTTGCGACGGCGCAATCGCGGCATAAGAGTTATGCCGACAAACGAAGAAAAGATATTGAGTTTGAGGTCGGCGACCATGTATTCTTAAAGGTGTCGCCTACGCGAGGAGTTAAACGGTTTGGAATCTGAGGGAAATTAAGTCCTCGGTATATTGGACCGTTTGAGATTTTGGAACGAATCGGAGCGGTGGCTTACAAGCTAGCGTTACCACCGAGGCTTGCGGGAGTTCATGATGTATTCCATGTATCAAATCTCCGCAAGTATGTTCATGATCCCGATCATATTCTCTCGTATATACCATCAGAGATTCAGGAGGATATGACTTATGACGAGTTCCCGGCATACATAATCGGTCGAGAAGAAAGAAGGCTACGGAACGGGAAGATTCCGTATGTCAAGGTCCGTTGGAGCGAACACAACGACCGGGAAGCTACGTGGGAGCTCGAGAGCGTAATGCGGGAGCACTATCCCCATTTATTCGAGAATCTGGATTAAAGTACGAATCTAGATTGTAAATAGGTTAGTTTCGCGGACGAAACTAATTCTAAGGGGTGGAGAATGTAACAACCCACTTCCTCGTAAAACGTGCCGAGTTCTCACAAAATGAGCGAACGCGGAGCGAGACAAGTGCCACAAGGTTCTAAGAGTTTTAGAACTTGTGTGAAGTGAAAACGGGACCCGAGGAGCAAGAAAGCGTAAATATGGAAAAATTTCGATTTGAGCTTGCTGGTCCGACCCCACAGTGGAGTCCGGATGCCACAAGCTTGGCAGATCAAGAACAAAAAAATTGGCTAAGTCCCGAAAATCCCGCTCTCGGATCCGGATCGGGAGGCCAGACCGGTCCACCCTCGCGAAATCGCCAGAAAAAAAATGGCTAAGTCCCGTAACCCCAAATTTTCGGATCCGAATCTCATGGCTGTGTCCGGACTCGAACACGAAACCGCCGATTCGAGCTTTGTAATTTTCGTGAATGGAGGGGCTTTTTGGCAATTGTCACAACACAATATGTACCCAATGGCTTACCTCTTCACGGCCATTCACTCCCTCACCACTCTCTTTCATTTCCTCTCTTTCTCTCTCTAGAAAACCTCTCCTAGAGCTTGGAGAAGAAGGAGGAGAAGCCCAAGGAGGAGATTTTGGAGGCTTGGAGGTTCTAGAAGCTCTCCTACAAGGTGGATAGTGGGATAGCTTGGGCCAAGGTATGGTTTCTTTGGAAACCTAGGTTAGGGTTTGGATTTTCTTCCATGAAACCTAGAGTTTTTGAGTTTCTCTCATGTTAGAGACATGGTAGAGCATCAAGCTCCATGAAAATCCATGGATGCTTCATGAGCTCTCGTGGTGAATCCTTAGGGCTTCAAGTAGATGCCCTAGAATTGGTTCAAATGGGTTTAGATGAACTCTAATAGGGTTAACAAGCTTTCCTTTGCTTGTTTAAGAGATCAAAACCTAGGGTTTCACATAGGGCTTGGTTGAGTACCCAAATTTGGGGCTTTTGGCTATAAAGGTTCTAGAGTCAAATTGATCTTGTAGAAACCTAATTGGGGGTATCCCCGACGCGTGTGACAACTCCGTTTTATTAAACGAAAAGCCTATCTATGAGTTGCTATATAAGCTAGCCTGACGTAAAATCTGATAACTGCGCAGATTGCAAAATAGGCCTCGGTTAGCTACGAAACTTGACGGGCAACCCATCCATAATTTTAGAAGGTGGGTGGTGCATTCCAAGGACACCGGAATTCTTTCTATGTCTAAGTGTCATTTTTGAGCATTCTATATATGTTGAGCATAATGCATAGTAGGGTAATTTATGAGTTATATTGCAATTTGTGAGTTCAAATGCATGAGATATAATTGTATGAGAACATATGCTAAAGAATAAGAACCCTATGTATGCATGCTAAAGAACAAGAACAAGAACTAGAACTTGGTGTAATTGACAAGTGAATGCGACATTAGACATGTACTTAGAGAATGTGACAAAGATGAGTCTAGAATACTTAGACAATATGTGTGGCATCAAAGAACAAGGATAAGAACAAGTAGTGTATATAACACTAGTATAGTCATGAGATTGACATTATGACAACAACCTTAGAGTTAAGAGTCATATGAACATAAGTTCTCCTTGAAGGTAAGGAATAGATTGAGATTTGGAATCCTTAAAGTTAAGGATTGATCGTACTCACCATATAGTCCTTGCTCGGGGGCGGTAGCTCCCCTCGAGCGGTGCGCTCCGAGTTGGTCACCACCGGAATGAGTTTTCCAGGGAATGAGTTTTCCTAAGGACGGTCCCAACGGGTCGATATTGAGCCTCCCGTATACTATGGGATTTTGAGTTTGGTTGAGTCTTGTTGAGGGCGAAACCCACGGGTCAGCCAAGAGATTGGGTATTGAACTTATGATCTTGCATGCTTTATAGTTTGAGCATTTTATCGTTACTTTCAAGCGTATTAGTTGCATTTGTTAGTTGGTTATTATCTTACCTTTCTTCCTATTACGCTTGAATTAGACCTAGTGGGAAAGTCGGCGTGGTTGGTTGCCGAACCCACTGGGAACTTTGTTGTAGTTCTCACCCCACTATTTCCACAGAGCCGGGACCGAGTGAGCCGGCCGACGATCGCGGGAAGGGCATCGCGCCCTAGGTAGAGACCGCCCGAGTACTTTACTTTTGTTATAGTTGCATTACCCTTTTGTATCATCTTTTGTATTTGATGATGGTAGATGCTAATATCAAATGTATTTAAGCTTTATCCTTGAAGACTGTGAGATGTAAAAAGAAATGATGCAAAGAATGTAAAGAATGGTAGTCTTTTAAAGAATGCAAAGTTGTAAGAATTATGCATGTATGTGATTGCAATTAATCATGTTACTTGTATGTATTAATAGTACTTTCACTATTGGTTGTTGCTTGTCTTCGTGCAAGCCTTTGTGTATGCTTCCGCAAGTGCAAAATTTTATACTCTATCTGTACATGTTGAGCCTTGGGCGGATAGGGAGACTCGTCCGTTCAAGATCCGTTTGACGCTCTCGAACCGGCCAAAAGGATCGGGCTTGGGGGCGTGACATGCGGACTTCGTTGTCCCGTCGCCGACTCGGCGAGGAAGCTCTTGAGGAGCCGATCATCGGTGCCTCGGCGGCCATCGACGGAGCGAGCTCCCTACCGGACTCTCTCTCTCTCTCTCTCGCTGCCTCCCTCTCTACCTCGCCCCGAATGAGCCTAACAAAGCGAGAAGCACGACGAGACCGAAGAAGCCCTGGGCCTGGGGCCTGCCACAGAAGAGAGAGAGTCGTAAAACCTAGGTTGGAGCTAACACCGGGAGAACATTAGTGGCGCCTGGTGCGCCTTTATACCGTCGTTATACGTCAACAAATCGAACCAAATTGATATTCGTGTTGGGCTCAAATTAAACCAGACTCAATCGTAAAGGTGTGTTATACCCACCGGTCGGTTCTAAATAAATTATTATTATTATTATTATTATTATTATTATTAGGCCAATTTGTATAAAAAATTTATTAATTTTGAGCTTTCGCAAAACTGGACAATTTTTTTTTTTTGTGCATATTCGGTCCCTTTTTTTTAGCAAACTGACCAAAATACCCTCATTACTTTTTCTCTCTCCTTCTTTTTCTATTGTTCATTTTTTTTCTCTCGCTGAGCGGAGGCAGAGGCAGAAGCGGAAATGACCCGCTTCGCCTCTTACCCTCATGCTCTCGCCCTCGCTCTCACCCGCGCACCCTCCACATTCCTCGCCTCTGATCCCGTCGAAGCCGCGTCTCGATTCTTCTTTCCATCGTCCCCGACAACGACGCCTCTCTTGCCCTTCCCCGCCCTTCTCGTCCTCTCCCTCTCTCTCTCCCTCCTCCTCTGCCGCCTTCGACAACGACGCATCTTCGTTGACGCCGATACCGTAAAGGTCGCTGTAGCTTTCCTGTCACGCCCCGGGACCGGCATGGCCTTCCCAGTAGCGTGCCTAGACCCGCCATATGTCAACATATACAAGGCGTCTACCAAAAACAGCGGAAATAAAACTATTCCTAGGCCGTTAAAGTGAAAGTGATGTAGCAAAGATAGTAATTAATGATATGTCAATAATTAAGATATTATATTACTTTTATATTAATAATGCTTCAACATTTAGTCTACTTAATTGGGTTATAGAACTTGATTACAATAATTCTAAAAATTCAAGCTGAAAATTATGAAAAATTAAAATTTGAGGACCAAAACGCCCGACTTATAGTTTCGAGGACCACACGTGCAATTTATCCTAAATTTCTATGAATATGCATGTAGAAGAAAATGTTCAACAATTCACGAATTGTCGAAAAAGTGTCTCCGTTGACACTCTTCGTTCGTTCGTTCAAAGTTGCCAAAAAAGAATATATATATATAGTCCCACGCTATGCTATCAATAGCATGAGGCGCTCTGCTACCAAGTTTTCCACCGTTAGATCTACTTTGATTATTTTCACCCGTTAGATCATACTATTCAACCAACCACCCACTTTACCCTAGGGGCTCACAAGATCCTAACCACACATCTCTAAAAAGGCTAAAACTTGGTAGCACCAATGACTTGGTGCTATTAATAGCATAGTAGCCTAGTTCTATATATATATATATATATATATATATATATATATATATATATATATATATATATGAATACTATTAATAGCACCAATGACTTAGTGCTATTAAGTTTTCCACCATTGGATTAAAAGATGTGTTAGGATGATGTGGGCTCTCTAGGTTGAGTGTGGTTGGTTGAATAAGATAATCTAACGGGTAAAAATAATCAAAGCGGGTTAATGTAATATGCCGATTTTAATTTAAAAGTGAATATAAATAAAAATAGTGTGAGATACTATTTTTATTGGATTTAGAGAAGTAAAGTATAAGTCGGAAATGACCCGTGTCAAATCGAATGAAAACAAGGTTTTGAATTTTCTCATGAGAAACCTGCAGTATAAATTAGCGTAAAATACACAAGGTTTTAAAAATTATGAAAATTGGAGGATATGTCAGGATTATTATTACGATACTAGATTTAAAGTTTCGTGCCGTTCTGACACCCGGAAGATGAGAAATAAAATCTGAATGCTATCTGATCGTGATTATAGTTCGGTAGAGCTTTCAGTGACCAAACGGGGTCGAAACTGAAAGATTTAAATTTCTTCTGTTAAGTTATATAAAAACGAACATAACTGTCAAATTTGACCTCAATCGGATATCCGGAAGGGCAGACGAAAGTATCAAAGCTTCGGCTGAAAGCTCAGGTGAATAGTATAAATAGTGTTTTTGGGAGTTGCTTAATAAAGAAGCTATTGCTTCTTCTCCCTCAACGTGCAGCCACACACCCACACACTCACGCACACTTGAGAGCGGGAAAAACCTTCTCTTTCTATCTCTAAATATCTCTCTCATATCTCTATATTTCTCGCTCAAATTCGCGGTGTTGGCATGAGAACAATCTTGCGAACACGTTGGGAGCGGCGGATCGAGTTCTCGTGCGCCCGTTGGAGCGGCGTATTTTCGACTCGGCGTTCACAATGATGGTAAGTGTTTAGGGTTTGGTTTATATGCTCTAAAAATGGATTTAGAGGAATCCTAGCATGCTAATTAGAGCTTTATTGCCTAAATCATAGGTTAATTTAATGATTTTTGTAATAGTAAACCTATAGGGTTTAGAAATGCGATTTTCGCTAATAGTAGGGTTTGATCTAATTTGACCCACCGTAAACCTAATTGATAGGTAACGAAACGCGTTGGTGAAGTCGGTTCGGCGATCCGTCAAGCCGTTGCGAAGTTATTAAAGAAACGGACGTTAGGCTTCGTTTTTGCCTAGAGGGCCGAGACGGTGTCGTAAAATTATGGAAACAGATTCGCAGCATCGCAGCATCAAACTGTAGACCTATAATTTTCGGGATCACGATTCGGTGCACGGTTGGGGTGCGATTGCAAGATCGGGCCGAACCGGATACGGTGCGCGGCTGATCGGTGTTGACTACGAGCACGGGAGAGTAAGTTAAGGTGAGTTGTATTTACCGAAGCGACTAGGTCGCCTGCATTTCAAAGTAAACTGTAACCTCCAGATGATGCATGTAGCTAACAATAAAGAGATGCATGTTTACATATATATATATATATGCATAGTGAACCTCGGGTTAGCTGCGTTCTGCGAGCGATCGTTTCGATAGGTGGTTAACCTCTTTTGTATTCTATTTTGGAGAGGTTGAGAGTGAACCTGTATATAGTGAGACCACCATGTTTTTGTGGATTTGTGATTAGACGATGTATAACCCTATACTTCTACTTTATTTACTCAGTTTATTATCTTTTTTACTTATTATTGAACTAGTTGTTTGTGTCTCTGATATATCTAGATATAGCCTATTATTGTTTTATTTTCGCTGTTTTTGGTAAACGCCTTGTATGTGTTGACATATGGTGGGTCTGGGCACGCTACTGGGAAGGCCATGCCGGTCCTGGGGCGTGACAGGAAAGCTACAGCGACCTTTACGGTATCGGCGTCAACGAAGATGCGTCGTTGTCGGAGGCGGGAGAGGAGGAGGGAGAGAGAGAGAGAGACGAGAATGGCGGGAAGCGGCAAGAGAGGCGTCGTTGTTGGAGACGATGGAAAGAAGAATCGAGACGCGCTTCGACGGGATCGAGGCGAGGAATGTGGGGGGTCCGCGGTGAGAGCGAGGCGAGAGTACGAGGTAAGAGGCGAGCGGGTCATTTTCGCTTCGTCTCGCTCGCTCACGAGAGAAAAATGAACGATTGAAAAAAAAAAGGAGAGAGAAAAAATAATGAGGGTATTTTGGTCAGTTTGATAAAAAAACGGACCGAATATGTAAAAATAAAAAAATGGTCCAGTTTTGCAAAAGCTCAAAATTAATAAATTTTTTCGGCTAAATTACACAAAACCCCCTGTAATAACCCGCTTTTTCACTTTCTCTTCTAGATTTTAAAAACCTACACTTTGCCCCTCTAAAAAATGAAAAATGTGCACTTCACCACCTACCGTTAGGGTTCCGTTAGGGTCCCGTTAAAAAATATTTGTTTATACCGAAAATACCCTCCGCCCTTTTGTCACCCCATCCATCCTCGTGCACTCGGTCTACGCCCACCGCCTCGGCCTCGAACTCCCGCGCCGCACCGCCGTCCACCGCCTCTCCCCGCCGACGCCAAGTCTCGTCACGCCCGCCACCCGCCAATTTGGTCGGGTTCGGGCCACGTCAATAGACGCCGAACGGACAGGGGCTCTCCCTGCCCGCCCAAGGCTCTAACAATGAGTATAATTTAACAAGTCAAAGAGAATTGCAATTATACAAGGCTTACACGAAGGTAAGCAACAACACAGCGGAAAAGTAAGCACTAAACTAGAATATAAACCATACATGAACTTGATTACATTTTGAACCAAATACAAGTAAACTAATCTATTACATTCCTTTAGCATTCAATACATCATTTCTTTTACACATGTCATCTTCCAAAAATTACTTGAATTGTTTACAACTTGACATCTATAGTTCAACAAAATAAAGTTGATACAAGTATAACAAAAAGGAAATGACTAGATGCAAGACTCGGGCCACTAGCTATGGCGCTAAGCCCTTGCCCCTGTCCTCCACCGCCGCACTCGTGCGAGGACCTGTGGGGTGAGTGGTGTGAGAACTACAACGAAGTTTCCAGCTTGCTCAAGAACCGATCCCGCCGACTTACCCACTAGGTCTATCCAGCATAAGTATTTCAACTAAATGAAATAGTAACCAAACTATATAAGCTAATACTATGCCTGCAAGAAAGAGTCAGATAGATAGATAATCGAATTTAAATATGTTTGCATGCATGCTCTCTACCATACTTTCTTTTACTTTACTTGGCTCATTAACCAATCTTGCCTGCTAACATAGTTAACCCCAACAAACTCAAGACCCAAAATCCCTCACTGAACGGGGAGGCTCTAAGCCTACAAGACCCGAGGGACCGTCCGTCGGGGCCACGATCCCCAAGTGATCGTTCCGAACTCACCGCTTGAGAAGGAGCGACCTCCCTCAAGCCAAGACTTGTCAAGAGTATCGATCTAATCCTCACATTGAGGATACATAGCCACTAGTTACCATGCCATTGTCAATGATAGGTTTTCTGCCTAATCATGTATATCATTCTTGCCATAATGTCACTAAGTTAAACTATGTTTAACCAAGATCATATCAATGACAATCTCGTCCCTATGTCAAATTCACCATTGTTTGCTAAGTTCACATTCCATTATCCTATTCACACAATAGGGTTCTAGTTCAAATGCCTCTAAGGTTCCATTACAATTTCTAAGTTCATTTCTCTCTAGAACAAGAATTGAAGTTCAACCAACTTGCATAAATACCAACTACCCTATCATGCATGAATATACTATACATAATATGCTCAAAAGGTGAAAACAGACATAGAAGGAAATTCGATGATTCCGGTATGCACCCCCCACCTTAAAATAATTTTGTGAGGATGCCCAAGAAGTTTCACGACCAACCGAGGTCTAGGTAAAAACCTACAGTTAAAAAGTGAACATAATCTGGCCATTTTACATAGTAGCCCCTTTATCGGATTTTCGTTTAATTAAACGGAGTTGTTCCACGTTTTAAATACCCCCAATTAGGTTTCTACAAGGTCAATTTGACCCAAGAACCCCTATGTTTAAAAGCCCTAAATTTGGGTGCTCCAACAATGCCCTATACCAAACCTAGGGTTTTGATCTCATCCACAAGCAAAACATAGCTTTAGATCAACCTAGAAGCTCTCTAAAACCATCCTTGACCCATTAGAACCATCAATTTGGGGTTTACAACAAACCCTAAGAAATCACCATTAGAGCACATGAGCTCAAATGGAGTTTCATGGTGTTCTATGCTCTCTCAAACTTCTAACACTAGCAACAAGCTAGTAACCCCCAAAACCTAAGAAAAACCAAAACCCTAGAAGTTTACTTGTGAGATCTTACCTCTAGTGCAAAGCTTCTCCAAGCCCTTGGTGTAGGAGAGCTTCAAAGTCCTCCCCAAAGCTCCAAGGTCACCTTCTTCTCCTTCTCCCTCTCCTTCTCCACCCAACCCTAGGGTTTTTCTAGAGAGAGAAAGGGAACAAAAGAAAGAAAATGAGAGGGGGTGAGTGTGCTGTGAGAGAGAGGTGTGGGAAAGCTTATTGTGTTGTAACAATAGCCAAAAAGCGCCTCAACTTCTTTTATTTCGCAGTTCACAAACTGTTGCACCATCCCATACCCAGGGGGGAGATCCGTACGTATGGGGTGCTATAGTGGCGTAAACCCGAGAGCAACTTTCTTCTGCTTTCAAGAAGATCCGTACTGCATGCATCCAATCTTGTACAGATAAAATGCTCCGCAGGCAAACCCGAGAGTCGCCTCTGCTTTCAAAGATTTGTACCCAGATAAAATGGCTTGTACCGGTACAAACACCAAAAACCTCACAAACTCGAGAGCTCTCCCTCTCGGTCAAAGTTGCTATACCGGTACAACAACTTTGCCTGTACCGGTACAAAATGCCCAGACTTGTATTTTTCGCGTCGTTTCGACTCGACTTCGCGCCGAACAACGCCAAAACCCTTTTAACTCTTTTAGACTATCTTTTAACCTTTCCAAGAAGTTTGGAATGGCAGTTGGAACATGTCCAACTATTTTATTTTCGCACTTTAGTCAATTTTTCCAAAGTCCGATCTTATTGTCGAATTTTCGATACGCTACATTCTCCACCCCTTAAAATTAGTTTCGTTCGCGAAACTTAATGCTTACCTTAGCTTGTCGACTCGAACAAGTGAGGGTACTCCTTCCTCATTGTGTCCTCAAGCCCCCAAGTGGCTTCACGCACTGCATGATTGCTCCCCTGGACCTTGACCTAGGATATCTTGCGCTTCCTAAGCTTCTTTTCGCCTTTCCTAAGAATACATACCGGGTACTCTTCATAGGTCGTCCTCGTTTAACTCCACCGGTTCATACTCCAATGCATGAACCGAGTTGTAGTTATACTTGCGAAGATTTGAAACATGAAACATATTGTGCACTCCCGCAAGTCTCGGTGGTAATGCCAACTTGTATGCTACCGCACCGATCCGCTCCAATATCTCAAAAGGTCCGAGATATCGGGACTTAGCTTCCCGAACTCCAAACCTTTTTACGCCGCGCATAGGTGACACTTTCAAAAATACGCGGTCTCCAACTGCAAACTCTAGATCCTTTCTCCGCTTATCGGCATAACTCTTTTGCCGAGATTGCGCCGTCGTGAGTCTTTGTCGGGCTCGGCGGACCTTCTCCTCCGCCTCCCGCACAATATCGGGGCCAAGTGCCGCTCTCTCGCCCACGTCGCTCCAATGAATTGGAGAACGACACTTCTTACCATAAAGGGCCTCGAATGGCGCCATCGCAATACTCTCTTGGTAGCTATTGTTGTATGCGAATTCCGCCATTGGTAGAAAATCGTGCCATCCACCCTTATAGTCGAGTACACAAGCCCGAAGCATATCCTCAAGTATCTGAATAGTCCTCTCCGATTGACCGTCACTTTGAGGATGAAATGCCGTGCTAAAATTGAGCCGTGTACACAAAGCATCTTGCAAGCTTTTCCAAAACGAGGTGAACCTCGGTCCCGATCCGATACAATTGACACCGAACCCCGTGTAACCTCACAACCTCGTCGAGATACACTTGAGCTAGCTTGTCTCCCGACCAATTAGTGTGGATCGGCAAAAAGTGAGCCGATTTTGTAAACCGGTCCACAACTACCCAAATCGCGTCGTGCCCGCCTTGTGACCTAGGCAAACCCATCACAAAGTCCATAGCAATGTCTTCCCACTTCCACACGGTATTGGTAGACTTTGTAATTTTCCCGCCGAAAGCGACGCTCCGTTTTTACTTGTTGGCACGTGAGGCACCGTGCCACAAACTCTCCAATGTCCCTTTTCATACCCGCCACCAATAATGGAGTTTTAAGTTTTGGTACATCTTGGTGCCGCCCGGTGAATGCTATAGGGGGATTGGTGTGATTCTTGCATAATTGCCCTCCGAAGATCATCGTCCTTGGGCACACACCTACGGCTTCGATACCGTAGTGTTCCGTCGGTCCCAATGCCAAAATCTTCGGCACTACCGCTCTGCTTTCGCCCCGCACCTTTTGGAGATAAGGGTCGGAAATTTGTAACTCTTTTATCTTCTCCAACAAGGTGGGTTGCACGATCAACATAGCAATTGTTGCCGGCACTCCCGGCGCCACCACTTCAAGTCCTAACCGTTGCATCTCCTTGTGCAATGCAGGTTGAGGTGTAATCGCCGTCGCCAAATTCTCCGCCGACTTTCTACTCAAAGCATCGGCCACGACATTTGCTTTCCCGGGGTGATATAGAATGGTAACATCATAGTCTTTAAGCAATTCTAACCACCGTCGTTGTCGCATATTCAACTCTTTCTGGGTGAACAAATATTTGAGACTCTTATGATCCGTGTAAATCTCACAATGTTCCCCGTACAAGTAATGCCTCCAAAGCTTTAGCGCGAAAATGACCGACGCTAACTCCAAGTCGTGAATCGGGTAGTTCTTCTCATATGTCTTTAACTCGCGCGAAGCATAAGCGATAACTCGGTCATTTTGCATCAGAACGCACCTGAGACCAACATAAGAAGCGTCACTGTACACGACATAACTCTACCCCGGCGTCGGCAAAGCAAGCACCGGAGTCGTCGTCAATCTTTTCTTAAGCTCCTCAAAGCTTCGCTCACATTCGGGGCTCCAAACATACTTCACCCCTTTATGCGTAAGGCGCGTTAGTGGAGTTGTTATTTTGGCGAACCCTCCACGAACCGCCGTAGTAGCCCGCAAGCTCCAAAAAGCTCCGAATTTCCGTTGCATTTGCGAGGCCAATCCTTAATTGCCTCAACTTTCTTTGGGTCCACATAGACGCCGCCTCCAGATATAACGTGACCCAAGAAAGTAACCTCCGATAGCCAAAACTCATATTTCTTCAATTTGGCATAAAGCTTCTATCGTCGGAGTGTCTCCAACACGATTCTCAAGTGCTCCTCGTGTTCTTCCTCGGTCCGAGAATATACTAATACGTCGTCAATGAATACCACGACGCACCGGTCCAATAGCGGACGGAAGACTCTATTCATCAAGTCCATAAATGCCGCCGGGGCATTAGTAAGCCCGAAAGGCATAACCGTAAACTCATAATGACCATTCCGCGTACGATACGCCGTTTTGTGCACATCCTTGGGCCGTATCTTCAATTGATGATACCCCGATTGAAGGTCAATCTTCGAATAAACCCTTGACCCTTGCAACTGATCGAATAAATCGTCAATCCTCGCTAACGGGTACTTGTTCTTGATCGTGACCTTGTTCAACTCGCGATAGTCAACGTAAAGTCGAAGTGCCGTCCTTCTTTTTCACAAACAAAGACCGTGAGCTCCCCACGAGACACGCTCGCCGCACAAAGTCTTTATCGAGCAAGTCTTGCACTGGCTTTAAGTTCCTTAAGCTCCACCTGCCATTCTATACGGAGCCTTCGAGATTGGCGCCGCCCGGATTAAGTCGACGACGAACTCAACTTCCCGGTCCGGTGGCAATCCCAGAACTCCGCACGAAACACATCCGGATACTCGCATACCACCCGAATGCTACTCAATTCCGGGTGCTCCCTTTGGGTATCCACGATGGTCGCCAAATAAGCCTTGCAACCACCCTTGATCATTCTCTTCGCCCTCACCGACGATATGGTCGCCGCAAAACGTGCACCCTTACACGCTTGGTAGACCATTTCTTCTTGTCCAGGTTCACGAAATGTGATAACCTTCCTCTCACAATCGATGACGGCGTAATACTTAGAGAGCCAGTTGATCCCTAAGACCACGTCGAAGCCCGATAACCGCTCGACCACTAGGAGATCGATTGGCATAACCCAATCTCCAATTTGTACTGGGTAATTTTCGCACTCCTCGTCCACAGCAAAAGAGTGCTCGATAGAGTTGACCCACCAATGGTCATCATGACGCCCTATCTCTACCTCATGAGCCTTGGCGAATGATGCACATATGAATGAATGAGATGCACCGTATCAAATAAAGCTTTAGCTCGAGTGCCTTGGATCGTAATAATACCCGCCACCACATCATCTAGAACCGGTGCCGGAGTCGATCGCTTCTCCACCCGAGTGGCAAAACCCGCCCACTAGGTGCTCGAGGTGCCTCCCGCCGACGAGGTGCCGATGATCGTCCAGACATAGCGGGTGGCGTCCCGCCAACCGCGAAGTGTACCGTACGTAAGCCGCCGAGGGTGCGGAGATGAGTCGCTCTGACACTGCGACCAATGTGGCCCGCCCGGCCACACCGAAAGCATCGCTCTTCTCTCTCGAGGGCGTGTAACAACTCGGTGGTTCCCGCCGCAGATAACACACTGGTAGGAGGTCTGACTCTGTGTCTCACTCCGTCTGCCGCGCCACTGTGACCGCTGAGGTCGAGGGGCCGCTTAGAGCTTGATCGCCCGCGACCCACTCGATGCCCGCTTCTTGGACTTCTCCCCGTCCTTGTCCCTCTCAAAAGCCTCGCGCTCCTCTCGCGCAATAGCATTGCCGCGCTCCACCCAAAGTGCGCGGTCCAAAACCTCTCCATAGGTCGTCAGCCGGAAAGAATCAACTGTCTTAAAAATATCCGGCTTCAACCCACGCCCGAACTTCTTCGCCCGGTCCCCATCGCCGTGGACCAAGCTCGGCACGCAATGAATCATGTGCGTGAATTCTCTCTCGTATTCGCGCACTGTGCGACTCCCCTGTCTTAGCTAAGTCCTCCTCGATCTTTCTTTTATGGCTTTCGGGAAATACTCCATCAATAGCATCTCCCGAAACGTCTCCCAAGCCATGGTAGTATCGTTCAAAGAACGATCCTCTTTCACTTGTCTCCACCAAAGGCGCGCCGACCCCTCGAAACAATGGGCCGCCAAATGTACCTTGTCCCGCTCGAGGGTATAGAAGTCCTCGAACAAGGATTGCATAGCGATCAACCACGTCTCGACCATCCACTGGTCCTTGTCTTCCCCGTTGAAGGTCGGTGGTTTCAACCGCTTGAAAGCCGTCAACACCGTTACCGCCCGTTCTCGCTTCGCTCCGCCTGGGGTGTCGTGATCCAAGCCGACGAACCCGGCCGGCGTGGTACAACCGTCATCGGTACCGCCGCGCCATCGGAGGTGGTGCCGCAGCTCAAGTGGCGTCGGGTCTCAGGCACAGCGCCGCCGCCGCTCGCCGGGCCACCAAGTCGTGGAGCCTACTAAGCTGCTCCGCCTGCTGCTTCATAGCCCCGGCCAATGCCGCTACTTGGGCTTGCAACTCGCGCACATCGCCCGATCCCGATCGTCGGCACCTCGGAGGTGGTGCCGCAAAGGGATCGCGTCTTAGGAGGCGTCCCCGTGGTGCCATCACGTCCTGAAACGTAGCACACACATTAATACTCAATACACGTGACTCTTACACGTTCCAAAATAACTACCCAATTAAGCGAAAGCAAATAAGTAAATTATTTCCCACTCTAGGTGTCATGTGGTCGGCCGCCCCACAAGGTTCCTTGCGTAAATAAATACTTGAATCCATCTCTAATTCCTTCTAGAGAAGTCTTAATGTCAACCCAATCCACTAGCTTTCGCGTTTACCAAATCCACGTTAAACGTTTCCTAAGTCCCTAAGGTCTCCAATCCTATGGTTCTTAAGTCAATCCTAGACCTTTGCTTACTTCCGTTTACGCTCTGATACCACTTTATCTGTCACGCCCCGCCACCCGCCTATTTGGTCGGGTTCGGGCCACGTCAACAGACGCCGAACGGACAGGGCATCCCCTGCCCGCCCAAGGCTCTAACAACGAGTATAATTTAACAAGTCAAAGAGAATTGCAATTATACAAGGCTTAGACGAAGGTAAGCAACAACACAGCGGAAAAGTAAGCACTAAACTAGAATATAAACCATACATGAACTTGATTACATTTTGAACCAAATACAAGTAAACTAATCTATTACATTCCTTTAGCATTCAATACATCATTTCTTTTACACTTGTCATCTCCCAAAAATTACTTGAATTGTTTACAACTTGACATCTATAGTTCAACAAAATAAAGTTGATACAAGTATAACAAAAAGGAAATGACTAGATGCAAGACTCCGGTGGCTACTAGCTATGGCCTAACCCTTCCTCCGCCGCCCGCTCGTGTTAGGACTGTGGGGTTAGTAGTGAGAACTACAACGAAGTTCCTGGGCTCGCAACCTACCCCGCCGACTTACCCACTAAGTCTATCCAGACATAAGTATTTCAAGGGAAATGAAATAGTAACCAAACTATATAAGCTAATACTATGCCTGCAAGAAAGAGTCAGATAGATAGATAATCGAATTTAAATATGTTTGCATGCATGCTCTTTACCATACTTTACTTTACTTTACTTTGCTCATTACCCAATCTTGCCGGATAACATAGTTAACCCCAACAAACTCAAAACCCAAAATCCCTTACTGAACGGGAAGTCTCTAAGCCTACAAGACCCGAGGGACCGTCCGTCGGGCCACGATCCCCTAGGTGATCGTTCCTAACTCACCGCTTGAGAAGCGAGCGACCTCCCTCAAGCCAAGACTTGTCAAGAGTATCGATCTAATCCTCACATTGAGGATTCATAGCCACTAGTTACCATGCCATTGTCAATGATAGGTTTTTTGCCTAATCATGTATATCATTCTTGCCATAATGTCACTAAGTTAAACTATGTTTAACTAAGGTCATATCAATGCCAATCTCGTCCCTATGTCAAATTCACCATTGTTTGCTAAGTTCACATTCCATTGTCATATTCACACAATAGGGTTCTAGTTCAAATGCCTCTATGGTTTCATTATAATTTCTAAGTTCATTTCTCTTTAGAACATGAATTGAAGTTCAACCAACTTGCATAAATACCAACTACCCTATCATGCATGAATATACTATACATAATATGTTCAAAAGGTGAAAACAGACATAGAAGGAAATTCGATGATTCCGGTATACACCCCCCACCTTAAAATAATTTTGTGAGGATGCCCAAGAAGTTTCACGACCAACCGAGGTCTAGGTAAAAACCTACAGTTAAAAAGTGAACATAATCTGGCCATTTTACATAGTAGCCCCTTTATCGGATTTTCGTTTAATTAAACGGAGTTGTCCCACGCGTCGGGAATACCCCCAATTAGGTTTCTATAAGGTCAATTTGACCCAAGAACCCCTATGTTTAAAAGCCCCAAATTTGGGTGCTCCAACAATGCCCTATACCAAACATAGGGTTTTGATCTCATCCACAAGCAAAACATAGCTTTAGATCAACCTAGAAGCTCTCTAAAACCATCCTTGACCCATTAGAACCATCAATTTGGGGTTTACAACAAACCCTAAGAAATCACCATTAGAGCACATGAGCTCAAATGGAGTTTCATGGTGTTCTATGCTCTCTCAAACTTCTAACACTAGCAACAAGCTAGTAACCCCCAAAACCTAAGAAAAACCAAAATCCTAGAAGTTTACTTGTGAGATCTTACCTCTAGTGCAAAGCTTCTCCAAGCCCTTGGTGTAGGAGAGCTTCAAAGTCCTCCCAAAAGCTCCAAGGTCACCTTCTTCTCCTTCTCCTTCTCCACCCAACCCTAGGGTTTTTCTAGAGAGAGAAAGGGAACAAAAGAAAAAAAATGAGAGGGGGTGAGTGTGCTGTGAGAGAGAGGTGTGGGAAAGCTTATTGTGTTGTAACAATAGCCAAAAAGCCCCTCAACTTCTTTTATTTTGCGCAGTTCACAAACTGCTGTCAGACCATCCCATACCGGTATGGGGGAGATCTGTACCGGTATGGGGTGCTACAGTGGCAGAAACCCGAGAGCAACTTCCCTCGGTTTCGCAGCATCTGTACCGGTACAGATCCAATCTTGTACCGGTATAAAATGCTCCAGAGGCAAACCCGAGAGCTGCCTCTCGGTTTCGCAGCATTTGTACCGGTATAAAATGGCTTGTACCGGTACCAACACCAAAAACCTCACAAACCCGAGAGCTCTCCTCTCGGTCAAAGTTGCTATCTGTGACAACTTTGCTGCCGTACAAAATGCCCAGACTTGTGTTTTTCGCGTCGTTTCGACTCGACTTCGCGCCGAACAACGCCAAAACCCTTTTAACTCTTTTAGACTATCTTTTAACCTTTCCAAGAAGTTTGGAATGGCAGTTGGAACATGTCCAACTATTTTATTTTCACACTTTAGTCAATTTTGCCAAAGCCCGATCTTATTGTCGAATTTTCGATACGCTACATGCTCTACCGCCGCCGCTTCTCCTCCGTCGTGTTCTTCCCCGCCGACATCGACGCCGTCCTCCACAACCCCTCCTCGCTCGGCACCTTCCTCGCCGTCCCCCGGGCCGAGGAGATCTTGGGCGGCGGGAGGTCGTCGTCGTCGTGGGCGGTGGCGAGCGTGTGGGACTGCGAGTGGCGTTCGGTGGAGGTGCGGGGCGCCGCGGTGGGCTGCGAGGGGCCGGGTGGGGGCGACGCGGGCGGTGGACGCCGCGGCCGCCGCTGGCCGGGCCTCACGTCCATACCGGACGTCTTCGGACCGCCGGCGTGCGCCGTCTACGGCCTCGCGGCACCGCCCGACGCCCGGCTGCTCGCGCGCTCTTCGCCACGCCGCAACCTCGCCGCTCCCTCGCCGCCGCGTCCTCGCCGCCGAGGTCGCCGCCTGCGAGCACTCCGCCGCCAGTCCTCGCGGGACCGCCTCACCGTCGTCAACGACCTGCGGTGCGTCAGCGCCTCTCCCACCGCGCGCGACGCCGACGCCGACGCTAGATGAGCGCCGCGCGGCCGCGCCGGCGCGCGGCGGAAGGAGGAGTGGGAAAGGGCAAAATGGTCATTTTACACACCGTAACTCCCCGTGAACATTTTCCATTTTACGGGGGCAAAGTGTAGGTTTTTAAATGTCGGGGAGGGAAAGTGAAAAAGCGGGTTATTACGGGGGTTTACGTAATTTAGCTAATTTTTTTATACAAATTAGCCTAATAATAATAATAATAATAATAATAATAATAATAATAATAATAATAATAATAATTTATTTAGAACCGATCTGGGTATAACACACCTTTACGATTGAGTCTGGTTTAATTTGAGCCCAACACGAATATCGATTTGGTTCGATTTGTTGACGTATAACGACGGTATAAAGGCGCACCAGGCGCCACTATTGTTCTTCGGGTGTTAGCTCAGGCCTGGGTTTTACGACTAGGGATGCAAACGGGCGGATGCGGGGCGGGAGCCCCCGCCTCGCCTCCCGACTAGCAAAAACCCGCCCCGCTCCCGCCGAATCCGTGACAGTTAAAAAATACATCCCATAACCCGCCCGCTCGTAACCTTCTGTAGGCGCCGAATCTCACGCCAACTAATATTTTTTATAAAATTATAATATTATTAATATTTTGTAAAATATAAAATAATAATTTTTAATAATATTATATATATAATTTAATAATATCAATTATAAAAATAAAAAATATCAATCACAATTCAAAATAAAATTAAAAAATTTTAAATGAATTAGAAATGAAAGTACTAACTTATTTGTATATTAAACTTTTTTTGTAAACATATTATTTTTAAGAATATAATTTTAAAATAAAAATGATTTCGGGGCGGATTTGGGGCGGGTCAAAATTTCTCCCGTTTTCTGCCCCGAATCCGTCTTGGATCGTAAAATCTGCCCCGTTTCCTGCCCCGAATCCGTTTATTTCCTCCCGTTTATTGCTACTGTCGGGGCGAATCGGGGCGGGAGCTCCACCAACCCGGATCCGTTTGCATCCCTAATTACGACTCTCTCTCTTCTGTGGCAGGACCTTAGTTGGTTAATTCGCGAATTATTCGCGAATAATTCCCGAATTTTTGAATTGGCGAATAAAACAGCGGAATTCGGATTTTTGTAAAAAATTCGGTAAAATTCGCGAATTTTTGAGCAAAAATAATTATTTGCGAATAAAACGTGATTCGCGAATAATTCGGCCCCAAAAATCGGCCCTCTTGCTTGCTGCGGCTGCGAACGTGTCGCTACGGCTGCGGACGGACTCATGGGCTTCGCAGTGGCCCAAAACAGAGAAAAACATGTCGCTCAAAAAAAAAAAAAACCCTTTCTGATTTCTGAAAAGCATCGCCCCCTCCTCGTCCTCTCAAAAAAAAGGGTTTGCCCTAACTTCTCAGCCCCCTGCGGCGGTGCCCCTCTTCCCTTCCGGCCGCTCGCCGAGCGCCATCGGAAGCCCTCCTCTGCAGAAATCGAAGATCGGGGGTTCTTCACTCTTCAGAAATCGAAACCCTCATCGTCGTCGCCTCTTCCTCTTCCTCTTCCGCTTCCGCTTCCGCTTCCGCTATCCAACGATAAACCAGGTACGATTTGAGTTTTCATTCTTCAAAGCAAAAGTTGGGAGCTTTTAGTCCTGATTCCTGAACTCCTGATGGATACTTTTTTATACACAAATGGCTGAGTGCTTAATTGAACGTGTCCTGTTATGCACAAAGAGCAAAAGTTGGAAGCTTTTAGTCCTGATTCCTGAACTCCTGATGGATACTTTTTTATACACAAATGGCTGAGTGCTTAATTGAATGTGTCCTGTTATGCACAAAGAGCAAAAGTTGGAAGCTTTTAGTCCTGATTCCTGAACTCCTGATGGATACTTTTTTATACACAAATGGCTGAGTGCTTAATTGAATGTGCCCATTCTCTGTTATGCACAAAGAGGACCCAAACATAGAGCTAAATAATCTTAATTAATTTAGGGAGCAGGAAGTTCAGAACCTCCAATATATTTTGAATATAATAAAATCTAATGGTAGATAAGAATATATCTGATATCTAATATATATGAATGTGTCTAAAAGGACATGGCTGATAAATTTTTTATGACAAATCTCTATTTTAGTATCAAGTATTTAGGAGTTTGCCACATTCTTATAATCAGTCCCATGTATAAAAACTTAAAAAGGAAGTGTCTTGATAAATATGTAGCTTTTCTAAATTGTACTGTGATAGCTAAATTGTACAATGACAGGCTAAGTAGTCACTATGGCTAGGCTAAAATCTTATAGTACTTCATTGGTGCTTTGAGAATCATAATTTTTATTGTCTGTTTTAAGACAATTTCAAATTAATAAGTAATTCAAAAGTTGTTGTTAATGTCTAACTTTAGAATCCTTATCTTTCTCTAAACTCTGGATTTCTATAATAGTCCCAGTTAAGTTGTTGTTAATTGTTGTTACATTCATTAATTTGCTTATTGTTGTATGAGTTTCTTGATCTCTTATTCTTAAATTTAAAAAAAAATATGAGTATTTATGTTAATACCATAAATTTTGAGAAGAAAAAAACTTAATTTAATGGCCGAATTTTTGATCCCGAATTTTTAATTGGTGAACGTATAATATCCGTATAAATCACGTATCCGAATAATTGGCGAATCTTTTTTAGTCGTTTTTTTCAACGAATTTAAAAATTAGAAGGCGAATTTTATCCGAATTATACTGTCGATTTTTTGCCGAATCCAAATTAACTAACTATGGGCAGGACCCAGCCCGGGGCTTCTTCGGTCTCGTCGTCGTGCTTCTCGCTTTGTTAGGCTCGTCCGGGGTGAGGTAGGGAGGGAGGCAGCGAGCGAGAGAGAGAGAGTCCAGCCGGGGAGCTCGCTCCGTCGATGGCCGCCGAGACCGATGATCAGCTCCTTAAGAGCTTCCTCGCCGAGGTCAGCGAAGCCGAGCGGGACAACGAAGTCCGCAGGTTTCCCTCCCTCCCTATCTCTTCACCTCTCTCGGCTTTTGCTTCTGGAGAAAATGTTCGAAATCACTCACTAATCGATCACGACCCTAATTGTTAAACTGCACAATATTGTTATTTATTTATCGTCTGAGACTTTTGAAGACGAGAATTTTTCGTCATTTAACATGGGGGCGGGGACTTGAACCCCTGATGCCTTGGTCAGCACCCGGACACCTAACCAATTGACCGCCCGGTGGCTTGGCACAAGCCCTTCCAAATTTACAGGAATGAGTTGTATAGGATCACTTGTTGGATGAGTGGTATGTTTCTACTGTATCGATAAGAATAAATGATCACTTCGAAGGGATCGAACCTCCTAGGGGGAGATATTAAAGAGATAGGGAGTGATTAGAGGAAGAGAAAGAGAGGAAAGAGATTAAAGGTAGAACAAGACGGCTAATTTCTTATAAAGCATACATCAAACAAAACCTTCATTTTAAACACTCCTTACTCCCCACAAGAAAATATTTGAAACTTCTGTTTTATTATAAGGTTAATAAATAAACACCTCATATGGCCGTTAACATCTTTGATTTTGAGACCTCTTGATTACTTGGTAAATGATTTTCAAAATTCTTGAATTTGGTAGATAGATACTTTAAGGTACTGTCTATTTTGCTATTGTGAAGTGGTAATAAGGTGCATTACAGTATTGCACCAGTTATTTTAATAAAAAATACTGAAAAAGTAATTAGTTATTGGGAATTCTAATGATACAAGACATAGGCATATGAGATGGGCCCCGTAAATATTCGTGAAATATAAATGCTCCGCCAGCTTATTTGTCAAGTATTCAAGTGTTAAATCAGAGAGAGAGAGAATTTCAATAAACCTAAAGCACTATAATTGGCAGATTTATACTTGATGATTATATTTGAATGCTGTCATTTGAATTTGTTTGCAGTATGTCATCTTTGCGTCACATTGTCTCTTATAAAGTCTGGCTAACTAATGTGATACAACTCAGGATTCTTTCATGCTTCAAGTTAAATCCTTTTGAGCATCTTAAGTTACCATTTGATTCATCTCCTGATGAAGTGAAGCAATACCGCAAGGTAAAATTAGTACTTAGACTCTGAGCACAAGTTTCTATATCTCTATGTTTTATAGTAATCTAGTCAGTGTCTGACCTTTACCTAACTTAATTTACAGTTGTCTTTGCTGGTTCACCCTGATAAGTGCAAGCATACCCAAGCAAAGGAAGCCTTTGCAGGTAGGCCTCTGAAAGATGAATTTTAGTTCCTTGACTAGCGATAAAGCATTCTGATTTACTTTTCTTACATTAGCTTTTCGTTTTGACATATTATCTTTTCCTGAGAGATTAATTGTCATGAAAAGAAAAACTTGATCATTGGGATTTTTTTATCATACATTAGCTATTCCTGTTCCCATGCTCTCTTCTTTTGAGTAAGTTAAGATTATGAAGGATAATGTTCATAACTTAATAATAGAGTAACTTAATAATAGAGTATATAATGCTGTCTGAAATATAGTAACTCAAATAAAAGTGATTTTATTCTGTAAATTAAATGTTTTGATGCAATAGTTACAAAAACTGAGAAGAAAATAGATAAAATGAGAAAAGAAAGAACCTATTGGTGCAGTCGGAGCCCTGGGACTTATTTTATCTTCAAAAATAGTCGAGTAATAATAATTTTGAAGTTGTGACGAGTTACGGTTCGGCCTGGATCAATTCTAATTTGAAATCACCACCACTCGTCTTCTAACAATGTTCAGACTGAGAAGAACAGCAGCAGGGACAGCAGCCAATAAATGGCAGCGAAAGGAAGGTGTAGAGGAGAAGAAAACCCAATCTAGGGTAACAGAGAAGAAAAGGGAAAGTGCCCAATCCAAGAAAAGGAAGAAGGAGAAGAGAAGGGTCAATCCAAAGACAAAAGAGATGAGTTTGTCCAAAGCAGGGCCGACACAGTAGGAGCGGAGAACCAACAATAGGAAAAAATATCATTCGTCAACATCAAAAACCAACAGAAGTTGTCAATTTTTATGATAAATCAACTTAAGTCCGACTAGGTAATGTAGGCAAAATGGCTCAACAGTCAGGTTATAAGTTTGATCGTCTAGGGTTTAATAGATTATACATATGAATTGGAACCCAAACATAAATCCCCCAATTAATCAAATTTGAACCAAAAGACCAAATACAGAAGAATTACACCTTATTAGAAAGTAACTGATTCTGTAATTAAGGATTAAACTCAAATAGAACTTGAACCGCTCCTAAAAATCCATTAGAAACCAGGAATAAAGCCTTTTTTGGATAGACAATGTGAATACTCCATGAAGTCCTCTTTCTATGGTTTTGACTTATTTGAAGTTAAGAGACTCCGTAGAATTTTCCAGGAAACTATGCTGGGATTCCATGGAATCTTGTAGGAAACCATGCTCTATTTTATGACCGTCTCGATGTAAACTATGAAGTCCTCTTTCTATGGTTTTGACTTATTTGAAGTTAAGAGACTCCGTAGAATTTTTCAAGAAACTGTGCTGGGATTCCATAGAATCTTGTAGGAAACCATGCTCTATTTTATGAATGTTTCAATGTAAACTGCTAAATTTTAGAGGAATCCTGTTAAATTTGAAAAACTAGCCTTTAGAGAGCTCTAAATTCAAAAAAGTAGTCTTTTGGGTGCTCCAAATTTAGAAACTAGCCATTTGAGTCTCTAAATTCAAAAAGCAGCTTTTAGCGAGCTCAAAATTTGAAAACTAGCCTTTTAAATTTGATTAGATTAGTTGAGCATATCTTTTTGTTAGTTAAATGAGGATTTTTAGCTATCATCTTATTTGGTTTTTTCTGAATTTAATTTTAGATTTTTATTGCTTAGTTAATTTCTAGATATTTTAATTAGTTATTTACGATAAGATCAAATTCCAAGTTGGTTATGTGTATTTAAAGTTAAGGATAGTCTAAATAAGCTATAGATCTTCATTGTATGGTAGGATTATATTAACAAATTAATAAAAGATGTTTTGTAGCAATTCTTTTCCTTTGCGAATGTGTTGAGTCCAGTCCTAGAGCTAGTTCTGGTCAAGAGGCAGTCCTAATTATCTTTTCTATTTTTTTGAATTTTGAATTTTGAATTTTCTATTTTTCTCTAATTTACATATTTTTTTAATTATGAAAATTTCTAAAAAAATATAGAATATTCAAAAAATAGTTCAAAATTTCCAAAATTTCAAAAAAGCTTTCAAAATTATAAATCATATTTTAAAGTCCTTTAAAAAGTAGGACCCTATTATCTGTCTTACATCAAGTTGTGTGGAGTTCTTGTAGAATTCGTGCGATCTTTCGAGTAATAGTTGTGCAAAAACATTTTAGAATTTGTGCACTACCGCACATAACTTGTGTAACTGCATAGCATCACATATAGTTATTTGGGATATTAGTTTTTTTCACTTTTTCTTTAGAAGTTGTTTAGAGTTCTATGTAATTAATTAGGATATATGTTGCTTTTTGTTGGGACTGGGTTTTTTGCATAGTTTCTAAGGTGGTCTTGAACCTTTGCTATTTTGGGCAGTTCTCTAGGTAGTATTTCAAAATAGTCTATATGTATCACTATTTGAAATGAAAGGAAGATGTTGATTTGATTTCTACTTTCTTTTAAGGAGTTACTTGTATATCTTTTTCTTGTCCCTTTGGTGGATTCCTAGTGGGAAGAGTTGCTTGGTTGTTGCGTTGGTGGATTCTGCATGGTGGGAAATGATGTTTGAAAAGGCGCGAGGTGCAAAAGGGAGCAGGACTCCCCTGGAGCCTAGGCGCGAGGCGCGCGCCTCAAGAAGGCGAGGCGCACATTTACTAAGACTAATTTAGTTTGATGTTCTACATTAAAAAACCCCAAAATAACCATACGAAAATAAAATAACTATCAAAAAGTAAAGAAAACACATGCGTATAGGTTCTCAAATTAAAAAAAAATAATTTCAACTTTCAACTTAAAACTTAAAAGTTAAAAGTGATTGTCATGCCAATGTTTTCATTTGGTCGTTCTTCAAGTGTCATCCTCGTCCTCATCCTTATTCTCTTCGCTTGCATTGCCATAATCTTCTTCTTCTTCAGATTGTTCATCTCTAGTATCTTTTTCTTCTTCTGTATCTTCAAAATCAACCCAATCTGACTCTTCATTGGTGGATAAAGATAGTTGAGATGACGACAACTTATCTTTTCCTTTTTTTAATTCCCTTTACTTTTTCTATTTCCTTTCCCTTTTCAATTCCTTTTCCTTTTCCTTTTCCTTTTCCTTTTCAAGGCTTTTTCATTGACACTGTAAATCGTGTATGATGACTAGGCTCATTAACCCTAGCAGCTCTAGCCACATCACCCCACGTCAAAGTATAATCTTCCCAAACAAGTCTTTTCTCATTATTGTCCTTTCCATCACTGTCCATCATTACGGTCACCATTCATTGCTATCATCAACATCATTTAGTATGATGGGATCAATGGTATCACGCAAATTATACCGCATGAGTGATCCATTATATTTAACATATGCCAAATCAGTCAAGCGTTGTTGCGCAAGCCTATTTCTTTTTTTGCTATGAAGCTACAAAAAAATGAAATCAATGAATAAGCATATTATTATTAAATTTATATTGCAGTATAAGAAAATAAATCATATGAACTTAGCTTCCTGTGCATTCATTTTACAATTTAACGTGTTCAAACACACTCCAATTTTGTTCACACCCAGATGCACTACAAGTGAGACTAAGAATTCGAATAGCAAATTTTTGTAAGTTCGGTGTAGAAGATCCATACGATCTCCACCACTCAGCTGTTGACATAGGATGAAACAATAAATTAATTATTAAATTTTACTTTTTGTAATTCTATTAGAATTTAGAAATTAAGAATTAAGAAAACTAATAATATGCATGTGATAAAATACCCGGCGACTTCGAATTTCTATCCTGGATAGCTAAATAATGTCCAAAGAGGTTGGGTGCTCTACGATATACGCTTAATTGGTCACTTATTTTATCTTGTTCCTCAATACTTGGAACTAATTGTTGCAATGTCTTTATAGCCTGGAGATAACCTCTTCATCTTGTTCAATATTTGGATTTGAGTAAATACGTAGGATTCAAATAAAAACCAGCAGCATGCAATGGGCAATAGAGTTGACATTCCTACCTCTTATCAATTATTTTGAAAACTTTATTATATTTATCCTCCTTCTCATTGAATGATTTTGCAATGACTTCCTTTACTCTATTTATGGCCTTATAGTTGTATCCCATTGAATGTCTCTTCTCACCATCAACTAATCTTAGAACACGAACAAATGGACCGAAAACTTTAAGGACATATTATGTTGGTCCAAAACGGTGACATCATTACTATGGTAGTAATTCTCTTGCCCGATTGTTGTTTTGCCCACTTGCTCTTTGTCCAATCTTCGATGTAAACATCTTTCTCAAGTTACTTTTCTAACGGTTGTAGGCGTTGAAGGGTGAGAAAAGCAGTGGCAAATCTTGTTATGCTAGGCCTAAGCAACTCCCTTTGGCCCGTGAAACGTCTCATCATATTCACCACACCTATGCTATTATAAATATAGCTATTCAAAGTCACGGCTCTTTATATTGTTCTTTGTACTACCGGCATCTTTCCAATATCCTTGAGCATCAAATCAATGCAATAGGCAGCACATGGAGTCCATAACAAATTTAGTCTCTTGGCTTCTAACAATCTCCCTGGAAAAAATTGAACGAAAGAAAAAATATAGCTATTAGTTATGTAAATATTACACACAAAGTATTGAAAAAAAACAGTTAAAAATTAAAAGAGAGAAATCTTACCGGCTACTACATTAGCTGATTCATTATCCGTAACAACTTGAACAATATTTACTTCCCCAATAGCCTTTATCATATTATCTAATAATTCAAACATTCTTTCTTTATTTTTAACATAATTAGAAGCATCAAAATATCCAAGAAACACCGTACCCATCGAAGAGTTCACAAGAAAATTTATTGAGGGCCTTTCTCTCCTATCATTCCATGCATCTGACATTAAAGAGAAACTAGTCTCACCTATTCCTCTTCATGAGACTTCAAAGCATTTCTTGTCCTCTCAACGTCCTTCAAAAAAAGAACTCCTTTTTACATGCATTATTTATTAATGGCGTTAAAAGGTATCCGGTGTCATACATCCATCGGGCAAAGTCTCTACAAGATTTCTCTCTCAACTCCTTTTTACATGCATTATTTATTGTGGTTTGCTTTAGCTTTCCTTCCTTTCTTTTTTTCTTTTTTGAACCACCTTCTCCGCGTTACGAGCCAAATATACATCTATGTGATTACATTTTTTAGCTATTGACTTACTACTTCCAATACTCCTATTACTTCGACAACTTTTTCCAAGAGATTTAAATTCTTCAGTATCATCTTCATCCTCCTCATCACCTAAGCCCTCTACTTCATCAAAATCAGCCATCAAAGGATTTCTCTCCTTTGTCGCATCTTTCTTAACCATAAACTCCTCAACTTCCTCACGGACATGGTGGACATCTAGGGCATCCTTTTGCATTTCGAAAGCCACCGATAATATGTTGTTTGTCTCTATAAATACCTCCTCTTGTTATTTTTTCACAAAAATTAAATATAGGATCCTTTAAACATGCATATTTCCATGCAGGATCCTTTTTGTATCCTTCATGATTCATTCAGTCAATCTACAATAAATCAACAACGAAATACATAACAATAAGTCAACAAATACGCAATTAAAAAAAAAAAATAAAAACATTTGGAAAAAAAAGAAAAAAAATTCACAAATACATCAAATGCTATATATAGTAACTACAAACAGGTTCAAAAGATAAAACTGGATCAAGAATACGCAATCGAAAAAGAAAGTAAAAACATATGGGAAAAAAAAGAAAAATCTCAAAAATACATCAAATCCTATAAAAATAAGTAAATAACTAAAAACATGTTCAAAAGAAAGCACTGGATCAACAAATATGCAATCGAAACAAAAAAATAAAAGCATATGGAAAAAAAAGAGAAAAAAAAAATCACAAATACATCAAATCCTAAAAAAATAATTAAAAAACAAATTCAAAAGAAAAATATTGGAGTATAGAGGCAATACTTACTTGATGCTTTCTTTGGTTCTTGCCTTCTTTGCTTGCTCATTGCTCCCGTTTACATTCTTGTTTATTACTGCGCAAGTTAAAAAGCGATCTTGCTCTTGCTTTCTTGCTACCATTGCTCCTCCTTTCTTGTTTCTGCCAATGAAGCTTGCTAGATGCCTACGGACAGAGAGAGAGGATTGGGGAACACGGGAGGGAGAGAAGAGGGCGCTAGAATGGATTCATTAGTGTTTTTTTAGTTTTCTTTTAGGATCTTTTAATTATCTTATAGAGTTTAAACATAAAATTTAAATCTGAAACCCGACTACCTAAACTTGAATCCAAAAACCTATAATATTAAATGCCACGCCTCGCGCTTGAGTCGCGTGCCTCGGCAATAGTGATGCGCACTATTGCGAGGCATTGAGGCACGCGCCTCAGGCGTGCTTGAGACGCACCTCAGGCATTAGCCTCAGGCCCACTGGGGAGTTTTGCTCGTGTTTGACGTGGTGAATTCTATGAAGGGTTGAGTACTTGTCCAACCATGCTTGTGCTACATCCTTCAGCTCCCTTCAGCTCTCTGAACTTTCGGCATAATATTTATTCTCCTACACAGCATTGAGAATCACTATTCTTCTATTAACAGTTATCTCGACTTCTCGAGATAACAGGTTAAGATGGGAGGATAATAGTTCCACCTTATTCCCCTATTAATTAAATTATAAATAATTATACGATTTATCTAATTAGTAACTAACTAATTTTATTATTAACTAATTAACCACTTGATTTATTAAATTAATATATATATTTAATTAACTACTTGAGCAAATAATTAATTATTTAATATGCTTATTCAACAATTAACTAATATCTATATTAATTAACTTATCTAATGTATTAAGTAGATATCCAACTAATTAAATAACTAATTAATTAGTTAACATATTAAACTATTCTACATAGTTAATTAACTAACGTGCTTCTTATCATCTTATACGTCATTCCCAGTTAGTTAATTAACATATTAAAATATTATTTTATTAATACTTTAATGCTTATTATTTAGTAAAAATATTTTTATTTTGCAATTTTAATTGATCTTGTTGCTTCTATTCCAACCTAACTATCCTAATGCACATTTTTTTATTTCTTTGAAGAATCCAATTCTCATCCAAACACAATACTGGTATAAATCCTGCCCATCCCAGAAGTTATACTTATGCTGGACATAAGTAAGAACGGCTTATTCGTATACCAAACGATACCTTAAGGAATAAATAATTACTTTTAGATACCAAAAATGTTACTGTGGAGGAATAGGTTCATACAAAAATGCAACCAATCGTACTGTTCAAGAGTGTTTTCGGCATAGCGGTGAAATTGTAAGTCAACATTTTCGATTTGTATTATAAGGCATTACTTTTATGTTTTGGATCATTATTTACACTAATTATGAGCTAGTAGCAAGTGATAGAATCTATAATCAAGCTAAGACTATTTCGTCAAAAAATTGTAGCCTACAACAATGAAATGCTTAATCAATATTGCACTTCTCAAAATGCTTAATTAACCAAGGGGCCGTGTGAATGCTTGTGCCTTAGGTGACCATGCAGCTAACATGGGCAACCTTTGTTACCGAGCGTCCTTGGGTGGCCGGGTCGCCACAAGGGCTCTCCCCTGTGGCTGTGACTCTCTAAAGGGCCCACGATAAGACGGAGGGGACTATGGTTGCGCTCCCTCTATAGGGGCCGCGCAGCCATGGGGGTTCTAAGGGGGCTGCATGACAAAAGATAGACTCCTTTATGGCCATGTTTCCTTAGTGTGGCCTCGTAGCCATAGGGGGGTTTCCATTATGGCTGCAACCACCTACAAAGGCCAAGCAATAGGAAAAGTAGCATCCTGTGCCAGTACTGTCGCCGCCATCATCTTCATTGGAGGATTCGTTGCCATTTTCTGCTTGGGAAGAGAAGAAGATAGATGAAGAGAAAGGTTTTTTTTTTGAGTTTTTAGGAATAGAAGGGAGAGGGCCTTTTGTCTTGAAAGAATGGAGAGTTCTAAGTTTTCTCTCTCTAGTTGGAGTGGAGTGGTCAAAAATTACTTTCTTTTTTTGCTCATATTTTCACTAAACCATAGTTTGTGGGCATGATTTAAGCCCATTCAAACAACCTTATAGTAGAAAAAACAAATCTCATTGTGGAGTTTAGACTATACCCCATTTTAGATCCCATCTAGATCGTCCCTAAATGGAAAAAAAAATCTAGAGAAGATAGTAATGTTCTTAAAACCCACATTCATCGTTGGGACAACACACCACAAACAATCTAAAATGACTAAACCATACAAATTAAAATATAATTTCTTAAATGAAAAACTAAACTAAAGAAACAAATAAATAAATAGGAGAATACCCATCCTTGAACTGTGAGACCCCAGGTAATCCAATATATAAGATATAATAAGGTTAAAACTCTTAACCCGGCTTAAGCATTTTGGACGGTGGCTAGGCCTAAGAGGTTAAGAGAGTTAAACATGCTAGGGCGGGAGTAGTCCTAGAATAGATGACACCTGGAAAACTAGGGTGTCACAGTTAGTATTAGAGCCAATTACTAGCCGGAAGTGTGAGATGAGTCTCGGCTGAGCCAGAATTATACAGCAGGGAGAGCGAAGCTCTCATACTGTTGATTGTTGTGAGTGGAGCGTAGCTCACCGGAAGGTCGTTTTAGGCTAGTGAGACGAGTCTTACATCGCCTGGTACTTGTGAGTCTAAGCCTGACGAGGACATCAGGGCTTAGGGGGTTTTGGGGGGGGGGAGAATGTGAGATCCTAGGTCGTCCTATGTATAAGATATAATAGGGCTAAAACTCTTAACCCTGCTTAAGAATTTTGGGCGGTGGCTAGGCCCAAGAGGTTAAGAGAGTTAAGCGTGTTAGGACGGGAGTAGTCCTAGGATGGTGATCCCCTGAGAAGTTACATGAACTGCATGATTATGTCCAGTAAATATCACTCTTTGTGGCCCTCGTAAGGTATAGACTGAGTTGAAAAGGTTTTAGAAAAGAGTAAAAACAGGGACTTCTAATGACTTTCTAATGCAACAGAGAAATATAGAATTAACAAAAAGCAACAGAGGGAAATTCATATTCTTACATCTAGGTTTTTTTGTATTTAGAAAAAAAGAAACTCATTGACTTTTCTAGCACATTTTTCAACACTTAATTTTGTTTTATGCCTTTTGCACCTCCTAGTGATTGAATCTTAAATACTTAAATAATTCCTGCGCTACTGTTCGGACTATTTTGTTGGAGTATGGATCCAAGTTCGTTAGGAAATTGAGTATTTTCATCCAAACACCAGTGTACCTTGTCCATTTAAGGATTGAAGCAACAGACAATCAGCACAATATGCCTGCTCGATATGCCTCATAGTGACTAAAGAAAAAGAAACAAGGTAAACAGCTGATTGGTATCAGGACTCAAATTTGCTTTGATGTGATTTTTGGAAGCTGGTACAAAGCCAGTCAGATTGGCTAATACTTATGTTGCCATTGTGAAACCTTTCGTTTCCAATTCTTTCTTAATGCAGCTGCTGATATTGGTGTTGCTCGCTGCGTGACTTTGGCCATAAATTCATTTTGCACTGTCACTTTTGATGCAACGCCTAGTTTGTTAAATTAATATGTAAAAGCCCTTGTTTTCTTCTACATGGATTAACAATTTGAAGGATTGATTCTGGAAAAAATGACTGATTACTTTAAGGTTTGAGAAAAGAGGAGTAAAAATAGGGACTTGTAATGACTTTCTATCGCGACAAAGAAATATAGAATTGACAGAAAGCAACAGAGGGAAATTCATATTCTTATATCTAGGCTTTTTTCGTATTTAGAAAAGAAGGAACTCATTGAAATTTCTGGCACCTTATTCGACACTTTTTGTTTTATGCCTTCTGCACCTCCTAGTGATTGAATCTTGAATATTTAAAAAAACTCCTTTGCTAGTGTTAGGACTATTTTGTTCCTAGTGGTTGTAATATGGATCCAAGTTCATTAGGAAATTGATTATTTTCACCCAAACAGCGCTGTACCTCGTCCATTTAAAGATTGAAGTAACAGACTGTCAGTATGCCTGCCTTATAGTGACCAAAGAAAAAGAAACAATGGTAACCAGCTGATTGGTATTAGAACTTAAATCTGCTTTGATGTGATTTTTTGGAAGCTGGTACGAAGCCAGTCAGACTGACTAATGCTTATGTTGCCATTGTGAAAACTTTCGTTTCCAATTCTCCTTCAATGCAGCTGGTGATACTGGTGTTGTTTGCTGCAGGAGTGCGACAACAAATTCATTTTGCACTCTCACTTTTGATGCAAACCCTAGTTTGTTAAATTAATATGTAAAAGGCCTTGTTTTCTTCTGCATGGATTAACACTTTGAAGGATTGTGACCAATAAATTGACTGCTGATTGCTTGAAAGCAGGAAAAAGACTGGTCATGCATCTTTGCTTGAGTTTATTAGCGCATATGATTTTATTTGTCACGCCCCGAAACCGCTACCCATTTGGTTCGGTTCGGGCGTGTCGAACAGTCGCCAGACGGACAGCACCTCCCATGCCCGCTGTGAGAGTTAAAATTTTTTTTTTTAAAAAAAGTTTGCATTAGACAAGGAGATTATATGCTGAAAAACAACAGAGATTAAAGAAAGTGGAGGGAGTGATGGAGAAGTGGAGGAAATGGTGAGAAAGTGGAGAGAATGGTGGGAATGGTGAGAAAATGGAGGGAATGGTGGAGAAAGTGGTAGAAATGGAGAGAATTGTAGGAGATAGTGGAGGAGTGAATTTAGGGAAGTGATCAAATTTTCTTTTTTCTTTTTTTTTTCTAACACCCGGCCGAGGCTAACCAACCAGAATGTGTACAACAAGTTCCCAGAAAACAACTTGAATACATACACAATCCATAGACAACGAGTCACAAACAGTGCTAATAACCAAGAGCAAGCATCACGAGTAAGGTACAAATGAATAAAAGAGAGAAACTAACTATTACAGTCATACAATTCTTTCGAATACAACATGATTGATTTTGTTTTACATCTTCCAAAATATAACATAAAATGTACAATCATTCAAAATACCTCACCACCTATACATCATCTACTCTCAAGTACAAGTAGAAGGCAACTCTAATGCAAGTAGGAAATAATCTACTACTACCGCTAGGGCGCCAGGCCCTTGCCGCGATCCTCAACCGGCGCACTCGTGCTCCAACCTGTAATAAAGTGGGGTGAGAACTATCTTCCATAATTCCCAGTGGGTTCGGCCGCCGACTCCGCCGATCTCCCCACTAGGTCCAAGGAGGCATAAGTAGAACAGATAGATAGGTAGTAATGACTATAAAGTAAGCAGAAATACGAACATCCTACTATGCCTCAATTTAATAACATGTATGCATGCAACTCATAATAAGGGCTAACTACCATACTATTATGCTCAACAAGTTTATTGCTTATTTGTTTACCGAATCGCTTGGCTCGCCCAAGGGCTTGCCCTCAATCTCGCGTCCCAAATCCCGCCAGCGAGGAGTCTAAATTGCTCAACTCACCCGAGACCGTCTGTGGATAGCTAGTTACTGGCCGGACAGATAGCTACTACCGTCATGTGTGACAAATACTCTGGAGTGCACGACTTGTGTGGAGCGACCACCACAAGTATAAACAGACTGCGCAAGCACGATCTAATCCTCGTCAACGGAGGATACCCTACCAACTAGGGGTTTCATCATTATGGAATTAGTATACTCTTATACTCAACTTCCTAGTGTTTTGCTACACTAAGGTTTTCATGCCACTCGTTCTTGTGCTCACACTAATTAGATGCCACTCGTTCTTTGGGTTAGACATTTCCACTATATCATTTACCCACAATCTCTACGTTGTCATTTACCTAGGTTTCCCAATCATATACATCATCATATATAGGGTTCAAGCCATGTCTTATTATCCTCATGCATACTAGGTTTAAGTGGTATATCAGTAAGCTACACTATTACAAGCATGCAAGTTTAGACATCAACATCTAACACCCTATATGCATCATGCTCAGTATGCAAATTGATCGACAATGTTACATTTGGACATAGGGAGCAGTTCAACTGCTTCGGGATGGTCACCACCCACCTCTTAGTGATGCAATGCAATAGAAAGTCGGATTTCACGATCACTCGTCGCCGCTTGACCTCTCGAGCGGAAACGAAGCCCGAAAACCCTTCGCTTGGCGATACCTCCACATCGACTCGACGAATCGCCGAACTGTCGTTGCCAATGCGCTTAGACACCTCTTAATTAGGTTTACTATCAACTAAATGAGATCAAAACTCATTATTACTAAAAATCCCCTTTTTGAATCCTAGGTTTCAACTCCATGGAAACCCACCATACATCTTTCGATCTTTGAGTACTAAACACCCATTTTGTATGCTAGGGTTCCATCTAAAACCATTTTAGAGTTCAAAACCAAAACCCTAGGAAACTACCATTGTTGTCACGCCCGGTCCTTTTTGTATACAAACACAGCGGAAAATAGGGTTTTTTTTTTTTGAAAACCCGACTCCCAGGGGTGTGCCAGATCCGCCACAAATACAGTGAGGCCACTCTTCACACGGACAGAGTCTCCCCTGTATTTGCACGGCGTCGCACAAGTACAGAGTACAATCTAACATCCAGGAATACCACAACCACAACAGTATGAACAGACGAGTAAAGATATACAGGATCATACAACCATTCACCACATTCACCAATTAAGATAATTATAACCACGAGAAAAGCCTTTTTCAAACCATTTTCCACACGAAAAACCTTTTCTTTTGAAAACACTACCACGAGGGGTAGAAAACCAGTTTATTTTATAATGTCAATTTCTTTATAAAACCATACTGAAAGTTATGCTAGAACATAAGCAACATCTGAAAGTAGAACTGAACCATAATCATAATAGTCTAAAACATAAAACGAGGAAAGTAAGAAATAACCGATGAAGGGTAGGAGCTAATGCGCACTAGACTCGCCCCTCACCTGCCGTCCCACTGGGACCCGCTACGTCACCTGAAAAAGAAGGCGGGGGGTGAGAACATGTAAACATGTCTCCTCCTGGGTACCCAACGCCGACGTGGCTGTGGGTACTCACCAGTCACGGAGTAAAGTAAACGAAAGCTGGTAAGTAGATACAGTAGCTAAGATAAACAGGAAAGAGAACTGTGTAATATAAACAACTACCTCTATTGTATATATGCATCGAAAGGATGATAAAGTAAAAGTACCCAATCCATAGCCGCCGTGTTGGTCCGTAGACCTCAGGCAATGCCCACTGTCTCAAAGCCTACATATAACCCAAGGAAGCCTATGGGCTCACGGGTTGGCATGTCCAACCACTTTTCCGGAAAAGAACACCCGGCCAGGGTGGATCAGACCGTTGGTGTTCGTGAAATGCGAACGAGTCTCGGGCGATCGATGCTGATATGCTCAATGGCCAACCGTCAGCAACTAGCTGACAATCCTGTCCCTAAAGGGACACCGACCGTCTAGGTCATCAGGTTACTCACCGACCACGTAGGTCACGGGCGAATCAGAACGAACCGACTGTAGGTCAAGAGTGTGTAGGAAAGTATCGACCAAACAGGTCGCTGGTATCAATGCAAACTGAACCTCTCTACTCCTATCAAGTATGCTAAACATGGATATAACGGAGTAGAGAAATGAAACAACAGTAAGGTGCAAAGCTCAACAGATATGAAGTAGTAAGATGCAAGGGATAGAAGTGCGTCACCGAGCGTGCACCACTGTACCGACGGCAACCCGGATACCCACCTGTGTATCTGACGATCTGATCTGCCGACAAGTGGAAGAAAGCGACCGAACCTAAGAAGGTTCACCGAGTTAGAATCTAACCCACTAATACCTGAACCGTAACTCACAAACCCGACGAACGAGATCACCTCGAAACGGTTAATATAGAACGACCGTTTCGATCCGGGTTCCCGAAAGTGCCTAATTTGACACCGGAACCACCCGTCGCTCACCCGTCGTTACCGGACCTTCGAAACGACGTAGGTGACCAGCCAACAAGGCTCAGCGACGACGCAAATACCTACTAAGAGTTGTCGGAAGAAATCCGAACCATAAATACGTTTCCGTCGGCGAATTTTGCCGCGAAGCGCTCCGAAAATCCCTTTTGATTTTCTGTAATTATCTAGGGTCTTGGACGATCAGTCTAGAGGTTACCCGCAGTATCTACGCGCTGTCCATAGCGACCACGTAAATTAAAATTGCATGAAAGTCCCTGTCACTATGCAAAATCGCATCATTTTATGCGATTTTACGGCTTTTATGGACCGTGCGCGCAAACCGATGCTCGATAAATCGAGCCATCACAGTCACTGGAAGGTTTCGACGTGCTGAAGACCGTGCTCACCTTTCGGAGCACTGTCGGGCATCGTAGAACGCGCACGAGTGACATGAACTCTGTGAAATATTGCGCGCAGCGCGTAAAGCACGCTCGTCCCGCTTATCGGGGCCTCGAAACTCGGAGCGGAGGTGAGCATCGCGTTCAGCGCGAAAAGGCGATGACCGTGCTCACCCTACTTGGTCAAAAAGACCAACGATGGCCTTGGGAACAGAGCCCAAACCCTAGACCTAGGTGCTGTTATTGAACTATACAGCATACCTGACCAGGGGAGTTAGGGTTGGCGGCGACGCGACGGACGAGCGCTCCGGTCGGAGGAGGAGCCTCGGGTCCGGAGGTCCGAGGAGGAGGTAGCCGGGCGGCGCGCGGCCGGAGCGCGGCGGAGATCCGCCCTCCAACTAGCCCCAGGTTAGGTGGCGCCGGCGGCGATCCGGCGGCCGGGAGGTCGGGCCGGGGCGATCCGGCGGAGGAGGAGGTTGCGGGAAGCCGTGCTCGCGTCGGAAGACGACGGCGGCCCGCGGTGGAGGAGGCGGCCCAAGCTCGGTCGCACCGAGTCCGGGCGGCCGCAGGGTCTTCGGCGGCCGGCGGGGTGGCCGGACGGCAAGCCTCCGGCTCCTGCAGAGTCGCCGGGCCGATCGGAGGCGGCGCGGCCAGGGAGGCACGGTCACGCGCCGAACCCGGCCTCGGATCGGCGCGGGCGCGGTCGCAGGGAGCGGAGAGCGGCTCCGGCGGCGCTCGGGGACGCCGGGCCCGCCGGGAGGTGCGCCGCCGACTCGCCAGGAAAGAGATCCGGAGGGTTCCCGGGCCCTCCAGGATGCTTCTCGGCCAAGGGGTGGTCCCCGCGGTGAGAGGGAGGAAGAAGGTGGTCTTTGTGGGGCTCTCCGTGGCCGGGGCCGTTCTGCCGTGATCGGGCGCGCGCACGAGGTGGCAGAAGGTGGGCAGGGGGCGGCTAGGGCTGCTGTGAGAGGATGAGGGCTAGGGTTAGGGTTTATTAGAAGTAACCCTAAGGCCACCTATAAATGCAAAAAGGCATTTTGCATTTTAACCCCCGATGGCCTATATTTTTCACTTTGGTCCCTGCCAGCATCTGCATTATGCGTGCATACCCCTCGCTGGTTGATCCCTCGCAATTCGGCGCATAAAATGTCGCGCTTCTTTGCGATTTCCCAATTTCGTCAATTTGACCCCTTAGCGATCAATTTGTAATTCACCAAGATCCGTCCGTTTGATTGACGGATCGCGCAAGCATTCAAGATGCGTCGCGAACATCGAATCTAGCATCTTGCTTTATTCGATTTAGTCTCCGATTCGCGAAGAACCCATCTCTCCATCTTTCCTCCAAAATCCCCCTTTATTTAATTATTTAGGTCAAATCTTTCAAAACCCTTTTTCTCGATATCCGTGCATCGGAATCCAATTTCGTCAGCGCCATTGGTTCCAGCACAGTCGAGCCGTTCGAAACGAGCTACTGGAGTCTCATATTCGGAGTCCGATACATACCCGAACCCAACTTCTATTTCCGGCTCATCCGGAAATCTGAAGTTACTATTCACTTAAGTCATTCTTCCGGGTCCCGTATCTTCTCCGTTTTAGCTCATTTTCGCCTGAAATTTGACGAGTGCTTTTATAATTAAAATACACACAATAACATCGTCAACAAAGGGTTTATTTCTCATTAAATAAAAAGTTGGATATTACAATTGTTGAGCTAGAAGCTTACCTTCCAAGCTTGCTCCAATAGTGGAGAGAACGAAGAAGATGTTGAAAACCCTTCTCTTAGCTTGCTTCTCCACCAAATCCCACTCCTGCTTCACCTTCTTGAAGAGAGAGAGAGCTCTAGAGAGAGAGGAAGCTATTAGGTCTAAAAGGGGAAGAAAGGAGAGAGGGAGAGAGCTATCTCCCATCTATACCCCTTCATAAGTGCACATTTGCACAAACACCCTTCAACTCTCCAAGCACATGACAACCCTTCCTGGGGCATTTTCGGGCACGGAGACCGGTCCCTTTTCTGGAGGACCGGTCCCCGAGGGTATTTCTCCCGGGTTACGCGTACGGGAAGCGGTCTCTAGTTGAGGGACTGGTCCCCGAGTGCAGTTTGCCCAAATTGCGCGTAGGGGAACCGGTCCCTCCTACCAGGGACCGGTCCCCGAGAGCAAAACTTGTGCGGAGAGCCTTTCTCACGCACACACTGCTTACGGGAACCGGTCCCTCTTACCAGGGACCGGTCCCCGAGAGCAAAATCTGCAAAGTTGTAGATTCACTCCCCACTTGCTCTCGAGACCATCCAAAATGCATTTTTCGCATTTTTAACATCTTCGGCTTTTCCGAAACCTAACCACTTGACAATTAGTCGATTCTGGGCGAAGTACAACTCTCGGATTTCGAGAATTCACTTCCTTACATTATTGTATCAATTATCGAGAATGGTAGTTGCAAAGAAAATTTACTGGAAGAGGAGATATAAGCAGCAGTTTGCAAAGAATAAAGCGAAAACTTTCATGGATTATGCTTAGTATGGTTGTTTGGCTTCACTTTGCTTAGGAGTTTTTGGATTGACATAACTACTGTTGGGCCATAAGCTTAGTGAGAGTAGAAGTCGGTCCCATTGTTGACTTTGATAACATTGATGGAGATCAACCACCTAGTCATGGGGTCAATTCACCGAGAGTAGCATTCCCTAGGAATGTAGTCATCTTTCATGGCAAAATCTGAAATGTTGCCTGCATCTAGTTGGCAGATCTCTTTAACATTGTCGTGGTTAACGCTGGAACTAATGTTTGAACTTAGCTCAATCCCCAATATGTTAGTACAAACATTCCTTCATGACAAGAACAAATTGCTTACGGGACATCCATTTCAATGGTCTGTATTATTCTAGGAATCCTCTACATTTTCTATTTAAGGTACTCAAATTGTCTCAATGTAACTCAAGTTGGGAATATTAAAAGGTTTTGCTGAGGTGGTTGAATCATCCTAGATTCGTAGGTAGTAGGCATATTACAATACCATGGTTGAAGGAGCTTTGCCATTTCCATGGTTCATGGGAATTAGATGCCGTTTGGTTCAAGATTTATAATGTTTTGGGAATGTTGTTTATATAAATTTGGACTGACAAATTTGTTACTAACTTACCAACCGCTTGGGCTGAGAGGTTGTTAAAAATTGGTATATTCTTTTTAATGAACTACTAATGATTCCCATCAAGTATGGAAATGAGAATAACTCCTAAGTCCTAACCATATGATAATCTAGTAATTCCTACCTCCTAGGAATCTACAATGATTCGACTACTTGCCTAACACCTTTTACAACTACCCAACTTGAGTTGAATGATAATGATTTTAAATATTTTTGATAGAAAATACCAGAATATTACAAACTGTGAACCAAACAGGCCCTTACAATAATACACAACTACACGAGTCCCTTGCACTCTCCCAACACCGGTGGCGTGGTGACAATATTGTCATTCCATATATAAAATGTGTGGCACTCCGGATACTACAGACTTGTGAAACGAATGACCCTTGGAAAGAAATTCATCATTGTTTTTCATGCGGACTTTCTTGATGGGTTGATCCTTGTTGTGTGGCTCTAAAATGCAAAGAACCTTGATTAGTTTAACCTCCAACTGGGAGTCACAGCTTTAATAACTAGTCCTAATGTCTAAACGAAATTTTTAGAGAGTTGATTTTAACTTAACTCTTTATACCTGGCTCTTAAGTTCTAATTATTATCATTCTTATTTTTGGTGGGGAACTTTTTCAACTTTGAATTGTACTTCATCTAACTTGATATTGTTTGGAAAGACTTCTATGGCTCTACCTACTTCTATCTAGAGGTGTCAGTATTGGATAAGACTACAAATTAGTTCTCTTCTAGATGCTGATTTAGCAAAAAAGAAAAAAGAAAAGAAAAAGGAGGAAGCTTGACTGCTTTAGTTGAAGTTCTTACAATTAGTTGATGGTGAAATTGTTTGATCACTAGTAACCTCATTCTCATCTGTTCTGCACATATTTCACTCTTATGCTTTCTTCTTTTTAGTATTTTGATTAAATGCAGTTTTACTGTCATATTGTTGACTTGAATTGCTACATGATGCAGTTATAGGGTGGTACTTTGACCATTCTTTTCCTTTTTATTGGTTTCTGTAATTTATCTTATTAAATGTACTCGCGGAGAACTTCCTGTCTAGTTTACGATGTTATGCTGACAAGTGACTCCTAATTCTTTTTGTCTTTAATTTAGTCAACAAACTCTTTTTGTCTCTAATTTAATTAACAAAATACTTGAATCAACAGAGTGATTTTATGTTGTACATATGGATCATATGATTTTCTTCACTCCTTAGTTAGCCGTGTGTGATTTCAATGTAGCACATATAGGTATTGTACTTTTCTTTGCTTAATTTAATCATAAATTTACTTTTGTTGTTACCTATTATTCTTTTGTGTTTTCTTGGTTGGTCCGTTTGCCATTAAATATTCTTTCCTTTTCAACAGCACTGGCAAAAGCTCAGCAATTACTGCTTGATCCACAAGAAAGGGATTATATTCTTAACCAAGTCAGCGCGGCAAAAGGTGTGCAAATAATCTCTAACCTTATTCTATTATCTTTATATCAGAAAGACTGAAGCATTTTTTGGACAATTATTAATCTTACTAGTCCATTTTTCTGTAGGATTCTTAAAATTGGGTTGTCTTTGTTGAGCATTAGTAATCAGAAAAAGATATTCTATTTATTTTTGTTTTTTTTTTTGATTTGGTGGGGGGGTGTTTGGGGTTTTCAAGTGTACGCAGCGCTGTTATGAGGTTGTACTTCTAATAAAATGCGACTAGAAGATTTGTTGATCAAATACATTTCTAATGTGATGTTGATGCTTCATTTGAATGAGTCTTCTAGGGGTTTTTATCTTCTCGAAATCATTTAAGATGGGAAACATTTGATATACTAACAGATGAAACAAATTGTTACTGTATGTTGTGAACTGCAGAAGAGCTTAGGTTAAAGAGGAAGAAAGAGTTGAAGAAGGACAATGCTTCGAAAATAAAGGCACTGGTAGATGAGGTAAAATGAGCTGTTTTATAATTTAATGTTTCACATGTTTCTGCTGGAGTACTTTTCCAAATCTCGATCTTTTCACATAATCTGCTATAAATTTTGTAAACTTTAAGATGGTGATATCCACCTCTTATGTAGGTACATTACATAATAGACTAGTTTTAATAGAGATAAAAATTGGAAATTTTTTATATTTATGTGATGACACTTCATGACTTGAATAAAACATTTTTTTTTCATAGAATTGTGTAAATATGCTTATTTTCTTGTAAGTACTTTGTGTGTACAATTGTTTGTCATGACATCATTAGAACAATTTCCAAAACTTTTATCTTATGAAATTTGTGTTAATCGTTCATAGTTGTTTTTTTTTTTATGCATTTGTTCTCATCATATCATTATCCTATATTTTCCCATGGATGATGCAGGACAAATTAGAAAAACCCTAATATGTTTTGCAAATCATGAGCCCAAAATATGTTTAAAACCATATTTAGAATTTTCTAGAAATTTTAGGGCGTGTTTGGTTTGCCCATTTTTCACCAATGAATCGGAATCGGAATTGGAATGCATGATTCCGTTTGTAGGTGTTTGGTATGCGGGAGTACATTCCAATTCCGATTTCCGGGTGGAATGGGATCCCCTCTAATCACCCCTTTGTTCGGATTAAATTTAACTTTTTAACCTTACTTTTAATTAAACTATAAGTTTAAATTTAGAAATTAATTTTATAATTTTAAATTTTAATTTGAAATTGAATTAAAAATTAAAATTTAATAAAAAATTTAAATCTTATTTATGAATTTGAATTTAAATTAAAATTTAAAATTTATTTAAAATTTATTTAAGATTGATTAAATTTTATGGATTCAAATTGAAATTTAAATTGCAATTTTCAGATTGAATTTGAATAAATAGAAATTTAGTTCTATATTTTGAATTGTCCACTCAGTTTCAAATTTTTAATTTTTTAAACAAATATATTTTCAATTTTGACATTATTTCAAAATTTTGATGTAAATTTTTAATATTTAATTTTTATTTTGAATTTAAATTATAAAATTCTATATTTTTAGCGAACTCAATTTCAAATTATATTGTCAATCCAAATTGATGGATCCGAGAAATATTTAGAAATTTATTTTTATTTACGATTTTATAGTTTTGAGTAATTTTATTTGAACTTTTAATAACAATTCTTTTGTTTAGATTGTTTGAAATAATGATATACTAATAAGTCACATAGGTCCCGCGATGCACAGGGAAGATATTATTACAAAGAATTATTATCATTAAAATCAATATATATATATATATATATATAGAGTTGAGCTAGAATGCTATCGATAGCAAAAAACCTCCGTTGCCATCCATTTGTTTTCGATGATGGAGCCTCCAAATCGGCAATCGGTACCGTTGAAAATGATCTATACCACTTGAAGTATCTAGAAATCAAATTTTATGCTTTTTCGATATTGTTCTCTTGTCCATCAAATGGGCATAAAAATGAACGGCTGAAAATAAATATCCTCTAAAAAATGATGATAGGAGTCTTGTAATCAAGATCAGGAGTATAGATCTTGTTTTAAATAGTTTAAAGAATTTTCTAACCAAAATTCAATTAATTCGGATAGTTTTACACCGTTAAATGAGAAAACGTCTCATATTTACCATTAAAATTATAAATTTTGAAACCCTTTGATCATTAGGCTAATGATGTCGAAAAGATTTAAAATTTGGTTTCTAAATACTTTAAGTGGTTTGGATCATGTTCAACGGTGCCGATCGTCGAATTGGAGGCTCCATCATCGAAAACAAATGGGTGGCAACAGAGGGTTTTTGCTATCAATAGCATTCTAGCTCAACTCTCTCTCTCTCTCTCTCTCTTTCTATATATATATATATATATATATATATATATATATATATATATATATATATATATATAGAGTTGAGCTAGAATGCTATCGATAGCAAACGAGAACTTTTGCCACCCATTTGTTTTCGATTATGCAGCCTCTAAATTGATGATCGACACCGTTGAATATGATCTATACCATTTGAGGTATTTAGAAATCAAATTTTATACATGTTCGATATTGTTCTCTTATCCAGCGAAGGGACACAAAAATAAATTGCTGAAAATGAATATTTTTAAAAAAATGATGATAGGAGTCTTGTAATCAAGATCAAGAGTATAGATCTTGTTTTAAATAGTTTAAAAAATTTTCTAACAAAAATTCAATTGATTTGGATATATTTACACCGTTAAACGAGAAAATGCCTCATATCGACCATTAAAATTACAAATTTTGAAATCCTTTGATCATTAGGCAAATGATATCGAAAAGATTTGAAATTTAATTTTTAAATACTTCAAGTGGTATAGATAATGTTCAACGGTGCCGATCGTCGATTCGAGGCTCCATCATCGAAAACAAATGGGTGGCAAAAGTGCTCGTTTGCTATCGATAGCATTCTAGCTCAACTCTATATATATATATATATATATATATATAGAGTAGGGCTACTATAAAAGAAAGCTAAATAGGTGATGGTATGATAATATCGTTAATTCTAAAACATCTTTTAACAGGTGTCATTTTATTGTGATGAAATTAAGAGATTTAAAATTTTAATTGCAAAAAAAAAAAGATTGAGGACCAAAATAAAAAAAATAGTGAAAAGGTTGGAACCAATATGCGATTAATTCGTAAAAGCGATTGATTCTTAAAAAAAATTTCATGTGGCCCCCACAACCCCCCCTAAAATAAGGGGAGACCTTATTTAAGATTAATTCCGGATTTAAATTTAAAATTTTGAATTTTTATTTTTGAGGACTAAAGTAAAAAATAAAGTTTAGGGACTAAAATTGACATGCAAAGAAAAGCTAAATAGGCGATGGCATGATAATATCGTTAATTCTAAAATCTCTTTTAACAATACCATTTTATTGCGATGAAATCAAGAGATTCGAAAATTTGATTGCAAAAAAAAAAAGATTGAGGACCAAAATAAAAAATAGTGAAAAGTTTGGGACCAATATGCGATTAATTCGTAAAAAAATTGAATGTGGGCCCCACAATCCCTCCTCCCAAAATAAGGGGATAAATTAATACACTTTAAACCGCAAGGTAGTACATTGATACATTTTAAACCACAGGGTACAAAAATAAGAAAGTGCGAAACCGCAGGGGTTTAACAGTTGGGACGTAATTGCAATAAAATCAAGAAGAAGCGAGAACTTAATTGCAAAAAAAAAAAAATATTAGGGAGTAAAGTAAAAAATAGTGCAAAGATTGGGACCAATGGTGCAATTAACCTTCAATTTAAACAAAAAAAGCATGTGGGCTCCACAAAACACCCCAAATAAGGAGGGGGACTTCATTTGGTTGCCAAATCATATATTGATAAATTATTTTGGGTAATTTTATATTGTTACTAGCAATTTTAGTTTGTTATAATATTGGTCTTGAAAATATGACTTCTCTTTCACTTTTTTGAGAAAATGATTTTGTTTTGCTAACTATTCTATTTATTAGAATCATATAAAATTTTGTGATTTATATGTTACCATATAATTATTACAATAAAAGATAATAATAAATAGTTTATATTCATATTAAATAATATAAAATATAAAATGTTCTTACTTTTCATTAATTATTTTATAAGTTGCTCATTTATATTTAAATAAAGTATTCAAAATGGTTAAAAGTAATTAAAATGTATTATAAGGATAAAATTGGTACATTAATTTGATTTTGTTTCTGATATCTATCTAAACCAAACACCGACAATGGGAATAGTTCATTCCGATTCTGATTCCAGTGGCAAATCAAATAGAATGAGTTAATGAGTCGTTCCGATTCCGATTCCAGCTTATTTCGATTCTAATTCCGATTTCCGATTTGAACTTCGAACCAAACACAACCTTAGGGTATTTTTCAAAAGATATTTTAAAAAAATTAAGAAAATTAAAGAAAGTAGCTGATAAATAGGAAAAAGTCAGAACATCCGTAGAATTGTTTTAGAGTATTGGAAAGGCAAATTTAGAAGAAGAATAAAAGAGATAAAGGAAAGAAGAAAAGATGAGGAAGGAAAGAGAAGGTACAAGAATTTTGCCGGTGCATATGGTAGAGAAATAGAGGGCAAGAAGAAGATACCATGCCGTAGTCAAAACACGAAACCTAAATTTTATTCCATCATAACTCTTCTAAAATTATACGGTATAGGCTATATTTATATTCTTGAAAACATAATCCTAATCTAAAGTACATCGCATGATTTTAGCGATCTTTTCCTATTTCGAAAATATCTTAAAAGTCTAAACCAAATTAATCCTAAAAATCTTTGAATAACTAAAACAAATTAATAAATGCAAAAATTGACTCAAATAAATAAAAGATGACTCGGCCGAACCCTCTTTGAATATGGTTCTGCATAATTCGTTTTTGCTGCGGGATCTCGTCCTCGAGATCAACACAATCAGAAGAAGTCAGTAGCACCAAACCATTATACATATATAATGATGCATTTCGATGCCGGAATGTCAAATAATTTTCGTTAGCACCATCCTAGACATGACTGTTATTTGGAACTCAACTTGTGGCAAAAGAGGAGCCTTTGGCGGTGGTAACAAAGGTGGGATAATAGGCACCTCGGCAATCAGCTTGGATGGCTCCAAAGTTTGTAGAGTGATGTGGTTGCATCGACTTCGGCTTCTTGACTCTTGGAAAAATAGTATATTGAGTCCCATTATCGTGACAAATATACTTATTTTCCTACACTGTTAGAAAAAGCATTATTTGCCTCATGCCATGGTTGTCCAATTATTATGTCACATCTCTTAATATCAACCATGATGAATACAATTTTCTTTTTGTATTCATCTTTCATTGTGAGTATGCTGAATTTAATATCTTGGGATTTGATAATAGTGTCATCATAAGACACAAGATAAGGAGACAAACAACGACACATAATAAGATCTAATTTTTCTATGTTTCTTGAAATAAGATTATGAGACAATTGATGATTAATTTGTACTCGACAAGGAACACCAAATCTCATAGCAATTTGGAAAGAACAAGTAAAAGAAATATAATTCATGTTTTGAAGGAGTTGTTTGATTTTAGCTAATTGTTGGTTATTTTGAACCTAGTTCAAATTTATTTGGTTATTTGCGGCTTGAAGATATTGCAAATCAGTTTGCAACTTTTTGAAACGAGTTTTGGTAGAAAGCTCAAAATTTTTAAACATTTAACTAAGTTCTGCATTTGTTGGTATTTTGAAAATTAATTTATTCATCAACGTTGCTCTGATGCTAAAACTGACGCAGGACAAATTAGAAAAAAACATGCAATTGATGACCTTAAAATCTGTTTAAAACCAAATTTTAGAATTTTCTAGAAATTTTCGAGTAATTTCCAATTTTTTTAAAAAAAATTAAGAAAATTAAGAGAAAGCTAAAGAAAATAGCCAATAAATAGGAAGAAGTTAGAAAATTTATAGATTTGTCTTAGAAAATTGGAAAGGCAAATTTATAAGGAAAATAAGAGAGATAGAGGAAAGAAGAAAAGATGAGGAAGGAAAGAGAAGATAGAACATTTTTAAGAAAAGGAATTTTGCCGGCGCACACAGTAGAGAAAGAGAGGGGAAGAAGAAGAAGAAGATACGGTGGTCACAGTTAAAACACAAAACCCAAATTTTATTCCATCATAATTCTAGAATTACAAGGCATAGGCTATATTTATAACCTTCAAAACATAATCTTAATCTAAAACGAATCTCATAATTTTAGAAATCTTTTCCTAATTCGAAAATATCTAAAAGAAAGCATAAACCATATTCCTAATTTTTATATATTTATTTCACATGATAAATCCTAAAAATCTTTGAAAAAAAGACTAAAAAACTTAACAAATATAATAATATTCCCAAAATTAGAAAAAACACAATCTAAACAGCTAAATCAACCCTAATGCAAATATTGACTCAAATAAATAAAAGATGATTCGATGGAACCCTCTTTGAATATGGTTGCACATCAGTTGACAGTCGAATATATCTGTATATTTTTTCACAGTCGTCATTTAGTACGGATGCTTAGTCTGCTAAACCAATTTGTGACAATTCATTAATGACCAAATGATGTAAATTAAGAACCATGCGGAATAATAACTGTTCAGTTTTAGTCTGTTCTAACCTCTGACTGATGCAGATGGTATGTCTATGTATCTGAATAAACGATGGCAACAATAATCAGCAATTATTGATTCTAAAATAAAATAAAGCTAAAACAATCTGGTGACAAAACAGACATAATTACAGATAGAGAAGACTATGAATGCATGGAGTTGTCGGATTAGATGCTTCTTTTCACAACTCTGCTGAATCACAAAGCTTTTCCTGCCATGTTCATTACCAATTGAAATAAGGGCCGAAATTGACTTAAAAATTTACTGGGAAGCATGATGAATCTGGAGCAGAAGGCCAAGAAAGAGGAATGCCCCAGATAAGCAAGAAAAAAAGATACTGCAGTAGCAGCAGCTGAGCAGAGAATGGAGGTTAATTCGGCAGGGGTAGACTGAGGCACTGCTCAATCTACAGTGATAGGAGGAGAGTAGAGATGACGGATAGCGAACTTAGGGACAGTTTGAGATAGAGAAGGTGATGACGGGAACATTCTCGAGCCTCCAACAACGAAATCAACGTAAACAAGAATGCCCAGAACACTGCCCGCTTGGTGCAATATATATATTAATGCCTCTGTAAAGAACTGTGAAGAACTGTAAAGATCATGATTTTAGCAATAACCTTTTAGGAACTGCAAAGATGTGGTTAGGACACCACATCTTTCTTTCAAGGTAAGATTAGGATATGATGGATCTCATCACATAAATTCATCTGCTCTGTTTGCGAAAATGTGGCCCAAAGATTGGCTGCTCCATATACTATATGATAACCTTGCTAACCCGTAGAGGGTGTACCAGCTTGTTGGGCAAGGAATACCCTAACAGGCTAACAGTAGAATCGGGGGTTTTCTTTTTGGACCGTGGTGGGTCAACTCTTTATTTGTGATTGCTGAGTATTCTTAAATGTATAGTTTCAGGAATGAAAAACTGTAAGCATACTTACTGTTTCATTCTGTCCTGTTTAGAAGGAAACAGAGGATGATGAATTTTAATATTTCTTCAATTTTAGTCATTTACATATTTTTTGTTATTTTTGTTCCTTCGTCTTTTTGCACATGTGGGAGTTGGATTGTAGCATGGAGGGGCTGGGGAGAAACCACTTAACTTTTTTTTTGTATGATTGTGAATATTTGCATAATATAATGTCTTGATGTTCTCATATGATGCTGCATGGTGGTGTTGTGTTTACCAATTTTCTAGGTATTAATCTGCGGCCTTTCAAGTGAATAAAATTTTTCATATGTTTTATCATGCTAAAGTGAAAGTATCATGATCTTTATGAGTTGCCTAGGAATACTGATGATGATCTGCTTCTGTTTTGCTTGCAGTACAAGGTGGAGCTTTTTTCTTTTTTTCATTGTATTCACTGTTTCATGATTTCTTCATATTCATGTTGAATGATAAATAGGAAATGTACATATTTTGCGGGGCAAAATTAGAGCTTTTCTTTTCCTTGATTATTTCTTTGCAATGATACAACAAAACTACAAGAGTGAAAATACAATTAAAAAGTTGCCTTAACTACATGCAGGGAAAGTATGAAGTGCAGTATGAGCAATCAGAAGAATTTCAGCAACAGTTAAAGATAAAAGTTCGTGAAATATTAACTGAGCAAGAATGGCGTCGAAGGAAAATGCAAATGAGGGTCTAAGCAATCATACTAATTAACTTCATTTTGTATCAGATAAAATAGTATTCGTATCTAAACATGCATATATTTAAATATCAAGCAGATATCAGAAGAGGAAGGAAGGCTGAAAAAGGATGAAGAAGAGACAAAGGAGATGATGAAAAGGAAGCGTGAACATGAGGAACAGTGGGAGGAAACAAGAGATCGGCGAGTATGTGCTCTAAATCTCCTTTGTTCGTCAAACTCTATTCCTTTTTTACTTCTGCAGATTTACCTGCCATAGACTATGCGAAATTTACTTATAAATTCAATGCAAAATTCAGTAATGAATATTTTATTTTCTGGAATTCAACTACAACAATAGGCATGCAAAAGATTTTCTGAAGTTATGAATAATAGACATTGCCTAATCATTTCAGTTTGGCTGTAAATAGTAGGCAATTGGGCTTTATTTTTTTATGTTCGTTTTTCAATTTGACTCTACAACCTACTGCCGGACTTTGTATTAGATCATGTAATCTAGCAGTAATGCTTATGTTGTCTATTTACTACTGTCTGTAGAGACAAGTGACTTTGTTTCTTCGTCTCTCTTGGGATCATTCCTTCTGGTCATACTTTATTCTAGTTTACTGGAACCCTGCCCACTTTTTAGTTGTACAATGGCCAAATCCCATGTTGTTTGGAGCAGGCTAGATTATTCTATTGATGATGAAGGCTTTTCGTATTTGTTCTTTTTTTGTTTTTTGTTTTTGTTGTGTTTGTAGCTTAGTCTTCCCTGTTTGCATCCTTTCTTATTTTTTCATTAGATGAAACTGGTGAGATATGTTGCATGAGCCTGAAATGACAGCTAGAGGTCTTTTTACTTTTCTAGTAGCTTATTTGTAATCCATGAGATATGCGCGGAGCTGAAGCTATTATTCTTAATGAAGACCAGTTATAAAAATATTTTGTTTTAATTAATGAAGTCTTTTGAGCCTAGAATTGTGTTATTTACTGTTTTTATTGTTTAGGCACAGCAGATATAACAACGCCCTTGACAAATTCAAAATTTTGCTAGAATTAACTGAAATGGTACAAGTAGAAGTTTCATTTTTTATTACTGATGACACTATTTATCCATAGTGCTCTTTGGAGTGTGTTTTAAAGTTATGACGGCATATTTTAATTGTCAATATCACCTTTTTTTGTATATTTTTGCATATTAATCCCTTTTTAAAATCTTTTAATACTGTATGTAATTTTCTCAGAACATCGATTTCCACGATAGTTCCTCAAATCAATTTTAGTTTGCATGTCATTCCCTCAGGTTAAACTTAATGGCATCTTTATAGAATGTTTTACCAATATGCTTTAAATGTGTGTAAGTTTCTGATACCGAACAAATATTAGGCCATTTATTCCCAAAAAGCACACAACTTTAGGCAATGATGTCATTCAAGCGTGTCACGCCCGCGACCGCTACCAATTTGGTCCGGTCCGGGCACGTCAAACAGACGCCGAACGGACAACACCTCCCCTGTCCGCCCAAGGCTCGACCACAAGTCATGTACAAGAATTGCCCAGGAAGTAATTCAAATACATACATGACAAGAACGAAGCACCACTAGTGCTAACAAGTAAGAGCAAGATACAAGTATACAATACAAGTAAATAAAGAGAGATAACATCTAGCTATTACATCCACTTTCGACATTCACATAATGATTTACATTTTTCTTTCTTTTTCAACTCTCAATGAATACATTTTTCATCATAATACAAATATGGCTCTCATGTACACGAGGGTACTCTAATGCATAATGAAAGCCGCTAGCTACTAGGACGCTGTGCCCAACCTCGGTCCTCTGCCGGTACGCTCTCGCTAACCCCTGCAACAGTGGTGGGGTGAGAACTACGAATAGTTCCCAGTGGGTTTGGCCGCCGACTCCACCGATCTCCCCGCTAGGTCCATATGGCATAGGCATATACACAGATAGATAGGTATGGAAAGCAGTAAATCATGCTATCAATATCTCTACTATACGCAAATAATATAAACTAGCATGCTCAGCATAGTATAAAGAAATTATCATGCTACTATGTCCAATAAGAAAACATGTTCTTTTCTTTACCCAATCTCTTGGCTTACCTTCAAGGCTTGCCACAACTCACACTGACCTCAAGGGTGCCGAGGTACGGGGCACTCGCAAACCCGAGACGGTCTGCGGAACTCACACTGGCCTCAAGGGTGCCGAGGTATGGGGCACTCGCGAACCCGAGGCGGTCGGGACATCCACTAGTCCCGGACAACACTTCCTGTGTGCTAACCGCCGGAGTGCACGCTTGTGAGGAGCGACCTCCACAAGCTCAAACAAACAGACTGTGAGTATGATCCAATCCTCGCCCACTGAGGATACCCTGTCAACTAGGAATGCATCTCTCAGAACTATCACCTCTAGTTCATCATGCATAGTGTACACCTATACTCTAGTTCGACATGTCATTTGTCAATGTTCTCATTTACTAGATGCCACTCGATCTAGGTTATCATTCCTCTAGATGTCACTCGATCTATATTGTCATTTGTTCTCTGTTTTGCCAACTCATGCAAGTTCTCTACTTTAGGGTTCTCTATGTTACCATTCGCCTTTATTACTGTATTCTATCCTAGTGTCAAGCTCAACTCGCTACACTAGCTAGAATACATGCAAATAAAGGAATGTCGCAACCCTGTCATTTTCTCGCATTTATTACTGTATTCTATCCTAGTGTCAAGCTCAACTCGCTACACTAGCTAGAATACATGCAAATAAAGGAATGTCGCAACCCTGTCATTTTCTCGACAATACACTATAGATCGACAATATATACAAATACACATACGAGACATAGGGAGCAGCCAGTGCACCGCCGGGATGGACACCCCCCACCTTCAAATATCGTGTCGACTCTACCACGTGTTTCGCCGACTTTCCGAAAACTTCGCTGCACTCTACGGCAATTTGAGCCGAATTAGGCTCCCGCCGATTTCTCCGCGCTCGCTTGGCGGAATCGCTAACTGATTTCGCGGGGGTACTCGTGAGCCTAAAACCATTACAAAGATAGGGTTAGACGAGATCAAACCCTAACCGTTTGCAAAATCCCTCCAATTTTCATAATTTTCTGACACTGCATTTTCTGCTAATTTATCTTCCCTATTTCTAACAGAAATTTTAAATCTTCTGTTTCCGCTCCGATTTCAGCACAGGTCATTTCCAACCTATACCTTACACCCTCAAGTCCAATAAAATAGTATCTCACACTATTTTTATTTACACTTAACCTTCATATTAAATTTCGGCATATTACATCCTACCGTAACTTCATAACTTCCGAAGTCTGGTACCTTACAAAGCGTCACCTAAAATCTCAATAATTTATCTCCAGTACTCTTCAGAAAAGAAAAGATTAGCCACAGCCAACAACGGGGTGGTCATAGCTGATTAAAATTGAGAAAGTGGAGAAACTAGATTTCTTCAAAGCGTTTACAGTTTTTTCATAGATTCTAATGTAGATGGCACAGTTGTATTTTTGAGGATATACGATTTCAGGGAACAAGAAGAAATTTGTGGTTAAACGGATGTTTTACCTTATTGAGTATTCAGTATTGAAAAATTTTGATGCCTAGTGGACAGTGATTTGAGGAGCAGTGAGTACAATAATTATTGTTTCCCTATGCTATCAAATTTGAAACAGTGCTATTTGTTACATTTTAGTCCCTTTTCTGGTGTGGTTTGTGAGCTTCGAGGCTCAAAAAAGCAGAAGCTCCAGCATGAAGATTGTTCTTTAGCTTCAGCAATACACCGGAGGAATAATAAGAACTAAAATTCTGTTTGGGCTGCTTCAACTCTTCAAGCACTATTTAAAACAACACTTCTGCCGATATAGAGCTGTGCCATGTAGGCAAGCAACAGTGACTCTGCTTTTCTAACATGTCATTGATATCATATTTATTTGCAAGAAACATAGCCTTATCTCTTAATTACTGTGGTTCTGCTTTAAAATTCCTAGTTGTACTATTACGAACCTTTCTCTTAATTACTGGGGCTTTACTTTAAGAATTCGCTAGTTCGACTAATACGAATACATTTTGCTTATATTGATTTCCTCTATTCACAGGTTTCAAGCTGGAGAGATTTTATGAAGTCTGGGAAGAAGGTGTGGAAATATCATTTTATTTTTTATTATGGTATATTGCATGTTTGGTCCTCAAACTATGAGGTGAATGACATTTTGGTCCTCACACTTTAATATGTTATAGTTTTTTTTCAAACTTCAAGAAATTTTTGCAATCAAGTCCCACAGCCTAATTAAATTGACTATATGTTGACACATCGCTGATATAAAACTAATGTAGCATTCTATTTATTAGTGCATCATTAATAATATCATTGCTATATCACATATAAATTGGTGATACATCAACATTCAGTCAACTATATTAGGTTATAAGACTTGATTGCAATAATTTTGAAAACTCAAGCCAGAAATTATAACAAATTAAAGTTTAGGACCGAAATGTCACCCGCCTTGTAGTTTGAGGACCAAATGTGCAACTTAACCTTCTTATTAACTTGACGTTTAAAATGCAGAAAACTCTCCTGAAACTATGCGATTCGTGCTTTCCCTTCTACAAATATCAATCTACATTTAACCTCCCCGGTGTTATTTTTAGACCATTAACCTCTCATTGCCTTCTTGACGTGCTTCCATCCAAGAAATGTTATACTATATTGTTGACTACATATGATATACTCATTTTACCCGTTTCAGTATTTTTGTATCATATTTTAATAATTTTCAACTGTTCGTGGATGCTAAATGGAATAAATGTGATCGAAGGGAATTTATGCAAAATATCTAAACAGTAAGGGGGTGAAATGTAGGTTTTTGTTTCTATTGAGATTGATGCTTATCATCATGTTTTCAGATGGGAAAGCTAAACTAAAAATCTTTTGCTTAGCCGCTGATATCGTTGTTGTAGCAGTGTGCAAACTTTGACATGATCTCTGCGTCTTTACTATGTTCTGTAGGGTAAGAAAGGCGAGATAAAACCTCCGAAGCTTAAGACTGAAGATCCGAACAAATCTTACGTGCAAAGGCCGGTAAAGCGCGGATGAAAGCGTCACCATTTAGGGGTCCTTCGATCTTTATTAGACGTGCAGCTGAATGGTTGGTGGCGTTAGTAGCTGCAGTAGCTGTGGAGCAATTCTGCAGTTGAAAGATAAGGTGGTTAAAACCTAGGGTGTCCTTCGTATTGTTTTATTTTGTTTTTACTGCGATTTGAAATTTATCTAAATATCTGTAGTGTAAGTAATTCACTTGTCATTACAAGTGGTTGGCGAAATGTATTTCTATACAAAATCATGTTGATTCTGCAGGGTCTTTGATTCTCGAAGGTAAAGGTGGATCTTTTTACTTGAAAATGGCCTCAAGATTAGCGATCAGGATTAGCCAGTACATGTTTATCCAACAACTATTCATCCCAAGTATAAAAATAAAGAAGAAAATTGATATTTTTATTTATATTTCTCGTCTCAATCTCAAAACCTCGGAATGTAATCTCCTCGTGCAACGTTTTGGTGAATTGAAATCGAAATAGGAATAGAAATGGATGCAAGTGGAATCGAAACGGAATGATGAAAACTTCAAATTTGTTTGGTTCATTAGAAGATTAGAAGAATCGAAATCGAAATTACATTGAAATTAAAATTTTACAAGGTAAAATTAAAATTACCTCTAAGTTCAAAGTTAAAATTTAAATTGAAGAACGAAGCTTTAGCATCGAACTTACATTAGAATAAAATTTTGACTTAAAAATTAAAAACCAAGTTTTAATAAGTTCATACTTAAAATTATTTACAAAATTATAATTCATTTTAAAATTAGAAATTATATTGATATTTAAATTTAAATAATTATTATTGCAAGAAAGTTTTGTTAAAATTCCTTGGGGTTCAAAGTGGATTCCTATTCTGGAGGTGAATAATTGACGTTTTTCATTCCAAACCTCAAATTCGTCGAACCGAATGTACTCTCTAATAATATCATGGGAACTCGTTTCGGTAAAACTAAGTTGTGCTCTAATCTGTGTCCTATGAGTAATTTGTGATGATTGTAGCTCATGTTTTAAGAGAATTAGAGCAACAGTTTATTTCTTTACGACGAATGGATCTTAACAATAAATTAGTTTCAAGTTTTCCAGTCTATGGGTAAATTGCAACACCAGTTCCCAATCTTTTCAGCCAAGTTTTAAGATGGTCGTTATACTCTTATTTATAAATTAGACATTGGACACAAACTTTTAATTGTGTTTTATTTTAGTTTCTATGTTATGATATTTCATTCTAATCATACCCGGTAAAGAGAGTTGATCCAAGAAGGTTGATAGCACTATAAATTTAGTGCTTCTAAAAACTTCCCAACTGCACTATATATATATATATATATATATATATATATATATATATATATATATATATATATATATATATATATATATATATATATATATATATATATATATATATATATATATATAGAGAGAATTGAGCTCTATGTGTTTTAAAAGTATCGAGTTATTAGTCTTATAAATTTTAGTCCTTGAATTAATGGATGTGCGGTTAGGATGATGGGCCCCTTGGGTTATATATATATATATATAGAGAGAGAGAGAGAGAGAGAGAGAGAGAGAGAGAGAGAGAGAGTTGCCCTACTATACTAGAGATGGTAGATAAATAATATTCACAATAGATTTTTAGATCCTTATATAGTTATATTCATACTATAGTACAATCATCAATAGTAAATCCTAGATTTTCAAGAGCTAACAAGTCTATAGTAATTATTATTTCTTTAACATTTCTAGTATGGAAGCTCAACTCTCTCTCTCTCCGTACGTATGTGTACTTCCTTGTGCTTTTTCTTCTTGTTCATACATATAGCTAGGGGTGGAAACGAGCCGAGCTCGTGCGAGCTTAACTCAGCTCAAGCTTGGCTTGAAATTAATTTCGAGCCTAAATTTAGGCTCAAGCTCGGCTTGAAATTAATTCGAACCGAGCTCGAGCGAGCCTAATTTCGAGTCGAGCGAGCTCGAGCCATAAGCGAGCTGCTTGAAATTCTTAATATTGTGCAATCTATAGTTTAATTTTTATAAATATTATCTAAAATTCGATACGAAAAATGTCTAATAGCTCAATATACAAAATGAATGCATAAAATACGATATTATAATATTAAAAAATTAGAAAAAACAACTCTAAGCCAGTGAAAAGGAGAAAAAGAGAGCAATTAAAGTAAAATTTTGCTGGTTTGTTTTTATGGGTCCAATAATCTAAATTCTATATACATATAATTAAAAATACATAATATAAATTTATATAATTAAAATATATATTATATATAATTATATAGAGAGAGAATTATATATAGAGAGAGTTCAGCTACTACACTCTATTAGTATAGACCCTTTTATACTCAAAAGTTTTTTATCGTCAGATCTATACTTTGACCATTTCCATCCGTATATCATATTATTCAACCAACCACCCACTCAATCCTACGGGACCGCTATTATCCTAATTGCACATCCAACAGAAAATATAGTAGCCCTAGCCTATATATATATAATTAGGTTACAATATTATTACTAGTATCAACTACTTGTTATTAGGTTTTCGGCCCTTAAATGAAAGGATGTGTGGTCACGATGATAGTAGCCCCTAGGGTTGAGGAGGTGGGTAATTGAATAGTATGATCTAATAGATGAAAATGATCAAAATGGTAGATCTAACGGCAGAAAACTCGATAGTACCAAATGCTTGATATTATCGATAGTATAGTAGTCGGACTCTATATTTATAGGTAGATCTAATGGGAGAAAACTCGATAGCATAAAATAATTGGTACTATAGATAGTATAATAGGACTATATATAGAGAAAGAGTCCGGCTACTATATTATCAATAATACCAATGCTTAGTGCTGTCGAATTTTTTACCGTTAGATCTATTCGTTTGACTAGTTTCATTCAAAAGATCATACTATTTAACTAACCACCCACTCACCTCTAGGGAATTACTATCATTCTAACCGCACATTGTTTGAAGTAAAACAATACTTATATAGGCACCGATGAAACAATCCCAATCATAATAGAAAAAGAAAAAAAAAAAAGAAAAGGTGATCGGATTCGAGTTCGTACAACTCTAATCGGTCTCGTATCAATCACTGGGCCAAATACATACAATTGGCCATTTATGAATATGAATCGGCGAGCCTCGCGAAAGCCCATATTTGAGCCATTAAATATTATCATGTGATTTCGAATTTCGAATTTACCCATTCGATTCAAAATTCAAATTGCGAATTTCGGATTCCAAAAAAAATCATTCACCCATTTAAAATTCAAAATGTGATTTCGAATTTTGAATTTCGACCAACCACAAGATGTCCTCCACAATCAATTCAAAAAAAAAATTTCAATTTCGAATTTCAAACTTACCCATCCGATTTGGAATTCAAATTTCGAACTCCCAAAAAATCTTTTAACTACCCAACCGACTTTTAAAATCCCCCTCAACAACCTCTCCCCAAATCCTCTAACAACCCACTCCCCCGACAGCTCCGCCCACGCACGCTCTCTTCGCACGTTCAAAAAAAAAGGGGAAGGAGGGATAATAAATATCCACCTGAAATCACTTGCAAAAGGATGACTCTTAACCCAAAAAAAAAAAAACGACACAAAAGAAACCCGGCTCCCTATTCTCTGAGGGAAAGAAAAAAAAGGTAAAATCTCATGAAAAAAAAAAAAGAAAAAAAGTAAAGCTTCCATCTCTCTCTCTCTCTCTCAATCACACGACAACAAAAAAGAGGGCTCTCCTCCTCCCTCACCATTGATCCCGTCGTCGCGAGTTCCATCGCGGCCTCCTCCGGGCCTGTCGTCGATCCCAATGGCCTCGTCGCCGTCGTCGGTCCCGATGGTGTCTCGTCATCCTCAGCTGCCTCTCGCGGCCACAACGACCTCCAGCCACGACGAAGCTTCACATCCTCCACTCTTCGGCCCGTCACATCGACGCGGAGCAGCGGTGCGCGGCGCAGCCCGAATCAGCGGCGCGCGACGACACGAATCAGCGAAGCGGCGGCGCGGATCAGCAAAGCAGCCGCGATGACGCGAAGTAGCGGCGGCGACGCGAAGCGGCAGCGCGCGGCGCGGATCAGCGGCGCGACGCGGATAGCAAAGCAGCAGCGACGAAGCAGCGGCGGCGGGCTGCGCGGCCCGAATCAGCGTCGTCATCTTGCGGGGGTTAAGAGTTTAGCCATTATTATATCTCATATATGGACTATCGGGGTCTCACAATCTCCTCCTAAGCTCGACGCATCGTCGTCAGACTCACAATCTGAGGCGATGTGAGACTCGTCTCGCTAGCCCATCATCCAGACCCTGGCTCAGCCGAGACTCATCCCACACTTCTAGACCAGGCTTAAGCATTTTGGGTGGTGGTAAGGCCCAAGAGGTTAAGGGAGTTAAGTGTGCTAGGACGGGAGTAGTCCTAGAATGGGTGACCCCCTGGGAAGTTGGGGTGTCACAGATGGTATCAGAGCCAGGTTAAGAGTTTAGCCCTATTATATCTCATATATAGGACTATCTGGGGTCTCACACGACTCGTCGTCAAGAACTCGCCCACAACTTCTTAATTGCCAAAACCTGAACCTATTTCTTTTCTTTGATCCTTTTCATTTCTCTAATCCTTCTGACTTCTCCCTTTTGCTTGGTTTGCCCAACCCAACAGATTGCAACCATCGGATAGGCTACGGTCCCAACAACGAATCGAGCATCTTGTGGATCCCTTATGTGTTTTATTAATACTATCTCTTGCCGAGCCCCACAGGTTTGATTCGAACATTTCAAACTCTTATTTAATTTCAACGTTTGCTTTCATTGCTTCGCTCTCTAGGATCATCTTAAAATTATTTAATTTGTTGAATTTCGAATAGAATTCCCGCTGTGCTAGCATCATATTGCACTAAATCAGGATTTATCCCAAGTACATTTAATCTCTTAATCCTTTATTTCACAAATCCTGCATCAATATTTGGTTTGTTTAATCAGTTAATTTAATTGGTTTGAGTTTCAAATTTGACACCCAAACCGAACACCAAAAATTTTAGATCAATTCGAACTGTTTAAATTGAAAAATCGGTCAAATTGCACTTTTTTTTGACCGAATTAGGGTGATTCGGTTCGATAATTTAATCACGAGGGCACAAAAATATATACTAATAAAAATTTTATTGAATAAATAAGATTTTAGCTACTCAAAGTTTTGACGAAAAAAAAATATTTATTGGATAATTAATGTAAAAACCTATTAACTTTATTTTTTTTTATTTACACACGCTTAACTTTTAAGTATTTTATTTGCATTATTCCATTCGAGTAACTTAATTAAGAATTTTACTAAATCTAATACTAATTCAATTGGCCATTCAATTTTATAGTTTTTATAAATAAAGTTATAATAATTTATGACTATTATATTGTAGAGTTATTAAATTTAGCATAATATTTTATTTAGTTTAATAAAATAGCTCATCCAAAATAATTAGAAGGTTAAGATTGTTTTAAATAAAATATTTAAAGTTGAAGGACTTATTTCAAAATGTTCTATAATTAAGTACAAATCACCTATAAAACATAAGAAAATAGATCCTTTTACTATATAGCACCAATTTTTTTATTTACAAAGTATGTAGACCCATATATTTTAGAAATTAACTAAAACTTTATATTTGGTCTATACGTGATTCCCTCCCTGCTTTGTTAAGGCTCACTTCGGCCAAAAGGCGAAAATATTCGTTTTTTTTTTTTTTTTTTTTTTTTCTATGATTAATAACATGCCACGGAGATTGCACTGATTCGATTAACGTAATTACTACAGTTCAATCAAAAAAATGAAGAAGCATATATACATATAGAGTGCGTCTTGTATGCTTCTGGAAGCACGGAGCACTCCGTGCTTCCACTTTGTTTTCGATGTTTAGACTTTCAAATCGACGATCGGCTCCGTTAGACTTGATCTAGAGTATTAGAAGTATTTAGAAAATAAATTTTGCGATTTTTCGATATTATTTGTCTAGTGATCGAAGTGGCTCAAAATCAAAGGCTGAAAATAAAAATCTTACAAAATAGGATAATATGTGTAATAACTGGCATTTTTTCAGAACAAGAAATAAAATATTTAGAGACGGTGAATGTGTGCGTAATTGTATTATAAGAGCACACGCCAAATTTCAGGCGAAACCGAGCTAAAACGAAAAAGTTACGCGACCCGAAAAAACGACTTAAGTGAATAGTAACTCTAGTTTTCCGGATGAGCCGGGAATAGAGGATGGGTTCAGGTGTGTACAGTGGCCTCCCTGTATTTGTGGTAGATTTGGCACACCTCTGGGGGTCGGGCTAAAAAAAAAAAAAAAAAAAAATTTTCCGCTGTGTTTTATGTACCAAAGGGACCCCGGGGCGTGACAGATTAAAATGGTATTAGAGCGAAAGTTACAACCACAACACCATTCACAGGTTGTTTTGAAAAATAATTGAAATGAAAATGAAAAGAACTGAACCATTGGTTAGGTTGACCCTAGGAAGACCTACGGTTTATAGGCACGCGAGAGTGCGGGGTTGGACTTGTGTCCTGTGTTGCATTCGAGTAGGGTAAACTCGAAGTGCACGGTTAGTTCCGTATGTGTTACAGTATTCGCACAGGCTGGTGTCTTAGTCAGGAAGTAGTGGCAGTGTACTTGGACATCGAGTGGTGGGCGAGGTTCCCCCGATGTCGATTAGGGCCTTGAAAGGCCGGTGATATCGGGCTTAGGCTCGCCGACGCCCGGGCCACTATTCCTACTTTTGACACGAGAGCTACTGCGAGTGTCTCTACGGAGACGGTACTTAGACCTGTTACGGTCGCGACTTCTGTGGGGTTACTTGGGTGTAGCCCAGGGTTCAGACGACTGCAACATTGGTGTTGCTTTCGCAGTTCTTTGAGTAGGGTTGTGACTCCTACTCCTTCTCGTTGGCTGATGAAATCAGCAGTTCAAGTCTTTTGACCTTTAACGAGTTCATACGTCAAATTGACGCATACTAGAGTCGGACTGACACAGTTGTGGTGTCAGGTTTCTGTTGAGGCCTACATCGTGTACGACTATTTTAACACCTAAATTGGTGTGTCATAGGATAGTGTATGGTTTGTTAGGACCCGTCTTGACTCGAGTTACTCTAAGGTATCGTCTGAGTCCTCGGAGCTTTGGGTATAGCTCGTTGTGGTGCAAAAATCGGTTACGGAAATCATTTCCTAAGCCTAGTTGGTACGGTTTGCGGTTTAGTGTCGCAAGTAGCTTTCAGATGTTGAAAGCTATGTGACTCCTAGTGAGTAGGTTCGGAGTCGATCTGTTTTCAAATGTCGGCTTGCAAATCCGATGTTTCGACGGATTTGGTTCAGCGAAGAGGTGTCAATAGATTTGATACTTCGAGGTGTCACGCTTCCAACTCGATGTTGGTAGTGGATCTTGGATATTTCACTTTTTTTGATAAGTATATTGGCTGCAGACAATATACTGTCGAAAGTGAGACGAAATGTCCCTTTCCCTGTTTGGGACTTATAGATTGGGTCGATGTTTTTCCTAGGTTGTCTTGGGAACTCTTGAGTGTTAGTGATCTCTGACCACGTAGCGAGCCTTGGGTTATTCCCTGGCAAATTTGTGCAGTTGATTCATCATCACTGCAGATGGTTTTGACCTAGTTCGAGTCCATTTGGTGAGAGGTTCGGAATCACAGTTATTGAGTGACCTAAGCATGGTTGTCGGCTTTGATAGTCACCGTATGTGATAATGGTTAGGGTTTGCTTCTCAAATTAATTGTGCAAATCTAGGAGTGGTATGCTTGTCCGATCAATTGGTGACAGTCGCACAGGTCTCAATGAGACAAGTATTTGGTGTTGCTCGGAATATTGATCGCTAGGGTCCCTTGTAGGACAGCAGCGACAGGGTCTCGTGGAGACGGATGTTGAGCATCACTGATGGTTGGTATCGCATAGTGCGATTGGCAATCCTGTGCATCAAGTGATGGACTTGCATGGAACCTGCGTTGGTTAATCGAGGTTATTGAGCGAATACATTGTCGAGCTCAATTGGTATTGTCAGTTGGACCTTTTGGGTCAGGTGGAAAGTGAGGTCTTGGACCTAGGACTGTCGAATGCCAAAAGTGGCTTTCAGTTGACGAGGTTTTGATTTCGACAGTTTGTGTAGTAACTAGAGTGAGACTGTGGTCTCCGAGGTGAGTGTTTTGACTCAAGTTTTTGAACGACGTTTTGTATATGCTCGTAGTGAGCAGGTTGACGTTGTTGGCTAGTCGGAGTGTGCCTTTCGGCCTTTGAGATTTTACTCCGGACTTGTGGAGCTGTTTTGTGACTTTTTACGTGAACTATCGATGTAGTCGAATCCGTTACGACTATGCGGACCAAAGTTGAGTGGACCTAGCAATCCTGAGGGATGAATTATTATCTCGAATTTGTAAGTTGGGATCGGATAATCGGACAGGAGTATCGTCTTTGTCCGCAGGTTATAAGATGGATATGATTCCAGTGAATCTTGATCCGTAGATTTGGGATGGAATGTTTACCCTCGTCCCGTCCAGGTGAAACGATAGATGAGTTGTCGTGATTTATGGAAATGTAATTGACCAGTACTCAGGTGATACCGCATTGGCGGAGCAGTATTCAAATTTGATTATGGTGAGTACCTGGTCAAGTTTCGGGGACTTTACCATACACACTGATGGGTCCTTGCATTTCAGAGGCAGATGGTGCGTACCCAGTGACTCGGAGTTGAGGAGCGATATCCTATCCGAGGCGCACCAATCCCCTTACACGGTTCATCCAGACGAAACCAAGATGTATCGCGACTTGAAGCATAATTTCTGGTGGCCTGGGATGAAGCTAGATGTGGCTCGGCATGTGGCTCGATGCTTGACTTGTCAGCAGGTGAATGCCGAACATCAGCGACCGGTAGGAAAGCTGCAACCACTTTCGATAACAGTATGGAAGTGGGAGCAGATTTCTATGAATTTCGTCACTGGATTGCCTCGATCACAGCGAGGCCATGATGCGATCTGGGTTGTAGTGATCGGCTGACGAGATCGGCTCACTTCCTGCCGATGCACCCGACGTGGTCCCGTGATCGACTGGCACAGTTATATATCGACGAGATCGTCCGGCTTCACGGTGTGCCAGTATCGATCGCATCTGATCGGGACACCCGCTTCGTTTCCTATTTTTGGAGGAGCTTGCAGCAGGCTATGGGTACGAAGCTGAACTACAGTACCGCGTTCCATCCACAGAACGACGGACAGTCTGAGCGAGTCATCCAGACTTTAGAGGACATGCTCCGCACATGTGTCCTGGACTACGGTGATGGATGGTTTCACTATTTACCCTTAGTGGAGTTCGCCTATAACAACAGCTACCAGGCGAGCATCGGGATGGCTCCGTACGAGGCTTTATACGGGCGTCGATGTCGGTCCCCTATCTGTTGGGACGATGTCGGAGAACGCCGGTTGATCGGGCCTGACTTATTGGAGGATGCGGAGGCGAAGGTTCGCATTGCGAGAGAACGACTTCAGACTGCACAGAGTAGACAGAGGAGCTACGCGGACCAGCGGAGGCGTGACCTAGAGTTCCAGGTCGGTGAGCACGTGCTGCTCAAGGTATCGCCATCCAAGGGGATCAAACGGTTCGGATTGCGGAACAAGCTTAGTCCGCGCTTCGTGGGACCGTTTGAGATTCTGGAGCGTGTTGGTCCGGTGGCGTACAGGTTGGCCCTACCTCCGAGTCTCGCCCGGGTGCACAACGTCTTCCACGTGTCTATACTTCGGAAGTATATTCTTGATCCATCCCACGTCATCAGCACGACGGCTGTCCAGTTGCGGGAGGATCTGAGCTATGATGAGGCTCCGTTTCGGATTCTGGCACGTGAGGAGAAGCAGTTACGAAACAGGAGCATTCCGTACGTAATGGTTCAGTGGAAGAACCACGAGGAGCGCGAGGCGACTTGGGAGCTTGAGTCCTCTATGATGGAGCGTTATCCACATTTGTTTATAGGGGATCCTTGACTTAGTTTCGGGGATGAAACTTCCTATAAGAAGGGAATGATGTAATAACTGGCATTTTTCCAGAACAAGAAATAAAATATTTGGAGACGGTGAATGTGTGCGTAATTGTATTATAAGAGCACACGTCAAATTTCGAAACCGAGCTAAAACGAAAAGTTACGCGACCGGAAAAACGACTTAAGTGAATAGTAACTCTAGTTTTCCTAGGATGAGCGGGAATAGAGGATGGGTTCGGTGTGTACGGTGGCCTCCGTATTTGTGCGGATCCGGCACACCTCCGTGGGTCGAGCTAAAAAAAAAAAAAAAAAATATTTTTCTCTGTGTTTTATGTACCAAAGGGACCCCGGGGCGTGACAATATGACATTAAAATTTTAGATCAAAGTTATTAATCTTATTTTATATGGTATAAAAAATTTTCTATCAAAATTTCATATGATTTAGATATTTCTATACTGTTAAACTTGTAAACGGCTCACCACCGCGATTAAAATTATTGATTTTGAGCCCTTTCGATCACTAGCCAAATGATATCGAAAAATCACAAAATTTACTTTTCTAGATATTTCAAATACTCTAGATCAATTCCAACGGAGTCGATCGTCGATTCGAAAATCCGAACATCGAAAACAAAGCGGAAACACGGAGGGCTCCGTCTTCAAGCATACCACACTTTATATATATATATATATATATGTATATATATATATATATATGTATATATATATATATATATATATATATATATGGAAAACGCTAAGTGCACAACCCGGTTGGGTTGTACATCCTATAACCCAATCGTGACAGTCTGGATTAAATTAACGAATAGTAGCCTTTAATCCTACCCTCTTTTAATTTTTTACCTCCTGGTCAACTTTTCTTTCTCTCGGGTGTTCCTTTTAACATTTATAATCGTATCGAGGACTGTATAATCTGTCCCATTTCAGGCTAGAGCTGCAAAAGCTAAGCCTTCTATTTAACAATGGCCAAATAAATGTGCCACCTATATGGGTGTTCCTTTTAACATTTCTAATCGTACGAGAATCGGTATAATCGTTCCATTTCAAAGCTAGAGCTGCAAAAGCTAAGCCTTCTATTTAACAACTGCCAAATAAATGTGCCAGCTATATGGGTGTTCCTTTTAACATTTATAATCGTACGAGTATAATCGTCCCATTTAACTATACAAAAGCGTACATATAGCAATGGCCATTCATTTGAGGACTATATAGGTGTTCCTTTTAACGATGCAATTTGTCGTGGAGTGGTATAATCTGTTCCATATCAAATACGGTGCAAAGGTGTAGCCCTATATAGCAATGGCCATTCATTTGAGGCAGCTATATACGTGTTTCTTTTAATATTATAGCTGTACCGTGGAGTGGTATAAATATTCCATATCAGACTACAGCTGTAAAAGCTGTAGCCCTACTCTATAGCAATGGCCATTAAAACTGTGCACATTTAAAATTTAAATACACTATGTTAATTTTAAAAATATAAAATTTTCATTACAAAATTTTCATTACAACTAGGGATTCGAGAAACCCTAACAACCACAATCCGGCGCCGAAGAAGAGAGGTGACGGGGGGTGAAAGACAAGAGGGTTTTCATCTCGTCGAAGAAGAGGGCGAATCCATCGGCGGCGGCGTGAGCAAGAGGGTGTTGGGAGAGGCCGAGGGAGTCGCGGAGGTCGAGTATGGCGTCGAAAAGGACCTCGCCGGAGGCGACGCGGCTCACGTCGGTGCCGAGGGCTAGGGCTTTGAGGGACTCGAGCTCTCTCGGTGGTCAAAATAGGACCAAGGAGGAGGAGAGAGATGAAAAAGGGGGGAAAGGAGATGAGAGGAGAGAGATGAAAAAGGGGGGGAAAGGAGATGAGAGGAGAGAGATAAAAAGGGGGGGAAAGGGTATAAACAATATGATGGGAGTGAGAATATCACTGCAATTTTCGATGTAGAATAACACCATTGGATACAAAGTTGTAAGATGTACAACCCTTTGGGGTTGTACGATAGCATTACTCTATATATATATAGTGTGAGGCTACTATGTTATTGGAATCACGGAGCCTTCCGTGCTTCCACGTCGATTTCGATGATGCGGCTTTCGAATCGTCGATCGACTCCATTAAACTTGATCTAGAGTATTTGAAGTACCTAGAAAATAAATTTTATGATTTTTCGATATCATTTGCCTAGTGATCGAAGGAGCACAAAATCAAATAATTTTAATGGCCGTAGTGAGCCGTTTGCAAGTTTAACGGTGTAGAAATATCCAAATTACGTGAAATTTTGATAGAAAATTCTTTATACTATATAAAACAAGATCAATATCTTTGATCTAAATTTTTAATGCCATATTATCGCGTTTTGTAAGATTTTTATTTTCAGCCGTTGATTTTTAGCCCCTTCGTTCACTAGGCAAATAATATCGAAAAATCGCAAAATTTATTTTCTAGGTACTTCAAATACTCTAGATCAAGTTTAACGGAGCGGATCGACGATTCGAAAGCCACAACATCGAAAACAACGTGGAAGCACGGAGCCCTCCGTCTTCGAGCATAGTAGCCTTACTCTATATATATATATATATATATATATATATATATATATATATATATATATATATAGAGTCCTACTATCCTTTTAATAGGATAGGAGTATTTATCCTATAAGTTTTTTAGCCTTTGGATCAATTCTTTTCATTATTTCTAACCAATTTGGATTAAATACTATAACCCGTAGGGACCACTCAACCCTAGGGGGACCATTCAACTCTAACCGACTAATATCATTCTAACCCTATAATTTCTCATCCAAGAGTTAAAAACTTGATAGGACAAGTGCTCCTATCCTATTAATATGATAGTAGCTAGCCTATATATATATATATATATATATATATTTTTTTTTTTTTTCTGTCCTTTTTTGGGCAACTTCGAACGAAACAACGAAGAGTGTCAACGGGAGGAAAATTCTAGAATGCAACGGATATATTGATGACGTGGCGTAATAAACAAATTAATTTTTTTTTTTTAAAGATATATGTTTCATCATGATTATAAAAAAATAATTTTATTGTATTTTTATTTGAAAAGAAGAAAGATGACTGACTTGTTATTGATGACGTGGTATAAGTGGGATAGTATAGAATTTCTCCGAGGGAGGACTTTTTCTGACAATTCGTGAATTGTTGAACATTTTCTTTCTACATGCATATATATTCATAGAAATTTAGGATAAATTGCACGTGTGGTCCTCAAACTATAAGTCAGGCGGCATTTTAGTCCTCAAATTTTAAATTTTTACAATTTTCGGCTTGAATTTTCAGAATTGTTGTAATCAAGTTCAATAACCCAATTAAGTGAACTAAATGTTGAAGCATTGTTAATATAAAAATGATATAATATCTTAATTATTGACATATCATTAATTACTACATTGCTACATCACTTTTACATTAACGACATATCAATAATTAATCTAGTTCGAGACCCAAGGGCTTAGTGGTTGGTACCCGAGATCTAAGTTTGAATCCTAATTTATTCACATTTTCAGCTAAGTTTATTTCTAAATAAAATAAACGAAGCGGGTAGCGTGCTATCTATCTCTCTTTAAAAAAAAAAATCAACTAAATTAGGTAAAAGGCCATGACTCTAACAAAGTCTGAAAGTTCGAACCAGAAATTATAAGGAATTAAAGTTTGGAGATTAAAATATCACTTGTCTCATAGTTTGATGGCCAAACATGCAATTTATCCGAAAATTTATTGTGACACCCCAATAATCCCATATCGGATGGGAAAGAAATTGTCATTGGGTTTATAAGAGACTTAGACGCTAGTAATATTAACTGGGCTTAAGCATTTTGGGCCGGTGTTGGGCCCAACGAGTTATTGTTCTTCAGTGGGTGAGTCGTTACGTTTATATCGAGCCAGCTTACCAGAATTTGGACATGTGTGGCGAGTCTCGGTGAGCGAGTGCTGGATGACAAGGCTAGCGAGACGAGTCTCACATTGCACAGGTGTTCTTGGGTGTGTGTGTGATTGGTGACGAGGACGTCGGGCCTTAACGAGAAGTCTGTGACAAATAGTCCACATCGGATGGGAAAGGAATTGTCATTGGATTTATAAGAGACTTAGACACTAGTAATAATAACTGGGCTTAAGCATTTTGGGCCGGTGTTGGGTCGAGTTATTATTCAGTGGGGTACATTAAATTATAAAGAGAAAATTTTACATTTTTTAGATTGTATTTGGAAACCTTGTAAAGTGGGGTATTTGTTCAAAAACAAAGTGTTGGGATTAGTACTCGTTCTTGAAGATAAGCTGTTTGGATTGAAAAATGCAAAATACAACAAAACAATCTCAAGCTATATAATTCTGAAAGAGTAGTAAATGAAAAAGAGCTTACACTTATGTAATTTTCGAAAGAATTGGGGACAAAACATGCTATTAGGTTTGGCTCCAAATCGAAAACCAAGCTGAACCAAACCTAATAAGACTATTTGGTTCAAGTTTATATGGTTTTTGATTTAGTTTGGTTTTGAAATTTAGTAAAATTTGATTTTCGAGACACATTTTTTAACGAACGGAACCGAAAATTAAATAGTAATATCCTCCTTTTACACATTTAATTTAAACCATGCATTAATTATAATTATATATATATATATATATGAATAAATCTTGCTTATATATCAACACATTTTTCAAAATTCTATGTTTATAATTAAATTATTTGTGCGTGATTACATAATGATTCAATTTTTAATCTTAAAATAAATTAATTCATTAAAAGAATAGAACATCTAAAAATTAATTGCAAAACTGAATCAAACCGAATTAATTCGGTTTTGTTCGGATCAGTTCTAAGTATAAATCAGTTTGATTTGGTTTTAATTTTTTTCAAATCGAAAAATTTGGTTTTAAACTTTTTTAAATTGTTTTAAGCAAGCACTATGCTATTTAAAAACCAGAAGGAACCTCTAAATTATATTTTGTAGTTCCCAAACAAATAGTGCAAATAATCCGCACAACCCGGCCCGCAAAGCCCGAATTTTAAACTATCAAGATAAAGCCCGATCCGATTGTTAGACCGGGCTGGATCCAGAAATTAGAGGCCCAATAGAATCCCGGTAAATGCCGGGTTTCGGATATTTTAGTTCATTTGGTTCGGTTCGAGATTTTCTCATATGACCCGACCCGACCCGACCCGACCAAGTCTGGCCCCGTCAATTTGGACCGAGCGCGTGCCTGATAAAACTATTAAATATTTGACCCGGGTCGAGCCCGAACCGGACAAATCAATTTAATATGAACCAAACCCGGACCGGTCCGGCGCTGCTCTTTGCTTACGCCTCATTACAAGTTGATAAAGTCGACCGTTTGGTATTGAGGTTCATTTAGGGGCCGTTTGGTTGCATGTAGTTGCAATTGTACTACAGTTGTAACTGCATGTAAATGTAAATTTCGTGTTTGGTTTGATGTATTTAACTCCAAGCTCTGCGTAGGAAGGCTGAGGAGGAGGCCCAATCGCTAGATTTGAACTACGCCCAAATTGGCCATGATTCAATTACAACATTGGAGATAGTAATTTTAAATAAAAGGTATGTTTACCTCAATATTTTTTAAATAAATTTTTTTTTTTTTTTTTACATGGGAGATAAGCTCACCATTATATATATAAAATAATAAAATTTTAATAATTATTTCTAAGCTGCATGCAACCAAACAAATTATTTATACTTGCAGCGCTTTCCATATACATCCAACCAAATAAGATTTATGTAGTTATAACTGCTGTATTTTTACAATATCCTTGCAATTCCAAACAGACCTTAATATACAACTAGAATATTTAATGATTATAGAGAAAACTGTAATTAAATGGAAGGTAATTAAATTGCATCATTGGTTATTGTGTTTTAAATAAATGTCTACCTAAATCATCAAACTTCGATCTGAAACCAAATATTGAACTTTGCTTCCTATTTTAATTTAGTCTCTTTGCTAAATCACTACAATGAGAATTAGATTATAGGGATACATGTTTAGAATACTTTTGAGTAAGTGTCCCATTTATGCTAAAACTTAAAAAAATATCTATTAATGCCTAAATATAAAATTCAATCCAACAAAAAATAAAAGATTACTCTACTCAACCCACCACACCCAGCCCATCTGGCCCGATTACAAACAGAAAAAAAAAAATCAATTACCATCTTCCCTTCTCTCTTTACTTAATCCACTGAAATTCTAGACGAAGAGCCTTTCCTGTCATCCTCCTCCGCCACTGCAGCCAACGAGCTAGATAGAGTTTTGACGGTTGCTAAATGCTTAAATAAGTGTTGGTAAATTAGCAGTACTTTTTTAGGTTATAGCGACATTCTTTAACTGTCACTATATACCTAGCGACACCACTTATAACAACACTTTTTAAAAGTGTTGGTAATTTAGTCAGCTGTACTTTTTTTTTTGACATATAGCTATATTTAAAAATGTCGCTATAGACCACTTTTTTTTGTAGTGAATATCATAAATTTTTAAACAAAAATGATAAAGTGAAAGTTTACTAATTTAGTTACCACGTCATTTTTTTTTCTTTTGGAGATAGTCCAAATTTACCAATAATATTTGTGGCGTCAGGTCAAAATCTTGCCACGTTGCGATCGATTAGCAAAAGAGATGGTTGATGTTCGAGTTTCCAAGTTCAAAATTCAATTACTTCATATTTTTTGCTAATTTCATTTTTTTATAAAAACTAAACGAAACGAATAATATACTATCATTTTCACTCTCTCTCTAAAAATAGGTTTTATACTTATATGAAAAATAATGTTTAATACTAATGCAGCAAAATTTTTCTAAGACCTTTTTCTTTGGATGAATGAATATCTTATTTAGTATGTCTGAAAAAGTTATCCTTATTCTGCTTAAGATTTTTCTAATATACAATTGTAAGTAATGAGTTTATATTTGCTTCTTCAAATGCATGTGTTGCTATTTGTGATTTGGGATGATAAAATATTTTTACTTAAGGGGTGATTTATCTTTTTATGAAAAAATGATTTGAAACACACTTCTTATCTTTCATATGCACAAATTTTTTGAGTAAATTAAAGGGATATATCGAATGTGATATTCATACATCCAAATAGGGCCTTAAGAAATTTCTATATATAGTTGATTAATAAGGTGTCTGATCAAATGTCTGGAATGGAATATCACATTCGATCGGTTTTCAAATTATTTTTTTGTAATAAAAAAATCGGTTAAAATAAAATATACTATCCTACTAAATTATGAATATCAATATATATGAAGAAGCAAAAATTAAACTTCTTACTTACAATCGTATTAGAAAAATTCTCATACAAAATAAGTTTTTATTGAATAACTTATTTATACACTCAAATAAAATTAAAAGGTTGTGTAAAGAGAACAAAATACATGATTTTTTTTTTCTTTTGAAATTAATAAAAGACATGGTCAGTGTCGTCTCCACGGGGAAACCATATTTCTATGTACGCATAATATATAGATTGTCATTAATCTATGCATGTTTTAATCAAAGAAAAGTCTCATTAAAGTGCATTTATTTATATATGACACAACGTAATATTTTATGTAATTATTGCTAAACATATATTAATTCATTTTGTTGGCGTGATTCGATTCCAAAGCTCCCCTTCGAAGGTATTATTATTAAAATAATGTCGGGATTATATCTATGAATTAATACAATATTGTCACGGATCCCGAAGCCAACAAACCATTAAATAAAAAAATGAGTGACCGACGTAAATTTATTTAAAAGTTTTAATATATTATTATTATTATTATTATGGTGATGTTTTGGTGTGGTAGGTGGATTAAGGGACATGTACATGTGTTTGCTTAGATGGAGAGAATGCTTAATTAATTAATTATAGGGGCAATTGCTTATATACCCCTGAAAAGTTTTCGATTTTTCAATTTACCCCTCTTAGAAGGCTAATATTGAAAATATCATAATACGTTCCAACCTATTTCTAATATACCCTTAGAGTTACAATCTGTTAAGTAACTCTGTTATCTGTAAAATTACTATTTTGCCCTTTTCAAATATACCCTTCTACCATCACTGTCTTTCTTATTTGCCCTTAAAGTCAAGGGCACAAAAATATTTCGACTTTTGGTTTTTTTCAATATTCCCCTCTACCGTCACCAACCTTTCTTATTTGCCCTTAAGTTAAGGGCAAAATTGGTATTTTAATTTTTTTTAACTGTGGTAGATATTTAACTCATGTTTAACCCAAATTAACTTAACAGGAGATAACTGCGGGGGTATTTTGTAATAACGATGGAACGTATGAGGGGCATTTTAGAAAGAAAAAAAAAGTAGGGGTAGATCGGATATTTTCAGACGCATGAGTGGTATATAGGCAATTATCCCTTAATTATAAGAGATGTGTGATTTTTAGTTGTTAGTTAGGTATATATAGGGGTGGCAATCCAGCTCGCTGTTTGCGAGCGAGCCCATGTTCGGCTCAAAATGAGCTCGAGATCGAATCGCTCATTTAGTAAACGAGCGGAATTTTTCGGCTCGTTTAATAAAATAGCCGAACACGAGTTAGGATAAGCTCACTCGTGTTCGGCTCGATAATACAAATATTTTGTATTTATATAATTTATTTAATTTGTATTTTTATATATAAATAAATAATTATATATAATATATATTTTTATTATTTAATTTTTAGTAAAGTAAAAATATAAATACAAGCTTAATTATAAAAAGACCCATTTATATGTAAAGTTTCAATTATTAGATCAAAATCTAATAAATAAGACTTTATAAATTTATTTTTGATATATATTCAATCTAATCCTTTTTAACTTATTGTTCGTTGGCTCGTGAGCCGTAACGAGCCGAATACGATAAAACGAGCCGAACACGACTTGAATTTTTCATTGATACTTTAACGAGTCACTCGTGTTTGGTTCGTTTATTAAACGAGCAGAACACGAGCTACTGCTAATATATATATATATATATATATATATAGAGTATAGCTACTATACTATTATGAGTAGTAGAGCCCTACTACTCATAAGTTGTTTTCGATGATAGAGCTTCCGAATCGACGATCCACTCCGTTAAATATGATCTAGAGTATTTAAAACTTCTAGAAAATAAATTTCGTAATTTTTCAAAATCATTTACCTTACGATCAAAAGTTCACAAAATTGACAATTTTTAACTAGTAGATATGGGATACTTGGTAGTTTAACGGTGTAAAATAATTGAAATAGGTTGAATTTTTTATAGTAAATTCTATAGGTTACCTAGATTAAGATCTAGAAGTACTATCTAAAATTGAAGGATCCGATCATCTATTTTTAGGACATCGTTCGATTTCGGCCGTTCATTTTATGCCAATTTGATGGACTTCATTATGATTTTGAAAAATTACGAAATTTATTTTCTAGAAGTTTTAAATACTCTAGATCATATTTAACGGAGTGGATCGTCGATTCGGAAGCTCTATCATCGAAAGAACTTATGAGTAGTAGTGCTCTACTACTCATAATAGTATAGTAGCCCTACTCTATATATATATATATATATATATATAAAGTCCTACTGAGATACTATCGATAGCACAAATGGTGCATGCTATTAAGTTTTTTCCCTTGGATTAAAAGATGTGCGGTTAGGATGATGTGGGCCCCTAAGGGTTGAGTGGGTGGTTGGTTGAATAGTATAATCTAACGGCCGATGAAAATGATAAAAGAGATAAATCTAACGGCAAAAAACTTGATAACATCAAATGCTTCGTGCTATCGATAGCATATATATATATATATATATATATATATATATATATATATAAGTGGGGCTACTATACTCATATGAGTATAGAACCTTTGTACTCGTAACTTTTCGTAGTTCGGATGAAAAAATGTGCGGTTAAGATGAGAGTGGTTCTTGTTAGGTTGATAGTGGGCCCTAGGGTTGGGTAGTTGGTTGGTTGAATAGTATAATCTAACGGGTGAAATTGATTAAAGGATAGATCAAACGGCCAAAAACTTATGAGTACAAGAGACTCTATACTCATAATAGTATAGTAATAGGACCTATATATATATATATATATATATATATATATATATATATATATATATATATATATATATATATATATAGGTGTAAACGAGCGAACACGAGCGAGTGATCGCTCGTGTTCGCTCGTTATTAAACGAGCCGAACACGAGCTTATTAAAGTATCGAGCCGAAAAATTCGGCTCGTGTTCGGCCCCAAATTTGGCCACCAATAATAAAATTAAAAAAAATAGATTAAATATATTAAAAAAATAAATTTATAAAATTTTATCTATTAGATTTTGATCTAATAAGTTAAAACTTCATATAGAAATGAGTATTTATATAATTAAGCTTGCATTTATATTTTTATTTTACTAAAAATTAAATAAAAAATATATATATTATATATAATTATTTATTTATATATAAAAATATAAATTAAATAAATTATATAAATATAAAATATATGTATTCGAGCTGTTATCGAGCCGAACACAAGCGAGCTGACCCCAGCTCGTGTTCGGCTCGTTTATTAAACGAGCTGAACAATTCAGCTCGTGTTCGGCTCGTTTACTAAACGAGCGAGCCAATCTCGAGCTCATTTCGAGCCGAATACGAGCTGGCTCGCGAATAGCGAGCTGGATTGCCACCCCTATATATAGAGTTGAGCTAGAATACTTTCAAAAGCACCATTGAGGTGGTGCTTTTGAGTTTTTAACCATTGGATGGGGAGATGTAACCATTGGATGGGGAGATGGTAGGTGGTGGCTGATGGGATAGGTGGTGGTAGGTGGAATAGTATTAGATCCAAAAGCTATTAGTAGTCAAAAAAAATAGATCCAATGGCTAGAAACTTAGAAGCACCAAAAGTTGGTGCTTCCAAAAGTATTCTAGCTCAATTCTATATATATATAGGGTCCGCTACTATATTATTATGAGTACGATTGCCTCTACTATTATGAGTACCATCGTACTCTTAAGTTGTTTTCGATGACAGTGCTTTCGAATCGACGATCCACACCACAAACGTTATTTACAGTATTTAAAACTTCTAGAAATAAAATTTCATAATTTTCCGACATCATTTACCGAACGATCAAAAGGTTACAAATTTGACAAATTTTAACGGCTGGTATGGGATTATTGCTAGTTTCACGGTATAAAAGAATCAAAATTTGTTGAATTTTTGATAGAAAATTCTATTCACTACATAGATAAAGATCAATAACTCTGATCTTGAATTGAAGGATCCGATCATCCTTTTTTAGGATGTCGTTTAATTTTGACCATTCATTTTATGCCTACTTGATTGACTTTATTATGATTTCGAAAATTTGCGAAATTTATTTTTTAGAAGTTTCAAATACTCTAGATCATATTTAACGGAGTGGATCGTCGATTCGGAAGCTCTATCATCGAAAACAACTTATGAGTATTAAGTTTCCAATACTCATAATAGTATAGTAGCTGTGGCCTATATATATATATATATATATATATATATATATATATATATATATATATATATATATATATATATATAGAGAGAGAGAGAGAGAGAGAGAGAGAGTTGAGCTAGAATACTATCGATAGCAAACGAGCTCGTTGCGACCCATTTGTTTTCGATGATAGAACCTCCAAATCAACGATCGGCACCATTGAATATGATCTATATCACTTGAAGTATTTAGAAATCAATTTTCAAATCTTTTCGACATCATTTGTCTACCGATCAAAGGGTTTCAAAATTTGTAATTTTAACAGTCGATATGAGGCGTTTTTTCGTTTAACGATGTAAAGATATCCAAATCAATTGAATTTTTGTTAGAAAATTTTTTAAACTATTTAAAACAAGATCTCTACTCTTGATTTTAATTACAAGACCTCTATCATTATTTTTTAAAGAAAATTCATTTCTAGTTCATTTTTGTGTCCGCTCGATGGATAAAAGAACAATATCGAAAATGTATGAAATTTGATTTCTAAACACTTCAAGTGATATAGATTATGTTCAACGGTGCCGATCGTCGATTTGCTCCATCATCGAAAACAAATGGATAGCAACGGAGTCCGTTTGCTATCAATAGTATTCTAGCTCAACTATATATATATATATATATATATATATATATATATATATATATATATATATATATATATATATATATATATATATATATATATATATATATATATATAACAAATGGGTAACACGGAGCCACCCGTTTGCTATCGATAGTATATATATATATATATATATATATATATATATATATATATATATATATAGAACTAGGTGGAATACTATTAATAGCACCAATGACTTGGTGCTAGTAAGTTTTCTACCCTTGGATTAAAAAATGTGCGGCTAAGATGATGTGGGGCCCGTAGGGTTTAGTGGGTGGTTGGTTGAATAGTATAATCTAACGGGTAAAATTAATCAAAGGGGTTAATCCAATGGTAGAAAACTTACTAGCACCAACTTCGTCGTGCTATTAATAGCATACCAGTAGGACTCTATATATATATATATATATATATATATATATATATATATATATATATTGTGACGCACTGGACCTTTGCAAATTGCAAGGTTCGAGTGTTCGATGTGATTTTCGAGCTTTTCCACATTTTCTAGAGGGTCGTTGACAGTGTTCTGACCCATGGCCCGAGTCCCGAGAATAGAGGTTTAAAACTATACACCAAAGTCCAGAGATTTTGGATAGCTCTCGGATTGTATTTGCAGGGCTTTGTACCGGTACAGGCTTGATGGTTGTACTGGTACAGGCTTGATGGTTGTACCGGTACACTTTGAAATTTGTACCGGTACACTTGAAAATTTTCTAGAAATCCGAGGCTCAGGTTTGGCAGTTTCGTGGGATTTGTACCAGTACACTTTCCCGTGTCTCGGTACACTTTGGCAGATTCTGAAATTCTGGAACTGTAGGGGTGTTGTTGCAATTTGGCCTTTCTATATACAACCCCTACGCCCCTTAGGGCTTCTTTTGTGCTGAGATTGGAATGGAGAAGAGTAAGGGAGTTCCTCACACCTCCCACTTCATCTCCTTGATATTTGTTTGGTTTTTGAGAGATTAAAACTCTCTTTTTCTCCTTTCTGCCTCTTAGAGTCATTGTCACCTTGGTAGAGGCTTGGAGCTTGAAGTTGGAGCTTGGTGGCGAGAAGATCATCACTTCTCGAGGGTTTTGATCCTTAGTGTGGAGCTTTTAGAAGATAAGTAACATATCATTTCTTCTAGATTTGGGTTTTGATGCTTTTGCTTGAGGAACCCTAGATTTTGGACATTAGGGTTATTTTTGGGGCTTTTTGATTAGAGGCTTTTGGAGCCTATCAATTGGTTTAGAATATTTTTTTAGGTTGGTTTGAGAGGATTTTAGCTTCCATTTGGAGATTGCTAAGAGATTTTCGACACATTAGGTGAGTTTTTCTTGCATTTATTTTGTCAAGATGCTTAAAGATTGAACATATGGTTTATCTTTTTGTTGTTGTAACACTTCTAGTATACTCTTTAGGGCGCTAGCAGTGAGGATCGAAGCTTCGTTAGAGTTTCGGGACATCGCGTGGAGCTTCGGTGGGTTTGACCTCATAAAAAATAATAAGAAAATCTCATTGGCGTTGATTTATGTTTGGTTAAATAGAAAATCATGCATTTTCATGTTAGATACATTATTTGTGAATTTTAGAATGCTTAAAACATATATCTCATGTACAATGCATTATTTGGCCTCTATGTAGTGGAGAGTAGTCATGTTGGACTTATGCGTGTGTTAGCATTCTACTTGAGACTTGAGATCATATTGAACATAGTGAAAATGACAAGTAATATATACTCTTGGATATAGAACCCATACTTGGCATAGGAGAAAAACTAATGTCATAAAGGGACCTTGGGCTTGGCACATGTGTGAAATAAAATAAGCTAATATCATAAAGCGGCATTAAGCTTGAAATTGAATTTTGACATAAAAAAATATAATGTTATAAAGGGGCATTACACTAGACCTTTGGGGTTACTAGAGATCATTACCATGTTAAAGACATGAGGATTGGATATTTGAGACATTGACCATGCTTGCTTATCATTTGTGCTCATTCGCATATACTTGTGAGGGTCGCTCCCTACTAGCCGGCACTCCGGAGTTAGCCTTTGCGACCTATGTTTGCGCGTGCGGTATCGAAAAACCTACGGGACCGAGTGGGACAGATTCATTCCTTACGGGGGATGTTGGGGATACCACGGCACTTAGGTGGCACAAGCCGGACTACACATGTGTAGATCCTATAATGAGATTGAATCATGACATTAATTAGCAAATGACAATCACTACTAGATAGGCTATAGTAGTTGGATTACTTGGACATGCTTATAGCATAGCTTGGGACTTGTAGTATACTTGATAGCTTTCTATTGCATCATAATATACTTGGTTGCTATATTAGAGCATACTCTTTATATGTTGACATATTGGATCATGATAGTATGTACATTCATCATGTATACTTGTGCAATAGTAATATAGCATTTTCTTTATGCTTTCATATCAGCAGTTATTTATCGTACTCTTACTTACTTCTTTTGGGCCTAGTGGGGCATTTTGCTCAGGTTAGTAATTTCTCACAGAAAACTATAAATTATAATTCTCATGCCCTCTGTTTTATGTTGCGTTTTAGAGTCGTCCGCGTTGGGGGAGGCCAGGGATTGAGGAAAGGGGATTGTCTCGAGCTAGCGATATTTGGCGAGCAATTTTTTGATAGGTGGTCTACCTCTCGATATTTTTATTTTGGAGAGGTTGAGAGTTGTACCCATGTATAGAGACCACCATATTTTGGGATATTCGAGACTGTTGATGTACTTTATGTACTCTCTTTTATCTTTACTTGTTGATAGAACTTAGTTACACATTTGCTCTGATATCTCTAGTTGTATACTGTCTTTAGTTTTATTTTCGCTGTTGTTGTAGACGCCTTATATGTGCTGACATATGGCGGGTCTGGGCGCGCTACCGGAAAGACCTCCGCCGGTCCCGAGGCGTGATATATATATATATATATATATATATATATATATATATATATATATATATATATATATATATATATATATATATATAGAGAGAGAGAGAGAGAGAGTATGGCTACTATACTATTACGAGTATAGAGCTCCTACTACTCATAAGTTGTTTTCGATGTTGGGATTTTCGAATCGGTGATCCACACCGTTAAACATGATCTAGAGTATTCGAAACTTCTAGAAAATAAATTTCGTAATTTTTCGAAATCATTATAAGGTCCATCAAGCATGTATAAAATGAACGGTCAAAATCGAACGACATCCTAAAAAAGGATGATCGGATCCTTCAATTCAAGATCGGAGTTATTGATCTTTATCTATGTAGTGAATAGAATTTTCTATCAAAAATTCAACAAATTCCGATTCTTTTACACCGTTGAACTAGGAAGTATTCCATACCGGCCATTAAAAATTGTCAATTTTGTGAGCTTTTGATCGTAGGGTAAATGATATCGAAAAATTATAAAATTTTATTTCTAGAAGTTTTAAATGCTCTAGATAACGTTTAACGGTGTGGTTCGTCGATTCGGAAGCTCTATCATCAAAAACAACTTATGAGTACGAGGGCGATCGTTGTGACGCCCCAACATCCCAGGGGGTCACCCATCCTAGGACTACTCCCGTCCTAGCACGCTTAACTCTCTTAACCTCTTGGGCCTTACCACCACCCAAAATGCTTAAGCCGGGTTAAGAGTTTAGCCCTATTATATCTCATATATAGGACTATCTGGGGTCTCACAATCTCCCCACTTTTTAAGCCCTGACGTCCTCGTCAGGCTCAGACCCACAAGTACCAGGCGATGTGAGACTCGTCTCGCTAGCCCGTCATCCGACACGGCTCGTAGAGACTCATCTCACACTTACTGGTAATTGGCTCGATACCATCCGACGCCCCAACATCCTGGGGGTCACCCATCCTAGGACTACTCCCGTCCTAGCACGCTTAACTCTCTTAACCTCTTGGGCCTTACCACCACCCAAAATGCTTAAGCCGGGTTAAGAGTTTAGCCCTATTATATCTCATATATAGGACTATCTGGGGTCTCACAATCGTACTCATAATAGTATAGTAGCCGGACTCTATATATATATATATATATATATATAAGATTTTATATTGGAAATTTTTTGGAGTAATATTTGCATGAGGGATTAATTAAAGGAGCGTCAATGATCAAGTGTTTAATTAGAAGTGGTGAGTAAAATCCATTGATGTATGTTTAATTAGGGAAGTGTGTTAAAAATGATACCTCCTACGATGCGAGATAAAATTTATAGATATATCCCCAGCAATGTGCTATTACATTAATTGAAAAAAAATAGAAATTGAGGGGAAAATAGAAACATTGATATCTAAGTGAAAATATAGAGAATCTCAAGGTCATTTTAAGGAAATAATATATGAAGAGTTTAAAAAATGTATGAAACTAAGACTTAAGTGAAAGTGCATTAATAAATAAAAATTAAAGAAATTAGACTAAACTGTTGACCTGCACGCCTCTTACTGTAAACTAATTATTTGTCTTCAATAGTTTTTGTTGTTGTTTTTTTTTTTTTGAGGTAAATCGCCCGAGAGCAAAATTTATTTAAATAAAGGGGCAATTGCTTATATACCCCTGAAAAGTTTTCGATTTTTCGATTTACCCCTCTTAGGAGGCTAATATTGAAAACCCCACTCCTACGTTTCAACCTATTTCTAATATACCCTTAGAGTTAAAATCTGTTAAGTAATTCTGTTATCTCTGTAAAATTACAATTTTGCCCTTTTCAAATATACCCTTCTACCATCACTGTCTTTCTTATTTGCCCTTAAAGTCAGGGATACAAAAAGTATTTCGACTTTTGATCTTTTCCAATATACCCCTCTACCGTCACCAACCTTTATTATTGGCCCTTAAGTTAAGGGCAAAATTGGTATTTTAATTTTTTTTTAACTGTGGTAGATATTTAACTCACGTTTAACCCAGATTAACTTAACAGGAGATAACTGCAGGGGTATTTTGCAATAACGGTGGAACGTATGAGGGGCATTTTAGAAAGAAAAAAAAAGTAGGGGTAGATCGGATATTTTCAGACGCATGAGGGGTATATAGGCAATTATCCCTTAAATAAAATGAGATGTTACAGGGAAAAAAAAAAGTCCTCAAAAGAGGACCACATAGTAATTTTGACCACACAATAATTTTTTCACTAGACAGACCTCAATTGGCTAGTTGATTAGCTTGCATAGCATTCCCGGAGAAGCAAGAATTACATCCAAAAGAGAAAACGTGACATGCGTCGACGAAGAAATGAAGCGTTTTGAGCTTCATTCTAGCGTCCCAAGTGAACGACTCGAATTGATCAGATTTGAAGTGGATCGCTTTAATAATCAATGCCGAGTCTGAGAATATCTGAATTTGTTCTCATGGGAAGGTATCCAAGAGAAATTTGGCTGCTTTGGACACTGCTTCAATTTCAGTAGACATCACATCATGAATATTTTTATCAAAATCTACAACGCATAGGCAAACACTTTGCTAGTTAGTAACGAGGACACTAATTCCACCTGAATAACCTCCTTTCCAGCTACCATCTACCCACAATTGCAGCGAGAAATCTGAGTCAACCGGCACTGAAATTGCATCCGGGGTGATGATTTTGGATCGAAACTCGTTTGCATACAATGAGGTCCAAACGTGAGCTCTCGCGATAATAATGTGTGACGCCCCAATTTCCCAGGGGGTCACCCATCCTAGGACTACTCCCGTCCTAGCACGCTTAACTCTCTTAACCTCTTGGGCCTTGCCACCACCCAAAATGCTTAAGCCGGGTTAAGAGTTTTAGCCCTATTATATCTTATATATAGGACTAACTGGGGTCTCACAATCTCCCCTCCTTTAAGCCCTGACGTCCTCGTCAGGCTCAGACTCACAAGTACCAGGCGATGTGAGACTCGTCTCGCCAGCCCGTCATCCAGACCCTGGCTCAGCCGAGACTCATCTCACACTTCCGGCTGGTAATTGGCTCTGATACCATCTAAGACGCCCCAACTTCCCAGGGGGTCACCCATCCTAGGACTACTCCCGTCCTAGCACGCTTAACTCTCTTAACCTCTTGGGCCCTGCCACCACCCAAAATGCTTAAGCCGGGTTAAGAGTTTTAGCCCTATTATATCTTATATATAGGACTAACTGGGGTCTCACATAATGAGAATGGAGAATTGGGAGCCTTTGAATACCACTTCGTTGCAATCCTTCCAGATGCTCTCGAGTAGGTGAAAGCAAAAAGCTTTGTGGTCCGCTATGCTCCTGCTTGTTAGAATGAAAGTCAACCAATACGATAGGTTTTTACCTAGGTTAGCAAGGAGGAGACCTAGGTTAGTTGCAAACCAAACCCTCTTGATAGGTTCGCATCGAAAGAAAAGATGTTCAGTTGTCTCCAATTCAGTATTGCATAAAGGGAACATGCCGTCAAAGTAGTTCAGTAATTTTGCGGCAAGAATTGCTTTGACAGATAAAAAATTTGCAAGTAGGCGCCATGCAAAGATTCTAGCATGTGGCATAATATGTATAATTTTCCAAATTTTCTCCTAGAGTACCGAGCGTGGGCGTGTCTTAAGTAGGAGATGGCCTTCTTTGATGAAATTGATAACTGATCGCAAGGTAAATCTCAGGATAATGAAAGAGTCCATCGAATAAAATCAGAGTGTCGATCGATAGCAATACCCATAACGCTGTGAGATTGTAACATTGAACGCCCGATAATCGAGGCCGCTGTACTATCTGGAGTTATCAAAAAATCTTCCTTAATATATTTATTGGTTAGGACTCGCGCCCAAATATAGCTTGGTCTTGTAAGGAAAGACCATGCAAGTTTACACACTAGGGCTCTGTTAAGAGTGCTCGTGTAGGGAAGGCCTAACCCCCCGATGTTCTTGCTTCAAGTTAGTTTTGACCAAACTTTCGCATAAAAGTGCTGTATTTCGAATTTGAATTCCCACCAAAAGTCTCTTATAATGCTAGTGATGCGGTGTAGGAATTTCGTCGGAAGAGTGGTGAAGTACAAGGAATATCTTGGAATTGCAGAGAGTACTGATTGAATTAGAGTTAGGTGACCCGTGTGTGGTATGCAACGAGCCTTCCAACCTGCCAACCACGAATAAAGCTTCTTGATAATGAACGTGAAAGTATTTGAGAGGGATCTCTCCAAAAATAGAGGATTGCCTAGATAACGACTGTTCCCTTGGTGTGCTTGATATGTTGAAGGTATTTTGGATAATAGAATGGAGATTCGGAGAAGTACATTTGCTAAATATGAGCGGAGAATTGTGACAATTTACCTCTTCCCCTGAAATAGTGTAGAAATTAGATAGAATTTCTCTTAGTCGAACTGCTTCCGCATTGGTCACTCCTCCAAAATAAATAGGTCATTCGCAAAAATGACATGTGAGAGCACAGGGCCCGAGAGCGAGAGTTTGAGCCCGTCGATATAGCTAGAATGAATAGAATCTTTAATCAAAAGCGAAAGGGCATTAGTAGATAAGATAAAGATATAAGGCGAAAGAATGCATCCTTATCCTTGCCTTATACCTCTAGTAGGGGAGAAGCATTCCCCGATCTTATTATTCACAAGTATTGAGAAGCGGACAGTTGTGATGCACTACTTGATCATTGCAAATAGTTTCTCCGAAAAACCATAACTTTGAAGCATTTTTTGTATAAAATCCCAATTGAGTCGATCATATGCCATAGTACCCGGTTGCCTCCTCATAGTCTTGAAAAAGTGCAAAACCTCCTGAACAATCAGGTAATTATCAAAGAGGTTCCATCGACCATCCCTAGAGAAAGTGGCAAAGGGCTTGGTGGTTGGTACCCGAGACCCAAGTTCGAATCCTAGTTGATTCACATTTCTAGCTTAAGTTTATTTCTAAATGAAATAAAGCGAAGCGGGTAGCATGCTACCTATCTCTCAAAAAAAAAAATTTATCAAAGAGTTTCTGCCCAGGTATGAAAGTAGATTGTTCTTCGCCAACTAAAGGTGAGAGCAGTGTGTCGCGGCCTTAGCGTTTCTGTTCGCAAAGGCCGTGCGGCGCCCGCCTTCCTGCTCGAAGATGGGCAAGCCTTCGTCCCTGTTGCTAGTCCGGACCTTCGCGTCCTACGACTATGTATGCAAAGGGAAATGACAAAGAGAAAGAGGCAGAGATTCTCTCAAAAAACTAAGTACTACACTACTTAGAAAATGAGAATTACAACTCACATACACACTCTCTCTTGTGTGTTTTTGTCTTAGCCAAACCCACTACATATAGGCTCCTAGATACAATGAACCTAGACACACACTAACTCACACATTAACTCATCCACTAACTCAACATAATGAGCCCTCATTAAAACCAAAAGCCCAAGAGTCACCCCATAACTCTCGTGAGTTTCATAACCCTTGAGTTACCCAAGCGGGTTGGGTTTGGGTCTACTTGACAACCCGATTCGACCCGTTTTCAACCCGAACTCGCTAGCAGATTTGGGCCACTATCAAGGAGAAGTCAGTGGGAAATATTTTGTCCGTGACATTCTCCCCCACCTGACACGCAGACGCCCTCGTCGCTCGCCGAGTCGCTCTCGGTCCACATAGCCTTCCGCGCGGTTCGTCGTGCCTTCGCGTGCGATTGATCCGTGCCTTGCTCCTAATGTTCGCATCTGTCCCCGCACCAGCACCTAGTGTCTTGCCTCTCTGAGCAAGTGCACCAGCGAGCCTGCTGTGCGAAGAGTTCGCCGGATGTGCATGTCCTCCACGATACACACGCGCACTCCGTCACGCTGCAGAACGCCTAGAGTGTGCATGTCCTCCGTGACACGCACGCGCACTCCGCCAAGCTGCAGAATGCCTTTTCGTCATTGCAGGCTCCTCAGCAGAATGACTTGCACGTTGGTTGGGCGCTAGCAGTTGCAGCGCCACAGGAGACTGGACAGTCTCGCCACTACTCAGGCCCTCCTCCTCGAGGTCCTTATCCTTCCCGCACTTCACCTCCTTGCAAAGCTACAGGGCAGTAAGGGTTGAACTTTCGTTGCGCCCTTTTGCGTCTCCTGGATCGCAGTGCCCTCCCCCACCTTTGGCCTCGCTCGCCTTTGGTAGTTCACCTCGATCGCCCTCGGTTCGCTCAAGTAGTGCTTCCCTCGTCTTAAGGTCTTTGACCTCCTTGACGTGGGCACCGATGTCCTGAAGCAGCACATCTTGCGCACCCCGCTCGTCGTTGTAATGGGCAAGATTCACCTTGAACTGCTCCAAACGATGGCAGAATGTTGTCATAGCTGAAACAATATCCTTCTCCATCAAATGAAACCCCTCGTCCAACATCCCCACATGTTGGGATAGGTCGGAGTAGCGCTCCTCTGCTTTCACAGCAGAGTCCACCAACACACCTACCCAATCGTCAAGCGAGACGGACTCTCTCGCCAGAGTCCGCGGCTCCTTGCTCTTGCTGCGCTTGGTCACCTTAAGCTCAGGCACAACGTCATCGACGATAACTTCCGATGAAGACATGGTTCCTCCTCGAACCGGCTCTGATACCAACTGTCACGGCCTTAACGTTTCTGTTCGCAAAGACCGTGCGGCGCCCGCCTTCCTGCTCGAAGATGGGCAAGCCTTCGTCCCTGTTGCTAGTCCGGACCTTTGCGTCTTACGACTAAGTATGCAAAGGGAAATGACAAAGAGAAAGAGGCAGGGATTCTCTCAAAAAACTAAGTACTACACTAAGAAAATGAGAATTACAACTCACATACACACTCTCTCTTGTGTGTTTTGGTTTTAGCCAAACCCACTACATATAGGCTCCTAGATACAATGAACCTAGACACACACTAACTCACACATTAACTCACCCACTAACTCACCCACTAACTCAACATAATGAGCCCTCATCAAAACCAAAAGCCCAAGAGTCACCCCATAACTCCCATGAGTTTCATAACCCTTCAGTTACCCAAGCGGGTTGGGTTTGGGTCTACTTGACAACCCGATTCGACCCGTTTTCAACCCGAACTTGCTAGCAGATTTGGGCCACTGTCATGGAGAAGTCAGCGGGAAATATTTTGTCTGTGACAAGTGGCTTCGATAAGTCTATTTGTTGAGATTTTGGCCAAACACTTGTAGATAATATTACACAAACTGATAGGTCAAAAGTGGCTGATGTCTATTAGTCACTTCTTTTTTCGAGATCGGTGCAATGCTAGCTAGTCTGGTTAATAAAATACGGTGCCTCCTACGTTGCAAATTTTTTTTGCACAAGATGAAACATATCTGATTTTAACATATCCCAGTTCGACTGGTAAAAGCGAGCGGAGAAAGCCATCTGGGCGCGAGTCTTATCTGACTTCATGCTAAAATGGGCATCACGGAGCTCAACGATATAAGGTGGTTCGCAGAGTGATGACGCCTCCGTCGGTGAAATTTTGTTTATTAGCCGCTCAATAGTGTCCCAACTACCCTCTGCTAGTGGAAAAGTGTGGGGAGTGGTATAGAAATTAGTGAAGTGCTGATCGACGAAGGATTTTAGTTCCAACTTGTTTGATAGAATAGCTCCAAAGGGATTTCGCAGAGCAAGGATGGTGATCTTTCTTTTCCGGATTGTCGCCCAGGTATGAAAAAAGGTGGTATTCCTATCTCCATTGAGAACCCAACTTTCTTTCACCCTCTGAGCCCAAAATAATTCATGCTTGTAAAGGAGGTCTTCACACTGTGCCACCAAGGAAGACTCCCTTATTTTTTTCCAGATAATTGACAGATAGTTGCTATAGTTTTGTTAATTGTTTCAGAGTTTCCGCTACCTATGCCAAATGTTTAACTTATGTCTTGAGGCCCAATTTCTAAGGAGAAAGCCATATGGCGAAGACGTCTCGAAAAGGTTTTAGTAGCTTTGACGTCCCATATTTCACTCACCCTTTCTTTGAACCCGTCTAAAGTGAACCACCAACTTTCAATTCTAAAGGGGGCGTTGGTGCTGGGTATTGGGGTTTGGAGTAAGAAGGTAAGGGCAATGATCACTAGATACTCGAGAAAGGTGAAGCAATTTGGCGAAAGGAAACTTCAGAAGCCACTGAGAATTAGCAAGAGCCCGGTCTAGTTTGTTGAATACAGAAGAGCATCCAATCCGATTCTTAGACAAAGTATACCCAGGAGAAGCCCAACACCCCACATGTGCATCTGAACCATGATGCAAGGGAGAACTCACCTCTGCTGTTCAACATCCCAATCATCATGGCCGACTCCTTGGACAAGAACGTTGGGTCTCACTTCCACCCATAACCACCCACCCGCGTATTCTTCACACTTCTCGAGTTTCCCAAAGTTCCACTCAATTCAAAAAGAAGGTTGTAAAATCTAAAGTTGCAAAACAACAACTGTATGAGGCTTTAACTGAGCAACTCAAACTCCTACTCCTACAACGACAGTGCATCGATCTGCGCCGTCACATAACAAATGAGGATAATAGCATGGAACTGTTACGGGTTGGGAGGCGCCTCGACAATTCAATAACTGGCCTCCTTGGTGGTGGCTACTTCACCCAAGTTTGTATTTTTATCTGAAACCAAATATAATCTGAATTGCGACAACTTATTACTGCTGCTCTCTAAAATCCATCACTATTTTGTGATTCCCGCACAAAGGCGTGCGGGTAGCCTTGCTCTCATGTGGTCTCCTTGGTGGTGGCTACTTCGAGTTCGTATTTTTATCTGAAACCAAATGTAATTGTGACACCCCAATAGTCCAACATCGGATGGGAATGGGGTTGCCATTGGGTTTATATGAAATTGAGACACTATTAATAATAATTGGGCTTAAGCATTTTGCGCCGGTGGTTGGGCCCAACGAGTTATTGTTGCTAGTGGGCTGGGTCGTTACATTTGGTATGAGAGCCAGTTCACCAGCTGGACATGTGTGGCGAGTCTCGGCTGAGCCAGGGTCTAGATGACGGGCTAGCGAGACGAGTCTCACATCGCACAGTGATCTTGGGGTGTGTGCGCGATTGGACTGACAAGGACGCCAGGGCCTTAACGGGGGGAGTCTGTGACACCCCAATAGTCCCACATTGGATGGGAATGGGGTTGTCGCTGGGTTTATATGAAACTGAGAAACTAGTAATAATAACTAGGCTTAAGCATTTTGGGCCGGTGGTTGGGCCCAACGAGTTATTGTTGCTAGTGGGCTTGGTCGTTACAGTAATTTGGACCGCTACAACTCATTACTATCACTCTCCAAAATCTGTCACCATTTCACGGTTCTCGTATAAGGGCGTACGGGCGAACTTGCTCTCATGTGGTCAGATAACATCAAAGCTATAATTTTTGTATTTTCGAACCTTTTTATTGCGGAAACTATCTACTCATCTTGTGTGGGCCCTTGGCTATTTATGGGCATTTATATCCATCTGGATCTCGTCAATAACAGCTACATTTGGACCACACTACTGGATCTGATTAATTGAGCATTCCTCCTGATGTTAGTCATGGGAGAGTTCAACACAATAATTGACCTAATAGAAAAACTAGGAGGGACAAGTTGCCCATCATTTACTTCTACTCCACTTAGAAGCTTCCAATAAGAAGGCTGATTCATCGACATTCCTTCTTTTAGGGAACTATCGCGCCCGAATCAGAGTTCAAGCTGAGAGGATTGTCCTAGATAGTCGGGTCAGGGGGGGACCTAGCATTCCGACTAGAACCTTGTGTAGAGCCATCATGCAAGGATTAAAAATCATTTTCCACGAGTTGTGTGTTCAAGTTTGGTGGTCCTGCGTTTTCGGCCTGACAATTGACCATCAAATGAGTGGATATTTCCATACCTGACTCCCTATAATGAGGATTTTTAAAAGAACTATCCATTACATTGATTTTATGTGGACGGTCTGTGGCGCCCCAAATTTCCAGAGGGCCACCCATGTCACGCCCCGAGCCCGATCCATTTGGCCGGTTCGAGCGCGTCAAACAGACGCCGAACGGACAGAGCTTCCCCTGTCCGCCCAAGGCTCAACAAGTACAGATAGAGTATAAAATTTTTACACACGCGGAAGCATACATAACATCTTGCACGAGGGCAAGCCATAGCCAAAGTGAAAAGCTAAACTAAAACATACAAGTACTATGATTAATTGCAATCACATACATGCACAGTTCTCACAACTTGAATTCTTTAAAGTCTTTACAATTTAATGCATCATTTCTTTCTTACATCACATTTACCTCAAAATGAAACTTGATTACAATTAAAGTTAGACAACTATAATCATCAAATACAAAAGATGATATAAAAGGAAAATGAGACTATAGCAAAATAAAGTAACTTGGGCGGTCTCTACCTAGGGCGCGACGCCCTTACGGCGATCCTCCGCCGGCTCACTCGGTCCCGGCTCTGTGGAAATAGGGGGGTGAGAACTACAACAAAGTTCCCAGTGGGTTCGGCAACCAACCACGCCGACTTTCCCACTAGGTCTAATTCAAGCGTAATAGAAAGAAAGGAAAGATAATAACCGACTAACAAATGCAACTAATACGCTTGAAAGTAAACGATAATCTGCTCAAAATAAAACATGCAAGATCATAAGTCCAATACCCAATCTCTTGGCTAACCCGTGGGTTCGCCCTCAACAAGACTCAACCAAACTCGAAATCCCAAAGTAACCGGGGAGGCTCAATATCGACCCGTTGGGACCGTACTCTGGAAAACTCATTACAGTGGTGACCTACTCCGGAACGCACCGCTCGAGGGGGAGCTACCGCCCCCGAGCAAAGACTATATGGTGAGTACGATCAATCCTTAACTTTAAGGATTCCAATTCACAATCCATTCCTTGACTTCAAGGAGACTATGCTCATATGACCCTTAGCTCTAAGATTGTTGTCACAATGTCAATCTCTCAATCATACTAATACCAAGTAATCTACTTGTTCATATTCTTGTTCTTTGTTCTTTGATGCCACACAAGTTGTCTAAGTATTCTAGACTCATCCTTGTCACAATCTCTAAGTACATGTCCAATGTCACGTTCGTTTGTCAAGTACACTAAGTTCTTGCCTTAGGTTTTATCATGCATACATAGGGTTCTTGTTCTTTGTCACTATAATATCATACACTCATTCTCATGCATTTTGAACTCACAAAATACGATAAAAGCTCTTAAATAACCCTACTATACATTATGCTCAATTTAAAGTATGCTCAAATATGACACTTAGACATAAAGGGAAGTTCGATGTCTTTGGAATGCACCACCCACCTTGGAACATTTTTGTGGAGTTGCCCAAGAAATCTCACGGTCAACCGGTGCCTAGGTTGAAACCTGTTACGTTAAAAGTTGACCCAATCAGGCCATTTTACATAGCAACTCTATGATCGGCTTTTCGTAAAAATAAACGAAGTTGCCCCACGCGTCGGGGATACTCCCAATTAGGTTTCTATAAGGTCAATTTGACCCTAGAACCTCTATGGTCAAAAGCCCCAAATTTGGGTGCTCTACCAAGCCCTATGTGAAACCCTAGGTTTTGATCTCTTAAACAAGTAAAAGAGAGCTTGTTGATCCTCTTAGAGTTCATCTAGAACAATTTAAACCACTATTATGGCCTCTACTAGCCACCCTAAGATTTCACCATGAGAGGACATTGAGTTTCCATAGCTTCTCATGGAGCTCAAGCCTCTACTAGTTCTCTATTTCAATGAGAAGCTCCAAAACCTTATTTTCTAGGAATAAAACCCAACCCCTAGCTTAGGTTTCATAAAAGCATACCTTTGCTCAAAGCTTTCCCAAGGTCCACCTTGTAGGAGAGCTTCTAGGTCTTCTCCAAGCTCCAAGCCCACCTTCTCCTTCTTCTCCTCCAAGCCCTAGAGATGAGTTTCTAGAGAGAGAAAGAGGGAAATGAGAGGGAGAGTGTGTTTGATGAAGTGGTTGTGAAGAGAGGGGTGTTTGGGAGTGTATTGTGTTGTAACAATTGCACTTAGGCCCTCAATTTTCTTTATTTACGAAGCAGTCCAAAAGCTGCTGCCAGACCTGTTTGTACCGGTACAGGGCCCATTTTGTACCGGTATAAACTGCTCCAGAGGCAAACCCGAGAGTTGTCTCTCGGTTTCGTAGCACTTGTACCGGTATAAATCGGGTCTGTACCAGTACAAGCCCAAAAGACCTCAAACCCGAGAGCTCTCTTCTCTCGGTAAAAGTTGCTATACCGGTACAGAATTGTGCATGTACCGGTATAAACTACCCAGACTTGGTTTTTCGCGTTGTTTCGACTCTAGTTCGCGCCGAGTAACGCCAAAACCTTCTTAACTCTTTTAAACCTTCTTTTAACCCTTCCAAGATATTTGGAATGGTAATTGGAACTCGTCCAATTATTTCTTCCGCGTGCTTTAACCAATTTGGCTAAAGTTCGGTTCGTTACATTCTCCACCCCTTAAGATTAGTTTCGTCCGCGAAACTATCTTAGTTACAATCTAGATCCATACCTCAATCCAGATTTTCGAATAGGTGGGGATATCGCTCCCGCATCACGCTCTCGAGCTCCCACGTAGCCTCTCGGTCGTTGTGGTTGCTCCAACGGACCTTGACATAAGGAATTCTCCGGCTTCGTAGTTTTCTTTCCTCGCGATCAATAATATACGCCGGAAACTCCTCATAGGTCATATCCTCCTGAATCTCCGACGGTTCGAAATCAAGAACATGGTCGGGATCATGGACATACTTGCGGAGATTTGATACGTGGAATACATCATGAACTCCCGCAAGCCTCGGTGGTAATGCTACTCGGTAGGCCACCGCTCCAACTCGCTCCAAGATCTCAAACGGTCCAAGGTATCGGGGACTTAGCTTTCCCCGCATTCCAAACCGCTTGACTCCTCGCGTCGGCGATATTTTCAAGAATACATGACCTCCAACGGCGAACTCGATATCTTTTCGTCGTTGGTCGGCATAACTCTTTTGCCGAGATTGCGCCGTCGCAAGTCGTTGGCGGGCAAGGCGAACTTTCTCCTCCGCCTCCCGCACTACATCGGGGCCAAGAACGGTTTTCTTGCCCACGTCGCTCCAACGGATTGGAGAGCGACACTTTCTTCCATAAAGGGCCTCGAATGGCGCCATCGCGATACTCTCTTGATAGCTATTATTGTACGCGAATTCCGCCATCGATAAATGATCATGCCAATTGCCCTTGTAATCGAGTACACACGCTCGAAGCATATCCTCAAGTATTTGAATCGTCCTCTCCGATTGTCCATCACTTTGAGGATGAAATGCTGTGCTAAAGTCGAGTCGCGTGCCTAACGCCTCCTGTAGGCTCCTCCAAAAGTGAGAAGTGAACCTCGGGTCCCGATCCGATACAATAGACACCGGAACCCCATGAAATCTCAGAATCTCGTCAATGTAAACTTGAGCCAACTTGTTCCCCGACCAAGTGATATGAATCGGTAGGAAATGTGCCGACTTCGTTAACCGGTCCACGACCACCCAAATTGCGTCGTGACCACCTTGAGATCGAGGCAATCCGGTCACAAAGTCCATAGCTATATTTTCCCATTTCCAAACGGGTATAGGTAAGCTCCGCAACTTTCCCGCCGGAAATCACCGCTCCGCCTTTACTTGTTGGCAAGTAAGACATTGCGCAACAAAGTCCCCAATGTCTTTCTTCATGCCCGGCCACCAATATTGCAACTTTAAATCTTGGTACATTTTGGTGCCGCTCGGGTGGATGCTATAAGGAGATTGATGCGCTTCTTGCATAATAGCCTTGCGGAGATCCTTGTCCTTGGGCACACACCAACGGTTCCGATACCGAAGGGTGCCATCGGTCCCAATGCCAAAGTCATCGGCACTACCGCTTCCTACTTGACCCCGCACCTTCTAGAGATATTCATCGGCATTTTGCAATTCTTTGATTTTCTCCAATAGGGTCGGTTGTACCACTAAGGTAGCAAGTGTAGCCGGCACTCCCGGCGCTACTATCTCCAATCCAAGCCGCTGCATCTCCTTTTTGTAACAACGGTTGGGGTGTAATTGCCGAGGCTAAGTTTTCTCCCGATTTCCTACTTAGCGCGTCGGCTACGACATTCGCCTTTCCGGGGTGGTATAGTATCGTGACATCATAGTCTTTTAGTAATTCCAACCACCGCCGTTGTCGCATATTAAGCTCCTTTTGGGTGAACAAGTACTTTAAACTTTTGTGATCCGTGTAGATCTCACAATGTTCCCCGTACAAGTAATGCCTCCATAATTTTAGCGCGAAAATCACCGCGGCCAGCTCCAAGTCATGAACCGGGTAGTTCTTCTCATAAGGTTTCAACTGGCGCGAAGCATAAGCTATGACTCGCCCGTTTTGCATTAGGACACACCCGAGTCCAATGTAGGAAGCATCACTGTACACGACGTATGTCTCCCCCGGCGTCGGTAGAGCAAGTACCGGGGTCGTCGTCAACCTTTCCTTTAACTCTTTGAAGCTTCGATCGCAATCTTCGCTCCAAACATACTTGACCCCTTTGTGTGTGAGGCGTGTTAGCGGAGTGGTTATTTTGGAGAACCCCTCCACGAACCGCCGATAATAACCCCCAAGTCCAAGGAACCTGCGGTTTTCCGTTGCGCTCGTGGGGCGAGGCCAATCTTTAATCGCCTCTACTTTCTTTGGATCCACCGCAATGCCTTCACCCGAAATCACGTGTCCTAGGAAAGTAACCTCCGAAAGCCAAAATTCACATTTCTTCAACTTGGCGTATAATTTTTCTTTTCGGAGTATTTCCAAAACAAGCCTCAAATAGTCATCGTGTTCTTCCTCGGTCCGAGAATATACCAATACATCGTCAATGAAGACCACGACGCATCGATCCAATAGCGGACGGAAGACACGATTCATTAAGTCCATAAATGCCGCCGGGGCGTTAGTAAGCCCGAATGACATCACCGTGAAGTCATAATGGCCATACCGCGTACGGTACGCCGTCTTGTGCACATCCTTGGGTCGTATCTTCAATTGATGATACCCCGATTGTAGGTCTATCGTTGAATACACCTTTGACCCTTTCAACTGATCGAATAAATCGTCGATACTAGGCAACGGGTACTTGTTCTTCACTGTGACCTTGTTCAACTCACAGTAATCCACGCAGAGTCGAAGTGTGCCGTCTTTCTTTTTGACGAATAGCACCGGAGCTCCCCACAGAGACACGCTCGGCCTCACAAAGCCTTTGTCGAGCAAGTCTTCCAATTGTGCTTTAAGCTCCTTTAGCTCTACCGGTGCCATTCTATAGGGAGCCTTCGAAATTGGCGCCGCCCCGGGAGTCAAGTCAATAACGAACTCAACCTCCCGGTCCGGTGGCAATTCCGGTAACTCCGCCGGAAATATATCCGGGTATTCGCATACCACCCGAATGCCCTCAAGCTCTAGGTGTTCCCTTCGGCCGTCCACGATGGTCGCCAAGTAAGCTTTGCAACCACCCTTAATCATCTTTCTCGCTCTGGCCGTAGATATGGTTGCCGCAAAGCGCGCACCCTTGCCCGTACACCATTTCCTCTTGATCGTGCTCACGAAAAGTGATCACCTTCCTTTCGCGATCGATAACCGCATAATACTTGGAAAGCCAATCAAGCCCCAAGATTACATCAAATTCCCACTTCTTGTTTAATACCAACATATCGACTCCGTATGACCTACCACCAACTGAATCGACACGCCCTAATAATTTTATTGCTATAGACACACCATAAGACCGCCCTGGGGAGGGGTAATAGTCCAACCCTCCTCATCATGCACAATCTCTAAGTCATAAGCTCTAGCGAATGATGCACTTATGAATGAATGCGATGCACCTGTATCGAAAATAGCCTGAGCTCTAGTGCCTTTGATAGAGATAATACCTGCCACGATGTCGTCAGGAGCTGGAACCTGCTCCTCCACCTGAGTGGCAAAAACCAGCCCACTCGGTTCTCTCGATGCCTCCAGCTGACGCGACGATGATGAGCGTCCAGCCGCCATAGGGGGTGGCAACCCCATCAGCTGCCTCGGGGTAGAAGGGGATGAAGCCGCTGTCGGTGCAGACGATCCCCACCTAGGGCACTCTCGAATCATGTGCCCAGGCTGACCGCACTTGTAGCACTTCCCTTCGTGCGAGCATGTCGCTGGCCGATGGTTGCCGCCACAAATAACACAACGGAAAGGTCTCCCCGCCCTTCGTTGTCGTCGGGGATACCGAGGGGGTTTCTTAGTATTTGGCCGGCCCCCGGCACCGCCCGCCGCCCGTTTCTTGCCCTTATCCCTTGCCTCTGCCATGGCCTCACGCTCCTCCCGCGCGTAGGCGCTGCCGTGCTGCGCAGATAGAGCGCGATCAAAGATCTCCGCAAAGGTCGTGAGGTTGAGGATCTGTATCCTCTCATAGATCCTCGGCTGAAGTCCCCGTAGGAACCAATCCGCCCGGTCCCGATCGTCGCGCACAACGTCGGGGACACAGTCAATAATGTGGGAGAACTCCAGCTCGTAGTCCGCCACAGAGCGGTCTCCCTGCCTCAACTTGCGGAATTTTTCTTGTAGCGTCCGCTTCACCGAGTCGGGGAAGTAGTTCGAAAATACCGCTCTCTTGAACTCCTCCCACATCATAGGCGGTAGATCGGGTGGCGATCCCGCTTACTCGCTTCCACCACACCTTCGCCGCATTCTCTAGGCAGTGGGATGCGAAGTGTACTTTGTCCTTCTCCGGGGTGTTGAAGTCCTCGAAGAGCGTCTCCAGGGAGTCAATCCAAGACTCCACAATCGCCGGCTCCACCACTCCTCCCTCGAAGATAGGTGGTTTAAACTTCATGAACTTGATGAGCGCCGCCAACACGCGCTCCCGCACCTCGTCATCCGCCGCGCTACCGGGTTCGAAGTCCCCCGATCCGGCCGGAATCGTCAGAATCGTACGGCCGCGATCGGATCCGCCGCCGCCGCCGCACCCTCCACTACGGTCGGCGTCCGAGCAGGGGTGTAGGCCGCTCGGCCCCCGCTTGGGCCGCCGCCTGCTGCTGCTCCAGGGTCTCCTGAAGCCGCCGAATCTGCTCGCCTTGAGCCCGAACGGACTCCGCCTGCTGCCGCACCACGCCTATAAGCGCGGCCATCTGCTCCCTAAGCTCCCCGTCACCACGTGCCGCAGGTTGCTCGGGAGCCGCAATAGGTGCCGCACCCGGTGCTGCACTCGGCTCCTCGGGAATTGGTGTCTTTCGCGGTCGTCCGCGAGGTGCCATTGCTTCCTGAAACGAAGCAACTTACATTAAGACTTTAAACACACACTCGGACATACCCAATCCGGCGAAAGCAGACAAGCGTATTCATTTTCATCCCAAATATCATGTCGTCGGCCGCCGATCACAACACAAGGAATAGAAAACAAATAGTACTTGAAGTTAATCCCTAATCATATTAGAGACATAATAACATTAACCCAATCACATGCTTTCGCTATACTTGTTCACCTCTCTCACGTGTCCTTAGGTCCTTAGGTCCTTTCCATTCCTATGGCCCTTAGGTCTATCCTAAGCTTTCACATTTTGGCTTTATATCCGCTCTGATACCATTTTATCTGTCACGCCCCGAGCCCGATCCATTTGGCCGGTTCGAGCGCGTCAAACAAACGCCGAACGGACAGAGCTTCCCCTATCCGCCCAAGGCTCAACAAGTACATATAGAGTATAAAATTTTTACACACGCGGAAGCATACATAACATCTTGCACGAGGGCAAGCTATAGCCAAAGTGAAAAGCTAAACTAAAACATACAAGTACTATGATTAATTGCAATCACATACATGCATAGTTCTCACAACTTGAATTCTTTAAAGTCTTTACAATTTAATGCATCATTTCTTTCTTACATCACATTTACCTCAAAATGAAACTTGATTACAATTAAAGTTAGACAACTATAATCATCAAATACAAAAGATGATATAAAAGGGAAATGCGACTATAGCAAAATAAAGTAACTTGGGCGGTCTCTATCTAGGGCGCGACGCCCTTACGGCGATCCTCCGCCGGCTCACTCGGTCCCGGCTCTGTGGAAATAGGGGGGTGAGAACTACAACAAAGTTCCCAGTAGGTTCGGCAACCAACCACGCCGACTTTCCCACTAGGTCTAATTCAAGCGTAATAGAAAGAAAGGAAAGATAATAACCGACTAACAAATGCAACTAATACGCTTGGAAGTAAACGATAATCTGCTCAAAATAAAACATGCAAGATCATAAGTCCAATACCCAATCTCTTGGCTAACCCGTGGGTTCGCCCTCAACAAGACTCAACCAAACTCGAAATCCAAACGTAACCGGGGAGGCTCAATATCGACCCGTTGGGACCGTCATCTGGAAAACTCATTCCAGTGGTGACCTACTCCGGAGCGCACCGCTCGAGGGGGAGCTACCGCCCCCGAGCAAGAACTATATGGTGAGTACGATCAATCCTTAACTTTAAGGATTCCAATTCACAATCCATTCCTTGACTTCAAGGAGACTATGCTCATATGACCCTTAGCTCTAAGGTTGTTGTCACAATGTCAATCTCTCAATCATACTAATGCCAAGTAATCTACTTGTTCATATTCTTGTTCTTTGTTCTTTGATGCCACACAAGTTGTCTAAGTATTCTAGACTCATCCTTGTCACAATCTCTAAGTACATGTCCAATGTCACGTTCGTTTGTCAAGTACACTAAGTTCTTGCCTTAGGTTTTATCATGCATACATAGGGTTCTTGTTCTTTGTCACTACAATATCATACACTCATTCTCATGCATTTTGAACTCACAAAATACGATAAAAGCTCTTAAATAACCCTACTATGCATTATGCTCAATTTAAAGTATGCTCAAATATGACACTTAGACATAAAGGGAAGTTCGATGTCTTTGGAATGCACCACCCACCTTAGAATATTTTTGTGGAGTTGCCCAAGAAATCTCACGGCCAACCGGTGCCTAGGTTGAAACCTGTTACGTTAAAAGTTGACCCAATCAGGCCATTTTACATAGCAACTCTATGATCGGCTTTTCGTAAAAATAAACGAAGTTGCCCCACGCGTTGGGGATACTCCCAATTAGGTTTCTATAAGGTCAATTTGACCCAAGAACCTCTATGGTCAAAAGCCCCAAATTTGGGTGCTCTACCAAGCCCTATGTGAAACCCTAGGTTTTGATCTCTTAAACAAGTAAAAGAGAGCTTGCTGATCCTCTTAGAGTTCATGTAGAACAATTTAAACCACTATTATGGCCTCTACTAGCCACCCTAAGATTTCACCATGAGAGGACCTTGAGCTTCCATAGCTTTTCATGGAGCTCAAGCCTCTACTAGTTCTCTATTTCAAAGAGAAGCTCCAAAACCTTACTTTCTAGGAATAAAACCCAAACCCTAACTTAGGTTTCATAAAAACATACCTTTGCTCAAAGCTTTCCCAAGGTCCACCTTGTAGGAGAACTTCTAGGTCTTCTCCAAGCTCCAAGCCCACCTTCTCCTTCTTCTCCTCCAAGCCCTAGAGATGAGTTTCTAGAGAGAGAAAGAGGGAAATGAGAGGGAGAGTGTGTTTGATGAAGTGGTTGTGAAGAGAGGGGTGTTTGGGAGTGTATTGTGTTGTAACAATTGCACTTAGGCCCTCAATTTTCTTTATTTGCTAAGCAGTCCAAAAGCTGCTGCCAGACCTGTTTGTACCGGTACAGGGCCCATTTTGTACCGGTATAAACTGCTCCAGAGGCAAACCCGAGAGCTGTCTCTCGATTTCGTAGCACTTGTACCGGTATAAATCGGGTTTGTACCAGTACAAGCCCAAAAGACCTCAAACCCGAGAGCTCTCTTCTCTCGGTAAAAGTTGCTATACCGGTACAGAATTGTGCTTGTACCGGTATAAACTGCCCAGACTTGGTTTTTCGCGTCGTTTCGACTCTAGTTCGCGCCGAGTAACGCCAAAACCTTCTTAACTCTTTTAAACCTTCTTTTAACCCTTCCAAGATATTTGGAATGGTAATTGGAACTCGTCCAATTATTTCTTCCGCGTGCTTTAACCAATTTGGCTAAAGTTCGGTTCGTTACAACCCATCCTAGGACTACTCTCATTCTAGCACGCTTAACTCTCTTAGCCTCTCGGGCCTAGCCATCGTCCAAAATGCTTGAGTTGGGTTAAGAGTTTTAGCCCTATTATATCATACATATAGGACTTCCTAGGGTCTCACATTCTCCACCTCTTTAGGTCCTGGCATTCTCATTAAGCTCAGACTCACAAGCATCAGGCGATGTGAGACTAGTCTCACTAGCCTACACTGACCTTGTTGGGGAGCCGCACTCTACTCATAACAGTCAACAGCATGAGAGCCTCGCTTTCTCCGTTGTATTATCTTGGCTCAGCCGAGACTTATCTCGTACTTCCGGTTGGTATATAACTAGCTTTGATACCAACTGTAGCGTCCCAACTGCACAGGTGGTCACTTATTGTAACATACCACTTTCTCGTAAAACATGTCGAGTTTCGTCGAAATGAGCGGAACGCGGAGTGGAACGAGTATCACTAGGTTCTAAGTGCATTGGAACCTATGTGTAGTGAAAAAGGGACCCGAGAAAAAGAAATTGCAAATCTGGCTAGGTCCCAAATTTTGAGTTCTCGGGGATCGGTCCCTGAAGGAGAGACCGGTCCCCGTACGTGTGATAGTCGAGCAGAGAAGAAAATCGGCTGAGTCCTGGAAATGCACCCTACGGGAGCTTGGATGGAAGACCGATCTCCCAGGGTCTGGTCCCTGAAGGAGAGACCGATCCCTCAGTGCTCAGTCAACCGAAAACATGAAAATTCAGCTAAGTCCTTGAAAACAAGCTTACGGGAACCGGTCCCTGAGGGGAAGACCGGTCTCCCAGGGTCCGGTCCCTGGAGGAAAGACCTGTCTCCGCCTGCGTAGTCAGCCGAAAACAAGAAAATTGGCTAAGTCCCTGGAGGATGACCTACGGGGACTGGTCCTCATGAGAGACCGGTCACTTTATTACCAGTCTGACATAAGTAAAAATGAAGAATTGAGGGTCTTAGGTGCAAAAGTGACATGAGAGGGGTGTATATGTGTAGGTGATCATGAGTTTGGGCTCATTTGCCTTCACACCAACAAAAGACTTCCCCCCTGTCTCTCTAAAACCCTTTTCTCTCATCCTCTCTCTCTAGGGTTTGGACCAATGAGGAGTTTGAAAGGGATCTAGGTGGAGAAGAAGACCAAGTAGAAGGTGTTGCTTGCAAGAGTGCAAGTGTACAAGGAAAGCTTAAACTCCAAAGGTGAGTTCTCATGGTTTAAGCTAGGTTTTGGCTTTTTTCTCTTCTAGTATGAGTTCTAGAAGATGTATAGATGTTTTTCCCCATAGTATTTATGCTAGGGACCTAGTTGGGGAAGATGACTATGTACAAGGGCCAAAAATTAGGGTTTTTGAATTTTGAGGTCAAAACTTGGGATTAATCTCTTTCTAACCTAATTGGTAGGTGTTTCGACGCGGTGGCGCGGTTGGTTCGTCGATTTGACGAACGGGTAGAGAGATAATGGCGAAAGAAGCCAAGTTGGTACAGATCATCGCAGCTTGCGGCGCAGTGGTCCCAAATTCACGAAATCGAATCCACGGCATCCTAGCATCATAGAAAGGTAGGGGTGCTGTCTGGAAACACCGGATCTCTTTTTATATCTATGTCACATTATTTGAGCATTTTGATATTGTAGCATTCATGTATATAGGGTAGAATATGGTAATGATGGTTGAGATTCAATTATATGCTTAGAAAAACATATAAGTTGACAAGAACTATGTGAACAATGAATGTGACAAAGAACCCTATGTGTAAGTGAATGCAAGAAAAGACTATGATATTAGTAAATTAAGGTGACATTGACATCAGTGACCAGATTGGCACCAAAAATGAAAACAATTGAACAAGGTTATTCATTGTGGCATCAGGACCATTGTGACTCAGAAATAGTGATATGCATAATTAGGCAAAGACCTATCATGGGCATTGGAACTTGGGACAGGTTTGGTTACCTCCTCAAAATTGAGGATGGGATCATACTCACATGTATCGATTCTGGCTTCTGAGAGGTCGCTCCTCCACAAGCGGTGTACTCCGGAGTGTAGACGTCACGTCTCGAGCTCCGCCAATTTGGTCGGATTCAGGTACGCCGACAAACCACCGAACGGATAGAGCCTTCCTTGTACGTTCTAGGCGTCACAATCCATACAATGCGATACGAGAGGTTCCAACCAGGAACAGTAGCAAACATAGATCGCATGAGTATCAAAAATATAAAATGCTAACTATGCTATTACAAGCATTCATCCCAGGGATCTTTTTACATTTTATATTTTACAACATTACATAACCTTTAACTTATTACAACTTATACAAATTTACTACAAGTATGTTTCTTTCAATTTGAACTCTGAGCTAGACCTCTTCAGGGTATTGCTATCTCGGTCTCAGTAGTGGGGCGCTATCTACGGAGCTACGCCCTGTCCTTGCGCCGCCGCGCCGCTCGCGTGTGAACCTGTACCCCCAAAAACAACATCGGGGTGAGAACTATATAAATATAGTTCCCAATAACGGGTACGACCACCCAAGGGAAGAGCTCGACCCACCAGGTCCAAAGGAGGCACTGTAACATGTTAGTCCAACAGATAATCATAATAATTTATGCATATATAAAACATGTATGCCTTACGAGGTGCAATATGCAAATTATGCAACGATATAAAAGTAGATCTACTAATTCTACTTTCTATCTCGCTATCCAAAGCTCAAATCACACTAGCTTCTAAGGTGTCATCTACCTTAATCAAGTTATCCACTCGACTCAGCCTCGAGTCAATCTTCCGCATGATGCGCGTCAAGTCGGCTCGAGGTGAAGGACGTCTCACAAGCACCTCTTAAGTCCATGCAACAATAGGTACAATCATAGGGAAATGAGAACCATCGATCCCCGTGACCCTAAGTCGCTCAAGCTTAACGGGCGAGGAGAACCGTCAAACTCGTTGAGCTCATACCGGGAAAGGAGAACCGTCGATCCCGTAGTTCTGATTCACTTGTGGCATACCGGGAGAGGAGAACCGTCGATCCCGTTGAATCACTACCGGGAGAGGAGAACCGTCAATCCCGTAATTCTGATTCTATTTTTGCCAACAGCACCATTCCTAGAAATTTTGGAACCCACTTTCACAACTTAAGGGTTTAATATCTTACCCTATGTTGACGACCTTCCTAGGTCCAAACCAATCATTTTCTAGTGGTCTTTCTACCACTATAATCCATAACTTAGTCCAATTTTACTAAGTCTCACTATATGTCATAACCTAGGTTCAATCACGCTAGGTTCTATATCATTTCACCTAGATCCCGACTCTAGGTTTACTAATTCAACCTATGTTCAATGACACTAGGTTTATGTCCAATCTATGTTTAATAACACTAGGTTCATGCCACTCGATCTATGTATATAGTTATCCAAGCCTAGGATTATAGCTTATGCGTTTTCATTCATTTTGTCATCGTCGAGATTTATACTCAATTGGAGTTATCGACTCGTACTCATTTCATATGCATCTAGCATGTTCATAATAGGTCAGCATTCATATATCATCCAATATGATCATCAATATATTCATATACATATTCCAATGGTAGGTAACTTTACATGATTTATACTTTCATTTTATCAATCATAACCTACCGCTAAACATATATGGGTAAATAAAACCATACATTGCTTTGGTATGGAAGCGACCTAATCGCTTCGGTAAAGCACATCCCACCTTTACTTTATATTGGAATGCGAGAAATCCGCTTCCCGCACTTCTCCAACACCTGCGAGCTGCGCTCGCGACAATTGAAGCCGAAAATGTCCCTTTGGCGATATCTTCACATAGGCTCGACAGATTGCCGAACCGACTTCGCCAACATGTTCGCTTTACCCTCAATTAGGTTTGTACATGATTATTTCCAAGCGAGAACCTCAATCCTACAAAAGTGCATTATCGAGTTAGAGCTTTAAATAACTTGCTACTATACAAACTTCACCTTAACACAACTCATTTCTATACAGGTTCTATAAGAACCTATAAAGTAATACAAACTCTAATAACTTAGGAACTTCAACCAATTAATTTAGGCATACTAGAGATTAATTCCTGTCATATTCACACTTTACTCATAATTCTACAACTTTTATATCTAACCCAATTTACATATATGTTATCAACCTAGTGCAATTTCCAAGCTGTCATAGCAATTTTAAGCTTTAGAAACCCAAATTTTATAGCTTAAACCCTTTCATTTAGCTTAAACATCAAAACCATAATCAGGAATTCTGCTGTTCAAAAGCAGTCCATGCAGTTTTTAGTGCAAAATCTGCACTAGCAGCAGCCTGGCAGCAGCAGTGGCAACCCTTTTTGTGCATCCATTTTATCCCGAGTCCATCTAAATACTTCCAAAATAAGGTTTAAAGTGTCGTAGCATGGGAGCGTATCGTTACTGCCCTAGCACGGTACGGCATAAGCACACTTGCGTGCCGACAAGTGGCACGCTTGCTTGCCGAAAGATACGCGCGACCTCGTACTGGCACGCTTTGGCACAGTTTTATTTTAGTTTTTTGGATTCCAATAAACTCTTATAATATTATTTTAAAAGATTTAAATAAATAATTATAAATATTTGCTATATATACCTTATTATACTCATCAATTAACATGCATATAAGCTTTTTGTAAGTAAAATACAACTATACCTGATATAGAATAAAAATTAAATTACAATAAAATAATTCACAAATATAATAATTATTTAAATTTACATCTTTACATAGAGATGACTGCTTAATTTCACATAAATTATCGCGCTTGATCATATGCATATTGTCATCTGCTGATACAAGATTTATTTGACAATGTTGATATAAGTATTGCCGGTATTGTGAGAAAGTCATATATTCACGATATATGTCATTGTATTGTCAGAGATAACCTAGTTGCAACTGGATCGTGTATATAATGGACAACAGTCATCTGTGGCATATAGACTGAAGCATCATAAGGATATGGATTGTATGGAATAGAAGAACCATAATGTGGATATGCATGAGTGGACGGGTGTCACGCCTCGGGACCCAGTGGAAGCCCGCCCGACACGTGCTCAGACCCGCCGTACATCTACCACATACAAGGCGTCTAACAAAAACGATAAATAACCAACAATATAAGAAGAATCTAGAAGTATCAGAGTAATATAACAACTAGAATTCTAAACTAGGAAGCATAAAAGAAGTGACTAAATAAAGTACCAATATCCACTATAAAACTATAAAGAGAGTACAACAAAAGATCCAATATTAAAAACTAAAAGAGTACATGGTGGTCTCTATACATGGATACAAAAGTCACTCTCTCACAAAACACAAAAAGAGAGGAATAACCACCTAAACAGTGGTTAGCGGATATTTATCTAGGCGATCTCCTTGTCGCGGTCCCTTGCCTCCGCCGGTGCCGAAGGCTCTGAAACACATAAGAAACAGAGGGCGTGAGAACTATTAAATAATAGTTCCCAGTGGGCAATTACTGACTTCAGTTGCATGCTCCACTAGGCCCAAAACGAAATAAGTAAGCGGCTAATATATAAGCGAAATAAACGACATGTAAATAAACATGTAAGCTGCTAAACATGATATCTCTACTTAGCATGAATTTGCATAAGTAAGTAAACTATTCTAAACATGAATAAAAAGTATGACTAAGTAGTCCAATGTCCAGAAAGCAATAGTAAAGTGTCAAGTTTTACTACCCTAGTCACGATCCAATGTCGATTAAACTTCTTTAGTTTAAACCCAATAAGACCCACCCGAAAGCTGTCTGGCTGATGCCGAGCCTAATGACCCCGTGGTAGTCAACATCCCCACCCTAGGAATGAGCCTATCCCACGGCAAACCACTTTGGCGCCTAATCCCGCACGGCGAACAAGTATCGCGTTGGCCAATTCCGGAGTGCTGGCTTGTAGGGAGCGACCCTCACAAGCATGCGCGAATGAGCACGATGGCATAAAGTCACAAGTCTCAAATCGTCATGTTCAAAACAGGGAAGTAAAGCTACTGTGTCCAAGACCTATTTCTATGTCATCATGTCTCTAACATGGAATATAGTAGAAATCCGATGGCCTATGTCAATGTTTCTATGTTGCAGTTTCACAGTTTTATAAGTTAAGTGCCGCTTGATGACACTAAATCTTTCTAAGTCCCAACATGGGTTTAATGTTCACAAACACCTTATTTGAGTTATAATAAACATAAGAGGCATATTCCCAAGTGCCCACAAGAACCCCCCTCACATGCATGCAAAATACTCCAGAATGCTCTACTACATAGAGTGAAATTTTTATATTACATAAGGCATGCATTTTAAGTATTCTAAAATTCATATAAATTTTATCTAGCAAGAATATAAATGCCAAATAATTTATTGATAACAATTAACCACATAGGAGACATTTTCTTCTCTACTTGTGAAGCCAAACCCACCGAATGCTTCGCGCGGTCTTCCGAATCGCTAACAAAGTTTATATTATGGCTCCTAGTATCCTAAAAGGAAAACCATAGGAGTTACAAGCTTAGAAGATAAACCATGTGTTCAATCTTTAAGAAACTCAACAAAAAGGTGAAGAAAACTCACCGAATGCGAAGGAAGCTTACTCGATCTCCAAATAGGAGTTAGAGTCCTTGCACTCCAACCTAAACAAAGGTTCTAAACCCATCAAATAGGTTCTAGAAGCTACAAAACGAAAATCCCCAATTCTAACCCTAAATTTCATTTCTAGGGTTTCATCTCAAAGAAACCAACTAATCTTGGATAACAAGGGGAGAGTAAGTCACTAACCTTCTTAGAAGCCTCAAACCACCTTCAAAGTGCTCTAGGGTTGGAGGTTGATCCACTCTCAAGCTCTACACTCCAAGCCAAGACTTCTCCAATGGTGGTAATAGCACCCAAAAGGAAGAAAAGAGCAAAAGGAAGAGTTTAATCTTCAAAAACTCATGCAAAATCCAAAGGAGATGAAGGAAATGGAGTGGAGGGTGCCCTACCTTCTCCTTGCTGCTCCCAAGCTCAGGGAAGAGCCCAAGGGGTGTGGGGGTGTACTAATAGAAAGGCTACAATAGCCAAAAACCCTCGCAGCTCGAATCGCACGCACCGCCGCTTGTACGAGACACGGCATGTGTACCGGTACAAATGCTGCGAGATGGCCTAACCCGAGCCTCGGGTTGCCCTTCACTCGGCCAAATATACCGGTACAAAACCCAAAGTGTACCGGTATAGCCATCATGGCTGTACCGGTACAACCATCAGTTTGTATTGGTATAAAGCCTAAAATTCTCAATCCGAGAGCTGACCAAAAATTCGTCTTTTCGGTTTTGGTGCCTAGATGCAAACCATCATTCTAGGGGTTCGAATCATAGGTCGGAACACTGTCAACGACCTTCCAACAAATGTGGAAAGGTTCCGAACTCAGTCGAATACTTGAACGCCGCAATTTGCGCAAGTCCGATGTTACAACGGGGGCCAATAATAAAAAAACAAAACAAAAAAAAAAAAAAAAAACCAAAAAGCAAAAGGAAAAGAGAAAAATTTCTGTCTGTGGGCGGCACGACACGGTGCCGCGTCACCCTTGCGCGTGCCGCAATGTCTCGAGCGGCTCGCGAGGGTACCACAGCTGCACCCCCGCGCAGTTGCACTCTCCCTCCCTTTTATCCTCAATTATTGCGACGAGGATTTTGCGGCACTCTCTTCATCGTTGCCGTTACTGTCGTTGTTATTGGCCGTAGTCTCATTTTTACAATCTGTGTCATATTAGAGCCTCCATCGCCGCCATGGGAGTCGGCAAAAATGCGGGTGAGGTAGGAGAGAGGCGCAACATTAACTTAGGGTTGGAGGAGGTGGAGGAGGAGGAGGAGGAGGGCGAGGGCGAGAAAGTGAAAGGAGAAAAAGAGAGGAAGGAACGACAACAAGGAAGGAGACAAATTAATAAAGATGAGAAAAGCGAACGAGAAAGAGAAAGGAGACAAAAAGAGAAAAATAATATTTCGATCAGTTTACTAAAAATCTAGATTTAATATGTAAAATTCAAAAAATAGCTTATATTTACAAAAACACAAAACCACTAAATTTTTTATGCCAATTAGCTATTTTTACTCTACTAAATTTTTATGCCAATTAGCTATTTTTAATCTATGATAAAAATAAAATGAAATATCATTAAAAATTCAGATACCAAATTAAAGTTTTATAATAAACAATTCCATATCACGAATGTGGTAATAAAATTCAAAGTTCAGGAACTAGTGTTGCAATTTACCCAAGGAAAATTTAGCATCAAAGAAAATAAAGTACTCCTACTCGGGTAAAATAATGTTAAAAGTAAATTATATAATTAGAAGATACCAAACTGGTAGGTTAAAAAAAAAGGTCCTGCAGGTCAAAAGGGTAACAGTATATGCTTAGATATCTATAACCTATTTTATTATTTAATCTTTTACATGCATGCAAAGAGTGGAGGCCAAATAAGAGGCCACAATAACTCTGTCACCTTTTATTAATTTATTATTATTCTACTGAGCAAAGCCACTATTCCCATCAGAATAACATAAGAGTGACCGAGAGAGAGCTTTTCTAGGGAATAGTTGAGGGGGAATAAAATATGTGGAATAAATATCTATAATATAATGTTAATAAATAGGACTAATATATACATATATAGAGAGAGAGATGACTGCTATGCTCTGCCGTGCTCCTCACCGCTTTAGATAATAAAATTTTCGAATCGACGATCGGCTCTATTAAACTTGATCTAACGTATTTAAAGTTTTTAGAAAATAATTTTTTTCTTTTTTTTCGATATCATTTACCTAGTGATCGAAAGGATTCAAAATCAATAATATTTAATAGTTGATATATGCGGTTTTCAAGTTTAACGGTATAGAAGTATTCAAATCGATAAAATTTTGATACAAAATTCTTTATACTATCTACAATAAGATCAATATTTCTGATCGAAAATTTTAGTGTTATATCACCACTTTTTATAGGATTTTTATTTTCAGCCGTTAAAAATTATTGATTTTGAATTTTTTCGATTGCTAGGTAAATGATATCGAAAATTTGGCAAAAATTATTTTTTAGAATTTCAAATACGATAGATTAAGTCTAACGGAGCCGATCGTTGATTCGAAAATTTTATTATCGAAAATGGCTCAGAACCTCCATGCTCACGAGAGCACGCCCACAACAGTCCTCCTCTCTCTCTCTCTCTCTCTCTCTCTCTCTCTCTCTCTATATATATATATATATATATAGAATTGAGCTCCTATACTTTTAAAAGTACAAAGTCATTTTTAACCCTTGGATTAATAGATGTGCGGTTAGGATGATGTGGGCCTCCTTGGGTTAAGTGGGTGGTTGGTTGAATAGTATAATCTAACGGGTGAAAATGATCAAAGACGTAGATCTGACGGTAAAAAATTCACAAGCACAAAGAACTTGGTGCTTGTAGCCGGACTCATATAGAATTGTATATAGAGTGGGCTGGTATATATACTTATGGAAGCACGGAGGCCTCCGTGCTTCCATTTTGTTTTCAATGTTCGGACTTTTGAATCGACGATCGGCTCCGTTAGACTTGATCTAGAGTATTTGAAGTACCTAGAAAATAAATTTTGTGATTTTTCGATATCATTTGCCTAGTGATCGAAGGGGCTCAAAATCAATAATTTTAACGGCCGTGGTGAGCCGGTTGCAAATTTAACGGTGTAGAAATATTCAAATCACGTGTTTTGATAGAAAATTCTTTATACCGTATCAGACAAGATCAATAACTTTGATCTAAAATTTTAATGTCATATCATCATATTTTGTAAGATTTTTATTTTCACCATTGATTTTGAGCCACTTCGATCACTAGGCAAATGATATCAAAAATCGCAAAATTTATTTTCTAGATACTTCAAATACTCTTGATCAAGTCTAACGGAGCCGATCGTCGATTCGAAAGTCCGAACATCGAAAATAAAGTGGAAGCACGGTGGCCTCCGTGCTTATGGAAGCATCCTAGCCGCACTCATATATATATATACCGAGCCCATTTTACTCTCGAGTTGTTTTCGATGATAGAGCTTTCAAATTGACGATCGGCTCCGTTAAATATGATCTAAACCATTTAAACTACCTAGAAATCAAATTTCACGCACTTTCGATATTGCTCTCTTATCCATCAAGTGGATAAAAAAATAAATGGTTGAAAATGAATATTTTTTAGAACATGATAATAGGAGTCTTGTAATCAAGATCAAGAGTATATATCTTGTTTTAAATAGTTTATAGAATTTTCTAACAAAAATTCAATTGATTTGGATATCTTTACACCGTTAAACGAGAAAACGTCTCTTATCCACCATTAAAATTACAAATTTTGAAACCCTTTGATCATTAGGCAAATGATGTCGAAAATATTTGAAATTTGATTTCTAAACACTTTAAGTGGTATAGATCATGTTCAACGGAACCGATCATCAATTTGGAAGCTCTCTCATCGAAAACAGCTCGAGAGTAAAATGGGCTCAGATTCTTAAGAGTATTCTACTCAACTCTATATATATATATATATATATATATATATATATATATATATATATAACATGTATTAGTTATTGTCACAAGATAATATATAAGAATTTAGAAGATAAAAGAAGCAAGGTGGAGGACAAAATGGACAACAAAACCAAAACAGAGTGCTGCTACGTACTATGTGCACACATGGGTTGGTCACAAAACTACACAAAACAAAATGGTGCACACAAGGGCTCCTTTGATATTTGTATTGCATGGGAGTGAGAGTGAAGTTTCAAATTTACCCATCCCTTTTAAGAAAATTGTGGCATATCTTTTCTATTCTTTTCTTCTTTTTTTTTTTTGGAAGATGCTTGTGCAAATCATTTTGTTTTTTTTCTGGTACGTACGTAGAAAACTTACTTGAACCATGGCTTATTTGAATCAGCTAGCAAATCTTTTAAAAGTTTAATTTTACTATCTAGATTTTTAGTTCTTTTGCTTTTAGTCGTCAAGTACTAATAAATTTATGATTGTGAGAATTGTATGAAATATACTAAATAGACCTATAAGGATAATTAATATATTCAAATTTTAAAGTCAAAATATCATTGATTGATTCAAAGCAAACAAATTGAAATATTATCTAGTAAAAGCATATTTTGAAATGTTGAGTAGTCAATTCAAAATAGTTCTTTCTTCTCATAAATTTTTTTACATTTTTATCTTTTTTTCCATAAATATGCTACTACTATATGGTGTACATTTTGTACCTCACCATCCAGTAGTTTAAAAGCCACCTTTCAATTTTTAGAATTAGAAAAATAAACAGTTGATAAGATAAGTAAGTAAGACTTTGTTTGAGATTGCGGAGAGATTGTGTTACGTGCGGTGAGAAAGTACGTTGGGAAAATATCCTGTTTGTTTCCGTACGTAATATTGTGTTCTGCATCGATTTTTCTGCGTTCCCACCGGAGAACGTAGAAGCATATCACTATATATTTTTTCTACAACTCTATTTTCTTTGATAGCGTTAGATAGACTTCAATACGAAACTAACCCTAAATATCTATCTTTCAAAGCTTGGAGTGTAAAATTTATAGATAAAAATATGAGTAATGATTCGGTACTTACTAAAAAATAAAATAAAAAAGATCTTAACCCTTGATTAATTAAGGGTAAAATGGTAATTTTAATATTTAGCAGGTAAAAAGATAATTTTAAGATTATTTTAGTCAAGGTTAATTTGGTAATTAAACAATACAACATTTAAAAACACTTTTTCCTAAAATTATGCATTAATTATAGGGATTTTAAAAATAGTTTTATTTCTAAGAATTGAGGTCCTAAAATTATGTATTAATTATAGGGATTTTAGAAACAGTTTTATTTCTAAGTACGATGAATTTAAATTTTAAATATTATATACTTAAAATTTAAAAGTGAAATTTAAATTAGAGGCAGTTTTGATAAAGACGTAGATCTCGTCTTATAATTTAAATTAGAGGAAATTTCTTATAATTTTATCTACTAATATTTAAAATATGAGATATTTATCAATTTTAAATTTGTAGATAAATGTGATTCACAAATTTATATTGATTTGAGATAATTATTAAAATTGTTGTTGATAGACCTTTTTTTAGTAGCAAAAAATATTGCATTTCATTTACAAGAACAAAAAAAAACATACTTATCCAAATTTCTGTCAACCGAATAATATCTACAATTGAATATTTTTCACAAATGCCCCATAAAAAAATATTCCATACTCATAAAAAACGAAAATCTCTCTTAATTAACTAACTAAAAGAAAATTAGATCTCAAAAATAGAATGATTTAAATAAGCATATCAAATCAACTTTAAATTTTAAATTTGGTTCATAATTTCAAATATAAATTAATATTTTAATTCAAAATTTGAAATTAATTAAAATTTTAATATTTGGGTGTGTAAACAATATTTCAAATCGAAAATAATTAATTAACATGAAAATATATGAAATTTTAATATTTGGGTGTGTAAACAATATTTACATTTAAAATATTTCAAATCAAAAATAATTAATTTAACTTGAAAATATAAAATATCATATTGTCAAATTATTTGAAAAAAATTTTATATGAAATGTCAAATTATGAAAGGAAATATAGAGAGAAAAAAAGGAAACAATTAAAGAGAAAAAGAAAATAAAAATATAATAGAAGTAAAATGACTAAATTATCTATATATTAAAAGACAAAAATATCCTTTTTTGAGGTACCTGGTAACTGGTACCTCTCCCAAAGTTACCTTGCTATTGCAGGTCACAATTTTAAGAAAATTAAATCTGAACCGTTAAATGGAAGTGAATGAACGGTAACGAAAAAAATAAAGTATAGACTATAGAATCATTACTCTAAAAATATATGAGCACTGCTGTTGGTACAGTAACCCAAAAGGGGGTGTGTATATAACTGGCACTTTCTTATCCTAGGCCTACACTACAACAAAATATATTTTAGACGACGCTTTTAAACGACACTTTCTTCAGCGTTTTTAATATTTAAGATTTGCCGACACTATAATTAAGCGTCGATAAACATATTGTTATCTAATAAATATATATACATTTTTCCACGCTATATTAAAACAACGGTATATTTATCCCGACATGTTTATTTAACGACTCTTTACACGACGCTTTTACAAGCGTCGGGATTATTTTTGTCAACGCTTTAAAACGTCGCTAAATATCATTTAAAGTGCCTTTAAATACAAAATTTTTTGTAGTGCTAGATCTTGGCCTGTCAATATATATATTTTTTAAATACTAAAAATCTATTGGGTTTTGTGAATTCTAGGATGGGGCGTAATTAATATTTATACTCTTTTTTTTTTGGAGTGTAAAGTTAGAATTTTCCTAAAACTTATAGGTATATAACTTTCTTAAACTTTGGCTCATTTTACTTTAACTACTTAAAAATTTTGATTTGAATATCCAAACTTTCAATTTATTTGATTTACGCCAATTGATAGTTTTTTTTAGAATAAAATTTAGGCCGATTAGTTTAATAGAATTGTAGTCGGTGCATGAATCCCATGAAAAATGTTAGTAAAATCTTTAAGATCAGCAAAAGACTACTCATTCAAATTTTGAAATATAAGGGTCACTAAATGAGTCAAATAAAATGAATTAAAATTTTAGGTAGCTAAGTCAAAATTTTAGAAGGTTAAATATTTGGATCGAGGTACGTCATAGTTCAGATAAATTGCATACATTTTTACCTTCGTTATATAGTGGAGTTTGAATTCGGGACTTATATTTCTTGAAAAGAAAAATACCAAATACCCAACTACTTTAATATTTTTGATTTGTTGAATTAAATAAGTTAAGAATGATCTCCTAACTAAATAATGAATTAGTTTGGCGGAGTTCGAACATAGTTTATATATTCTTCTCTTGAACAATAAATATATAACACAATTTTGAAACAGGTATCAATTAAGCACCAAAAATTTTAATTTTTTTAGTCGCTTTATGTGTTTGATTTTGAAAAATTGTGACACCCCAATAGTCCCACATCGGATGGGAATGAGGTTGTCATTGGATTTATAAGAGACTTAGACATTAATACTAATAATTAGGCTTAAGCATGTTGGGCCGGTGGTTGGGCCCAACGAATTATTGTTGCTAGTGGGCTGGGTCGTTACAAATAATTTAGAAAATTTGAGCACGACCTTCAACAAATTAAAATTTGAGAAATCCATTGGTACGTAATAAAAATCCTTCGTTTGGATTGGGTCCTACCTTCCTATATCTAATTAATTAACATCAAAATATTATTTAAAAATAAATAATAAATAAATTATTAATAATTAATTATAAATAATAATAATAATTATTAATAATTATTATAATAATGATAAAGAATAGATTATTAATAATATCGATTATCTAATTATTAATAATAATAGTTAGTAGTAAATAATAATAATTATAAGAAATTATTAATAATCAATTATGAATAATAAATAAATTAATTATTTTATTATTTATGTAATAAATAATAATTTAAATATATATTAATTAAATTAATTAAAAATTTACTGTCATTAAAATTAAATTTAGACTTTAATTAATTAACCTTATATCTCATCCAAGAACAAGCTTGTTTCAGGAAAAAGATGGAACAGCAGTTCCAGCCTTAATTATAGCAGTTTATTTCTGGAACCCGGAAACTACTGTTCTCGAAAATCAAACGCTCTCGAAAAACCAAACGCGGTGTTTGGGAACAAAGGGGGAACAAGAGCTTATTTCCCCCCTTGTTCCCGAGCCAAACGCCACCATAAGGTTTACACATTACTGCATGATTCACAACAAATCTCAATCTATACCAAACAAAAGCAGAAGCAATAATAAGCCAGTCAAGAGAAGGTTCAACAAAAAACTGAGCAGATTATGTTAGATTTTCTAGATATGTAAAATAAATAGCAAATTAAATACATACCAAAATTCAGGATCAAAATAAGATAAAACAACTCACAAAACGCCATAGAGTAGAAATTCTTGATCAATCTGCGGAAGCGAGAAGTTCAGTTATGACTTGAAAATCACGAACCGAACTTGGATAATTTGGATTCTCCTCCTATCTTATGCACTCTGTTTTATGGTGTGGAACCAATGATAATTCTTCATCAGAATGTGTATGAGAAGATGGCAGGACCAATACCCCTTTATATAGAGTCCAGATCAACTTCCCATCAAAGTCTAATTAGAATTCTATTTAAATTTAAAATAGATGGGATAGTGATAAAATATATTATATCAAGTAGTTTTATATCTATTAGGATTGATCTTTATCTATAGTAAATCGAGATTTGAATATGGTTAATTAATTGGGTCACATTATATGGAAATCCTAACAGATTGTTCAAGTTATGTCAGGTTGCACGGGAAAGCAATTAGTTGATCCTAATAATCTCTCTATATAAATTAAGCTTGGAGATGCATTGTGTGTTAGATCTGACTTGTCTGCTTCGATCATTTCGACTGCTTGCACCAATTTGGAAAAGAAAATTATGGAGAAAAAATGAATGTCTGTGGTGGGGTACGGATCGGATCCAAAACCCGTTATATTTTTTCCTTTTCGTTTTTGCCCTAGAGGCGAGAGATCGTGGTTGGTTGTAATCTGAAAAACTCTGTATTCCCTTTTTCGTTCGATAGTGAAGTCCTCTCCTCCCACGCCCGTGGTTTTTCCCTGTAAAGGGTTTTCCACGTAAATCTGTGTGTTTTTCATTTCTGTTTGTGGTTTGATTGTGTTTGTGTTCGCCATTAATTAGTTTTCGTTTGTGACAGTCTCCAAGATTTGTAATAGTCTTATATATAGTCTTATATATAACAGGGTTAAACCTCTTAACCTAACTATCGTATTTTAGACGGTAACTAGATCCAAGAGATTAAAAGGGTTAAACGTATTAGGGTTAGAGTAGTTTTAGAATATATAGGTGACTCGGGGCTCATATGCATATACATAAAGGCAACATGTGACAGTTGCTCATATCATATGCATGCAATAACTCCAATCATACATAGGTGCTATAAAAAGTTATATATACTTGTTAATAAATAAATGTTCAGTGTAGTCCTCTTCACCCAAGAATCTACATATATAGTTTTTCAAAAGTGATCAGTAATGGCACTGAAGAGTACTACTGCTGGAGGTCTCACAGAATATTGTCCTTGTAAACTATTGATGTATCGACATATATGATATGCATGCATATGGAGGTCTTTAATTCGACCAAATACATGTTTGATGCAACACAACTTTTCTAAACCATGCATGTTGCTAGTCATGTGGCTTCTTGAAGAAAAAGATGCAGGTGTTGTAACTCATCATCAATTGCAGCACATCAGCAGTTCATAATTAAGAAGTGATCCAACCATGCCAACAATAAAATCTCTATGGAAAATAATAATAATAATAATAATAATAATAATAAACATCTGCACAACATCAATGTTGGCAAATAATTGTTCACCATCACCATTCTTATTATGTATTTCTTGGCCTGTTGCCCATGCACGCAGTACTGTAAGACAACTGTCATTTTGGTTTTTCTTAATTAATTTCCACTCCACATATGTGGCAGGTTTGGTGATATAATTGTAATTAATATTGGACAATTAAGTAAATATTGTAGCAAAAACTAGTGAACTACAAAAAGAAAAAGAAAAAGAAAAAGAAAATAGTGTTATTAACACACTAATGGAATGTTTGGTTAGATTATTAATAAATTAAAGTTATGCCACTAAGAACGAACTAGAAACATTAGCACTCGAATAATTTTCTATCAACTAAGTTCGGAGAAGAATATAAGATTATACTACTTTCCCTGCTATAGTTAATACATCATGCATCTCTTTTATTCTAGAGCTGAGTTATTGAGGTTTATTTTTAAAACCACAGGATACTAACAAGATACAAAAATAAAACTAGAAAATACTAACTTGATACAAATATAAAACTACAGAGTATTAACTTAGGTACACTTTAAACCACAGAGTACTAAAGTGAGAAAGTGCGAAACCACATGGTAATAACTTGATACATTTTAAATCACAGGGTACTAATAATTATAAATAAAAAAGTGCGAAACCACAGGGTTTTTTTTTTGAAAATTTTCCTTTATTTTTTTGGTAAATTTTCATTGAGACCTCTTCTATAATTAATCTAAACTAGGATGAAGAAGAGAGACCTCTTCTCTATGAACATTTCCCGCTGGAACATTAATAACTTTATATTTTAAAAAATAAATAATTTGATTGAATTTTTTTTTTTTTTTTTGGAAAATAATAGAAGAGAAAGATATATAACATCATCCAAATCCAAAAAAACAGAAAAAAGGAGCCACACATTATTCTCAGCTCTAATCATTTGAAACCCCTGCCATGCATGATTCTCTCTGCCAGCTGAGGCTTTATTTGACTGAGATTTCATTGATTTCAGTGAACCTCTGATTTGCAGTTTCAGAACCAATCAGAAACATTAACCCCACAAAAGAAATATTAATAGTATCCGTACGAAAAGTGAATATTCTTTATTGCAATAATTATTTCACGCATAAATTGTAATATTTAATCACAAGCTTATGTTTTACTTTTTTGCAATAATTATTTCCTGTACAAATAATAATTAATCAGATGCTTCTGTTTTGCTTTATTGCAATAATTATTCCATATATAAAGAACAGCTGGAGCTTTTGCTTATTCTATCTTTTACTATTATTCAAAATTTTTAAATTTAACCAACCGTCCCTAGAGCAAGTGGCAAAGGACTTCGAATCCTAGTTGATTCATATTTCTAGCTAAGTTTATTTCTAAATAAAATAAACGAAGCGGGTAGCATGCTACCTATTTCTAAAAAAAAAAAAAACTTTAAATTTATTCTGAAACTATCAAAATATTTTTTTTAAATCTAATCTCATTAATAAACTTCAGGAGAAATAGAGATATTTGGAGAACAACAAAAGAGTATTTTTGATATTTAAAATTTTGAAAGGCATATATATATATATATATATATATATATATATATATATATATATAAAGCCACGACTACTATACTCTTATAAGTATAGACCCCTTTATACTCATAAATTTTTAACCGTTGATTGATGGGATGCGTGGTTAGGATGATAGTGGTTCCGACCACTTAAAATGATAGTGGTCCCCTAAGGTTGAGTGGGTAGTTGGTTGAATAGTATGATCTAACGGATGGAAATGATCAATGGAATAAATCGAGGCTAAAAACTTATGAGTATAAGAGGCTAATACTCATAAAAGATAAGTACTATACTATATATATATATATATATATATATATATATATATATATATATATATATATATATATATATATATATATATATATATGAGTGGGCTGGTATGCTTATGGGAGCACGGAGGTCTCCGTTCTTCCACTTTGTTTTCGATGTTCGGTCTTTCGAATCGACGATCGGCTCCGTTGGAGTTGATCTAGAGTATTTGAAGTACGTAGGAAATAAATTTTGTGATTTTTCGATATCATTTTCCTAGTGATCGAAGGGGCTCAAAATCAATAATTTTAACGGCCGTGGTGAGCGGGTTGCAAGTTTAATCTGTAGAAATATTCAAATCACGTGAAATTTTGATAGAAAATTCTTTATACCATATAAGACAAGATCAATAACTTTGATCTAAAATTTTAATGTCATATCATCATATTTTGTAAGATTTTTATTTTCACCGTTGATTTTGAGCCACTTCGATCACTAGGCAAATGATATCGAAAAATCGCAAAATTTATTTTTTAGATACTTCAAATACTCTAGATAAAGTCTAACGAGATCGTCGATTCGAAAGTCCAAACATCGAAAACAAAGTGAAAGCACGAAAGGCTCCGTGCTTATGGAAGCATCCTAGCCACACTCATATATATATATATATATATATATATATATATATATATATATATATATATATATATATATATATATATATATATATATATTTAGTCGGATCGGGCTACTATTAGTAGCAAAATTTTATTGTTGCTACTGCTTTTTAACCTTTGGATCACTCTTATTATTATTTCTAACCATTGGATTAAATACTATAACCCATGGGACCACTCAACCCTAGGGGTACCACTCAACACTAACTACCTAATATCATTCTGACCCTACAACTTTTCATCCGAGGGTTAAAAACTTGCTCGTAAAAAGGACGTTTTAATACTCATAGTATTCCATATATATATATATATATATATATATATATATATATATATATATATATATATATATATATATATATATATATATATATATATATAGGCTACTATCATATTAATAGGATAGAATACTTGTCCTACCAAGTTTTTAACCCTTGGATGAGAAATTGTAGGTTTAGGATGATATTACTTGCTAGAGTTGAATGGTCCCCTAGGGTTGAGTGGTCCCCAATCGGTTATATTTAATCCAATGGTTAGAAATGATAAAAAGAGTTGATCCAAAGGCTAAAAACTGATAGATAAGTGCTTCTATCCTATTAAAAGGATAGTAGTCGGACTATATATATATATATATATATATATATATATATATATATATATATATATATATATATATATATATATATATATATATATATATATATATATATATATATTAGCTATTATGGGGAAATAATAATATTTTTATAAGAAGCTTTTGTTTTGCCTAAAAGCCTCTCTTATATATATATTCATCTTACTCTCTTCTAAGCTTTTTCTGGTTCATTTATTTATAGGAGTATCGATCCTTATAATCTACGTACATGCATTCATAAAGCATTAGATTGCATTTGACAGAATTCATGATGGACCCTAAACCATCATTAGTTCAGTTATTAGAAATCCATAGCTTACGCCGACATCAGATTTTTTTGATACCAGCTTGTTATGATAAAAGTAGAAAAATCTGGCTCGCGCTACGCACTAAATACCAAAAGGTATCGTTTGGTTCAAGATAAGCATAAAGTGGGTATTCCGGGGATAGGTATAAATTGAGGTATAAACGAGAATTAGATCAATTTTGCATTTGGATAAAAATTAAGTTACTCCTGGAAATAAAAATAATAGCGTTTGGTTAGATAAGATGGAATAAGAATTAAAGTGGGTAGTTATAAATAAAAAATAATAATATTATTCTTTTCTTTATATTATAATTTGAATTTTTATATTTTATATTTATATTTTAAATTTTAAAATATAAACTTTTAAATTTTAAAAATCAAAATTAAAATTTAAAATTTTAAAATCTCAAATTTAAAATTTTAAAATTTTAAAATTTAAAATTTAAGATGAAATTTTAATTTAAAAATACAAAATATCAAATTCTAAATAAAAAGTTTAAAATATCAAATTTTAAAATTTAAAAATAAACAATTTAAATTTTAAATATTGTAATTTTAAAAATTAAAAATTTTAATTTTTAAACTTACGAAATTTAAATTTTATAATAAATTAAAAATTCTCTCACTCACTATCACTCACACACACTCCTCTCTCTCTCTCTCTCTCTCTCTCTCTCTCTCTCTCTTTCTCTCCCTCTCTCTCTCTCTCTCTCCACGTGGCCAGCTTGTTCCCACCCCTTAACGTGCTATTCTAGAATTGCCCGTTAAGGAGGGAATTAGTGTTCCCATTATTTTTTGTTATAATCAAAGTGGTGTACAAAATATGCTTCTCTCACAAAACTCTACTCTAAAACAATACACCCATATTTCTACTCTCCACCGCACCAAATCAATAGAATAAAAGATATATTTATAATAATGGCTAAATTATAATACAACTAGAAATACAAATCTACTAAGATTAGGAATAATCTTAATAAGATTAGGTATAATCTAAATTAACTTAATGGCATGATCAAATTAGAATAGGGTTAAAAAAATGAGTAGATTCCTAAGTCTCATTATGTAAAATGAGTTATGGGTGGAAATGTCTTCATACTCATAATAGTAGTAACTTTGTTTGTATTACTCATATATATATATAATTTTAAGAATAGAAGGTTGTGACTTAATTTGAGATAATTATATACCACCTAAAATTTAAAGATATCATCAAATCATCCGAAGAATATTAAGGAAAGGTATAAAAAGCCATGCATGCATGCCTACAAAGAGAGTTTGCTCATAATAAAAGCAAATTATATTCATCTGATTTCATATGGATTAATTGATTTCAAACTTGGATGATGATGATGATGATACCAAATTGTGCTACAGTTTCAGATAACTTCAAAACTTTTTTAATTAATTTCTTTCTAATTGTACATACATAGGCTAAAATATATTGCATTGTTGACCCTCAAACTTAATTAGTGACATTTTGATCCTTAAACTTTGATTTATTTCAATTTCTGGCTCGAACTTTCCATGTGTTGAATTGCATTAATCCACAGTGCAACTTATAATTAGTTGACGGAATGGTGATATGTTGTCGATGTGGCGTTGTATATATGTAGCAGTATTATGGTTGATTCGATCATGATATGGAAACGACTGATGTGCGACATTACTATCGATGATGATTGCAATGATTTGAGAAGTTCGATCGATTCAGAAATTATATAACAAATTAAAGTTTGAGAACCAACTGTCAAGCCCTTTTAGTTTGAGGGCCGAAAGAGCGATATATATTATCACCCACTAAGGAGATGCCAAGTGTCCACTATACATAATCTTGGCCTTATGGAGCTTCTTAGGCCGTCCTCTATATGTCCATCACCTTATATATATATATATATATATTATTAAAGCAACACAAACACATGGGTCATTACATGTCAATGATTGAAGGCCATGTTATCCAACACTACAATGCAACTATATATATATAGAGATCCATATATATGAGCCTATTCTAGATATATTCAGAGACATTCATGCACCTACCAAAGAAGCATCTTTGAGGCTCTAAAAGTTAAATTTTAATAGCCCACACTGAGTTGATTAATCCATTTTCAGAAACCAAATTATTATATCAAATTAAGTAATATCAAGAGAGAGAGAGAGAGAGAGAGAGAGAGAGAGAGAAATAGAAGAATCTTCGACAATCGGCAAGTTCGAGCAGATGCCCTTGGTAGATGTATTCTTGACACTGTGCTCTGTTGGAAGTTTGTGCTTGGAACCACTAGCAGTTAGGTGTTATCTTTCCCTTATGTCTGTGTTTGTATTGGATGTGCCTCTTCGTTTGTATGTTTGATGTGTGTCGAAACGCACACTACTCCCTACTCTCTCCCTACCTATGTAAAATAGGGTTTATCCCTGTTTAATCAAAGAGAGAGAGAGAGAGAAAAGATAATAGTATAGAGAGGGGGAGAGAGAGGAGACCGGTCAACGATTGGTTGTTAGATCTTGACCCTTCGCGATTAGTTTTATTAATTGAATTCCCCTTTGCATTGTTCAAAACAACCACTCCATTTACCAAACCAAAAGTACTTCTCCAATACTTATATAATCTCATCTTAAGGAAAGTCATTATATATAAGTTTGTCCTTTCTAAAGACGAGGCGATTAGTTTTTCTTTTGTATATAATAAAACATTTCATGCGTAGTTTTTAATGTGTCATAGTACTTATTGTAACGCGAAAAGACGATGCGTATAGCATATATATATGACCTGCGACGAGCAATAACAACAAACAATAAGGCACTTCGTGTTGCTTAGTATACAATAAATAACTTAAGAGTGATAAAAAAGATATACAACTCATCGCCAGGATGTGCATCAATAGAAAAACTTCGAAACTTATAAAAGGGAGTTTGAAAAATTATATGTATGTGTACTTTGAAAATAAAAGTCAATGTAATTAAATTAAAAGTTTCTTTTTTGTTTTTCATGATATGGTATAGTCGGTATACTGAGCGGTACTAAATAAGATTAGATTAAGAAAGTTTAGTGCTTTGGGGTATAGTTTAAGGAGAGAGAACTCTTCCTAATTAACTTTTCCAATCAATTGAATGGTCGATTGTTGCTCGATGTGGACATTACAAGAAGATTTCCAAATTAAAGGGTTTTGAGTCCAAAATAAGATTCAATTGTTTGCTTGATTCAAATTGGATCTTAATTAGGAGCGAAAAAAAAAATTCTAATAATGGTGATAAATAGGTTGTTGATGATTTAGGATTTGGATTCTTTATGTAATACTCTATTTAGCTCCAAATGAGGTTCAAAGCGAATAGATTTAAAGTTTAATTGAATTTATTCCTACTTAAGTGTCAGAAAATTAAATCTGCTATAGTAAAAATTGTGAAGCTCCTTTTGTATTGAAATTGAGATAATAGCTTCGTCCCTGCTTATATATTATTAAAAAGTTTCAGACTTTCTTATTTACTCCCTTTAAAAGGTTAATATAAAAAGCTCCAAACTCTGTCAAATATATTACTGGAGTTAAATTTTTTTAGTGAACTATTAAAAACAACTGTTATCTCTATGAAATTATTATTTTGTCCTTTCAAATATATATATTTTACTATCGTCACCAACTCTTCTTAGTTATTTGCATGCACTTAAATTAGGGACAAAAATATTTTGACATTTTATCCTTTCAAATCTATCATTCTACCAATATTAATTTTTTATTTGTTCTTAAGTTAAAAGCAAAAGAGATATTTTGACTCTAGTAGAGATTTATTTTAAATTTAACCTGAGATGACTTAATGGTAATAATAACATGGGATTATTTTTGAATAACGGAAAAATATACGAGAGATATATGTGAAACAAAAAAGAAAAGAAATATATAGAATATTTTAAAAGTTTTGAGAAGTACATAGATAATTATCCCTTTTTAAAGTGGGTATTGATATTTATCCTTTTTTCCCCGGCCTTCAGGATTGACTTAGATTTGTTATGGTATTATTAGGACATTTTGCCTACTAGTCTAAGGATTGTTTGATTGGATGTAATTATAAATGCTGTATATATAGTTGGCGATCCATAAAGTCGAACATAAGTAATGCCAACTATAAATATCTTATTTGGTTTGATATAATTGAAAATGTTGCGGTAATAAATAATTTATTTGGTTGCATGCAATTTAGAACTATATTTAGAGAATTTATCATTTTATATATGAAATAGTACTATTACCTCTACTGTTAAAAGGTGATAAGAGAGATAAGGTTATTATTCTCTCTAACTGCTGTAATTGAAACTGCATTCAATTTGAACGTAGTTCTAACTGTTTTAGTTGAGTATTGTTGTGCAGTTCAAACTATAGCCGTTGGATTACGATACATCAAACCAAATACATTATTTGATTCCTCCATAGAAAAGTGAAAAAGAATGATACCCATGGGAAGTTTTTTTCCTGTTATAATTAGAACTTGTACTAGTACTCCATAGAGAAGTGACAAAATTTTACTGATGATTTTCTTTTTACTATTTAGATTAGTATTTAATTATAATCATGAGTCTTAATTATTCATTTTGTTTGGTTATAATCGTTTATTTTTTAGACTACTCCACGAATTATATAGGACATAGCATTCAACAAAAAAGAAAAATGATTTTTAAAATGTTCAAATTCGCCATGCCTGAACTTTAGATTTCTTAGAAAAGTTCAGTATAAATCTTAAGAAACTCTATTTGGTATTACCGACAGGTTATGTTACGTGTAATGAGAAAATATTAGAAAAAAAAGCCACACAAAAAATCTTAATTGTGATTAATTATGTAACAAATTTTATAATAAAGATTAAATCAAACTTATAGATAAACACTGAAATCTAACTAAATAATTTGACCTTAAAAGTATTTTCGTTTTTCATACAGAATTAATCGGAAACACCGCCCCAAAATATGACTAGAATTCCTTCTCCTAAGAGCACGTACGCAATAAAAAAAATTGACGACGAAAGAATTAAACAAATAGATAATTAAAAGCAGTAAAACAAGCATGAAAAATCTCTCAAATAAATTTTGTTGCTCACATATCCTTAATTGGCCTCTGGAATTAGTGCACGGTGAAACATCCACATATATGAATGCTCGAGGCCTTCACCGCACGGAACGCGAACGTGCACAACGTCCGCGTACGTACGTACGTTCGCTGAGATTCGTTCCAAAAGAGCGTTAATAATGTAATATAATAAAAATAAAAATAAAATAAATACTACCTATTTCTCAAAAAAAAAAATAAAAAATAAAAAAAAATAAAAAAAAAAATAAAAAAAAATAAATTAATATATTAAAATAAATAACAATAATAATAATAATAATAATAATAATAATAATAAGAACTAGGAATACTATTAATAAGACCAAATGACTTGCTAGTAAGTTTTCTACCCTTGGATTAAAAGATGTGCGGCTAGGATGATGTAGACCCCCTAGGGTTGAGTGGGTGGTTTGGTTGAATAGTATAATCTAACGGGTAAAATTAATCAAAGGGATTAATCCAAGGGTAGAAAACTTACTAGTACCAAGTTCGTCGTGCTATTAATAGCATACCAGCCGGACTCATAATAATAATATAGAGGATTTCGAATTAAAGTTCAATAAAAAATAACTTATTTATTTTAGTATTCGATATTACATTACGCATGTCGCAATGAGTAAGTTAAAATAATTTTTTATGATGTTGTCAAAAAAAAAATTGAAAGTATATTTTTGCATAGGAATAATTGCCTATTCCTTAACTTCAGAAATATCTAATTTATCCTTAAATATACTCTTCGTATGTTCATTGATTATTCAAAATTATTCCTATAGTTACCATCTGTTAAGTGATCTCGGGTTAACCGTGAGTTATATGTCTATTCGAGTTAAAAAAAAAAAATTAAAATATCTCTTTTGTCCTTAACTTATGAGCAAATAAGAAAAATTTGTGATAAAAGAAGAATATATTTGAAAAAACAAAAAATTAAAATACTTCTTTAGTTAGGCCTAACTGAAGGGCAAGTGAGTAAAAATAGTAATGGTAGAAGGTTATATTAGAAAGGGCAATTTAGTAATTTCACATAGATAATGATTATCGCTAATCGTTTACTAGAAAATTTTAATTTTAAGGGTATATTTGAAATAACTTAAACGTAAAAAAATCATTTTTAATATTAGCCTAAGAGAAATAAATAAAAAAATTGAGAACTTTTTAGTGGTATATAAGTAATTTGTCCCTTTTATATACTTTTCTAAACTTTTTTTAAAAACGACCCTATAAAATTTTCTAATTAGATAAATAACCCTATGAAAAAAAAAAATTTGGCACACTAACCTTTCTTTTGTCGTATAGGAGCAACGTTAGAATTTTCTCTGAAGGACGATAAATGATTATTCGCCTTCATAAAGACGGTAAACGATTCACTGTCTTTGAAATTTTCAACAAAAATGGTGAATCATTTACTGTCTTTTGCTTATTTACTGTTCTTTTCTATATCTCATATATAATCCTAACAACTATATATAAAAATTTCAACCAATCACATATAATCTTATTAACAATTAAATAAAAATTATAATAATCCACGTATAATTCTAATAACCTTATTTTTTTTCTATTTATTATATTATCCACGTACAATGCTGATAATTACAAAGATAGTAAATTATTAACCATCTTAATAAATGTGGTGAAGGATTCACTGTCTCTAAAATATACCTGGGACACTTTTAGAATACCGTGAACGATTCATCGCGTTTCGGAGATAAATCCTACGTGGCTCCTATAAGGCGAAGAGAAAATTAGTTTGCCAAATATAAATTTAGCTGGATTTTTTTATAAAATTTAAAAATTTAGAGGGTTATTTTGTAAGAAAAAATTCCTACTTTCCACCAGGTTTTAAGCTATAGGGGTAAAACAGTCAATTCGGTGAAAACCGGGGAATGGGCTCCTGGGGTTCTGAACCGCATTTATGAACCCGACCGGGCCCGAGTTAACGGAGGGGGCAGGAATTAATTGCAATGATTGAGCCGGGCATAAAAAGGCCCCCCTTTTTTTTTTCTTTTAACCAAAAAAAAAAAAAAAAAACCATACACACACACGCACGCACACTTATCAATGCAAATTCATGTAATTACCAACAAATTGCTTGATAAAAAAAAAAATATTTTGGATTTGATTTGGTCTTTATAATTTCTGCAATTTAGTGTTGACTGCTTAACTTTTTGCTCTAAGAAAAGTCTATTCATCTATCTTATCGTAAGTTTTTAAAAAATTATTTTTATTGTAGATGTAATTATCTATATATCCTCAAAACTTCTAGAATATTCTAGATACTTCTTCCTTTTTCTTTTTTTTTTTTGGTTCAAATATACCTCTTTTATATTTTTTGTTATTCTAAAATAACCTCATCGATCGTTAGTGCCCGTTAAGTTATTCCGACTTAAATTTAGATTAAATTTCTGACAGAGTTGAAAAAAATATCAAAATACCTCTTTTGCAGCTAACTTAAAAACAAGTAATAAAAGTTAGTGATGATAAAAGAGTTATTTGAAAGGGAAAAAAGTCAGAATACTTCTTTTGCCTTTAATTAAAGCTGTCCAAAATATCCAATATTCTATACTCGATTCGGACCCTACCTGGATTCTATCCTGACAAACTGGGCCAGATAAAAAATAGATAGTATACGGGTAAAAAAATTATCCATTAAAATTTCGGTATGGGTTCGAATATTTTGTACCCATACCCAATTTAGACCCGACCCAAACCCAACTTTTTAATGGCTTGGGTCCGAAATAGTTTTTAAATCCGACTTGGACCCGATAAAATATCCAAAATAAAGAAGATTCGAACTTTTAAAGTCGAGAGATCAATTTTAATAGAACTTATATAGATGAAGAGTCTCTAAGTATTTCCTACTGAAACACCGAAACCCTAGTCATTTTTTACCTCCTTTTTTATAGTTTTTTACTCTTTATTTTTTTTTGTTTTATTTCCGCCTAAGAGGTTTTTATGAAACAATATTTCCATCGTCAGATCATTTGCAATATTAATCCTTTATAAGCATGGCACGAGTGAGTTTTTTCTAAATCCCTTCTCCAATTATAGTCGAAAATCTAGTCTTTTTTTATGAATATTCTATTTAGTAAATTTTCTGATTTTTTTTTTTTTTCTAATGTTAGTATATAATATTAGTAATTGTTACAACTTATATTCTCGTTATTTATAATATGTTATCATAATTTTTTATTTTTGTGTGTTTATATATAAAATATGAAATTATTTTGAGTTTTAGAATTTTAATTAGTCAATATAATGGGCGATACAAGTTTTGTCCAAACAATTTAATAGTCTATAAAAAAATATTTATGTATACGGATACTACCCGTATCCGATTTAAACCCAACTCATATTCAGTCTTGAACGTGTAGTATATGGATAGTACTACCTAGACCCGTTTAAATAGGCTGGACATGGACATGTATATAAGTTACTTAAGTACTCGTATCCGGACCCGACCCATAGTTAAATGGATAGGATATATATAATGTAGAGCTACTATGCTATCGAAGTACAGGGCATTTGATGCTTCCGATATTTTAACCCTTGGATTAAGAATTATACGGTCGGGATGGTTGCGATCCCGCAGGGTTGAGTAGTAACCCTAGGGTTGAGTGGCCCCCACAGGGTAATAATATTAATCCAAAGGTTAAAAATGATTAAAGGGTCTCGATCTAACGGCCAAAAAATCGGAACCACCATATCCTCTATATTTTCGATAGTATAGTAGCTCTACTATATATATATATATATATATATATATATATATATATATATATATATATATATATAGAGAGAGAGAGAGAGAGAGAGAGAGAGAGAGAGAGAGAGAGAGAGAGAGAGTCCTACTATTATACTATCTATCGGTAGCACGAGCGCTCCGTGCTACCAAGTTGTGTTCGATGATGCGGCTTCCAAATCGACGATCGGCTCCGTTAAACTTGATCTACATTATTGAAAGTATTTGGAAACTAAATTTCAGATTTTTTTCGACATCATTTGACTAGTGATCTAAAGATCTCAAAATTGACAATTTTTATGGCCGATGTGGTGTGTTTGAGAGTTTAACTGTAAAACAATCCGATAAAAATTTTATAGAAAATTCTTTTCACTATTTAAAGTAAGGTCAAGATATCCGATCTTGAATTTAAATCTTTTATCATCATTTTTTATAAGATTTTTATTTTCTGTCGTTAACTTTTAGATTACTTGTTTGATAGGTAAATGATATCAAAAAATTATAAAATTTAGTTTCTAAATACTTTTAATAGTGTAGATCAAGTCTAACAGAGCCGATCGTCGATTTTGAAGCCGCATCATCGAAAACAAATTGGTAGCACGGAGCTCTCCGTGCTACCGATAGGATAGTAGCATAGCTCTCTCTCTCTCTCTATATATATATAGAGTAGGGCTACTATACTATTATGTGTAGTAGAGCCCTACTACTCATAATTTGATTTCGATTATAGAACTTCTGAATCGACGAACCACTCCGTTAAATATGATCTAGAGTATTTAAAACTTCTAGAAAATAAATTTCGTAATTTTTCGAAATCATAATAAAGTCCATCAAATGGGCATAAAATGAACTAGAAATCGAACGATGTCCTAAAAATAGATGATCGGATCCTTCAATTTAAGATCGGAGTTATTGATCTTTATCTAGGTAGTGAATAGGATTTTCTATCAAAAATTCAACCTATTTCAATTCTTTTACACCGTTAAACTACCAAGTATCCCATATCGTTAAAAATTGTCAATTTTGTGAGCTTTTGATCGTAAGGTAAATGATTTCGAAAAATTACGAAATTTATTTTCTAGAAGTTTTAAATACTCTAGATCATATTTAACGGAGTGGATCGTCGATTCTAAGCTCTATCATCGAAACAACTTATGAGTAGTAGGGCTCTACTACTCATAATAGTATAGTAGCTCTACTCTCTCTCTCTCTCTCTCTCTCTCTCTCTCTCTCTCTCTCTCTCTCTATATATATATATATATATATATATATATATATATATATATATATATATATTCTAACAAATTTTTTTTAGGGTACGGGTACAGTATATCAACTATCTGTAGGTTACAGTATATAGCGACAGTTAAAGAGTGTCGCTATAACCTAAAAGAGTGTTGCTAATTTACCAACACTTATTTAAGCATTTAGTGTGATACCCCAATAGTCTCACATCGGATGGGAATGGGTTTGTCATTGGGTTTATATAAGACTTGGACACTAGTAATAATAATCGGGCTTAAACATTTTTGCCCTGGTTGGGCCCAACGAGTTATTATTGCTATGGGACGGGTCGTTACATTTGGTATCGAGCGGTTCACCACTGGACATGTGTGGCGAGTCTCGGCTTGAGCTGTGGTTTGGATGACGTGTTAGCGAGACGAGTCTCACATCGCTCGGTCTTCTTTGGGTGTGTGTGTGATCGATCGACGAGACGTCGTGGCCTTAATCTGGAGTCCGTGGACACCCCAATAGTCCCACATCGGATGGAAATGGATTTGTCATTGGGTTTATATAAGATTTGGACACTAATAATAATAACTGGGCTTAAGCATTTTGGGCTGGTGGTTGGGCCCAATGAGTTATTATTGCTAGTGGGTTGGGTCGTTACATTTAGCAACCGCCGAAACTCTATCTCGTTGGTTGCGGTGGCAGAGGAGGACGATAGGGAAGGGCTCTTCGTCTAGAATTTCAGTGGATTGAGTAAAGAGAGAAAAGAAGATAGTAATCGATTTTTTTTTTCTTTTCTGTTTATAATCGGGCTAAATGGGCTGGGTGTGGTGGATTGAGTAGAGTAATATTTTATTTTTGGTAATTGGATTGAGTTTTATATTTAGTCATTAGTAGATGTTCTTTTAAGCTTTAACATAAATGGGACAATTACTCAAAAGTGTCTCAAACATGTATCGCTATAACCTAATTCTGTTGTAGTGGTGGCAACGGAGCCAGTTTGCTACTGAGAGTATTTCAGCTCAACTCTTTCCTAGATTTAGTTGCAAGAATTACATGAGATATATTAACTAAATCTGTAAAGATAAATTGAAGTAAAAATTTATTGATTAACTCAAATCTAATATGTAGAAACATTGGATATATAGTAAAAATAAAGTTTCGAAAGGTTTGATAGGTGATTAAAATTAAATAGTTCGTTGCAATTTCTGACTCTAACTATAAGTCATATGATATTTTAATCCTTAATTTTTACCGTTATTATAAATCTAATTTATTATTCTTATGTTTTTTCTTTATTTTTTTTATCACTCTTATATTTTAATTCTCATATTATTACCGCAACAGCTGTTGTTTTTTTTTTTTAGTTTTTTTATTTGAATTTTTTTAATTTTTAACTCTCTTTAATTTTATTGTTTTTCTTTCGTTAGCTTTATGTCACGCCCCGGGTTGTATATTCACCGGGCACGTCGACAAACCCGCCGTATACAAAAGAATTTCTTCTGTATACGAAGCGTAGCTGTACCTGTAATAACATACAATGCCACAAACAGTAGCATAGAGCTGAAATAAAATATAAACACCCAGGTAGGGAAAAACAAACTTTATATACATACAAGTAATCAGATACAACGCTACTCGCTCCAGCGAGTTCGACTGTATGTACAAAAGTGGAAAACCAAAACAGAACTATCACTACCTGCGGTGGAAGTCCTCTAGCACGAACTCGAAGGGTAGGCTCTAGCTCGCCACGCCCTTCCCGCGGTCCGACTCGGGAGGAGCGGCGGCGAAGGCGAAGGCCCCGCAACAAGGGTGGAAGAAAGAGGCGTGAGAACTACTATGAAACAAGTAGTCCTCGATGGGTGCCGCCCTAAACAACATCGGTCCACCCACTAAGTCTACGGGGTAAGCAAGATAGAAGAAAAGAAATGGAACTCTCTTACAAGTCACTAAGCTATCAAGCTCAAAACTACCCCTGGACTCCAAACAACCGGACCCTAACTGCAAGGGGGACCGTGAACCCACCCGTCCTCGGGACCGTGAACACACCCGTCCCGTGCCGGTTGTGACTATGCAGCTACCCCCACTCCAAGCCTCAGTGGAGAGCAAGTCCCACCTGCACTACCCGACACCAACGCGAAAGCACAAGCCCAAACGCCGGAGCGGCACTCGGGGGAGCTACCCAACCGAGTATGCAGCGTAGCTCTGTCGAGCTCAATCAGGCCCTCACTGGCCAAACCCAAGTAACCAGGACAGACTTTGGGCCCACCGTCTGGTCCGACGGCGCCCGACACCCCGTAACAGTATACACTACCCCAAGTATCCATCGCAGAAACCCGCGACGATACCGCGAAAATACGGCTCCTAGAGCTAAATCCGGCAATGTATATAATGACGATCAATTCGGGGTTTTCTCCTAAGTCAAATCCAAGTCCAACAAGTATAAAATATTAATCGCTAAGCATGCTCCAAATTCAGATATTCAATATGCAATTCCATGAATTCGAGCTACGGCTATCATGAACATACTACTATACATGTCGACTATTGCACTTAGACTGCAATCCGGTGTAAACCCACCTCTCGAAGCGAATCCCGTGCGAGGAAGGGTCAAAGGTCCTCCTCGATCACCTCCGCTGATCCGATAAGTGCCGAGGTCCTCCGCTGCGAAGAAGCAACCCAAAACGCTTAAGCTCGCGAATTCTGTCCGAAAAACTGCGGCTGAGAAAAGCTTAAAGTTAACTAAGCTAACCTTGTCCAAATTCAGCGATTTTGGTGTCGAAATCTTCGCCTCGCAGTCAGGAATCCAACGGCGCAAGTCTTGACGCGATCCGACCACCCTGTGCGGAGAATCAGCAAAAGTGCCGACGGTCGACGCTGGAAAACAGCAATTCAGCACTTCATAATTTTTCCGAAAAACAGCGGCTCAGTAATCATGGGTTCCGACAGGGCAAACCTGATCCAAATCCGGCAAGTAAGGTGTCGCTGGAATCGTCTGGAAGTCACGGATCCGACGCCGCAGATTTCGCCGGATTCCGAGTCTCCTACACGAGCACGAGTCAAAACACTAAACGTCGACGCCGGTCCACGGCGGCGGCAAAGAACTCGAAAATCATGGAACTTCGAGGTAAACGGAGGGTTGTCGAGGGTCAACTCACCTCAGAAAACACCCCACGCCCGTCGCTGGGTCGAGGACAGTGATCTCGCACGCGCGCCTAGCACCCTCGCAGCGTCTCGTCGTCGGAAACCCGCGGAAACCACGCGTCGGCGCGTCGTCGACGAAGCTCGGGCTTCTCTCGAGCTTCCCTCTCTCTCTCACTCCCTCCGGCAAAGAAGAAGAAGAAGAAGAACACAGCAGCAGTAGCAGCTCCTCTCTCTCTCTCCCTGCAGTATAAGAAGGCATGGGCTAAAGTGAGAGGGGGACAAAGGGCTCAAAAAGTCAAACTGAGCCATGCTGCCGGGCTGTACCGGTACAAATTCCATTTTGTACCGGTATAGCCATCAATCTGTACCGGTATAGCAACCAATCTGTACCGGTACAACTCACAGAAATCTGCAATTTCGCAGATCTCTCAAGTACATGCTGCTCTCGTGTTCCCCAGGGGGCCCGTTAGGCGTCCATTCGCGCCCACGCAACCTAGACTTGTCCCGACACTCTCCAGAGCTGCCGAACAAGTCTCAGCAGAATTTTCAGGTCTCTACATCCTCCCCCACTACAAAAGGTTTCGTCCTCGAAACTCGAACGTACCTCAGCTCTGCACGTCGAACAGGTAGGGGTAGGCCTCCCTCATCGCCGTCTCTGGCTCCCAAGTCGCTTCCCGCTCCTCGTGATTACTCCACTGCACCTTAACATACGGTATGATCCGATTGCACAATTCTTTCGCCTCGCGAGCAAGAATCCGCAACGGTCACTCCCCGTATCGCAGTCCTCGCCTAGCTCAAGCGGAGTGAAGTCAATCACGTGAGAGGGATCGAAAACATATTTCCTCAATGCCGAGACGTGGAAAACATCGTGAGTGCCAACTAGTCGAGGGGGTAGAGCAACTCTGTAAGCAACTGGCCCAACTCGCTCCAATACCTCAAAAGGGCCAATGTAGCGTGGACTGAGCTTTCCACGCACACCAAATCTGCGAATCCCCTTGGACGGCGAGACTTTAAGAAATACATGGTCTCCAACCTGAAACTCCAAGTCTCGCCTCCTAGTATCGGCGTAGCTCCTCTGGCGGCTCTGGGCTGTCAAAAGGTGGCGTCGAACTACCTTCACCTTTTCCTCAGCCTCTAGCAAAATCTCAGGCCCAAGTGTCCTCCTTTCACCCACGTCGCTCCAACACAGGGGGGATCGACATCTGCGTCCATACAACGCCTCAAACGGAGCCATCTGGCTGCTCGCTTGATAGCCGTTGTTGTACGCAAACTCAACCCCTCAAATGTCGATGCCACCCTCCTCCAAAGTCCAGGACGCATGCCCTCAGCATGTCCTCTAGAGTCTGAATGGTCCGCTCTGACTGACCATCTGTCTGTGGGTGAAATGCTGTGCTGAAGTGTAGCTGTGTACCCAAGGTCGTCGTAAGCTCCTCCGGAAGTGCGATACAAACCTCGTCTGATACAATCGACACTAGCACGCCATGCAGCCTGACAATCTCATCCAGATATAGCTGCGCGAGTCTCTCCCTGGACCAGGTGGTCTGAACTGGTAGGAAGTGGGCAGACTTGGTCAATCTGTCCACTACCACCCAAATAGCATCATAGCCACCCTGAGCTGTAGGTAACCCCACGACAAAGTCCATCGTGATTTGCTCCCATTTCCACGGCAGCGGCACTACGAAGCTTGCCAGCAGGCACCTGATGCTCGGCCTTCACTTGTTGGCAAGTCAAACACTGAGCCACATATCTGCCAATGTCTCTTTTCATTCCATTCCACCAAAACTGTGACTTCAAGTCCTTATACATTTTGGTTCCACCAGGATGAACTGTATAAGGAGAACAATGAGCCTCTCTCAAAATGTCTGCTCGGATCTCTCGGATCCACGGGTACACATGATCGGTCCTCGTACCTCGCATTCTCGAATCGTCCACCGTGAAACCCTCTCGTCCTCTCCAATCGTTCTCTAATCCTCAACAAGTGTGGGTCCCCACTCTGTTTCTCTCGGATCCTCTCCAACAGAGTGGGCTGCAAAACCATAGACATTAGTATTGCAGTAGACCCAGGGGACACAACCTCCAAACTCAACCGCTGCAGCTCCTCAAGTAACGGCCTCTGCTGCGTGATCATCAAGCACGAGCCCCGCATCGCTTCTGCTCAAAGCATCTCGCCACCACATTCGCCTTGCCGGGATGATACCGAATGCTAATATCATAGTCCTTCGAGTGGCTCCAACCACCGGCGTTGCCTCGAGTTCAACTCCTTTTGGGTGAAGATACTTGAGACTTTTGTGATCGCTAAAAATCTCACAGTGCTCGCCGTACAAGTAATGCCGCCACAACTTCAAAGCAAAAACCACTGCGGCAAGCTCCAAGTCATGCGTGGGATAATTCTTCTCAAAATCCTTTAACTGCCGTGAAGCATAAGCGATTACCCCACCATGCTGCATCAACACACAACCCAGTCCACTGTGTGATGCGTCACTGAAAATCACATATCCTTCCCCCATAACTGGGAGGGCAAGAACAGGAGCTGATGTCAACCTCTGTCTCAACTCGTCGAAGCTCCTCTGACAATCCTCACTCCAAAAGAACTTGATTCCTTTACGAGTCAATCGAGTGAGGGGTGTGGAAAGCTTCGCAAAGCCTTCCACAAACCGACGGTAATATCCTGCTAATCCAAGAAAGCTCCGCACCTCAGTCACCGTCGTCGGTCTGGGCCAATCCCGAATAGCGTCAATTTTCCTCGGGTCTACTGCCACTCCATCTGCAGAAATCACGTGGCCCAAGAAAGTAACCTCCCGCAACCAGAACTCGCACTTCTTTAACTTGGCATACAACTCCTTCTCTCGCAGGAGCTGTAGCACTATCCTCAAGTGCTCCTCGTGCTCGGCGGCGCTACGGGAGTATACCAGAATATCGTCGATGAAGACTACCACAAATCGGTCCAAGTACGGCTTAAACACCCGGTTCATCAAATCCATGAACGCGGCAGGGGCATTCGTCAATCCAAAAGGCATCACTGTAAACTCGTAATGCCCGTACCGAGTCCTAAAAGCCGTCTTGGAAACCTCCTCGCCTCACCTCACCGGTGGTGGTAACTGATCGGAGATCGATCTTCGAGAAGACACAAGATCCTTGCATGATCAAACAAATCATCAATGCGCGCAAAGGATACTTGTTCTTGATGGTCACTTTATTCACTCTCCCGTAATCCACACATAACCCGAGTGAACCATCCTTCTTCTTTACAAATAAATAACACCGCGCTCCCAAGGCGAAACACCGGGTCTCACAAACCCTTTATCCATCAAACTCGAAGTCGCGCCTTTAACTCTCTCACCAACAGTGCCATCCTGTAAGGTACCTTCGAGATTGGTGCGATTCCGGGAACTACATCAATCACAAACTCGATCTCCTCTCTCCGGCGGCATAGTCGTCATCTCGTGGGGAAACACATCCGAAACTCGCGAACCACGGGGATGTCCTCGAGCCTCGGTGCCGCCGTAGGTACCTCCGTAACCGTCGCCGTAAAAGCGGTGCACCCTCTACTCATCACCGTCGAGCTCTCGCTGAAGAAATCCCCGCGGCAAACAACGGGCTCCTGCAGCCTCTGAAAGTGAACTCCTCCTGACCAGGCTCACGGAGTGTCACCGTCCTCTCTCCGCAGTCAATCGTCGCGTAGTATCGCGTCAGCCAGTCCATGCCAAGCACTATGTCGAAGTCGTGCAGCTGCCCTAATACTAACAAGTCGGCGGGCAAAATCCACGAGCCTAGCTGCACAGGACACGACCCACAACACTCTACCACCCGTACTACATGGTCGGGAACCTGGATCTCCCGGGTCTGAGGCAACAACCCTAACTCTAGACCATGTAATAAAGCAAATGCTCGATCGATAAAAGAATGCGATGAGCCGATCAAATAAAGTGCGAGCTCTAGTACCGAAAGTAAAGTGATACCGCCACCACACGGCCGTCCGAAGAGTCCTCCACTGGGCCGCAAACACCCCGCTCGGAGCCGGCGACCGCCGCCGCGCTCGTCGCGCATCGATGCTCGTCCTCGTGGCGATAGCTCGGCGAGGCCCCGTATGATCGCCGTGGCGCCGGCGGTGCCGGCGAGATGATGGCGCCGACGATGCCGCACGCGGACAAGCCGCCCGAGGTGTCCCGCCGGCCACAACCATAACATCGCTTCTCTCGCCGCACTGTTTAGGCTGCGGTCCCCGCAAATCACGCACCGTCGCGTCCTTCGTGGTCGCCCGCCGACGGGTATCCTCGCCACGCCGACGCCCGAGGATCCACGACCCCGAAACGTGATCGTGGAGGCCTCGACGGACGCCCGTCGCTCGATCGCCGCCGTCATCGTGAGCAGGCGCTCCGTCCCGCTCGGTCCCGCCCCCGAGTCCGCTCTCGAACCGTAGTCTCGCCGCTCTCTCAAACAAGTGCTCGCTCGATGGACGCGTCCGTGGTCCTCGACCGCGCCCTAACGAACCCGTAAAGATCCGCCTCAAGCCCCGCTCAAATAGGTACACCCGGTGCGCCTCATCCCTCGCTACAAACGGCACACAGTTCAGGAGCCGCGTAAACTCCCGGACGTACTCCTGAACCGTGCGATCTCCCTGCTGGATCCTCTTCAAATCCTCCTCTATCCTCTGCTTTACACTGATGGGGAAATACGTGCGGTACAACATCCCGCAGAACACATCCCAGGTCGTCTGAGAGGTCACGACTCCCTGGTCGCGCCTCATCCTCGTCCACCAATCCCTGGCGTTTCCAATCAATGGACCCCCAAGTGAACCTGGTCCTCCTCCTAGACATACAAGTCCTCGAATATCCTCTCCAGCGCCTTAATCCAACTCTCTACCACCCAGGGCTCTGAGCAATGCCCGTCAAACGTCGGTGGGTCGAGGCGGCGGAAGTTAAACAACAACTCGGTCATCCGTCCTCGCCCGCCGTAGCCGCTGGATCGACCCGGCAGCGCAACAGGCCGGCGGGATCTCTCGCTAGTGGGGGTGCGGCAACCGGGTGCGAGGGTGGCGTAGAGGGTGGCGAGTAGGCGGGCCGGTGCTCCCGACGCCGTACTCGACGACGCGGCTAACCTCTCGCACATCTCGTCGTAGAATCGCCCTGTCGCCTAGTCACCTCTGTCAGCGCCGAATCGTGCGCTCAAGTCTGGCTGCGCACTCGTCTCCGGCCTAGTACTCGGCTCCACCACAGGAGGCACACCCGGCTCGGGTCGGGTGCCCTGCTCCATCTGCTCTGGTAACTGGGGTGGTGGTGGTGGGGCGCGACCCCGTAGTGGCGGTCGTCCTCTGCGGCGCTGCATAGCTGCACACATAGAAACAAGGTCAGATACAAAAACACTCGACCCAATCATCGAAAGTCTCGAAGCGGTCCCTGTTTCTCCTCAAAATTATGTCGTCTGCAGCCAACATAGTTTCTCGGGACCAAAACAGGCACTCCTTCAGTCACTCACTCCACTACAGGATGAGTTAAAACAAACAATCAATGACTTTCGCATTAAATCACGCCGCTCGCGTCTGTCTTCCTAGAGTTTACCAGCTTAGGTTTCCTAGGTCCCAACGACCTAATACTAAGCTCTGATACCAACTTAATCTGTCACGCCCCGGGTTGTATATTCACCGGGCACGTCGACAAACCCGCCGTATACAAAAGAATTTCTTTTGTATACGAAGCGTAGCTGTACCTGTAATAACATACAATGCCACAACCAGTAGCATAGAGCTGAAATAAAATATAAACACCTGTGTAGGGAAAAACAAACTTTATATACATACAAGTAATCGATACAACGCTACTCGCTCCGGCGAGTTCGACCGTATGTCCAAAAGTGGAATACCGAAACAAAACTATCACTACCTACAGTGGAAGTCCTCTAGCACAGAACTCGCAGCGTAGGCTCTAGCTCGCCACGCCCTTCCCGCGGTCCACCTCGGGCGGAGCAGCAGCCGAAGGCGAAGGCCCTGCAACAAGGGTGGAAGAAAGAGGGCGTGAGAACTACTATGAAACAAGTAGTCCTCGGTGGGTGCCGCCTAAACAACATCGGTCCACCCACTAAGTCTACGGTAAGCAAGAGAGAAGAAAAGCAAGCTGGAACTCTCTACAGCTACAAGTCACTGAGCGATCAAGCTCAAAACTACCCCTACAGAATCCAAACAACCTGACCCAATCTGCAAGGGGACTGTGAACCCACCCGTCCCTGGGACTGTGAACACACCCGTCCCGTGCCCGGTTGTGACTATACAGCTACCCCCACTCCAAGCCTCAGTGGAGAGCAAGTCCCACCTGCACTACCCGACACCAACACGAAAGCACAAGCCCAAACTCCGGAGCGGCACTCGGGGGAGCTACCCAACCGAGTATGCAGCGTAGCTCTGTCGAGCTCAATCAGGCCCTCACTGGCCAAACCCAAGTAACCAGGACAGACTTTGGGCCCACCGTCTGGTCCGACGGCGCCCGACACCCCGTAACAGTATACACTACCCCAAGTATCCATCGCCCGAAACCCGCGACGATACCGCGAAAATACGGCTCCTAGAGCTAAATCCGGCAATGTATATAATGACGATCAAATCGGGGTTTTCTCCTAAGTCAAATCCAAGTCCAACAAGTATAAAATATTAATCGCTAAGCATGCTCCAAATTCAGATATTCAATATGCAATTCCATGAATTCGAGCTACGGCTATCATGAACATACTACTATACATGTCGACTATTGCACTTAGACTGAAATCCGATGTAAACCCACCTCTGAAGCGAATCCCAGGCAGCGAGGAAGGGTCAAAGGTCCTCCTCGGTCACCTCCGCTGATCCGATAAGTGCCGAGGTCCTCCGCTGCGAAGAAGCAACCCAAAACGCTTAAGCTCGCGAATTCTGTCCGAAAAACTGCGGCTGAGAAAAGCTTAAAGTTAACTAAGCTAACCTTGTCCAAATTCAGCGATTTTGGTGTCGAAATCTTCGCCTCGCAGTCAGGAATCCAACGGCGCAAGTCTTGACGCGATCCGACCACCCTGTGCGGAGAATCAGCCAAAGTGCCGACGGTCGACGCTGGAAAACAGCAATTCAGCACTTCAGAATTTTTCCGAAAAACAGCGGCTCAGTAATCATGGGTTCCGACAGGGCAAACCTGATCCAAATCCGGCAAGTAAGGTGTCGCTGGAATCGTCTGGAAGTCACGGATCCAACGCCGCAGATTTCGCCGGATTCCGAGTCTCCTACACAGAGCACGAGTCAAAACACTAAACGTCGACGCTGCAGTCCACAGCAGCGGCAGCAACTCGAAAATCATGGAACTTCGAGGTAAACGGAGGGTTGTCGAGGGTCAACTCACCTCAGAAAACACCCCACGCCCGTCGCTGGGTCGAGGACAGTGATCTCGCACGCGCGCCTAGCACCCTCGCAGCGTCTCGTCGTCGGAAACCCGCGGAAACCACGCGTCGGCGCGTCGTCGACGAAGCTCGGGCTTCTCTCGAGCTTCCTCTCTCTCTCACTCCCTCTGGCAGCAACGAAGAAGAAGAAGAAGAAGAACACAGCAGCAGTAGCAGCTCCTCTCTCTCTCTCCCTGCAGTATAAGAAGGCATGGGCTAAAGTGAGAGGGGGACAAAGGGCTCAAAAAGTCAAACCATTGTCTTTGGCTGACACGCGGTACAAATTCCATTTTGTACCTAGATAGCCATCAATGCACCGGTATAGCAACCAACTGTACCGGTACAACTCACGTAAATCTGCAATTTCGCAGATCTCTCAAGTACATCTTTGCTCTCGTGTTCCCCGGGGGCCCGTTAGGCGTCCATTCGCGCCCACGCAACCTAGACTTGTCCCGACACTCTCCAGAGCTGCCGAACAAGTCTCAGCTGAATTTTCAGGTCTCTACACTTTATGCATTATTTGTTTTACAAAAATGACCCGCGGAAATACGCAGGTACCTTCATTAGTAGATACGTATATATAGTCCAATAATCGCATGTAGGTGTCAACAACAATCCATTGGCACTTATGATAGAATAGGTACATTTAACACAATCATGGGAATTTGAATAATAACACAATGTTAGGTGACAATTACAGCTCAAATCTTTGTGCAAATGATCAAGAATATATGCTTTGATGCTTTTATATATTTAAACTTACTATCATCAGTCCACACAATATTGTTCAACTTTATGAAAAAAAGAAAAAAAAGATAACCAATGTCTAATCACCTTTACCTTCCTTTTTTCCTTTTTTTTTTTTAACTATAGCACCTCACATTTGAATTCTTTATGTATGGCTAAAATAGTTTCAATTAATGAATGGAAGACAAAGTTTCTCCCCTTTAACTATCAAATTTTGATTGCAATTATCGAAATCAAATGCATGCATGCTCCAGCTATAGATGAGGAACAATTAAGCCAAATAATCTGATTGAGTGGTGATCTTCGGCGGAAGATCGATGCTTAAATGTGGAAGATCAGTAGAGGGAAAGTGAGAAATAATATTGGCCCCCGAAATGTTAATTTCATCAATTTATATATTAACAGTGAACTAAAACAAACTACATGGAGTCTTATTTATAAGACTCAGTGTTCTACTCCGAGCAGGATAATATAAAATAAAAAATTGTATCCATATCATGCAGAGTGATAGTTCTTGGTCCGATTATATCATATTAGGAAAGAGTATATTGAGTATATCAAAATTGATTATAAGATCATGAGTTTTTTTATCTCTTATTAGTAAGAAGATATATATATATATATATTGATAATTAAACCATTTATAAGTAGAATGATAAATGAATTCATAGGTTATAAATTATCTCAAAACATTACAACAGAATTAGGTTATAGGGATCGACCGTCCCTAGAGCAAGTGGCAAAGGGCTTGGTGGTTGATGCCCGAGATCCGAGTTCGAATCCAAGTTGATTCACATTTCTTGCTAAGTTTATTTCTTAAAGAAAATAAACGAAGCGGGTAGCGTGCTACCTATCTCTCAAAAAAAGAATTAGGTTATAGGAACACATGTTTGTGACACTTTTGTTTAAGTGTCCCATTTATGCTAAAACTTAAAAAGATATCTACTAATGCCTAAATATAAAGCACAATTCAACAAAAAATAAAATGTTACTCTACTCAACCCACCCCACCCGGCCCATTTGGCCCGATTACAAACATAAAAGAAAATAAAAATAAAAAATGGGCTTTTTTTGCAAATAGGCCCCTAACAAAAATTTATTTTACAATTGGTCATGTGTAAAATTTATTTGCAAAAATAGCCCTGCCCCCGCCACGCAAGCGCCACGTCAGCGCCACGCGGGCGGGGCGGGGCCAGGTGTTTAAGTTGAACACGGTGAACCATTCACCGTGTTTAGCGGTGAATGGTTCACTGTATCCAATACACGTAAAACCCACAAATACCCCGGACCGTGTCCAATACAAATACCCCGGACTTAGTTGTATTGGACACGATGGTTCACCGTGTCCAATACAAATATCCTGGCCAGGCCCCGCCCGCGTGGCGCAGACGGGATAGGGCCATTTTTGCAAATAAATTTTATACATGGCCAATTGTAAAATAAATTTTTATTATGGGGCTATTTGCAAAAAAAAGCCCACGAAAAATCGATTACTATCTCCTTTTCTCCCTTCACTCAATCTACTGAAATTCTAGATGAAGAGCCATTCTCTATCGTCTTCCTCCGCCACCGCAGCCAACGAGATAGAGTTTCGGCCGTTGCTAAATACTTAAATAAGTGTTGGTAAATTAACAGTACTCTTTTAGGTTATAGCGACACACTTTAACTGTCACTATATATCTAGCGACCCCGCCCACATATAGCAACAATTTTTACAAGTGTCGGTAATTTAGCCAGCAGCACTTTTTTTGATTTATATCAATATTTAAAAGTTTATAAACCATTTTGTTGCAGTGAAACGCTCCAAAACTCATATCTCATATTGCATATTAAGTCCAGCTATCAAACCCTTGCTAATTCTCCTCAGTTCATAATTAAGCATGGTTGCAAATATCCATTTGCCAAAGATATGAAATTTGGACTGCGCTGTTGTCTACCCCAATTTTGATCTGTCTATGATCTAAAATTCTCTTGTCCTGCCAATATAGTAACAAACGTTTCTCCTTCTTCTTTGCTGTATGTTTTGAAAATATTATTTAACTTATAAAGATCGATCACGACCCGCATTTAAAATTTACAAAAACACCATTTGATCATCGACATATTTGCAAATGTTGCATTAACGCATTTGACTCATGTTAAAAAACAAAAAGTTTTGAAATTCAAAAGTGTATTAGCCATATATAATTTCCGATTTTTCTGCAAGTTTGCTATAAATTTTATTTTATATTTTTCCTTTAGAATATTTGCCACCAATTATTATTATTATTATTATTATTATTATTTTTTGGTTTGGTTTGTACGAAATTAGAATAGTAATTTTGGGTTGTTATGCACGTGAATTCAAATAGTAATGGTGAAATAGGGAAACACTGAAACAGGTTAATTTTCTTTCTTTACATCTCTCTCTCTCTCTCTCTCTCTCTCTTCTTTTAGTTTTATTTTAATGTTTTAATTTAGACCTTTTATTCTCGTTATTATTGGGTGGCAACAGGATGGGTCACGTAACAATTAATTAAAGTACATATACGGATTATAATGAACGTGAAATATAGGACAAAATTACAAATGCGGACACAGTACTTAATTAATTAGTCATATTTGATTTTTCTTTTTTAGAGATCAAAATTGATAAATAGTTTTGGCCAGCAAATTTGTATTATTTAATTGGCCTTTTTGCATAAAAAATTTACTTATTTTGGGCTTTTGTAAAATCGGGCGATATTTTTCGTTTTGCACATTCAGTCCATTTTTTCAGCAAGTTGATCAAAATATCTTTATACATTTTTCTCTCTCCTTTATTTTTTTTTTTCTCTTGTTCTTTTTTTGTTTCTCTTTCCAGAGAGCGGCGGAGACAAAAGCGGAGGCGGAGGCCTCTCATTCTCCGTGGCGCCTGCCCTCCTCATCGCTTCCTCCGACAAACCCATCTCCTCCTTCCGCCGCCTCTCATTTTCTCACGACGACACCCCCCTCTGCTGGCCGTCGCTGCCTTTCGTTCTCCTACGACGACACTCCCATGACTCCAGACGCCGCTTCTTCGGCCCCGGCACTCCGCACCCCTCGCCCTTCCGCCTCCGCCCTCTTCGCTTTGCCCCTCCTGCTGCCCCACCGAACCCCTTGCCCTCCGCTCGCGCCCCTACTTCCGCCTCTTTCCTCCGCCGTCAACGCCGACGACGACGTCCAAGGCGTCGGCGTCATCGTCGTCGTCGTCGAGCTCCCACGTTCCCGCCGCCTCGATTTTTAAAATTTTTTTATTGTAATGGTGTAATGGTATAAAAAAAAAAAGAGAAAAATGGTGAGAAGGAGAAATTGTACAATTTTGAGTGAAATGGTGCAAATTTGGGCGAAATAGTACAATTTTGGGTGAAATTTGCCCAAACTTGCATCATTTCGTCAAATTTTGCACCATTTCACTCAAAATTGCACCATTTCTCCTTCTCATCCTCATCCTCTTTCTTCTTCTTTTTACACCATTACACCATAACAACAAAAATCTCCTAAACGCGGAGCGCGAGCGCACGCCGACGACGACGACGCGACGCCGAGGGACGGACGTCGTCGGCGACGTCGGCACGGAGAGGACGGAGGGGCGGGGGGTGAGGGGGGGGTCGGTGGGGTGGCGGGGGAGGGGTAGTGCGCGGAGAGGGCGGACGAGAGGCGAGAGGCGGAGGGCGAGGTACGGGGCACCGGGTCGGAGAAATGGCACGTAGTCGTTGAAGTGTCGTCGTGGAGATGGGAGCGACAACCATGGCCAAGCAGAGGAGGGTGCCGTCCGGGAGAAGGAAAGACGATGAAAGAAAGAGATGGGTTCGTGAGGAGGCGTTTAGGAAGGCGGGCGCCGCGAGGCGAGAGGCCACCGCCTCGCTCCGCTTATCTCCGCCGCTCTCGAGAAGAGAAAGAAAGAAAGAACGAGAGAAAGAAAAGACGAGAGAGAAAAATATAGGGTATTTTGATCATTTTGAAAAAGTGGACCGAATCTGCGAAAAAAAAAATGTTGCCCGATTTTGTAAAAGCCCAAAATAAGTTGATTTTTTATGCAAAAAAAGCCTATTTAATTTCAGGAATAAAAATAAATAATAAAAAAATAAATTGTACTGATAGCTTTTAAATCACATAACGAGTTTTATTTTTTATTCTCAAATTTTAATATATTTTAATTTTTAGCGTGACTATATAGGGATGCAAATGGGGCGATTTGGGGGGCGGAAGCCCCGCCCCGCCTCTCGCTTCGACTAGCAAAATACCACCTCGCCTCCCGCCTCCCGCCTCATCCCCGAATCAGTGACGGGTTAAAAAATACGTCCCATAATCAGCCCCGCCTCGTAACTTGCCTCCCGCTGGCACTCCGAATTCGCCCCGCCAACTAATATTTTTTATAAAATTATAGTATTATTAATATTTTGTAAAATATAAATTAATAATTTTTAATAATATTATATATATAATTTAACTATATCAATTATAAAAATGAAAAATATCAATCACAGTTCAAAACAAAATTAAAAAGTTTCAAATAACTTAGAAATGAAAGTAGTAATTTATTTGTATTTTGAACTTTTTTGTAAATATGTTATTTCTTAGGAACTTTTTTTAAAATATAAATGATTTTCGGGGCAGATTCGGAGCGGATCATGGCGGGACGGATCAAAATTTTTTCGTTTTCTTCTCCGAATTGCCTTTTATCGTAAAATTTACTCTGTCATTCCGAACTGCTTTTTTTCTCCCATTTATTGCTCCCGTCGGGACGGATCGGGGCGGGAGCTCCACAAACCCAGGTCCGTTTGCATCCCTAAGCGTAACACTTATAAATTGTAAAAATCATATTCTATTGCCTACTAAAGATGATTGGATATATAGTGGTAGGTGTAAATTGATGTGAGTACATAATATTCTAATAATCACAGCTAATTAATCAACCACAATGACTACGAATGTACGTTGAAGTTTTAATAATTCATGACATTTTAGTAATTGTTTAAGAAATTTTGTTGAAACTTAGTTGCACAGTGTATCATGTATGCATGCATCGCAAGTACAATTAATTTGACGTAAAAGAAATAAGTTTTCCAGTGTTTTGATTTCTCGAATGTTGGTTGTTTGAATATTGTCACCGTTTTTCCTAATGAGTTATGATATATATAATTTAAGAGTTTTTTTTTTTTTTTTTTTTTTTTTTTTTTTTGGTTGCGTAAGTATATATATATATTTCTGAATTTGGTGCAAAAAATTATTATTCTGTGCCCCTCTCCTTCTAGGCTTCTACTGACACAATTTTGTCATGATAATTATTTCGCAGTGAGTAAGATGTCAATTAATGATTTAATTGCGTCCTAGCTTGCAGTTGGAGATTGAAATTGATTACAATAATTATGAAGGTTTAAACAAAAAAAAAAAAGTGAGAAACAAAAAATCTTTTAGTATTAGGTGGGATTTATTTTAGGCTAAATTATAGAAATTTTTTTTTTATATTTTCACTTTTCTTCGTCATTCAAAAATTTACACTTTATCTCCTTAAAAGATGAAAAATATTCACAAAAAGATACGTTGTGACAAAATGATCAAATTACTCTGATCTTCTTGGGAGTGGGTGTGGACGGAGAGGTGGGTGAGGGCCGGGTGAGGTGGCGGAGGTAGGCGAGGCGTGTGTGGGCATGGATGGAGAGGCCGTGGGCGAGGACAAGGTGGCGAAGGGCGAGATGGCGTGGTAGAGAGCGAGGCGACGCTGTCGAGGATGCGAAAGGAGGAGGGTTTCAAAAATATTTTGAGTATATAAAATAGGATATAAATAGAATCCTAACAGAACAATGGCGGCGGGGGTCAAATGACGGCGGGTCAAAGAGAATATTTGTTATTTTTTAAAAAAATGAAATGTAAATTTTTGAATGACAGGAGAAAAATAAAAAAGTGGATATTTAATTGAAGATTTTTCTTTAATTTAGTTTTTATTCTATTTTAAAGTATTTCACTTTTCCCTATAATGAAAATATATCATATCATAGAGTTGACATTAGGGTAATTCCACGTGCGGAAAACTCTAATGCATTAGGCAAAAAAAATAAATAAAATAAAAATAAAAATATTATACTTAGCTACTTGGAGATATAAAATGTGATATCGATCCCAATAATTCCATATTAGATAATATGGAAAAGATTATAGGTTTACAAATGACGGACTTACTAATAATAATAATCAGGCTTATGTATTTTGGATCCAACGAGTTATTATTGTTTGAGGTCGGATTGTTATATTTTTAGTATTAGAGCATGGTAAATAATCTCATACTTCCGACTGGTGAATCACATCGGATAGTGTGGAAAAGTGTGATTGGACTGCGCTACCGAGAATATGACATTCTAATAGTCCTATATTGGATTCTGATAATTGGCCTGGTAAATCTGGATTTCACACTTCTAACTGGTAAATCACATCAGATAATACAGGAAAGTGTGATTGAACTAGGTTGGCTGGAGAGAATAGGACATCATAATAGTCCCATATCGAATAACGCGATTATTTATAAGTGTCGAACATACTAAATAATAAGCTGACTTAAAAATTTTGTCGAGATATCACATTTTGGATGATATTTCAACTTACTCTACATAATTTTATTTATTTATTTTAAAAGGAAAAACCCGGCCTTTTATATTCCCACCAATCCCTTAATTATGGAAATAGAACCTATTGAAATGGTCCTATTAACTTTGTTTTTTTATTTTAATTTTCTTAACAAATTTTATATTTTTGCCAAAAAAAAAAAAAAAAAAAAAAAAAAAGCTTGTGCTCCCGGCTTCTTGGATATAAAACTTGTGTATATTTTGGAAGGATTCGGAACATGGGCTTACATGGAAATCCAACAGAATTTTTTTTTTTTTTTTTTTAAGGTTTTCTTTATCTAGAATTAAGTGCTTATGTTCGAAAAAATTAAATGAATTATTTAATTTATTGACTATTCTATAAATTTTAATAATTTTAAGTTTATTACATTGGCAACTAATTGTTTATAAACCTATTGATCATAGGGGCGACAGTCCAGCTTGCTGCTTGTGTGCCAGTTTATGTTCGGTTCGAAATGATCTCCACATTCAATTGCGCTCGTTTAGTAAATAAGCCGAACATGGGTGAATTTTTTAGCTCGTTTAATAAACGAACCGAATACGAGTTAAGGTCGCTCGCTCGTATTCGGCTCGACAAAAACTCGAATATATATATATATATATATATATATATATATATATAGTTCGGATATAGTGCTTGTAAAAGCACTAAGCACTTTGTCTTTTGAATTTTTTATCGTTAGATCTACGACTTTAATCATTTTCCTTCGTTAGATTATACTATTCAACCAACAACCCACTTAACCCGTAGGGTCTCGCATCATCCTAACCGCACATCTATTAATCCAAGGGCTAAAAAACTTACTAGACCAATAACTTATTTCTTTAAAAGTATAGGAGCTCAATTCATATATATATATATATATATATATATATATATATATAGAACTAGAACTAGGTGGAATACTATTAATAAGACCAATGACTTTAGTAAATTTTCTACCCTTGGATTAAAAGATGTGCGGTTAGGATGATGTGGGCCCCTAGAGTTGAGTGGGTGGTTGGTTGAATAGTATAATCTAACGGATAAAATTAATGAAAGGGGTTAATCCAAAGGTAGAAAACTTACTAAAGACCAAATTCGTCGTCTTATTAATAAAGATACCAATCGACTCTATATATATATATATATATATATATATATATATATATATATATATATATATATATATATATATATATTTATTTATTTATTTAATTTTTAATTTATTGTTAGTTAGCTAATTAAGCTTTATTTCATTAATAAACTAAGCGAGAGTTAGATGAAACGAACCGAGCACAAGCTGTTTCTAGCTTGCTCTTGTTCGGCCGGTCGACACCTCCTAATTGAACTTAACAAAAAATTTTATTTTAACTAATAAAACAAATAAAATAAAATTTAAAAGTTTAGAAAATATAAATTTAAAATATATAAAGTTGAGGAAGGATAATAACTCCAATCATGATACAAATAATAAAAACTGGACACAACATGAACTAGTACTTTTGCAACCCTTTTTGGCCTAAAATAACACAAAATTATTAGGCAATCTTTGTTTCTTCCAAAAGAGGCATGGATGGAATTATTTTCGACCGTAAATATATAATTCTATTGTATGATTTATTGGAAACTAAATTGGTATAATCAAGAACATGAGAGCAAAAGTTAAAAAAATAAATATTTAACTACTATAATTCACTAAAAGAAAAAAAAAACTATGGCTACAAAGACATTGACTTGGTATTAAACAAACAGAAAAAAAGATAATATTTATCTAAACCTTATTTTAATTTAAAAATTAATTACGAACAAACAAATAAACTTCTGTTAAAAAAATTATATATCTTTTGACATATTTAAAACAAATTCTCAAATATTTATATATAACTTTAAAATTAACCCTACCAATTTGTGAAAGAAAGACGTAGTTTAAAATACCGTATAGTGGAGGGGGTATCCATACATTATAATTTTTCTTTTATTTACTAGTACTGCTATTTGTACACCCCAATAATTCATATCTTATGCCTATGATTCAAGGGTTAAGAAGTTGGTTCGTTCTTAAGTTTTTTCTAATACTAAAAATTTAAAAAGTTTTATAAATATTAAAAATGAGGGTATATAAAATAAAAAAATAATTGCTTATATACCCTTCATGCGTCTGAAAATATTCGATCCACCCCTATTTTTTTTTCTTTCTAAAATGCCCCTCATACGTTCCACCGTTATTTCAAAATACCCGCAGTTATCTCTTGTTAAGTTAATCTGGGTTAAACGTGAGTTAAATATCTACCACGTTAAAAAAAAAAAAATACCAATTTTATCCTTAACTTAAGGGCAAGTTGGTTACGGTAGAGGTATATTGGAAAAGATCAAAAGTCGAAATACTTTTTGTGCCTGAATTTAAGGGTAAATAAGAAAGATGGTAGAAGGATATATTTGAAAAGGCAAAATAATAATTTTACACAAATAAGAGTATTTAATGATTTTAACTCTTATAAGGATATATTAGAAATAGGTTGGAACGTAGGAGGGATATTTTTAATATCAGCCTTCTAAGGGGGGTAAATCGAAAAATCAAAAACTTTTCAGGAATATATAAGTAATTGCCCCTAAAATAAAATATACACTCTCTTTAGGAGAAAGTTTACTATGTGATGGGTGAATTAGAGGAGCAATTTGGCTATAATCATATTTTAATTTTAATTTTTTTTTAAGGATATTTACAAATAGTATTATTATTATTATTATTTAAAAAAAAAAAAAATCCCTCCTTTCCAAAATTTACTCCAACTCCTCCTCCATCTCTTTATATACATGGAGGTCAACAACTCCTCTCTCCTCTTCCCCTTCCCCTTCCCCCCATTCAAATCTCTCTCTCTCTCCCCTCCATTTCTCCATTGGGAGACGTCTCCTCCTTCGTTGCTCCCCCATGTAATATGACCTCTTTTACGGCGTCGCCCCCCAATCCGTCCCCGGCGCCGCTACCACCGCCGCGTCCGAGCTCACCGAGCTCAACAATGGCTTCCTCAACCTCTCCACCTGGGAGCAATCGCACTTCGACTCCGCGCTGAGCTCCCTCGTCTCCTCCCCTCCCCTTCCCCTTCCTCCTCCTCCCCCGCCCTCGACAACTTCATCATCCGCGAGCTCATCGGCCGCCTCGGCACCATCTGCGGCGCCTCCGGCGACGCCTCCCCCACCTTCGCCGGCTCCGGCGCCGGCAGCGGCCTCACTTCCTGCTACAGCACCCCGCTCAGCTCCCCCCCGAATCACCTCCCCCACCCCCCCTTCGCCCCCCCCGCCACTTCCTGCTTCGGCGCCCGCCCCGCCGCCCCGCCCCCGCAACAATTCGGCGGCCCCGACACCCCCGGCAGGCTCTCCCGCGCCTCCAGCTGCCGCTCGCTCCTCGCCGCCGGGCCGGACGACGAGGACGAGTCGTCGTCGTCGATCCCCGACGGCGCCGCCAAGCCCGGCAATGCGAGGAAGAGGAAAGGGGGCCCAAAGGGTAAGCAAAAGGAGCCTCCTTTCCCCCCCTCCCCTGCTCCTACTACTACTCCTACTACTACTACTACTACAACAACAACAACTACTACTACTGCTACTGTTACAAAGGCGCAGCAGGTACTCCTCATTCGGTTCAGTTCCAAAGTTTCAACTTTTTTTTTTTTTTCTTTTTTCTCCTCCTTTCAGCAAACTGTGATTATTCCAATTTCTCGCTTTTCAGACCGAAGAGCGCGGCAATTCGAACGCGAAGAGAAGCAAACCGGCCGATGCGATCGGGCCCGAGGCGCAGAATGAGGATGATGCCAGTGAGAAGAAGGGGAAGGAGAGCAATGCGAGGCCGCCCGAGCCGCTGAAGGACTACATTCATGTGCGGGCGCGGCGGGGCCAAGCCACCGATAGCCACAGCCTCGCGGAGAGGGTGAGAGATCTGGGGAGAATTGGGATCCATTTTAGTGGGGCCATTTTCGATTTCGATCAACCCCTGAAATGCTTGTGTTCCTCAAATGGATAGTTTATATGTTCTTGGTAAAAATTGTAGGTGAGGAGAGAGAAGATCAGTGAGAGGATGAAGTTTCTGCAAGATTTGGTCCCGGGCTGCAATAAGGTATTTGGATGTAGTTCTCTCTCACTTAAGAGTAAAAAATTGTCATTTTAAGCGTTTGTGATTCCCAATTTGTGAATTTACAGGTGACGGGAAAAGCAGTTATGCTTGATGAGATTATCAACTACGTGCAGTCGCTGCAGCGCCAGGTCGAGGTACACAAATTGCTGGAGAATTCGACATTTTCCTTTCGGTAGTAATTCGCGCACTAATCGAACCTACGCTTTCCTCTCGCAGTTCTTATCAATGAAACTCGCAACAATGAATCCGCGCCACGAGTTTAACATGGACAATCTCCTCCCTAAAGATGTAAGTTATTGTTCTTGATTTTAATTACAGAGATTACGAATTCTGCGGCTTATAACTGGGGTTTTCTTTGCAATTACAGATGCATCAAGAATGCGGAACAATGCCGCCCCCGGTTTATCCGCTGGAGGCCGCCCCGAGCCGCGCATTTCCTTTTTCTCACCAACCCCAGGGGCACCACCACCCTCTTCAGATCGTTGTGAACAATGGCGTAGAGATGCCGTTGAGCTCCTCGCTCCACCGAAGCCTCAGCCTGCCGCTTCCTCCTGGACGGATTTGCAGATGCTTCCTCTCAGGTAAGAGATCTAGAAATCGCGCAGGACTAACCATTAAGCATTATTAGCCTCACGACCGAATTCTAAAAGATCCGAATAGTCCTAACGACTATAACATAGAAAAAGGCAACGCGCCTTCTCGCTCTTAGGAAGCTGTCTGAAGACTAGGAAAGATCGGCATGCTGATAAAGGGATGTTTGCTTTTCTTCAGATTGGGACTTTCTGGGGAGATGACCTGCAGAGTGTTGTGCAGATGGGCCTTGGGCAGACTCAGGAAGCAGCTACTTTTTCCTCTCAGAGCTTCCATGGTAGGTAAATTCGATTTTACGACAGTTAAACTTAATTTGAAAGGTAACTTTAAGAACAAAAGTTTAAAACACAAGTGATAAATTGCATATATTTTGATGCAGGCACGATGCCGACATCTCGCATGAAGATTGAACTCTAGATCATATATAATAAACCGTCAAGTCAAGCATACAAGCGTCCTTTGTATATATAGATGAATATATATATATATCGAGTCGATCGGTCTGAAGCAGCAAGGGGAGCTACAAACTGACAACCGTTGGGTCCGAGCACGATATTCGTGTGGAGAGCTTTCATCAATAGCACATTCTACTATTGTCAAACGGCGCGAGGGCGATAGCCAGTCGAGTATTCAGTATCATGATGTTCTTTTGCGTTATCATGAGAATGTTGTTATTACTCGTCGATTCAGCATTCTTTTCCCTTCTGTTTTTTTTTTCTTTCCCGTCTTATTCGTCGCAATTCTCGCCTTAATCAGAAGAAGTACTTCTTTTCTACTCCCTTGAACTGTGGAGAATCTTCGTTTTTTCTCGCTCTGAAAACAGCTGTCTATGTAGGGGACCAATATTGTTGAAGTCACATTTATATCTCATTGCTGAATTTGTTGTCACACAAAGTCCTGTTTATGCTGCAGTACAACTTAGTTTCTGCCTATTTGAGCTGTAGTCAACAATTTTACAGAATCTCCAACCTCTTTTCTTCTTTTCTTTTCTTTTAATCCTTGCATACACATCTTAAATCCAACTAACCTTAGAAAATGTACCATAACAACCCCATTTCTTTATTCTCCCAAAGCTGGCATAGGAGACAGGCACTTTTAGGAGGAGCATGGAATCAAAATGGCCAGGTTGGAAGAATTTGAGCTTGATCATGAGGATCAATCAGCAAAAAAAAAAAATTAAAAAAAAAAAAAAAAAAAAAAAAAAAAAAAAAAAGAATTACTAGAGATGTCCAAAATGATATGGCTTTACAGTTCATAAAAAGGTAATTGGGCCCCAGAGTGGATTGATTCCTCTCCCTACACAGAAAAGGATATCTTATTTGTTCAGAAAATACATTACTCTTTTTGCTGAGAAAAAAATAAACTGTAAAAAAGTGTGTGTTGCTCTGTACAGTGAGTACAGATCACATTTATCCCATAAGGAGCTAAAAGCCATGGGAAGGTTGTGTGTCATTTTCCAAGTGTTGCCCTCTTGTTTAGAGAAGCATCATTGGGTGCTTTCCCCTGCTTGATTGGGACATTGCTACTGCACCTAATCATCAGTGCGCGTCTTCTTCTTCTTCTTCTTCTTCTTCTTCTTCTTTTATCTCGCTTAAAGCCCAAGTTTTCATCGATCATTAGATCGAATTGTACGACGTCTCCTCTTGGTCAGTGCTCTGGTCCCCGTCGATACTCTTAACCTTTGCATTCGGTCGCAATCTTACACTTTTGATCCAAAAGATTGCGATATAAGTTCGAATTATTATTCGGCGTCTCCGCATCGTCCTCGACCTGTGTAAGGAAATTGTAGCAATCCTCACCCTTTTCATGAAATTCCTCATTTGAATTCGACGGAAGTGCGTGACCAAATAGTCGCGATATAAGAAACAAAGACCCAGGAGCCCGATTCGTGACCGTTTTCGTGCTCGTGAATTTACGAGTAAGCCCGATTGGGACCGTGACATGCGCAGCTGACTCGCGACTCGCCAATTAAAGTTAGATCTTTCGGATGGAATGTAGACCTTCCACCTTTCATGCATGGTGGTGGTCCAACTTTTTTGGGGGGGGGGGACAGTCAGGCATGATTGGAAAACTCTTCTATTCACTCATTGATTGAAAACTCTTGTATTGTCACCCTCGCATGCAGTATACGTACCCAGCCTGTTAGGCATCATTTGCTTGCTTCACCAACCATCTTAACTTAACTGAAATTCCCAGTGCATTTACACTTGCTTGGATTGCTGCACTTCTTTTAGTTTCCAATAGTGCAGGCCAGGTTAGGAATTGACGATTTATAGGAATCTGACGTGACAGGAATTTACGATTCTCACGAAAAAAAAAAAAATACCCATTCACGAAATGTGGAAATTCAAAACCAACCTCGATCACATTCTTAGTTTTTTTTTTTTTTTTTTTTTTTTTAATCTTTGCCCGCATAGGTGTTTAACTTCACTGATTTAAGGGCGTGTTTGGTTCGAGTTATTCTGGCAGGATTACAGCCAATCCTGTCAGGATTGCTGTGTTTGGTTCATCCGCTATGTAATCTACTCGATAATGTAGCATTACAAATCGAGCAGGATTACACCAAAAATATTAACGGGAGGAGGTTCGTGTATCTTGTATTACTTAAATCCGGTAATACTACTTTTATGTAAAATGACAATTTTACCCTTCAACAACCCGAAACCCAATTAATTATTTTCATATCTCTCTCTCTCCTTCTCCCTTTTCTCTCGAACGCCTCTTTCTCTCTCTCTCTTTTGCACGTCTCTCTCTCTTTCTATCTCTTTCTCTCGCATGAACACTTATCATCTTCTACTGTATCGTCCTTCCAGATAATCATCACGATCTCCTTCCCTCTATTCGCCATGCATTTCCGCATATATATTTAATCATTTTTTCTCTCTCGCTACCGACACATTATTTTCCAACTGAAATTAGGTCTGATTTGAAGTTTTTTTTTTTCTTTTCATGTTAGGTCTTTTTATTTTATTATTTATTAATATAATTAATTTACTAGTGCAAATTATATCTTTATAAAAAATAATATTTAAATGACCACAACAAGGATAATTTTGGAAAAACAACACTTTTATATCAGGATTACTAAATTTTATAAACTGAACCAAACATAGTAACGTTATAAACACTGCAATCCAGTATTATATTACTGTATTAAACCAAACGCGCTAATGTAGCATCAATAGTAATCTCACGTCGAAATCCAAGATACCTGGATATATCGAGATACTCTATAATATTACATAACTCGAACCAAACGCGCCCTAAGAGTACAGCTTAATTTCAAATTAATGCGATTTTTATCACCCTATTAAGTATAATTAAATACCCACCTGACCGCGCCGCGCCCCGCGCATGCCCCCCCCCCTCGCTGCCACCTGTATTGCAACTGGGGTTTCATATATGTATGTATATAGATATATAGTGTTGAAAATATTAGGGCAGCGGAAACTTACATATAGATATAGATAAATATAGATATAGATTATTATTATTATTATTATTATTATTATTATTATAAATTTGGTTTACGGTGTACCAGTCACATTTATTATTCGTTTTGGACACATTACACCTACTATTAGCTCATGCCTTAAGTAGTGACCTGTCTCATTAGGAAATTACTAGATGTACACCCCAAAAGGGTATGCATCTTACAACTCCACCCATTTTTGGGTGGGGTGTAATTCACCAGTCACATTATGTGACCGATGAGATTCCCACCCAAGGATTGGTGGGTTGTAAGATGTACACCCCTTTTGGCGTGTACATCGTCTCATTAAGAGGCTATTTCTTTGATGTGATGGAAGTGTCAATTAATATATGTTATTATTATTATTATTACATCTAGCATTACACGTCTCATTAAAAGGCTATTTCTTTGATGTGATGGAAGTGTCAATTAATACATGTTATTATTATTATTATTATTATTATTATTATGATAGCTATCTCGATTAATAAGGGAAGAATAGAACATTTATTTATTGACATAACAAGAGAATGATATAACACTAAGCATTATTCTTAGAGAAAAAAAAAAGGTAAAAACATTCATATGATATTGGAATTGAATTCTCGGATAATAATTAATTCCTTGCAAGTCAATTCTTTGTGGATAATTAAATCCCATGAACCAATGCCCTCATTTTAATAAAATATAATCTTTCATGTCTGGGCGGATCTATATTAATTAAGCTACACCCATATATACTCCCTCTCATCTAGGGGAGTCAACGAGCCGAACACGAGCGAGTTGGGATTGGTTTTGTACTCGATCAGCTCGTTTCATAAACGAGTCGAAAACGAGCTGGCTCGCTAAAGTATCAAACCGAAGAGTTCGGCTCGTGTTCGGCTAGTTTATTATCGAGCTGAACACGACCCGCATACGAGCTGGCTTATGCATACGAATTTAAAATGATTAGAAAGAATGAATATAGGAAATATATTTATAAAATTTTACCCATTATACATTGAAATTTTACGTATAAATAAATTATTTTATAATTGAGTTTGGCTTTATATTTAGGTCTAACAAAAATTCAATTGATTTGGATATCTTTACACCGTTAAACGAAAAAACGTCTCTTATCCACCATTAAAATTACAAATTTTGAAACCCATTGATCATTAGGCAAATAATGTCGAAAATATTTGAAATTTGATTTCTAAACACTTTAAGTGGTATAGATCATGTTCAACGGAGCCGATCATCAATTTGGAAGCTCTATCATCGAAAACAACTCGAGAGTAAAATGGGCTCGGTACTCTTAAGAGTATTCTAGCTCAACTATATATATATATATATATATATATATATATATATATATATATATATATATATATATATATCTGTGGTGCACTCATTTAAACTTCGTCTTGTAATAACGGCATTTTTCGTAACAAGAAATAAAATATTTGGAGACGGTGAATGTGTGCGTAATTGTATTATAAAGCACACGTCAAATTTCAGGCGAAACCGAGCTAAAACGAAAAAGTTACGCGATCCGGAAAAACGACTTAAGTGAATAGTAACTCTAGTTTTCTGGATGAGCCGGGAATAGAGGATGGGTTCAGGTGTGTACAGAACTCCGATAATATGACTTCAATAGCTCGTTTCGAACGGCTCGACTATTTTGGAACCAATGGCACGGAATTGGATTCGATGCAAGGATATCGAGAAAAAGGGTTTTGAACGATTTGACCCAAATAATCAAATAAATGGATATTATGGAGAAAGAAGAGGGAATTGATACTTCGCGAATCCGAGACCAAATCAAATGAAGTAAAAGGCTAGATTCGATGTTCTCGACGCCACGCTTATGGCTTCACGATCGTGAATCCAACGGACGGATCTCGAAATCGCGAAAGAATGCCAAGAGGCAAAAATCGCATAACGGTGGAATGCGAGGAGTCGCTATATTTTATACGCCGAATTGCGTGATTTTGAACGTGGAGGGTCTTATGCGCAAAATTCATCCACGGGGACTAGGAATTAATTAATGGCAAAGGGTGGGCTAAAGTGCAATTGTGCATTAGTGTATAATAGTGGATTTTAGGGTTTCTTCCACCAAACCCTAACCCTAATAGGCCTCTTCACCTCCCAGCAGCCCTAGCCGCCCTCTGCCCTCTCCTATGCCTTCTGTGCTCACACCCCCGGCCGCCGGCAAGGCTCCCCGGCCGCCGGAAAGTCCCCTCGGCCACCTCCACCATCTCCCTCAGACCACTCTCTCCGTCACCCGACCTATTGAAGGTGCGGGGTTGGTCTCTGAGCCGAGCACCACCATCCTCCGGCTGAGACCAGCCGCCGGCGCTGATCGCCGATCGCCGCCGCCGGAGCCGCCACCGGAGCCGCCTTGCTCCCGCGGGCCGCCCTCGGCCACCCAGCCGAGCAGATTGCTCGCGACTCCCGCGCGCGACCGCCGCTTCGACGGGTGCTCCGACCTCCTCCGCACCGGACAACCATCGGCGGGCCTCCCGCGACCCCCGAGCAACGCCGCGCCGCCCGAGCCGCCGGCCGCCCGCGGCCACCCCGTCCCGAGCGGGCTGGGGCTCGGGTCTAGCGCACGGCCGCCGCCACCTCGGGCCCTCGCCGCCTTCCCCGGTCCCGGCGACCCGGGCGCGCCACCCCGCGATTGCGCCGCCGCCGCCGCCGCTCCACCTCTCTACGGCCGCCCGAGGGCCGTGCGGGCGGTGGTCGAGCCCCTCGCCTTCCGCCATCGCGCCGCCTCCGGAGGTGAGCCTCACCTCCCTCGACCTCCTCGGCGGGATCCCCACCGGCCCGAGCTCCTCCGACCGCCGCCGTGTCGCCGGAACCCCCAACCCGAGAGCATTGCTCGGTTAAGTGGAGCGCCGCCGCCGTGCCACCGGCCGACCTCCGCCGCCGCCGACGACTCCCTTGGACTTCCAGGACCCGAAGCCTCCTCCGGCCGGCGCGCGCGCCCCCTTGCCGCCGGCGACCGAGCCCTAGCTCCCTCGGCTCCGGTGAGTGCTTTACAGTTTACAGCACCTAAGTCTAAGGTTTTGGCACGATTCCCGAGGCTCTGTTAGGTCTTTTTGACCTTGGATGGTGAGCACGATCATCGAAATTTCGTGCCGAATCCGATGCTCACCTCCGTGCTGAGCCACGATGCCCCGTTTAGCGGGACGATCATATTTTACGCGCTGTGCGCGCTGTTTACAGAAATTGAGGTTGCTTTTACACGCACTACGATGCCCGTTAGTGCTCTGAAAGGCGAGCACGGTCTTCAGCATGTCGAAAACTTACAGCGAGTGCGATTTCAGAATTTACGGTGCACTGATTTGCGTGCACGACCCATAATAGCCCTGAATCGCATGAAATAATGCGATTTTATGGAGCTTCAGGGACTTTTATGCAATTTAAAATTTCGTGGTCGCTGTAGACAGCGTAGGAATGTTACGGGTAACCTCTGGACTGATCGTCCAAGGTCCTAAATATTTTCAAAAAATCAGAAGTGATTTTCGGAGCGTTTTTCGGCAAAATTCGCCGACGGAAACGTGTTTACGGTTCGGATTTCTTCCGACAACTCTTAGAGATTATTTACGGTGTCGCTGAGCCTTGTTGGCTGGTCACCCGCGTCATTTCGAGGGTTTAGAAATGACGGGTGAGCGACGGTTGGTTCCGGTGTCGAAATAGACACTTTCGGAAACCCGTATTCGTACAATTATCCGACTATAATTGTATTGTAGTGTTATCTTGTGTTTGCTGCCAAAACATCCAAATAGGAGTATTTTATAGCAGCGGTTGACTCGTGACACGAGTCGGTGCTTTTCGGGACGGTTCGTGGGTCCCGGCGGAGTCCCGGTGTGGTTTACGGGACTTCCGGCGAGTTACGGTAATTGGTTTCGGAAAACCAATCTCCGTGGTATTAGTTTGTGGGATGTGGAGTCAGTACTTGTGTTGGTGGCTTAGACGCTAACTCAGTGGACCTTTTCGTAGGTCCGGTTTCTTCGTTTCCTCGCACGACGTATCCGATCTTCTACAAATCGTACAGGTGGGTATCCGGGTTGTCGTCGGTACAGTGGTACACGCTTGGTGACACTCCTTCACTTTACTCTACTCTACTTTACTTTTCTTACTTGCACCTTATTGTCGTTTCTATTCTCTACTCAGTTATATGCATACTTAGTATACTTGATAGGAGTAGAGTGGTTTGAGTTTACAGCTCTTCAGCGACCTACTTGGTCGATCCTTTACGCCCAAAGATTTCTTCAAATGACCTACTTGGTCGATCCTTTACGATTCCCAAGATAGCTCTTCAACGACCTACTTGGTCGATCCTTTACAGTTCCAGTGACCTACTCGGTCGGCTTGTTTACAGTTTCTCAGTGACCTATTCGGTCAGTTTGCTTCAGTTTCAGTGACCTACTCGGTCGGCTTGTTTACAGTTTCTCAGTGACCTATTCGGTCGGTTGCTTGATTTCAGTGACTGTTCGGTCGGTTTGTTTCAAGGCTTCGTGACCTACGTGGTCGGCAAGTTTACCCGATGACCCAAAGGGTCGATGTCCCTTTAGGGACTCGGATTGTCGCCTAGTTGCCGACGTCCGGCTTTTGAGCATAACGGATCGATCGCCCGTAACTCGAGCGCATATCACGAACACAGGCGGTCTGATCCACCGGCCAGGGTGTTCTTTTTCGGAAAAGTGGTCGCAGAGGTTCGACCCGTGAGCCCATAGGCTACCTTGGGTTGAATGCAGGCTTAGAGACAGGGGGCATTGCCTGAGGTCTGCGGACCAATATTGGCGGTTATGGATTGGGTATTTACTTTCTCGGCCTTTTCGATGCATACATACGAGAGCGCTTGTTTATACTACATATATCTCTCTCCTGCTTACTTTGGCTACTGTATCTACTTACCAGTTTTTTCTTTGTTTTACTCCGTTACTAGCGGATACCCACTGGGAGGGGGAGACATGTTTACATGTTCTCACCCCTCGCCTTCTTCTTTTTCAGGTGACGTTACAGCTCATAGCGGGACAAAGAAAGCAGTGAGCGAGTCTAGTGCGCGTGTAGCTCCTACCCGTATCGGTTACTTCTCTACTTTACCTGCTTTATTTACTTAGAGTATATTCTGGTTCAGTTCTGATTATACTTTGAAAATACTTACTGTGGTGGTTTGAAACTTATGATGTTTTTGGGAATGTGATAAAGGACTTATATTTTGTGAAATAAACTGTCTCCTACCCTTCGTAGTAGCATTTCAAAATGAAAGGTCTGCAAAAAAAGAGTTTTCTATCCCTCGTGATAGCTTCTCAAAGAAAATAATTTTAAAAATATTTTCTGGTGGTTTTTGAATAAGTAAAAGTGGTGAATGTGGTGAATGGCGAATGAACTCGTGTATCCGATTATTACTTATTGTTGAGCTGTTGTGGTTGTGTTCCTGGATGATTGTATATACTCTGTACTTGTGCGATGTCGTGCAAATACAGGGGAGACTCTGTCCGTATGTACAGTGGCCTCCCTGTAATTTGTGGCAGATCTGTCATGTCCTTGGAGGTCAAGGTTTATATAAAAAAAAAAAAATTTCGCTGTGTTTTATATACCAAAGGGACTCCGGGGCGTGACATGTCTATAAACTTTTAAATTCAAATTTGAATTTTCAACAGTTTAAGATAATTTGGGTTATGTTCTTGAGTTTACATACTTGGTTCTCCTCTTCGACGCGGCGAGGCATAGGTCAGCAGTACCATTCATTATTCCATGTGGAGGACATGCATGCAGGCCATTATGAGGCCATTTTGATTTTTGATTTTGATTTTTTTTATTTTATTTTTTATTGCTACTCTTTGTTCTTTTTGTTAGTAACAACTTAGAAATAAAAGTGTAGGTAGCATGTCCCCATTAGGGTTTCCATCAGGAGGAGTGTAATTAATGGACATTATTATTCTCTTTATAAATTATAAACCCCACTCGAGGGCTTGTCCCCTCCCACATGACACCATATTTGACAATTTATTTATTTATTTATTTTTTGAGATAAAATCCTATAATAGAGATTCTAGATGAAAGTATAAGCCAACAAAAAGTGAGGCAAAATAAAAATATAAAAATATCATGAGTCTGACTACTATGCTATTAATAGCCTGAAGTATTCGGTGCTATTAAATTTTCCGCCGTTAGATCCATCATTTTAATTATTTTCACCCGTTAGATCATACTATTCAACCAACCACTTATTCAATCATATGGGGCCTATATCATCCTAATCGTACATCTCTCAATTTAATGGCCAAAAACTTGGTAGCACCAATAATTTGATATTATTAATTAATAGCATAGTAACCTAGTTCAAATATCATTCTCTATTATATTTTGACTCAGTGCCAGATATTCTAAATTGTAGTCCCCGTATACTCTTAACCCTAATATATAAAAACACCTCTCTTTGAATATAAACGGTTGTTTAACTCATATAATTGTGTTAAGGCTTTGTAGATTGTTAATTAGATAAATGATTTCTAATTTATAAATGGAGTACTTATAAACAAATAATAAAAATAGTTCTGAATTCTTTTTCTCACCAATTAAGATGATTTATATGTGAAGATTTGGTTTATTAGATCTGGAAAAATCTAGTTAATGAATTGAATGGATATAATTTGAAATTAAAATTATATTATTTAATTAATTAACATTAAAATATTATCCAAAATTACAATTTCATTCCCATCCCATGTGGGACTACCCCGTTAAGGCCCTCGTCAGTCCAACACACACAAATTTCAAGATGTCATCCGCACTCCCGCTCGTACGAGACTCGCTACACATTTCCGCCTGAACCTGGCCTCGATACCAAATGTAACGAGCAAAAATAACTCGTTGTGCCCAACTATCGGCCCAAAATACTTAAGCTCAGTTATTATTACTAGGGTCTAAGTCTCTTATAAACCTAATGACAATCCTATGTCAATCGATGTCGAACTATTAGGGTCTCACATTATTGGTAATTAATTATAAATAATAAAATAATAATATCGATAATCTAATTATTAAAAATAATTATTAATATTTATTAATTAATAATAATATCGATTATATATCTAATTATTAATATTAATATTTATTAATAAATAATAATAATTATAAAAATTATTAATAATTAATTATAAATAATAATTTAATAATATTAATTATCATATTATTAATAATTAATTATAAATAATAAATTAATAATAATACCGATTATCTAATAATTAAGAATAATAATAATAATAATAATTTATTTATATTTAAATATGAATAATAACTTAGTAATAATAATTATCTAATTATTAATAATTAATTATAAATAATAAATAAATAAATTATTTTATTATTTAAGCAATAAATAATAATTTAAATTAATTAATTAGATTAATGAATGATTTACGGTCATTAAAATTAAATTTAGGCTTTAATTAACCATGTTCTCATCCGGGAACAAGTTTGTTCTAGAAAAAGGACGGAATAGTAGTTCTAGGCTTATACCAATTTATTCCAGAAATCTACTTAACCACTCGTTTCTAAACCAAATGCAGCGTTTGAAAACAAAGAGAGAAATAAGGGCTTATTCCCCTTCTTGTTCCCGAACCAAACGCTAAGAATTTAGACACTTCAAGTGATCATTTAACGCGTTATCGTCAGTGGTAGGTATGACAAGTATTAAGCGACCGAAATTGGAAATTTTATCGACAACATCCGTTGATGTCGACAATGTCGATCGATGTAAAGAGGACCAAATACGATTAAGAGAAACCATGCTATCAATTTTTTTTTTTAAATTTTTTGAGTTCCCATTAAATTTTGTTCTTCTTCATACCATGGTCTAGCTAGATCCAGTTGCAATATAAATCCAGGGGGTTCAAATATCTCTTTCAACCTAACAGCTGGCACAAGCCCAAGCTATCAATCACTATCCACACATCTTAATTGCATGATTTGAGCATTCTTAAACAATGATTTACAAAAATTAAGGTAGTTTAGAGCAAAACTAAAATGTTGTTAAGAGCTTCTTAAAGTGGGGAATATTAAGATGTTGATGATTAGGATATATAGTGACTAAAAATTTTGTTCTCAATGCATGCATGTGCTACTAACATAAGAAAAAGACCCCGAAAAATATATATAAATCTTTTACTATCTTCTTTGATAGCGATTCAAAAAGTTGCAGGTATCTTCTGTTCTGCATGCTTCTACAGTATCTCAGATCGATCTTTCAGATAATACAATAAAACAGCATGCATGCATGCATCCCAGCTGCCAGGAAAGCTTTCACCATTCACATGATAGGGGGTGTTATGATTGTTTTTATGTTGTTTTCAATCCGATTAATTTGCTGGATAACACCAATTCCTAGCTACAAGATGATATCGAATTAATAGCCAACAATGAGAATTTGTCCATTTCTTTTCAATCTTTCACATCATCTTAATTAAGTGGGTTCTATGTTAAAATCAGATATGTTTCATCTTGTGTAAAACTCTTATGCAACCCGGGAGGCACCGCATTTTATTAACCAGACTAGCTAGCATTGCACTGATTCCGAAAAAGGAGCGACTTATAGACATCAGCGACTTTTGGCCTATCCGTTTGTGTAATATTATCTACAAGTGTTTGGCCAAAATCTTAGCAAATAGATTGAAGTCGCTGCTCTCATCTTTAATCGGCGAAGAACAATCTGCTTTCGTACCTGGGCAGAACCTCTTTGATAATAATTACCGAATTGTTTAGGAGGTTTTGCACTTTTTCAAGACTATGAGGAGACAACCGGGTGCTTTCGCAGCCAAAATAGATCTGGCTAAGGCATATGATTGACTCAATTGGGATTTTATACAAAAAATGCTTCAAAGTTGTGGTTTTCTGGAGAAGCTATGTGCAATGATCAAGTGGTGCATCACAACTGTCCGCTTCTCAGTACTTGTGAATAATGGGATCGGGGAATGCTTCTCCCCTACCATAGGTATATATAAGGCAAGGATGCCCTCTCACCTTACATCTTTATCTTATCTAATAATGCCCTCTCGCTTTTGATTAAAGATTCTATTCATTCTGGCTATATTGACGGCCTCAAACTCTCGCTCTTTCACATGTCATGTTTGCAGATGACCTATTTATTTTTGGGAGAGCGACCGATGCAGAAGCGGTTTGACTAAAAGAAATTCTATCTAATTTTCGCACAATTTCGGGGGATCGGGTAAATTGTCACAAATCGTCGCTCATATTCAGCAAGTGTCTTTCCCTAGATCTCTATTCTGTTATCCGTAACACCTTCAACATATCGACACACCAGGGGAACAGTCATTATCTAGGAAATCCTCTATTTGGATGATCCCTCTCAAATACTTTCACTTTCATTATCGAAAAGCTTCATTCGCAGTTGGCAGGTTGGAAGGCCCATTGCCTATCTCACGTGGATTGCCTAACTCTAATTCAATCAGTACTCTGCGCAATTCCAAGATATTTTTTCTATTTCACCACTCTTCTGATGAAATTCCTACACCGCATCGACAACATTATAAGAGACTTTTGGTGGGGATTCAGATCCGAAACACGACACTTTTATTCAAATCTTGGTTGAAACTAACTTGCAACAAGAACATCGGAGTGGTTAGGCATTCCCTCCATGAGCACTCTTAATAGAGCCCTAGTGTGTAAACTTGCATTGTCTTTCCTTACAAGACCGAATTGTCTTTGGGCATTAGTCCTAATCAACAAATATATTATGAATGATTTTTGAAGAACTCAAGATAGTACAGTGGCCTCAAATATTTGGCGTTCAATGTTACATCTCGCAGCGTTATGGGTTTTGCTATCGATCGATGCTCTGATTCGATTCGATGGACTCTTTCACTATCCAGGAGGTTTACCTTGCGATCAATTTTCAATTTCATCAACGATGGCTATCTCCCATGTAAGATACGCCCATGGTAGACACTCTGGGAAAATGTTTGGAAATTAGACATATTATGCCTCGTGTTAGAATCTTTGCATGGCTCCTACTTGCAAATATTTTATCTGTCAAAACGATTCTTGCTATAAAATTACCGAACTACTTTAACCGCATATGCCCTTTATGCAATGCTGAATTTGAGACAACTGAACATCTTTTCTTTCGATGCGAACCTATCAAGAGGGTTTGGTTTGCATCTAACCTGGGTCTCCTTACTGCTGACTCAGGCAAAAACCTATTGTATTGGTTGACTTTCATTCTAACAAGCAAGAGCATGGAGGAACACAAAGCTTTTTGCTTTCACCTACCCTGGAGCATCCTGGAAGGGCCGCAACGAAGTGGTATTCAAAGGCTCCCAATTGTCCATTCCCATTATTATCGCGAGAGCTGGCATTTGGACCTCATTGTATTCAAGCGAGTTTCGATCCAAAATCGTCACCCCGGATGCAATTTTAGTGCCGGTTGACTCGAACTCCTCGCTACAAGCCTGGGTAGATGGTGTTAGATGTATGCCCTAGAAGTCAACTAGGCCGACACATGTATTCCTTTTAGGACATAAATTTGTATTTGATTTAAAATATTATAAATAAATTTGAATTCTTATTTCCATTCATGTTGTGTGTGTGTTCATGAATCGTCAAAGGAATTAATAAGATGATGACACGTATTCTCAAGAGTTGAGATTTGAGACATGTGTCATTGGTCGTTAATTCTTAAATGCTCTCAATCGATGGATCATCATGGAGACAATGATTGATTCGGTGAGATTGGTGCATAGGTCACTTCCTCTCTTAGGTAGACGAGTCTCGAGTCAATAGTGTGGGGACACTAGAGTGAATATACATGTGGTTATTAGAGAACAAGGGTACCGAGCATGACCAATGCGAGAAGTCACTTGGATGTCTACTCACTTGTCAGTGACTTACTCAATGTTGCAGTAGTGTGACTGGTTCTTTGACTTGCGGTGTCTCGGCTATTCACAATGAGATTACTGTAGTTTGACTATACATACACTTGGTCCCTAGCTATTCGAGTCCTTGCAGTGCATGTTGGCTGCAGCAGGTTCGTTGTAGGAATAACGTAAGTACCTATATGGAATCTATCTCTCTTGGTAAATAGGGACGTTAGTCCTATTTGATTTATGAGACCGAATTTAGAAAATTTTGGCCAGGATAAAGTTAATAGTGGAAAACATTTTTGATATTAAAAACTCGAGTCGAATAAACTGATAGATGACAGACGATGGGGTTCGACGAGCTATTTCATGACTTCGACTCGTGATAGAAGGACTGCATCACGGTAACCGCATCAAGAGGTTCAGTATTCTATTCTACTAGATTGCCACTACATGCTGCTAGGCATCACTGGTGGATTGTGAGACTAATGAGAGTTGTCTGGATGATCGATAATTCTTATTGGACTGAGTTGGAATTGTTCCAACCCACTAAAAGGAGTTTTAGTGATATTGTTGATAGTGATCAGAATACATCTCACTACCAAGTAGAATAGAACCTATGGGGTCACACAGATAAGAGATTGTGACTGATTGGATAGCTGGATCGCGATTTTTGAATCGTCGGATGTAATATACCAAACGTCTGTAATTATGAAGTTTCGGTGGGGATTAGCTTAAAAAGCTAATTAAAGAAGTTCCGGCAAGGTTTGGAGAGCATTCGAGTGTTTTCAAATTAGACTCGAAAATGCACTCGAAAACATGAAATCTGCCAAGTTGCAGATTTTGCATTGGGTACCGGTACTGAAAAGTGAGTACCGGTACACAATGCAAAGATTAGAAATGTAGGCTCTTGGGTTTTGAGGAGTCAAGCATGGGTACTGGTACTAAAGCTATGGAATTTGTATTGGGTACCTGTACGCAGTGGCCTGCAATGACGCTATGTAAAATTGAAAATCCAGCACTCGGGTTTTGAGGTACTGCGAACCGGGTACCGATACTGGACGCCCAAGTACCGGTACGCTAGCCCGAGTACCGATACTCAGCTTGGCAAAGTACTATTTTTGAAGGGCAGTTTGGTAAATTCAGTGGGGGCTTATATAAGGGGTGCCAATCCATTTTTCCTTGTAGAACACATGCACGTACATGCATACACAGTGAGGGAGAGAGGAGTAGTTCATCCCTCTCACTCTCTTCTTCTCTTTCTTCAAAATGGAGAGCTTGGTGGAGATCGAACTCGGGAAACCCGATAGAGCAGTGAATCGAGCTCTCGAACGCTTGGTGGCTTGGGACACTTCCGACTCGAGGTTTGTTGTGGATCATGAGATTAGGGTTTTGGGTTTAAACCTTCTAAATGGATTTCTAGCAAACCCTAGGCTAATCTAGGTTACAAATTGTATAGACTAGCAAGTGGATTTGGATTTCTCCTCTAATTTTGAAGAAATCCTAGGTTGAATAAGGGGTTTACTTGTGGAGGGTTAAAAAATTGTTTTAATCCTTTAGAATCCTAATTAGGGGTTAGGAATTCATGTGAGGCTATTTCATTTCAAGTAGAGAGATCATTTAGTGGTTCGAAATTGGTAACGAACGGATCTCTTGTATAGGGCAAGGAAGCTTGGGAGCAAGCTTGAAGATCCAAAATATCATTGGCTAATTGTAAGTGTCTACAAGCAATATTAGGAAGCTTAAGGTGGGTTATGTTTCACCGAAGTGATTAGGTCGCTTCCATACCAAAGTGTGAAGTATGGTTTCATTATTGATGCATGTATATAATGGTAAATTAATTTATTAAATGAGTATGAATAAATTGTATGCTACTTAGGGTAAATTATCTACGATTGGACAATAATTAGATAAGAATATAGGCATGTGGAACATATAGAATATATTTATTCCTAGGTATTGTTATTGAATATAGATCGATGAACTCTAGGAAGATTAGAGAACTCGACAATTGAAAATAAGGACTAGATGTCATGAATTCGTCATGAATCCTAGGTGTGGACAATTAGGATAATAAATAACATGACGGGATAGTGAACCTAGTGTCATTGAACATAGGTTGTACATTGAACCTAGAGTCGAATGAACCAAGGTGGGAATGACTTAGTGCCTAGTACGGTTGAACCTAGGTTATGGATTATAGTGGTAGAATGACCACTTGGACATATGACTATGAACCTAGAGAGGTTGACAACATAGGATATGTGACCAACCCTAGGTTATGGATTATCTATAGTTTTTAGCTGTGGGTGCATGTGGTATGTTCCTCTCCCACCGCACGAACTTCAAGAATTGTGATTATATATGGAAGATTCTTGACCACGGGTGTATATGGCATGTTCCTATCCCACCGGAAGAATCTTCGTGTGCTAGGGTGTATGTGGCATGCTCCTCTCCCTATCAGGGATCCTGGTTGCGGGCGTACGCGGCCTTTTGCGGCCCGTTGGGCGACTTGGTTTGTGGATCGAAGGCTGAGGTGCGCAGCAGGTTCCTCTTGATCTCAAGCTTGGATGTGAGCGGTAGTCCGCTGATGATTGACTTAAAACTGAGTCGGGTGGCATAGCGTGGCTAAGGTAAGAACCTTAGAAATGGATTGTGGAATAGAAAGTAGAAACGGTAGCTCTACTTGCATTAATTGCATTATTGCATTTTGTGAGGCATAAGCATGATTTTATTACTTGCATTAAACCTATATGTGTCTAATTGTTGGACTAATTTGCTTAGACTGCCTCCTTTGGAGCACGTGGGTTGAGCTCTTCCATTAGGTGGTCGTACCCACTGGGAACTATATTTATAGTTCTCACCCCCTTATTTTTCAGGTCCACACGTGAGCGGCACGGCGATGCAAGGAAAGGGCATAGCTCGGTAAATAGCACCCTACCACTTGAGCTGAATGCTTGTAATAGTTTAATAATTATATTGGATGCCTTTCTTATACAATCGGTATGTGAATTCTGTTCCTGGTTGGAACCACTTGAATTGTACTGCTTGCGACGCCTTGGACGTACAAGGGAGACTCTGTCTGTTAGGTAGTATGTTGGCGTGCCCGAATCCGACCAAAGAGGCAGGTCTCGGGGCGTAACAACGGAGGATCTAATTATCAATATATTGATAATTAGACTAATTTATAATTATTACAAATTAGTTGTATTAAAGTATAAATGTTACAAGAGAGGACTTACTAATAGTTAGTAAATTATGAGAGGACTTATATGCAAATGTTATATTATTATATATATTGATATGATCAAATTAGGACAAAATTAAAGTCGAATCGAATTAGAATTTGATCGATCTAACCAATAACCAATTAAAGAAAGGATAAAATTAAATTTAGATTTATTCTTATCCTTAATGGTTAATATATTATTAAAAAGATAATTATATCGCTCTATATAATATACGGGAGTTTTTATAAAACCCTAGCTGTCACGTCCGGGATTACCACGTTTCCCTGGGTATGCCAATAGACCCGCCATATACATAGAAATTTTTTGTATATACGAAGCGATAGCTGTACCTGTAAACAGAATGTAACTACGCAAGAGGTAAAGAGTTGCTATAACTAAAACATGTATATAAAACATAGAGGGTCCACTGTACATACAAAAGCCACAGAACAACCTCGCTCCAACGATTACAACAACATAATGCTATGTACATACAAACCCCAAAACTACCTCAGCAGGGTACTCCTCTAACACAGCGACCAGGGATGGTAGGGATCTAGCTCGCGACTCCCTTACCGGTGTCGGAATCAGCAACAGCAGCAGTAGCGAACGGCTTTGCAAAAAGGTGGCAACAACTGGGTGTGAAAACTACTACAAAACAGAGTAGTCCTCAGTGGGTACCAACACCGACCTCAATGGCCCACCCACTAAGTCTGCAGTACAGGTAAGACAAAAATATAAGTAAACCATAGTAAAAAAGTTGGAAGAAACTCTACAACTATATGCCACTATACTACCGCTATCCAAACCATCACCGACCTCAATGACCTCCAGCCTATATCCAAACTATACCGCACACCACCCACAGGGTGGCCGCCTAAGAACCGTCCAAATAAGAATCGCGACATTAATGCAAGAAAAGTCTCACTCCGGAGCAGCACTCTTGGGCGCGACCCAACCGAGTATGCACGCGTGTTTTTGTCGAGCTCAATCAGGCTCACACAGGCTATAGTCAATGCGAATGAGTCAAACTGGTCTAATAATCAAGGCTCACGAGCCCTCGGCACAATCTAATATAAGACGTAAATATTTGGGTCCATCGTCAGCTCCGACGGCTCCCGACAGTACGGAACAGTCCAGACTCTACTATAAAATGAGCTCGGCCGCTCAGCACGAGTGTAAACTCAACCTACACTAATCTAAGTATCCACAACGCACTAACAGCGGTGATACAATAAAGAAACTAGCTCCTAAAGCTAAATCTGTTAACATTTCGAAAATGACAGTGTATGTTTAGATTGTTTTCTCCTAAGTCAAATCTCAGTTCAGCATATAAAATTTATCTAAAATCATTAGACTATACTCCAAATTCAGATTTCATAAAATATGCAAATCCATGAATTCGAGCTACTAAACATGATAACCCATATCTGCAGTCAGCCCGATAGCTAAATCCCAGAGACACTACTACACTAGCGGTCATCTATTCTCTCTCAGCTTCTATTCGATCTTCGAGCAAAAAGGCATCCTTTGCAAGGGAGCTAGCACCCAGTGAGGGCATCGATCAAATCACCAATCACGCGCGTTTAGATACTTATAGAGACTGGACGTATGTGTGGCTTCAAGAAAACCTAATTTCACGATCATCAGATTGTGGTGAAAATCCACCAGTGCAAATATGAAGATTATATCTATCATTTCCTTTAATCTTGGAAAACATGAAAGATCCTATTTGTGTAGTATTTGAGATCGGATCTCATGTTTTCAAAAATCAAATTTGTTTGATATTTTTTTGCTGCGATTTTATCGTGCGTAATTTTTTAACAAATGTATCTGCAAAGGTGGTGATTCGGGTGGAATTGGTGTCCTCGTTACTAACCAGCAATGTGTTTGCCTGTGTGTTTCGGATTTTGTTGAAATGTTCATGATGCGCTATCAACTGAAATTGAAGCAAAGATTTCTCTTGGATACTTTTTCAGAGAACGAATTCGAGATATTCTCAAACTTAGCATTGATTATTAAAGCAATTGACTTCATATCTGATCAATCCGAGTCGTTCACTTGGAACGCTAGAATAAAGTTCAAAACTCTTTAGTTCTTCGTCGACGCATGTCACGCCTTCTCTTTTGGATGGAATTCTTGCTTCTCCAAAAATGCTATGCAAGTTGATCAACTAGCAATTTGGGGTCTGTCTAGCAAAAAATGTATTGTGTGTCCTCTTTTGAGGACTTTTTATTTCTGTATCGCCTCGTTTTATTTAACTCTCGAGCAATTTTCCTCAAAAAGAAAAAAAATCATAATTAAGTGGAAACTTTGTAGTGATAAAATTACATACCAATGTATCAAAAAAAAAAAAAAAGTTTAGTAGAAACCCTGAAAAATGAACCATAGAGTTTTCATGGAATAATCGACCATTCTCTGATTTTTTTTATTTTTAATTTATTTTTCTTTGGCCATGAAATTAATTACCGCCAATTTGCATATGATTTAATTTCATTTAAAGTTTCTCATAATTTGTATCTTCTCATCTCTATATAAGGTTTGCCTTTTTCAACCATACAGTAATGACAAAGTTTTAGCTTATCATGATGATGATTAGATATGATAAGATGCTTCAAATGATTACACAATTGAAGCCAAAATAATGTAATGAGATCAATGATCTTCAATTGCATGCCAAGCTTAATGCAATAACTATACTAAAGCAAGCGACAAGAACATCACAAAACTTCCAATTAAATCTCTATGGTGAAATTACGACAAAGTGTCCTACTCCGGAGGCTTATTTTACACACTTTGGTCCATTTTTTTTGGGTGAAAGTGTAAATGGACGAGTCATTTTCGACCGTAAATGATCATTTTTGCTGTTTGTTTTGCTATAATAAAAATACGGTTGAAATTCGAGTTGCTCGGAACAGCGTAATTGACTTCGACCCACTCCGGGTCGACGTTAATTGCGATGAAGAAAGACGAAGAAAAAATAATAAAATAATACAATAAATAATGCTAGTTATTTTTAAATATATTTTATTATGGCATTAACTATTTTTTATTTAGTTTGCATAATTTTAATATGATGAAATTTGATTAGATAAGTTTTATTATTTTCTTCATTTAGTTTTTACATCTAAAACATGATGAAAATTGAATAGTTAAGTATTTATATATATATTTTTTTTACTTTATAATATATTGTTGTATTATTTATAATTTATGTATAAAAAAATAATTAATTTTTTTAGATTAAATTTTTAATTATATAGGAATATAATTATCTTATCTTTATTTATTATATTATAATTTATTATTTATATATAAATTATTGTTTTGTATTATTTGCTTTCTCTCCAACAAACAGTAAAATTAAAAGAACTTCACTTTCATAACTATGAAAGAAACAACATGGCAAAAGTAGTTTTCATCGAACTTGAACTTAAATTTTACTTCAACCGAAAGTGCAGTTTCGGTGAAACAAACATAACCGTATCCAAGCCATGGCTTCCTAATGCCACCCTCTAGAAATTAAGGACTCTTCTTGTAACGAAGTGAATTCTCGAAATCCGAGAGTTTCACCATGTTCAGAATCGACTGATTGTCGATTGGATGGACTTCGGGAAGTTTGAAGTTGACCCGAAGGCAAAAAGTGCACCGAAGTTGCTCCCGGTGAAGTTCGGAAGCCTTTGGGCGTTTTTGTGCGCATATGCGCGAAAACGGAACCCGAAAAGCTATGTCGGGTCGCGAGCTAATTCCGGCATTAGCGTGGATGAAAAGATAATGAAAACGTGTTCGAAAACATGTTTGGAAAGTCTCGGTTTAATTTGAAAAGAATTAGAGGCCAAATGAGCGAAAACGGAGAAGAAACGACGAAAAGCTGAAAATTTGGCTAAGTCCTTGGAGTAGGCTGATGGTCCCTGGGGGGACCGGTCCCTGAAAAGGGAGACCGGTCCCGGAAGGCTGTCCCGCGAGAGCAGGCTCTCTGGGACCGGTCTCTTAAGGGGGAGACCGGTCTCCAGCTGCGCAGAGTGGAGCAAGGCTCTCTGGGACCGGTCCTGGGTTAGGGAGACCGGTCCCTGAGCCCGAAAAATGCCCAGTTTGGACAGTTTGCAAAGTTGAGGGGCCTCTTTGCATCTTGTTACAATTGAGGGTTAAAGAGGGATTTTTCCTTACTCTTTCCCTCATTTCCTCTCACACACACACACATCTCTCTCCCTCTCTCTCTCTAGAAAGAAGAAGAAGAAGAAGAAGGAGAAGGAGGAGAAGGAGAAGAAGTAGAAGAAGAAGGAGAAGACAAAGGAGAGAAGCTTCATCATCTTCTCCATCTCTTCTTCCTCTTGGTTGGAGCAAGCTCAAGGTAGGCCTCAAACCCTCTAATGGTGATTTCTAGGGTTTTGGGTTTTGAGCTTTTGGGAGTGGTTAGATGGAACCTATGGGTGCTAAATAGCACTAAATGCATGCTTCTAGGGTTCCTAACACATGATTTCCATGTGTGGAGCCCTAGGGCATCAAAAATGGGATTTTTCTTAATGTTGAGTCTTGATCTCTTTTGATCACTTGTAAACCTAATTAATAGGTGTTTGAACTCGTTGGCGGCGACCGTTTTGCGATCCGTCGAGTCTAAGTAAAGATATCGCCGAGTGAGGTGCGTCGCTACTTCGTTTCCGGTCAAGTTCTAAGCGGCGACAAGCGAACGTGAGAACAAGACTTTCCACCGTGTTGCTACGTCAAAAAGGTGGGTGGTGTCCAACCCGAAGTCGCCGGGCTACTTTTTATGTCCAAGTATAGAATAGTGAACAACCTTGCATATTGTGCATAAAGGGTGAATTGAGTGCTAGTTGGAATGTCTAATTAATATGTCGATTAACCTAGCTTATTTATGCTATCAAACTTAGTAGGCATGAGAATTTGATGCAACGTGAGATGAGAGCTACTAGTATGTGATATAGCAGAGTGGTCTAAAACATGAACAAGTGGCACCTAGAAAACATGAACGAGTGGCATTAATTAGTGTGAACACTATAGAGTCGAAAACAAGTATGATGACATCCCTATTAGCTAGGGTATCCTCCGTGGGCGAGGATTGGAGCGTGCTCGCGTTGTCCTGCTTTATCCTCGTGGTGGTCGCTCCACACGAGACGTGCACTCCGAGTACTAGGCACAAAGCTATGGTAGTAGCGGCTTGACAGCAGCCAGCTAGCTATCCACGCACGGCCTCGGGCGAGTTGAGCAGTTTAGACTCCTCGTCGTCGAGGCAAGGGACGCGAGAGTATGGCAAGCCCTTGGGCAAGCCAAGTGGATTGGGTATCCAAGGGAATTATGAACTCAGTGAGCATAATAGAGTAATAGTTACCTTTTACTATGAGTTTCATGCATATAATTCAGATTTCAGGCATAGTACATATATGCATTTACTTTTACAGTATCATGATCGGTTTCAGATGTTTTAAGGTCTATCTACTGTCTCTTCTTTGCCTCCTTGGACCTAGTGGGGAGACCGCGGAGTCGGAGGCCGAACCCACCGGGAACTATGGAAGATAGTTCTCACCCCACTCTATTTCGTGTCCTAGTACGTCGACGCCGGCGAGGATCGCGGCAAGTGGCTTGGCGCCCTAGTGGGATTATTAGTTTACCTTTCCTAATGCATTAGAGTACCTCGCTTTTACCTTTTGAGAGTAGATTTTGTATAGGTGGTGAGGCTTTGTTGTCTGATAGCCACTTGTATATTATCGAAGGTTTGATGTAATACAAACTTGTGAATGAATGTAATAGATAAGTTATCTCTCTTTTTCACTTGTTGATTACTTGTGACGCTTGCTCTCGTGTGTTTTGACACTAGTGGTGCCCTCTTCGTGATTGATTGTGTATATTGTATCAAGTTGTTCTGGGCACTTGTTGTACACAATCTCGTTGCCGGCCTTAGACGGACAGGGGAGAGTCTTTGTCCGTCTGCGTACGTCGACGCGCCCGAACCGGACCAAATTGGTAGCGGGTCTCGGGGCGTGACAGATAATTGTGGTATCAGAGCCAGTGGGAGCAAGCAAAAAGAGAGAGTCTAGGACTGACCTAGGAGACCTTAGGACGGTAAACCTTAAGGTATAGGTGCGTGAGTGCGACGGGAACCTATGATGGTGGCGGAAGTTATAGATTGGGTCGAAGTTGAATCTCTAATAGTTACTAGAGATGGACTCAAGTGATACTAGTTTGCGACTCAGGAAGTAGTGTTGGCGGCCGACAACACCACACCAAGGGTCAAGGGCTAGTACGCTTAGAAGCTTTCGCCCGATTTAAGTGGTTAAGTCGTTGAGTCTCGTAATTGCGACGACGTTATGAATGGTTAAGTTATTAACCGAATGTTTGCGTTTCAGGAGCTATGGCACCTAGAGGACGCCCCCGAAAGAACTCTGCCCCGGCACCACCTCCCGAGGTGCCAGAGCTGGTCGCGCCTCCCGAGGTGCCGGAGCGAGCGAGGCCACCCGGGCGCGCCCGGGAGGCGAGGTGCGGCGATTGCGGGCCCGGATGACCGCATTGACGAGTCGCTTCGATCGGCCCCGGGAGCCGATGGAGCGACAAGTGGGCTGCGGCGGCGCCGCGGCGCAGATCGGAATCGCGATCCACCCGCGCTTCGGCACGTGCCCTAATATGCCGAGGGCGAGGGCGGCGGTTCCGGTGGTGGCGCAACCCCCACCGGTGGTTATTCCTCCCGCGCTGTCAAGTGCATCTACACCTGATGCGGCGGTTGGAGAGGCGGAACGAGAGCGAGGTTACACCGCTCTCACGAGGTTCATGAAGCTTCGCCCTCCTACCTTCGACGTTGAAGTGGTTGACCCGTATGTGGTGGAGACGTGGCTACTCACTATGGAGTACTTGTTCGAGAATATGTATGCGGAAGAGCGGGACAAGGTGCACTTGGCCACTTCCTGTTTCGACAAGCAGGCCAGAGTGTGGTGGAGACAGGTGAAGCAGAATCGATCCCCGGATCTTCCACCGATCAGTTGGGAGGAGTTACGAGGATTGATGGTTGCGGAGTACTTCCCGGATAGTGAGAAGCGACGAATGCGGGAAGACTTCGGAGATTGAAGCAAGGAAACCGCACCTGTTCGGGAGTATGAGCGGGAGTTCACACACCTCCCGAGTTGTGTCCCAAGTAACGGGATGGAGCAAGAGCGGGCGGAGTGCTTTGTGCGGGGACTTCGGCTGGGTGTTCCGTTCGTGCATTCCTTCAAGTTCCAAACTTTTGCCGAAGTCTTGGACCGCGCCCGATTGAGCACGGGAACGCTTGCGAGCGAGAGGATCGCGAGACGTTCGAGAAAGACAAGGGAAGGAAGCGACCAAGCGGTGGTTCGGCGGGGCAGTCTAGTTCTAAGCGGCCCCCGAAGTATGCGAAGGCGAAGTCGTGGACGCGTGGACCGCAGCGATGCCTATTCTGCGGCGGTGACCACCGGCCTATGGTCTGCGAGCAGCGCCACGGGAAGTGCTTCAGATGTGGGCAGGCGGGGCATGTTATACGCGATTGTCCTCAGAGAGGAGCTTCCCCTGTCCCGTCTGTTGCATCAGCTCCAGCCGTTCCAGCTCGATATGGAGCTCCCCCTGCCACGACATCAGCCGGGCGGGCGATGGTGCCGCGTCCACCTGAAGTAGCACGGTCGGCTCCGAGTGGACGGGTATTCGCCGCTCAAGTCGAAGAACCTCCGGAAGCCGAGGAGCGCAATGTGGTAGCAGGTATAATTTTAATAAATGGCATTCGCGCTAGAGCTATGTTCGACACCGGCGCTACTCACTCGTTTCTTAGTCGCATTTTTGTCGACATGCATGGGATAGAGTATCAATTTAGCGATAGTACCTGGAAGGTGTCGGGTCCAGACGCGATTTTATTATTCGCAAGGAGTGTTTGTCCTGTCCAGTGCCGATTGAAAACTGGATAATGCCGATCCGCATGCTAGTAATTAAGAGGTTGAAGGTGTATGATGTGCTTTTAGGCATGGACTGGCTTTCGAAGTATTATGTGTCCATCGAGCAAGAGCAAGGTGGTTACATTTCGGGAGCCGGGTCAAGAGGAGTTCAAGTATAAGGCTTGTCATAGCTCGTGCTTCGCCGCCACAGTGTCGGCGACGAGAGCTAGGAAGTTGGTCCGCAACGGTTGCGCGGCTTATTTGGCGACCGTTGTAGAAGTGGACCGAGTGGCCCCGGCACTCGAAGAAGCGTCCGTAGTGAAGGAATTCCCGAGATGTTTCCCCTGCACTGCCGGGTATGCCTACGGACAGGGAGATCGAGTTCGTGATAGACTTGATTCCCGGGACCGCGCCGATCTCTAAGGCCCCGTACCGTATGGCACCGGCCGAATTGAGGGAGTTAAGAGATCAATTACAGGACCTGCTTGATAAAGGGTTCGTTAAGCCGAGTGTATCCCCGTGGGGAGCCCCGGTCCTGTTTGTGCGCAAGAAGGATGGATCCTTTCGACACTGTGTCGACTATCGCGAGTTGAACAAGGTTACTATCAAGAATAGATACCCGTTGCCCCGAATTGACGACTTGTTTGATCAGCTACAAGGGTCACGTGTGTACTCTAAGATAGACCTTCAGTCCGGCTACCACCAGTTAAAGATTAAGCCGGAGGACGTACAGAAGACCGCATTTCGTACGCGATACGGTCATTATGAATTCACGGTCATGCCGTTTGGGCTTACCAATGCCCCGGCAGCATTCATGGACCTAATGAACCGTGTCTTCAGGGTGTATTTGGACCGATTTGTCGTAGTCTTCATAGACGACATCTTGGTCTATTCGCGCAATGATGAGGAGCACGCGGAGCATTTGCGTACTGTGCTTCAAATCCTTCGGGAGGAGAAGCTATACGCGAAGTTAAAGAAGTGTGACTTCTGGCTCCGTGAGGTCGTCGCTTTTCTAGGCCACGTGATTTCGGAGGGTGGTGTTTCTGTTGACCCGAGGAAAGTGGAAGCGATAAAGGATTGGCCGCGCCCGACCAATGTGACGGAAGTCCGTAGCTTCGTCGGTCTAGCGGGCTATTATCGGCGGTTTGTGGAAGGATTCTCGAAGATTGTAATTCCACTTACTCGCCTGACGCAAAAGTGCACCAGGTTTGTTTGGAGTGACGATTGTGAGCGAAGCTTTCAGGAGCTAAAGGAGAGATTGACGTCGACTCCAATACTCGCCCTACCGGTGCAAGGCGAAGATTATGTAGTTTATAGCGATGCATCCTATCTGGGTTTGGGGTGTGTCTTGATGCAAGGTGGGAAGGTGATTGCTTATGCGTCCCGCCAGTTGAAGAGTCACGAGGAAATTTACCCCATTCATGACTTAGAGCTAGCGGCAGTGATCTTTGCACTGAAGCTGTGGAGGCACTATTTGTATGGTGCACAGTGAGCTCTACACCGACCATAAAAGCTTGAAGTATTTGTTTACCCAGAAGGAGCTGAACATGCGTCAGCGGCGGTGGTTAGAATTGTTGAAAGATTATGATGTTGACATTCTATACCACCCGGGGAAGGCGAATGTAGTCGCCGACGCACTGAGTAGGAAGTCGGCGGAGAACCTAGCACTATGGGTTACCAATCAAGAGCCCCTGTGGAAGGAAATGGGGCGAATGGACTTGGAGGTTGTAGCCCCAGAAGTTCCGTCTAGGTTAATGACGCTTGTTGTGCAACCGACCTTGCCGGAAAGAATTAGAGAGTTGCAATCCGCGGACCCGAATCTCCAGAAGATACGGCGTGACATTGAAGAGGGTCGCGGCGGAGAATTTGGTATCGATACTAGTGGTGCACTTCGGTTTCGAAACCAATGGTGTGTACCCGAGAACGAGGAGCTTCGCAAATTGATCTTGCAGGAAGCACATTGGTCACCCTATAATGATCACCCCGGTGGCACCAAGGCTTACCAAGAATTGAAGACACTTTATTGGTGGCCCGGAATGAAGGCAGATGTGGGGCGCTTCGTGGCGAGGTGTTTGACCTGCCAGCAGGTGAAAGCCGAGCATCGATTTCCAGCGGGAAAACTCCAAAGCCTACCTATTCCCGAATGGAAGTGGGAGGATATCTCGATGGATTTCATTGTCGGCTTACCTCGTTCGACGGGCGGCCACGACGCAGTCTGGGTAAATCAGCGCATTTCTTGCCGATCCACATTACTTGGGGAGGCGACAAGCTGGCGCAGGTATACCTTGACGAAGTGGTGAGATTACACGGGGTGCCGAAATCTATTGTATCAGACCGAGACCCCCGATTTACCTCGCACTTCTGGAAGAACCTGCAAGAGGCGTTGGGCACACGACTCGACTTCAGCACCGCATTCCATCCTCAGTCAGACGGTCAGACGGAGAGAACCATACAGACATTGGAGGATATGCTGCGGGCGTGTGTCATCGATTATAAGGGCAATTGGTGCAAATATTTGCCGATGGCCGAATTCGCCTATAATAATAGTTATCACGCCAGTGTGAAGATGGCACCCTTTGAGGCTCTATATGGGCGAAAGTGCCGATCTCCTATTTATTGGAGTGAAGTGGGTGAACGCACGGAGTTCGGCCCGGATATCTTGCGAGAAGCAGAAGAAAAAGTGCATCTTGCCCGTAAAAGGTTGCTCACGGCGCAATCGCGGCAGAAAAGTTACTCCAATAGGCGCCGTCGAGATCTGGAGTTCACCGTGGGCGATCGTGTCTTCTTGAAGGTATCGCCCATGAAAGGTGTGAAGAGGTTCGGGGTGCGGGGAAAGCTAAGTCCCCGATTTATTGGCCCGTATGAGGTACTTGAGAGGATTGGAACGGTAGCTTACCGACTTGCGGTACCTCCGAAGCTAGCGGACGTGCATAACGTATTCCACGTTTCTAGCCTCCGCAAATATGTTCACGACCCCGAGCATACCATGTCGTATGAACCCCCGGAACTCCATAAGGATTTAAGCTATGAAGAGTTTCCGACTATGATCTTGGCACGGGAAGTGCGCAAATTGAGAAACCGCGAGATTTCCTACGTCAAGATCCGTTGGAGCAATCATAGCGATCGCGAAGCTACGTGGGAGCTCGAGGACGAGATGAGAAAGAACCATCCTCACCTATTCGAAAGCTGAATAAGGTATGGGCTTTGAGTATGTAAGCACTTAGCTAAGTTGAGTTCGTTTCGCGGACGAAACTCTCTTAAGGTGGAGAGAATGTAACAAAGTGAATTCTCGAAATCCGAGAGTTTCACCATGTTCAGAATCGACTGATTGTCGATTGGATGGACTTCGGGAAGTTTGAAGTTGACCCGAAGGCAAAAAGTGCACCGGAGTTGCTCCCGGTGAAGTTCGGAAGCCTTTGGGCGTTTTTGTGCGCAAAGGCGCGAAAACGGAACCCGAAAAGCTATGTCGGGTCGCGAGCTAAATCCGGCATTAGCGTGGATGAAAAGATAATGAAAACGTGTTCGAAAACATGTTTGGAAAGTCTCGGTTTAATTTGAAAAGAATTAGAGGCCAAATGAGCGAAAACGGAGAAGAAACGACGAAAAGCTGAAAATTTGGCTAAGTCCTTGGAGTGGGCTGATGGTCCCTGAGGGGACCGGTCCCTGAAAAGGGAGACCGGTCCCGGAAGGCTGTCCCGCGAGAGCAGGCTCTCTGGGACCGGTCTCTTAAGGGGGAGACCGGTCCCCAGCTGCGCAGAGTGGAGCAAGGCTCTCTGGGACCGGTCCTGGGTTTGGGAGACCGGTCCCTGAGCCCGAAAAATGCCCGGTTGGGCGGTTGCAAAGTTGAGGGGCCTCCTTGCATCTTGTTACAATTGAGGGTTAAAGAGGGATTTTTCCTTACTCTTTCCCTCATTTCCTCTCACACACACACACATCTCTCTCCCTCTCTCTCTCTAGAAAGAAGAAGAAGAAGAAGGAGAAGGAGGAGAAGGAGAAGAAGTAGAAAAAGAAGGAGAAGACAAAGGAGAGGAGCTTCATCATCTTCTCCATCTCTTCTTCCTCTTGGTTGGAGCAAGCTCAAGGTAGGCCTCAAACCCTCTAATGGTGATTTCTAGGGTTTTGGGTTTTGAGCTTTTGGGAGTGGTTAGATGGAACCTATGGGTGCTAAATAGCACTAAATGCATGCTTCTAGAGTTCCTAACACATGATTTCCATGTGTGGAGCCCTAGGGCATCAAAAATGGGATTTTTCTTAATGTTGAGTCTTGATCTCTTTTGATCACTTGTAAACCTAATTAATAGGTGTTTGAACTCGTTGGCGGCGACCGTTTTGCGATCCGTCGAGTCTAAGTAAAGATATCGCCGAGTGAGGTGCGTCGCTACTTCGTTTCCGGTCAAGTGCTAAGCGGCGACAAGCGAACGTGAGAACAAGACTTTCCACCGTGTTGCTATGTCAAAAAGGTGGGTGGTGTCCAACCCGAAGTCGTCGGGCTACTTTTTATGTCCAAGTATAGAATAGTGAACAACCTTGCATATTGTGCATAAAGGGTGAATTGAGTGCTAGTTGGAATGTCTAATTAATATGTCGATTAACCTAGCTTATTTATGCTATCAAACTTAGTAGGCATGAGAATTTGATGCAACGTGAGATGAGAGCTACTAGTATGTGATATAGCAGAGTGGTCTAAAACATGAACGAGTGGCACCTAGAAAACATGAACGAGTGGCATTAATTAGTGTGAACACTATAGAGTCGAAAACAAGTATGATGACATCCCTATTAGCTAGGGTATCCTCCGTGGGCGAGGATTGGACCGTGCTCGCGTTGTCTGTTTTATCCTCGTGGTGGTCGCTCCACACGAGACGTGCACTCCGGAGTACCAGGCACAGGCTATGGTAGTAGCGGCTTGACCGGCAGCAGCTAGCTATCCACAGACGGCCTCAGGCGAGTTGAGCAGTTTAGACTCCTCGTCGTCGAGACAAGGGACGCGAGAGTATGGCAAGCCCTTGGGCAAGCCAAGTGGATTGGGTATCCAAGGGAATTATGAACTCATTGAGCATAACAGAGTAATAGTTACCTTTTACTATGAGTTTCATGCATATAATTCAGATTTGAGGCATAGTAGATTTATGCATTTACTTTTACAGTATCTTTACCGCTTTCAGATATTTTCATATCTATCTACTGTCTACTCTTTGCCTCCTTGGACCTAGTGGGGAGACCGGCGGAGTCGGAGGCCGAACCCACTGGGAACTATGGAAGATAGTTCTCACCCCACTCTATTTCAGGTCCTAGTACGTCGACGCCGGGTGAGGATCGCGGCAAGGGCTTGGCGCCCTAGTGGGATTATTAGTTTACCTTTCCTAATGCATTAGAGTACCTCGCTTTTACCTTTTGAGAGTAGATTTTGTATAGGTGGTGAGGCTTTGTTGTCTGATAGCCACTTGTATATTATCGAAGGTTTGATGTAATACAAACTTGTGAATGAATGTAATAGATAAGTTATCTCTTTTTTTCACTTGTTGATTACTTGTGACGCTTGCTCTCGTGTGTTTTGACACTAGTGGTGCCCTCTTCGTGATTGATTGTGTATATTGTATCAAGTTGTTCTGGGCACTTGTTGTACACAATCTCGTTGCCGGCCTTAGACGGACAGGGGAGGTGCTGTCCGTCTGGCGTCTGTTCGACGCGCCCGAACCGGACCAAATTGGTAGCGGGTCTCGGGGCGTGACACTTCTCAATAATTCCCACAACCTAACTTAGTACCAAGCTAACTGGTTTTTGCAGGCTAGGTACCAAGTTAGGAACTCATGGGCCTTAGGTTCGCGCGACCTAGTACTAACAAATGCTAACTACTTTTTTTTGAAGTTTTAAATTTAAATTCAATAATAGCTGTAAATGTTTGCATTTATTGGCAAAGTGCAGAATAAAAATTAGTGTGACATTTCATGAGATGTTATTGAGCCTTTATATTGGCAAAGTGAAGAATAAAAATTAGTGTTCAGAATAAGAATTAGGTGCCGTCGGTGTTGCCGTCCCGCTCGCCAGCGGCTAGCAGACCAATGACCTACAACCATCTTGGCCGAGGTCAGCGTACGACTCCTCCCTCGCGCCGCCACCGCCGTGCATGGGCCATCCCTGCGGCATCCCTCCGATCTCGGGTGGTCAATCGGCCCCGCCCCTGTTGCTCCTGTGCGCCGGCGCCGCGCCGCAGCTCGCCCCGCAGTTCCCCCGGGCAAGCTCGGTCCGAGCCGAGCTCACACCTCCTCCCTCGCGCCGCCGCGCCCGAGCCACTCTTGAGGCATTTCTTCGATCTCGACGTTCCCGTCGTCCCCGTGAGCCCCGTCGGCCGCCGTGGCCGCCACCGCACCTGGACCCGAAACCTAGCTTGTGCAGGCTCGGTTTGCTCTGCTGCTAGCCCCGCCGCCTCCCGCCACCGGCCGAAGTGAACCCCGGCCTCTCCACGTTGGTCGCACCCGTCAGCCACCATCGCGCCCGCCGCAGAGTCGCCGCCGGCCGTGCCCTAGATCCCACTGCTCCGGTAAGTATAATTTAGGATTTTTGGTCGCTGTTCTGGTTTGCGCATACTTTTTCGAAGATCCGAGACTGTCCCGATGCCTCCGAAGGTGAGCACGGTGATCGACGATCAGTGCCGATCACAGTTCTCACCTTATTTTGGATCAACGGATTTTGGTTTGGCTTTTTCGGTGCAGTTTTTCCTCAAGTGCGTGCTGTTCGCTGAAAGTTCGGGTCACTCCCGCGCCTCCCACAGTGAGCCGTTGTTTTTCGGAACATGAGCACCACATCCGGCATGTCGATACCTGTCAGTACGTGTCTCGACGGACCTTGGAAATCTTCGGTTTGTGTTAACGAGCCACAAAATCACCTGATTTACATAAAATGATAGGATTTAAATACTGGGACTTTTATATAATTGTGCATCTTGTGGCTACTGTGGGTAATGCGTATGTGTGTGGTAACCTTTGGAATGATTGTCCAAGGTCCGATTGCCTTCGTGGAAATCGAAAGTCAATTTTGGTGCCTTTTTCGGCAAAATTTGTCGGCGGAACACGATTTCAGTTCGGATTTCTTCTGACATCGTTTGTTTGACTTAAAATTTGTCGTTGAGCCTTGTCGGCTGGTCACCATCGTCATATCGTGAGTTCAGAGATGACGGGTGAGCGACGGTGGGTTCCGTGTCGAAATAGACACTTCCGGAATCCCGAGTCCGAACAATTATCCGACGATAATTGTTTGTTTGTGTTATCTTGTGTTTTCTGCCAAGATATCCAAATCAATGTGTTTTGTTGCAGCGGGTGACTCGTGGCACGAGTCGGTGAGTTTCAGGACACTTAGTGGGTCCCGACGGCGTCCTGGTGTGATTTTTGGGACTTCCGGCAAGTTACGGTAATCAATTTGGGGAAACCGATTTTGGAAGACTTGTGTGGGGTTCGTGAGTCATATACTTTGGATTTGTGGTTTGGATATTGACCCGGTGGATCTTCGTAGGTCCGGTTTACTTGTACACACCCAATTTTTCGATGCGACGGTGACAGGTGGGTGCTTCGAGCTGGTAGTCGGTGAGATTGTTTCACCTTCCTCTATTCTTTTATATCAGCATTGTAGTCTCTGCCTGTCGATGCTTTGGTTATCGTTTGTTTATCTATACCCATTGATTACATGATGATAGTTGTTGATAGACGTGTAGAGCAGGCTTGCATTTATTGTATATCTATGGACCTTGGGTCTAAGCAACACATTGACTACTTTGTCGTGTGTTTCAATGTAGTTGATCGTGGTTCGGCGTTGTACGCCCTTGCATCTGGCTTCTGCCAAGGCACCAGTCTTCTTGCCGATTTTCGTATTGAGCATATCAACATGATTTAGTCACTTTGTATATTCTAGACAGGTTGGTTTGGCCACCAACCAGGGGTGTACGTATCCGGATAGGTCGTCGGTGGACGCATGAATCAAAGTCAGTGTCTTCTCTGAGACAGGCAACACTTGAGGTCTGCAGAACAATATGCAACATATTGGGTTTGATTTTGGATTATATACTCTTGAGGCATCTGTTTCAGTCGAGTTGTTGATACAGTAGTAGTTGGTTCTTACTCATTTACTATCATGATTTTAGTACTACTGTAGTTGCTTTTTTATCATACCATGTACATATCTATTATTCTATCTTCTTTGTTTTTCAGTGAATACGATTTGCCTTCGTGGCTTTATAGTACCCACTGGAAAACCGTAATTATGGTTTTTCACCTCCCATTCTCCCAGGTGACTCGGGCAAGGAGATGGCTTTTGGACCGATGGGAGAATGTTCTAGCTAGCTTGCAGTAGCGATCGTCACCCGGGTTTTGTTTTCTTTCCACTTCTAGTAACTTAAATAATTAAATGGTTCAGTTAGATGATCCTGTGAATGTTGAATGTTCGTGAACTTGTTTGAGTTGGTGATTTCCATTATGCATGTGACTGGAGATTTGTGGATCTATGGTTTTGGTTTTATAGATAAGTGGTTTTGGAATTATGTATTTATACTTTGTGGTTTTCTACCCCTCGAGGTAGTCAATTTTTAAAACGGAGTTCCGAGTGGAAAATAGTTTTAAAGAGGTTTTTGAATGGTTTTTATGAACGATTAAATAGAGTTCAAAATTAAAGCTTCCGGGTAGAGAACAATTTTAAATAGAATGCTTGTTGCACTGTCAATTGTATCATATACTACCTAAGGAGTGTTTAGAGGCATGTATCATCTCTAAGGATCGCTAGCTGTATGTAAATGCATCGCATATGTTGGTTGTTGATTGGTGAATGTAGGTTGTGGTTGAGATCCTCCTGATGTATTGTTGGTACGTCGTGTAAATACAAAGGAGACTCTGTCCGAGTGGACAAAGAAACTTTATATTTGTGGCGAATTTATACGTCACGTGGGCCAGGTTGCATTCAAAAAAAATGGTACGTTTTTCGCAACTCTGATTTCTTAAATGGTAATTGTTATAAAAAGGCTTTTAAAATCAGCCCTGGGGCGTGACAGATTAACTCTGGACGCTGTACTCAGTTGCTGCGTAAAAATCTCACACATTCTCTGTAGTAATACCCTCTGCTATCTGGTCACCTCAATCAAGACAGCGAACTTCTCTCTCAAATCAGCGGGTACGTGCACTTTGTCTTGCCTACTTCAGTATCTCTGACAGCTCGAAACGATCCCACGTCAGCGGTCGACCTCGGCAGGGACGAAGCCAGGATTCAATCACAAGCGGGGCCAAAAGGGGCCAAAATATGTAAAAATAAAAATTTTAGTAGATAAATAAAATTTGAAGTACTCAAATTTTTATTTAAAAAAATTTGTGATTAAATAATTAATGTTAAAAATATTAAATCTATTTCTTTAATTTACACTCGCTTAACTTCTAATTATTTTATTTGCATTATTCCATTTAGAATTTTACTAGATCTAAATAGTAATTCAATTAGAATTTTATTTATTTAATTTTTGTTAATAAAATAATAACAACCGATAATTAATATCTAACAGAACTATAAAATTTAGCATACTATTTTATTTCGTTAAAATAATTAGCTTATAAAAAATAATTAAAAAATTAAAAATATATAAATAAAATATTTAAAATTAAAAAGACTCATTTTAAAATGCACTATAACTAAGAGGTTCTTAGTATATTTTTACCTGTAAAATACATAAGAAAAGAGAGAGCTCTTTACTAGCACTAAAATTTTTTAACAACACAGTCCCGCATATTTTAAAAATTAACTAAAAATTTATAAGCTAGCAAATGACTATATAGTAAATATTAAAAAGTTGAGGGGGGCCATGGCCCCTTTGGGTCTCTTAATAGCTCCGTCCCTGGACCTCGGCGTCGATACATGGCTACTTGAAAACAAAACAAGGGTCAGATACAATACACAAACAACTCTCGACCCAATCAATCGAAAGTCTAGAAGGTCACCCCTGTTCCTCCTCAAAATTATGTAGTCTGTAGCCAACATAACTTCCTTGGCAGAAACAGACACTCCTTCAGTCACTCACTCCATTCTAGGAGGAGTTAAAACAACTCAATCGCCGACTTTTGCGATAAATCACGCCTCTCATGTTTTGCCTTCCTAAGGTTTGCCGAATCTAAGGTTTTTTAGGTCCCAACGACCTATACTAAACGTTGATACCAATTTAATCTGTCACGCCCCGGATTACCATGTTCCCCAGGCACGCCAACAGACCCGTCGTATATAAAGGAATTTTTCGTGTATATGAAGCGATAGCTGTACCTGTAATCAAATCATAGTTACAACCAAGTGCATCGAGCCGCTAGAACTAAAACATTTACATATAAAACATAAAGGGGTCACTGTACATACAAAAGTCCATGAACCATCTCGCTCCAGCGAGTATAATGACAATATGTACAAAAATTCCAAAACTACCTCTAACGGGTAATCTCCTAGCACGGCGACAACGGGTGACAAGGATCTAGCTAGCGACTCCCTTCCCACGGTCGGAATCAGCAACAACAGCAGCCGCAGACGAAGGCTCTGCAAAAAGGTGTCAAAAACTGGATGTGAGAACTACTGCAAAACAGAGTAGTCCTCAGTGGGTACCGTCACCGACCTCAACAGCCCACCCACTAAGTCTACAAAAGTATGTGCAAAGGATACTAAGGAAAGCGAGAAAGAACTTTACAGCTACATGCTACTATAGTATGGCTAGCCAAAATAGGCAATATGTAGATATAAACATGCATCACATTGACCCAATCTTACACGGGCTGCCCAAACGGACCCACCCTGCCTGGAACCAAGCTACATCGTACACCACCTATAGGGGTGGCCGATCCAAGTAAACTGTCCTACCAGGACTGCTGCAACATCAACGCAAGTCAAAGCCTCACTCCGGAGCGGCACTCGTGAGCACGACCCAACCGAGTATGCAAGTGTGTCTCTGCCGAGCGCAAACAAGCTCACATAGGCCATAGTCAATGTAAATGGGTCAAACCGGTCTAACAACCAAAGCTCACTTACCCTGGCAGAATCTGATGCAAGATACAAAAATCTGGGTCCACCGTCAACCACGACGGCATGCGACAGTACCGAACAGTCTATACTTTATTGTAAAACGAGCTCGACCCCTAGCACGAGTGTAATCTCAACCTACACTAATTTGGGTTTCCACCTCGCACTAATAGCGGTGATACTAAAGAACAACAACTCCTACCGCTATTTCGGTTACTTTTCGAAAATGGCAGTGTAGGTTTAACGAGTTTTCTCCTAAGTCAAATCCAAGTCCAACATGTAACAAATATTTTAAATTAAGGCTCCAAATTCAGATTTTATAAAAGCTATGCAAATCGATAAATTCGAGCTATTAACTATGATACTACACATAAAACATTACATGCTGACACTTGACTTAGAAAGAAATTCGATGATTTTGGTACACATCAACCCACCTCGAGCGCTCGTCCAACGTCGGCTAGAAGTCGATAGGAGAACTCTGCACGCTTGCTCGACCTCCAACGGCTCAACCGGGACAACCCACATGCTCGAACAATCCTTCTAGGAAGCAAAGAATCCAAACGAGCACGAACTTCAACCTTCTAAACGACCGATGAACAAGTTAGAGAGAGAGAGAGAGAAAGATAAGAAGAATACTGGTTCTCTAAGCTTCTCAGGTAGCTAGATAAATAGGTTGGGGCTGGTTGGCGATACAATCCACAACCAAAAAGACCAAAATATTCCTTACCAACTCATTTTTTCATATGGAGTACCGGTACCCAACTTGAATACCGGTACTCGGCCATCTTCCCGCACACAACACGCACTGGGTACTGGTACTAGCCCGATGCAGTACTAGTACTCAAGTTCGGTACTGGTACTCGATGACAGGTACCGGTACTCAGCATCTAACATGCACAAACCCGAGAGCATCGATACTCAACACTGAAATCCTGCACTTTGCAGATTTCAGTGTTAGAACTCCACTCTCGCATCGTGCTGAGTCTTTTTTGCATCTATTTCGAGTAAAAACGACTCCGACTTGTTTCAACACACCGGAAACGTGTCGACAAGCAACAAATACTGAAACCTCTCAGGTCGATAAACACTAGGGACACTGCAGATTTAATACCATAATTAAAATTAAAATTAAATTTTAATTAATTTTGTTTCCACTTGAGAAAAAGCTTATTCCACAAGAAAAAGGTGGAAAAACAATTCCAGACTTTTACCTGTCACGCCCCGAGGTCCCTTTGGTACATAAACACAGCGGAAATTTTTTTTTTTTTTTTTTTTTTTTGAAAGCTCGACTCCCGCAGGTGTGCAGATCCGCCACAAATACAGGGATGCCACTGTACACACGGACAGAGTCTCCCCTGTATTTGCACGGCGTCGCACAAGTACAGAGTACACTTAGACAACCAGGAACACAACCACAACAGTATGAATATCAAGTACACTAAATATACCACATCATACAATCATTCACCACATTCACAACTTAGCTTATTTATAAACCTTTTAAAATCGTTTCCCACATGGAAACCCTTTTTGTTTGAAAACACTACCACGAGGGGTAGAAAACCTTTTCTTTAACCCTTTCCTTTGAAATGCTACCTCGAAGGGTAGGAGACAGTTTATTTCACAAAACATAAGTCCTTTAAACCCATTTTCAAAAACCATCATAAGTTTCAATCCACCACTGAAAGTAAAACTAAAGTGAACTAGAACTGAACCATAATGTACTCTAAGTAATAAAACGAGAAAGGTAAAGAAGTAACCGATACGGGTAGGAGCTACAAGCGTACTAGACTCGCTCCTCACCTGCTGTCCCGCTAGGACCAGCTATGTCACCTGAAAAATATGGCGGGGGGTGAGAACATGTAAACATGTCTCTCCTCCCAGTGGGTATCCACTAGTAACGGAGTAAAGCAAAGGAAGGACTGGTAAGTAGATACATTAGCTAAAGTAAGCAGGAGAGAGATATATGTAATATAAATAAACTGCTACTGTATGTATGCATCGAAAAGCTGAGAAAGTAAAATACCCAATCCATAACCGCCAATATTGGTCCGCAGACCTCAGGCAATGCCCTCTGTCTCTAAGCCTGCATTCTACCCAAGGTCGCCTATGGGCTCACGGGATGGCACATCCAACCACTTTTTCGGAAAAGAACACCTTGGCACGGTAGATCAGACCGCCCGTGTTCGTGAACTGCGCTCGAGTCCAGGGCAATCGATGCTGTTATGCTCAAAAGTCAGCTGACAATCCCGTCCCTGAAGGGACATCGACCCCTTTGGGTCATCAGGTAAACTCGCCGACCACGTAGGTCGCAGAAGCACTGAAACAAACCGACCGAACAGGTCACTGTAACTGAAGCAAACTGACCGAACATGTCACTGAGAACTGAAACAAGCTGACCGAATAGGTCACTGAAAAACTGTAAAGGATCGACCAAATAGGTCGCTGAAGAGCTGTAAACTCAAACCACTCTACTCCTATCAAGTATACTAAGTATGCATATAATTGAGTAGAGAACAGAAATGACAGTAAGATGCAAGTAAGAAAAGTAGAGTAGAATAAAGTAAAGGTAAAGAAGTGTCACCAAGCGTGTACCACTGTACCGACGAGAAACCCGGATACCCACCTGAGTATCGAAAGAAGTGGTCTGCCAACTTCTGGAAGGAACGACTGAACCTACGAGGGTTCACCGGGTTAGAAACTAACCCACTAAAACTAGAACCATAATCCACAAATCCCACGACGTAACTGCCTCGAAACGACTACTACAGTACGTCCGTTTCGATCCGGGTTCTCGAAAGCGTCGACTTTCACACCGGAACCCACCGTCGCTCACCCGTCGTCTCCGGACCTTTGACACGACACAGGTGACCAGCCAACAAGGCTTAGAGACAAAGAAAATAATCTCTGGAAAGCGTCGGAAGAAATCCGAACCAAAGTCGCGTTCCGTCGTCGAATTTCGCCGACGAACGCTCCGGAATTACATTTACTATTTTCCGAAAAGCTCGGGACCTTGGACAGTCAGTCCAGAGGTTACTCGCAGTACATACACACTGCCCAAGATAGCCTAGGAGGCTACAATTGCATAAAAGTCCCTAAAGAATCCTAAATCGCATTATTTCATGTACAAATAGGGTTATTATGGGCCGTGCACGCAAATCGGTGCATCGCAAATTCTGAAATCGCACTCGCAGTAAGTCTTCGACATGCTGAAGACCGTGCTCGCCTTTCGGAGCACAATCGGACATCGTAGTGCGCGCACAAGCGACACTAAATTCAGTAAATAACGCGCACAGCGCGTAAAGTGCGATCGTCCCGCTAAACGGTGCATCAAAACTCAGAACGGAGGTGAGCATCGCGTTCAGCACGGAAAATCCTTGACCGTGCTCACCTCCCGAGGTTCATTTGACCCACCGGATCACCAGATAGGTGATCCGAACCCTAGACTTAGGTGCTAGAAGTTATAAATCCATACCGAGGCTGAGGGAGCTAGGGCTCAGTCGCCGGCGGCAAGGAGGCGCGCGCCGGCCGGGGGAAGGAGCCTCGGGTCCGGGAGGTCCGAGGAGGGAGGTAGCCGGCGGCGGCGGCGCCGGAGAGCGCGGCGGCGGCGATCCTCTTCTTCTTCCTCTCGGGTTGGATGGCGCGGCGGCACGGCGACGGCCGGACGCCGGACGGCGATGGTCCGGCACCGAAGGCCGAGGAAGCCGATGCTCCCCTCGGGAAGCGGCGGGGTGACCGGAAGCCGAGGAGGCTCTCCTCGCCGGCGCCAACCCGAGGCGGCCGCGGGGAGTTGGAGCGGCGGCCGGCGGGTGGTCCGGCCGGTGAGGGTGCGGCCGGTCGAGAGGTCCACGGCACACGGTTGCGGCGACAGAGGTGGCCGGAGGCGCGGCGGAGGAGATCCAAACCCACCTTGCTCTCGGGTTTGGTGGCCTCCCGGCGCGGCGCGGCGGCCGGAGGCGGTCGGGCGGCCACGGTCGGTGCCGAAGGTCAGGGATCGCCGTGCTCCCTTCCTCGCGGCGGAGGCTCTTGGAAACCGAGGGCCACCACCCTCGGTCCCGCACGAAAATCGAGCGGCGGGGTTGCTCGGCGGCGGCGGTGTACGGGGAGGGAAGCCGGGGAGGCGCGCCGAGGTGGCTCGTGGCGGGGAAGGAGGATTCAAGCCTCCTCACCGAAGAAAACGCCGGATCCGCTTCTTCCCGAGCTTGGCCGTAGTGGTCCAAAGAATGGCCGCATGAGGTTTTCTCGGCTCCGGCGGCAACTCCAACGGCGGCGGCGGTCGCCGATGGGCGCCGGTGGTTGGTCTCGGCCCGGGGACGATGATGCTTGGCTCGAGACCAACCCGCACTCACTCGGCCAAGTTGGTGGCTAGGTGGCGAGGAGAAGTGGAGGAGGTGGGCCGAGGGCTCGGGGAGGTTCTCCGGCGGCGGAGGAGCTCGCCGGAGGTGGGCGGGGCGCGCTCGGGATGGCAGAGGAGAGGCAGGAGGTGGCTAGGGCGGCTGGGAGGTGAAGGGTCCAATTAGGGTTAGGGTTTGGCCCATGAAACCCTAAAACCTATTTTATACACAAATGCATTTTTTGCATTTTAGCCCTCCAAAGCCCACTAATCGTATTTCAGCCCCTGCCATTAGTTGAATTATGCACAGAAGTCCCTCCACAATCAAAATCACGCAATTCGGCACATAAAATATAGCGACTCTTCGCATTCCGCCGTTATGCGATTTTTGCCTCTTCACGTTCTTTTCGCGATTCCTGGAGATCCGTCCATCGGATTCACGATCGGATCGCGCCAGCGCGTTCAGTGCGTCGAGGACATCGAATCTAGCCTTTTACTTCGTTTGATTTGGTCTCGGATTCACGAAGTATCCATTCTTTTCTTTATTCCTCCAATATCTCCAGTTACTTAAGTCCTTAAGTAAAACCGCTCAAACCCCTTTTCCTCGACAACCGTGATTCAGAATCCAATTCCGTCAGTGGCATTGGTTCCAGAATAGTTGAGCCGTTCGAAACGAGCTATTGAAGTCCTATATTCGAGTCCCGTACGCATCCGGACCCATCTTTACTCCGCGATTTCCGAAAATCCGGAGTTACTATTCACTTTAAGTCAAACTTCCTGTCGCAGAATTTTTCGTTTTAGCTCGGTTTCGCCTGAAATTTGACGTGTGCTCTTATAATATATTTACGCACAATAACATTCAGAAAACGAAAGTCAAATTTCATTTAGGTAAAAAGTCGGTTTATTACAACCAGATTATACCATTCTATTCCAATCAAAGATCCGAGAACTACTATTCTCGAATAATAAAATTATGTTTGGGAATAAAAGAGGGAATAAAGGCTTATTCCTCCTGTTGTTCCCAAGCCAAACGCTGTCTTAGAAGATGCCTTAAAAGCCGAATGCCTCGTTACCCTAAAGCAAGCGACAAGAACATCACAAAACTTCCAATTTAATCTATAGTGAAATTACGACAAAGTGTTCTACTTCCGAAGCTTATTTCACACACTTTGGTCCTATTTGTTTAGATGAAAGTGTAAAGGGATGAGTCATTTTCGATTGTAAATGATCACTTTTGCTGTTTGTTTTGCCGTAATAAAAATACGGCCGAAACTCGAGTTGCTCAAAACAGCGTAATTGACTTCGACCCACTCCGGGCCAAAGTTAATTGCGATGAAGAATGGCGAAGAAAAAATAATAAAATAATACAATAAGTAATGCTAGTTATTTTTAAATATATTTAATTATGGTATTAATTAGTTTTCATTTAGTTTACATAGTTCAAATATGATGAATTTTAATTAGTTAAGTTTTATTATTTCCTTCATATAGTTTTTACATCTAAAATACGATGAAAATAGAATAGTTAAGTATTTATATATAATTTTTTACTTTAAAATATATTGTTGTATTATTTATAATTTATGTATAAAAAATAATTATTTTTTTTAGATTAAATTTTTTAATTATATGGGAATATAATTATATTATTTATTTAATATATTATAATTTATTATTTATAGATTGTTGGAAATATGATTTGCTCGATACCAATTGTTGAAAGCGTGATTTTGATATCAATTGTTGGAACTGCTTGTCGATACCGATTATATAACCCAGGATCTAAAATATGGAGGAGGAAGAAGATAACTAAACTAATACTTTATTAATAAAAGGTAATTAATTACATTCTGAGCAACACCTATGCAATCATATCTATTATGGCTTATTCCTCTAATTAACCCATACCTAACTCTATATAGCCATCAAATTATAACAAATGATAAATTTAATTTACTTTTTGGATAATTACAAATCATATTCAATGTATAATTTGGATATGCTCTATCTCTAACTAAATTTTAAATTAAGTTTGAATTATTATTTCCAACATATATAAATTATAATTTTATATTATTCACTTTCTCTCCAACAAACAGTAAAACCGAAAGACCTTCACTTTCATAACTATGAAACAAACAGCATGGAACTTCACTTGAGCTCAAATTTTACTGGAACTTCACTTGAGCTCAAATTTTACTTCAACCAAAAATGCAGTTTCGGTGAAGCAAACATACCAGTATCCGAGCCATGGCTGCGTAATGTCACACTTTAGCAAGGACTCTTCTTAATAATTCCCACAACCTAACTTTTAGTACCAAGCTAACTGAGCTTTAGCAGGCTCGATCGGGACCAAGTTAGGAACTGATGGGCCTTAGGTTGGCGTGACCTAGGGCGTATTATGGAGCCCCAAGTGGTTATAATTCATGTACGTAGTACTAACATATGCTAACCACTTTTTTTTTGAAGTTTTAAATTTAAATTCAATAACAGCTGTAAATGTTTGCATTTATTGGCAAAGTGCAGAATAAAAATTAATGTGATATTTCATGATATGTAATTTAGCCTTTATAGTTTGGCTAAATTACAAAAAAACTCCCTCTAATAACCTGCTTTTTTACTTTTCCTTTCTGACATTTAAAACCTACACTTTGTTCCCTTGTAAAATGAAAAATGTGCACTTCACCCTCTACCGTTATGGTTCCGTTATAAAATATCTTTTTATGCCGAAAATACCCCTCTGCACTCTTCCTTGTTGCTTCGCCTCCCTCCGGCTCGCCGCCTCGCAGCTGCCTCGCCCTCGCCCACGTCCACATCCCCTTCGCCCTCCTCCATCAACACCCACCTCGATTTCCTCCTTATCGTCGCCGAAATCGTGGGGCGGCGAGGGTGCAGGAGGAGAAGGGGAGCAGGTGGAGAAGGAAATTGAAAGAAATAGTTGCCGATTGAGGTCGGAATCGTGGCCGATCGAAGGGCAGGCTGAAGAAGATGAGGAAGAAGACGAAAATGGCGAGGGGCAAAATTATCATTTTTCACACCGTAACTCCCTGTGAACATTTTTCATTTTACACGGGGGCAAAGTGTAGTTTTTAAATGTCAGGAAGAGAAAGTGAAAAAGCGGATTATTATAGGAGGGTTTTCTGTAATTTAGCCTTTTAGTTTTATATTAATAATTTTTATAACCATCCTCAAGTTTTTGTGTTGATTGAATTGAATGCGGGATAAAAAGGCCCAGCTTAGATGCTGCAGCTTTAGCAATTGGGTTTGAAGACCATTGGATTTCGATGTAGATTTGTTGGGCTTGAAATGGGCCCATTAGTTGCTCTTAAATTGGCACCTACCAACCTACAGCCCATTCCCTCTTATATTTAGAGGGGCTCATTCAAGACTTACTCGAACGATCACTGAACAGAAAATGAGAGCTTTGGTTTCCTATCATCGAGATAGAGGCAGGCAGGCCTTAGATTGCCCTGGATTTCGTCTTGTCAATTTCAACCCCTCAGTCGTGCACTAACACCCTTGGTTTGGGACCCTTATACCCTGCAAAATGTTTTTTTTTAGGAACAGATAGCACGCTATTTGCTTCGTTTATTTCGTTAAAAAATAAACTTAGCTAGAAATGTGAATCAACTATGATTCGAACTTGGGTCTCGGATACCAACCATCAAACTCTTTACCACTTGCTACAGGGATGGTCGGTCCCAAATGCAAAATGTTAAGGGTGGGAATAGATTCCCATTCCAATTTAAATTTTTTTTAAAATTTAAAAAAATTAAAATTAACATTTTATTTAAAATTTATAATCTGTAATTTCAAAAATAAAGCTTATAATTTTAAATTCTAAATTTTATGTTTTAAATTTTAAATTTTGATATTATATATTTTTAAAAATTAAATTTGATGCTAAATTTAAAATTTATGATTTTAAATTTTATTTTGGATTTTGAAATTTAAAAGTTAAAATTTTAAATTTAAAAATTTAAATATAAAATATAAAATTTAAATATAATGATAAAGATAATATCATTATTTTTTATTTATAACTATCCAATCTTATATATCCAAACTATGTTTTTTTTTATTTCCGAAAATAATTCAATTTTCATCTAAACACAAAATTAGTCAAGTTCTTGCTTACACGAGAACTTACATATATATATTCATTTTCAACCATTCATCTTCTGTTCACTAGATGGATACAAGAACAATATCGAAAGTGCGTGAAATTTGATTTCTAAGTAGTTTAAATGGTTTAGATCATATTTAATGATCGTCAATTTGAAAGCTCTATCATCAAAAACAACTCAGAGTAAAATGGTTTCGATCTTCTTGCAGAGTATTACAAATATATTTATATATATATATATATATATATATATATATATATATATATATATATATATATATATATATATATATATATATATATATATATATATATATAGTAGGGCTACTATACTCTTATGAGTAGTAGACCCTTACTACTCATAAGTTGTTTTTGATGACGGGGCCTCCGAATCGACGATCCACTCGTTAAATATGATCTAGAGTATTTAAAACTTCTGAAAATAAATTTTGTAATTTTTCGAAATCATAATAAAGTCCATCAAATGAGCATAAAATGAACGGCCGAAATCGAACGACGTCCTAAAAATAGATGATCGGATCCTTCAATTTAAGATCGGAGTTATTGATCTTTATCTAGGTAGTGAATAGAATTTTCTATCAAAAATTCAATCTATTTCAATTCTTTTACACCGTTAAACTAGCAAGTATCCCATATCAGTCGTTAAAAATTGTCAATTTTGTGAGCTTTTGATCGTAAGGTAAATGATATCGAAAAATTACGAAATTTATTTTCTAGAAGTTTTAAATACTCTAGATCATATTTAACGGAGTGGATCGTCGATTCGGAGGCCTCATCATCAAAAACAACTTATGAGTAGTAAGAGTAGTAGCCCTACTCTATATATATATATATAGTCCGGCTATGGTGCTTGTAAAAGCATCAAGCACTTTGTGCTTGTGAATTTTTTACCGTTAGATCTACGTCTTTAATCATTTTCACCCGTTAGATTATACTATTCAACCAACTACCCACTTAACCCAATGGGGCCCACATCATCCTTACCACACATCTATTAATCCAAAGGTTAAAAACTTACAAGCACCAATGACTTGATACTTTTAAAAGCATAGAGTCAAATTATATATATATATATATATATATATATATATATATATATATATATATATATATATATATATATATATATATATAGAGAGAGAGAGAGAGAGAGAGAGAGAGAGAGAGAGAGAGAAGGGCTACTATACTATTATATTTCTGAAGTAGGGCTACTCTAATAGTATAGTAGGGCTACTATACTATTAGAGTAGGGCTACTATATATATATATATATATTTCTGAAGTAAGCAATTCTTATTTATACCTGAACCAAATGAAGGCTAGAACTTAAGGAAGTTTCCTGCTGTTATGAAAAATACACATTTTGACGAGTTAATTTTCAAGGATTCCTTTTTTCATTGTTTAGTTCATACCGAGCGCCCAGTTCTGACCGGACGAATTCAAGGCATAGAACCAGGAAGTGGTTTTAGCGAGGCCGGGGTTCAGGAAGTTCAGCCTGACCAAGCTCGCACACAAGCCTGCTACCAAGCAGGAGCAAAAAAAAGAATATGTTGAACTGGGATAGGATTATTAAATAGGGTTAATTTCATACAGATCTCTCGCAAAGATAATGAATGTCAAATATTCCTATAAAATTCAACTTCCATATATTGTCCCTATAAAAATTCGATATTTTCAAATATATTACTACTATTAGAATCCGTTAAAAAACTTTAGTTAAGCATAGATTAAATACTTAACCTTGGTTAGTTTTTGACATTTTTATCTCTTTTATATAATACTTTTACGTCTTTTGGGGAGGTATATTTGTGATGACAAAATTGAAAATATAAACGATTCTCTAACGGTAACGACTCAGATGGACATATTTCAAAACATCAGAACTTATGCAGGGACAATATATAAAAATTGAACTTTGTAGGAATATATTTGCGTTCATTATGCTTGCAGGGATCGGTATGAAATTAACCCTTTTAAATACTCCTGTATATAAAAGAATGGAGGCGAGAGCATATGGAGATATGCTTCTCTGTTTTTCGGATGAAACCGTAAAAATTATATATAATCGAATATATATTACAATTTACACAACATTATATCTTGTAGTGAAACAAATAAAATATTTTTTCCATAAATTTTTTTACTATAGTAGTAGATACTATACTAGTGAAGTGATCCGTACATTGCAGCAGCAAATCAATAAAGAGTATAATAATTAGTATGGAGAACTATATTTAAAAATGATACTATATACATAGTTTAATGAATAGAAAGGCAGTGAATACCAAGAAAGTAAATTAAAGAAAAGAGTGGAAGGTGGAACACGTAGATAGGGATGTAAAACGGGCGGGGCGGCCCACGGCACGGCCTCGGGCCGGGCCAAAGCACATCACGGGTACTGTAGCACCCGTGCCGGGACGGGCCGTGCTGGGCTAGCACTTTGTAGCCTGATGGCCCGGCACGGCATGGCCCGATTCGGGCCTAGGCCGTGCCGGGCAGAGGGTAGACGGGCGGCCGGCACGGCACGGCCCGCTTGGGCCGTGCTAGCCGGGCCAGCCCGGCCCGCACCCTATGGCCCAAGACAATTGCCTTGGGCCATGGGGTCTAAGCTCCTGGGGAGGAGGGCCGAGCCCGCCTTCCTAGGAGCTCGAGGACTTTTGGTCCAATGGACAAAAAACTTTTTGGTCCATTGGACCAAAAGTCTATAACATTTTTTTTAATAAATAATGCAAATTTGTTTATTTTTTAGAAAATTTAAATATTTAATTTAGTATAATTATTTTTATAATTTTTTAAAATTTTAATCAAAATATTAATTTAAATAAATATATTTGTTGTTATATTTTTAAATTTCATAGTAAATTTTAAAAAAAATAAAAAAATATATATTTTATAGGCCGGCCCGAAGCCCGGTCGGGCCCGGCACGGCTCGTGCTTTCCGGGCCAAGGGCCGTGCCGGGCCAGAGGGTAGGAAAAATGGGCCCGGCACGGCCCGGCCCAAATTTAAATCCGGGCCAGACCCCGGGCCGACTTGGCCCGAAATTACACCCCTACATGTAGAGTAAACATCTAAGCCACTCTATTTTAAAGCATTTTTACAAATATCTCATTAAAGAGACTACCACCTAAAGAATATAAAGAAAAATAATTTTTAATCTCTCTCTCTCTCTATATATATATATATAGATAGGGAGAGAGAGAGAGAGAGAGAGAGAGAGTCCGGCTCAACTAGTATTCATATATGAGTATAAACCTCTTTATACTTGTAAGTTTTCAACCGTTAGATTTATCCTTTTGACCATTCCCATCTGTCAGATCAAACTATTTAACCAACTACCCACTCAACTCTATATATGAGACCGCTATCGTTCTAACTGGGAACTACTATCATCCTAGCCGCACATCTCTTCATTTAATGACTCAAAATTTATTAGTACAAAGGGATCTATACTTATAAAAATATAGTAACTCTAGCCTATATATATAAGTCTGGCTACTATACTCTTATGAGTATAGACTCATTTATACTCATAAGTTTTCGACCGTTAGATCTACCCCTTTGACCATTTCCACCCGTTCAGATCAAACAATTCAACCAACTATACACTCAACTCTAAAGAACCACTATCATTCTAACCGAAAACCACTGTTATCGTAACCACACATCTCTTTATTCAATGACTGAAAATTTATTAGTACAAATGGGTCTATACTCATAAGAGTATAGTAATCCTAGCCTATATATATGAGTCCGGCTATTATACTCTTATCAGTATAGATTCTTTTATATTAATAAATTTTCGACCGCCAGATCTATCCCTCGACCATTTCCACCGGCCGTTGGAAGATATATTCCTCTAGAGAGAGATATATAGAGAGGAGGGGGCGGTAGCAGACATTACCGGCGCCATCTATGGCGACATGGAATTAGGAGAACACACAGTAGTATACATTTTAAACTATGAGGGGCCGGGGAAGAAGGTAAATGGGAACGATGCCTAATGAAGAGTGTGAGATCTAGAGACACGCTAGCGCCTTCTCGTCTTCTCCACTATTACTCTATTAAGGGCTTGTTTGGTTCAAGGGTGGAATTGGAATAGATAATGAAATAGGAATGAATTGGAATGGTAATTGGAATGACCCACTCCTCCAAAACGTTTGGTTCATTTGTGGATTGGGAATTGAAATGAGTTATTCCCATTTCATTGTTTGGTTTATATAAACTAAAAAATTATAGGATATTATAATACTAATTTAACACTCAAATATAATTTTATATTATTTAAAATTTATGAAAAATATAATACTATTCTCCAATGAGTTCTCCAAAAAAAAAATCAAATATATTTTTAAAAACTATTATGCAAGAAAAATATTATAAAAAATTAATGGGATTTGAGAGAGGAATAGGGTTGTTTTTTTTTTTTTTTTTTACGAGAGAGGAATAGATGGAGGGAGAGGGGAGGTGACCCAATGGGCTTCGGGAGAGGAGGGTGAGAGGTCACGTGGGCTCGAAAATCCAACGCCGGGAATGAAATTTCATTCCTGGACTTGAGACGAATCGGTTTGAAGGTTAATGGGACATTCCCATTCCAGTCCGAAATAGAAATTCTAAATCGATTCACGTAAACCAAACAAAATTAATCTGACGATCAAACCGATTCCCATTCCATATTCAAAATAAATGAACCAAACAAGTCTAAATGAGAAGGTAAATGGAAAGGCGAGGGAATAATTACTATATTAAATAGGAAAGTAAATAGGAATTAAGGTTCGAGAATTACTCTATTAAATAGTAAGGTAAATGGAAGGGTGAGAGAATTATTATTATTCTATTAAATGGGAAGGTAGTAAATAAGAAAGTGAGGGGACGATATCATTGCCGGAGAGATAAATTGCATTCATATATATACCCGGTAGAGGTGGGCCTAATAGAAAGGATGGAGGTGGTAGTAACACTAGTAAATGGGCCCAAATACAAATAGTATTCTATCACGTCGATTAGAAACTATGAGGATTAATAGTTTTGATCAGATATAACACACTCCCCTCACAATCATGAGACAGAGTCGTAAGCAGCTTGTTGAAGAGTCTTATTGAAGAGAAAGTTTTCTCTGCCATAATTATTTCAGGTAAAATTTGAAACATCCAATGGAATCTCTCTACATTGCCTTAAAATACAAGAAATTTTTTTTTTTTTTTTTTTTTTTTTTTTTTTTCAGAGAGATAGATAGATAGCACGCTACCCGCTTCGTTTATTTCATTTAGAAATAAACTTAGTTAGAAATGTGAATCAACTAGGATTCGAACTTGGATCTCAGGTACCAACCATCAAATCTTTTGCCGCTTGCTCTAGGGACGGTCGGTAAAAATACAAGAATATTTTTAAAAACCTTATTTTAACGTGCAATTACTATGTCGCCCCTAATTGGACCTTTCTCCATCTTATTTGGCATAATATGATTGGTTGAGGTAAATCCTATGTGGGATAATCGTAACTCAGAAGATTTTACCCTTATTTGAAAATATGTTGATAGAAAGCACCCATCAAAGCACCTATGTAGTTTGAGAAGATTGGTAACTGCCTCGCAGGCTTCCCGTCTGGGTCATCAACGCCATTGACATGCACTATTCGCCGTCATTTCTTCTGGAGGGGTCAAAAGCTGTATAATGGCTTCCATTGTCTTGTCAAGTAGGAACACCTCTGTCGCCGAAAAATTTGGGGAGGTTTGGGTGTCCGAAACCTTAGGGCAATGAACTCGGCTCTGCTGCTGAAAGTACTTAGGAATTTCCATAACTCTCACAACCTCCCATGGGTCAATCTCCTCCGGCAAAAACACTACAAGCACCGCCTTCCGATTGCTGATTGCAACTCTGCTCCCAGGTGTTGCCCAATTTAGAAAGGGATCCTGGACACTGCTCCGATACTTCATGTTTCCTCTACTGTCACTTTGGGTAACGGGAGTTCAACGTCCTTCAGGAATGCGATGGTCCGGTGCGCTTCTACTCCGACATCAATTTCCAAACTTATTTGATATTTCAAGCCACAGGAACCTGTCGGTGGCCAGCTGGTTCTGCCGTTTTGCCCGGACGAACTCCCTCGGCTTCGAAAACTGGGGTCTTCTAGAGCAACCTGACGAGCTGCTGCGGCTTAAAGCACTGCTCCAAATTACTTCACTTTCTAACGATGACGACACTTTATCATGGAGATGGAATGCTGACGGAAAGTTCCAGGTGTGTCGTGCGTACAACTTGATTATATTTGATGGTATAAATACAAACTGTACTCCCTACCTTTGGAGAGTGAAGATCCCACTGAGAGTCAAAATCTTTACGTGGCTTTCGGCAAGAAATATAATCCTGACGGCCGACGTTCTAGTGAAAAGAGGATGGTCTGGACCATCGATCTGCAGCCTTTGCTTTAGGAGCGGAGAGAATCAACAGCACATCTTCTTCGCCTGCACTTTTGCGGCTGCTGTGTGGAATAGCCTCCTTTCTAATTGCCTGACGACTCTAAACGCCTTACTCAATCAACCTGGAGACCTACCTACTAGATGGATTCGTGCCCGATCCTCTTTATCAGGGCGGTCCAGGAGGTGTTTTGATCTCCTGCTCATAACTACGTGCTGGGAATTGTGGAAGGAAAGATATAGACGCATCTTCGAAGACCAACTGTCCACGAGCAACGAGATACGAAGGAAAGTAACAAACACTATTTCCCTTTGGCATATGGCGCTAGGGGATTGACGAGTGAAGGACTTCTGTTGAGTTTTCTTCCCCTCGTTCTGTTTAATTACTTCACTTTTGTTCCCCTCGTTCTGCTTTCTTCGTTCATGCTGGATGCCCGATGTTATCCTCTGTTATGTTCTAGTTTTCCTTTGTTTGTTCTAGTTTTGCTCTAGCTTGTACCTCACTCTGTTTACAAATAGGGTATAACCCTGTTTATTCAAAAAAAAAAAAAAAGCACCAATGTTGTTTGGAAGGTTTAAAAAAAAAAAAAAACTTGAAAAATATTTTAGGGCTTTTTGATTTATGGGATTTAATTTTTTTTACTGAAAATAAATTTTTCGAAACATCTATTCTCATTATAGAATATTCCTGTCTTATATATGATATATTTTGTTTGGTAGATATCTTAGAACATATAGAAATACATTATTTCTGCATTTCAACATAGAAATTACCCAATTATAATACAATTATTACAACAATACCCTTTTTTATAGAGACTAATATTATATATCTTTTTATCCTAAATTAATCATATAAAAATTATGGTTATTTATAATATTCTTAAATTTTGGTTATTTATAATTTTATTTTTTCTATTGTACTCAATTTAAATTTTCTGGATGGATATAAAATTTGCAAAATATATTTAAGTATTTTTAAATTAAATGTTTTGGTTTCTAAATCTGGCGTTTTAAAGGATTATAAAATTCAATGACAATTTTAAATTTCTACCACATCAGATTTACGTGATAAAATAAACAAGAGATTTAACAATTTGGACATTCCATTTTCGAGCATCTTATAAAAAATACCATAAATCAAATATCCGTACTCCTAAATTTTATGTATTTCGATGCTTTAAAATTGTGGTGAAATTAAACTCCCACCTAAAGGTTATGACTGAACCGTAAATATTATACAGTGACTAATGAGAGAAAATTTAAAATATTTTCAAAAGTTTGGGCTATAAAACATATCAAATTAATTAAGTACTAATGCAGTAGAAGACCAATTTGATTTAATTTCAATCTGAGTCATGTCAAATTTTAATTTTTATTGCTATTGTTGTGTGTGTGTGTGTGTGTGTGCTTTTTTTATTTTATTTTATTATTATTTTTTTTTTTTGGTGGTAAGCTAGTTTGACTAATTTAAAATAATTTGTTTGTTAGGATAAAAAAGTTCGTTATTCCTTATCTAATTTGTTATAGTAAAATTTCTATAATTAAGAGATTTACTTAAATTTAGGACGATAAATAATCTTTATAAATAGCTCTTAATTTGTAATTTTATAATTAGTTTATTGGATGAATTAATTTTTGATGGTTTAGAATTTTATCCATGTTTTCTCCTTTCTAAGTCTGAATTAATTGTCTCTTTTCCTTCGATTTGAACGAAAATTGACCGACAAATTCTCTCTTCTTTTCTCGTTCTTCTTTCGCTTCTTCTCCCCTTTTTTTTTAACTTATCATGCTGCTACAATAACGTGTGCTACGGTAATCACTGCTACAAAACAATGCATGGCTCCAATATTATTGAAACAATAATTTCGCTACATCAAGTGGAGGGCTTGTTTGTATCACCGAAGGTGAATTTCAGTTGCAATAAACTTTCATGTGACCTAGAATTCAGATAAAATTACTTTTCTTTCACTCTTTGCCTCCATAACTATAGAATCAAAGTTTTCTAGTTCTATTATTTATTTGGCGGAATGTGAATAAAGTGTGGAAGATGAATTAAAAATTTTGTGTAATCTTTTCTCAATTTTTTCCGTAATTGACTTCAGTCTAGAGTAGACCAAATTTAATTACGTCAGTTTAAAGAGTTTTGTGTTTCGATCAAAAGGTAAAGTTTTTTTGTTTTCATTAAGCGAAATGAACCAAGATACGATTGAGATAACTAGGACCTCCTAAAAAAGCCGAAAAAATACAAGAAAGAAAAATCAAAATAAAAAATCCTATACCTACCGATTAGATAAAGTAAACAAAAAAAACGGGGTGAATAACGAAAAGAAAGAAATGAGGACCGAGCATTAAGGAAGGAGCATGCAAGGGGTCAAAGGACTCCGTTCCAGACGTTGGTCAAAGAAGCGACACGTTATAGTAAACAAAACAGTAAAAGTAAAAGTTATAGTAAAGTTATAGTAAACAAAACAGTAAAAGTAAATATTTATCTATGCTTTTGTTATCTTTATGCCGCCTTCCGCGTGCTTGCTTAATGTCGTTCGATGATCGTCGAATCGTCGATCGGCTCCGTTAAACTTGATCTAGAGTATTTGAAGTATCTAGAAAATAAATTTTATAATTTTTCGATATCATTTGCCTAGTGATCGAAGGGGTACGAAATCAAATAATTTTAATGGTCATAGTGAGCCGTTTGAAAGTTTAACGGTATAGAAATATCCAAATTACATGAAATTTTGATAGAAAATTCTTTATACTATATAAAACAAGATCAATATCTTTGATCTAAATTTTTAATGCTATATTATCGCGTTTTGTAAAATTTTTATTTTCAGCCGTTGATTTTTAGCCCTTCGCTCGCTAGGCAAATAATATTGAAAAATCGCAAAATTTATTTTCTATCTTCAAATACTCTAGATCAAGTTTTTAATCTGAAATGATCGATTTATCTTGCCCACAACTTCGAAAACGACGTGGAAGCACGGAGCCCTCCGTGCTTCCAGAAGCATAGTAGCCTTACTCATATTTATGACTGAAAACTATTTCACCTCCCATCACTTTCTGTGTAATAAATACAGCAGCTAGAGTGTAGACTTTGCGTAGACTCTCTGGAACTTTCTCAACATGAAAATTAGGTGGTCCAAAGGGTCTGCATATCCGAGAAATTTCTACAAATGGTACTATCAATATGGACCAATGCAAAAGTGGTCCAGTAATATGTTTTACATACATCACAAGATAAGATCAACTTGGTACGGGCGCATTAAATCTTGTTGGGTTGTTTTTAATGTTTATCTTTAATCTTTTTAAGGTACAGCTGTGACTAGACGACCCATCTCTACTTTGGCAATTGTATCCCCATGCATTGCTTGTTCAATTAATCTTAGCTTCTCAAAGACCCTTCTTTAAACACTACAAAAAATCTTACATTTAAGGACACTTTAAATGATATTTAGCGATGCTTTAAAGCGTCGGTAAAAATAATTTCGATACTTGTAAAAGCGTTATGTAAAGAATCGTTAAATAAATATGTCGGGATAAATATACCAACGTTTTAATATAGCGTCGAAAAATTTATATAAATATTTGATAAAAATATGTTTATTGGCGACGCTTAATCATAGTATCGGCAAATGCTAAATATTAAAGACGCTAGAAGAAAACGTCGTCTAAAACATATTTTGTTGTAGTGTCTACTTTCATAAGCATCTCTTGGATACCAAGCAAATAACATATTTAGTTTTCTTGTTACACCGAGAAGTTTCCAGACTTTGGTCCTAATATTGGACAGTCGGAGGAAAGAGATTTGCCTGCACATACTACGGAAGAACATATGAGGAGTATATTGAAAAAAAAAAAGAATAAATAAGATATTTTCAAATTTTTGAGTGATACAGAGAAAATTATCCTAAAAAAAAAAAAAAAAAAAAAAAAAAAAAAAAAAAAAAAAAGAAGCAAAGAAAGTACTTTTGTATTTCTCTTGTTGGTGTTAGTGAAAACAAATTTATATATATGGATTGCAATTAAGTAATATTCCACCATCTAATATAGTACTAAAGAATTTCATGTTGAAGAATTAAAGTAGGCTTAGAATTTGTTGTTCTATGATAATTGCAACAACAATCATATCTAATGTACTGATTAAATGTACTGATTAATCTTGTTCAGGTTATCTGCACATTTATAACTTTTTGAATAATACCAATTTATAAAAATCATATTATTAGCTCGAGTATAAGCTTAAATATATAGTTAAGTTTTTTGCAATTATTAATTGATGCATATAAAGTAAAAGTAGAGATTTTTTTTCTTTTTTTCCTTATTTTTTTTTGTAACTAATAGGTTTTACAATTGCGCAGCAAAAACCACCGCAAGAAGAGAGATGAAATCCTAAGCTACCGTTTGGTTCGGGGTTAAAAAAAAACTAGTTATTTCAGAGATAATGTTAAGTTCGGGATTAAGGTGGGGTTAGAGTATTTTTGTGTTTTGTTGGGGGTTGGAGTTAGTTCAGGATAGTGAAAAATAGTGTTTGGTTGGAGTAGGTGGGATAAGAAAAATAGTGGGTTATTATGAATAGAAAATAGTGTTTAGTTGGAATTAGATGGGGTTAGGTGGGGTTAGCTAAGTCGGGATAACCCATTTGAGTTAGGGTTAGCTAACCCCACCTATTTTTGAATCCCGGTAAAATTCCTCCGAAAAAAAAAATTTTGGTTCTCATGTTTGGTTGTATGTAAAAATTTTTTTGGAAAGATTATTTTACAGATTTTGAGAAAAAAAATTGATTTTGGTTTTCTACGTGCCATCCGCGAAAAACGAAAACCAGGATGGAAATGGTGCGGCATTAGGCTTGGAGAGGAGCAGTGGGCGCGCGCGGTCCATGAGGCCGCCCGCTGCGGTCCACAACGCCACTTCGGCCTCGTGGACCACATGAATATATGGGAACCGAGAGACTTTTTCACGGGGTCCACGAGGCCACTTTAACCTCGTGGACCGTATGAGAGAGAGGTCGACCGCTTGAGAGGGAGGACGATCGGCTCCGTTAAACTTAGGGCATGTTTGGTTAATATATTTTGGATCCGGAATGAAAATCGGTTTGATCAAATCCGGCTAATCTTGTTTGGTTCAAAGGAATCGGTTTGGGACTTTCATTTCAAATCGGAATGGGAATGGTCCATTAACTTATAAATTGATTCCGGCCTCCAAGTCCGGACTGAAATTTCAATCCCAAGCCCACACTTATCTCTTTCTAGACCCAGCCCAATATTTATTTACTTTATCCATCCTTTTTCTTCTCTTCCCTCTTTTATTAGCATTAAAAAAAAATGTGATATATTATTTTTATTATAGTTTTATTCAAAAAAATTATGCATTTTTTTTGTAATTTTTTGCTTAAAATTTTTAAAATAAATTAAATTTTTTTTCATAGCTCTAACTTGAGAGTTGTATTAATTTTTTTTTATATAAATTTTAGATAGTTTTATATATTTCGAAGCCGCATCATTGAAAACAACTTGGTAATACGGAGGCCTCCGTGCTACCGATAAGATAATAAATTAACTATATATATATATATATATATATATAGAGTCCTGTCGTATGCTATCGATAGCACCAAGCACTTGGTGCTATCAAGTTTTCTCATTGGATTAAACCCTTTGATTGTTTTTACCCGTTAGATTATACTATTCAACCAACCACCCACTTAACCCTAGAGGGCCCACATCATCCTAACCGCACATCTTTTAATCCAATGGTGGAAAACTTAATAGCACCAAGTCATTTGTACTATTAATAGTATTCCAGCCTAATTCTCTCTCTCTCTCTCTCTCTCTCTCTCTCTCTATATATATATATATATATATATATATATATATATATATATATATATAAAATTGAGCTCCTATGCTTTTAATAGTTCCAAGTCATTTGTACTTGTAAGTTTTTAGCCCTTCGATTAATAGATATGCTGTTAGGATGATGGTGGCCTCCTTGGGTTAAGTGGGTGGTTGGTTGAATAGTATAATCCAACGGATGAAAATGATCAAAGTTGTAGATCTAACGGTAAAAAATTCACAAAGACAAAATGCTTGGTGCTTTTACAAGCACCATAGGACTCATATAGAATTGATATATGTATATATATAGAGTAGGGCTACTATACTCTTATGAGTAGTAGATCCTTACTACTCATGTTGTTTTTGATGACGGGGCCTCCGAATCGACGATCCACTTAGTTAAATATGATCTAGAGTATTTAAAACTTCTAGAAAATAAATTTTGTAATTTTTTGAAATCATAATAAAGTCCATCAAATGGGCATAAAATGAATGGCCGAAATCGAACGACGTCCGAAAAATAGATGATCGGATCCTTCAATTTAAGATCGGAGTTATTGATCTTGATCTAGATAGTGAATAGAATTTTCTATCAAAAATTCAATCTATTTCAATTCTTTTACACCGTTAAACTAGCAAGTATCCTATACCGGCCGTTAATAATTGTCAGTTTTGTGACCTTTTGATCTTAAGGTAAATGAGATCGAAAAATTGCGAAATTTATTTTCTAGAAGTTTTAAATACTCTAGATCATATTTAACGGAGTGAATCGTCGATTCGGATGCCCCATCATCAAAAACAACTTATGAGTAGTAATGGTCTACTACTCATAAGATATAGTATTCTACTCTATATATATATATATATATATATATATATATATATATATATATATATATAAAATGTTTATAAATATATATATTTATTTATTATATATATATTATTCTATTTTTACATAGAAATATTATAATTATTTATTAATATTTATAAATATATAAATCTTATATATTTTCTATTATATTTATTATAATTTTAAATATATTCAATCTGTATATAAAAATTATAATAATAATATAGAGTAAGTCTCCGTACTTTCGAAAGTACGGAGACCTCCGTGCTTGTAAATTGTTTTTAATGATAGGATATCCGATTCGACGATCGGCTCCATTAAGTATAATCTACCATATTGGAACTATCTAGACACCAAATTTTATAATTTTTTAACATCATTTACCAAGCGATCAAAAGGTTTCAAAAATGATTATTTTAACGGCCGATGTGGCACGTTTTTAAGTTCAACTGTGTAGAAGTATTCAAATTACATAAAAATTTAATAAAAATTCTACTTAACATCATTGGCAAGATCTACTTCCGATTTGAAATTTGAGTCATGTATCACTATTTTTTATGAGATTTTCATTTTCGGCCGTTTATTTTGAGGCTACTCGTTCATTAGACAAACAAAGTCAAAAAATTATAAAATTTAATTTTTAGATAGTTCCAACAACGTAGATCAAGTTTAACAAAACCTTTCGCCGAATCGAATGTCCCATCAGCGAAAACAACTTACAAGCACGAAGGCCCCCGGACTTTCAAAAGCATAAGAGCCTAGCTCTAATAATATATATAGTATATTAATTATTGTATATTATTAATATATATAATAAAAATATATTAAATATTTATTTTTTTATTTTTATTTTTCTTCCAACCAAACAATCGTCACGAAATTATTTTTTTTCCCTAATGTACAGACTAAACCCTAGGCACCGTTTTGTTAGGAGAAAGGAATAATAATAGACCCTTATCCTCCTCTTTATACCCAAAAGTTAATTTTTTATACGAGAATAATATTGTTATTCCCACCAATATCTCTATTTTCTATATAAAACTACCTAATATTTTTCTTATCCTCGGGAACAATTCAATTTTCATCCAAACGCTATTTTTTTTATCCCCATACTTGTATTTATTCCTGTAATAACTAGTTCTTATATATATTCGAACCAAACGGTACCTAGCTAAACGATGTAAACATTTTTTTCCAAAAAACTTTTTTTCTACTAAAACTTTTTATTTTATAATTTTACGTGGAACAAACACACCCAAAACTGCTGTAGAGAAAGAATGGGTTGAACCCAACTCTGGCTTAGCAGGGAAAGAAAAAGTGCGGAAAAAAGAGAAAAACAAAAAAAAACATAAGAACAAAATATTAAAGAGGCTAGGTTGCCCACGTTGGATTCTTAAGTGATGTGATGGGATTCAGAAAAAAAAAAAAAATGTAATGTTGTCGATCTATCCATACAAACATTAATATGGATTGTCTCGTCACATCAATAATAATAAAATATTAATTAGCGATTCGATGACATCAACAAAATTTATTGAGAAAGAGCCACATTATACAAGAGGGCAAAAGCCAATGATAAATTATATAAATATATTTTTTATATTACATATATTTTATTATATTTTATTTTACAATATTAATTATTAAATATTTTATCAATTATTTTTTATTCTGTGTAGTGTAGTGTATGGATCGAGTATTGGTATGGACCATGAGCAAGCAAAATTTCTCTTTTTTGAAATTAGGGGTAATTGCTTATATATTTCTGAAAAGTTTTCGACTTTCCGAATTATCTTTTTTAGAAGGCTAATATTGAAAATACCCTTTCTATGTTCTAATCTATTTCTAATATTGTGACACCCCAATTTTCCCATATCGGACGAGAATGGGATTGTCATTGGATTTCTAAGAGGCTTAGACACTAGTAATAATAACTGGGCTTAAGCATTTTTGGCCGGTGGTTGGGCCCAACGAGTTATTGTTGCTAGTGGACTGGGTTGTTACATTTGGTATCAGAGCTGGTTCACCAGTCGGAAATGTGTGGCGAATTTCGGTTGAGCCAGGATCTGGATGACAGGCTAGCGAGACGAGTCTCACATCGCTTGGTGATCTTAGACTGTGTGTGTTGGACTGACGTGGACGTCAGGGCGGTGAGTTTCACCGAGTCGATCTAGATGATTTGCCGGATGACAAAGTTAGCGAGACGAGTCTCACATCGCCTGGTGATCTTAGCCTGTGTGTGTTAGACTGACGAGAACGTCAGGGCCTTAACGAGGAAAGTCTGTGACACCCACCCAATATGCCATTTTGCCCTTTCAAATATACCATTCCACTATTACTATATATCTTTCTTATTTGCCCTTAAAGTTAGGGACTCAAAAAGTATTTTGACTTTTGGTCTTTTCTAATATACCCTTTTACCATCACCAGCATTTTTTATTTACCTTTAAGTTAAAGGCAAAATTGACATTTTAATGTTTTTTAACTGTGATAAATATTTAACTCACGTTTGACCCAAGTTAACTTAACAGGAGATAACTGCAGGAGTATTTTACAATAACGATGGAACATATGAAGGTATTTTAGAAAGAAAAAAAAAGTATGGGTAAATCAAATATTTTCAAACGTACGAGAGGTATATAGGAAATTATCCCTTGAAATTATCTGTGCATCATATTAAATATTCTTTACAAGAAGTGTATATTTGTATATATACACCACATATCTAAAACCCTTCAATAGAGATTTTAAAATTAATTCATCAAATATAATTAAAATTATTAAATTTTGTAGATCATATATATTTAATTAAATTTTGTATTAGAATATTAATCATCTAATATAAGTTGCGGTGTATGAAGCATTAATGTACACTAGGTACATGTAATAGTTTCTCTCTTTTCAATCAATTTTAACAAAACAAAGACATTTTCATTTATTCTTCAATTTAAAAAAAGTTCTCAAACTTTAACATTTTAATTAAAGACTTTATTTAGAAAGTAACTATCGAAACTAAAAATTTTATTGAATTTTTAAATAAAATCATCAGCATAATTTAATATACAAATGTTGAAAGCTAAGAAAATATTAATAAAAAGTTATTTATTATATAATGTATAAAGGATACTTTATAGTTTTTTTTTTTTAATTATAATTTTTCAATCTTAAAATTTTAATAATTATATATCATAATAAATGTTTGAAATACTATCTATTCGTCGCGTAACAAAAGCCCTATATATACTGGTAAAAATTTCTTTGTTCATCTAACTTATATCATATCCCGATATATTAGTTTTGCATCGGACAATATAAAAGAGTACGAGGGAATTCGAATACATTAGAATTAATAATTGAACTTGATTATTTTGAATTCTAAACATAGTAGTGCTTATAGGATGAGTCGTTACTGTAACATATCGAACTTCTAAAGTCTTGAAGTTATGAGGTATGTTGGCTTAGAGAGCCTTTGAAATGGTTCCGGTGAATCCGGAAGCTTTCGGATGTTTTAAGTGCATGAGGCACGAAAACGGGACCCGATAGGCTAAGTTGGGCCGTGAGCTAAATTCGACATTAGCGCGGATGAAGTGATGATGTGGACATGATCTAAATCATGTGTGGAGAGTCTCGGCGCGATTTCAAGTGAATCGGAGACCCGCAAGCCAAAAGTGAGTTGAAACAGAGTTGATATGGATGAAGCTGAAGAAAATGGCTAAGTCCTGGAGTTTGGCTGGGAGATCCCTGTGGGGACCGGTCTACACAGGTAGAAGAGACCAGTTCCCATAGGTGTCCCGCGAGAGCAAGCTCTCGGGGACCGGTCTTGAGAGGAGAGACCGGTCTTCGAGGGACCGGTCTCCCGGAGAGGGACCGGTTCCCATACGCGAAATGTGGAGCTGAGCTCTCGGGGACTGGTCTCTGGCTGGGAGACCGATCTCGGAGCCCGAAAACTGCCCCGCCTGGGCAGTGCACAGGATGGATAGTTGAGGGGCTAGTTGGCATTTTGTGCAGGGTGTTAAGTGTAAAGAGGGGTTGAACACCTCCTCTCCCTCACTCCCTCACAGATTCTCTCTCCCTCTCCCTCTCCCTCTCTCTGTCGACCAAAAGAAAGGAAAGGAGAAAGAAGGGAAAAGAGAAGAGAAGAAAGAAGGAAGAGAAAATATAGGAGAAGTGGAAGAAGATCAAAGAGGAGATCATCATCCCCATATTCTTCTTCTCCCTTGTGCATGGAGAACTTTTGAGAGGTAAGCTTCTAAGCTCTCTCTCATGGTAGATTCATGGGAATGGGTTTCTAAACCTTAGATCTACGGTTTTGATCTCCTTATGAGTATAGAAACCCTGTAATAGCCGAAGAAGACATGAAAGTCATGTTTTCTTCGTAGGGCTCTAATGGTGGATTTCTAGGATTTGTTCTAAACACCCTAAGAATGGCTCTAAGGCTTCTAGATGAGTTTCTAGATGTTGAACAAGCTCTCTTTTGCTTGTTCTAGATATCGAAATGGTGGGTTTTGCATAGATACAAACCTAGGGTTCAAAATGGGATTTTTGGAAATAGATGAGATTGATCTCATTTGACCCGATGTAAACCTAATTGAGGGTCTAACTAACGCGTTGGCGCGCTCATTTCGGAGATCCGACGAGCGAGTGCAAAGTTATTAATAAAATAATGTATTCTTAACAAATAGCCGCTGCACGCGAAATAGAAGCCAAAATTCGTGAGATCGGATCCGGGGCATCGTAAAGCTGTGGAATAACGGGGGAAACCTTCGGATCGCGATTCGGTGGCCGTTCGGGTGGTCGCGCAAGAGTTCGGGCCAAACCGGGTCACGAGTGCCACGGACGGCCGATTGCAAGTGTCGACGAGCAATCGGGGAGCAAAGCTAAGGTGGGGTTGTGTTTACAGAAGCTACTAGGTCGCCTGTATGTCTAAGAGTGACGTAGTTTCATGTTGATACATATAAATGACATATGATGCATGTGTAGAAATGCATGTTAAAAACATAATGTTAAATACTAAGTAGAATGCATGATTATAGCATGACATGTGTACAATGCTAGAATATGAAATGTGGTAAGAATACATGCTTAGCATAATGAGTAGAGAACTTGATAGTAGAATACTCGATTGGACATAAATGTACATATAGATTGTAGTAAACATAGGTTGTAGTAAACCTAGAGTCATATGAATCTAGGTGAGTGGCATCGAACCTAGTGTCAAATACATAGGTTGGTTGAGAATGATTACGGAGCTAGTGTCAGTAAATATAGGTCGGATCAGGGTGACGTTAAACCTAATGTAGAGAATATAGGTTGTGGACGTTGAACCTAGAGTTAAGTCAACCCAGATTATGTCATCAGAAAAAATGAACCTAGAGTCAAATAGACCTAGGATGTAAAGAACAATGGACCAAGTGGGTCGATTCTTGAGGGTTAAGACCAAACCCTAAGCAAAGTGGAACGGATTCCGGAATCCCGAGAATTGGACACCGAGACGGGTGTTGGGCATGTGTGACGATTTCGCCGTCCAGGACTATACCACTGACGTGATGTGTGCGACGATTTCGCCGCCGGGTGGGTGAGCCGAGTTGAGTTCTATACCGGTTAAGCCGAGTTAAGGATCAGATCCCTAGGATTGACTGAAACCATTGCTGGGTAAGTATGATACGTGCGCCGTTAGGTGGCTGAGACATGACTTGAACCATTGTTGGGTGAGGTGCGACTAGTTCGTCGCTAGATGGTTAGATCATGACTTGAGTCCTCGCTGGATAAGTATGCCGCGTTCGCCACAAGAATGGCTATGTCAAGTGACTCGAGCCGTGTTCAGCGTGTGCGACGATTTCGCCGATAAGAGGCTGAGTCACAGGGAGCGGTAGGCTGTCGACAGCTGAGATGCTTGTGAGACGTCAATCATCTTGAGCTAGATGGTGCGTGGATTATCGGCAATTGATTGACTCAAGACCGAGTCGGGTGGTATAGTGAGCTGGGGTGGAGGTGACCTTAGACGTGATTGCTAAATAGCATAAGTGCCCAAGAGTAAAAAGTTTAGCTAACTTGATAAATAGCTAATAATAGAGTGAAATGGCTAAAATAGAGAATAGCTAAAGAATAAAGATCAAATGTCAATGACATAGAATGACTAAGTGCCAAAATAAAAGGAAAAGCTAAGAGCTAATTGATAGTTGCATATTACATATTGTGAGGCATACTTTCCTGTTAGTTGCATAATAATATCGTTTATATATTAGTAGATATAGATATTTTTGGACTAACATGTTTGCAGTGCCTCCTTTGACCTATTGGTCGAGCTTTTTCCTTGGATGGTCATACCCAGTGGGAACCATGGAGTTGGTTCTCATCCCACGTTGTTTTGGGGTGTTTTCCAAGCACACACGTGAGCGGCGCAGCAGCAGCAGCGCGAGGCAAAGGCGTAACTCCATAGATAGCGCCCTATTCAAAGACTGGAGATAGCAGTACCCCGAGTCAGCATAGCCTACGGGTAGAGAAAATAAAAGAACAAGATGTAATAAACAATGTATATAATAACTAGATTGTAGTAGGAAGTTGAATGTAAGTGTAAAAGTTAAATTTGGGTTGAATGCTTGTAATAGCAAGTAGTTATATTATGTTTTTGATACTTCCGTATGTAATCTTGTTGGAAATATGTTCCTGTTTGGAATCCTTGTAATTATATTGATTGCGACGCCTTGACGCCTTATGAAAACTCGTCCGTTCTGTCATGCAGTGTGCAACCGACTAAACAGTGCTCGAGGCGTGACAGTCACTGTTGGTATCAGAATCAATTCATTAGTTTGAAAGTGACACTCTACGCTTACTCGGTCCAAATAAGACATTAGTAGATAAGAATAATAACGAAACATCTATTCTACCATTAGACCTGGCAAACAGGCGGGTTGGGTAATCCACGGGCGGGTCATTGTACCCGCGGATTACTTGGGCATGGATAAAATTTACCCGCATATTTTTTGGTAGCCAAACCCGCTTGCGAGTGGGCGAGTGGGTATGCAGGTTACCCGCAATTTTTTTTTTCTCTTATATTTTTGAAATGCAAAATACAAATATATTAGTTTTATAAATATAACATAACTCATTACTTAAAAATATCATAACATACAATAAAAATATTTAAAGGCTTAGAGCTTAAAAATTTTGTAATATAAAAGACGCGATAAGAAATTAGAGTTAGAATTTTTAGGATATATATATATATATATATATATATATATATATATATATATATATATATATATATATATATATATATATATATATATATATATATATATATATATATATATATATATATAAAGAAATTATATTTTGTAATTAAAAAATATATGTGCGGGTACCCGTGGGTACCCGCAGATTATCCAAAATGCCCACTGTTTAATAGGTACCTACCTGTTTTATTCATCATTTTTTAGGTAGAAAAAGTTGGTACCCATACCGCAAATTTACGGGTAACCCGCGGCACCCGTGCAGACCTAGCAAACGGGCAAGTGATTCGGTAACCCGCAGCGGGTTATTGTAGCCATGGGTTACTTGGGCATGGGTAAACTTTATCCATAAATTTTTGGGCGATCAATATCTTTACCCATACACCGCCCGCGCGGTGGCAGGGGTATGCGGGTTACCCGCAAATTTTTTCTTCTTCTTATATTTTTTAAATGCAAAACACATATATATAAGTTTTAAAACCGTAATATAACTTATTGTTTAAAATACCATAACATATAATAAAAATATTTAAAGTCTTAAAGAAAATATATTTCATAATATAAAAGACACGCAATAAGAAATTAAGATTATAATTTTTAGGATGACTAAATAAAAAATAAATATTAATTAAGAAAATATATTTTATAACTAAAAAATATATGTGCGAGTACTTGTGGGTATCCACGGGTTACCCAAAATGCCCACTGTTTAATGGGTACCAACTCGTTTTACATATAATTTTTTGGGTTGGAAAAGTTGGTATCCATATCCGCAGGTACCCACAGGTTTGGGTCAAGATTGCCAGGTCTACCCGCGGATATGGATCGAGATTGGCAGGTCTATCTACTATACAAATGTAAGAAAGAAAAATGCAATTATTATGCCTCGAGTATATCTATACATATACCTATACATTATTTCTCTTAATCTTGCCACGTGGCGGCATGGCATTTTTTTGGGTTGAACCGGACCGAAATAACATTTCTTTGGTTGACCCGAACCGGATTTATTGAATATGGGCACAAATCCGAACCGGCTCAAGTACTTTATATGTTTCCTTCTTTCTTTACTTAAAACAATGCCAACCTAAACAAACTCAAATTTTTTCTCTTTTTTTTTTGCTTAAACCGAACCAATTCTCTCTTTTTGCTTGAATCATTAGAACCAGACCAATCAAACCAAATCAATTGATCCGTATATTTTTATCTTTGAACCGAATTTTTCTTTTAATTATTTGAACCGAATTAACCAATGCTTAAACCTCACTAGCTACCATATGACTCTTCTTCTTCCCTCCACTAAACTTTCAATGTACATTTTAACGGTTGCACTAACAAAACTTTCAATTAATGTATTTAAATGGTTCCACTAACAAAATTTTCAATTAATATATTTAAATGATCCCACTATCATATATCATTCTAGCGTTTTTATCTAAAATTATTTATTATGACCATTTCCATTCCCTCCACTATACTTTCAATTAATTCAAACGATTCCACTACCAAACTTTCAATTAGTATGCTTAAATGATCTCACTACCATCTTACAATCCTAACCTCTCTATCTCCAATTATCCATTTTCATTTCCTCCACAAGACTTTTAATTTTTTATCTCAAATCTATTCATCAATTCTCTATATCTCATCTTTTACTATACATCATCACCTCCTTCCCTCGCTCCCTCCTTGTCTCTCACTAATGTATGCCGACTTCTCCTTTCCGCCATGACGTTTGGTGGATATATCAAGTGAGATACGCAAGAAAATGTTTAATATTTTTTTATTATTAATTATTATTATAATTTCTATCCGCTGCCAAGCGCGGGCCCCTTTACTAGCTTGTATATACAATATGCCACAATGCTACTCCATATCCATGATTTATATGTTTATCAAAAACTATATATATCTTACAACTAACCAAACTAATTTATTATTGTAAAAATTATATATAATATAATATCTAAATCTGTAAAAATCAAAAATTTAATTAAATTTTGAAATCTACTTATCGTAAACTAACTTAAATTAATCAAGTTGAAAGATTGGATACTAAAATTAAAATTTTAAAAAGTTTAGTAGTCAATTAAAATAAACTATATATAATTCATGAAAATTTTATACATATTTACCGACTTAATTTATTTTTTATTACTTTTTAAATAAACTATCACTCATCATTTAATGCCTAAGCTAACCGATTGGGACGATAAAATAATAAAATTATATAAAACCCTTGTACTAGATATTAAATTATATAACATTTCTATAAAAAAAATAAAATAATAACAAAACTATTGAATAAGGATTTAGTCTTAATATTATTATTATTATTATTATTTTGTATATTATATTTAAGTTAAATCTCAAAATTCTCTCCTGTTTGTCGCGCAGAAAAAACAAAGAAAAATAAAAAAAATAAAAAAGAAAAGAAAGAAGGTAGTAGACAAATAAGAGGCCGGAATTTTGGCCACAAGACATGCAGTCACATGGGAAGGACAGAAAGTCTTTCGCAAAGAAACATTATTATTGTCGGCAATAGCTAGCCAGACGGCACTAGATGAGGGATGGGGTCGACATCAATCATAAATAATGAACGGTTGAGGAGGTACGTGGTCCGAATTAACAAATTGATGATAACAAAACAATCAATAAATAGTTAAAATATTTTTTTATTTTTTCATTGGGTTAAATTACAGAAATATTTTTATAAATATTCCGTTCTTTTCATCTTTCCTTCCTAATTTTCATAATCCTATATATATTTTATTCTCTCAATATTTTAAATTATTACATTTAGTCCTCCCCTGTCGGTATTCTATTACTATTCTCGTTAATTTTTTATAATTTATATCGAAAATATCTTTAAAAATTACAAAACTAAAATAAAATTTTAATTTTTTATAAAAGAGGAAGGACAATTTGAAAATTTTACCCTTTCCAATAACGTCGTATCCTCATAAAAATACTCTGAAGTTTTAAGAAAATAAAATATAAACTTTTTAAAATCAGAAAGAAAAAATAAAAAAAATAAATATATACAAAGAGTAGAGATGTCAACGGTCGGATTCGGGGCGGATTTAAAAAATCCGAACCCGAACCCGACTCCAAACCCGAGATCCGAACCCGAACCCGACGGATTTTAAAAATCCGTATCCAAACCCGAACCCGACTAAAAATCCGAAACCCGAACCCAAAAATTTGAACCCGAAATAATTATTTTTAAAATACAAATTCAAATATAACATCAAATTTTTATATATATTATATATAATACAAAATAAATTCGAGTTTGGGTCGGGTTCGGTCGGATTCGGGTTCGGATCGGGTACAATCAAAATCCATATTCAAATTCATATCCGTCGGGTTTTTATTTTTGATATTCATATCCATATCCATATCCATCGGATATATCCGTTTTATTCTTCGAGTTCGGATAAAATTTCGGTATCCATACCCATTGACATCCCTAACAAAAAGTTTTATGTAATTTAGCTGTTTTTTTTTTTTATCATTGCTTCTATTTTACGGGCCCGTATTTCTCGCCGGAGATTCAATTCCCCCAAATCCAACGCACATCATAAAAATATTGGATATTAGATTCTAACATTTCTTTCTTTTTTTTTTAATGAAAATAAACAAAAAGTAGTCTACGATAAATGGTCTCTGGTATGTGCCAGTGCCACAAACAATTCAATGATAAATGGAAGAATGAGGGATGAAATCAATTATTCTGTAATAAAAGTTGAGGTAAATCTTTCGTTTAATGCATATATATATATAAAATATAATATATACATATATGTTTAATTAGATTATAAATGTCAAGTAACTCTAAGCCTCGTGTGATTTCAAGATTGTTACGTGTACGTGTCTCAAGAAGCGACTGTTTTTTTCATTCTACCTAAATTTTGTTGATTTATTTATTTAGTTAAATTAGAATTGTTCAAATTTTATTGGATCTTATATTTTCCGTTGTTCTGTGATTTACTCTCTAATACAGTTATATTCCTTAATTATTTGGTGCATTGATGTGCCAGATAAGAGAAAGCGCGAAATATATATATCTCAGAGTAGATGATTTTCTAGATATGCATTCTTTTTGGACTTCAGTTCAATTATACATAAAAAAAGCTTTCACTCCATCTTCGCCTGTGAAAGCTAGAATAGTGGCTGAACTATATATGCAAACTATTTGTGGTATTCTCAATTTTAATTTTTCTTTTTGATATTGTCACATAATTCGGGATAGACTTTTCGTTGTTCGTCATAACAGAATTAGAATCTCCCGAACTGATACCATATTAAACCATTGATTAATCGATAAATTAAAAATTACTAGAAACTAATATTACAACCCAATTTTCATCCGATGTGGGACTATTGGGATGTCACTGACTCCCCTCGTTCCCCGTTAAGGACACATGTTCAGCTGGTGAACCGGCTCTGATACCAAATGTAACGACCCAGCCTACTAACAACAATAACTCGTTGGGCCTAACCACCGGCCCAAAATACTTAAGCCCAGTTATTATTATTTGTGTCTAAGTCTCTTAAAAATTCAATAACAACTCCATTCTCATCCGATATGGGATTATTGGGGTGTTACAAAAACACTACAATAATAGTTATCATATTAATCCATACACAAATTTTAATTACATAGACTTCAGTCAGCACCCACACGATAAAATAAGCCGAGAAAGCAATGTCGTCATAGTAGAGTAAAATGAGGAAGCAATGTTGGAAGAGTAGTGTTTAGCAACTTCTTTGATGGGGGTTCCACATTAAGTAAAAAGTAGGGAGGAGGCCAGTAGGATTGAAAGAGATTATTCTAATTAAGTTGATCAACTGTTTATTTGCATCCAATATAATTAATATATCGAACTTACTATTTTTCTAGCAACCTTGAGTTCTTGAAATAGTCAATTAACTGTTCACACTTGACTCATCGTCCTGTAATGTGAATGGTCACAAGCATTTAATTTGCATCTTAGCTTGAACTCTGAAATAGTTATCCCACATTTGCGCTAAGTCTATTTAAAACGAAATAAACTAAGGAGGTGAGTTGCACATGTGATCTATCTCTCAAAAAAAAAAAAAAAAAAAAAAAAAACTATTACACTTTGGCCCGTTTGGTATTGAGAACCGCCTAATACTGATAGGTAAAATTGAGTTGGAGTCTAAAAAAAATTTATCATACTTTTTTGATTGTGATACGGACAACGTGATATTATTTACAGAAACAAACAAAATATATTCCTATTATGCCTTTCCGCCGCAATCTCTCAGCAATGTTTTACCTTTAATTTAAATCTGTATCCGACGTGTATCAAAAGGTACGTCTTGAATCTACACCGTGAGAGGAAACTTTGAATGTAATATATTAAAAAATACAGTTGAGCTTTCGAATTCAGGATCTACGTGCCACTACCCAGTTATTTTTGATGATAGGATTAGCAAATCGATTATCCAAATTGTCAAAGCCAGCCATAACTTAAATCATCTGAAATTTCTAAAATTAAAACTTTGAACGTTTTCAATATCATCAACCTAATTACAAGTATATATATGCAGGTAAAATACTCACAATTCGTTGAATTTTTATTAAAAATTTTATTACAATTTCGATTAAGATTACAGGCTTGATTATGAATTGAAGAATTCTGTCTTAATTACTTTTTCGGAAACATTCAATTTCGGTTGTTCATTAATTTTGTGACTGCATATATAAGACAATAAAAACCAACTTTAAAAAATAGCTTTTAAAAAAACCGGATAAGTACCTAATTATCAAAAAGGATTTACTGCTATTAATTAATATAATACAATAACTCCTATATATGGCTGAGCATGTTTATATATAATAACTTAATTATTTTATGTTATATAACATGAGGTCGAAAAACTAAATAAATATTTATTCTTGACCAATTAATAATAATTTAAGCAAAGAAAAATAAAAGAAGATATAAAATAAAACTAAACAAAGAGAAACAAAATAAATATAAAGTACTTATAAAGAGAGTTGATAATTATTTCGAGGAGAATTGCGAACGAAAAATGTGAAACATACCTTAATTGCAGAAAAAAAAAAAATCTGTCATTTCCATGTAAAAATAATGTCATATTTTAAAAACTTTTAAAATCATTGTCAAAATCCAGTCCCAAACTGATAGTATTCATAACTGAAATCTAATTCAAATATATAGATTAATCTTACTTAAAACGCACTGTTATATTATTTTTCTATATCTCTATTGTCACGATCCAAGCCCTCTCGCTTCGATCTACCTCCATAAGAATTAATCAAATTAATTTAAATTTTAAACTTATAAAAATATTAAGCTTTTAGAAAACAACGATCGAGGGGGTACTACACTAGCATGTAAAGGGTAATGCAGAGTGGCACGGTAGAAAAAGCATAAAGCATATATAGCGTAGATCTACCAAAGATAGATATACGGTAGATTAGTATGTATATATAAGAGTCCGGCTACTATACTATTATGAGTACGATCACCCTCCCTCGTATTCATAAGTTGTTTTCGATGATAGAGCATTCGAATCGACGATCCACACCGTTAGATGTTATCTAGAGCATTTGAAACATCTAGAAATCAAATTTCATAATTTTTTGACATCATTTAATTACCTTACAATCAAAAGCTCACAAAATTGACAATTTTTAACGGCCGGTATAGAATACTTGCTATTTTAACGGTGCAAAAGAATTCAAATAGGTTGAATTTTTGATAGAAAATTCTATTCACTACCTAGAAAAAGATCAATAACTCCGATCTTAAATTAAAGGATCCGATCATCCATTTTTAAGACATCGTTCGATTTTGACCGTTCATTTTATACCCGCTTGATGGACTTTATTATGATTTCGAAAAATTATGAAATTTATTTTCTAGAAGTTTCAAATAACCTAGATCATGTTTAACTGAGGATCGTCGATTCTAAGTTCTATCATCGAAACCAACTTATGAGTACAAAGGACCCACTACTCATAATAAGATAAGAAATTTCTACTCGTATACATAAATACACTCCGATCGAACTATTTAGGGGCAATTTCATGGATACCCCTCTCAAAATCTAAAATATCGCCCCCATAAAATTTAAAATATCACCTATATCCCTGTAAATGCAAAAAATTATCATCAATACCCCTACTGTTAGGTCTGTTAGCTTTACCATAGTTATTAAACGGTTAAAAATGGGTTAACTTTTAAAATTACTTATTTACCCTCAAGTTTCTTAAGTAAAAATGTATGGAGCCCCTTAACTATATGCCTTTTGGAAACAGCTCCCTCAACTTTCATTTTTTTAGTTGATATCCCATTAATTTTTAGTTTTTTAAAAAATTAACTAATTTGTGTACGAAAAAAAAAGAGAATTTTTTAGTTTTTTGATAATTTCACCAAAGCTAGTGACTCTATTTATATTTTATCAAATAAATAATTATATATAAAAATTTAAATGAAAATAATGTTAAGGAATTATCCGATCTTTCTTTAATCTTGAAAGTTTTAAAATTTTTTTTAATCAAAATTATTCTCAATAATTTTAACTGCATTAAATGCGTTAAAAAATTAAAATATAATATATTTTAGCTTTCAAACAAAACTCTCTTTTTGTTTCAATCGACACAACAATGCATACACATAGTTATGTAATTTACTTTTGCTTAAATAGGAAAAAAATAAAATCTATAATTTATTTCAAAATTACTATTACTAATTAGGAATATAAATTGATAAAGATATACAAGTTTATCTTAACTCGATTTAAATGGGATCAGTTTAATCAATGCTGCATAGGAATATTTTCAGTTATAGATATCAAAAAATAAAATCTCATCGTATGTCAATTCGCTTATGCATGCGTTTGGTCTATATTTAAACTGAAGCTGAACGGAAATCAGAAAACAAAAGCAAAACCAAAATCAGATAAAAACATACTATATATATAATATATTTTTTATATATTTTTTAATAATTAATATATATTAATTAATTATTTAATTTAATATGTATATATATTAAATATTCATAGATTTATAATAAATTGTCTTGAAATATTTAGTAGTATTTCTACTATTAATAAGAGATAAAGGGTAAAAATGATATTTTGAAAATTTAACTCCGTTTCACGTGGGACTTAACAGATCTAAACTAATGGAGAGTATTTATGATAATTTTTAACATTTGGGAGGGTATCTATGATATTATCGATTTTAGAAGGGTATTGATGAAATTAATGGTTTCTAGAAGGGCATGTATGAAATTATTCCAACTATTTATTAATGCTAAAGTGCGCCAGATCTGATATCTGTATTCTCAGGATCCTCTATCCAATCTTGTATCTAAAACCAAAATTTCGGCGCAGGTATCGGGGATTAGGGTACTATTTCAAAGAGTGAATAGTTAACTAATCGCATAAATAATTAATAATGAGATTGCATACTATCTTCCCAATATTCTGAAGAAATCGAGCAAAATACGACCATGTGACTAATGCGGTAAGAAAGATACGACAAGTGGGTACCATCACTATATCTGTAACGCCCCAACTTCCCAGGGGGTCACCCATCCTAGGACTATTTCCGTCCTCATATATAGGACTATCTGGGGTCTCACAATCTTCCTTCCTTTAAGCCCTGACGTCCTCATCAGGCTCAGACTCACAAGTACCAGGCGATGTGAGACTCGTCTCGCTAGCCCGTCATCCAAACCCTAGCTCAGCCGAGACTCATCTCACACTTCCGCCTGGTAATTGGCTCTGATACCATCTGTGACGCCCCAACTTCCCAGGGGGTCACCCATCCTAGGACTATTCCCGTCCTAGCACGCTTAACTCTCTTAACCTCTTGGGCCTTGCCACCACCCAAAATGCTTAAGCTGGGTTAAGAGTTTAGCCATATTATATCTCATATATAGGACTATCTGGGGTCTCACAATATCACTCCAACATAGCTCACAATATATAATGGATTCGGTCATCCAAGCGTACGTTTGTCATTTTTACCGTCCCTATCTGGATTATACCTCTCTGCAGGTTAGATATGTATTGGACCGTTCTATCTAGTGTATATTGTTCGTAGCAACTAATTTGAATCGAGTGTCGCCAATCATAATATCCCCTCACATTAGTTGTACGGTAGCCTCTCGGCATCTCACTCATACTAGGCCTACTAAATTCGACGTACATCGACTCACGAGTATCCTACTCTGGATCTCAATTCTAAAGACAAGAATAACTATCTGATCGCAAATAAACAGGGGATTGATTTTCCCAGGTCCGGACATCCACAAATATCTTATATATCTCAAGTGTCGAGTCGTCAACTTGCTCCATAGTATTTTGAGCCTCTGCCCAGCACATAATATCAGAAATATCTGCCCGGAGCCACAATATCGTAGTTTGTTGCCCCGTCTACGTAATATGCTCAGCATCGCACATGACTTAATCCGTACTTTGACAATTTAGTCAGAGTTTTGTACATTACATTCTCTATATAACCTTGGCTCAACTGAGAGTCATTTTACACTTTCAACTGGTGATTGTCTCTAATATCAACTGTGATATGTCGCTTCCTATGGAGGTCACCCTTCTTAGAACTACTCTAGTCCTAAACTCGCTCAACCCTTTTGACCGCTTGAGTTTAACCACTGTCCAAAATATTATGACTGGGTTAAGAGGTTTATCCCGACTATACCTTATATATAGAACTATTCCAAGTCTAAAGGGTGTCACAGAATCTTAACTAAGAGACCACAAGAATTTCAAGTGGTTGACTCACAGTTTCTTTTGGGAATAATGTTGTTTTACTATATCTACCCATACAGTTGGGTGCTTCTTGTCACCAAGTCGACTACTATTATCGATAGCTTATGGTTCAGCAAGTAGTCTCTTCGATCGACTGCATGTGTACGTTCAGTTGACTTGTTCACTACCCAAAATCGCATAAATAAGTCCAAATTACATCATAAAACTGCCAAATGCCAAATGGTAAACGATATACCAACAAGGGAAGGAGAAGGGGAAGACGGAAGGGAAGGGAAGGGAAGACGGCTTACGATGCACTAGTGAACAAGAAAGGCAAGGGAATGTCACGCCTCGGATTACTCGTTTTCCCGGCACGCCAAGCACCCGCCGTATACAAGGAGTTTCTCCGTATACGAAGCGATAGTCGCAAAGAAACATACAATACTACAACCGTAGTATAGAGCTCCAAGAAAACTACATCTAGAAAGAACATATAAGTCCACTATACATACATTTTCCAATATACAAAAACTCGCTAAGCGAGATACAACATGGTATGTATACGAACCCAAAAACTACAACTACCTGTAGCTGGTACACCACTAGCTCTCGCTCGTCTAGTAGGGTTCTAACTCGCTCTTGCTACGATCACGATCAACAGCAACCGAAGACGACGGCTCTGCAAAACGAAAAGGAATAACAGGGCGTGAGAACTACTGTAAAAATAGGTGGTCCTCAGTGGGTGCCGCCCTCAACATCATCGGTCCACCCACTAAGTCTACAGGGGTAAGTAAGGATAGTAGGATAAGCTGGAATAAATCTACAGCTAAATGTCACTATACTATTATACTCCAACACTAACCATTTGTGTCAATCCTGACCCAATCTCACCAGGGACTGTGAACACACCCGTCCCGCCTGTTGGAGCAAACCCGTATACAAAACCATGAGTAGCGGGTAAAGAAAACTCTCTAGGGACTGTGCAGACACCCGTCCCGCCTAGTTAGGTGACGTCGTAGCTCAAGAGTAACCGGTGGAGAAAACTCTCTAGAGACTGTGAATACACCCGTCTCGCCTAACTAGGCTACACCGTATTTCAAGAGTAACTGGCGGAGAAAACTCTCTAAAGACAGTGAATACACCCGTCTCGCTTAACTAGGCTACACTGTATCTCAAGAGTATTCGGTTCCAGTAAAAAGGTCCAACAGGACGGCTAAGACTCCACTCACGTCACAACCTTACTGAAGGTAGAGTAAAGGGATCACTAACTATCTCACCCGGGTTACCCAAACGGACCCACCCTGCCTGTATCAGCTACGCCATACACCACCCCGAAGGTGGCCGGCTAAAAAACTATTCCAAACAGAAATTGCGACCTCATCGTAATGAAATCTCATTCCGGAATGGCATTCGCAGGGCGCGACTCACACGAGTTTAATTTACAAGTGCCTCTGCCATGTTCATTCTAGTTCTCACAGACTAAAGTCAAGGTAACTGGATCCAACTGGTCTAACAACTAACAAGTCACGTGCCCTCGGCACAATCTGATGCAAAACAGAAATCTGGGTCCACCGTCAACCCTGACGACGCCCGACAAATCGAAATAATCTAGACAACTCGTAAAATAAGCATACGGCATCTCAAAGACGAGTGTAAATGCATTCTAAACTACCCCGAGTATCCACCGCGATGAAACTGCGATGATACAATCGAACCACGGCTCCTAGAGCTAAGCCTGTAGTAGAAGCATATGACAGATTATAATCGCAGTTTTCTCCTAAGTCAAGGTTCAAGTCCAAAATGTATAATTTACTTAATTTATTACTACATGCACCGAATTCATATTTGCAATTAACATGATGATCCATGAATTCGAGCTAAAGTAGACTATAAAAAGGCTGAATTTTACACATGTTGACTACTATGCACCTAGGAGTATAAGCCGAAGATTAACCCACCTTTATAGAAATTTTCTGGCAGCAAGAGGGGTCTCGAACCATTGTTAACCCCGACTAGATCAACCGAAATCCTCCAAGGCCAGCAATCGAGCAATCTCCAAGCTCTACACATGAAGTTAGCATTCCAATTTGGTTAAATTAAGCTTAAGTGCTGAATTAATGCTGTGAGGATATCGAAAATAATTACCAACCGTCCCAAGAGCAAGTGGCAAAGGGCTTGGTGGTTGGTACCCGTGACCCAAGTTCGAATCCTAGTTGATTCACATTTCTAGCTAAGTTTATTTCTAAATGAAATAAACGAAGCGGGTAGCGTGCTACCTATCTCTCAAAAAAAAGATATTGAAAATAATTGAAATGTAATTTATAAATACTTTATGTGGTATAGATCATGTTCAACGGTGCCGATCGTCGATTTGGATGCTCCATCATCGAAAACAAACGGGTGGCAAAAGTCTTTTGCTATCGATAGCATTCTAGCTCAACTCTCTCTTCTCTCTTCTCTTCTCTCTCTCTCTCTCTCTATATATATATATATATATATAGAGAGAGAGAGAAAGAGAGAGAGAGAGTCATTACTATGCTATTAATAGCTAGAAACACTTGGTGCTACTAAGTTTCCTACCGTTAGATCTATCATTTTGATCATTTTCACCCGTTAGATCATACTATTCAACCAACCACCCACTTAACCCTGTGGGCCCACATCATCGTAACCACACATATACATCTCTTAATCCAATATATATATATATTAGCACCAATGATATATACTATTAATAGCATAGTAGCCTAGTTCATATATATATATATATATATATAATTGAGCTCCTATGCTTTTAAAAGCAAGTCTTTAGTGGATTAAGTTTTTAGCCCTTATTAATAGATATTAGATGATGTGGGCCCCTTTGGGTTAAGTGGGTTGGTCGAATAGTATAATCTAACGGATGAAAATGATCCAAGTCCTAAATCTAACGGTAAAAAATTCACAAGCTAAAGTCTTGGTGCTTTTACAAGCACCATACTTTATATATATATATATATATATATATATATATATATATATATATATATATATATATATATATATATATATATATATAGTTTAGAATACTATTAATAGCACCATTGGGATGGTGCTATTGATGTTTTAGCCATTGGATGGAGAGATGTGAGGTTGAGATGATGGTGGTAGGTGGTTGTAGGTAGAATAGTATTTAATCCAAGTGGCTATTAATAATCAAGGAGTAGATCCATTGGCTAAAAACCTAATAGCACCATGGGGCTAATACTTCTAAAAGTATTCTAGCTCAATTATATATATATATATATATATATATATATGTAGAGTCCTATCTATACTTTTATGAGTATTAGCCCCCTTATACTCATAAGTTTTTAGCCCTCGATTTATTCCTTTGATTATTTTCATCCGTTAGATCATACTATTCAACCAACTACCCACTCAACCCTAAGGAACCACTATCATTCTAAGTGAGGACCACCATCATCCTAACCACACATCCCATCAATTAACGGTGTAAAAGCATTCAAATCGGATGAAATTTTGATACAAAATTCTTTATACTATCTACAACAAGATCAATATTTACGATCGAAAATTTTAGTACTATATCACCACATTTTATAGAATTTTTATTTTCAAATTCGTTAAAAATTATTGATTTTGAATCCTTTCGATTGGTAGGTAAATGATACCGAAAAATTACAAAAATTATTTTCTAGAAACATCAAATACGCTAGATCATGTCTAATGGAGCCGATCGTCGATTCGAAAGCTCCATCATCAAAAACGGCTTAGGAGCACGGAGGGCTCCGTGCTCCTAATAGCATACAAGACCTACTATATATATATATATATATATATATATATATATATATATATATATATATATATATATATATATATATATATAGTAGGGCTATTATATTATGAGTAGTAGAGCCCCACTACTCATAAGTTGTTTTCGATGATAGAGCTTAGAATCGACGATCCAATTGCTAAATATGATCTAGAGTATTAAAAACTTTTAGAAAATAAATTTCGTAATTTTTCAAATCATTTACCTTACGATCAAAAGCTCACAAAATTGACAATTTTTAACTAGATATGGGATACTTGGTAGTTTAACGGTGTAAAAGAATTGAAATAGGTTGAATATTTGATAGAAAATTCTATTCACTACCTAGATAAAGATCAATAACTCCGATCTTAAATTGAAGGATCCGATCATCTATTTTTAGGACATCGTTCGATTTCGGCCGTTCATTTTATGCCCATTTGATGGACTTTATTATGATTTTGGAAAATTACGAAATTTATTTTCTATAAATTTTAAATACTCTAGATCATATTTAACGGATCGTCGATCTAAGCTCTATCATCAAAACAACTTATGAGTAGTAGAGCTCTACTACTCATAATAAGATAAGAAATTTACTCTATATATATATATATATATATATATATATATAGAGAGAGAGAGAGAGAGAGAGAGAGAGAGAGAGAGAGAGAGAGAGAGAGAGAGTTCTACCGCTATATATGCTATCAATAAGACGAAGACTCTGCTACCATGTTTTCCGTCGTTAGATCCACCACTTTGATGATTTTCATCCATTAGATCATACTATTCAACCAACCACTCACTTAACCCTAATAAGGGGCCCACATCATCCTAACCGTACATTTCTCAATCCAATGGCTAAAAACTTAAGAAAGATCAATGACTTTGCTATTAATAAGATAAGAACATTGTCATTATCGGTCTATTAATAACATAGTAATCTAGTTATATATGAGTAGAGTTAATTAAATTACTGTCAACAGCACCAATGGGTAGCCGTGAGTATAAGCCCGTGAACGCGGCTGATTTCTGCCGCGTGACCGGACAGTACATTAATTAACGCCTATTTATTCACCCCGCAACCACCCACTACCCCCATAAACCAAAGAAACCAACAACCCCTCTCGGTCTACCTCCGTGTATTCGTCTATCTAGTCTAGACCATGACAACCTCCATCCACTCCTCTCCTCGGCGGGCACCGCTGCTGCTGCTGCTGCTGCTCGCTCTTCTTCTTCTTCTTCTGACTGCAGCAGCTTCGGCCGCTGTGCACGAGCCGAGGGTGGGGGGGCTGACGAAGATAAAGCACGTGGGGTCGAACAAGGAGGTGCAGGAGCTCGGGCGGTTCTCCGTGGGGGAGTACAACAACCGCCTGCGCGCCCGCGACGCGAAGCCGCTGGCCTTCGTGAAGGTCGTGGAGGCGCAGCAGCAGGTCGTCGAGGGCATGCAGTACTACCTCAAGATCGCCGTCGCCGCCGCCCCCGACGGCTCCCACAACTTCTACGATGCCGTCGTCTGGGACAGGCCCTGGCTCAAATCTCGCCAGCTCATGTCCTTCACTCCCTCCACTAAGTAAACATAAACATATATATATACATCAACCGTTATATATATGTATGCTTGTGCTTTGCTTAATCTGTATGGTGTGTATTTTCTACTGCTAAAGAGCGAGTTTGAGGAGTAAGAATAACTAATAATAGTTAGTAATGATAATGGTGATAATAATAATAGTTTGTATGGCGTGTTTCTTATGAAATAATAGTTTTTTTTTTCTTTAAAAAATATATATATAAAATTTGCTGTGGAGATAACAGAATCAAATTGGAGATTGGACGAGAAAAAAAAAAAAAAAAAAAAAAAAAAAAAAAAAAAAAAAAAAAGATTGTAGAAGGTGCCCTAGCTCTCTCTGTAATCTCGAGAGATCAAGAAGTTTCTGGGGAATCCCACCGATTTCCCCCAATCAGAGCCCGACAATTTTGCCTAAAAAACTGCACGGAATCCTATGGATCTACACGGAACGCTGTTTCCGAGAGAAATGCTAACACTTTATTTGTTTGTTTCTAATAAGTGTGCTTAAGCCCTTTTTTTGGCGCAAGTAGAGTGATAGGACTCAAGTTCCATCACTCTTTTATCTAATTTGTTTTTTTTTTTGAGAAATAGGTAATAATACCGCTTTATTCATTAAGAAAAATCGAGCCATAAAAAAAAAGAAGGCCTAAACGACAAATAATAAAAGTTAAAAGAGAAATACAACGCAAAATAACCGCAAAAGGAAATGAAGGTAACAGAAGCAGAAGAACGGATGGAGGGGTACAGGACAGATACAACGAGCCTTCAGAGCAACGCAAGTTACGTTATAAGTCAAAAATATAATGTAACGCAAGTTACGTTATAGCTCCACTTCATTTACTTTCGATTTTTTTTTTTTTTTTATTGTGCCGAATTCGACTTTCACCACACTCAACCTTCTCTAAAAAATTTATTAAACAGTAAAACTTAAGCTCTATTTTTTTTATAATGGATTAGAATTACCGTATTTATAACAAATTAAAATTATTTTTAAATAATAATAAAAAAATTAATTATATAATAGGTTAAATTTTATAGTGGTAAATTTATTACTATATTTAGGAGATAATGAGATTCACTTACTTACATCAAAACAAACAACGGAACTCAAAAATTAATTTTATCAGCACCAAGTTACATCAAAACAAATTAATAAAAGAAATAATTGAATTTAACTTTCACATTATACGAGTTACCCAAAACAAACAACAAAAAAATAATCACACTTCAGTAAAACTAAAACACCACTATATTTGATTTACGTTGGATCCACAAATTCGTCAATCCAAACGCCCCCTAACTTGAAAATTCATTATTACAATAAAGTTAAAGGTGAAAAGGAAAAAAAATTTATAGTTGTTTGTTTGATTGTCTCATAAATCTTCAAAACTATAATTATTTTCTTAATTTATTTGACTAAAAAACTTTACAACAACATAAGGATAAGGAGAAAAGTTTTCTCAAATGATTATTATTAATTTTTTTATAATTAGCTTCTGTAATATTGAAAATGAAGTCAATTTCAACATTTTAGAAAAGTTGAGTTATGTGCGAAATTAATCTTTAGCGGCGAATTAAACGACGGAAGTGTGGGCTTTGAAACCAACTTCGATCTACTTTAATTTGAGTACAACAAGCATGCCCTATATATGTTTTGCAGGATCATAGCCTTTATTCCAAAAATTGTAATTCTATTATCTAATATTAAAATTATTTAGATTTTAGTAATAAAAAAAATAATATCACTATAATAAAAACGGTTTATTGCGATATTTTTAAATATAGGAACATGTCAATAAAAATACTAGTAGCTAAATTACCGACACTTTTAAAAAGCGTTGCAATATGTGGGGTCGCTACGTATATAGTGACAGTTAAAAAGTGTTGCTATAACATAAAGGAATGCTGCTAATTTACCAACACTTATTTAAAAATTTAGCAACCGCCGAAATTCTATCTCGTTGGCTGCGGTGGCGGAGGAGGACGACAAAAAAGGCTTTTCGTTTAGAATTTTAGTGAATTGAATGAAAGAAGAAGGAGAGATGAGAAACAATTTTTCTTTTTTTTTTTCTCTTCTGTTTGTAATCGGGTCAAATGAGCTGGGTGTGGTGGGTTGAGTAGAATAAACTTTTATTTTTGATTGGATTGAGCTTTATATTTAGACATTAATAGATATTTTTTTTTTAAGTTTTAGTATGAATGAGACACTTGCACAAAAGTATCTCAAATATGTATCCCAATAATTTAATTCTGTTGTAGTGAATAAATTTAGTAAAGTAAAGAAATAGGGAGTCTTGAATGATAAAGTTGTAAGATTACAACCGATAAGTAATTGTAGGGTAGATTGTTACGAATCTCATCGAATTCATACTTGGAATTTCACGACAAAAAAGGAGTGATAATACTTTATTTTAACTTTAATTAACTTTAACTTTAACAGTAACTTTTTAACTTTTGACTTCCTTTAACTTAATTCTAACACTAATTATTCCTCTAACTTCCTATTAACTATTGTGGAAACAATCAAGAACTCATTGTTTTTTTTTTTTTTTTTTTTTTTTTTTCGTGTGTGGGGGATTGTTATTCTTGTAGGAAGTACAAGACTCTCAGTCGTGTCCAAGTATTCTAGGAGTTTTATTTATGATTTTTCCTTTCTTTGAAACAATCATATGAAAAATTTTGTTATTTGGTAATTGTTGCTATGAATACTGTTTATTTTTATTTTGATGAGAAGAGTGTTGTGAGTGTTCTTTTTGTAATTTTGAGTTTTATCACGAAATTACAAAATGAGCAGCCGGAGTATTGAAGGATTTATAGACAAAATATTTAACTTCAAGACTCAAATTTTTATTCCTCAAGCTCACAACTCCATATAAGATTTTACAATGCTAGTGGTGATTCGATACCGTCTTAATATCTTTACAAGTTGTTAGGATGGATTAAAACTGGATAAATTTATAAACTAAAATTTTCTTTTGTCACTGTCTGGATCTTGGAGGAGAGTTCGGATCCTATCCCCTGATAATCAAGGTTTATACTTGAGAGTCCCGACCTTTCCTCTAAGATTTGAATCCCAAACGTAAGATTCTGAAGTTTTTCTATTGAGATTCAAATCCTTGAGGAGAAGTTTGGAAGCCGAAGGGTTTTCTACGTGATACGTGGTGAAGGGATATGGACTTTTCCTCTAAGATTTGAATCCCAAACGTAAGATTCTGAAGTTTTTCTATTGAGATTCAGATCCTTGAGTAGAAGTTTGGTGGCCGAAGGGCTTTCTACGTGATGCGTGGTGAAAGGATATGGACTTGCGTTGAGAGTCCGGATATGAACTTTGGTGAAACTTGATCTTGGTATCAAGGTTCGAACCTCCAACTTATATTATTTTTTGTAAAAATCAGATTTATAATTCTAATCTATTTGTAATTGCTTACAAAGTTTATTAAATATAATGTAAAAGTCTCTCTAAAGCGTGGTTAAAAATATTTTATTCTATTTAATACATTAGAAACTTGTTGGTAACTTTCCTTCTCATATTCTACAATAAGTTTCTCTCGTATCAACTCTCGGAATCCTAAATCTTCGTGTTCATCTAAAATCGATCTAAATTTTTTTTAGGGATCTCTTCCATAGATATTTAATATTCTTGCAAGTACTAAATCACCACCAATTATACTTCTGCCTATTACTCCAAAGTGTTGGTGCGTGGATATGTTTGAAGGCCGAGAATTCGGTGGAGGCTTTGTGAACTCGAAGCAGAGTCATAATGCGGAGGTGTAGCATGATTGGTTGGAGGATTTCAATCGATCGATTCCAATAAAGAATATCTACGTGAAGTAAAATTAAGGCGTGGATTTAGTAAATCACCTTATCCTCAAGGTTTTCTTTATGGATTTTCTCATCTGATTGGTCTAATGAATTTTTACTCCTAGTTAAATATTTTTTTCATTTTAAATACTCAGGGTGCTATTTTGATTTCTGCATTTATTTTTCATTTGTCAAATTTATCGTATTTTACTGGTCTCACCTATTCACCCTTCCTTAGGGTAATCTTTTAGGCTAAATTACACTCTTATTAGTTCTCAAACCATGAGACGTAGGACACTTCAATTTTCACAACACTGCTACTTACATCTCAACATTGAGGTTATATATATGTGGTACAAATTTTATTTAACCAAGGTGTCAAGTATTTGTGCGCGATGAATACAGCCCTACTAACCAAATAGTGGTGGCGCTTCTTATCAAGAAAAATTTGTCTTGGAGCAAGTTAATCCGAACTCTATGTTATACCAAGCGCAGACCGTTACATGAGGGAAGATCTTTCATCCCCTACTCGCAATGGTGGAGGGGAGTGTTGCACTGCCACGACATTTTCAAATGCAGTGTAAGCTACGACCTAGGAGGCGGTAGAGACATCAGGTTGTGGTTAGACATGTGGATAGGAGAAACCCCCTTACGCACACTCTTTCCGAATATCTATGATCAAATCAGGCACAAGGACGTTACGGTGGTCCAATGCTGGAACCCAAACGGTTGGTGGTGGCGTTATATTTGTCGGAGAACCATGAGCCCCTCCTCAGCGGCTTGGCGTACTCAGGTCACTCTCCTCAAGGGAATGCTTCGACTCTCTCGTCCCACCAACAAGCCGAACACGACCAAATGGCGTTGGACCCCTAACCAACAATTCTCCATTAGATCACTCTATCTGTTCCTCACAGACGATGGTTTACGAAACGATGCGAGTTTTGCTATCTGGAAACTAAAAATCCCGATCAAAATTAAAGTATTCCATTGGTTGCTCTTGAGAAAGAGAATTCCGACCGCTGATCGTCTACATAAATATGGATCGATTGCGGAACAATTATGTGTGCTCTGTGCCGCCGGCCCGGAAAGCTGCAACCACCTTATGACCGCTTGTGTCTTCACTCATTTCTTACTCTTCTGCGTGGACGGCCCGAATGTCTTGCTTGAACCCTTGCCAGAGGCAAGGGCTCTGTGGTCTAGACTGCTCATTTTACCAGACGCCAAGAGAAGAACTGAAGCCTTAACTCTACTGACAGCGATTTGGTGGGTCGTCTGGACAGAGCGAAACAATTTCATTTTCTGAGCTAAACTTCCCTTCCCTCTCCGAGCTCTAGAGCGTGTCAGACTCCTGTTGTTTGACTGGAAATTGCGCACCTAGTTACTTTGCCAACGCTCTGCTTTTGTACTTTTTCGTACTTTATTTCGCTTTCGTCCCGTTTTGCTTTTGTACGTTTTACTTACTTTATTTTCGCTTTTGTCCTTCGCCCCGTCTTAAGCCCCGGCTATCTTCACTCTATAAGCCTAGTTCATTTTCATAATGAATGAAGAAGGCAGTTAGCTACCTTTCTGTCAATATATATATATATATATATATATATATATATATATATATATATATATATATATATATATATATATATATATATATATATATATATATATATATATATATATATATATAGGCCATGGCTACTATACTATTATATGAGTATTAGAGCCCTACTACTCATAAGTTGTTTTTGATCATGGAGCTTCCGAATCGATGATCCACTCCATTAAATATGATCTAGAGTATTTAAAACTTTTAGAAAATAAATTTCGTAATTTTTCGAAATCATAATAAAGTCCATCAAACGGGTATAAAATGAACGGCCGAAATCGAACGACGTCCTAAAATTAGATTATCGGATCCTTCAATTTAAGATCGGAGTTATTGATCTTTATCTAGGTAGTGAATAGAATTTTCTATCAAAAATTCAACATATTTCAATTCTTTTACACCGTTAAACTAGCAAGCATCCCATACCGCCGTTAAAAATTGTCAAATTTGTGACCTCTTGATCGTAAGGTAAATGATGTCGAAAAATTGTAAAATTTGATTTCTAGAAGTTTTAAATGTTGTAAATAACGTTTAACGGTGTAGATCGTTGATTTGGAAGCTCTATCATCGAAAACAACTTATGAGTACGAGGACGATCGTACTCATAATAGCATAGTGGACTCTCTCTCTCTCTCTCTCTCTCTCTCTCTCTCTCTCTCTCTCTCTCTCTCTATATATATATATATATATATATATATATATATATATATATATATATAGTAAATTGCACCGTTGCCCTCGAACTTTTGGCGGAGTTTCGGTTTACCCCCCAAACTCTTAAAACGGTCATTTTCCCTCCTATACTTTAATATTGCATCTTGTTGCCCCTACCGTCAGTTAGAATTAACGGAGCTGAACGGGAGTTGACGGAAGGGTTAGGTTTTGGCGGAAAAATCTACCGCCAAAATCGTCCCTTGTTCCAACCAACTCACTTTTATTCCTTAAAAACTCCTTTTTCTCCATTTCTATGCCCTCCAACTCTTCTTCTTCTAGTTTTTGCATTCCAAAACCGCCTCCCCGAATTTGAATCGATCCAAGATGTCTTAATTTGTGCGATTCACCGCAAAAACATTTCGGGATCACGAATTGTGAGGCATCCATGGCGTAGTTTATAAGAAAATAAGAATTTTGAAGGAGTTGGAGGAGAAGAAGAGATTTTAAAGAGGTGATGAGCTTTGGAAGAGAGAGCTTTGGAGGAAAAAGTTGGAGAAGAAGCGTTGGAGGGCATAGAAATGAAGAAAAAAGAGTTTTTAATAAAAGTGAGTTGGTTGGAACAAGTGGACGCTTTTGGCGGTAGATTTCGCCAAAACCTAACCCTTCCGTCAACTCCCGTCACCTTCGTTAACTTTAACTCGACGGAAGGGGCAACAAGATACAATATTAAAGTATAGAGGGTAAATGACCATTTTAAGAGTTTGGGGGTAAACCGAAACTCCGCCAAAAGTTCAGAGACAACAAGCAGAATTTACCCTCTCTCTCTCTCTCTCTCTCTCTCTCTCTCTCTCTCTATATATATATATATATATATATATATATATGAGTCCAAATTACTATACTATGAGTACGATCGCTCTCGTACTCATAAGTTGTTTTCGATGATAGAGCTTTCGAATCGACGATCCACACCGTTAAAGGTTATTTACAGCATTTAAAACTTCTAGAAATAAAATTTTATAATTTTTCGACATCATTTACCTTACGATTAAGAGGTCACAAATTTGACAATTTTTAACGGCCGGTATGGGATTATTGCTAGTTTAACGGTATAAAAGAATCAAAATTTGTTGAATTTTTGATAGAAAATTCTATTCACTATCTAGATAAAGATCAATAACTCCGATCTTGAATTGAAGGATCCGATCATCCTTTTTTAAGACGTCGTTCGATTTTGATCATTCATTTTATGCCTGCTTGATGGACTTTTTTATGATTTCAAAAATTTACGAAACTTGTTTTCTAAAAGTTTCAAACACTCTAGATCATATTTAACGGAGTGGATCGTCGATTCGGAAGCTCTATCATCGAAAACAACTTATGAGTAGTAGGCCTCCAATACTCATAATAGTATAGTAGCTGTGGCATATATATATATATATATCTATATATATATATATATATATATATATATATATATATATATATAGTCCTATTATTATATTATTACGAGTACGATCGCCATCGTACTCATAAGTTGTTTTCGATGATAGAGCTCGTATCGACGATCAACACCGTTAAACGTTATTTGACAAAGATTTAAAACTTCTAGAAATAAAATTTTATAATTTTTCGACATCATTTACCTTACGATCAAGAGGTCACAAATTTGATAATTTTTAACTAGGTATGGGATACTTGCTAGTTTAATGTGTAAAAGAATTGAAATTTGTTGAATTTTTGATAGAAAATTTTATTCACTATATAGATAAAGATCAATAACTCCGATCTTGAATTGAAAGATCCGATCATCCTTTTTAGGACGTCGTTCGATTTTTACCGTTCATTTTATGCTGCTTGATGGACTTTATTATGATTTCGAAAATTTACGAAATCTATTTTCTAGAAGTTTCAAATGCTCTAGATCATATTTAACGGAGTGGATCGTCGATTCGGAAGCTCTATCATCGAAAACAACTTATTAGTAAGTCTCCAATACTCATAATAAGATAAGAATATGAATATATATATATATATATATATATATATATATATATATATATATATATATATATATATATCCTTGTGAGAGATAAAAATCACAAAATCAAAACTTTAAAAATTTCTCTTCTCAGTAAAATGTGTCACATATTTAGGCTAGATTAGTCAAAATCAAGCAAACAATGTAAAGATAAAGAATTGATTCGGTTTAGATAAAATGCTTTTCTTTTTCCCGTTTTATTAAAGCAAGTTGAGGTGGCGAATTTGACATCAATTTTGAGTGGAGAATTTATCTGTTAGATTAGTGAAAGCGAGAATAATGCCAAAGTAGGCTTTATCGACACACATCTCTTCTTTTTACTAACCTACTAGTAATCGTCACCAATTAATATATAAGATTTTGGGTTAATTACATATCATTTAGCTTCAAGTAAACATATAGAATAGTAAATATATCGCTAAAAAGTTCAACTTTTATTTTTATTCTTATAAAAATTATAATATTTTTAAATATATCTTTCTTTGTTAGAATCCATTAAAAAATATAGTTAACATAAGTAAAATATTTAATCCCGATTAGTGGATGAATTAAATTTATCTTTTTTATCTCTCTTTTATTATTGGACAAAAAACTTTTTGGAATGATATTTTTGCATAATTCTAATAGTTTGGGCATTTCGATAAACATATTTTAAACGACAAAAATATTATTTTATTTATTTTTTGTGAAAAAATAAATAGTACTCTATCGTGACAAATCAAATTTGACAAATATGACAAATATAAATATCATCAACTTTTACTAAATGAATATAAAAAATTAAACTTTATAAGAATATATTTGCTATTGATATCTTTACAAAGAGCTGAGGAATTGACAAAACTTATCTTCCTTTTTCAGGACTGAAAGCTGTCTATACTCGACAAAATATCTTCTGCTGCTTTACGGAACGCGCAATTAACCTTAAGATTTAATTTAACTATATATACACTACTGGTTACAAATTTTCATATGTTTATATATATTTTTTAATCTCAACTCGTAATCATCAAAATTGCCATTAACTAACATAAGCTGTCCGTTCGGCACCAAATTTTGTCACGTAATGATTTTCTTTTTTATATTCAACTTTGTTTTCACAGAACTTAATAAAAATAAATGATAAAAATAAAAAATCTAATTACAAACATTAAAAGATTTGAAGTTGTAATTAAAAACAGGTAAAAGATGGAGTAATTGTAATTAAGCCCTTAGGCCTATAATCCATCCTATCACTTCGAACATGATTGACGAGAGAATGCAATCTATATCTATAGATATACCTATACATTATTTTTTCTAAAATTATAACATGACAACTTTTCCTTCATGATTAATTGAGTGTGAGCTCCACCGGAACCAACTCAAGTTATTACTTTCGTTCAACGGCAAGATGAATCCCAGATCTCATCATTGCTTCTTTTTTTTTTTGTATCGCTATTTTATCTTTTTCTTTATCGATGTTTTTTATATTTTCTCTGATTATCTATCCGTCATCACTAAGCATTACTACACTAGTAATACTTTATTTGGTTCAGACAGTAATATAGTGTTAAATAAAATAATAGAATTATAAAATTATAAAATTACCCACCTTTGGGGTTGTGCTTCACGGGCCCTGCACTTTCTGAAATTTCACATATATTAATATTTAATCTCTCATCGTCTGAAAACAGAGAAAGGAAAAAAAAACACAAAATTAAAAAGGAGAAGATTATTATATCATTGTGATTGAAGCTCTGATCGGAGGAAATTTCACATATATGGAGCTCTGATAGAGTGAATAAAACAACAACGCCATTTGACAATTGTTATATAGGAGAAGATTATTACACCATTGTTCTCTAATTTTTTGGTATTTTTTCCATTTTAATCAACAGGCTCTTAGTTTCTTCGCATCAAGTTTCTAACTTTTATTTATTTATTTAATTAAAGTTCTTGTTTCAAACTTTTATTATTTCTTTAATGAAAAAACTTCAAAAACCCTCATTGTGGTTTCAATTTTTTTCACTTTAGTACTCTGTGGTTTAAAATGTATCAAGTTAGTACCCAGTGGTTTAAAGTGTATCAAATTAGTACCCTGTGGTTTTGAACTTTACCACTTTAGTACCTGTGGTTTTAATTTTGTATCAAGTTAGTACCCTGTAGATTTTTTAAACTATAAGGTACTAAAGTGATAAAGTATGAAACCACAGGGTACTAAAATGATAAAGTTCAAAACCACATGGTACTAACTTGACATGCTTTAAACTACAGAATACTAAAGTGATAAAGTGAGAAACCACAGGATACTAACATAATACACTTTAAACCACATGATACTAAAATAAAAAAATGTGAAACCATAGGGAAGGGTTTTTAAAGTTTTCCCTTCCTTAATTATGTTTCAGGAAGTAAAAATTATTAAGAATTCGCATATGAATAGTTCCATATGGAAATATTACAAGAAAGAAAGTAAATGAATTGATATATACCAGTAAATTCAGACTTAATAGGCTTAAAAAAGGTCTTAGATGGTATGAGTTGTCTGACCATCCTAGACAACTCAGGATATGACAATTTGATACACTCATCAGAAAGTATAGGCCTAAAAGACGCAGAGCAGATTAGTTGAACGCGATATGACGATCTGATGCACCCAAAATTTATTAGATTTAAGAGACATGAATTAGACTAATGGACTATGAGATTACCATGTCTATGACGAACGAAATCAACCATTCGCCATTTCTTAACAAAATTATGCACCACTACAAAGAGAATCTAGCGAGAGAGAAAGAGACGATACCCCAGCATCTGTTGAAAAAACATATCCTGCTTTTGTGCTCAAACTCTTTTAACTCAAAATCTGTCACCAAACAATTTAGTTAATCAGCAAAAATGACACAGTAAAACTCTCGATGCTAAACCACTATAGCAAAGTGGAACATTCACAACAATGACATTCGAGATTTTAAGCTCTAATAGAGCGATAGAAGCAAGTGCGCAAATAGGCAACTGGAAACTTGAGGGAGGGAGTAAACAACTAATAAGAACTCTCGGCTCTCGGCTCAAGCAGCAGCCCCGGCACCACCCTTGCCCTTCTTCCTCTGAATCTTCTTCATGTAGAACTCCAACTCTTTCCCTTCCAATATATATCTGGTAGAGAACAATCAGACGCAAGTTCATAAAATCAACTCACTGTACACACTGATTCTAGCAGGCAGGCACTTCACCAAAATAAATTAAAAATAAAAAATAAAAAAAATGAAAAGCAAAACAAATATCAGGCTGAAATGCAGATAACCCACTCGGATATCTTGGGATTTCCATCCGTTCCTCTTGATAATGAAAACATGTAGATAACTTCGTGATGTCTTCTTCTGTTAAAGTGTTAGAACTTTACCCTCCTAGTAGGAGGGTAAAGTGCTGGATTTTCTAAACTATCAAGTGTAGTTTTGATTATATATATATACATATATATACATATATACATATATATATATATATATATATATATAATATACGAGGTAAGCACATATCATGATACATCCAAAAGGTTATCTGCATTTTATGCCAAAAAGGACAATAGTCACTTTACCCATCAGCTCGGCCACATTGGCCAGGGCGAGAAGAGATGCAGGCCAGCAACCTCCCACTGGCAAATTGCTCTTCGATGTGTGGGTCAAGCGTACGATTTTGTTGCCGCTTCTCGAGCTTCCTGAGGACGTGTTTGCTCTTCTTTGCTTCTTCTGTGGCGCCTTCACTCTCCTGTCCATTATTAAACCATCAGGAAGAGGGAATTCAGCATTATTGATAAATCAAGTTTACGAGAGAAGCACCAAATAGATATTAAATGTTGCTAAAGTAAATTCTTGGGACAAAAGGTGGAAAAGGGAAAAAGGGAGATGATCCAAACCAGCACAAGTTATACGCATGCCAAAGCCAACTTTCACTACCGCAAAGGCAATATCAATATGGATATCAACTCGAAAAATGTATGGGCGGGGTGAATCACCCTTTTAAATCAATGTATATAGTTTGGATCATATAGGCAATGTAGTCTTGAAAACATAAAAAACCAAAAGCAAACGTTTATAACCCATTAACGTTAAAGTGTCAAACTACCCGCAATCAAATATAATTTTAATGAGCCAGACTGTAAAGTTTGAACCTTTGAATTGATGAAGTAAATTTTACACTCATAGCCATCCAAACAGACCTAATAGTCATGTAACAAGAGGACATATTATTGGTTCTACATTGAAGTGCCAATATGCAATGTCAACAATGAAGCATGGACAAAGATACAAGATATAGGCAACATTTTACACAAAAATGCCAATATGGCATGTGATTTACAAAATTAGAAACATGCATAAAAAATGCCGAGTCTACAATCAACTGTCATTGTAACCTTACAACATCATCATCCTAGCGTTTAGACAACCCTTTTGGGTATTTAGTATTAAACAAAAAAGGTACTGATGAGACTAGTATGAGAGAGTTGGACCTTGGATAGTAATGACGTAAGATTACAGCTCCCCTTGTGGTTGTAGACCTAGCATCTCTAAATATACATTACTGCTGTCATGGAATATTTTGTAAATTCAACTTCAGCAGAAATAAAACCTTAAGCAAGGCACTAATTATATTGAGACCCCAACCACAGGTTATATCTCCTCAGATTTTGCGTACTAGGAATTCTCACCTCCAAAAGGACACATTGACAGCACATTCAGATGCAGATTTTACGTTTGCGAAACAAACGGCAAAATGATTCTCGCCAATCGTCACTTTGCTTGTTTCTTTCACTCCTAAATTTTTATTAGAGAAGACTGCATTTTTGAAAAAGATTCCCAATTGATATTCTTTTAACTCATCAGCCAATGAAAGCTCAATATCCTTTTGAACTCAACAGCCAACAAAAGGTCAATTTAAGCTCAACTGCTAAAACAAGTACAAGCATTAAGACGTCACCCAAGATAAATCTCAATTACGAGAATATCTTCAGTCAAGCAACTATTAGCGCCACAGAAATGACCTTACTTTGCGATACAATCAAAATCATTTTATAGATTTGTAAACACTATAACAAGCCAATAGATCGTAATGCTCACAATCCAATCAACAAGAAACAAAACTCACAAGACATAATAATACCTCACCACAAAATTCTCAATAAAAGTCTGACAATGTAGGGTTAAACCTAGAGGTGAAGTACGGATGCAATAGAGATATATGCAGTTATAAACAAATCAAAGGTTTTACAGATGCATTTCTGGAAAGATTTAACACATTAAAAAAAAAAATTAAGCAGCTTCCAGTGGAAGATTAAAATTCCAGAAAGATGTCTGTGATATTTTACTTTAAGCAGAGTTAATAAAAGACAAATCAATCTCTGTCCACAAAATAATATGTTTAGCAAATTTATGTTGTGCACAATAACTGTCATACACATCAAATTCGATTATGTGAAAGACAAACATTCAACAGCATTACTGTAAAAATAATTACTAGAGCTTAGAAAGGTAAAAAAAAAGAGAAGGAAACAACAAGCAAACAAAACAATGACAGCAAGGAAAGGTCAAGCAGAAAAATAAGATAAATCGGTCACAACAACAGAACGATGACAAAATTATTCAGATTTAGCATTAAAGGTGGAGAACCAAACAATTAACAATTCGTATAGACTACTGTCAGAATTCAGCATAGGTTTCGGAGCAAATTTAGTCAACTAATAATGAAAAGATACATCCTTATGTAAATTTCACAATAGAATAACCACCTCCTAATAAGCTCCTCTTACTTTTATAGGGAATGTTGGGCATCACAGTTGGTATAAGAGCCAATTACCAGCCGAAAGTGTGAGATGAGTCTCGGCTGAGCCAGGTTATACAGCGGAGAGAGCGAGACCCTCATACTGATGACTGTTGCGGGTAGAGCGCAGTTCCCCTACAAGGTGGGTTAAGGCTAGCAAGATGGGTCTCACATCGCCTGATACTTACGTGTCTGAGCTTATGAGAACGTCACGGTTTAAGTGGAGGGAAAAAATGAGACTTTAGGTAGTCCTATATAAAAGATATAATAGAGCTAAAACTCTTAACCTGGCTATAGCATTTTGGGCGATGGCTAGGCCCAAAAGATTAAGAGGGTTAAACGTGCTAGAACTAGAGTAGTTCTAGAATGGGTGACCCTCTGGGGAGTTGGGCGTCACAGTCACATGCCAACAGGACATTAACATATCTCCTATTTATGCAACCTTAATGTAAAATGGATCACAACCCAATTCCTAAGACAACAAAACTGCAATGTGCAATGTAAGTAACACGATTCCTAAAAAGGGGCAAAAATTTACATGCTACCATTTCATGCTAGTGCAAATCCGTTGTGTAGCAGCTATTCTAATCTGTGTATGAACCAAAGGTCTATTTAACAAACAGCCCAAATAATTATATATCCATGTATTCACATTCAAAACTACAAAATAAAAGCATGAACCAGAAATGTTTACAAGCTAATTGGAGATATAAGTGTGCGAAGCAAAAATGTGACAAAAAAAAAAAGAGATACCTCAGTTGCTTCCTTCTTCCCAGCAGCAGGGGCCTTCTTTTTCCTCCCAATCTCAACACCATAGTGCTGGAGGTACCACTGCTTGAAGGGAGCAACGTCAACCTGGATGATCGCACTCTTCACAAGGGTCTGCGTTCTCACAAGTTCATTGTTCGAGGCATTGTAGACCACGTCGAGGATACGGGTCTTGCGGGTCACAGCCTCGCTCCCCCATGAGTAGTTACCCGTGTCCAAGCGGAGGGCCCTCCACTTAACATTCCCCCCTCGAACCCGGACCCTCCTCACCGTCTTGTTGCTCGAAAGCTTGGTGTTTGCGGGTTGCCGGCCCAACTCATATCTATCGAAGTAATGCGGCACAAATAATTCTCAAAGTGTTGATAAAATGATCATACAAAATTCAAAATCAAAACTCATTAAACCAAATCTATTTTAGTCAACACAATGCATAAGCCAACAACAGCGAAATACCATATAAGTTAGGAAAGAACCCAACAGTCCACGTGGAAATAGTCTATAAAAGGAAAATTGAATAATAAATACGTGACAAATGCAATGATCCAAAATATAAACAAACTCTGCATAATTAAAACTTCACCAATTACAGCATTTTACAAGCGATTGTCAAAACGTCAAACTAACAAAAAAGAGAAACCTACAGAACAAAACACAAACAGTGATCCCAGAAGCTAACAAAATGTAGTAATAGCTCGATTAACTAAGTACAAAGAAGCAATTTACTTATTTTGACGGGCATTTGTATTGAGGGAAAACAAGACGGCTTCAATTGATTCCGCCGCTGTTTTCTAATTGTTGAACATAAACACATTCTAGCCAATGGAGTACGCCACTGGATGACGAATTGCTCGCAATCTACACATTTTACAGGATTGTTCGAAAAAAGTCAAAAACTGCTTAGAAGTAACATTTTGTGAAAAGAAGCTATTCTGCATCGAGTGCGAGGTAAATTTCTCAACAATGAAACATCGGATCACATAAAATTTGTTCTTTTTGTAAAAAAAAAAAAAAAAAGAAGCAGCAAAAACAGTGACAAATAAGGTCTAAGCATCAGCTCAATGATTGTATTCAGAAAATTTTAAGAAATTAAGGGTGGAAAAACAAAGAAAAATGAAAAGAAAAGAGCCATTACTTTCGCTTCTTCCTCCACGCCTTCTTCTTCCCCCCGGTGGCGCGCCTCTTGTGCATGGAGTCACGGGAGATCCCTGAGATCGAACCATGGCATCAAAAACCCACAAATTCCAACAAAACGAAGACGATGCAGAGATAGATCATTAGGGTTTCATCCATAGATCGAAGTAGAAAATTTCTAGGGTTTTGGGTTTCGAGTTCGTTACCCATCGTGAGCGAGCGAAGACGATTCCTCTGCTTCTTCTTCTCAGGTACCCACTACGCCGCCGCGTAAAACCCTTCGCAACCACAAACCCTAGTAACGATATACGGGGAGGTATTTTGCACAATAGTCCTTGTAAAGATTTTATTTTACTGATTAATCCACCTGGGAATAAACCGGGCCGGGCCGGATTGGGCCGGATCGAAGTTTGACCTGGTTAATTTTGTCGGACCTGGTTTTATTTTTTTCAAAAAAAGGGGCCGAGTCGAGTGGGGCCGGGACGGGTCAAGGAACAAAATGGTGAAGTTGAGCCCAAGCTGGAAAAAGCGATGCAAACTGATTCGGGTCGGTGGAGTTCCCACCCACATCTAGGGATGTCAACGGGTCGGGTTTGGGTCGGGTTTTCAAAAACCCAAACCCGAACCCGAACCCGAAGTTGATACCCGAACCCGAACCCGAACCAGAACCTGACGGATTTTAAAAATTCATATCCATATCCGGACCCGACCAAAAACCCGAAACCCGAACCCGAACCCGAAAACCCGAACCCGAAAACCCAAACCCAAAATAATAAATTTTTTTACCATATTTTAAAATATATTATAGTAAAATCAAATTTTCAAAACACAATAAAATACAATCAAAATACATTCATGTTATATAAATAAATATAATTAAATATTTTATTATAATATTTTATATATTTTATATCTTACATAAATAAATAAATAATATATATATAATTTTTTCGGATTCGGATTCGGGTTCGGGTTCGGGTTCGGGTCGGGTATACACAAAATCTATATCCGTACCCATATCCATCGGGTTTTTATTTTTTATACCCATAACCAAATCCATATCCGTTTAGCTCGGGTATACCCGCCCCGTTCGGGTTCGGGTTCGGGTAATTTTTTGGATATCCATACCCATTGACATCCCTACCCACATCTGTCCCAAATGGAGCGGCAAGTGTGGTGGACCAATAAACAAATTCGGAGCAATAAAGGAGGGGTATTTTTATAACCAGGAACAGATTCGGGTCGAAGACGGTTGAAAATTTGATTTGCCCCGAATCCGCCTCGAGTCTATTCGGAATAAGTACTCAACTATAAGACGTGTTTTAATATTTTTAAAATATTATTTGAGTTTTAATAGTTAGCTTTTCCAAAAACTAAGGCGTGTTTGGTTTGAAGGCGAAATTGGAATCGGAATCGGAATTGAAATAAGCTAGAATCGAAATCGGAATAGCTCATTATCTAATTCTGTTTGGTTCATCACCTGAATCGAAATCGGAATAGGAATAAATTATTCTTATTGCCGGTATTTGGTTCAGGTAGATATAAAAAACATAATTAAATAAATATATTAATTTTATCTTTATAATTAATATATTAATTTAAATGCAAACTGAAAATTAAATATTAAAAATTTACATCAAAATTTTGAAATAATATTAAATTTTTAAATCTATTTTTTTTAAAAAATTAAACTTTGAAGTTCAGTGGATAATTCACAATATAAACTAAATTTTGATTTATTCAAATTCAAACTTAAAATTACAATTTAAATTTTAATTTGAATTCTTAAATTTAATTTAAATTTTAAATAAAATTTGAATAAAATTTAATTTAAATCAAAATTTAATTTAAATTCAAATTTATAAATTAGATTCGAAATACTTGATTAAATTTTATTTTTTAATTCAAGTTAAAATTAAAATTTAAAATTATATATTTAATTTCTAAATTTAAACTTATATTTTAATTAAAAAGTTAAAAAATATCCATTCCGCTCGGATTCAATTTTCAATCCGGTCTCTTAGGGCGGATTGAAAAAAGAGGAGGTTGAGGGATTCCCATTCCACTCGGAAATCGGAATCGAAATGGGACTCCCGCATAACAAACACCCACAAACGGTTTCGCTTATTTCCTTTCTTATTCCAGGGTGAAAAATAAGTGAACCAAACACGGCCTAAATGTGGTTGAAGTGGTGGCTTCTTTTATGATACTTTCTTATATTTTAAATTAAAATTTATTTTATTTAAATTTAAAGAAAAAAAATATTAGTTGGCTAAAGCCGTGGGACGAATACAGGATGCCAACAGGAGACAAATGTTTAAACGGGTAGGGTAATGGAACATATATTTCACTCTGTCACAAAAGTGGAACAGGAGGCGAGAGGCAGGACGAATTCGCCGAGCATATTTTATCGAACCAACATTAATTAATTTTTTTTTTTAAAAAAAAGGGGGCTTAGCCCAAAATCCTAGTGTTGATGCCAAAAAATTAACATGCTGACCTAACCTACGTATGAACCAAAGAAATAAGTACATGTGGTACAGCAGGAGTCGGCACTAAGGCCCCTGAAAGTCAAGAGCGTTTAGGCGGGAACGGTTGAGAAGTTGGGCGTAACTTTCATGAGAAGTGGCGCGTAACTTCCACAATCATGGTTACAACCACCACCCCCTCCATTATTTTCAACCAACCAATAATGTGGGTTGATATTACTATAAATAGTAATTTCGAAGCCTGCAATAGAGGTCTTTCTCCCCCCTAAATGAGAAGACCACCGCATTTTCAATACTTTCCTTTCTGCATTTATCGCTTTTTTAGGAGTAGTTTACATGTAATCTTCTTTACCCGCATTTACCGCGATCCTAGGAGTAGTTTTTAAGTTAAATCTATGCCCCATGTGCACACTCTATTGTAATCTAGATTTTCAGAGTATGTATGCCCTTCGAGCGCACTCTGTTTTGTATGAGTTCTTAACTTCATTTTAATATATAAAGGCATTCGGCTCTTTCAGCCGACCAGTCATTGTGTATTCTATCTATTCGGTTCTTCAGGCGACCTAAGTTTTTGTGCAGTCCGTACATTCGGGCATTCGGCTCTTTAGCCGACCAGTTACTGCGCATTTCATCTATAGGGCTTATCTAGCCGAACCGATTCTACAGTAAAGGTTTTCGAACACAGCTGATCCAATTCGTCATCAGCCGAAACGCTTGATCCAGTCGAATGGCGCAAACTTTGAGGGTCACTATCCGAAGCCGTTTTTCATCCCTACATTCTTCCCGAGGAGGATCTTTGACTAGGTCAAGGGTCAGGGATTTCGGCACCTAACAATTTTGGCACGCTAGGTGGGACTCAAATTTAGGTAAATTTATTTCTTTATTGAGAAAATGGCTAATGGTAATGCCATGAATCTACGTAATAGGGTCGTTCCTAGAAGTTCTGGGAGCGATCAACCTAGTAATTCCGATAACGCGGCAGAGCGCCAAGCGGTCTTACCTGTCGAAGGTGAGACTAGTGGTCAATCTGACCAACAAGAGCCTAGTTTGGCTTAAGCCCTTGGACAACTGACTAGGGACTAGGGTTCTACAAGTGTTGGACCAAAATAGTCATGCAAGTACTGCACAGTTAGATGTCGTCTTGGCCGCTATCACGGCCTCCAAAGAGAATATTGCCCGAATAGGGCAATTGTTGACTCGAAACGAACAACCAGCAATAGGCTTACAAGGGTCTGTGATGACGCCAGTGTTACAAATCCCTATAACACCGGCAAATGGTCAGCCCCAATATCAGGGGGCACCATTTCAAGCAGCCTATAGATCGACTGTTGTTAATGCTGATCAGCAGCCGAAAATTGCATGGGGATTGCCTCCGCCTCCATCTCCGCTAGCGTACTAGTCCCAAAATATAGGGACTAGGGCGGGGGGGGCAGGCTCCGAAAATTCAAGGAGCAAATTCTGTAGGACAAAACTTCGAGCCACCACAAGGACCAAATGTAGTACAAGCACAAGTTCTCTTGCAGAGGAACAATAATGAAATATATGCGCAAATCGAAGAAGCCATCCGAAATACTTTCGGAGTAGACGCAAGGCTGGCAATACGGACTGTATTTAGATCACCTTATCCTGCAAATATAGATACAGAGCATCAATACACGGCAAATTGAAAAATACCGAAGTTTGATAAATTTTCTGGGTATAAGACCGAAAACACGGTCGAACATGTTGCACGATTCACGGCACAATTCCGGGAAGCCGCGGCAGATCCATTTTTAAAGTTAAAATTATTTAATACGTCGTTAACCAAGACGGCCTTCACTTGGTATACTAGTTTACCGGCTAATTCCGTCCGAGATTGGGACGAATTAGAAAGAAAATTCCATAAACAATTCTATAGGTCAGAACCGAAATTATCGGTGGCTGATCTAGCTCAGTTCAAACAGAGAACAGGTGAATCGATTAAAGAATATTTGAACCGATTCAAGATGACCAGGAGCCGTTGTTTTGTGAGAATGCTCGAATCGGAATTTGCCAAGATGGCATTCAACAGCTTACACTTCAAAAGTAAGATCATTTTGAAAATAAATTTTTTCCAAATCTATTTGATTTGGGAGTTCGAGTTGCTCAGTACAAGCAATTCCGAAAGGGAAATAATGACGATCGGCTGCAATGGAGCCGATATAAAAGTTAAAGCAAAGGTAAGGAGAAATCCTCGATAGAATAATAGTCGGTTCAAGAATAGCCGAACCAATTTAGTGAAAGTAAAGAATCGACTGATGAAGCCAGGGTATAGCCACTTTCTTCTAGGAGAAATCCTTGATAGAAGAACATTCGGTTCAAAAAGAGCCAAACCGTCGAATAAAAGTAAAGAATCGGCTGATGAAGCCGAGATATATGCGGCTGGGATGATAAAACGTCATTTTCTTTAAGCCGACCAAGATCAGCCGAACTAAAGTTTGGATCTCGGCTGTGTCATTGAGCAGTCGATTTGGCACCAATAGTCATCCGAATGTTTATTCGAAAGACTATTGGGGGGGCATTGTTGATGCCGAAAAATTAACATGTCGACCTAACCCACGTATGAGCCAAAGAAATAAGGACACGTGGTACACCATGAGTCGGCAATAAGGCGCCTGAAGGTCAAGAGCGTTTAAGCGGGAATGGTTGAGAAGTAGGGCATAACTTCCATGAGAAGTGAGGCATAACTTCCACAATCATGGTTACAACCACTCCCTCCATTACTTTCAACCAACCAATAATGTGGGTTGATATTACTATAAATAGTAATTTCGAAGCCTGCAATAGAGGTCTTTCTCCCCTCTGAACGATAAGACTACTGCATTTTCAATACTTTTCTTTCTACATTTATCGCTTTTCTAGGAGTAGTCTACATGTAATCTTCTTTATCCACATTTACGGCTTTTCTATGAGTAGTTTTTAAGCTAGATCTTTAGAGTCTGTATGCCTCACGGGCATACTCTATTGTAATCTAGATTTTCAAAGTCTGTATGCCCTTTGGGCATACTCTGTTTTGTATGAGTTCCCAATTCATTTTAATATATAAAGGCATTCCTCTCTTTCAGTCGACCAGTCATTGTGTATTCTATCTATTCAGCTCTTCGGCCGACCCAAGATTTTGTGCAGTCCGTACATTCGAGCATTCGGCTCTTTTAGACGACCAGTTACTGCGTATTTCATCTATTCGACTCATCTAGCCGAACCGATTCTAGTACAGTAAAGGTTTTCGAACTCGGCTGATCCGATCCCTCATCAGCCGAATCGCTTGATATAGTCGAAGGCGCAAACTTCGAGAATCACTATCCGAAACCGTTTTTCATCCCGACATTCTCCCCGAGGAGGATCTTTGACTAGGTCAAGGGTCAGGAATTTCGACACCTAACACCTAGCCTGGCATCGCAAGAGGTCATGCCAGGTTTTGTTGAATTGGGAAATCCTACTTAACATGAGGCGGACTGAGGATTCAACATTAGCTTGGGGCTACGTCTGGTTACGAGATTGAAAATCATAAACCACTAGTACTTTTTAGGGTTAATTGAATACAACTCTCTATGAATATATTGAATAGCAAATATATTCCTATGTTACCGACCGTCCCTAGAGCAAGTGGCAATGGGTTTGGTGGTTGGTACCCAAGACCTGAGTTCGAATCCTAGTTGATTCACATTTCTAGCTAAGTTTATTTCTTAAAGAAATAAATGAAGCGGGTAGCGTGCTACCTATCTCTCAATATATATATATATATATATATATATATATATATATATATATATATATATATATATATATATATATATATATATATATATATATATATATATATATATATATATATATATTCCTATGTTGTTTAATATTTTTTTATTTTTACAACAGTTCAAGTGATATTCATATTTGTCTCTTTGGTTTGTTATCCTTAGATCGTTGTTTATTTCTCAACGGTAAATAAGTAAAATTATATTTTTGTCCTTACAAATATATCTCTCCAAAAGCCCCGACTGTTAGAATTATGTAGCAATATCCTCGCAAAAAAGTATTTTACCTAATAGTAATATAAGAGAGGTAAAAAAAAATCAATTTAACTCATTCACTAATCAGGGTTAAGTATTTTACTTATGTTTAACTATATTTTTTTAATGGATCCTAATAGCAGAAGTATATTTGAAAACATTAGAACATTAATAAAGATAACTTTATAGAAAATACATCTACTACTATTCGATATGTTTATAGAAAACTATATGTAATTGACTCTATTTTTTAACATAAAATAATATGGGTGTGGTCATGCAACAACCCACTTTATGCCCTAAATACTATATACCTGCGTCTACATCAATATTGAACTCTCTTATAAATAAAAAAAGATTAATTTCATACAGTCTCTATAAATAGGGTTATTTGCATACACGTCCCCGCAAACATAGTGAATTACGAAATATCCCCGCAAAACGAAAATTTCATAAGTTGTCCCCGCAAAAGTCCTAAGTTATGCGGATATATCCTCGCCGTTCGTATCCGTTAGAAAATTTTCGTTAACCATCGTTAAAATACTTAATCATGATTAATTATAATGTGAATGGACTGATTTACCCTCCTTCCTCTTCCTCCTCTTCCCTCTTCTTCGTCGCCGGCGAGGAGATGCGGCGACGGCGGCGGCGGTGGCGAACCCTCTCCCTTTTCCTTTTCCCTCTTCATCTTCTCCATTTTTCTTCCTTCTTCCTCTCCCCTTCCCTCTTCTTCGTCGCCGGTGAGGGAGAAGAACCTCGTCGCGGTCGGCCTCGGCTGGGCGGGCGAGGTTCTGGACGAGGAGCTCCAGGGTGTTGTTGTCGACGAGGGCGGCGATGAGGGCACGCACGGGGTTGCCGAGGACGTCAGCGTCGGTGAGGTCGGTGAGGAGGGAGACAACGTCGACGGTGATGTCGGCGTTGTCATGGCCGAGAAGGCCGACGAGGGAGGGGACGACGTTGAGGGCGACGAGCTCCGGGTAGAGTTCCGATGCCCCGGCGCTCTTCCCTCTTCTTTGTCGCCGGTGAACCCGACCCTGTGCCATCGCCGCCGCCGCCGTCCGCTCCGACGGCCCGAACAGGAAGAGAAAGAGAATGGGAAGAGGGATACTTTTGGAGGGATATATTTGTGAGGGTAAAAAGGTCATTTCACGAATCCACTGTTAAAAAATAAACAGATCACTAACGGATGTTAACCAGAGGGACATATCTGCATAACTTATGACTTTTGCAGGGACAACCATTACAACAAAAGCGGTCTATAGCGACACTTTTAAATGTAGGTATATGTCAAAAAAAGTGTTGTTAGCTAAATTACCGACACTTTTAAAAAGTATTACTATATGTGGGGTCGCTAAGTATATAGTGACAGTTAAAGAGTGTCGCTATAACCTAATTAAAAAGTCTTAATTTACCAACACTTATTTAAGCATTTAACAACCGCCGAAACTCTATCTCGTTGGCTGCGTTGGCGGATGAGGATGACAAAGAAGGGCTCTTTGTCTAGAATTTCAGTGGATTGAGTAAAGGGTGAAAGGGAGATGGTAATCGATTTTTTTTTTTTTTTTTTTTTTTTTTGGAATCGGCCAAATGGCCTGGGGGTGGTGGGTTGAGTAGAGTAACCTTTTATTTTTGGTTGGATTGGGCTTTATATTTAGGCATTAATAGATATTTTTTTAAGTTTTAGTATAAATGAGACACTTCCACAAAAGTGTTCCAAACATGTGTCCCTATAACCTAATTCTGTTGTAGTGAACTTATAGAATTTTCTTTTTGCAGGGATATTTCTACAATTCACTATGTTTGCAAGGACGTGTATGCAAATAACTCCTATAAATATAGTAAATTACAAATATATCCTTACAAAGTTCAATTTTTATATATTGTCCCTATAAAAGTTCTAATATTTTCAAATATGTTTTTACTGTTAGGATCCGTTAGAAAAAATTAGTTAATAATATATAAAATACTTAACCCTAGTTAGTTAATAAAATGAATTAACTTTTTTACCCCTCCTTAATAGTTGGAACTTTTAGAAGGACATATTTGTAATTTCAAAAGAACCATTTTATTTATAAAATAAACAGTGCTTTAACGGTAACAAACCAGAGAGCCATATTTAAAACAATTAGAACTTTTGCGAGAGATAACATATGAAAGTTAAATTTTATAAAATTATATTTGTAATTCACTATATTTATAGGAATCTGAATGAAATTAATCCACAAAAGAAAGGAAGAAGAATGTAAATGCAACGTACTGTTTATTACAATGCTTGCTATTTATGTTGTCTATTTTTTTTTTATATATATTTATACTTTATAAATGTTTGTAGAGGACTCCCATTAAATCCACCGAATGTGCACACTTTTGGATTTTTTATGAACTCACTATGTACTCATCATGTGTACAACCTTAGGAAACATTTGCTTGGTAGGTGGGACAAATTGTATATCCTATGAATAATTGTACCACTAAAAAATAACAGTTACTTCACTAACTTAAGTAGTACAATTATTTGAGTGGTTTATAAGAAATTAATTGTCACCATTCGCACATTATTTGGCCATTTCTTCCAAACTTTTATAATCTATAAAATTACATTACATTATTAATTAGTTAATTAATTTATTTATTTGTAACTATATTAAAGCATTAATTTTAAATATATAATGTAAAATCAATTCGGGTTCGAATTTGAATTCAAATTCAGACAAAATCCTTTGAGTTTTCATTTTTTATATCCGTGTCAAAACTATATCCATTTAGCATCAAAGAAATTTGATCCGTTCAGATTCAGATAAAATTTCGAATATCTGCATCAGTAGATGTGAGAGTAGGCCTCAATAAATATGAAGCTAAATTACAGAAAATTTTCATGTGATACCAAACTTTATACTTTCTCTTCATATTATTTAAAAACCTATATTTTGTTTCCTTAAAAAAGGACAAATGTCCACTTTGGTCTCCACCATCAGTGTTCTGTTTATATTCTATTACTATATTTTTTTTTTATATCCAAAATAAACATGAAACCCTCATCTCAAATGCGCCTCCTCCTTCTTCACCGACATTCTCGACCGCGCCACCTCCCTTTCCTCCGCCATCTTGCCCTCGCCCACCCCTTCGTCCGCGCCCACTGTCACGCCCCGGGTTGCAAGATCCCCCGGGCACGCCGACAAATCCTCCATGTATAAGAAATTTTTCCTGTACACGAAGCGTAGCTGTACCTGTATAACATACAATACTACAAATAGTAGTATAGAGCTGAAAAGACTAAAACAAACTGAACATGTAGAAAAGGAACGAGTCTATATACATACAAAAATCTCGATACAAAAGCACTCGCTCCAGCGAGTTCATAAATATGTACATAGCTCCCAAAACACGAATACACTACCTGTAGTAGGGAAAATCTGCTAACTCAGCACCAGTCGAGAAGGGCTCTAGCTCGTGACGCCTTGCCACGATCCGCCTCGGCGGGAGTAGCAAACAAACCGAGGCCCCGCAACAACGGTGGAAGAAAAGTGGCGTGAGAATTATCGTAAAAACAGGGTAGTCCTCGGTGGATGCCGCCTAAACCTCATCGGTCCACCCACTAAGTCTACAGGGTAAGCAAGAATAGTGGAAAAGAAAGCTGGAAACACTCTACAGCTAGATGTCCCTATGCTATCCTGCTCTAACACTAGTCATCTGTAGAACATGTAACCCTGACCAAATCTCACCAGGGACTGTGATACACCCGTCCTGCCTAGTTAGGTAACACCGTAGCTCAAGAGCATCTGGGGAAGAAAGCTCTCTCGAGACTGGGAATACACCCATCTCGCCTATCAAGGTTACACCATATCTCAAGAGTAACTAGCCGAGAAAATTCTCTAGAGACTGTGAACACACCGGTCTCACTCAACTAGGCCCTACTCACGTCACAACCTCACTGAAGGTAGAACAAAGGGGTCACTGACTATCTCACCCGGGCTGCCCAAACGGACCCACCCTGCCTGTATCTAGCTAAGCCGTACACCACCCCGAAGGTGGCCGGCTCAGGAACTGTCCCAAACAGAAACTGCGAATCACATCGCACTGAAACCTCATTCCGGAATGGCATTCGCGGGGCGCGACCCACGCGAGTATACATGTGTCTCTGACATATTCATTCTAGCTCTCATAGGCAAAATTCAAGGTAACTGGGTCTAACAATGTAGTGACCTGGATGGTTACAGTGAAGGCTTGTCGACAGCTCTGAAGAATGTCGGGACAAGTCCGGGGCGCGTTGGCGCCAACGGGACGCCAAACGGGCCTTGTGGGAACGCGATAGCAGCTTGAATCCTGAAAATCTGCGAAATAGTAGATTTTCAGTGAGCTATACCGGTACAAATCTTGGTTTGTACCGGTACAAGAGTGATGGCTATACCGGTAAAGCCACCAGGGATATACCGGTATAGTGCCGCGCTGAACTGCTCTCGGGTTGCTGTTTATACGGTACAAGGGCCGTTTGTGCAGAGCGGTAGGTGAGTGGGGCAAAATGGTCAACTCCACTTTGTTTTTATCACCATACCCCCTATGCATGCCTACACGTATGGAGAGGGAGTGGGGAGCCTCTTTGGCAGCAACTTCACTCCTCTATTTCTTCTTCTTCCCTCTCTCTCTCTAGGATAGCTTGGTTGGAGGAGGAGAAGCTCGGGTGGTCGTTTCTTCGGCAATGCCGCGCCGCGAGCTTTTCGAGTGCATTTCCGACGCCGAGGTGATGCGAGGGAGCTAGGCGAGCTCGGGATTTCGCCATCTTCGACACTACGACGATTCTAAGGGATTTCCAGAGGTGAGTGATCCATCTAGAACACCTCCATTGCTTCCACTTTAACGATTTTCGAGCTAAGTTCGGACTGCTGCAGAAATCGACGTCGACTCGCCGTATTTCGGGCCGTACGCGAGTGGCGGATTTCGCCGAGACTTGACTCGTTGGAGCCGGGACGACGAGAGGAAGCCAGAGAGCATTTACTTGGAAGTTTTGAAGAAGGTTTGCTAACTCGAAATCATGATTTACTCCCTTGTCGTTTTCTTTAAACCGTATTTTCGAGCCGTCGCCGATGTGTCGACCCGCGGGTTTTGACTAGTACTCGTGTAGGAGTATCGAAACGCGACGAATCCGGGGCGTTGGATCCGTGACTTCGAGACGAAGAATCCGAGACCAAGTTTGCAATTTTTGGAGCGGAGTTAGCCCGGTCGAAAGTACATTTCTTGAGCCGCTACGAGCTAACCCGCAATGTCTTTGTTTCGCAGCTTCCCTGCGTCGACCGTCGGTGTTTTGACCCGTACTCTGCGTAGGAGAGGCGGAATTCGACGAAACTTGGGCCATTGGATCCACGACTTCGAGACGAAGCTACAGAGCCCTTACTCGCTGAAATTGAAGAAGGTTAGCTTAGTCGGAATTAAGCTCTACTAAGCCGCTGTTTTCAGGCAGATTTTGGAAATTGTGACGTTGGGTTTTCTTCTTCGCAGCAGGATTTCTCGGACCTTGGCGGATCAGCGGGGAAGATTGAGTAGGATATAGGACGCCCTTGCTGCCCAGGGATTGCTATCGAGGTGGGCATTCATCGGTTACTCCTAAGTTAAAGTAGTAAACATGTATAGTTTAATTTCATCGATATATCCTTAGCTCGAATTCATGAATTACAGCATGTTAAAATCTGAATTTTGGAGCATGTCTATAAGTAGTATTTTATACATGTTTGGACTTGGACTTGACTTAGGAGAAAACTACGATTGATCGTCATATGTTACACTACCAGATTTAGCTCTAGGAGCCGTGTTGTGTCGTATCGTCGCTGGGGGAGTGCGACGGATACTCAGAGTAGTGTAGTTTGTTTGACGCTCGCGCTGTGGATGCCGAGCTTAGTTCTGTAGAGTTGTCGGGGACCGTCGGGGGCTGACGGTGGGCCCATCGTTCGTTATGCTGTGTGTGCCGGGGGCACGTGGTGTGTTAGTGGTTAGACACAGTTACTTGACTATGCCTGTGAGAGCCAGATTGAGCTCGACAGAGATACGCTTGCATACTCGGTTGGTTCGCGCCCACGAGTGCCGCTCCGGAGTCTGGCTTTGTGCTTTTGCGTTGGTGTCGCTGCGCCCTCGTGTGGGTTGCTCTCCGCTAGCTACACGGGGGGTAGTTGTAGTGTTGCTTCGACGGCGGGACGGGTGTTTCATCCTGGTGAAATTGGGTCGTTTTGGTTGGTACTACTGGTTGATAGTGTTCGAGCTTACAGAGTTGTGACTTATAGCTGTAGAGTGGTTCCAACTTCTCTTTCTACTTTCCTGTTTACCCTGTAGACTTAGTGGGTGGACCGATGTTGTTTAGGGCGGCACCCACTGAGGACTACCTGTTTTTACAGTAGTTCTCACGCCCCTTTTTCCTCCACCCTTGTTGCAGGGCCTTCGGCGTCGGCTGTGTTAAGGATTTTGTGTTGGCAAGTTTCGTGAATTGTGTCGGAGTCTTGAAGGATCGGAGCGGATCGAAGATGGTTGAAGAATCCTAGACTTCGAAGAAAAGAGACAAGTTGAATCACGACGTGTAAGTTTTTAATTCATAAATATGGTGATTCATACTTAGTTATAGGCATTAGAATCATAAATCACTCGTTTAACTGATTAGAAATTATATTGGAACTTTGTAATTTTCAAAAATTTGAAAATTTACATGCATTACTCTCATTGAATAAATAACTCGTACGGGTACAGCCATCATACCCATTACCGGTAACAGCCTGAACCATTACGGGTACAGCCATCATACCCATTACTGACTGAACTCGTACTGCGATACAAGCATGGTTGCTATACTAAGATACGACCATCAATCCATTACCGTAATGGCCCTTCGCAGAAAAATCTTCCGTCATTGCATTACCGGTAATGGCCCTGTTTTTGTACCGGTACAAGGTGTAAAAAATCTGAATTTTCTCTAATCCGAATCTAATTGATTCTAAAGTCTATAAATAGGTTCTTAGGGTTCTCTAACTCGGTATGCTTCATGAAAATACATATTTGAGAAACCCTAGAGGCTAGGAATTCATCTAAAACCTATTTTCTACATCATAGCCTCTTTTAGGTCAAATCGAGATATCGTATTGAATATCTATATGTCGATTTGATCTACGTTTCGCTTGGAGTTTTCTTCTTCGGTTTTCTACGATACTCCTAAGCGAAGGATCACCATACTCATGATGCTTCTCATGAACGGCGTCGTGGATTCGGCGTGAGGCGTCGTGGATTCGGCGCGTTTGAAGGCGATTCGTGGATTCGGATCGTTGGCTCGTGGATTCGAGTGGCGTCGTGGATTCGGCGTGATAGAAGCTTCGTGGATTCGAAGTGGTGGCGTTTCGTGGATTCGGGACGTGGCGTTCGTGGACTCGGACGTGAGGGCGTGGATGACCCGGAGGCGTGCGCGGAGATTTCATAGGAGGTTAAGAGAGGTTAAGTCCGTGGAGTCGGTAATCACCTTGTAATCTTTTCTCTTAGTGGATTGTTATTCGCGTGTTGGTCCCGTGGATTTTTTACTCCGAGTTTGGAGTTTTCCCACGTAAATCTCGGTGTGCTTTTTAATTTCCGCATTTACTTTTAAAGCATCGAGAATTGTGGTTTTTGGCCGATACACCTATTCACCCCCCTCTAGGTGTTGTTTGATACAATCTAGATAGATCCTTGGGGCTTCCCCGTAACTTACAATTGGTATCAGAGCGGGATCTAGATATATTGTTATCTAATGGCCAAAGAGTTAGTAGGTGCGTTGCAAACTTATGAGATGACTTTTCCTACTAACCAATCTTCTTCCAAGTCTTTCTCTAAAAGTACAGGGATTGCGTTGAAAACATCAAAGGAAGAAGACGTGGACTCGGATTCCGGCGATGAGGAATCAAACGACGAGGAATTAGCGGAAGCGTATCATCAACTCCTCGTCGAATCCAAAAAGATGGCGAAGCACAATAAGAAATTGAGGAAGCGTCTACTTGAACTTGAAAAGGAAAACAACAAGTTGAAGAACATGAATAAAACACTTGAGGAGGAAAGGGAATCAACATTGAATAATAATTCGGTCCTCCAAAAGAAGCTAGAAGAATCGGATTTAATAATCAAATCTACTACGGATAAAGTTGGATTTTGGAGCATCAATTTGAGGAAACATACAAATCCAACAAAGCATTGACCGAGCAAGTCCATCAACTCAAGTCCGATATTCAAAAGTTTTCTTCGAACGAAGAAATTGGATAACATGCTCGGATTGGGTCAAACGAGCAAGTTAGGTCTTGGATACAAACGGACATATGTTGAGAAGGATCAAAAGATGACATCGAAAGTCTCAACAAGTTTGAAGGAGAAGGTGTGTCATAGATGTGGCATCAAAGGACACATCAAAAAGAGTTGCCCGAACAAAAATTTCAAGTCTCAATCGGCAACTTCGAAACGACAATTGGTATCATCTACAACTCGGCTTCCCCACGGAATCAAAAGAAAAATCAATTGAGTCGAGTGCATCAAGCAAACCGTGACTCATATGTGAACCGGAAATCAAAGCCACAAGCGAATCGGACATCTAAGCCTCAACGTCAATATCGATCGAACCCACAACCGAACCGGATTTCTAAGTCGAAACAACATGCGGTTTGGGTTTCTAAGCCTCAAGGACAACATCAAAAGACAAAACAACTTGATCCTAACGTCGACAAGTCAAGACAACCAAAGATCCGACAAGATTGGATCCTAAAGGTGATATCTTTTCTTGTTCCTCATCTTAGTATATTTTTATTTTTGTAATGCTTTGATAGGTGTTTCTTGCATAATTTTTCTTCATTGCATTACATATTTAGACGAGGTTTGATATTTAAAATTTTGATTTGAAAATCGTTTTTGAGGAAAAGTTTTTGGAGAGTTTTTAATTTGATTGAAATTTTTAGAAAGGAGATGATTGAATATCATTATATTGGGGAAATTAAAGGTTTTTGAAAGAGCCTTAAACGGTATTTAAAGTCAATTCAAATTGAATTAAATTCATATTAATTATCGATTTTACTCCACTTTTTATTATTTTGACGATAATTTAATATGTGATTTCTTCTTACATACATTCATCAAAATTTTAAAATTAATTTTAATCTCTTGGTAATTAATTCATCTTGGTAGTGAATGTTGAATATAATTGATGGATATTTGCTAATCGACTAAAGTTCGTCAAAATTATTTTCAAATGTGAGATTGTCTAATTTAGGGGGAGTTTGAATATTTAAAAAAAAGGAAGGAGAAACTCCTATAATTAAAAAGATGTGGAAAGAGTTACATCCTTAAAGGGAGTGTGAAAACTACCACCACATGTAGGAAAGAGCTACCACCCCGGTCGTCCGGTACGTGTGTGAAGCTACCACATGGGAAATTATATGAAAAACCGAAAAGGTTGAAAAAATTATATGTGAATATTTTAGAATTTTCGGCGTTATAAGGTGGTAGATTGAAAAAGATGCTCAAAGAGCCACCCCCGGTGTCATATTGGTTAAATCTCTATTTTGAACGTGTTGCGACAAATTGGTGTCAATTTTGCCAAATTTCTAAAAATTATTTTTCATCAATTTGCATCTTGATGACTTTAAAACATTAGATTATTTTTAATATCAAATTTTGATGATTTGATGTCTTTTGAAATCAAATAATATCTTATTTTCATCATAATGATTTTTGAAGTACAATTTTTAATTTTTTATGAAATTAATCTAATTTTGAAGGATTTTTTGTAAAAACAAGGCAAAATTTTTGATAAGGAGGACACGGAGTGATTTTACCTTTTTGAGCTTCATTATATATGTTTTATCTTTTCACTCCTAGGGCTATGTTTTCTTTATGCATCTAGGTATGAAACTATGAAATACTTACTCTCTGTTTAGTTAGTTTTTCTCTCTATTTGTGTTTTCTTTTGGCAATTTTTGACAAAAAGGGGAGAATGGAGAACAAGTACAAAAGGAGAGGATATTTGGTATTTGATGCATACACGATGGGGGAGACATACGAAGGGGAGACGTGATGAGATTGAGGGAGAAGGAGAGATAATATTTTTCAAAAGGAATTGGAGAAAAGAACAAAGGGAGAGAAGAGGTATAAAATTAACTTTGAAAATTTGTTAAAATTTGTTTTGCAGGAAATCAAGACTTCAAGACTCCTAGTTGCGTCTAAGTCATAGAGTTTGTTTTAGGAGTTTTGATGTATTTTTGTGTTTCAAATTGTATTTGGACTACATGCGAGAAGTTTGATGTTTTGGTGATGACATTGAACTTCGTTTTTCTTTTTTGATGTAATTTTAGTTAATTTTTGTGTTTTGTCACGAAATTGCCAAAGGGGGAGATTGTTAAGGATTTTGTGTTGGCAAGTTTCGTGAATTGTGTCGGAGTCTTGAAGGATCGGAGCGGATCGAAGATGGTTGAAGAATCCTAGACTTCGAAGAAAAGAGACAAGTTGAATCACGACGGACAGGTAATTTTTTAATTCATAAATATGGTGATTCATACTTAGTTATAGGAATTAGAATCATAAATCATTTTAACGGATTAGAAATTATATTGGAACTTTGTAATTTTCAAAAATTTGAAAATTTATAACACGTACGTCGTGCATACCATCTCATTACCAGAATAAATGAACTCGTACGGCACAACCATCATACCCATTACCAGAATACCGAACCATTACTGCACACATCATACCCATTACGGTGAATACCGAACCCGTACTCTGCACAAGCATGGTTGCTATACCTAAGACATCAATCCATTACCGTAATGGCCCTTCGCAGAAAAATCTTCCGTCATTGCATTACAGGTAATGGCCTGTTTTTGTAAATTACAAGGTGTAAAAAAATCGAATTTTCTCTAATCCGAATCTAATTGATTCTAAAGTCTATAAATAGGTTCTTAGGGTTCTCTAACTCGGTATGCTTCATGAAAATACATATTTGAGAAACCCTAGAGGCTAGGAATTCATCTAAAACCTATTTTCTACATCATAGCCTCTTTTAGGTCAAATCGAGATATCGTATTGAATATCTATATGTCGATTTGATCTACGTTTCGCTTGGAGTTTTCTTCTTCGGTTTTCTACGATACTCCTAAGCGAAGGATCACCATACTCATGATGCTTCTCATGAACGGCGTCGTGGATTCGGCGTGAGGCGTCGTGGATTCGGCGCGTTTGAAGGCGATTCGTGGATTCGGATCGTTGGCTCGTGGATTCGAGTGGCGTCGTGGATTCGGCGTGATAGAAGCTTCGTGGATTCGAAGTGGTGGCGTTTCGTGGATTCGGGACGTGGCGTTCGTGGACTCGGACGTGAGGGCGTGGACAACCCGGAGGATTGCGCGGAGATTTCATAGGAGGTTAAGAGAGGTTAAGTCCGTGGAGTCGGTAATCACCATGTAATCTTTTCTCTTAGTGGATTGTTATTCGCGTGTTGGTCCCGTGGATTTTTTACTCCGAGTTTGGAGTTTTCCCACGTAAATCTCGGTGTGCTTTTTAATTTCCGCATTTACTTTTAAAGCATCGAGAATTGTGGTTTTTGGCCGATACACCTATTCACCCCCCTCTAGGTGTTGTTTGATACAATCTAGATAGATCCTTGGGGCTTCCCGTAACTAACAGTGTCTTGCTTCCCTCCGAGGTGGACCGTGGTGCGGCGTCGCGAGTTAGAGCCCTTCCCGACTGGTGCTGAGTTAGCCGTCTTCCTCTACTGCAGGTAGTGACTTTTTGGGTTGTTCTTTTGTACATACACTTGTGAACTCGCTGGAGCGAGTAGTTGTGTCTGGGTACTTGTATGTATATAGATCTTGTTTTACTACCTGTTTGTATTTATAGCATTTCAGCTCTATGCTACTTTTGTAGTATTGTATATTATACAGGTACAGCAACGCTTCGTGTACAGGGAAAATTTCTTGTACACGGCGGATCTGTCGGCGCGCCTGGGGAATAATGCTACCCGGGGCGTGACAAACAAACAACAAGTCACGTACCCTCGGCACAATCTGATGCCACCACGACAAACCGGGTCCACCGTCTACCCCGACGGCTCCCAACATGCAGTCCAAAACCATCTAAACTCTACTAAAATAGGCTCGGCATCCCAGCCCGAGCATAAGTGCAAACTACACTACCCTGGTATCCATCGCACTAACAAGCGCCGATACAAATACAACACGGCTCCTAGAGCCAAATTTGGTAGTTATACATATGACGGTTGAATTCGCAGTTTTCTCCTAAGTCAAGTTCCAAGTCCAACATGTAGGCCGCGCCGACGGTATCCCCGGCACGCCGACGCCTTCGAGAATCCACGACCTCGGAAACGTGATCGTGGAGGCCTCGGCGGACGCCATCGCTCGATCGTCCACCGTCCTCCGGAACGAGGCGCTTTCGTCCCGACTCGATCCCGCCCGTGTCGCTCTCGAAGCGTCGCCTCACCTCTCTCCTCCCACAGTGCCTGCTCAATGGACGCATCCAAAGTCCTCGACCTCCGCGCCCGTACAAACCTGTAGAGATCCGGCCTCAAACCCAGCTCGAAAAGGTATACTCGATATGCCTCATCTCTAGCTGCAAACGGCACACAGTTCAGGAGCCGCGTAAACTCCCGAACGTACTCCTGGACTGTGCGATCCCCCTGCTGTATCCTCTTCAAGTCTTCCTCGATCCTCTGCTTTACACTGTCAGGAAAATACGTGGGGTACAGCATCCCGCAAAACTCATCCCAGCTCGTTTGCGAGGCTACTACTCCCTGATCGCGCATCATCCTCTTCCACCATTCCCGGGCGTCCCCAACTAAGCAATGGACCCCTAAATGAACCTGGTCCAGATCCTCCAAGACGTACATGTCCTCAAATATTCTCTCCATCGCGCGGACCCAGCTCTCCACTACCCAGGGCTCAGTGCAATCCCCGTCAAACGTCGGTGGGTCAAGACGGCGAAAGCGAAACAGTAGCGCTGTCATCCGCTCTTGCTCGCCGCCGATCGAATCGGTCTCTAGCGGGCGCAACAGTCCGGGGGTGTCTCCACTGGTGGGGGTATGGTGGCAGCTGGTGCTGCAACTGGGGTAGCAGGAGGTGGAACAGGCTGCTCTGGTGCTCCCGGTGCTGTGCTCGATGATGCGGCTAATCTCTCGCACATCTGCTGCAGTAACAATCCCTGCTGCCTCGTCACCTCGGTCGGGCGACTAATCGTGCGCTCAAGTCGTGCGTACTCGTCTCGGCCGAGTACTCGGCTCCACCACGGGGGTACACTCCTCGGGTCGGGTGCCCTGATCCGCCTGTTCGGGCATCTGGTGCGGTGGTGGTAGGGCGCGACCCCGTAGCGGCGGTCGTCCTCTACGTCGATGCATCGCTGCACAAAAGGACACGAATGTCAGTTAAACACAAACACTCGACCCAATCAACGAAAGTCTCGAAGGCGGTCCCTGTTTCTCCGCAAAATTATGTCGTCTGCAGCCAACATAATTTTCCTGGACCGAAATAGACACTCCTTCAGTCACTCACTCCACTCTAGGATGAGTTAAACAATCGATCAATGACTTCCGCGTTAAATCACGCCTCTCGCGTTTGTCTTCCTAGTGTTTGCCAGCTTAGGTTTCCTAGGTCCTAACGACCTAATACTAAGCTCTGATACCAACTTAATCTGTCACGCCCCGGGTTGAATGGGGTGCCCGGGCACGTCGACAAATCCGCCGTACACAAGAAATTTTTCTTGTATACGAAGCGTAGCTGTACCTGTATATTAAACAATACCACAAATAGTAGTATAGAGCTGAAAAGACTAAAGAAACAACAGGTAGAAGAGGAACACGAGTCTATATACATAAAAAATGCTGTGATACAAAAAAACACTACTCGCTCCAGCGAGTTAACACAAAAGTATGTACAAACTCCCAAACCCAAAACGAAACCACTACCTGTATCCGGGATCCGCTATCAGCACTCGAAGGACAGGGCTCTAACTTGCGACACCCTTGCCTCGATCCTTCTCAGGAGGAGCAGCAGCCGAAACCGAAGGCCCTGCAACAACAGTGGAAGAAAAGGGGCGTGAGAACTACTGTAAAAACAAGTAGTCCTCAGTGGGTGCCCCCCAAAACCCCATCGGTCCACCCACTAAGTCTACAGGGAAAGCGAGGAGAGTAGAAAGAAAAGCTGAAAACACTCTATAGCTATATGCTACTATACTATCCTGCCCGAACACTGGTCCACTGTAGAACAAGGTAACCCTGACCCAATCTCACTAGGGACTATGAAAGCACCCGTCCCGCCTGTCGAAGCTACACTAACAACTACCGCAGGGTAGCTAGTGGAGAGCAAGTCCAACACTAGGACACAGCGACACCAACGCAAAGCACTAAGCCAGACTCCGGAGCGGCACTCGTGGGCGCGAACCAACCGCGTATGCAAGCGTATCTCTGTCGAGCTCAATCAGGCTCTCACAGTCATAGTCAAGTAAACAGGGTTCAACTGGTCTAACCACCAATAGGTCACGTGCCCTCGGCACAACTGAAACAAAAGTCACCCGAGCCCACCGTCGACCCAGACGGTCCCCGACAACAAGAATAATCCAGACTCTGCTGTAAACTAAGCTCGGCGTCCCAGCACGAGCGTAAATGCAACTATACTATCCTGGTATCCATCGCACTCACACCGCGACGATACAACCCAAAACGGCTACTAGAGCTAAATCCGGTAGTATAAGCATATGTCGATCAAGTCGTAGTTTTCTCCTAAGTCAAGTCCAAGTCTAACATGTATAATTATTACATACTAAACATGCTCACAATTCAGATTTTACCAACTATTATCACTGAAATTGAGATAGGGTTTAACATTCAATAACTACACTATACATGTCGACTACTTGCACTTAGAAGTAAACCGATGAAAACCCACCTCTAACGCTAACTCCTGGCAGCGAAGAGGTCCTCGAGTTGCTAGAAATTCCTGCTGGATCGATGAGCTACTCCACGTCTAGCAACGATGCTAACTCTAAGCTTTAAACATAAAAATCCACTAGTTAGCGACAATTTCCGCAATTAAGCTCGATTAATTCCAATCCAAAAGTTGAAACTCACCTAGAGTTCTCCAAATCAGGTGAGGATCATCTAGTAATCAAGGAATGCTGGGAAATGTGCAAACCAAGCTCCAACTCCAGGTCCTTCAAAGGTTTACACCAAAAGAAAACTCAAATTTTGAAATTCTGTCAAGAATCGCAGCAGCTGAGTAAAAGTTAATTTCGACTGGGCAAACCTGTTCCAAAATCCGCAAGTAAGGGCTTTGTAGCTTCGTCTCGAAGTCACGAATCCAGCAAACCAAGTTTTGCCGCGATCCGTTATTCCCTCGTTGCGCACGAGCCAAAACACCGCAGTCGCTGAAATACGCAATTCGGCACCTCGAAATCTACTTGGTTCACGACTCGGTAAGAAATCGGGATTCGACCAAGCAAACCTTGTCCAAAAATTGCAAGTAAGTACTCTCTGGATTCCTCTCGACGTCCCGAATCCAGCAACCCAAGTTTTGCTGGATTCCGACTCTCCTACGCGAAGAACAAGCCAAAACACTGCGAGTCGACGATGAAAACTGCAGATTTAGCAGTCCTTCGAAAACGAAAAGAAGTCGCAGTAATGGAAGTGATCCCGACGGCCTACTCACCTTGGGAACTCCTGCAGGGTCGACGCCACGTCGAAGACGGCGAAAATCTGGGCTTGACCGGTTTCTTCACAGCACCACGACGTCGAAAATATCCTCGATCGGCTCTGCGGCGCGACGTCGGTGGAGATCACACCACCAAGGCTCTCCACTTCACCTTGGTTGAGCTAGATGAAGAAGAGAGGATCGCAAAGAAGATCAAAGAATGCCCCTCTCTTCTCTCTCTCACGTGCAATCATCATTGGGTAGGTAGGTGATGTTACCAAAGTGGGCAAAGTCAAATCTGCCCCTCACCTACCACACTGTACCGGTACAAGCATCCATTTGTACCCAGACAAACAGTAACCCGAGAGCACGGCACTATATCTGGTATAGTCCCGATGGCTTTACCCGTATAGCCATCAATATTGTACCCAGACAAACCCGCTTTGTACAGATAAATTGACAGAAAACCTGCTATTTCGCAGATTTTCAGATTCAAGCTGCTCTCGCGTTCCCACCAGCTCCGTTCGGCGTCCATTTCGCGCTAACGCGACTCGGACTTGTCCCGACACTCCTTAGAGCTGTCGACAAGCATCCGCTGTAACCATTCAGGTCACTACAAATAGACCTAAAATCCTTTGAGATCTATTTTTGTGAATTTTTATGCCAATTGTGAGTTACGGGGAAGCCCCAAGGATCTATCTAGATCGTATCTAATCACCTAGAGGGGGGTGAAAAGGTGTAATGGCCAAAAACCACAAATCTCGATGTAATAAAAAGTAAATGCGGAAAATAAAAAGCACACCGAGATTTACGTGGGAAAACTCCAACTCGGAGTAAAAAACCCACGGGACCAACACGCGATAACAATCCACTAAGAATAAAAGATTACAAGGTGATTTACCGAATCCACGGACTCAAACCTCTCTTTATCTTCTTCGGATCTCGCGCATGCCGCCGGGTTGTCCACGCCCTCACGTCCGAGTCCACGAACGCCTCCACTTCGAATCCACGAAGCCTCCGATCACGTCGAATCCACTACGCCCACTCGAATCCACGAGCACGCTCCGTCCGGAGCAAAAACAATACGATCGGTGATGATTTATTGCTTAAATAATCATTAAAGAACCGTAGAATATATTTCTAAGCGATAGCCGGATCAATTCTCCATGAAGAACGAGAAATTAGGGTTTCAATAATTGATCCGATAGAAACTTGTTGTTGAGGAAAGAAAGAGAGCACCTAACAAGTTTCTAGAGTTTCATAATGGTCTAAACTCTAAGCATACGAATTAATGGAACCCCCATCGCTTATTTATAGATTTAGAAGACTTAGAAGTAGACTAGGATTGTGAAAATCTAATTTTGGAAATAAATTAGAGATAGACTAGGATTTGAAAACCTGTTTAAAATCAATTTGAAAACATAGAGATAGACTAGGATTTGAAAACTTGTTTAAAATCAATTAGAAAACATAGAGATAGACTAGGATTTGAAAACCTCAATTTTATCCATATATTCAATTTAAAAACATCCTAAGCCTTCCAAATATTTTTAAATATTTATAAATCATCATCAATAATATTTGAACATACCGAGCATTGTGGATTCATGTTTTGAGTCTTCGATTCTTCGATTTATCCCTTTTTCTTTAAACCTTCAAGACTCCGGACTCACTTCACGAAATATGCCAACATAAAATCCGTAACAATCTCCCCCTTTGGCAATTTCGTGACAAAACCCAAAATTATATCACAACGCTCAACTCACAAAAAAATGAAATTCATTGCTATCACCAAAACATTGAACTTCTCGCGTGAAAGATCCAAAGAAATACAAAATTACAATTTTACAACTCCTAAACAAACTCTATGACTTAGACGCAACTAGGAGTCTTGAAGAATTGATTTCCTGCAAAACAAATTTTCAACAAATATTCAAAAATATTTTATACCTCTTCTCCCTCTTTGTTCTTTTCTCCAACTTTTCGTTGTTCAAAAATATTCTCTACTTCTCCCTCCTTAATCTCATCATGTCTCCTCCTTCGTGTATGCATCAAATACCAAATATCTTCTCCCTTTATACCTTGTTCTTTATTCTCCCCCTTTTTGTCAAAAATTGCCAAAAAAAAACACAAATAGAGAGAAAAGCAAACTAGTAAAAAGAAAATACTCATATCATAGTTATAAATTTAGATACCAAAAATAAGCAAACTAAACATAGTTCATGGATGAGAATGCGAAAATTTTGCCTTGTTTCACTACAACAAAACTGAGCTATAGCGACACTTTTAAGTGTCCCTAAAGCTCAAAAAAAGTGCTGCTGGAAAAAATACCGACACTTAAAAAAGTGTCGCTATATGTGCAGTCCCTAGGGTATATAGCGACACATAATAAAGTGTCGGTATAACCCAAAATAAGTGCTGCTGTTTAGCGACACTTTTTTTGGTTTTAGTGACACACATAAGTGTCCCTAATTTTTTTAAAAATAATAATAATTTTTCATATAGTGACACTTTATAAGTGTCCCCTTTATAAGTGTCCCATTGTCATTCAAAGTATAATATTTTATTAAACATCTAGCCTAGTATTAAAATTTAGTTAAACTAATCTCATATACATTAAATCGATGAGACTTAAAAAAAAAAAAGCAATCAACAACGTTTCTTAAATTCTCGTTAAAATACTAAACCTAAAATCAAGTATCCAGACATCAAAACAATAATATCCACTCATATGTTGTAGTAATTATAACAAATTAAACTCTCTAATTGAAAAAAAAATATAAAAAATCAAAAATTGTTTGATAATAGAAATTAAAAAGTGCATAAACGAATTCTGATCGGCCCCCGACTATATACTGGAACCCCCGACTATATACTGGAACCTGCACATTGAATAACAATTGAATTAGTTCAAATTCAAATGAAAGATGAAGCAAAAACCTCATTGCAACACCGATTGGTTTATCAACCTGCATTGCAACAACGATAAGCATTTAATGAAAGATGAAGCCAAAACCTCATTGATAGTGTGCTTTATAAAAAATGTGCATGCAAAACAACAATCTAAAGTGTCTTATGCAATTGGCCAAAAGATAAAGTAAAAATTTTTACAGTGTTCAAGGTTTACTTTTAATTGAACACCGTCATATATGCTGGAGAATCAGAGTCCAGCAAAATTCATAATCACCAACCAATTCCCAACAACTTCGACTGTTTTGTCCTACGATTTGAGAATAATTAAGTACAATAAAATGGCTTTCAGATGACATATAATTAAAGGTAGATCTCCCAAATAGGTCAAACAAAATTCATAATCACCACCAACCCAGCTACGGAAAAAGCACTTCCATTTCTAGAATGTGAAATTAAGCATACTTCACACAAGGAGCTATCTTTCTCAATCTTTTCAGCTTAGCCATAATCTCTGCACAATCGACAAATCTTTTAAATGTTCTTTCTTCAATGTAGGAAAAGAAATAAAAAGAGATACTTCAAGAAACAGCAAAGGCAAAGTGCCATTCTCATAATGAGAAGAATCCTGAATTATCATAATGACCAAGATGGTTTGCATATATAGGTTGCTCTCATGTAAATAGCCAAAACTTTAAAAAATGAATCCCTGCAGGATTCCAGCATAACAGAATATACGTATCAAATATATGTATGTACCTGAAGGATCCCAATCTTGCGGTTGTGTAGGTAGCTTGCCGTAGTAAACCAGCTGATAGCCCCTGCACCAGAAGGGTATGTCAGACTCTTGCACAAGGACTAAAGTTACACAAGGCCACTGTCTGCAAGTGTCGATAACAAATCAGGAAAAATCAAAGGATCAAATGAATAACACCATTACAAATTTACAAGAGAGGATTCATTAGGAAAGAAAGATATTTGAAGCTCAGAAGTAGATAAATAATCAAGTTGGTTAGTACCAAACAAATTTAAATCTAAGTATGGATTTTACAATGACATTTAAGAAGCACAAAAGCTCTTTCTCTTCACAGCACTATTACCTAGACAGCAAAAACAAGTTGTCGATAATGAGATTTAGTCTACTATTAAAATCCAACTATATTTCTTGTGCATGCAAAATAAAAAATATATCTCGAGTAAAGGATGCAACGGGACAGTAGCTTGAATCAAGTATGTATGAAGATTGTATGTTCAAATTGAACAAAATAGTTAATTGAATTAATTGACTTGAGCAGAACCAAATCTGCTTCTGCTTGGGTAGGGTTAGCCAATTTAATTTAAGACTATTCTCTTTATGTTTGATTCTAGTCATTTGGATTTGATGGCTATAATTTACCATTACATATTCGATCAAATCATTAAAAAAATTATTTAATTAACTTGAAGATAGGAAAGAAAATCATTTATAAGTGAGTGGCTAGATACTTGTTTTCAATTTGGTTTGGTTCAATTTACTCAAACAAAGCAAAATAGAAAGCAACATATAAAACTTTTCTAAATTAGAAAGCATAACAAAATATTAATAAACAGATCAAACGGATTATCTTATTTTGCATGACTTGGTTTGATTTACCTTATGTATATATATATATATATATATATATATATATATATATATATATATATATATAGAGTAGGGCTACTGTGCTATTAGGAGCACAGCAGCCCTTGTGCTCCTAAGTTTTTAACCACCCATCAAATTTGATGGGTGGTTAGGGTGAAAGGAAGAAGAGTAATTGGAGAGAAATTGAGTTTCTCAATTTCTCTTTTCTTTGAATTTCTCTCCAATTTCTCTTCTCCCATTCATCCTAACCACCCATCAAATTTGATGGGTGGTTAAAAACTTAGGAGCACAAGGGCTGCTGTGCTCCTAATAGCACAATATACTCTATATATATATATATATATATATATATATATATATATATATATATATATATATATATATATATATATATATATATATATATATATATATATATATATATATATATATATATAATCTTGTTGATGCTTAATTTAAGTATGGAATATAATGAATGGCTAGCAAATGAAGTATATATGATGCATGTGTTGCATGGGTGCACCAGGTTGAGGCAGTAGTTAACCATTGATGCATTAACACCAATTAATTAAACTGCTCCTGGCACAAATCATCACACACACACACACACACCCCATTTAGCTACGTGGGACGGCTAACACTCTTTGATTTATACCCATGTTTTCTAGCGCATTTAGTAAAGAATTTTATGATTAGTATCTAATATTCTAACTTTAAATTCTAATTAATTTATATTTTCAGCTAAATTTATTTCTAAATAAAATAAACAAAGCGAATAACATGCCTACCTATCTCTTAAAAAAAAAAACACTCTTCGATTTAGCAGTTACGGAATTTCTTATATCCTAATTAAACGCCTACCCCATACAATTTACAAATCTTAAAACACTAATCAACAATTTTAGACATAAAAATTTTGAATTGTTGAATAAGATGTCAAACAAGTTATAATGCTGAGTTGGGCCGGATTGGGCCTCCAAAATAAGGCCCAGAGTCCAGCTCTACCTTGCTGGACCAATCTCAAACTAACAAAAAAATGAATAACCTACTCTTTTGATTCGGCCAATCAAGATCCAACTTGTAAAATTTATGTTGAAGAGAGATTTTGAACTAACTAATGGTACAACGAAGAGAAGCACTCAAATTCTCCACCAACATCCAGCAATTAATCTACTTGTTTCTTACATCCACCAACATCACACTCAAAGATTGTACCTCTTCAAGCTTAAACTTTTATAAGCTTAAACCAAAACCAAAATAAAGCAACCTCTGCTCAATGTTACCATATATTAGGATTTGTTTGAAACCAAATATAACTTGTTATTCAAGAATCATTATCCAAACTGATACAAACTGGTCATCGGAACTATACCCAATTAAGAAGTTCCTTTTGGTTTTTGTAAAGCTGACGAATAAACCAACATTGTCAGTTTAGGTACACAACTAGAACTCACAATGAAGACACAATGAAGGCATCTAATAAGCGATATCCCCAGAGGATATACAATTCAACATATCTGAGTACAAGCATATCATAACAGCAACTTGAACAAGTCTAAAATAAAATAAAACAAAACAACAACACAAGGCACAAGATATCAAGTTAAGATTGATTTTATGAGATTTTAACAAAATGCTGTAATTATTCCCATCTACACTTAAAAATTTTCTTGTGCTAACGATCAAATTTTATGAAATTTTCCAACAGAGGCACAATCAAATAGCGAAAAAATAGATAAAAATACTGAATCCAAACATAATTATTGAAAAAGATAACGATCGACGTACCTAAGGAAGCTTTGGAGCAGTGCGATCAAATCCAAGCGACCAAATAGGAAAATCGTAGTTTAACTCGATCGGCTCAATCACTTTGAAATCGCTCAGATCTTCACGTTCCTAATAGTTGGCATCAAATTCGGAGTACAGAATTATGATGGTTAATTAAAATTTAAAATTACACAATGACTATAAATGGCATATGTAAAGACACAAACATATAATGTAAATAGTTGGCATCCAACCTAACACTATATATAGATCATAGAAATCGTGCTATAAATTGCGCAATTAACTATCAAATGATGCCACAAAGAGCGCCACAAAAAGCATCAAACCTGCACCATTAAAATTTGAAATAGAATAGACTACTACAGTTCCTGTCAAATAGAATACAACATTGGTGTAGATCATCATTAAGATAATACCTAGTTGAAAATAACAAATCTAGCTACAACACAACCAAGCAAAAATTAAGACAGAGAATAAAAATTTACACTCTACATGTACAATATCCAATCTAACACTATATATAGATCAAATAAGAAGAGATCAAAATATTTTATGAAATTTTCCAACAGAAGCACAATCAAATAGCAAAAAAGTAGATAAAAATACTTAAATTGGCATAAATCCAAACATAATTATTGAAAAAGATAACAATCGGCACACCTAAGGAAGCTTTAGAGCAGTGCGATCAAATCCAAGCGACCAAATAGGGAAATCGTAGTTTAACTCGATCGGCTCAACGGATCGAAGCAACAGATCGAAGAGAGGGCGAAGGAGATGAAGAGGAAGTTGATCGAGGTTTTTCGCCTTGATCGAGCGCCGGGTTGATGAAGCAAGGGCGTGCGATGAAGGGGAACGAGTGCTGAGTTGATGAAGCAGGGGCGTGCGATGAAGAGGATCGAGCTCCGGGTTGATGAAGCTGGGGCGTGGGTTTACATAGGAGTGGAGAGAGAGAGGGTGTGGGTATGAAGTTGGGGCTAGCTCTGTGGGTAGATGTATAACAGGACAAGTGTTATTTGGCTACTCATTAGGATAATTAAAAAATAATTTAATATTAATTTAATTATTACATTTGTTGAGAGCTTGTTGTAATGAAGTTCACAAGGAAAAATTAATTAAGTATTTTTGTAATGGGATGGGTCATGGGTGGGTGGGTTTAGTAGGAATAAGATTGGGTTTTATTTGGGCCGGACCTTATGTGGATTTTTATTAGAAGGTTTCGAATATAAATGGGACACTTGAATAAAAGTGTCACAGAAATGTGTCTCTATAACCTAATTTTGTTGTAGTGTTTCTCAAAAATTCCTCCAAATTAAATTAATTTCATAAAAATTAAAGATTATACTCCAAAAATCATTATGATGAAAATAAGATATTATTTGATTTCAAAAGATATCAAATCATCAAAATTTGATATTAAAAATAATCTAATGTTTTAAAGTCATCAAGATGCAAATTGATGAAAAATAATTTTTAAAAATTTGGCAAAATTGACACCAATTTGTCGCAACCCGTTCAAAATAGAGATTTAACTAATAAACACCGGTGGTGGCTCTTTGAGCATCTTTTTCATTCTATCACCTTATATCGCCGAAAATATTAAAATATTCATATATATATATTTTCCAACTTTTTCGGTTTTTCATATAATTTCTCATGTGGTAGCTTCACACACGTCTGACAACCGGGTGGTAGCTCTTTCCTACATGTGGTGGTAGTTTTCACTATCCTTTCGGATGTAACTCTTTCCACATCTTTTATATTTAGGAGTTTCTCCTCTTTTTTTTTTTTAATATTCAAACTCCCCCTAAATTAGATAATCTCACAATTAAAAATAATTTTGACGAATTTTAGTCGATTAGCAAATATCCATCAATTATAATCAATATTCACAACCAAGATGAATTAATTACAAAGAGATTAAAATTAATTTTAAAATTTTGATGAATGTATGTAAGAAGAAATCACATATTAAATTATCGTCAAAATAATAAAAAGTGGAGTAAAACCAATAATTAATATGAATTTAATTCAATTTGAATTGACTTTAGATACCGGTTAAGGCTCTTTTAAAAACCTTTAATCTCTCTAATTTAATGATTTTCAATCATCTCCTTTCTCAAAAAATTTTAATCAAATTAAAAACTCCCCAAAAATCTTTCCTTAAAAACGATTTTCAAAACAAATTTTAAAGATCAAACATCGTCTAATCATGTAATGTAATGAAAGAAAAATATGCAATATGCACCAATCAAAACATTACATAAACAATAAAAACAAACTAAGACGAAAAGTAAGGAAATATATCACCTTTCCGGATCCAAACTTGTCGAATCTTTCGTTGGCTTTGCTTGTCGACGTTAGGTTTGAGTTGCTTTGATTTTGGATCAACCGTCGGTCGTTGCTTGAAGCGGTTGATGTTGTCGTTGAGGCTTTGAATTAGAAATCGGTTCCCTTGATGGTTCGGTTTTGAGATCCAATTCGGTTTTGGGTTGGTCGAACTCGCCGTTGCTCCTTAGAAAACCGGTCCGAAAGAGGCACTCGACTCAAATTAATTTTCTTTTGATTAGAAAGCGGAGTAGTAGATGATCTTGGATTGAGGTTTCGATGTTCTTGCGATCGATTTTTCTTATCCTTATTCGGGCAACACTTTTTGATGTGTCCTTTGATGCCGCATCGGTGACACACCTTTTCCTTCGAATTTGTTGAGACATTAGATGTTGACGTTCGATCCTTCTCAACATAGGTTCGTTCGTATCCGAGGCCCAACTTGTTCGTTTGACCTAACCCAAGCATATGATCCAATTTCTTCGATCCGGAAGAAAATTTTTGAAGATCGGACTTGAGTTGATGAACTTGATTAGTTAACTCTTTGTTGGATTTGTGCGATTCCTCATATTGATGCTCCAAAACTTCAATTTTATCCATAGAGGATTTGATCGTTGAATCCGCTTCATCTAGCTTCTTTTGGAGGATCGAATTATCTTTCAATATTGCTTCCTTTTCCTCTTCGAAAGCTTTTGTCATTGTTTTCAAATTTTTGTTCTCCTCTTCAATGTCAAGTAGGCGCTTCCTAAGCCTTTTGTTATGCTTCACCATCTTTTTAGATTCGACGAGGAGTTGATGATACGCTTCCACTAAATCCTCGTCGTTTGATTCCTCATAGACGGAATACGAGTCCACGTCTTTTTCCTTTGATGTTTTCAACGCAATCCCTCTACTTTGAGAAAAAGACTTGGAAGAAGATTGGTTAGTAGGAAAAGTCATATCGTAAGTTTGCAACACACCTACTAACTCTTCTGCCATTAGATAGCAATATATCTAGATCCCGCTCTGATACCAATTGTGAGTTACGGGGAAGCCCCAATGATCTATCTAGATCGTATCTAATCACCTAGAGGGGGGTGAAAAGGTGTAATGGCCAAAAACCACAAATCTCGATATAATAAAAAGTAAATGCGGAAAATAAAAAGCACACCGAGATTTACGTGGGAAAACTCCAACTCGGAGTAAAAAACCCACGGGACCAACACGCGATAACAATCCACTAAGAATAAAAGATTACAAGGTGATTTACCGAATCCACGGACTCAAACCTCTCTTTATCTTCTTCGGATCTCGCGCATGCCGCCGGGTTGTCCACGCCCTCACGTCCGAGTCCATGAACGCCTCCACTTCGAATCCACGAAGCCTCCGATCACGTCGAATCCACTACGCCCACACGAATCCACGAGCACGCTCCGTCCGGAGCAAAAACAATACGATCGGTGATGATTTATTGCTTAAATAATCATTAAAGAACCGTAGAATATATTTCTAAGCAATAGCCGGATCAATTCTCCATGAAGAACGAGAAATTAGGGTTTCAATAATTGATCCGATAGAAACTTGTTGTTGAGGAAAGAAAGAGAGCACCTAACAAGTTTCTAGAGTTTCATAATGGTCTAAACTCTAAGCATACGAATTAATGGAACCCCATCGCTTATTTATAGATTTAGAAGACTTAGAAGTAGACTAGGATTGTGAAAATCTAATTTTGGAAATAAATTAGAGATAGACTAGGATTTGAAAACCTCAATTTTATCCATATATTCAATTTAAAAACATCCTAAGCCTTCCAAATATTTTTAAATATTTATAAATCATCATCAATAATATTTGAACATACCGAGCATTGTGGATTCATGTTTTGAGTCTTCGATTCTTCGATTTATCCCTTTTTCTTTAAACCTTCAAGACTCCGGACTCACTTCACGAAATATGCCAACATAAAATCCGTAACACCAATGACATAAGAAGCTTCACCCATATCCTTCATCTCAAAATTCTTAAAAAGAAAATCTTTGGTCTCTTTAAGCAAACTCAAATCACTACTTGCAAGCAAAATGTCATACTCCCACTAACTTTAAGGTATATGCACCGGTCCACAATATTTTCTACGAAATCAAATGTAGTAATTATATTATGAAACTTGATATATCACTGACGAGAAGCTTGTTTAAGTCCGTATATAGATTTCTTTAATCTGCGATTATTTTCGTATGTGCTAAAATCTTCGGGTTGTTGCATATAGACTATCTCTTCTATATCCCCATTTAGAAACACCATTTTCACATCCATCTGAAGTAGCTCTAAATCGAAATAAGCTATGAAAGCCATAATAATTCTTAATGAATCCTTCTTTGATACCGGAGAGAAGATTTCATGATAATCAATGTCTTTCTTTTAAGTGAAATCTTTAGCAACAAGTCCGACCTTATATCGTTCTATGTTACCTAAAGAGTCCCTTTGGTTTTGAAGACCCATTTACAGCCAATAGCTTTGACTCCTTGTGGTAACTCAACGAGATCCCAAACTTTGTTATCCGCCATAGATTTCACCTCTTCCTTCATGACATCATGGATTTATCTCCCTACATGGCTTTTGACAACGTATGGGTATTTATGGTGTCCGACATCAAAGTCAGATTTCTCAAGATAAACTACATAATCATCAGGAATTCTCGGTCTCCCTTGTCTTGATGATCTTCTTAAGCCAATCTCTTCCTGCAGATTTTCATTATTCTGTGCAGCTGACTCTATAATTATCTATTCCTTTTGGGACAACTCTTCATGGAGAGGTTCAACTTGTTCAGCATTTTCATACTCCAAGATTAGTTGATCTTCATTATAGTCAAATTGGCTTTCTGGAGGAGCAACTAGATTATTATATGTTGATGGATAATCAGTTGAATTCCTCATTTTCTCAAAATCCATCTTCTGGGGAATAATACTCCTACTTGTTTCAGAATCCTCAAGAAATTGGCATTCCTAGTCTTAACTATCTTGGATTGGTGATTTGGCCAATAGAACCTGAATTTTTTGGAGCTTACCGCATAACCAATGAAATATCCACTGACTGTTCGAGGGTCCAACTTCTTCATTTGTAGATTATAAACCCTCACCTCAGCTAGACATCACCATACATGCAGGTGATTTAAATTAGGTTTTCATCCTTTCCATAACTCAAAAGGAGTTTTGAAAATAGCTTTCAGTGGAATTCTATTTAAAACATACACAGCTGTCTTTAGTGCTTCACTCCAAAGAAAAGATAGAAGACAAGAGCTGCTAATCATGCTCCTTATCATATCCATTAGTGTTCTATTCCTCCTTTCGGCATGCCCCATCTTAATGCAAACTCAATGTATTAATACTAAGCGAAGAGAATTAAAGCCTTAAAATGGATAAATAAATTGATTGGTTGGGTCGAAATTAATGCAAACTAGCATGTAACCTGCGCGATGCATGTGATTATAACTATAATTTTATATTAATTTCTATAAATCAAGATAATTTAAAGTTTCAAAATTATTTTGTTTTTTTATTTAGTTTGTAGTATTTACGTGGTCTCAAACTATATTAATTGCTTGGTAATATATACTTGCCTGAACTAAAAAAATCGGAGTTATTGAAACAATCTTATTTTCATACCTAAATACTTCTTATCATAAGCAAAAGGGGTACTTTTTTATTTGTAGTTATATCAAACCATAATATTTTTACAATTATACAAATCTAGCTTAACATAAAAAAATAAATATAAAATATGAGAATATAAAATATGGCTAAATTACAGAAAACCCTCTTATCAATACCCGCTTTTTCACTTTCACCCCCTGTCATTTAAAAACCAACATTTTGCCCCCTTGGAAAATGAGAAATGCTCACAGGGGGTACACCGTGACAAAATGACAAAAATGCCCCTCACCATTTTCGTCTTCTCCCCCAATCTTGCTCCCCCGTCCCCCAGCCTCTTCCATTCTTCAAAGAGACCAAAGTGGGCAACGTTGGAGAGGCATGCGAGACGGCGCTGACCTCGCTCGGCGGGTCGCCCGCCCTATATCGTTCTTCAAGGAGATCGGAGTGGGCATGGATGGAGAGGCGTGCGAGGATGAGCGGCGGAGAAGGGCGAAGGGGATGTAGGCGAGGGCGAGGGCAAGACAGTGGAGGAGGGTGAGGCGGCGAGGCTGGGAGGCCGCTGCGAGGCGGTGAGGCGAAGGGAGGTGAATCAATGGAAAAGGGCGGATGGGTATTTTTGGCATAAAAATTATTTTTTAACGGAACCCTAACAAAGTAGTAACGGTAGGGAGGAAAATACACATTTTTTATTTTTCAATGGGGAAAAGTGTAGGCTTTTAAATGACAGGAGGGAAAGTGAAAAATCAGATTTTGACAGGAAGATTTTATATAATTTTGCCTATAAGATATCATAAACTTTTCAACAATCTTAGGGCTTGTTTGGTTCATTTATTTTGGATATGGAATGGGAATCGGTTTGATCCAATCCGATTAATTTTGTTTGGTTCACATGAATCGGTTTGGGATTCCTATTCCGGACTGGAATGGGAATGACTCATTAACCTTCAAACTGATTCCGGTCTTCAAGCCCGGAATGAAATTTCATTCCCGAGGCCCGTTGGATTCCCGAGTACACGTGACCTCTCACCTTCCTCTCCCGAAGCCCATTGGGTCACCTCCCCTCTCCCTTCATCTATCCCTCTCTCGTTAAAAAAAAAAAAACAAAACAAAACAAAAAAATCTTATTCCTCTCTCAAATTCCATTAATTTTTTATAATTTTTTTCTTGCATAATAGTTTTTAAAAATAAATTTGATTTTTTTTTGGGAGAACTCATTAGAGAATAGTATTATATTTTTCATAAATTTTAAATAATATAAAATTATATTTGAGTGTTAAATTAGTATTACGATATGCTATAATTTTTTAGTTTATATAAATCAAACAATGAAATGAAAATAACTCATTTCAATTCCCAATCCACAAATGAACCAAACGTTTTGGAGGAGTGGGTCATTCCAATTAACATTCCAATTCATTCCCATTCCATTATCCATTCCAATTCTATCAACCAAACAAGCCCTTAGTTTAAAACATTCAGTAAAGTACAATAAAAAATTAAATTAACAATCATAATGAAGTAAAAGAAGGCTACAGAAAGAAAGAAAGAAAAAATAAAAAAAACCACCTGTGAGAAACACATTGGGTCAAAAAGAGTACATGGACGTACATTCCATGAGTGGACTGCATGCAACTTTTTGTCAAGAAAAGTCTTTTTCGAGGAAACATCCCCGCTTTAATTTGTTCGGCAACAAAATATATGTTACGTCCACTTTCCGGAGAAAAATTATTCATTATAAAACTACTTTAATTCTAAACTACGCTCAATTTTTTTAAATTATTTAGATTTAATCATCGCTCAAATATTGTAATCGAATTAAAAAATTAAACCCCATTAACCTCATAGATAGAATTATTAATTTTAAATCCTAGCAATGTCTGTTTTTTTTTTTAAGGTCCTGACATTCTTATTATTAGAATTAATCACACTTATAATTATTAGACGATGTAAGGCTTGCCTTGCTAGTTTTAGCTGATCTTGTAGGAAGCTATGCTCCATCCATAACGGTCATATATCAGCTGGAAAATCGTGTTCTTATCCGCTGTATGTATGATCCTGCTTCAGTCTATCTTCTCATAATTTTAAATTGGTGATTGATTCTAATTTCAGCTGAGACATCCCACTTCTGAGAGGATCATTCATTCTAAAACTAATCTACTCCTAAACTTGCTCAATCTTTTTAATCTTTTGGACCTAATCACTATCCAAATTTTTTTTTTTTTTTTTTGAGAGATAGATAGTATGCTACCCACTTTGTTTATTTTACTTAGAAATAAACTTAGCTAGAAATGTGAATCAACTAGGATTCGAACTTGGGTCTCGAATACCAACTACCAAACCCTTTGCCACTATCCAAAATATTATGTACCATTAATAATAGCTTAAGCTATATATGGTAGAGACATGTTTGGATTCGTAAAACGTAAATAAAAGTGGAACTCAAAGCGTGATGCGGTTGAAGTTTCTCTGAAGTAAACTTACTCTTTAACAACTTCTTTTTTTCTTTTTTTCTTTTTTTTATATGGAAACCACTCGTCTGAAATAAAAGTTTTATTATTTTCGTTGTTTTTTTCTTTTTTTCTTTCAAAACGTAGCTATGCTATAAATAATTATTAGCATTATTTGCATTTATTTCATAATAAATATTCTAATACTTATACATTTTACATACTTATATAAATTTACAAATAATTATAGGTATATATTATATCAATATAATATAATAGCTATGAAAAGTGAATAGTGGGGAAAGATGACTTTGGTAGACTATAGGACGAATCAAGAGTAAGGACAAAGGAGAGTAGGGTAATAGAGAATTGGGATGTCAATGATACCGATACCTCAAATTTTATTTGAATTCGAATTTGAACGGAGCGATGCTAAACCGATATATATAGTTTCACATATGAATATTAAGAACAAAAACCTGATGGATATAAATTCGGATATGAATTTTTACTATATATATATACCCGATCCCAACTCGAGCGTGACTGAAACCTGAGTTTATTTTACATTATATATAACATGTATATAAAAATATGATGTATTTTTTAAAAAATTAGATTTAATGTAATATATTTTGAAATAGTAGAAAGAGAAATAATTGTTTTGGGTTCGAATTTTCAGGTTTGGGTTCGGAATCGGGTTCAGGTTTTTTGAATTTTTTGTCGGATTCGGATTTAGATATGGATTTTTAAAATCTGTAAGATTCGAATTCTGGTTTCGGGTTTAGAGTCGGTGCCGTACTCAGATTTTTTTAAATCCACTCCGCATCCGACCATCCCTAATAGAGAGGAAACTGTAAATTAATCAACTAGTGATGTTACTTTTTCAAATTTCAAAACAAATAACGAAAGTAGCCTTTTGCCACATCAGATATATGCTCTAATTAAATATTTTATTTGCCAAATAAATTATTATATTTTACAAATTTTGTTTGCTGTAAAAATTGGCTACCAAATGAAGTGTCTTATTTTACAAGCTACAAGATAATAATACATAAATTACATGCTATATGTAGCAAAACAAAATTTTTTAATCATAGAATAGTAAATATGCTAAATAAAGCTTATTGAAGTTATCCGCATTATTAGGGGTGAAAGTTGTTAGGATAAACTCTCAAGGATGATAACATAGATGTCAAAATTAAGCATCCAGTCGCGATCGAATTCAAATTCGGATTCAGATTATAATATGAATTCGAATTTGGATATGAATAAATTAGAATATTTCAAGTTCGGACTCGAATTTGAATAACCAGAAATTAATATAAATTTTTAGTTCATATATTTAAAAAAATTAAAAAAAAAAAGTGGATAGTGTAGCTTAGGTGACGTTCCATTATCGCCAATTTGGTCGGTTCGGGCCCGTACTGTGAAGACCGAAATTTTGACTGTGTCATTTGACTCTCTGTTGACGATGTTTATGTGTGTAATTTAATTACATAAGCACTCGTCAAATTTCAGGAGAAAATGAGCTAAAACGGAGAAGATACGCGATTATGAAGTTTGACTTAAAGTGAATAGTAACTCAGTTTTAGGATGAGCGGAATAGAAGTTAGGTTCGGCACGTGTTGGATTCCAAATATAGGCTTCCAATAGCTCGTTTCGAACGGCTCAGATATACTGAAACCGTTGGCACTGACGGAATCGAATTCCGATGCACGGTTGTCGAGAAAAAGGGTCCCGAACGATTTTACATATATAAAGTATATATGTTAATAAGTTGGTTTATTACGGGAATTGATGGAGAGATGGGTTCGTCGCAGATCGGAGACCAAATCGAATGAAATAAAATGCTAGATTCGATGTCTCCGTCGTGCTGAACGCGCTGGCGCAGTCCGATCGGAAATCCGCCGGACGGATCGTCGGATCTTACAAGATGATCGCAAAGGGGTCGATGTGTATTAATCGGATTGTTGCGAGGGATGGATTTCTTCGCGAATCCGTGACCGATCGAGGCGAACCAAAATCGTGGGTTTGATGTCTTCGACGTGCTGATCGCACTGGTGCGATCCGTTCGTAAATCCGACGGACGGATCTCCGGCAATTACAAAGTTAATGCTAAGAGGTTGATTGTGGCAATCCGAGAACCTAGCAAAAGTGCTTATATTTTATGTTCCAAATTGCGTGAAATCGCACATGTGGGTACTATCGCGCATAATACACGCGCTGTGAGGGACTTGGATCAAAATATCCAGCTTCGGGGGTCTAACTTGCAATTATGTATCCTAGGGATATAGAGCTAACTAGGGTTTTTCTCCAAGGAACCCTAACCTAGCAATGAGCCTCTTCACCTGACCCATAGCCGCAGCCAGCACACCCCTGCCCTTCCTGTGCGCACGCCCCCGCCGCCGGCGACCACCCCTGGCCGCCGGAAAAAGCCCTGCAACACCTCCTCTCCTTGTCTCTCTCTTTATCTCTCTCCTTTCTCTCGAGTTAGAGCCTGGTCGAGGCAGTAATGCCTCCAGCCCTTCAACCGCGTCGTTCTCGACCCACCGGAGGCCCCGCCGCCCCGCCGCCATGCGCGCCGCCGTGGCCGCCTGCATCGCGGCCGATCCGGGTAGATCCGCGCAGAGAGCTTCAACTCCTGTTTACGCGGCCGCCGCCACCTTGGGATGACCGAGCCATCCTCGGAGGACTTCGGCGACCCTCCCGCACGCGACCCCCGTCGTCACGGGGAGTCCCGCCGCCGCCGCCGCCGCGGCCGTTGAGGGCCGAGCCGAGCCTCGTGCGGGCTCGGGATGTCCCGCCGCGCCGCCGCCGCTACCGCCGCCGGCCGGCGTGAGCATCGGCTCGGCCGGCCGCACGTCACCGCCGGCGATCCCGCCGCCGTGAGCTCCCCGATGGCCGGACCCGAGTCGAGCTCTCCTTGAGTGGTGCAACTAGGGCATCGCCCCATCGCGGCCGCCGCCACTCCTCGCCGCAAGCCAATGTCACGCCCCGGGACCCAGCGGAAGCCCGCCCGGCGCGTGCCCAGACCCGCCGTATGTCTACAACATACAAGGCGTCTAACAAAAAACGATAATTAACCAACAAAATAAAAAGAATCTAGAAGTATCAGAGCAGTATAACAACTAGAATTCTAAACAATTAAGCATAAAAGAAGTGACTAAAAATAAAGTACCAAATCCACTAAGAACTATATAAGAGTAATACAACGAACCTCCACGAGCAACAACTAAAGATCCCAAAGCGAAATCTAATATGATACATGGTGGGCTTTATCAGTGGATACAAAAGATCACTCTCTCACAACACAAAAAGAGAGGAAGAACCACCTAAACAAAAGTGGCAAAGAAGCTAGCTATCTAGGCCTCCCCTTGCCGCGATCCCGTGCCTCCGCCGGTGCCAAAGGCTCTGAAACACATTAGAAAAAGAGGCGTGAGAACTATTAAAAATAGTGTCCAGGGGGCAATTACTGACTTCAGTTGCATGCTCCACTAGGCCCCAAAATTAAGCAAGTAAGTGTAAGCGAAATAAATAACGAGTAAGCTACTAAAGCATGATATCTCTACTTAGCATAAATAAGCATAAGTAAACGACTATTCTAAGCATGAATAGTAAGTATAACCAACGATCCAATATCCATAGCAATAGTAAAGAGTTAAAGTTTACTATTCTAACCATAGCCCAATAATTCCACAAGTGATAGTAAGGTGTTAAAGTTTACTATTCTAGTCAAAGTCCACGCTTTTCTTTAAACTACATTAAGTTTAAGTACAATAAGATCAACCCGAAGGCGATATGGCCGATGCCCACCCGAAGGTCGCCTAGCCTAAATGCCGAGCCTAATGGCCCCGTAGTAGTCAACATTCCCACCCTAGGAATGAGACGTCCCCACGCAATCCACTTCGGCGCCCACCCCGCACGGCGAATACAAGAAACGCGTTGGCCAACTCGAGTGCCGCTTGGAGCTACCCTCACAAGCATGTGCGAATGAGCACAATGGCAAAAGTCACAAAGCTTGTCACAAGTCCCAAATCATCATGTCTCTAACATGGAATGTACAAATGTCCAAAAGGTCTATCTCTATGTCATCATGTCTCTAACATGGAATATACCAATGTTAAGTGGCCTATGTCAAGTCTCTATGTTGCAGTTTCATAGTTTTCTATGTTAAGTGCCGCTTTATGACACTTAAGGTTTCTAAGTCCCAACATGTATTTAATGTTCACAATTAACATTATCAAAGCTATAATCACCATAAATGGCACACTCCCAGGCGCCCCCAAGAACCACCCCCACATGCATGCAGTTTAACCCAGATAGCTCTACTATATAGAGTGAATATTTTATCATACATAAGGCATGCATTTTAAGTGATTCAAAATTCATAATAAATCTATTTAGCATGAATATGCGTTCGAAATAATTAAATCAAACCGACTAAGCACTTAGGGGCCATTTGCCCCTATGCTCATGAAGCCAAACCCACCGAGTGCGAAAATCGCCGATCCGAATCGCTAACTAAGCTTCGATTCCTACTCCTAGCACCCTACAAGGCATGCCATAGGAATTACAAACTCAAAAGATGAGTCTTGAGTTCAAACAATAAGAAACTCTACTAAAGGGTGAAGAATACTCACCGAAAGCGAAGAAAGTGCTCTTGATCTCCAAATGGGAGTTAGAGTCCTTCTAATCCAACCTAAATCAAAGTTCTAAACTCATCAATTAGGTCCCAAAGGCCCTCAATCGAAAATCCCCAAATCCTAACCCTAGAATCCCATTCTAGGGTTTCATCTCATAAAACCCACAAAATTCGAAACTAGAGGAAAGAGATCACTCACATACCTCTAAGAAGCTCTAATCCAAGCTCAAAAAGCCCTAGGCTTGAAGCTTGATCCTCCACAAAGCGCCAAAAAGCAAGCTCCAAGCTCCAACAAGAAGATAATGGCTCTAGGTGGCCAAAGGAGAAGGAGAGAGAGATCAATCTCCTAACAATCCACCAAAAATCCAAAAGAGCACAAGGGTTTAGAGAGAGAAGGTCTCCTACCTTGCTTGCTGTGATGGAGGGCTCAAATGAAGCCCTAGGGGTGTGTGGGAACCTAATAGAAGCAACAAGATGCTAAAACACCCTCATTATTCGGTCTCGCTCACATTCTCGCTGATTGTATACAAATCCATTTTGTACCAGATAAACCCCGCAAACAAACAAACCCGAGCCTCGGGTTCGCCAAGTCTGCCCTTTCTTTATACCGGTATAAATCTTGGTCATGCACGTATAGCAATCATTTTGTACAGAGATAGACACCGTTTTGTACCGGTATAAGGCACAGAATTTCCAACCCGAGAGCCACCTAAAATCTAACTTTTTGGACTTTAGGGCTTGGGACTCATCCCCAAACCTCGGTACACGCGCCATAGGTCGGAACACAGTCAACGACCCTCCAGAAAATCTGGAAAAGCTCCAACACAAGGCAAATACTCGAACTCCGCAATTTGCGCAAGTCCAGTATGTTACATTCACCCCTCCTAAAAAGGAGTTTCGTCCGCGAAACTCAAAAGCGAACTCATACCTCAAGATTCCATCTGAAAGAGATGGGGATAGCGCTCCTGCAGTGCGCTCTCAGGCTCCCACGTGGCCTCTCGCTCCTCGTGGTTGCTCCAAAGAACCTTCACGTACGGAATGTCCCGATTCCGCAATTTCTTCACCTCGCGAGCCAAGATCTTCACGGGTTGCTCCTCGAAGCTCAAATCCTCCCGCAGCTCTATGGGTACAGCCTCCAATACATGAGCCGGATCATGGATATACTTCCGAAGGACCGATACATGAAAGACGTTGTGCACGCCAGATAGGTTCGGCGGTAGAGCAAGTCGATACGCTACCGGACCTATACGTTCCAAGATCCCATATGGTCCAATAAACCGAGGACTTAACTTACCTCGAATTTCAAATCTCCGAATTCCCTTTGACGGCGAGACTTTCAAGAAGACATGATCTCCAATCTGAAACTCCAAGTCTCGTCGGCGTTTATCTGCATAGCTCCTCCGCCTACTGGTCGTCGCAGTTGCTCCCGAGCAATTCGAACCTTATCCTCTGCTTCCTGGAGTACTTCAGGGCCTAAAGCCAATCTTTCGCCCACTTCACTCCAATGAAGTGGCGATCTGCACTTTCGTCTATACAATGCCTCGAACGGTGCCATCTTGATACTTGCTTGATAACTATTGTTATAAGCAAACTCCGCCATAGGTAGATGCTGCGACCATCCTCCCTGGAAGTCAATCACGCATGCTCGAAGCATGTCCTCAAGAGTCTGTATAGTGCGCTCCGACCGCCCGTCACTCGGGGTGGAAACGATCTTGAAATCCAATCTAGTACCCAAGGCGTCCTGTAGACTCCTCCAGAAGTGTGACACAAAGCGTGTGTCCCTGTCAGATACGATCGATGTAGGTACTCCATGAAGTCGCACAATCTCATCAAGGTACACTTGTGCGAGCTTCTCTCCAGCCCAAGTAGTATGGATAGGTATAAAGTGCGCGACTTCGTCAACCTATCCACGATCACCCAAATAGCATCATGCCCCGCTTGAGAGCGAGGCAATCCGATCCACGAAGTCCATGGTGATCTTCTCCCACTTCCACACGGAATAGGCAAACTCGAAGTTTTCCCGTGGAACTCGATGCTCATTTCACTTGTTGGCAAGTTAAACATCTAGCAACAAACTCGCCAACATCCTTCTTCATCCCGTGCCACCAATAGAGTAACCTCAAGTCCTTGTACATTTTGGTGCCTCCGGATGAATAGCATAAGGTGCCCTGTGCCTCCCGAAGGATGTCCTCTCTAAGTCCCAAATCCGCCGGCACACAAATCCGTCCACCAAAACGCATCACTCCCTGATCATCCACAAGGAAGTCACCGGTGCCACCATCAACCATTTTGTCTCGAATCCTTTGCAACTCTAAGTCAAGAGCTTGCTTCTCTTTAATTCTATCCATAAGAGTAGGTTGCACAACCATAGTCATCAGCCGCAAAGGTGTATCGGGAGTCACTACCTCCAACTCCAACCGCTTCATCTGCTCGATCAACTGCGGTTGAGTAACAATATGCATCGCTAAGTTTTCAGTCGATTTCCGACTTAGCGCATCCGCCACCACGTTAGCCTTGCCCGGGTGGTAGAGAATAGTCAAATCATAATCCTTGAGTAGCTCCAACCATCTACGCTGTCTCAAGTTCAGCTCCTTCTGAGTGAAAAGATACTTCAAGCTCTTATGATCCGTATAGACCTCGCACCGCTCGCCATACAAATAGTGGCGCCATAGCTTCAATGCAAAGACTACGGCCGCCAACTCCAAGTCGTGTGTAGGATAGTTTCTCTCGTATTCCTTCAATTGGCGAGAAGCATACGCGATCACTTTGTCACCCTGCATCAAGACACAGCCCAATCCGTTAAGAGATGCATCACTATATACCACATACCCTGCTCCAGCAATAGGTAATGTGAGGATTGGAGCGGTCGTCAATCTCGGCTTCAACTCTTGAAAGCTCTTTTCACACGCATCATTCCAAATGAACTTAGTTCCTTTGTGCGTGAGCCTCGTGAGGGGAGTAGATAACTTCGCAAAGCCCTCCACGAATCTGCGGTAGTAGCCGGCCAAACCAAGGAAACTCCTGATCTCGGTGACGCTCGTCGGTCTTGGCCAATCCTGAATGGCTTCTACCTTCCTAGGATCCACGGCTATGCCTGATCCTGAAATCACATGTCCCAAAAGCCACTTCAAGCCAAAATTCGCACTTCTTCTACCGGGCAAATAACTTCTTTTCCCGAAGCACTTGTAGTACCAATCTCAAGTGTTCCTCGTGCTCCACATCACTTCGGGAATAAACCAAGATGTCGTCGATGAAGACCACGACGAACCTGTCTAGATAAGGCTTGAAGACACGGTTCATTAGATCCATAAAAGCTGCCGGGGCAGTAGTAAGCCCAAACGGCATAACAGTGAACTCATAATGTCCATACCGTGATCCAAAAGCCGTCTTCGCCACATCCCCCGGCGCCATCTTCAATCGATGGTATCCCGACTTCAAGTCTATCTTGGTGTACACATTCCATCCTTGAAGTTGATCAACAAGATCATCAATCCTCGGCAACGGATACTTATTCTTGATCGTGACTTTATTAAGTTCACGATAGTCCACGCAAAGGCGAAGTGATCCGTTCTTCTTCTTCACAAAAAGAACCGGTGCTCCCCAAGGTGACACACTCGGTCGAATGAAGCCCTTGTCTAACATATCCCGAATCGTGCCTCGCCTCCTTTAACTCGCCGGTGCCATCCTATAGGGTGCCTTCGAGATCGGGGTAGTCCCGGAACGAGATCTACCACAAACTCGATCTCCCTATGTGTGGCATGCCCGGTAGCTCCGCCTGAAACACGTCCCGAAACTCCCGTACCACCGGGATATCCTCGATCCTAGGGGTATCATCCTCACCCCTCAATGCGATACTAGCCAAATAGGCTACGCATCCCTGCTGATCGCCTGCCTAGCTCGAGACGAATCGATCGACATCGCAAAAAGCGAACTCGACATCCTCTAAACACCACCTCACTCGACCGGTTCTCTAAAAGTAACCGTTCGATTAACACAATCGATAGTGGCGTAGTATCTAGTCAACCAATCCATACCCAAAACCACGTCAAAATCCCCCAACTTGCGCACTACTCGCAAATCCGCGGGCATGGTCCAATCTCCTACCCGAATAGGGCAACAGGGGCAATACTCCCGCACGTCCACAATGTGGGCGGGTACAACAATACGTCCGGTGTAGTAAAGGAACAAGCGGATGTCATGCAACTCGGCAAATGTAGATCTATAAATGAATGTGATGCACCGGTATCAAATAATGCACGTACTCTAATGCCATCAAGTAAAATGATACCGCGCCTGCTCGCGCCGCCGCAGGCGTGCGCGCCACTTTCGCGCCTCGTCGTGACCCTCACTCGCGCTGGACGGCCGCCTGGGCCTGCATCGTGTCGACGGGGTCCTCGGCCGTCGGCCGGTAGAGCCGGTGCCGATGCGTAAGATGGTGCGGTGAAGAACCTCTCGGGCACTCGAGACGGATGTGGCCCTCCCGGCCACACCGGAAGCACTCGCCGCCCGCCGTGGACATGCGGCAGTGCGAGGACCACCGCAGATCACACACCGGGAGGCGGCGTCGGTCGTGTCCTCTCGTCGGGGGTGCGCCACGATCGCGCCGGTGTCTCGGATGCTTCGGTGGCCTCCTAGAGTGCGTCGCTCGTTCGCACTCGCCGCGGGCCTCTTGCCCTTCTCCTTGTCCAAACCCTCGCGTCTCTCGCACCATGGCCGCGCCGCCTCTACGGAGCGCGCGGTTCACCACCCGTCGGTAAGTCCGAAGCTCGGAGGACCGCACGAACCGAAAAATCGACGGTCGCACCCACGCTCGAAAATGCGGGCCTTATCCTCGTCCCCGCACGACGAAGGGCACGCAATACGTAAGCCGAGAAAACTCTCTCTCGTACTCGGCTACGTATCCGTCCCCGTGTCGCCGCGCAAACTCGCTCCATCTCGCCTCTTGACGCCGTCGGGAAAGTAGTGTGCCAACGTAGCTCCTTGAACCTCGTCTAAGTAATAGAAGCTAAGTCGTGCCGGGGTTCTCCCGGAGATCCATCCACCACCGTAGGCCTCGCCGTCCAAGTGGTGGGTGGCGAGCCACACTGTCCCGCTCCTCCACGAACGTGTCACGAACGCTTTCTCCATGTGCATCAACCACTTTTCCACGATCCGGTGGTCGACCTTCTCTCCGTCAAAGGTCCCTGCCGCACCTCCCGAACTCCTTGAGGCGAGCCATGAGTCGATCCCTCTCGGCTCCCCGAGCCATAATCGGAAATGCCGCCGCCACCGGTGATGCTCGAATCGGCGGGGGTGTCCCGGTCCTCCTCGCGCTCAACCGCCGTGTCGTCTGGTGTGAGCGGCCGCGGGGGATCGCGCCCGCCGTAAGTCAACCTCGCCGGTGCCGGCGGTGAAGGGGTCCGAGCCTCCATCGCAGCCCGCCCGCCGCAGCAGAGAAGATCCTCCATGCGCTTCATGCGCGCTTCGTCGCGGGGCCGCGTCGTCGCTGCGTCACCAAAGCCGTGAGGGCCGCAACCGGCCCTCAACTCACGGACCTCGCCGGATCCGGAGGTAGCGGAGGCCTCGACCTCCTCAAAAGTTGCCGCATTGTCCGCTCCAACGTATTTCGAGCGAGTTATCGCATCACCACTACAACATCATAAAAGCGCAAGTTAGTAAGCTCACGCAATCGCATCCCCGCTCATGCTATAAATACCCAAATCATGCGAAAGTAATGAAGTGTCATTTACTACTAACTCCCGATGTTACGTTGTCGCCGCCAACGTAACCTCCGCGGGTTAGGAGTTATACACTTCGGTCCAACTCTACTTACTAGAGTTATTCAAGATACCCAATCTTAATACTTTCGCTCACAAGTTAAATAGACCTCGTCACTCACGAGCCTATATCCTATAGTCCAACCGGCCTAAGGTTTGCTAGGTCCACAAGAAGACTCAACCCTAGGCTCTGATACCAATTTAATCACGCCGCCCGGACCCGCCGAAGCCCGCCCGCCAGACTCCGCCGTATGTCCACAACATACAAGGCGTCTAACAAAAAAAACGATAATTAACCAACAAAATAAAAAGAATCTAGAAGTATCGAGCGATAACGACTAGAATTCTAAACAATTAAGCATAAAAGAAGTGACTAAAAATAAAGTACCAAATCCACTAAGAACTATAAATGAGTAATACAAGAACCTCCACGAGCAACAACTAAAGATCCCAAAGCGAAAACTAATATAATACATGGTGGTCTCTATCAGTGGATACAAAAGATCACTCTCTCACAACACAAAAAGAGGAAGAACCACCTAAACAAAAGTGGCAAAGAAGCTAGCTATCTAGGCGACTCCCTGCCGCGATCCCATGCCTCCGCCGGTGTCGAAGGCTCTGAAACACATTAGAAAAAGAGGGCGTGAGAACTATTAAAAATAGTTCCCAGTGGGCAATTACAGACTTCAGTTGCATGCTCCACTAGGTCCCAAAATTAAGCAAGTGTAAGCGAAATAAATAACGAGTAAGCTACTAAAGCATGATATCTCTACTTAGCATAAATAAGCATAAGTAAACGACTATTCTAAGCATGAATAGTAAATATAACCAACAAGTCCAATATCCATAGCAATAGTAAAGAGTTAAAGTTTACTATTCTAACCATAGCCCAATAATTCCACAAGTGATAGTAAGGTGTTAAAGTTTACTATTCTAGTCAAAGTCCACAGTTTTCATTAAACTACATTAAGTTTAAGCACAATAAGTTAAACCCGAAGGCGATATGGCCGATGCCCACCCGAAGGTCGCCTAGCCCAAATGCCGAGCCTAATGGCCCCGTAGTAGTCAACATTCCCACCCTAGGAATGAGACTGCCCCACGGCAATCCACTTTGGCGCCCAATCCCGCACGGCGAATACAAGGAACGCGGTGGCCACCTCCGGAGTGCCGGCTTGTAGGGAGCGACCCTCACAAGCATGTGCGAATGAGCACAATGGCAAAAGTCACAAAGCTTGTCACAAGTCCCAAATCATCATGTCTCTAACATGGAATGTACAAATGTCCAAAAGGCCTATCTCTATGTCATCATGTCTCTAACATGGAATATACCAATGTTAAGTGGCCTATGTCAAGTCTCTATGTTGCAGTTTCATAGTTTTCTATGTTAAGTGCCGCTTTATTACACTTAAGGTTTCTAAGTCCCAACATGTATTTAATGTTCACAATTAACATTATCAAAGCTATAATCACCATAAATGGCACACTCCCAGGCGCCCCCAAGAACCACCCCCACATGCATGCAGTTTAACCCAGATAGCTCTACTATATAGAGTGAATATTTTATCATACATAAGGCATGCATTTTAAGTGATTCAAAATTCATAATAAATCTATTTAGCATGAATATGCGTTCGAAATAATTAAATCAAACCGACTAAGCACTTAGGGGCCATTTGCCCCTATGCTCATGAAGCCAAACCCACCGAGTGCGAAAATCGCCGATCCGAATCGCTAACTAAGCTTCGATTCCTACTCCTAGCACCCTACAAGGCATGCCATAGGAATTACAAACTCAAAAGATGAGTCTTGAGTTCAAACAATAAGAAACTCTACTAAAGGGTGAAGAATACTCACCGAAAGCGAAGAAAGTGCTCTTGATCTCCAAATGGGAGTTAGAGTCCTTCTAATCCAACCTAAATCAAAGTTCTAAACTCATCAATTAGGTCCCAAAGGCCCTCAATCGAAAATCCCCAAATCCTAACCCTAGAATCCCATTCTAGGGTTTCATCTCACAAAAACCCACAAAATTCGAAACTAGAGGAAAGAGATCACTCACATACCTCTAAGAAGCTCTAATCCAAGCTCAAAAAGCCCTAGGCTTGAAGCTTGATCCTCCACAAAGCTCCAAAAAGCAAGCTCCAAGCTCCAACAAGAAGATAATGGCTCTAGGTGGCCAAAGGAGAAGGAGAGAGATCAATCTCCTAACAATCCACCAAAAATCCAAAAGAGCACAAGGGTTTAGAGAGAGAAGGTCTCCTACCTTGCTTGCTGTGATGGAGGGCTCAAATGAAGCCCTAGGGGTGTGTGGGAACCTAATAGAAGCAACAAGATGCTAAAACACCCCTGCAGTTCGGCTCGCTCACATTCTCGCTACTTTGTACTGCAGTACAAATCCATTTTGTACCTAAGATAAACCCTACGAAATGTACCCAAACCCGAGCCTCGGGTTCGCTAATCTGCCTCTTTATACGGTATAAATCTTGGTCTCAGACTTAGCATAGAAATCATTTTGTACCAGATAGACAACGTTTTGTACCGGTATAAGGCACAGAATTTCCATCCCGAGCGCCACCTTAATTCCAACTTTTTGGATTTTAGGGCTTGGGACTCATCCCCAAACATCGGTACACTCGCCATAGGTCGAACACGCCAACGACCTTCCAGAAAATCTGGAAAAGCTCCAACACAAGTCAAATACTCGAACTCCGCAATTTGCGCAAGTCCAGTATGTTACAGCCAAGGTGAGCATCATGCTCCTCCTTATCCCTTTACCCTCCTCTGAACCCCTGGCGCGCCGCCGTGCCGCCGGTGACCGGCCGGAGCTAGCTTGCTCCGGCCAAGGTCCAAACTAGAGTTTAATTATGATGGTTTGCTATTCTGAGCTTCCCGGGCCTCCTCGATCCCAACGGAAGGGAGCACGATGATCTAGACGTATCGCTGATCATCGTGCTCACCTTGGATTTGGTCGGGGAGACCCCGATCCGCTGTTTCGGCAGTTGTCGCCCTTTTCGAGCCTTTTTGGTCGCTTTCGCTTTGCGTGCGCCGTTCGAGACCCGAGGTCGTTTCGATGCCTCCGGAGGGAGCACGGTGATCGTCCGTCGCTGACGATCACGCTGGTCACCTTATTTAGGGTCGGCGGATCCCCGGTTAGCGAGATATACCCATTTTTCGTGCAAAGGCGCTCTCGTTTTGATTTTCGTGTCACTCCCGCGCCTCTACGTTGTCCGAAATTGCTCCGAAAGGTGAGCACGGTCTCGCACGCCGAAACCTATCTGAGTGTCTCGGTTGGTCTGATAGACCTCCGGTTAGAGTAGTCGAACCGTAAAAGCCCCGAAATCACATGAAATAGTGCGATTTCGGGTAATTCGGAGGGCTTTTGTGTAATTATGCTATTCGAGGTTGCTGTGGACAGCATGTGTGAGTTAGGGATAACCTATGGACTGATTGTCCAAGGCCCCAGGCCATTGCGAAGATCGAAAATGCATTTTCGATGTGTTTCTCGGCGAAATCCGCCGACGGAACGCGGATTCGGTTCGGAATTATTCCGACGGTGCTTTGTGAGCTATTGTGTAGTCGTTAAGCCTGGTTGGCTGGTCACTCGCGTCATTTCGATGGTTCAGAAATGACGGGTGAGCGACAGTGGGTTCCGGTGTCGAAATAGACACTTCCGGGAACCCGTAGTCGTACAATTATCCGACGATAATTGTATTATAGTGTTACTTTATGTTTGCTGCCAAAACATCCGAATAAGAGTGTTTGGGGCAGCGGGTGACTCTTGGTATTGTGAGTTACGGGGAAGCCCCAAGGATCTATCTAGATTGTATCAAACAACACCTAGAGGGGGGTGAATAGGTGTATCGGCCAAAAACCACAAATTCTCGATGCAATAAAAATAAATGCGGAAAATAAAAAGCACACCGAGATTTACGTGGGAAAACTCCAAACTCGGAGTAAAAAACCCACGGGACCAACACGCGAATAAACAATCAATAAGAGAAAAGATTACAAGGTGATACCGAACTCCACCGACTCGACCTCTCTAACACTCCCATGGACCTCCGCGCAATCCTCCTTCGGGTTGTCCACGCCCTCACGTCCGAGTCCACGAACGCCACGTCCCGAATCCACGAAACGCCTCCACTTCGAATCCACGAAGCCTTGATCACGCCGAATCCACGACGCCCACTCGAATCCACGAGCGCACTCCGTCCGGAGCAAAAACAATACGATCGATGATGATTTATTGCTTAGATTCTCATTAAAGATCTATGGGAATAATCTCTAAGCAATTCTCAAATTGATTCTAGAAAAACATTAAGAATTAGGGCACCGAGAATCAATTTGGGAGAAGCTTGATGTAGAAGATGAGGAAAACGGCTACCTACAAGCTTTTAGGGTTTTTCATAAATAATCTAGGCTTAATCATCTTTTAGAAACACCCCTACATCTTATTTATAGGTTTAGAAGACTTCTAGATAGATTTGGATTAGAAAAAATAAATCTTTAAAACAGATTTCGTATCGAGGGACCGGTCCTCCAGATCAGAGACCGGTCCTCCCTTGCGCAATAAAATCTTAATCCCCGAGGGACCTGGCCTCACATGCCAGGGACCGGTCTTATTCACGATATGTGAATTTCACCTCTCGGGACCGGTCCTCCTTTGTGGAGACCGGTCCTCTCGTGCAAAGTTGCGCATAGGAGTTTCTCTGGGACCGGTCTTCCAGTTGTGGAGACCGGTCCTCTGTGCAAAGGTGCGCAGAGGGTGCTTACTGGGACCGGTCCTCTCAATGTGGAGACCGGTCCTCTCAACCAGATATGCAGAGTGAAGAACCAAATTAGTTAAAACTCAATTTCAACAATCCTAATGTCTTCTAAACACTTGTTAAAGTATATAAATCATCATCATCAGTATTTGAACTTACCGAGCATTGTGGATTTACGTTTCGAGTCTGCGAGTCTTCGATCTTCGTCTCATCTTCTCTAAACCTTCAAGACTCCGAACTAACTTCACGAAATATGCCAACATAAAATCCGTAACAATCTCCCCTTTGGCAATTTCGTGACAAAACCCAAAATTACATTAAAATACTCACAACGCTCAACTCACAAAAAAATGAAATTCATTGCCATCACCAAAACAATGAACTTCTCGCGTGAAAGATCCAAAGAAATACAAAATTATAATTTTGCAACTCCTAAACAAACTCTATGACTTAGACACAAGGAGTCTTGATGTTTTGATTTCAAAAACGCAAAAAGACAATTTTCTCCACGAACAAAGTTCATAAACAAGGTCGTAGTAAAGAAAATATATGACAATAACAATCTCTCCCCTTTGTTCATGAAAATCTAATATATGAAAATAACAATCTCTCCCCTTTGTTCAGGAAAATCTCTCCCCCGCTTGAAATTCAATTCAAGTTTCCAATTCTTCTCCCCCTTTTTGTCAAAAATTGCCAAAAAGAAACACAAATAGAGAGAAAAACAAACTAGCAAATAGAAAGTAGTCACGTCACAGTTAAAAGTAGAGAAAAAAAATAAAACATAGATAATGAGACTAAAAAAGGTAAAATCACTTCGTGTCCTCCTCATTAAAAAAATTTGCCTTGTTTTCTCAAAAATCCTTCAAAATTAGATTAATTTCATAAAATTAATGATTTCACTTCAAAAATTACTATGATGAAAATAAAATATTATTTGATTTCAAAAGACATCAATTCATCAAAATTTGATATTAAGAAAAATCTAATGATTTAAAGTCATCAAGATGGAAATTGATGAAAAATAATTTTTAGAAATTTGACAAATTGACACCAATTTGTCGCAACTCGTTCAAAATAGAGATTTAACTAATAAAGCACGGAGTGGCTCTTTGAGCATCTTTTTCAAACTATCACCTTATATCGAAAATATTAAAATATTCATATATACATATTTTTTTCAACCTTTTCGGTTTTTCATATAATTTCTCATGTGGTAGCTTCACACACGTACGGACGACGGGTGGTAGCTCTTTCCTACATGTGGTGGTAGTTTTCACACTCCTTTCATATGTAACTCTTTCCACATCTTTTATACTTAGGAGTTTTTCCTTTTTTTTAAAAAAAATATTCAAACTCCCCCTAAATTAGACAATCTCATAATTGAAAATAATTTTGACGAATATTAGTCAATTAGCAAATATCCATCAATTATATTCAATCATTCACTACCAAGATGAATTAATTACTAAAAGATTAAAATTAATTTCAACATTTTGATGAATGTATGTAAGAAGAAATCACATATTAAATTATCGTCAAAATAATAACAAGTGAAGTAAAGCCGATAATTAATATGAATTTAGTCCAATTTGAATTGACTTTAAATACCGGTTAAGGCTTTTTGAAAAACCTTTAATCTCTCTACATTTATGATTTTCAATCATTGCCACTCTCAAAAATTTTAAAAACTCCCCGTTACCTTTCCTCAAAGACGATTTTCAAACACAAGAAACTCAAGCATCAAAGATATTCACTAAGTACCAAAAATCGCCTAAGCATGTAATGCAATGAATAAAAGTAGGAAATATACACCTATCAAAGCATTACATAACCGAAAAACAAGCTAAGAAGAATAACAAGGAAAGATATCACCTTTCCGAATCCACACTTGTTGGATCTTTCGTTGTCTTTGCTTGTCGACGTTCGGCTTGATTTGCCTTGTATTGGGATCAACCGTTAGTCGTTTCGATGCTTGAACCTTCGGTTGATATTTTCGTTGAGGCTTAGAATTAGAACTCCCTTGATGGTTCGGTTTTGAGATTCGGTTTGCACGAGGTACTCGACTAACTTGATTTCCTATTTGATTCCGTGGGAGATACCGAATAGAAGAAGGTGCCGATTGAGATTTCGTTGTCTTGTTCGGGCAACTCTTTTTGATATGTCCCTTGACTCGCATCGGTGACATACCTTTGCTTTTAAATTTGTTGAGACTTTCGATGTCGTCTTTTGATCCTTCTCAACATATGTCCTTTCGTATCCGAGGCCCAACTTGTTCGTTTGACCTAACCCGAGCATGTTATCCAACTTTTTCGAACCCGAGGAAAATTGTTGAAGATCCGATTTGAGTTGATGAACTTGCTTGGTTAACACTTGATTGGATGTGTAGGTTTCCTTAAATTGTTGCTCCAAAAATCCAATCTTATCCCTATAAGATTTCATTGTTAATTCCGCTTCTTCTAGCTTCTTTTGGAGGACCGAATTGATATTCAAAGTTGATTCCCGTTCCTCCTCAAGAGCTTCATTCATGATCCTCATATTGTTGTTATCTTCTTCAATCTCCAACAAACGACTTTCCAACTTCTTATTGAATTTAGCCATCTTTTTCGATTCGATAAGAAGTTGGTTGTATGCTTCGGCTATATCCTCGTCATTCGATTCCTCCTCACTTTCGCCATTCTCGCTCGAAGACCCATGCGAAGAGAGAAAGATTTGAGTTAGAAACAATAGATGATAAACAAGCAACATTATAAGACGGAGGAAAAGATGTAGAATTAGCGATTAAAGCCGTATGATCCTTTTCTTCATCACTTGATGATGATCCGTTTGAAGAAGAGTCATCCCAAGTTTTCGTTTTAGCTTGCAAAGCCTTCGGTTTATACGTCTTCTTCGAAGGACAATCCGTTGCGATATGGCCGTAGCCTCTACACTTGAAGCATGGGATTTCCCCTTCGAATTCATCTTTTTCATTCGAAGACTTTGCAAGTTTTTTATCTTTCAATTTAGAATTAGAAGAAGGTTTAGAAAAGGATTTTCGCTTCGAAGATGAAGCATCGTTCTTCTTTCGAAAATTCTGGCGAAACTTCTTCGTGAGGAGCGCCAATTGTTGTTCAAAATCCGCAAGCGTAATATTTTCGTCAGAATCCGTGTCGTCGTCTTCTTCCTTTGTTGATTTGAGTGCCATCCCCGTGCTTTTAGAAAAGACTTGGAAGAAGATTGATTAGTAGGAAAAGTCATCTCATACGTTTGTAAAGCGCCTACTAATTCTTCGACTTTCATCTCATCCGGATGCTTAACCGTTTCAATCGCGGCAACCTTTGCCCGAAAACGTTCCGGAAGAGTTCGAAGAATTTTTCTAACAACTTTTGACTCCGGGATTTTCTCTCCCAAGTTAGCGCATGTATTTACTATGTCTTGTAGACGTGTATAGTACTCGGTAAAGGTCTCGTTTTCATCCATGAAAATCGAATCAAATTTGCTTGTAAGCATTTGTAATTTTTGGACCTTTACTAAGCTCGTTCCTTCATGCGTAACTTGTAGAGTATCCCAAATCTCTTTCGCGGTTTCACAAGCCGACACGCGAGTAAACTCCGTTTGCGACAAGGCATTAAATAAAGCGTTTATGCCCTTGCCGTTAAACGAAGATGCCTCGTTTTCATCTTTCGTCCACTTGTCTCGTGGTTTAGGCTTCTCAACATTATCGACCTTTTCGGTTGGAGGTTTCCATCCGAACTCAATTGATTTCCACACCCGCTCTTCGATTGCAATTAGAAAAGCTCTCATGCGAACTTTCCAATAGGCATAATTCGTGCCGTCGAAAAGCGGGGGTCGATTAATGTTACCGCCTTCGGCCATTTGATATCAATATATCTAGATCCCGCTCTGATACCAATTGTGAGTTACGGGAAGCCCCAAGGATCTATCTAGATTGTATCAAACAACACCTAGAGGGGGGTGAATAGGTGTATCGGCCAAAAACCACAAATTCTCGATGCAATAAAAATAAATGCGGAAAATAAAAAGCACACCGAGATTTACGTGGGAAAACTCCAAACTCGGAGTAAAAAACCCACGGAACCAACACGCGAATAAACAATCAATAAGAGAAAAGATTACAAGGTGATACCGAACTCCACTGACTCGACCTCTCTAACTCTCCTATGGATCTCCGCGCAATCCTCCTTCGGGTTGTCCACGCCCTCACGTCCGAGTCCACGAACGCCACGTCCCGAATCCACGAAACGCCTCCACTTCGAATCCACGAAGCCTTGATCACGCCGAATCCACGACGCCCACTCGAATCCACGAGCGCACTCCGTCCGGAGCAAAAACAATACGATCGATGATGATTTATTGCTTAGATTCTCATTAAAGATCTATGGGAATAATCTCTAAGCAATTCTCAAATTGATTCTAGAAAAACATTAAGAATTAGGGCACCGAGAATCAATTTGGGAGAAGCTTGATGTAGAAGATGAGGAAAACGGCTACCTACAAGCTTTTAGGGTTTTTCATAAATAATCTAGGCTTAATCATCTTTTAGAAACACCCCTACATCTTATTTATAGGTTTAGAAGACTTCTAGATAGATTTGGATTAGAAAAAATAAATCTTTAAAACAGATTTCGTATCGAGGGACCGGTCCTCCAGATCAGAGACCGGTCCTCCCTTGCGCAATAAAATATTAATCACCGAGGGACCGGTCTCACATGCCAGGGGACCGGTCTTATTCAGCGATATGTGAATTTCCAGCCTCTGGGACCGGTCCTCCCTTTGTGGAGACCGGTCCTTCCGTGCAAAGTTGCGCATAGGGAGTTTCTCGGGACCGGTCTTCCGATTGTGGAGACCGGTCCTCCGTGCAAAGGTGCAGAGGGTGCATCGGGACCGGTCCTCTCAATGTGGAGACCGGTCCTCTCAACCAGATATGCAGAGTGAAGAACCAAATTAGTTAAAACTCAATTTCAACAATCCTAATGTCTTCTAAACACTTGTTAAAGTATATAAATCATCATCATCAGTATTTGAACTTACCGAGCATTGTGGATTTACGTTTCGAGTCTGCGAGTCTTCGATCTTCGTCTCATCTTCTCTAAACCTTCAAGACTCCGAACTAACTTCACGAAATATGCCAACATAAAATCCGTAACAGGTATGAGTCGTTGCGTTCCGGGACAGTTCGTGGGTCCCGACGGAGTCCCGGTGAGGTTTACGGGACTGCCGGCTCAGTACGGCAATTGGTTTTGGGAAACCGATTCCCGTGGGTTTAATTATGGAGTTATGTGTTCGGTGTTTTGTGTTAGTGGATTAGACACTAACCTGGTGGATCTCCTTAGGTCCGATCGATACTTCTTCCTCAGACGAGAGTCAGACGCCGTGTTTGTACAGGTGGGTACTTCGATCCGACGTCCGTACAGTGGTACACGCTGGTGACGTTCCTTCCACCCTTACTGTTTATATCGTTTATCCTAGATATATCTTGCACCTGTTTGTTACAGTATTACTCTACTCAGTGTTTTCATGTTTAGTATCATGTGTAGGAGTAAAGTAGATTACTTCTTGTCAGCCTATGACATCTGTGACCTGTTCGGTCAGTTTACTTCAGTGTACTCAGTGACCTTGTTGTTCGGTTGGTCAGTTCTCGTGTTTCCTTCAGTAGTGCTTGCATACATTTGAGAGGATGTTGAGTTGTTCCATCCTAGTTGACCTGAGTGGTCAGTTCTCGTGTTTCCTTCAGTAGTGCTTGCATACAGTTGAGAGGATGTTGAGTTGTTCCATCCTAGTTGACCTGGTTGGTCGGTTTCTTTCTTTCTCTACTCAGGACCTAGTTGGTCAGTTACTTTGCATAGTTGGGGACCTGGTTGGTCAGTTTCTTTCTCTACTCAGGACCTGGTTGGTCAGTTTCTTTACATACTTTGGGACCTGGTTGGTCGCACACTCGCACTTGGTACCGGTTGGTTCTTCTCGTTACTTGACGACCCACGTGGTCGATGGGCCCGGGGGCGAGGATTGTCGGCTAGTTGCCGATGGTTAATAATTGAACATATCTACATTGATCGCCCGCACGTACTCATCGCATTTCACGAACACCGGCGTCCGATCCACCGCAAGTGAGGTGTTCTTTTAGGAAAAGTGGTTCGACAACGGATCGACCCGTGAGCCTTAAATGTGGTTATATGCTTGGGAGAGTAGTAGGGGCATTGGCTTGAGGTCCGCGGTGCCGACCAAGAGAGCTGGCTTGAGGTCTGCGGTGCTGACCAAGAGAGCATTGGTTCAGATTGGGTACTTTTGAGCTTCTATACCTGTTGACGCATACTTACAGTAGCTGTTGTTTCATACCTATATATCTCTCTCCATTTACTTGTTTATCATAGCTACTGTACTACTATTATCTCCTCTTGTGTCTATCTCTGCGAGGTATCCACTGGGAGGGGGAGACATGTTTACATGTTCTCACCCCTCGCCTTCTTTTTCAGGTGACATTGCAGGAGTTAGTGGGACAGCTGGTGAGGAGCGAGTCTAGTTCGCGACATAGCTCCGTCCCTTTGTCGGTTATTCCTTTACCCTTCCTGTTTACTTTGTTTACGACTTAGACATATATATGGTTCATGCTCTCTACTTATACTTTGGGGATATCAAGTAATATTGGGTTTTCATAATGGTTTTGGATTTATGTTACAAAACGGTTTTCTACCCCTCGTGGTAGCGTTTTAAAGAAAGAAAAGGTTTCCGTGTGGGAAACAGTTTTTAAAAGGTTTTATCGTGAATTTTATAACTTAGCATTTCAAAATCAGTTTCCGAGTAGGAAACCTTTCAACTGATAGATGTGGAATTATGAATGAAGAATTGTGGATAACCTGTGGTGAATGGTGTTTGGATGTGTATGTTGATTGTATTTACTATCTATACACGTGGTTGTGGTTGTGTGAATGTAAAAATACTCTTTGTACTTGTGCGATGCCGTGCAAATATAGGGGAGACTCTGTCCGTGTGAACAGTGGTCTATCTGTATTTGTGGCAGGTCTGACATGCCTTTGGAGGTCAAGGTTTTTTAAAAAAAAAAAATTTCCGCTGTTTTTATACTCTAAAATGACCCGGGGCGTGACACGTACGCAAACGCCGAACAGACAGCACCTTCCTTATCCGCCCAAGGCTCAACAACAATGAATACATGTATAAAGAAATAAACAATTCTCAGGACAATATTTCAATATACATAGTTTGCACGATGGCGAACAACAGAAACAAGTGAAAATAGAACTTTACTAAACAGGTATTCACTATATCTTCAAACTTTAAAACTAAACTATGAAACTGAATAACTAAGACATTTAGTTATTTACATACTCTTTTATACAATCTTTCACATGTTTCCTTACAGCAAATATGTACATCATGAAACCAAAATAGGTATACCACTAAACTCTGGTGTCTGCTAGCTAAGATGTCGGGTCCTTGCCGCGATCCTCGACCACTCCACTCGCGCTAGGATCTGCATGATTAGTGGTATGAGACTACTAAAGGTTTCCAGTGGGTTTGGCTCCCGACCTCGCCGACTCACGCACTATGTCTATTCAGGCATATGTAGACAAGAAAAGAGAGTAGATAGTAACCAACTATAACATGCAACTACTACAATAACTCACCGACTCAATCTGGTTAACCATCTGGTTAACTATAACTCACCGACTCAATCCTGTCGGGCCCTAAGCTGCCTCCCGACGGGACCGTCTGCTGGACAAGTACTTTAGTCCATGGGCAAGCACGTTAACCCATCATGTAACAACTCATGAGTGCACTGCTTGGGGAGAGCGACCACCGCCAAACCAAACACAGACTATGTGAGTATGATCAAATCCTCACTTAGAGGGTCCAACACTGACAATGCCACATTTTATTCTAACTAGCTCTTTATGCTAGTTTATAGTTCCAAGTTTTATGCAAATCAAATTTCTAGTCATAATGTCACCAAGTTTACTATTGTCATGATCCTTTACTAATTCATACATTCATAGGGTTCTATGTCCATACTCTATTGTCCATATGTTCTTAACATTGACAGAAATTCAATTGCTTAATGACAATTTTTCTATAATGCATGAATATGACACCACTCATATATAAATATGTTCAACAAAATAGTATAGACATAAAGAGGGATTCGAAGATTTCGGATAGCATCACCCACCTGTAGGGATGCCAACAAACGAGAACCAACGTCTCAGAACGTATCAACTACGAGCTCTCGCGACTCGATGTAAATAGAGCTAGAACGACGTCTACCGTAATTAGTGTGTCGTAGATCTGTCGGAATGCCAACTCGAACTTCCAAGCACGTACGTCTAACCTTCATAAGTCATTCCCACGCATCCAAAATTACTTGAGAATAATACACATTTCACTCACACTTCTCTTTGATCACCCAGATCAAAGTTAGCATTGTAATCCGAAAATTTCGGTACATTACAGCTTAGATGGTAGATAATGCTCTCACATGTGTGAAGGCTTAGGGGGGGGGTCCATGGCCCCCAGATGTTTCATAATTTGTGTACAGTCCTTTATATATAAAAAATTTAAAAAATATATTTTATTTAATTTCAAAAATATATGACTGATCTATCTTTTTAAAAAAATCTTGGCACTAACACAGTGCTCTCTCAATTCTAAATTTATTTTTATTTTTTATTTAGTATACTTTCCTAACTTTTAATTATTTTAGATAATCTGTCTATTTAATTTAATTAAAGATTATGTTAAAATTAATAGCCCTGTCAACTAATAGTCATCAATTGTCACAATTGTATTTACTAAATATTAAAAAAATAAATTATTGACCGAATTATTATTAGATTTAGTAAATTTTAAAATCATTTGAGTGAAATAATATAAATAAAATAATTAGAAGTTAAGTAAGTATAAGTAAAAATGGGATAATGCTTTTTTACACTAATTATTTAGTCAATATATTTTTTCATCAAAAGTTTGATTAGGTAATTAAGTCTTTTTTTTTTTGGTTAAAATTTTGATTTGTATGTATTTTTGCCTCCTCTTATTCGAGTTTTAGCTTCGTCCCTCCTCACATGTGAAATATAAATACAATTATAAATTTAGATTTAATTAAAATATAAATCTGAGTTTGATTGTTTTGTTGGAAGATAAAAGGGACGGTAATATATATTGCGGGGGAATAAGATAGTGTTTTTTTTTTGGTTACATTAATTTGAATTTCATATTAAGATTGTATTTATGTTTGTTAAATCTTAAATATTGTATTCAATAAAATATAGGTATCCAAAAATTTGAACAAATATGACAATTTTAATTATATTGTTAATAATTCTAGTTTATATTCATATGTGAATATTAGTTTATATTATTATCCGAATACAAATTCAACTCATATTCGAATACAAAGTAATATCCAATTATATCCAAATATGGTTTAACTTATATGTTAATGAAAATTTAACATTCGACACGTATCCATATTTGAATTCGTATCAAAAAAAAATACGATGTGAATATGATTTCATCAGATATCTGATTGTATTTGACCGTTTTCACCCGTACGCACTTATTATTATTGTATACTATATGAGCTAAGCAATATAGGAGCTAGTGCATGAACCTTATGGTCTAGGGATATACCATTCATGCAGCATCTAATGATTCTCAAAAGTGCTTTATGTAAACATAAAAAATAGGTATCATAATGGGATAGTTTTGTTGCATTTAATTTTGTAATCTAAAAAAGTACTTCATCCTGTTGATGAATATCATTTTGGTGGTGTGGACCAGAGCAACAAATGATCATTAATTAGGACCTCATCCTGTCGAGCAATATCATTTTGGGTTTTGGTGGTGTGACATATATACCAACAAAAGAATATTAAAATCATTGAATATACTCTAGAATATCTAGAATATTTAGAAATTGAATTTTGGACATGACTTAATTTTCGTAATTTATTTTTTTTTGCTAGAAATCAGAATGCTTCGAATTGACAATTTTGGGTGTACTCATTTAATTGTGTAAAACGATCTGAATAATTGAAATTAGATAATTTCGATCTTGAATTGAGATATCATAATATTTTCTTTTGGTTTACGATACCAATTATTCATTTGGATGTTTTATCGTAAAAAATAATTGATCGGATGGATGTCTCCATCTCTTTAATTAAAGAATAATAATTGGACTATATATAAATCAAGCAAATATCAGCCACATTTTATTTACCGAAAGAAAAAGTACGTAATTGCCTTAAATATTTAGAATTCTCCATATTTAATTCTTGAATAAAGAAGGTATAATATGTGAATTGTGGATTGCAGTGCAGTAGTGCACAGCATTTTTTGCCTGAACCCATGTGACCTTTTTATATAAGTTGTCACTATCTGCGACTTAATAATTATATATATATACAATAATTCGTTATTTTACTAAGCAGAGCTGTCAACGACAAGAACACGAGTAAGCTGGTCTGCTCGTATTCATTTATTTATTAAATAAATCGAATATGAGCGGACTCGTTAAAGTATCAAGCTGAAAAATACAGTTCATATTCGATTTGTTTATTAACGAGTCGAATACGAGATAGCTCATGAATGACAAGTTAGATGGTCCATCTTACTATTAGATATAACATTAAAAAAAATTAAAAATAAAATAAAATTTCACAAACTATTGGTCTCATTTTATTTGGGTTGGCCTACAATCCAAATAATACAAATTAGAGAGAGAGAGAGAGAGAGAGAGAGAGAGAGAGAGAGAGAGAGAGAGAGAGAGAGAGAGAGAGAGTACGTACGGCTACTGTGCTATCAATAGTACGAAGAACTTGGTGCTACCAAGTTTTTCACCGTTAGATCAACCCCTTTGATCATTTTCACCGTTAGATCATACTATTCAACCAACCACCCACTCAACCCTAGGGGGCCCACATCATTCTAACCGCATATGTCACGCCCCGGGTTGAAAGATTCCCCGGGTACGCCGACAAATCCGCCGTGTACAAGAAATTTTCCCTATACACGAAGCGTAGCTGTACCTGTATAACATACACTGCTACAAACAGTAGCATAGAGCTGAAAAGACTAAGAACAACCAGGTAGGAAAAGAACATGAGTACTATATACATACAACATAACACGATACAAAAGAGTACTACTCGCTCCAGCGAGTTAACACTGTATGTACATAACTCACAAAATCCAAAACTACTACCTGCAGTAGGGGAAGTCTGCTAACTCAGCACCAGTCGGGAAGGGCTCTAGCTCGCGACGCCCTTGCCACGATCCACCTCAGGAGGAGCAGCCGAAACTGAAGGCCCTGCAACAACGGTGGAAGAAAAGGGGCATGAGAACTACTGTAAAACAATTAGTCCTCAGTGGGTGCCGCCCTAAACAACATCGGTCCACCCACTAAGTTTACAGGGTAAGCAAGAAAGGTAAAAGGAAGCTGGAAATCCTCAACAGCTAGATGCAACTATACTATCCTGCTCTAAACAACCCTCTGTAGAACAAGTAAAAGCTGACACAATCTTACGAGGGACTGTGATACACCCGTCCCGCCTGTCGAAGCAACATTAACAACTACCCCAGGGGTAGCTAGTAGAGAGCGAGTCTAACCAGGACGCAGCGACACCAACGCAAAAGCACCAAGCCAGACTACGGAGCGGCACTCGTGGGCGCGAACCAACCGAGTATGCAAGCGTATCTCTGTCAAGCTCAATCAGGCTCTCACAGGCATAGTCAAGTAAACAGGGTCTAACCACCAATAGGTCACGTGCCCTTGGCACAATCTGTATCCAAACAGTAATCTGGGCCCACCGTCAACCCTCGACGGCCCCCGACACACCAACATTCTGAACTCTACAGTAACAAAGCTCGGCATCCCCAGCACGAGCGTAGAAACAAGCTACACTACCCTGGGTATCCATCGCACTCCCACAGCGACGATACAACACAGTACAGCTCCTAGAGCTAAATCTGGTAGTGTATACATATGACGATCAAACGTGGTTTTCTCCTAAGTCAAGTCCAAGTCCAACATGTATGAAATATTACTTGCTAAACATGCTCCAAAATTCAGATTTAGTCCAACTAATATCGATGAATTGAGCTAAGGTTAACATCAATATACAACTATACAGGTTAACTATTTGTATTTAGGCATGATCCGATGAAAACCCACCTCGATAGCTACTCTCCGACAGCGATGGGAGTATCCAAATCCGGTGATGAAATCCAAGGTATCACTCTCAAGTCCGAAAACCTCCTGCTGCGAAAAGTAGCATCACATTAGTACTCAAACTTACGAAAACTGTCCGAAAAATAGTAGCAAAGTAGAACTTAAATCCGACCAGGCTAACCTTCTCCGAATTCGGCAAGCAAGGGCTCTGTGAATTTCTCTCGCAGTCACGAATCCAGGGAACCAAGTTTCGCTAAATTCCGACACTCCTACGTCGCGTACGAGTCGAAGTACCGAAGGTCGACGCTGGAATCTGCAGATCAACACCTCAGAATCTGCTCGACAAACAGCAGCCCAGTAAAACCAGATTTTGAGCAAGCAAATCTTATCCAAAAATTATGATCTTGGACTCTCTGGATTCTTCTCGAAGTCCTAAATCCAATGAAGTAAGTCTCGTCGCGATCCGACGCTCCTACACAGAGAAATAGCCAAAACGCCAACGGTCGACACTGGAATCAGTAGCAGCAGCAACAAAGCTCGAAAATGGAGTAGTTTGAAGTAACCGAAGGGATTTCGGCGGCTTACTCACCTCGACAATCTCCCTGAGAGCAGCACCACGTCGAGGGTGGCAAGGAACAGCAGCCGCCCGGCCTCCTCACAGCGTCACAACGTTGAAAGTTCCCTCGATCGGCTCCGCGGCACGTCGTCGACGAAGCTTGAGCTTCTCTCTTGATCTCCTCCAAGCTTGCTTGATCAAGGTTTGGGAGAGGAGAAGGAAACCAGCAAGAAGAAGAAGAAGCCCTCTCCCTCTCTCTCTCCTGCTGCACCAAGGCATGGGCAAAAGGGTAGTGACAAGACCAAGTGACTAAAAGTCAAACTACACCATACTATCAAAGTGTACCGGTACAAATCTATTTTGTACCGGTACATATGGGTTAACCCGAGAGCATTTCTACGTAGGGCCATACCGGTATACCTCCAGTAGTTGTACCGGTATAGCCATCAATGTTGTACCGGTATAAATCCAGTTTGTACGACATAACTCATCGAAAAGTCCGCTAATTCCCGATTTTCAAGATACTCGCTGCTCTCGTGTTCCCACAGGGCCCGTTTGGCGTCAATTTCGTGCCAACGCGATCCGGACTCGTCCCGACACTCACCAGAGCTGTCGACAAGTCTCGGCTGAAGTCCCAGATCACTACAGCATATCTGTCAATCCAATGGCTAAAATCTTAGTAGCGCCAATGACTTGGTGCTTGTAAGGAAGTGAATTCTCGAAATCCAAGAGTTGTATTTCGTCCTGAATTGACTAATTGTCAAGTGGGTATGCTTCGGAAAAGCCGAAGAAGTCAAAACCAAAAAAGTGCATTGCAACGGAGTCCACGAGAGCAAACAACGCAAAAATCTGCACTTGTCAGATTCTGCTCTCGGGGACCAGTCCCTGGTATGAGGGACCGGTTCCCGTAGCTTGGCATGTGGCAGAAAATCCTGCGCGCATGAGATTTGCTCTCGGGGACCGGGCCCTGGCGGGAGAGACCAGTCCCCGTAAGCAATGAAGGTCCCTATGGGGACCGGTCTCCCAATGAGAGACCGGTTCCCGTAAGCGTCCCACGAGAGCAAGCTATCGGGGACCGGTCTCAGATGAAGGGACCGGTGTCCAGGGGACCGGTCCTCTGGGGAAAGACCGGTCCCCGTGCGCGAAAAGGGTTGACAGAGAGCTCAACCCGCAAAGGGTGCTCTCGAGTACCGGTCCTCCCATGGAAGGACCGGTCCCTCTGCGCGAAATCTGCCCAGGTAGAGCAGGTTGAGAGGAAGAAAGTAGAGGGGCTTTTATGCAAATATAGCTTAATTAAGTTGGGGGTACAGAGGGGAATGTGCTCCCTCTCCCTCTCTTATTCCCTCCCAAACCCACACATTTCTCTCCCTCTCTCTCTCTAAGGTCTTTCTCCCTCTCTTGAAGCAAAGAAGAAGGGGAAGAAGAGAAGAAAAAAAAAAGAGAAAAGAAGAAGGAAAAGAAGGAGAAGAAAACAAGGAAGGAGCTCACCATCATCTCCTTTATCTTCTTCTGGGCCCATAGCAAGCTTAGAGGTAAGCTACTAAACCCTAATGTTAGAAATCTAGGGTTTTGAGTTTAAATGCTTTAGAAATGGGTCAAATGGACCCTTAGCAAGCTTAAGAGTAGATCAATCCTAGAATCTAGGGTTTTGAATGAGTAGTTTGCTATGTGTGCAAACCTAGGGCTCCAAATTGGGATTTTTTCCAAATCAAGGGGTTTGATCTCAATTGATGGCCTCTCAACCTATTTGTTAGGTGTCTAAACGCGTTGGCGAAGACGGATTCGCGTTTCGTCGAACAGGTAAAAAGTTAGAGGCAAAACAAGATTGTCGGGGCTTCGTTTCGACCTAAACGGTCGAGACATTGAGGAAGCAAGTGCCGAGGAGTCTTCTTAGGACCTCCACAATGCAAAACATCTTCGAAAGGTCGGGGGTGTCATCCCGAAGCAACCGAACTCTTTTCTATGTCTTAGCAATACATGAATTTCATCTCTTGCATGTTGCATTGTAGGATTGCATGTTAAACCTTTCCTTATGCTTTCTAAATGAAAACCTAGTGTACATGGAATACTTGGTGAAATAGATAGGTGAGGATTAGGTCTGGACATTGAATTCTATAGAGCTAAAAGAGAGAGATGAACTCGATGGTTATTTAGTGACATAGAGAGTGGCATCTAAATATTAAAGAACAAAACGAGTGGCATTAAAGTAGTGTATTTGACACTAGAGGTCTATGAACTTAGGGATAGATGGAATCCCTAGTAAATGACTCGTGAACAAGAACTTACTAAAGCTAAGTAGCAATGCATGATTGTCGGAATAGGTGAGTTTCGAGAGATGTTGGCCATAGTTCGTAAGGTATCCTTACGTGGAGATGATAAATCAAGCTCACGGTCTGTATTGGGATGGTATAGCCATCTATGTCATCGAATACTCCGGAGTGTAGCACGATCGGGGCAATATGGATGTCCGCAGACAATCCCGGGTTTGAGAGCACATGGAGCTCCTTACCCTGAGAGATATAGATGTGAAGCGTAGGCGAACCCAAGGGATCCGCCACGGATTGGGTAAATGATAATTTAACATGTCATTGAACACTTGTTAAACATAGAATGAACTTGTTAGCGTGATAGTAAACCATTACTATATGATGCTTGCATTCATATCCATGATTTTGGGCATAGTAGCTTCATTTTTACTACCATGTCTTTACAGTTTTAGATATCTATCTATCTATCTATCTATCTATTGTTGTTACTTTGCCCACTTGGACCTAGTGGGAAGATCGGCGGCCGAACCCACTGGGAACTATAGAAGATAGTTCTCACCCCACTTTATCACAGGGTTGAGTGCGGGTGCGCCGGGTGAGGACCGCGGCAAAGGCATTGCGCCCGAGCAGTGATCATCTAATATAGTAGCTTTCCTTTTGCATTGGAGTACCATTTGTATCTAGATGCTTATGTTTGGAATAGCTATTATGTATTTGAGAACAAACATGTATTCATTTTGAAAAAGAATGATGTAATTTGTAAAAATCAAAGCAAATGTGATGTAATAGCTAGTCGTTCTCTCTTTATTCACTTGTATTATACCTGTGTTACTTGCTCTTATTTGTTGGCAGGGAGATGCTGGAGGCGGTTTGGGGCAGTAGGGGATATGAAGAGGCCTAGGGTTAGGATTTCACCCATGAAACCCTAAAGCATACCTTTTTATACAAAATGCCATCTTGCATTTTAGTCCTCCAAACGCCATTATTCAAACTCGAGTCCCTGCCCGTGCATGTATTAAGCACGTAAGTCCCTCAACCTTCGAAATCCCGCGATTCGACGCATAAAATAATAGGCTTTTTCGCGATATATCTGTTTTGCGATTTCAACCTCTCTGCGAACTTTTCGGGATTCCCGAAGATCCGTCCGTCGGATTTTCGATTGGATCACACTAGCGCGTTCAGCACGACTGGGGCATCGAAATTAGCATTTTGTTTCATTCGATTTGATCTCTGATCTACGACGAAACAGTCCCTCTTTATTTCCTCCATAAATCCATTTATATATTTATATATGTATAACCGTTCAATACCCTTTTTCTCGACAACCGTGCATCAGAATCCAATTCCGTCAGTGCCATTGGATTCAGAATAGTCGAGACATTCGAAACGAGCTATTGAAGTCCTATGATCGGAGTTTGGTACGCACTAGGACCCTTCTCTACTCCGCGATTCGCCGAAAATCCGAAGTTACTATTCACTTTAAGTCAGAAGTCCGGTTCGCGTAAATTTTTCGTTTTAGCTCATTTTTTCCTGAAATTTGATTAGTGCTTTTGTAATTAAATTACACACAATAACATCGTCAACAAAAGGGTTTATTTATTATGATAAAAATGTCGGTTATTACAATAGTGCTCCTCTAGGTTAGGGTGGTAGTGGTTCTCTAGGGTTTAGTAGTTGGTTGGTGTAAGGATGTGAATTCTCGAAATCTGAGAGTTGCACTCCGTCCAAAATTGACTAATGGTCAAGTGGGTATGCTTTGAAAAAGCGAAAGATGCCTAATGCACCAAAAGTGCATCGGAATTGGAGTCCACGAGAGTAAATGCGAAAAAATTGCATTCTGGCAGAATCTACTCTCGAGGACCGGTCTCCAGATGGAAGCACCGGTTCCATTAGGTGTGGTGCGCGAGGAAATCCTCTGCGCACCAATATTGCTCTCGAGGACCGGTCTCTGGCGCGAGAGACCGGTCTCCCTAAGCAATAGGAAGGTCCCTGTGGGGACCGGTCTCCAAAGTGAAGACCGGTTTGTTGCGGCCCGATCTCCTCAGCTCGACGATGATGAGAATTCTCGGAGTTGAGCTGATGAAAGATGAAGGATCGATAGCTCGCTGTGGATCTGAGAGCTCCTCGTCGAGGAATGGAACTCGGTAATAGGGAATAGAGATCTATATCTGAGAGTACTCGAAAATATATAAGAGGAACTAGAAGAAGAAGAAGAGGAAGAAGAAGAAAAAGAAGAAGAAGAGGAACTTGTAGAAGCAACTTGTGTTTTCTATTCATAACCGTCTCTTAGTTACACCCACTATTTATAGACGATGTTTAAGGACTAATATGCAATTACACGAAAAGAATAGTGCTAAAAGAGAAATGGTAATTGGAGTCGGTGGACCTCCATAATCCCTGGATTCGGAATGGACTGAGTTGGATGGCCCATGGTAGCCCATTAGCAACCCTCAGTCCAATCCTCCTCTTAATGGATTATGGGTTCTCAATCCGACCCATTATTCAGACCCATCCCCTTCGTGGTACCCTCCTTAATGGATTATGGGTTCTCAATCCGACCCATCCGACCCATTATTTTCGAAAAGAGTATGGATCCTCCCAACTCATCCAATAAATCCTCAATGATAGGTATTGAGTATTTATCCTTGATAGTGAGCTTGTTTAACTGACGGTAATCCACACAAAACCTCCAACTCCCATCCTTCTTTTTAACCAGTAATACTGGAGAAGCATACGGACTATTGCTCGGTTGAATCGCTTTCGAGGTTAGCATTTCCTTAATCAATTTCTCGATTTCATTTTTTTGCTCATAGCTATACCTGTACGGTCTGATGTTCACTGGTTGTGCCCCCTCTTGAAGCGGTATCCGATGATCTTGTGGCCTCGCAGGTGGTAGTCCTGATGGCTCCTTGAATATGTCCTCAAATTGATGAAGAGCTCTTTGAACTTCGACAGGAATAGGAGCTTGTTCATTACTCTTGCTGGATAACTATGCCACTGCACAGTAATTCCCTTCCAAGTATTCCTGTTGCCACTGCCTCGCAGTAATTCCTAGGAGTTTTGCCTTCTCAGCCATTCCTTTGAATTCAACCTTCTTTCCTTCCTTCATGATGGTTACTATGTTATGTTCATAATCAAAGGTAACAGGACCATGAATCCTCAACCAGTCAATACCCAATAACAAGCTTGATCCTTCTAATCTTATCACCCTGAAGTCAGCCTTGTATACTTCCCCCTGCATCTTCCAGTTAAACCCGAGGCACTTAAGCTTGCTCAGGACCTTTTGCCTATTGGCCACTGTGACCAACAGGGGAGTAGTAGTAGTTATAGGGGCCTTGATATCCTTTGCTATGTTTATATCAATGAAGCTGTGGGTACTCCCTGTGTCCACTAAGATCACCATGTCCTTCCCTTTAGCTTCCCCTTGAATCTTAATAGTTTCTTCCAAGTTCTCTGCACTCAGAGCATGCACAGATAGCCCCATTTCTTCCTTCTCCATTGCCTTTTGTTCATCTATTTCATTAAGTGCATCCCAACACTCTTCATCATAGATTTCTGTCACTTCATCCATTGCAATCATAGTATTCACTGTTTGGGGCTTACATTGATGCTCATATGAGTACTTATCGCCACACTTGAAGCACAGTCCTGCAGCCTTTCTCTGTTCCCACAATTGTCTATTTGACTGTGTCCTTTCAACAGTAGTCTTGCTGGCATAGTTCTTGGCGGTATCCCCTCCCTTGGTGGTTGTTGCCGAACTGTTGCCCTTGCTATTGTCAGAAAGTGTTGCCACTCCTTGGTTTTTTAACCACACTTTATTCTTCCTCCACATGGCAGCTAGATGTAGTTCCTGCAACCTTGCCAACTCAAATGCTTGAGTAAGTGATTTGGGATACAACATTTTAACAGCTGATTTCACTTCCTCCTTCAATCCACTTAAGAAGCTGGATAAAAAAAATTCTGGTGCAAAATGCGAAGTCGTCTGTAATAACCTTGATCGAAGGGATTCGAATTGTTCGTGATATTCTTCCACATTGCCTTGTTGAGTTAACTTGTTAAACTCTTCTACAACATCCCGGAGACCATTGGAATCAAATCGCTTACACACATCCTGTGCAAAGATTTCCCAACTTACTGCTCCATTCTCAGTTAAGTACCCATGGAACCAGGTATCTACCTTAGATTCCATGTGCATGGTTGCTATTTCCATTTTTTGGGGCTCCTTAATCCCATAGATCTCAAAATACTTCTCACACCTCCTCACCCAATTTTGAGGATTGTCGCCATTAAAACAAGGAAAATCCAATCGAGGTAAAGGCACGTGATGATTAGATCTATTAAGCATTGTATTGGAACTATTATCCTCCTTATTTGCAGTAAGGGGAGTGGAGAGAATACCTCTTTCTTGGGTGATCGATCCTGAGGCTTCTTTAGTTGGCGTTATTGGCTGCTGATTCATCATAAACTCCATCAATTGCTCCAGTTTCTTGGTAGTCACTGCTGAATCCTTGCGCAGGGCTTCATAATGGTGCTGTTCTTCCATTCTCATGGCTTCAAATTTGAGATGCAGTTCCTCAAACCTCTTGTTACTCCCTGCGGCTAATTTATGCAGGTTTTGCTCCAAGGATTGCACATGCTCATCGAGCACTCTGAATCTGGTCCCTTCGGCCATGGCCGCAGTTGCCTTAGTAACAAATCTGAATCGGTTGTTCCTCCCTGACCCAATGATGATGCGATCTCAGATCCCCCAGAGTGCTAAAGCTCTAAGGTGACTTCACACACCTCAGATCCTTGCGACCGTAGCTAACCCTTGTAATCTAATTCCCCTTTGGTAAGAAGAATCCGATTGCGGGCTATGCGTTCCTGCACTAGTTCTACAGATCTGAGATCTGGATCCAATGGTGGAACTACTACTATCCTTACCCTTGGATCGGAATGCGCTTTGATACCAAGTTGTTGCGGCCCGATCTCCTCAGCTCGACGATGATGAGAATTCTCGGAGTTGAGCTGAGGAAAGATGAAGGATCGATAGCTCGCTGTGGATCTGAGAGCTCCTCGTCGAGGAATGGAACTCGGTAATGGGGAATAGAGATCTAGATCTGAGGGTACTCGGAAATATAGAAGAGGAACTAGAAGAAGAAGAAGAGGAAGAAGAAGAAGAAGGAACTTGTAGAAGCAACTTGTGTTTTCTATTCATAACCGTCTCTCAGTTACACCCACTATTTATAGATGATGTTTAAGGACTAATATGCAATTACACGAAAAGAATAGTGCTAAAAGAGAAATGGTAATTGGAGTCGGTGGACCTCCACAATCCCTGGATTCGGAATGGACTGAGTTGGATGGCCCATGGTAGCCTATTAGCAACCCTCAGTCCAATCCTCCTCTTAATGGATTATGGGTTCTCAATCCGACCCATTATTCAGACCCATCCTCTTCGTGGTACCCTCCTGCTCTGCATCTCCCCCCAACAGGCTTGACCATGACACGGTTCCCGTACGCGTCCCTTTGTGCTCTCGGGGACCGGTCTTGGCTGGAGGGACCGATCTCCGAAGGACCGGTCTCGATGGTGGAGACCAGTTCCCATGCGCGAAAATGGGTTGACAGAGAACTCAGCCGCGGGGGGGTGCTCTCGGGGACCGGTCTCCAAATAGAGATACCGGTCCCTCTGGGCAAAAATTGCCCAGAGAGCCTGGGTGAAAGAATGAAAAGTGGAGGGGCTTAGCTGCAATTGTGCATTAGTTAGAGAGTATAGAGAGCAAAAGGCTCTCTCTCCCTCTCTCATTGCCCTCACTCCCTCTCATTTCTCTCCCTCTCTCTTTCTAGAAAGAAAAGAAAGAAAGGAGAAAAAGATGAGAAGAAGAAGAATGAGAAGAAGAAGAAAGAGGAGAGCAAGGAGAAGACCATCTCCACCATCTTCCTCTTTCCCTTTTCATCTCTTTGGAGCTAACCTAAAGGTAAGCTCTTGAACCCTAGCTTATAGAACTTAGGGTTTTGGGTTTTGATGCTTAGAAATGGATCAAATGGACCCTTAGTAAGCTTCTAAATAGATCAATCCCTAGTTCTAGGGTTTTGATCAAGTGGGTTTGCTAGTGTGCAAACCTAAGGCTCCAAATTGGGGTTTTACTAAATAGAGAGGTTTGATCTCAATTGATGGGTTGTAAGCCTAATTGTTAGGTGTCTAAACGCGTTGGCGAAGACGGAATCTTGTTTCATCGAACGGGCTAAAAGATAGGAGCAAAACGAGATTGTTCGGGTGTCGTTACCACCAAGGAGGCCGAGGCTTCGAGCAAGCAAGGGCCGGGGAGTGTTCTTAGGACCTCAACATCTTAGAAAAGCATTAAAAGGTGGGGGGTGCATTACCGAAAACTTCGAACTCCTTTCTATATCTTAGAAATAAATAATTTTTATCTCTTGCATGTTGCATTGTAGGATTGCATGTTTAGATGTTTTCTTATGCTTCTAAATGTAACCTAGTGTACGTGGAATGCTAGGTGAATAGATAGGTGAGGATTGGGTTTGAATAGTGAATCCTATAGTGCTAAAAGAGAGAGATGGACTCGATGTTATTTAGTGACATAGATCGAGTGGCATATAATGTAAAGAACATGACGAGTGGCATTAATATAGTGTAGTTGACACTAGAGGTCTATGGACATAGGGATAGGTGAAATCCCTAGAAAAATGACTCGTGAACATTGAACTTAGTAAAGCTAAGCATGTGTGTATGTTGGTCGGAATAGTGGAGTTCCGAGAGAAATGTTGGCCCTAGTTCGTAGGGTATCCTCACGTTGAGAGGATAGATCAAGCTCACAGTCTGTATTTGAGGTGGTATAGCTATCCATGTCGTCGAGTACTCCGGAGTATCGCACGATCGGGACCACGTGGAAGTCCACAAACGATCCCAGGTTTGAGTGCACGTGGAGCCTCCTACCCAAAAAGGAATTTATATGTGAGGCGTAGGCAAACCCAAGGATTTTGCTATAGATTGGGTAAATGGATAAATGACAACGTCATTGAACACTTGGTTATTGAACATAGTGAGAACTTGTTAGCATGATAGTAAACCATTACTATATGATGCATACATTCATTTTATATAATTATGGGCATAGTAGCATAAATTTCCTATTATGTATTTACAGCTTTCAGATATCCATATACATATCTAGTTATTGCTTGTGCCTACTTGGACCTAGTGGGGAGATCGGTGGAGTCGGCGGTCGAGCCCACTGGGAACTATGGAAGATAGTTCTCACCCCACTCTATTTCCACTGCTAGGTACAGATTTGCCGGGTGAGGACCGCGGCAAGGGCATCGCGCCCGTCCTGTGAGGATCTGATAGAGTAGTAGCTTTTCTTTTTGCATTAGTATACATATGTAATTGAGAGAGATTTATGTAGGTGAGGACTTGGAGAGCTATGTATTTTGGATGATCATAGATCCATTTTGAGAAAAAGATGTGTATGTAAATGATTGCAAAGTTGTAATAACTAAGTAATATACTCTTTTTATTTCACTTGTGTTATTACTTGTGTTACTTGCTCTTAGTTGTTGGCATTGTTTGTGCCCCGTTGAATGTGCATGTTTAGAATTTAGAATTCCTAAGTAAATTCTCGTGCATATTCCTGTTGTTGAGCCTTGGGCTGGCAGGAGAGGTGTTGTCCGTCCGGCGTCCGCTCGGCGCGCCCGAACCGGACCAAATCGGTAGCGATTTTCGGGATGGGGGCGTGACAGTTGGTAGAATAGTTAATATAAGGGAATGAAAATGGTTAAAAGAGTAGATCTAACGACGGAAAATTACGAAAGCACTAAGTGCACCAAAGGAGTAGATGTATTTTAAATTTATTTTTATTTTTCTATTTTGTACTTTTTTATGAATATTATTAAATTATTTTTTCTTGCAAATCTCTGCGTACATTACTATTTATAAGTTTATTATTTTAGACAAAATCTAGCAACTTTATTAAAAAAAAACACTATTTAAAGGTTAGAAAAAGTATAAAATAGATCTCAATGATAAATTTATTAAAAAAAGTTATTAAGTTAATTTCAACTATTCTTTTGTTGATTTTATAGTTTGTCAAAATGAGCTGAATATATATACTACTACTTTTAATTAGTATTTTTAATAATTTTTATTTAAAATTATAGATTTATTATTTGTAATGTACGATTTGAAAAATTAAAAACAAAAAGGTTGAGCAGTGTGTTTGAAACAAAAAGAAATAGTACAGAATAGAAATTAAAAAATATATATAAATACAGTACTATAGAATTGTGTAATTAAGCCTATTGAATATGCAACATAAATATTTAAGCACCTAAAGTGAAATTCTTTTATCCAAATATATGATTAGTGAGAGGAGGATGTTGTTAAAGTATATATAGCTAGAAAAATCCATTTCTTTTTTTTTTAATTAAAAAGAAAAAATAGCATGTTATCTGTTTCTTTTATTTATTTTGAAAATAAATTTAGCTGAAAATGTGAAGCAACTAGACTTTGAAAACTCCGTTTCTATAGACCTTCGCAAGCTGAAGAGGTTGAAGATGTTGGATTGAATAAGTTTAATGGACATGTTGCATTGTTGAGTCGATATATATATATATATATATATATAGGCCACTGAATTAGAACTCCAATATTACAAATTAAGATTCCCTCTGCATTGTATTATTTCTAGGGAAAACTTCAAAAACCCTCCTGTGGTTTCGTCTATTCTCACTTTAGTACCCTGTGGTTTAAAACGTATCAATTTACTCCCCTGTGGTTTCGTTTTTATCTTTTTTAAAGCTTTTTTGTTAATATTTTTTTAAATTATATACAAAAGACTTCAAATACTCACGAATATTCACTTTAGTACCCTTTAATTTTAACTTTGTCACTGATTTTGGAAAAAAAAAATAACAAAATTGATAACAAAAAGATAAAAACGAAACCAGGCGAATTGATATGTTTTAAACCACGGGGTACTAAAGTGAGAAAACACGAAACCACGGGGGGGGTTCTTGACGTTTTCCCTTATTTCTATCAAATGTAAAATTCGGAGGTCATATCACAAGTTATTTCTAATATATATGAAATTAACTACAATTAAATATGTGATCTAAAAACAAATTTAAACCACTACAAAAAATTTTGTATTTAAACACACTTTAAATAATATTTAGCGACGTTTTAAAGCGTCGACAAAAATAATTCCGACGCTTGTAAAAACGCCGTGTAAAAAATTGTTAAATAAATATATCAGGATAAATATACCGACGTTTTAATATAGCGTCAAAAAATTTATATAAATATTTGATAAAAATGTGTTTATTAACGATGCTTAATCATAGTGTCGGTAAATGCTAAATATTAATTAAGACACTAGAAGAAAGTGTCGTTTAAAAATCGTCGTCTAAAATATATTTTGTTGTAGTGAACATGCTCTATTTTTACTACTTAATTAAACCCTTAAAATCTACTCATGAATCATACCCTTAAAATGTATGAAATCAATTTAAAATTTAGGCCATTTATCTAATGCATGCTTTCTTTTTGTATAGTTGCTGTTCTCTCTCTTTCTTTCATATACAATATTTTTCAAAATTTGATATAATTAATGGTGGATAAAGTTTCTTTTTATTATTTTTACATAAGGTTAGCTTGCAATACACATGTACTCCATCAACATGAGGAATCACAACTTCTTCGAAAAATCAAAGAAATAAAAAGAATTAAAAAGAATTATCTCCAAGCTTTAATGTCTTTATTTTCAAAAAAATACCTTAAATCCAAGAACTATTTTCGCAGTTCGATCACCATCTGCTTCTACACACTTTCAAATATTTGATTAAAAAAAAATGGTGACAATAACAAATGTGGCCTAATTAAGCTTCGCATGCAGATTCAAACTTTACTATTTAACTTTTTAATTTATTTGATTTAAATTATTTTGTAATAGTAAATAGATTATATCTAATTAATCTTGATGCATCTGTATATCCTCACACCCCATATTTAGCCTTTTAACACCCTATTTGATCACTGCTTGTACACACTTTTGGTTTTTTTTTTTTATTTTAGGTCAATTGCGTATAGGTGTTCAACTTTTATAAATTATCACTGTAAAAGTTCTAATGTTTTCATATAGCTAGGTCCATGTCGTTAGAATTAATCCGATAGAAAAGTTTACATAAACATAGATTAAGTATTTTATCCGGATAAATTTTTGACATTTTTATCCATCTTATATTATACTATTATAACTTTTGGAGGGACATATTTGTGATGGCAAAATTGAAAATATAAACAGTTTTCTAACAGTCTTTAACGACAACAAATCAGAGAGACGTATCTAAAAATACTAGGACTTTTACATTAATAACTTACGAAAGTTGAACTTTATCAGAATATATTTACAATTCACTATATTTGTAAGAACCTATATATGCAATTAACCCTTTTATCTTTGTCTTTTCTTGCTATGGTTGCCTTATATCTTCTCGACGCTTTGTTTGTCCCAACTCATGCAGCTAAATTCATATGCTAATTAAATTAATAAAACAGATATAGCGTGCTATCTTTTTTTTTTTTTTTTAAAAAAAAATTTCTTACTTAAAAAGTGAATGTGCGACTGAAAACGTGCAATAAATTAATTATATTCACGTAAAGAATGAGCCACGCACATAAGTTTAGATGCTCTAGATGCTGAAAAATAATTTCTTGAGCCCAAATCAAATTAACTATTTGAAAGGATATATAGTTGGATAATTATAATATTCAAATGTCTCAATATTGTTCAGGTAATTAGTTCCGTATACTCTTCTCTTTTTACTACTTACAGTAAACAAGGCACTACGTACAAAAATGTTAATATTCTATTACGTCAATTTAATTGCGTTTAAAATTAAATTGTGACGAAATATATTTTATTATAATAGTTTGTGTCGTTATATATGATAATACAAATCATCTTACTTAATTAGTTATTTATTTATCATGAAATTTATAGCAATAATTTTGTAATGATTCTTGTTTGTCGCAAATTAAAATATCATTATTAAAACTAATGCTTATTCATTATAAAAATATTTATTGTTGACAAAAAAAATTAAAAAATTTTTCTATTAGCCATTGAGGTGATATCTTTCATCGATTATAGATACATTGAATCTAATCTAATTAAAAGGTAACTAGGCTCGTTAATATTAGCCTAAATCTTGTTCATCACTTAAGTACGTACCCAATAAGTGCACTAGTTAAAATACAATACAAGTATACAACATGTATTAGCTAGAGCAGAATGCCTCTTGATCAATCTTTAGTACTACATCTTCAAAAACCCTAGCCACCCTACATTCATTGAACCTGGACACCTCTGAACCCTTCCACATTAATTCATCCTACACACGTTACAACCATCTATATCTTCTGTACATTATCTCTATCTTCTATCTTCTGTACATTATTTCTCATAATAGAGTTTGCCACGTCTCTTTGATATTTCGTCTGCCCATTCTTATCTCTGTCCGATACTTCGTCTTCCTACCGGCCCTATTTTCTAATTAATATATTCATATTGAGAAAAAGTGCTTGATATTTGCATTAATTTATTATCAATTTTAATGTGAACTGCTTTTTATTTTATTTGTATTAATTTCTTATGCCTTGTATGAATTTGTATAATATAGTGTGATCGTGAAGTCTATTTACTGAGTATGTAATGTATTTATTTATTTTTGAACGGTTGAGCTTAAACATAGAATTATCTATATATTTGAATAATTTATAAACAATAAAATATAAAATTTTTAATATTCTTATGTATTGGCTTAAGAATTTGTAAAAAAAAAAAGAAATATATATATATATATATATAGAGTAGGGCTACTATACTATTATGAGTAGTAGAGCCCTACTACTCATAAGTTGTTTTCGATGATAGAGCTTGATCGACGATCCACTCCGTTAAATATGATCTAGAGTATTTAAAACTTCTAGAAAATAAATTTCGTAATTTTTCAAAATCATAATAAAGTCCATCAAATGGGCATAAAATGAAGCGAAATCGACGATGTCCTAAAAATAGATGATCGGATCCTTCAATTTAAGATCGGAGTTATTGATCTTTATCTAGGTAGTGAGTAGAATTTTCTATCAAAAATTCAACCTATTTCAATTCTTTTACACCGTTAAACTATCAAGTATCCCATATCGGCCGTTAAAAATTATCAATTTTGTGAGCTTTTGATCGTAAGGTAAATGATTTTGAAAAATTACGAAATTTATTTTCTAGAAGTTTTAAATACTCTAAATCATATTTAACGGAGTGGATCGTCGATTCGAAGCTCTATCAACGAAAACAACTTATGAGTAGTAGGGCTCTCTTACTCATAATAGTATAGTATATATATATATATATATATATATATATATATATATATATATATATATATATATATATATATATATATATACTCATATATGAGTAGGGCTACTATACTATTATGAGTAGTAGAGCCCTACTACTCATAAGATGTTTTCGATGATAGAGCTTCTGAATCGACGATCCACTCCGTTAAATATGATCTAGAGTATTTAAAACTTCTAGAAAATAAATTTCGTAATTTTTCGAAATCATTTACCTTACGATCAAAAGCTCACAAAATTGACAATTTTTAACGGCCGATATGGGATACTTGGTAGTTTAACGGTGTAAAAGAATTGAAATAGGTTGAATTTTTGATAGAAAATTCTATTCACTATCTAGATAAAGATCAATAACTCCGATCTTAAATTGAAGGATCCGATCATCTATTTTTAGGACATCGTTCGATTTCGGCCGTTCATTTTATGCCCATTTGATGGACTTTATTATGATTTTGAAAAATTACGAAATTTATTTTCTAGAAGTTTTAAATACTCTAGATCATATTTAACGGAGTGGATCGTCGATTCGGAAGCTCTATCATCGAAAACAACTTATGAGTAGTAGGGCTCTACTACTCATAGTATAGTATAGTAGCTATATATATATATATATATATATATATATATATATATATATATATATATATATATATATATATATATATATAGTAGGGCTACTATAAAATGGTGATGAAAATTGCGATCGGATTTTACTTCTCCAGCAACGATTCCTACACCATTCGCAGAATCACTTTCAATTAATTTTGGTTTTTGAAATATGACATACAGCAAATGCTTTTGATAACTCAATTCAAAACACGATCTTACTAGATTTTATAAAAATAAAAAAATATCGTCATTCTTGACTGCAGTGACAAATGGACTTGGTGGTTGATAGAGATATTTTCAACTAAATTTATTTCTAAAAATATAAACGAATCGGATAGCATATATATATATATATACTACGTACCTTTCTCTCTAAAAAAAAAAAAATATTAAGTTTTTTGTTGATAACAATATATTAAGCCAATTTTACATTTAGGGCTGTTTGGCAATTGGACGAATTAAAAATAGAGTTTTATATTCCGTTGTAATGGATTGGTATGAAATCTTGAATACTACATAATATTTTACTCCGATTTTTATTGTTTAGATAAAATACCATATTTTTTACACCATCAAAAAGTTAGGGCACTTTAATTAAACGGTCTCAAAATTGCTTTTCTAATTTTTTCCATTTCTCCCTTTCATCATTTTCTACCCATTTTCTAGAAACAACCACCATTAGAGAGTAATATTCAATGGTGATGATGATGCTGTATAACTGGATTAGATCGATCAAGGCTGTGGCGCCGTTGGCAGTGATGATATGAGCGTCGATGTTGCTCAGGTTTGCGGGATTGTTGACCATTCAATTGGAGAATTTCCTAAAGATCCGGCACTTGGCGTAGACGAGAACGGCGGAATAAGGGGGTCCGGGGTATAGGTTCGAGGGAGAGGAAGAGTTGGCGATGAAGAGGGCGGAGGAGAGGTTCGGCCGCAAGGGAGCGGGCGGCGAGGTGGGAGTCAACGGAGGGGAGGGAGACGAAGGTGGAGAAGATGAGAGAGTAGAGGTCGTCCATCGCTCATATGGAGTTGGGTGAAGAAGAAGGTTGGGGCATTTGGATGTGAAGAACGAAAGAGGGTATGATGGGTCTGTGCAAGCTCGAGTACGAGCAGAAGATGTACGGAATTTTTTCCGAAGTCCGAGTAGTTTTTATTTTTTCCTATAATTATTACGAGTTTTAGGTACTTTACAATGTAATTTAAACTTTTATAAAATCTATCCAAACACCCAACTACGTAAAAATTTCTCTTGAAAAAAAATTCTAGAATTAACGCAATACAGAGTTTTCGAGGCCTATCCAAACAGGCCCTTAGGCTATTTCAAAACAATTATCCGAGGTCTTGCTTAATGTTGTTTTTGTCTTGTAATTTTTCTTCAACTATATATATATATATATATATATATATATATATATATATATATATCAATAGATGAAGTTTTTTTTTGTTGTTGTTGAATATATTATTATTTGATATATTGTTATATATAATCCAAATAATATGTTCATGTTGGATATATTATTATAATAAAATCTAAATAATATGTTCACATATAAGCCCAATAGGTGAAAATTATTAAGGCCCTTATTAACTGGAGCCCAATATCTTATGTATTACCCCTAAGATTTTCCCAATTAAAAGTGGAGGTACATTTGTTGAGCGTTTCAAACTTGGCGTCTTTTGGTGTAATACTTCAAGTATCCAAAACATCATCTATTCTCTAAAAGATAACCTCAAACATTTTTTTCATGATTTGTTAGCTTGTAATACATTCCGTGACGATAAGAAATTGTAACTTTTTCGAAAAATCAATGATATGAAAATTAAGAAGTAAGCTCTCTATTTTTTACTGTTGGTTGTCAAATAAACACCATATACAAGAGAACCGCTGCTTCCACACACTTCACATTTTTAATAAAATGAAAAACAAAGATACAATAATAAACTAGCTGCTAAGCTTTGGAAATTTCGTTTTTACTGTTAAACTTAATTTTAATTCATTTAATTTGAGTTATTTAATAATAGTAAACAAATTTTGTCTGCACCGAACGCATCTGTACATCCTACATTGTACATTCAGCTGCTCTCCACGTATCTCATTTTCTAATCACTAATTCTCGCATAGCTACAAAATTTTCAAGTAAAGCATTGTATATATGCGCTTTTAAAAAAAGTCCGGCTACTATATAGTACTATTATGAGTTCAATCATCTTCATAGTCATAAGTCATTTTCGACGATAAAATTTTTGAATCGACGATTCATATCATTAAATATAATTTAAAACATTCAAACATTCTAAAAATCATATTTTATAATTTTTGACATCATATATGTTTTACGATCAAAGGGTCTCAAATTAACAAATTTAACAGCCAATTAATATAAGGGGGTTCTCTAGTCTAACGGTGTAGAAAAATCAAAACCGATTGAATTTTTTATGAAAAATTCTATTCACTATCGATCAATAACTATAATTAATCTTCAATTCAAGAATCCGATCTTTTACTTTTATGAGATTGTTCGATTTTGATTATTTATTTTAGGTCGGCTTGATGGGCTTTTTCATAATTTCAAAAATTTAGAAAATTCAATTTTTAGGTATTTCAAATATTCTAAATCATGTTTTATTATGTTAACATCTGATTCGGAAGCTGTATTGTTCAAAACGACTTATGAGTTTGCAAATCTCCGACTCATAAGATTATAGTAGGCATGCATGCATTAATTACTCCTGTAATTAAGAACATAAAATGCCTGTAAATTAAGGATGAATAGAGAGTCCATGCACAACTCTTTGGATGCTTTAGGTGTGCTAGAGTAGTTTCTTCGAGACTGACCGTACCTAAAGTAAGTAGCAAAGAGCTTGGTGGTTAAGTTCGAATCCTGGTTGATTCACATTTTCAGTTAAGTTTATTTCTAAATAAAATAAACGGGACGGGTAGCGTACTATCTATCTCTCTCAAAATAAAAAAAAAGAGTAGTTTCTCCGAGCCGAAATCGCACGTTTAAAAGAATACCCACATAATCATGACCGAATGACTAAATGTTCAGATAATTAGTTTCGCACACTTGTATTATTTACAGATAAGTTCAATAAACCTGGTTAACATTTTCATCAATCGTGTTGATACGTCTAGATACAATGAATCAAAAAATATGATCAAAAGGTAATAAGACTCCATTATTGTCGTTTCGAAATATGCTTGAATAATCATACTTCGTACAAACCACAGAATCATACAAATTAAAATACAACACATATTTTGCAAAATATATCTGGATCAATCGATTCGAAGAACTCTAGCCACTCTACATTCAGTGAACCTGGACACCTCCCCATCCTTGCGCATTCAACGTACCTAGACATGTGCTACAAGCCCGTCCCCTCTCTCCTTAAGGCCTTAATAAGAGACCCCATCGATCCCACACTCTCGATCAACCCTTCAATTCTCACATACATATTTTCGCTCTCAGTACCCCTCTGCTATATATATACTACTACGTACTAAATAGTAAATACCAAAACTACTCCCCGTGAAGTAACGTGCCCCTCCCGTCCCCGCACGTGCCCCGCCACCTCGAACCGTGTGGAAGGCGCAGGGGTGGGCCCACCACCCGGCATCTTAACTTGTGCCCGAGCATATCCTGCCACACGTATCATCCTTTAGCGCATGCCCAGTATATCCTCTCTCAGCTGCGCTATTTCCCCGTCCCCGCTGACCCGCATCGCTCTTTTCTATTAAATTTATCCAAGGCATTTTCACCTACTAATGATCGAAATAACAAGCGGGAATATTCCTAGGTAAAATTCCATTTTGGCATATTATAAAATTTCACCATTTTTTCCACATCATTAGCCACTGTGAGCGGCAGTATAGCGAGTCTAAATTACTTATCATGACTAAATTGTGACCGATAGATGTCGACACTACTTCTCACTTCTCCTAATATTCCGTAGCCTTCTCTTCTCTTGTCTTCTATAAATCGCCGTAACTCGCTCCGACGTTTTTCTTGGTAAAAGCGTCGGGCGATGGCGGCAGCGGCGTACGTTCGGGCGAAGCGCGCGTCCGCCCCTCTTGATGCCGCCGCGAGGGCCCGCCTTCGCGGCGACGAAGTGAAGATGGGCGGGTACGACAGCAGCGGCAGCGAGCACGCGGCGCTCTCCGGCCTCGTCCACGCATTCTTCGAGAGCGAGGCGGGGGGTGGAGGTGACGCCGTCGACGGCGCTGCTGCGGCCTCCGTGGCGGCGGCGGCGGCGGGGGTCGAGGATTCGGACGGCGGGGAGGAGTCCGACGCGGAGGACGGCGATCGGGCCGCGAAGGCGGCCGAGGAGGTGAGGGCGCTTCTGGGTGCCGCCGGCAAGGGGGATTCCTTCCGGATTCGCCTGACGGCCGCCGTGTCGGCGGCGGTGGAAGCGCTGGCGGCATTCCAGAAAAGCCGGTCGGCGTTCCGCCGCGCCGTGATGGCCCGGCTGCGCGAGTGCGGCTACAATGCCGGGCTCTGCAAGGCGCGGTGGGACGGGTCGAAGGGAATCACCGCCGGCAACTACGAATACATCGACGTCGTCGCCGCAACTACGGACGACAACGGCGTCGGGGGCAGCAGGTACATAATCGACGTCGGGTTCGCGGCGGAGTTCGAGCTGGCGCGGGCGACGGAGGAGTACGCGCAGGTGGCAGCGGCGCTGCCGGCGGTGGCGGTGGCGCGTCCGGAGGAGGTAAGGCGGGCGGTGAAGGCCGTGGCGAAGGCGGCGCGGCGGTCGCTGCAGGGCCGGGGCTGAGCGTGCCGCCGTGGCGGAAGCGTCGGTTCATGGCCACCAAGTGGCTCGGCCCCTACCGCCGCACCACCAACCCCCTGCCGGCCTCCACGGGAGCCGCTGCGGTGGCGGTCGCGGGCGGCGGCGAAGTTATTTGCCGCGCGGTCGGGTTTGCGGCTCCGCTGCCGCAGCCCGAGAGGCCCTGCTATTATTATTATTAGATAGAAGATAGATAAAAAAAATGTATGTAAATTTTCTCAACTATATATATATAGTCTAGAGGCCATTTTGAAATAAGATCCTTCAATTTATTTTAATTAATAAATTAAAAGAAAATTTATAGCATCTTATTCCAAATTGGCTTATAGTTGAGAATATATATATATATATTATATATATTATATATCTTATAATTGTTTAAATATTTATTTTATTATTGTAACGTTTGATGGATAGTAGAAACTAGAAGGTGGATCGAATATGCGGCGGAGGGTCGGAACGAGCAGGTGTAGAGTAGTGAGGGCTGAGTTGGTGAGCGGCGCAAGATAGCGCGGATGGTGACGCTGTGACGTGGCAGATGGTGTACGTACAGTGACTTGTGTCGCAGAGAAGGTCCATAAGGGAGGAGCTAGGAATTAACAACATGGGGCCGTTTTGTAGATAAGACCATGTTGGGTATTGGATTATGAAATTGATTATCTCCTTGTTTATATATATATATATATTTTTTAAAATTTTATCTTGTGAATTTTAATATATGGTGATTGAGAATATTAATATAAATTTTACACTCTATCATTCAATATCTCAATATTTCTTAATATTAAAACTTTAATAAAAATTATAAATTGTTAGATAAATGAGGCAAGATTTATGTTTTCTTTTTAGTGCATGTACATCTAACAGTTTCTTGAAAATTTAGTGGTATGGTGAGAAAGGTAAAGATTATGATCATGATATTACTATTTAATTTATAGCCTTTTGGATGATAAAAAATGCTAAGTGTACACCTTTAATTATGAAGGTATAACTTTTATGCATACACTATCTTAGGATGGATGACAACTCAACTGAATTTTTACTAAAAATGAAAAAAAAATTAATTGACAATATTAGTTAGTAGAAAATAAGATCTATACCTATTCTAGAGATTTATAGATAGTATTTCTCAAAAGGAGGAAGTGTAGATTTATATTAATATATATATAAGTGCATCAAGAGGGGTTTTTGTTCTTTTTTTGAAAAGTAATTGATAGGCAGAAGGAGATATGAAAAAACATAAAATGGGAGTGTGAAAAGACACAAGATATAAGCAATATGATCTTAGGATTCATGACAACTCAACTGAATTTTTAATAAAAATGAAAAAATAATTGACAAGACCTAGTAGAAATTAATAAGAGCTATATATATCTATTCTAGAGATTTATAGATATATAGTATTGCTCAAATGGTGGAAGTGTAGATTTATATCAATATATAAGTACATCAATGGGTGTTTTTTTTTTTTTTTTTTTTTTTTAAAAAAAGTAATTGATAGGCAGAAGGAGATGTCAAAAAAACATAAAAAGGGAGTGTGAAAAGACACTAGATATATATAAGCAATATGATCTTTGGATTCATGACAACTCAATTGAATTTTTAATAAAACCGAAAAAAAAAATTTTGACAAGACTTAGTAGAAAATAAGATCTTATCTATTCTAGTGATTTATAGATAGTATTGCTCAAATGGTGGAAGTGTAGATTTATATCAATACATAAGTGCATAAATAGGTTTTTTTTTTTTTAAAATAATTGATAGGCAGAAAGAATGTACGTACGGTTTTTGGCTCTTGGATAAAAGAATGTACGGTTAGGATGATAATGGTCCCTGATTAAGTTAATAGCGATCTTCTAGGGTTGAGTGTGTGGTTGGTTGAATAGTATGATCCAACGGTTAGAAATTATGAAAGTAGTAAATTAATCTAAAAGCAGAAAATTCTGTAACACGAAGCGCGTGTGGTGCTATCGATAATATCCCTGCCGGACTCTATGGCAGTGTTTGGTTCGAGAATAAGGGGGAATAAGCCCTTGTCCCCTTCTTTGTTCCCAAACGCCGTGTTAGGTACTCAAGAATAGTAGTTCTTGGGTTTCTGAAATAAGCGAGAATATAAGGCTGGAACTATTGTTCCACCGTTTTTCTAGAACAAGCTTGTTTCCAGGTAGGAACAAGGTTAATTAAAGTCTTGATCCGTCGGTGGAGGAAGCAATGTCGCAACGCCTCCCCGATGGATATATGAAACCAGATTAAAGAGGAAAAAAAAAAGAAGAAAAGAACACAATATTTGTATGTGGAAGAGTCTGAATATTAATTCTCTCTAAACTGAAATGATTTACAAGAGCCAGTAGGGCCCCCTATTTATAGCCTTTCGGCTTACAAGAAGATAAGAACAAAATATTTTAAAAATAACAACTTTATTCTTATTCTAACCGAAATAGTTGAAACCACCTCGATCTTATCCTAACCGAAGTAGTTGAAATCACCTCGATATTATCCTAACCGAAGTAGTTGAAACCACCTCGATCTTATCCTAACCGAACTAGTTGGAATGGCCTCCGCCTTATCCGCAATGATTGAGACTTACCCAGATGGTTTGATCGTCCCGGATCATGGCTCCCCAATTTTGAGAGGAACCAGCACCTGCTGGATCTAGAATTGCAAGTGAGAAAACTGAGCTTTCCCAGTTTCTCTTGTGAACCGCTTAGGGGGCGTTTGGATTGACGTATTTGTAGATTCAACGTAAGTCAAGTGTAGTGGTGTTTGAGTTTCCCTGAAGTGTGATTATTTTTCTGTTGTTTGTTTTGACGTAACTCGTATCGTCCGAAAGTAAATTCAATCACTTGTTGTTTGTTTTGATGTAACTTGATCTTTGGTAAAATTAATTTTTTGAGTTCCGTTGTTTGTTTTGATGTAAGTAAGTGGATCCCATTATCTCCTAAATATAGTAATAAATTTACCACTATAAAATTTAATCTATTATATAATTAATTTTTTTATTATTATTTAAAGATAATCTTAATTTATTATAAATAAGGTAATTCTAATCCATTATAAAGGAGGTAGAGTTTAGGTTTTACTGTTTAATAAATTTTTTAGAGGAGGTTGAGTGTGGTGGAAGTCGAGTTCGGCACTTTAGAGGAGGAAGTCGAGAGTAGGTGAAGTGGAGCTCTAACGTAACTTGAGTTACATTATATTTTTCACTTACATCAAAACAAATAACGGAAGTGATGGAACTTGAGTTCCATCACTCCACTTACACCAAAACAAACAAGCCCTTAGTGGCACTTGACTTTTGACCTTTCCATCCAACACGGAAGGATTCAGGTTCACCTTTGTGTGTCGTCATGACTTTACGTTATGGGATAGTATCCTCAGTTAATCGCTCTTCGCGTTCTACCACGAGATCTTCCACAGATTGCAGTACTTCTTTGGGTTCATCGTCCAGCATTGATGGCTCAAAGGACTTTAGGTTTTCGACATTGACGATCGAATACATCCTCATGTATGCCGGCAACTCCAATCGATAAACATTCTCACCAATTCTTCTTAAAATCTTGAAAGGATCATAACGAATGGGTTAAAGTTTCTTACCCTTGCCTTTCAAGCGCTCTTTGTTGAGATGGAGCCAGACCAGATTATCCACTTGGAAGTCGCGTTTCACTCGATGTTGATTATGTCGTTCTTTATACTTTTGCTGAGAATTTTGTAGTTGTCGCTCCACCCCACTTTGCACTTTCTGAATGCTCTCCAAGAAATGTTGTGCCTTTGCCATTTTATTTTCCTCCTTGGTGGTCTGCGGTTGCTCGATCGTGAATGCCAAGTCGAATGGGCTTGGTGGTAAATAACCCAAGCACACCTCAAAAGGAGTCTTGCGAGTGGAACTGTGTATAACTCAATTGAACGCGAACTGCAAGTATGGAAGGCTCTTGTCACAAGTCTTGGGATGTCGAGCATTATATCCTCGCAACAGATGTACAACTATTCGATTGACCACTTGTAACATATCGAAACCTCGGTAAACTATTTTGGGACTTTAGCCAAATTGGTTAAAGTGTCTGAGAGAAATAGATCGACAAAGTCCAATTGGCATTCCAACAAAGTTGGAAGGGTCAAAGATGAGTTCTAAATGAGTTAAAATGATTTTGGCATTGCTCGGCACGAAAGAGAGTCGAAAGGATGCGAAATAAGCACTCTAGAGCAAAGTGTACCGGTACAACATTGATAGTTGTACTGGTACAGCAAGCGAGCCGAGGGCTGGAGAAATGTTGGAAGTGTACCGGTACAAAGTGAGAGTGTACCAGTACAAATGCTACGAAACCGAGAAATTGCTCACCGGTTTTCCTCTGCGAGGTCGTGTAACCAGTGATAGACCAAAAATGTACCGGTACACTTTGCGCTGACAGCAGGAAATTAGTCTGCTGCAAATAAGAAGTTTTGGGAGGCTTAGTTGCTATTGTTGCAACCCATATAGACCCATCTACTCTCCTTTCATAGCAAAAACCCTAAACACTCTCCTCTCTAATTTTCTCTCCCTCTCTCTCTCTAGAAACTCTCCACCAAGGTGGAGAAAGGGTGGATTTAGAGGAGATCAAGTGAGATTTGGAGGATTTGAAGGGTTTGGAGGCTCTCCTACAAGGTGAACTTAGAGAGCCTAGGGTAAAGGTAAGGTTTCTTATAAGAATAAGATTAGGGTTTGATTTTGATGCCCTAGATCTTTGGTTTTGGTTTTCTTATAAGTGTAGAAACCTTGTAGTGGCCGAAGAACACATGAAAACCATGTTTAATTTCTTCGTAGAGCTCTCATGGTGATCACTTAGGGTTTGTGTTAGATGCTCTAGGGTTGGTTCAAATGGCTTAGTAATGGTATTAGAGAGCTTCCTAGATGATTATAAGCTAGCATTTGCTTAGGGATGAGATCAATCAAGAAAAAATAGGATTATGACATTGTTATGGCACCAAAATTGGACCTTTTGTCATAGTTCGGTTTAAATGTAAATTGATTCTATACAAACCTAATTAGGGGTATAACGAACGCGTTGGTGCACTCGGTTCGACAATCTGACGAGTGTACATAAAGTTATTGACCAAACGCAATATTTTTAATAGATAGCCGCAGCACGCGAAATAGACGTCCAAAAATTACGAGATCGGATCCGGAGCATCGTGGTATCATGGAATAATGCTAGAAATTTTCGGATCGTGAATTGGTGACCGTTCGGGTGGTCGCGCGAGAGTTCGGGCCGAACCGGGTCACGGGTGCCGCGGGAGGCCGATTGGAAGTGACTACGAGCAATCGGAGAGCGAATCAAGGTGGGTTGTGTTTACCGAAGCGACTAGATCGCCTGTATGTCTAAGAGTAATGGTTTCATATTAATGCATATAATGGTAGCTAGTGGTAAATTATATGAATGCATGAGGTGAATGCTAATTAGGCTATCCAAGAATGCATGATGATATAATATGAATGACGCTAGTCAAGAAGCATGAGATAAATGGCATATGCATGTTAATATAAAGTAGAGAACATGCTATTTGGAATGCATAATGACAAGTTGTAAAGAATGCTAGTTTGGATATGCATGTTATGTAAATGCTAGATAATTGCATGAATGCATGGTTAGCATTGTGAGGATTGTGAAAGACTCGAATTAGACAACTAGGATGTCAATTAGATTGAGTGGCATTGAACCTAATGTTAATAAACATAAGTTGGACATGAATGACAGTGAGTCTAGTGTTAGTAAACCTAGGTAAATGACGAGTGGCATTGAACCTAGAGTCAAGTAAACCTAGGTTGTGAATATAGTGACATTGAACCTAGAGTCAAGTAAACCTAGGTTATGTGATAGTGGCATCGAACCTAGAGTCAAAGGGACCTAGGGAGAAAAAGACATTAGACCTAGGTAGGTCGACGCTAAAGGGTTAAGACCAACCCTTGAGCTATATGGAAATGGATTCCGGAATCCCAAGACTTGGAACACCGAGCGAGGTGTTGGGCGTGCGCGACGATTTCGCCGCCCGGGGCTAACCATTGACGTGGCGTGTGCGACGATTTCACCGACGGATGGTTGAGCCGGTTTATGGACTATACCGCCGGGTGACTCGAACCACCGACGTGGCGTGTGCGACGATTTCGCCGCCGGGTGGCTAGGTCAGAGAGCGCGGTGGGCTGTGGCAGGCTGAGGTGTTTGTGATAGTTCCTTCACCTCGAGCCGGACAATGCGAGGATTATCCGCAATTGATTGACTCAAGACCGAGTCGAGTGGCATAGTGTGACTAAGGTAAGAGTAACGTTAGGAAGGAATGGCAATTGAGCTAGGTATGGCTAAGGTAAGAGTAACCTTAGAATATAGAATAAAGAATGAAAAGTAAAAGAATAGCTAAACTAGACAGTGGCTAACAAGAAAGAATTGCAAGTATAAAGATTGGCAATGATAGAGGATAAATCCTTTAATCTACTTGCATAGTGCATAGAGTTGCATGATTTTCATATCACATATTGTGATACATAACATGTATTTCAATACTTGATATCTATATATCTGTGGATGTTTTTGTACTAACATGTTGCAGTGCCTCCTCGGACCTATTGGTCGAGCTTTTTCCTTAGGTGGTCATACCCACTGGAAACTATGAACAGTAGTTCTCACCCCCGTGTTATTTTTTGGGGTACAGGTACACACGTGAGTGACGCGGGGGCGCGAGGATGGGTGTAGCTCCGTAAATAGCTCCCTACTCCACAGACCAGAGATAGCAATACCCTGAGGTGGTCTAGCTTACGGGTTTAAAGACAAAGAACAAATTTGTAATAAAAGTTGTAATAACTAGATTGTAATTTGGAAGTGGAAGGTCAAAGAAAACTGTGATGTAAAATGCATGTAATAGAATGTTGTAATAGTATTAGTTGTTTTATGTTTTTGATACTTCCTTATGCAATCTTGAATTGAATGTGTTTCTGGTTGGAACTTCGTATATTATATTGATTGCGGCGCTTTGGATGTACAAAAGAGACTCTGTCTGCGATGCAACAGTTAGGATCGTTGGACTCGCAAACCCGACCAAATTAATAGGCGGGGCACGGGGCGTGACACCACTTCTGTTTGACTATCGGTTTGAGGATGGAAAGTCGTGCTCCGTTGTAACTTTGTATCCATCATGGACCACAAAGACCGCCAAAAGTTGCTTAGAAAACAGCTGTCACGGTCAGACACAATCGAGATTGGTAGTCCAAAATGTGTCCAAACGTGTTGGAAGAATAGCCGCGCAGTTTCCTCGCCGGTGATTGTCTTCTTGCACAGCACAAGTACTATCATATTGGAGAATCGATCGACCACCACATAAAGGTAGTCGTGTCCTTGTCGGGTCCTCGGGAGGCCTCCTAAGAAATCTATGGAGATACTCTCCCAAGGATGAGTCGGCACCGAAAAAAGAGTATAGAGGCCCATCTTTCGATTTGCAGGCTTAAATGTACAGCACATAACACATCCCTTCACAAATCGCGCCACATCATTTTGCATGTGAGGCCAATAGACGTAGCGCTGGAGATTCTGTAAGGTTTTGTTCACCCCGAAGTGTCCACCACATTTGAGTTATGGGCTTCTCGAATCCATTGTACTCGATTGCCATCTTTTGGTACACATAGTAGTGCACCTTTGTACAGTAGACCGCCTTGCAAGACAAACTCAGTAGGTCGTCTTGCTTCAATGTCAGCCATCGCTCCTTGGAAATCTAAGTCTTATGCATATAAGCTTGCATACTCTTGAAAATTCAGCTGAATTTGCATAAATATCGACTTGCACTAGGCACCTGTGTCACTCGTGGATTGTGGGACCCATGAGAGTAATTAAGATAGTTAATTACACTCAGTTGGGAGAGCCAAAAATATTTTGGTTCATCGAAAAGAGTTCCGATGGTGACATTAAAAGAGTTTAGTGTCACATCTCACTACCAGATAGAATTGAACCTATGTGGTCACACACAATAAAGGCTACGTGTGATCTAGTGCTTGGAGAATTAATAGAGACTATTTTCCTTAAGTAGCAAAGCAAGAATTTATTGGCTAAGGTGGTTAGCAAAAACTCTAATTGGAAAGGGTAAAATTTGTATGGAGTGACCTAATACTAAATTTGATTTAGTATAAGAATTTATTGCAAAAGTTGCAACAAACGAGAGAGAAATTTATAACCCTCTATTCCTTTGGGTTCTTTAATTAAAACGAGAGGTAAAGGAAACGAAAAATATGCGGCATACATTTATTAAAGAAAGAAAACTTTTCTCCTTATTAATTGGCGTATTAAATAGAGAAGAGTTTTCATTTCCTTTTCCACTCCCTATTTCCGTTTCGTCACTAAATGAGAGGAGTTTACTTTCCTCTCATTTATGACGATGGTTTTCTTTATTTTCTCTTCACTCATTTTCTCGCCATAAGGAGAGTTTATTCTCACCTCATTTATGTGCCTTATGCCTATAAAAGAGGTTGAGAATAATCACTCTCAATCATTACAACACAAAAGTAAAGTTCGAGAGAAAGAGAGAAAATTCTCCTAATCATATAAAGCTCTCTTTTAATCATAAGAGAGTGGTCCCGAATAATACTTGGTCTCTATAGTTAATCCTATTCAAATTGCTAGCACAATTTTGAGGAAGATATCTATAGGGAGCAGCCTCAAGGTTTTACCTCTAACAAAGATAATCATAAAGTGTGCAAGCCCCAGAAATCCATATACGGATTAAAACAAGCATTTCGAAGTTGGAACACTCGTTTTAATGAGGCAATCAAATCGTTTGATTTCATCAGAAATGAGGAAGAACCATGTGTGTATAAAAAGATTAGTGGGAGTGCTGTCACATTTCTCGTATTGTACGTGGATGATATGCTTCTAATAGGGAACGACATTGGGATGATGTCATCGGTCAAGTTGTGGCTATCTCAGAATTTCTCCATGAAAGACATAGGCGAGGCATCCTACATTTTAGGTATAAAGGTCTACAGAGATAGGTCTAGAAGGTTGCTCGGCCTATCTCAGAGGATGTACATAGATGAAGTGCTAAAGAGGTTTAGCATGGAAAATTCCAAAAGAGGTCTATTACCCAATATATATGGAATCTATCTCTCAAAAAATGTGTCCTAAAACACAAGAGGAGAGAGAACGCATGAGTAGAATCCCAGATGCTTCAGCTATTGGGAGTCTAATGCATGCAATGCTATGTACGAAACCTGACATCGCACATGCTGTGAATGTCACGAGCAGATATCAATCTAACCCGAGTTTGGAACACTGGGTTGCAGTTAAGAATATCCTCAAGTACTTGAGAAGAACTAAGGATATATGCCTGGTCTTTGGAGGTGGTGAGTTGAAGCTACAAGGCCATCTTGAGAAGATGGGAATGCGCTATTTGGGTGATTGGCTTTAGTGCAAGTGGGAGATTGTTAGTTATATACCCTACAAGCCAATCTCTATCATAACTTAAAGGGGCAATATCAGTGTACTTTTCTTTTATGATTAAATCTGGCATTCTTCATTCATATTATTGCCAAATGCATATTTATGAATCGTCCATAGAATTAATAGTAGAAGAATTAACTTTCTAAGAAGTTAGAAATTTGAGACATATATTCTTTTTTAATTAATTCTTAAATGCTCCTGATCATAGGATTATCACGAGGGCGGTGGTAAATCTGGATAGATCAGTGTATGTTGTACTTCCCTTATGGGATGACGAGTCTCAAGTTATTAGTGTGGTGACACTAGAGTAAGCATACAGGTGAATGTTGGAGAACAATTTCACTGAGCGTGACCAACTATAAACAATTACATGGATGCATGTCTACTCACTCGTCAGTGAATTGTTCCATACTGTAGTAGTGTGAGTGATCCTTTGACCTGAGGCACCACGGTTATCTTGCGTGTGGGTTATTGTAGTTTGACTGTGTAAATACTTATACCCTAATCATGGGTTAAGTCAACACATGTTGGCTGCAGTGGGTCATACGTGGATATAGGTGTGTGTCAAGATGGAATCTATCACCCTCGGTAGAGAGGTAATTGTCCTATGCTATCTGTTTTACAAGTCCTTGGCCAAGGCAGTATGATTTTATGGAAAGGAGTTTCCATATTAATTGTTAATCAGATAAAGCATATGATTGAGTAATGACGTTTGACGAGTTATCCATAACCTCGACTCAATCGGGATAAGTGATAGAAGGATTTTACTACACGATAACTACACCCAGAGATTCTGTCTATTGTTAATTCTATTTGGATTGTCACGATATACTGCTAGGTGTCACTCGTGGATTGTGGGACCCATAAGAGTAATTAAGATAGTTAATTACACTCAGTTGGGAGAGCCAAAAATATTTTGGTCTATCGAAAAGAGTTCCGATGGTGACATTAGAAGAGTTTAGTGTCACATCTCACTACCAGATAGAATTGAACCTATGTGGTCACACACAATAAAGGCTACGTGTGATCTAGTGCTTGGAGAATTAATAGAGACTATTTTGCTTAAGTAGCAAAGCAAGAATTTATTTGCTAAGGTGGTTAGCAAAAACTCTAATTAGAAAGGGTAAAATTTGTATGGAGTGACCTAATACTAAATTTGATTTCATATAAGAATTTATTGCAAAAGGTGCAACAAACGAGAGAGAAAATTTATAACCCTCTATTCCTTTGGGTTCTTTAATTAAAACGAGAGGTAAAGGAAAAGAAAAACACGCGTCATACATTTATTAAAGAAAGAAAACTTTTCTCCTTATTAATTGGCGTATTAAGTAGAGGAGAGTTTTCATTTCCTTTTCCACTCCTTATTTCTGCTTCGTCACTAAATGAGAGGAGTTTACTTTCCTCTCATTTATGACGACGATTTTCTTTATTTTTTCTTCACTTGTTTTCTTGCCATAGGAGAGTTTATTCTCACCTCATTTATGAGCCTTATGCCTATAAAAGAGGTTGAGAATAATCACTCTCAATCATTACAACACAAAAGTAAAGTGCGAGAGAAAGAGAGAAAATTCTCCTAATCATATAAAGCTCTCTTTTAATCATAAGAGAGTGGACCCGTATAGTACTGGTCTCTATAGTTAATCATCTTCAAATTGCTAGCACAATGTTGAGGATTATTTTTTCTCCACATTAATACAAGAGATCACGAAAGGACTTTTGAGATTACATTGTGATTGTGTGAAGCACAGATACTGGAGCAGCCTTGTGTGGATACACATAGAGGCTGAACATTTGTGCGGCTCAAAGAACCAGAAGTTCAGATCTACATCAATCGTGAAATAATTTCGATAATTTGCATAGGTTGAAATTCGAACCCTTCTTCTAATTAGATTAGAATAATAATTTTGTGTGTCACACGAGATGATCTTGGTACATATATATACTAATATCATAAATATTATGATATTACAGTACACATGATTATTTTATAAATAAAATTTATTTCCGCTTCATTAAATGCACATGCATATAAATTCATTTCCTTACAAGTAACCATTAATATCCGTCAAATCTAAGGGTTTGAGAGATGAATGTTACAAATGAGGATGGATCCCGAGCGAGATCTTCCTCATTGATGTCGGTAGTTGAGAGAGACTGCCAGAGAAGTAGGGAGGAAGAAAGCAAGATACGAGAGGGATTACCGATGAAGCCAAATCCCAAAGGAGATCTCGCTTAAATGGCCTTTTCCCAGCAGATTGCGTCGAGAGAAGTGGAGAGGAGGAAAAAAGCGGCTAACACGAGGAGGCAAGAGAATTTGGGCGGAGTAATGAGCAAGGAGGAAGGTAGGTATGGGGCATTAACGGATAAGAGGAACGCGTAGGCGACGAAGATGCATTTTACCAAATTTCCAATCCCTGCCTCTGAGCTAACCCTAGCAAAGTGCGCTATTCCATAGGTGCTGGCGAATTGGTCTTAACGGGTTATCCTTGGATAACCCATTAAGACAGGGCTAAGTTAAACCCACAAATTTATGGGTTGTTTGGGTGAATTAGAAGGATAAAATAGGCTATTCCTATTTTATCCTGTAAACAAACGGTGACTAGAAGTTTCAAATACTCTAGATCATATTTAACGGAGTGGATCGTCGATTCGGAGGCTCCAACATCGAAAACAACTTATGAGTAGTAGGTCTCCAATACTCATAATAGTATAGTAGCCATGGCCTATATATATATATATATATATATATATATATATATATATATATAGAGTCGGACTGGGCTATTATTAGTAGTAAAATCTCATTATTGCTACCAGTTTTTTCACCCTTGGATCAGCTCTTATCATTATTTCTAACCATTGGATTAAATACTATAACCCATTGGGGACCACTCAACCCTAGGGGGACCACTTAACGCTAACTACCTAATATCATCCCGACCCTACAAAATTTCATCCGAGGGTTAAAAACTTGGTAGTAAAAAGTATGCGTTTACCACTAATAGTATTCCAGCCTAATTCTATATATATATATATATATGAGCTAGGCTGGTATACTATCGGTAGCACGGAGGCCTCCGTGCTACCAAGTTGTTTTCAATGCTGCGGTTTCCAAATCGACGATCAGCTCCGTTAGACTTGATCTAGACTATTAAAAGTATTTGGAAAATTAAATTTCATAATTTTTCGGCATCATTTACCTATCAAACAAGTAGTCTAAAAATGAACAGTTGAAAATAAATGTAATGACCCAGCCCACTAGCAACAATAACTCGTTGGGCCCAACCACCGGCCCAAAATGCTTAAGCCCAGTTATTATTACTAGTGTCTAAGTCTCATATAAACCCAATGACAAACTCATTCCCATCCGATGTGGGACTATTGGGGTGTCACAGACTACACCCGTTAAGGCCCGACGTTCTCGTCGGTCAATCACACACACACCCACGATCACTGGGCGATGTGAGACTCGTCTCGCTAGCCGTCATCCGACGCGCTCGGCGAGACTCGCCACATGTCCAAATGGTGAACCGCTCGATACCAAATGTAATGACCCAGCCCACTAGCAACAATAACTCGTTGGGCCCAACCACCGGCCCAAAATGCTTAAGCCCAGTTATTATTACTAGTGTCTAAGTCTCATATAAACCCAATGACAAACTCATTTCCATCCGATGTGGGACTATTGGGGTGTCACAATAAAAATCTCAAAAAAAAATGATGATAAAAGACTTGAATTTAAGATCAAAGGTGCTGATCTTTCTCTAAATAGTGAAAAAAAATTTCTATAAAAATTTCATCAAATTTGGATTGTTTTACACCGTTAAATTCACAAACCCATCAAATCTACCATTAAAATTATCAATTTTGAAACCTTTTGATCACTAGCCAAATGATGTCGAAAAATTATGAAATTTAGTTCCCAAATATTTTTAATAGTGTAGATCAAGTCTAACGGTACCGATCGTCCAATTGGAAGCCGCATAATCGAAAACAACTTGGTAGCACGGAGGCCTCTATGCTACCGATAGTATACCAGCCTAGCTCTCTTTCTCTCGAGAGAGAGAGAGAGAGAGAGAGAGAGAGAGAGAGAGTTGAGCTAGAATGCTATCGATAGTAAAATCCCTCTGTTGCCACCCATTTGATTTCGATGATGGAGCCTCCAAATCGACGATCAACACTGTTGAAAATGATCTACACCATTAATTTGAAGTATCTAGAAATCAAATTTTGTGCTTTTTCGATATTGTTCTCTAGTCCATCAAAAGGGCATAAAAATGAACGGGTAAAAAAAAAATATCCTCTAAAAAGTGATGATAGAAATTTTATAATCAAGATCGAGAGTATAGATCTTGTTCTATATAGTTTAAAGAATTTTCTAACAAAAATTCAATTGATTTGGATAGTTTTACACCGTTAAACGAGAAAACGCCTCGTATCTACTATTAAAATTATAAATTTTGAAACCTTTTGATCATTAGGCTAATGATGTTGAAAAGATTTAAAATTTGGTTTCTAAATACTTTAAGTGGTATTGATCATGTTCAACGGTGCCGATCGTCGATTTGGAGGCTCCATCATCGAAAATAAATGGGTGGCAACGGAGCTCGTTTCTTATCGATAGCATTCTAGCTCAACTCTCTCTCTCTCTCTCTCTATATATATATATATATATATATATATATATATATATATATATATATATATAGGCTAGGGCTACTATCATATTAATAGGATAGGAGCATCTATCAAGTTCTTAACCGGCCTTGGATGAGAAATTGTAGGGTTAGGATGATATTAGTCGGTTAGAGTTGAATGGTCCCCGTAGGATTGAGTGGTCCCATTTGGGTAATAGTATTTAATCCAATGGTTAGAAATGATGAAACGAATTGATCCAAAGGCTAAAAAACTGATAGGACAAGTGCTCATATCCTATTAAAAGGATAGTAGCCGGACTCTATGTATATATATATATATATATATATATATATATATATATGTATATATATAGAGAGAGAGAGAGAGAGAGAGCGCTTTGCTAGAATACTATCGGTAGTAAACAGAGCGGTTTACTACCGATTTGTTTTCAATGATAGAGCTTCTAAATTGATGATCGGCACCGTTAAACATTATCTAAACTATTTAAACTATCTAGAAATCAAATTTCACACATTTTCGATATTGTTCTCTTGTCCATCAAGTGAACAGAAAATGAATGGCTAGAAATGAATATACTTTAAAAAGTGATGATACAATTTTTATATTTGAGATCTAGAGTCTAGATCTTATTTTAAATAGTTTAAAGAATTTTTGAACAAAAATTTAGTTGATTTGAACTCTTCTATACCGTTAAACGAGCAAACGCACCATATCGGCCATTAAATTTATAGATTTTCCACCCTTTGATCGTTCGATTAGTAATACCAAAAAATCATGAAATTTGATTTCTAGAGAATTTAAATGGTCTAGATCATATTTAACTGCCGATCATCAATTTGTGACCTCTCTCTCTCTCTCTCTCTCTCTCTCTCTCTCTATCTATATATATATATATATATAGGGTCCTACTATACTATTATGGATCGCTCGTACTCATAAGTTGTTTTCGATGATAGAGCTTCCGTATCGACGATCCACACCGTTAAACGTTATTTACAAGATTTAAAACTTCTAGAAATCAAATTTTATAATTTTTCAACATCATTTACCTTACGATCAAGAGGTCACAAATTTGATAATTTTTAACGGCCGGTATGGGATACTTGCTAGTTTAACGGTGTAAAAGAATCGGAATTTGTTGAATTTTTGATAGAAAATTCTATTCACTACATAGATAAAGATCAATAACTCCGATCTTGAATTGAAGGATCCGATCATCCTTTTTTAGGACGTCGTTCGATTTTGACCGTTCATTTTATGCCCACTTGATGGACTTTATTATGATTTTGAAAATTTACGAAATTTATTTTCTAAAAGTTTCAAATACTCTAGATCATATTGAACGGAGTCGATCGTCGATTCGGAAGCTCCATCATCGAAAACAACTTATGAGTAGTAGGGCTCCAATACTCATAATAGTATAGTAGCCATGGCCTATATATATATATATATATATATATATATATATATATATATATATATATGAGTCATTCTTTTATTCTTTTATGAGTATAGAGGCTCTTTGTACTCATAACTTTTTGGCCATTTGATCCACCCTTTAATCATTTTTACCCGTTAGATTATACTATTCAACCAACCACCTACTCAACCCTAGGAGGCCCACTATCAATCTAACAAGATCACTCTCATCCTAGCTCACATTTTTTCATCTCAACTACCAAAAAGTTATGAGTACGATGGCTCAATACTCATAATAGTATAGTAGCGTGGCTATATATATATATAGGCTAGGCTACTATCCTATTAATAGGATAGGAGCACTTGTCCTATCAAGTTTTTAACCCTTGGATGAGAAATTGTAGGGTTAGGATGATATTAGTCGGTTAGAGTTGAATAGTCCCCCTAGGGTTGAGTGGTCCCCACTGGGTTATAATATTTAATCCAATGGTTAGAAATGATGATAAGAGTTGATCCAAAGACTAAAAAACTGATAGGACAAGTGCTCATATCCTATTAAAAGGATAGTAGCCGACGTGTATATATATATATATATATATATATATATATATATATATATATATATATATATATATATATATATATATATAAATTATTTATGTTATCAATAGCACAGAGGTCTCCGTGCTACCAAGTTTTCCACCGTTAGATCCACCCTTTTGATGATTTTCACCCGTTAGATCATACTATTCAACCAACCACCCACTTAACCCTACGGGGCCCACATCATCATAACCACACATCTCTCAATCCAACGGCCAAAAACTTGGTAGCACCAATAACTTACGTCTATTAATAGCATAGTAGAGCCTATATATATATACTCTCAAAAGCACCAATGAGATAGTGCTTTTGAGTAGTTAACCATTAGATGGAGAAATGTAAGGTTGTGATGATGGTGTGGTAGGTGGTGGCACTACGACAAAATAGGGTTATAGGGACATATTTTTGGGACACTTTTATACAAGTGTCCCATTATGTACCATTAATTATGTCCAAAACTTCCTAAAAGGAAAAAAAATCTATAAAAGCTAAAAAATAAAGCCCAATCTATAAATAAAAAAAGGAAAAACTTCAAATATATACCACCTTGTGATTTTTTTTATCCTTTTATTATCGATTCCACTAATTATTTTTGTTAAATCGGTGATAAAGTTAAAACTAAAAGATACTAAAGTGAATATTCGATAAACTTAGATGTGGTATCTGAAATTTTTTTGTATATAATTTAACAAAATATTAATAAAGAAGCCGACGAAAAGAGAAAAATAAAACCACAATACACTAACTCGATACACTTTCAACGACAAGGTACTAAAGTGAGAACGTGCGAAACCACAGGGGTGATTTTTGAAGTTTACCCAAAAAATATACTACTCTGCTCAACCCACTCTACTCACCTTACTTAGCCCATGTTATGGAAAAAAAAAAAAAATTGGACTTTAAGGACACAATTTAGAAATATTTTTTTATAAGTGTTCCATTCTCATCCAAACTTTTTTAGGCCCAAAAAAATGTCCCTTCCCATCACACATCACAACCTTTGAGCTCAGAGCCACAAAACTTTTTAAAAAACCCAACCACACCTAATGAGAAAAGGAGAAAAAAATAAAAATAAAAATAAAAAACCCAAACCCACGGCATAGATAGAAAAAATAAAAAAATTAAAAAAAAGAAAAAAGAAATGAAACCCATTAAACCCACTGTGCTCCTCTCTCATATCCTCCTCCCTGTGTCGTCTCCTCCCCCACACCTCTCTCACGATCTCCATGGCGAGCTCTCGCCACTACCTCACTCCATCTCCTATGGCGATTTCTCTCATCTCATGTCGCAACATCTCCGTGTAGTAGCTCGATCAGCACCTCCACCGCCGTAACGCCATCATCATCATCTCGTCATCAACTCTGGAGAAGCTCAAGAACTCGGAGAGAGCGCACAATCGGCTCCCGATCTCAATCTAGGGTTTTTATTCTTAAAATCTTACAGTAAAAAATGGGATCAGTGTTGTGCCTGCTGTTGTCAAAAGGATGCTAGAGAAAACTATGTTTATATTTGGGTTTGTTGATATACTTGGTTGCTCTGTGACTCAAAGGGTTGAGGGAATAGCCAAATTATAGAACAAGCGTGCACAAATTGCATTTGACAGGTATCTCACTAATGTTAGTTTTTGCTTGATGTTATGCATCAGCTCTCTAGTTTACATAATAAAGTGCATATGATATTATATTTGCGCAGCTGATTTATCTCTTGATGTTCAACAGATTGTTTGCAAATTCTCATATCGAGACTCATATGAACATGGACCTTGTATGTTTTTCATTTGTAAGTTCTCTTTTTCTTGCTTAAATTTATGTTTGTTTGCTTCGTGGCTTCGAGACTGTGCAACTTGCCCTTCCTTCTCCTTTTCCTTTTGATTTGTGCGTTCTCTCGAATTGGAGAATTTTTGAGATATTACAAATCATGAACCAAACAGGCTCAAATGGTGAATCTCCATGCTTTAGTGTTCGACATTTGGTATTGTTAATATTTGGTTTAGATTTGTAGTTATCTAATTTGGAGTTAAATTCTAATATATTTGGAATTGAATTTAATTTGGCTTATATGGATTATAATTAGAAGGATAATTCTAGTTGAACTAGAATTATACTCTAGTTAGGAGACATGTATTATATATATATATGCTAAGGCTAAATTAATCGGTGCGACCAAATTTGAGAAGCCATGCAAATTAATTAAGAGCACGTTGGTAGTTGTACGGACGGAGAAGTGGGATCTCTAATTAAGTCCAAGTCCATGCTTCTTTCTCTCGGGCTGGTGATCACGAGGTGTAGCGGCAGCACATGCATTGATAATTAGAGGCATTCTCTAAATTATTTATGTCAACCAGCAGGAGAGCCGTACCGTCTTTCTTTTGTGAGCCGATCCAATTAATCCAATTCGATTGTAAGGACGTGCTTAACTTGGATATGCTTTGTGCGCGTCAATTTATCAGATTATTTGAGAGATCTTCTTTGTACTCCGTCTTTTCGACATTAATAAAGTATTTGCTCCGTCTTCGTCCGTGGACGTAGGCCGTTGGCCGAACCACGTAAACTATCGGTGTGCTCTTTCCGCTTTATCTTTTCTTTTCTTACATTAAATTATTTTCTAAATCTATTTTTAGACGTTCCGATTTTAACAGGTATATTGATTAGATTTATTAGCTTGATTTGGTCAAATGGTTGAATAGGCAAGGAATTGGACAGTTTCTATTGACAATAGGGATCATTTGCAATATTTTGCAAAGCTCAATGATTTTTAGAGGCAGCAATATATTTGTAGTCACTCTGAAATATGAAATTGCATATGAAACTGCTTATATTTTCACTTGTATGCCAAATGAAGATGCATGTATCAAATTGCATTTTGAGTCTGATAATCTGTCACTTTAAAAATGTCTCTCATTGTGGGATAATGCCTTTTTTTAAGATGAAATGATTATCTAATACTAGAAAATTTATTCGTTTAGGTTTCAGACGCATCTAGCTCTCACAATATTCATCCACACTCTCGTTGTCCTTCAGGTAAAAATTAAACTTATCTTAATTGGTTTTCATATTAAAAGATTGTTTGACTAATCTTTTTATTAACTTCAGTATTGTTGAATTTGTAAGTTCTACATCTTAATTGCCGAGCTCATTACGACTGGATCTGATATGATATTATTAGCTTTTGTTTTCATTTCTCTTTCTCTTGGGTTGAAAACCTAAAAATTGTTGGTACTGTGATTTAGTGACTAAATACTCATTTAAAGATATATGGATAATACCTTGAGACATTTTGGTATCAATTAGTGTAACTACAAAACTTCTTTTATATGCTTTCTTTGTTAATGTAAATCAAGGCGAATAAAATTAAGATATGCTATGCTTAACGATAATCATCGTGGAGTAGTATTATATTTTAAAAAGTGTGACGCATCAAGAAAAATTTAGATATTTAAAGAAAATGGGACAGTTATAAACTGTCGCTACAATTAAAAAAAAAAGTGTTGCTAGAATATTATTTTGCACCACTTTTATGTGCTGCTAAAAGCTTAAATAAGTATCGGTATATTAGTAGCACTCCTTTTAGGTTATACCGACATTCTTAAAAAGTGTCACTATATACTTAGCGACGCCACATATAGCAACACTTTTAAAAAGTGTCGGTAATTTAATCAGCAACACTTTTTTTGACCTATACCGATACTTAAAAGGGTCGCTATATACCGTTTTTGTTGTAGTGTGGTACGTAGTGGTAGGTGGAATATTGTTTGATCCAAGGGGTGTTAGTAATTAAGGAGTGGATCCAAGCGTTAGAAAGTTGGAAGCACCAAGGGGTTGGAAGCACCAAGGGGTTGGTGCTTCCAAAAGTATTCTAGCTCCACTTTATATATATATATATATATATATATATATATATATAGAGAGAGAGAGAGAGAGAGAGAGAGAGAGAGAGAGAGAGAGAGAGAGAGAGAGAGAGGTGGGGTGCTTATGGAAGCACGGAGGCTTCCGTGCTTTCACTTTTTTTTCGATATTCGGACTTTCGAATCTACGATCGGCTCCGCTAGAGTTGATCTAGAGTATTTGGAGTATCTAGAAAATAAATTTCGGGATTTTTCGATATCACTTGCCTAGTGATCGAAGTGGCTCAAAATCAACGGCTGAAAATAAAAATCTTACAAAATATGATGATATGACATTAAAATTTTAGATCAAAGTTATTGATCTTGTTTTATATGGTATAAAGAATTTTCTATCAAAATTTCATGTGATTTGGATATTTCTACACCGTTAAACTTGCAACCGGCTCACCACGACCATTAAAATTAGTGATTTTGAGCCCCTTCGATCACTAGGCAAATGATATCGAAAAATCGCAAAATTTATTTTCTAGGTACTTCAAATACTCTAGATCAAGTCTAATCTGAGCCGATCGTCGATTCGAAAGTCCGAACATCGAAAACAAAGTGTAAGCACTAAGCCTCCGTGCTTATAAAAGCATACACAAAGACAACTATATATATATATATATATAGAGAGAGAGAGAGTTGAACTAGAATACTATCGGTAGTAAACGAGCCGTTTTACTACCGATTTGTTTTCGATGATAGAGCTTCCAAATTGACGATCGCTTTAAATATGATCTAAACCATTTAAACTATCTAGAAATCAAATTTCACGCACTTTCGATATTGTTCTTTTATCCATCAAGTGAACGAGAAAAATGAATGGTGAAAATGAATACTCTTTAAAAAATGATGATAGGAGTCTTGTAATCAAGATCAAGAATATAGATCTTATTTTAAATAGTTTAAAGAATTTTCTAACAAAAATTCAATTGATTTCGATATCTTTACGCCGTTAAACGAGAAAACGCCTCTTATCGACCATTAAAATTACAAATTTTGAAACCCTTTGATCATTAGGCAAATGATGTCGAAAAGATTTGAAATTTGATTTCTAAACACTTCAAATGGTATAGATCATGTTCAACGGAGCGATCGTCAATTTGGAAGCTCTATCATCGAAAACAAATCGGTAGTAAAACCGCTCGTTTACTACCGATAGTATTCTAGCAAAACTCTCTCTATATATATATATAGTCAAGCTAGAATACTCTCAAAAGCACCAAGGAATGGGTGCTTTTGACTTTTTAGCCATTGGATGGAGAGATGAAGAGTGAGATGATGGTGGTAGGTGGTGGTAGGTGGAATAGTGTTTAATCCAAGGACTATTAAATATTAAGGAGTAGATCCAACGGCTAAAAACTTAATAGCACCAAGGGGTGATACTTCTAAAAGTATTCTAGCTCAATTATATATATATATATATATATATATATATATATATATATATATATATATATATATATATATATATATATATATATATAGGCTAGGGCTACTATCCTATTAATAGAATAGGAGCACTTGTCCTATCAAGTTTTTAACCCTTGGATGAGAAATTGTAGGGTTAGGATGATATTAGTCGGTTAGAGTTGAATGGTCCCCCTAGGGTTGAGTGGTCCCCACTGGATTATAGTATTTAATCCAATGGTTAGAAATGATGAAAAGAGTTGATCCAAGGGCTAAAAAATTGATAGGACAAGTGCTCTATCCTATTAATAGGATAGTAGGACTCTATATATATATATATATATATATATATATATATATAGAGAGAGAGAGAGAGAGAGAGAGAGAGAGTTGAGCTAGAATGCTATCGATAGCAAACCCAAGACTTTTGCCACCCATTTGTTTTCCATGATGGAGCCTCCAAATCGACGATCGGCACCGTTGAACATGATCTATACCACTTGAAGTATTTAGAAATTAAATTTCAAATCTTTTCAATATCATTTGCCTAATGATTAAAGAGTTTCAAAATTTGTAATTTTAATGGTCGATATGAAGCGTTTTCTCGTTTAACGGCGTAAAGATATCCAAATCAATTGAATTTTTGATAGAAAATTCTTTAAACTATTTAAAACAAGATCTATACTCTAGATCTTGATTACAAGACTCCTATCATCATTTTTTTAAGAATATTCATTTTCACCATTTATTTTTGTGTCCACTCGATGGATAGGAGAACAATATCGAAAATGTATGAAATTTGATTTCTAAATACTTCAAATGGCATAGATCATGTTCAATGGTGCCGATCATCAATTTGGAGGCTCCATCATCGAAAACAAATGGGTGGTAAAAGTGCGGTTAGGATAAGAGTGATTATGGTTAGGTTGATAGTGGGCCTCCTAGGGTTGAGTGGGTGGTTGGTTGAATAGTATTATCTAACGGGTAAAAATGATTAAAGGGTGGATCAAACGGCCAGAAACTTATGAATACAAGAGTCTCTATACTCATAAGAGTATAGTAGCAGACGAGAGAGAAAGAGAGAGAGAATTAGGTGGAATACTATTAATAGTAAAACGCTCTTTTTGCTATCAAGTTTTTAACCATTGGATGAAAAATTATAGGGTTAGGATGATATTAATCGGTTAGAGTTGAGTGGTCCTCCTAGGGTTGAGTGGTCCCCACTGGGTTATGGTATTTAATCCAATTGTTAGAAATAATAAAACTAGTTGATCCAAAGGCTAATAAACTGGTAGCAATAATGGGATTTTGCTACTAATAGTAGCCCAGTTCAAATATATATATATATATATATATATATATATATATATATATATATATATATATATATATATATATATATATATATATATATATATATATATAGAGTCCGATTTATGCTATCAATAAGACGAAGCACTTGGTGCTACTAAGTTTTCCGCCGTTAGATCCACCCTTTGATGATTTTCAGTTAGATCATACTATTCAACCAACCACCCACTCAACCTTAAGGAGCCCACATCATCCTAACCGCACATCTCTTAATTCAATGGCTAAAAACTTGGTAGCACCCATGACTTGTGCTATTAATATATATTAGTCTAGTTATATATATATATATATATATATATATATAAAGTGGAGCTAGAATACATCTAAAAGCACCAAGTGGGTGATGCTTTAATTTAGTGTTTTTAGCCTTTGGATGGAGAGATGTGAGGTTGAGATGATGGTGGTAGGTGGTGGTAGGTGGAATAGTGTTTGATCTAAGGGGTATTAGTAATTGGGATGTAGATCCAAGGGTTAGAAACTTAGAAGCACCAAGTGGATGGTGCTTCTAAAAGTATCCTAGCTCAACTATATATATATATATATATATATATATATATATATATATATATATATATATATATATATATATATATATATATATATATATATATATATATATATATAGCTATGCTCCTATGCTTTCGAAAGTACGGAAGTCTCCGTGTTTGTAAGTTGTTTTCGATAATGGGACGTCCGATTCGGCGATCGGTTCCGTTAAACTTGATCTACGCTATTGGAACTATCTAGAAACCAAATTTCATACTCTTTTGACTTTGTTTGTCTAGTGAACAAGTAGTCTCAAAATGAACGCAGTAGAAAATGAAAATCTCATAAAAAACGGTAATAAAGGACTCAAATTTCAAATCGGAAGTATTGATATTGTTATTGATGTTAAGTAGAATTTTTTATTAAATTTTTATATAATTTGGATACTTTTATACTGCTGAACCTAAAGACATGCCACATCGGCCATTAAAATAATTAATTTTAAGACCTTTTGATCGCTTGGTAAATGATGTCAAAAAATTATGAAATTTGGTTTCTAGATAGTTCCAATAGGGTAGATTATTCCTAACGGAGCCGATCATCGAATCGGATGTCCAATCATCGAAACAACTTACAAGCACGAAACCTCCGTACTTTCGAAAGTACGGGAGACTTACTATATATATATATATATATATATATATATATATATATATATATATATATATATATATATATATATATATAGAGCTACTATCCTATTAATAGGATAGTAGCACTTGTTCTATCAAATTGTTCGTGATATAGAGATTAGAATCGATGATCGGAGTCATTGAAGTTGATCTTGAGTATTTGAAATATCTAGAAACTAAATTTCATAAATTTTAAAAATTATTTACATAGTGATCAAAGTGTCGTAAAATCGACAATTTTTTACGGCCTGCATTAACTGTTTGCTTGTTTAACGGTGTAGAGCAATCCACATTGCTTAAATTTTTGATAGAAAATTCTTTATACTATTTAATAATGTTTGAAAACTCGATTATGAATTGAGAAAGTCTAACCTCTATTTTAAGATGGTTATTTATTTATTATAACCGTTCATTTTTTAACTCATAAGATGAACTTGATAATGATTTTTAAATATTACAAAATTTGGTTTCTAAATATTTCTTATAGCGTAGATCAATTTCAATGCGATTATCAATTTGGAGTGTCGATCATTCAAAACGACTTGATAGGACAAGGTCCCAATCCTATTAATATGATAGTAGCGGACTATACATATATATATATATACATATATATATATAATATATATGTATATATATATATATATGTATATATATATATATGTATATATATATATATATGTATATATATATATATATATATAGAGTTGAGCTAGAATACTCTTAAGAGTACCGAGCCCATTTTACTCTCGAGTTGTTTTCGATGATAGAGCTTTCAACTTGACGATCTCGTTAAATATGATCTAAACCATTTAAACTACCTAGAAATCAAATTTCACGCACTTTCGATATTGTTCTTGTATCCATCTAGTGAGAAAATGAATGGTTGAAAATGAATATTCTTAAAAAAATGATGATAGGAGTCTTGTAATCAAGATCAAGAGTATAGATCTTGTTTTAAATAGTTTAAAAAATTTTCTAACAAAAATTTAATTGATTTGGATATCTTTACACCGTTAAACGAGAAAACGTCTCTTATCCACCATTAAAATTACAAATTTTGAAACTCTTTGATCATTAGGCAAATGATGTCGAAAATATTTGAAATATGATTTCTAAACACTTTAAGTGGTATAGATCATGTTCAACGACGATCGTCAATTTGAAAGCTCTATCGTCGAAAACAACTCGAGAGTAAAATGGGCTCGGAACTCTTAAGAGTATTCTAGCTCGACTATATATATATATATATATATATATATATATATATATATATATATATATATATATATATATATATATATATATATATATAGAACTAGGCTACTATGCTATTAATAGCATATATATATATATGAGTAGGGCTACTATACTATTATGAGTAGTAGAGCCCTACTACTCATAAGTTGTTTTTCGATGATAGAGCTTAGAATCGACGATCCACTCCGTTAAATATGATTTAGAGTATTTAAAACTTCTAGAGAATAAATTTCGTAATTTTTCAAAATCATTTACCTTACGATCAAAAGCTCACAAAATTGACAATTTTTAACTACGATATGGGATACTTGCTAGTTTAACGGTGTAAAAGAATTGAAATAGGTTGAATTTTTGATAGAAAACTCTATTCACTACCTAGATAAAGATCAATAACTCCGATCTTAAATTGAAGGATCCGATCATCTAATTTTAGGACGTCGTTCGATTTCGGCCGTTCATTTTATGCCCATTTGATGGACTTTATTATGATTTTGAAAAATTACGAAATTTATTTTCTAGAAGTTTTAAATACTCTAGATCATATTTAACGGAGCGGATCGTCAATTCGGAAGCTCTATCATCGAAAACAACTTATGAGTAGTAGGGCTCTACTACTCATAATAGATAGTAGCTCTACTATATATATATATATATATATATATATATATATATATATATATAGTAGGTGGAATACTATTAGTAGTAAAACGCATTTTTACTACCAAGTTTTTAACCCTCGGATGAAAATTTGTACGGTCGGGATGATATTAGGTAGTTAGCGTTGAGTGGTCCCAGGGTTGAGTGTTCCCAATGGTTTATAGTATTTAATTTAATGGTTAGAAATAATGATAAGAGCTGATCCAAAATTTAAAAAACTAGTAGCAACAATGGGATTTTGCTACTAATAGTAGCCTAGTCCGACTCTATATATATATGATCTAACGAGTGGTCCCCCTAGGGTTAAGTGAGTGATTGGTTGAATAGTATGATCTAACGAGTGAAAAGCGTCCAAGGGGTGGATCTAACGACGGAAAACTTGGTAGCACCAAATGCATGGTGCTATCGATAGTATCCCAGTGGACTCTATATATATATATATATATATATATATATATATATATATATATATATATATATATATATATATATATATATATATATATATATATATATAGAGTCCTACTATACTATTATGAGTACGATTACACTCGTACTCATAAATTGTTTTCGATAGAGCTTAGAATCGACGATCCACACCGTTAAACGTTATCTAGAGCATTTAAAACTTCTAGAAATAAAATTTTATAATTTTTCGATATCATTTACCCTACGATCAAAAGCTCACAAAATTGACAATTTTTAATGGCCGGTATGGAATACTTTCTAGTTCAACGGTGTAAAAGAATCGAAATATGTTGAATTTTTGATAGAAAATTCTATTCACTACCTAAATAAAGATCAATATCTACGATCTTAAATTGAAATATTCGATCATCCATTTTTAGGATGTCGTTCGATTTTGACCGTTCATTTTATACCCGCTTGATGAACTTTATAATGATTTCGAAAAATTACGAAATTTATTTTCTAGAAGTTTCAAATACTCTAGATCATGTTTAACGGTGTGGATCGCCGATTCGAAAACCCCAACATCGAAAACAACTTATGAGTAGTAAGGGCTCTATACTCATAATAGTATAGTCTACTCTATATATATATATATATATATATATATATATATATATATATATAATTGAGCTCCTATGCTTTTAAAAGTACCAAGTCGTTGGTGCTTGTAAGTTTTTAGCCCTAGGATTGAGAGATGTGTGGTTAGGATGATGTGGGCCCCCTTGGGTTAAGTGGATGGTTGGTTGAATAGTATAATCTAACGGATGAAAATGATCAAAGTCGTAGATCTAACGGTAAAAAATTCACAAGCACCAAGTGCTTGGTGCTTTTACAAGCACCATAGCCGGACTATATATATATATAGGCCACGGCTACTATACTATTATGAGTATCGGAGACCTACTACTCATAAGTTGTTTTCAATGATGGAGCTTCCGAATCGATGATCCACTCCGTTAAATATGATCTAGAGTATTTAAAACTTTTAGAAAATAAATTTTGTAAATTTTCGAAATCATACTAAAGTCCATCAAGCGAGTATAAAATGAACGGTCAAAATCGAACGACGTCCTAAAAAAGGATGATCGGATCCTTCAATTCAAGATCGGAGTCATTGATCTTTATCTATGTACTGAATAGAATTTTCTATCAAAACTTCAACAAATTTCGAATCTTTTACACCGTTAAACTAGCAAGTATCCCATACCGGCCGTTAAAAATTGTCAAATTTGTGACCTCTTGATCGTAAGGTAAATGATGTCGAAAAATTATAAAATTTTATTTCTAGAAGTTTTAAATGTTGTAGATAACGTTTAACGGTGTGGATCGTCGATTCGAAAGCTCTATCATCGAAAACAACTTATGGGTACGAGGGTGATCGTACTCATAATAGTATAGTAGTCGGACCCTATATATATATATAGAATTGAGCTCCTATGTTTTTAAAAGTACCAAGTCATTGGTACTTGTAAGTTTTTAGCCTTTGGATTAATAGATGTGCGGTTAGGATCGATGATGTGGGTCCCCTTGGGTTAAGTGGGTGGTTGGTTGAATAGTATAATTTAACGGATGAAAATGATTGAAGGTATAGATCTAACGGTGAAAAAATCACAAGCATTAACGGCTTGGTGCTTTTACAAGCACCATAACGGGACTCTATATATATAGAGAGAGAGAGTTGAGCTAGAATACTCTCGATAGTAAACGGAGCATTTTACTATCGAGTTGTTTTCGATGATAGAACTTCCAAATTGACGATCAGCTCCATTAAATATGATCTAAACCATTTAAACTACCTAGAAATTAAATTTCACGCACTTTCGATATTGTTCTTTTATCCATCCAGTAAACAAAAAATGAATGGTTGAAAATGAATATTCTTTACAAAATGATGATAGGAGTCTTGTAATCAAAATCAAGAGTATAGATCTTGTTTTAAATAGTTTAAAGAATTTTCTAACAAAAATTCAATTGATTTGGATATCTTTACACCGTTAAACGAGAAAACGTCTCTTATCCACCATTAAAATTACAAATTTTTTAAACCCTTTGATTATTAGGCAAATGATGTCGAAAATATTTGAAATTTGATTTCTAAACACTTTAAGTGGTATTGATCATGTTCAACGGAGTGGATCGTCAATTTGGAAGCTCTATCATCGAAAACAACTCGATAGTAAAACCCCCCGTTTACTCTCGAGAGTATTCTAGCTCAACTCTATATATATATATATATATATATATATATATATATAGAGAGAGAGAGAGAGAGAGAGAGAGAGAGAGAGAGAGAGAGAGAGAGAGAGAGAGTCCTATCGCTATGTTATCAATAGCACAGAGGTCTCCGTGCTACCAAGTTTTTCACCGTTAGATCCACCCCTTTGATGATTTTCACCCGTTAGATCATACTATTCAACCATCCACCCACTTAACCCTAGGGGGCCCACATCATCCTAACCACACATCTCTTAATCCAATGGCTATAAACTTGGTAGCACCAATGACTTGGTGCTATTAATAGCATAGTAGTCTAGTTCTATATATATATATATATATAGAGTCCCATTACTTATACTTTTATGAGTATAGAGCCTCTTGTACTCATAAGTTTTTTGCCATTAGATCTACTCTTTAATTAATTTCACCCGTTAGATTATACTATTCAACCAACCACCCACTCAACCCTAGGGGCCCACTATCAACCTAACCGTAACCACTCTCATCCTAATCACTCATTTTTAATCGAACTGAAAACTTATGAGTAGTAGGTCTTCAATACTCATAATAGTATAGTGTGGCCTATATATATATATATATATATATATATATAATTGAGCTCCTATGTTTTTAAAAGTACCAAGTCATTGGTGCTTGTAAGCTTTTGGCCCTTGGATTAATAGATGTGTGGTTAGGATGATATGGGCCCACTTGGGTTAAGTGGGTGATTGGTTGAATAGTATAATCTAACGGATGAAAATGATCAAAGGTGTAGATCTAATGGTAAAAAATTCACAAGCACCAAATACTTCGTGCTTTTACAAGCACCATAGGACTCTATATATATATATATATATATATATATATATATATATATATAAAGAGTAGGGCTACTATACTATTATGAGTAGTAGAGCCCTACTACTCATAAGTTGTTTTCGATGATGGGGCCTCCGAATCGACGATCCACTCCGTTAAATATGATCTAGAGTATTTAAAACTTCTAGAAAATAAATTTCGTAATTTTTCAAAATCATAATAAAGTCCATCAAATGGGCATAAAATGAGCCGAAATCGAACGATGTCCTAAAAATAGATGATCGGATCCTTCAATTTAAGATCGGAGTTATTGATCTTTATCTAGGTAGTGAATATAATTTTCTATCAAAAATTCAACCAATTTCAATTCTTTTACACCGTTAAACTACCAAGTATCCCATATCTAGTTAAAAATTATCAATTTGGTGAGCTTTTGATCGTAAGGTAAATGATTTTGATATATATATATATATATATATATATATATATATATATATATATCCCGCCGCTATATATCAATAGCACGAGGTCTCCGTGCTACTAAGTTTTTCACCGTTAGATCCACCCTTTGATGATTTTCACCCGTTAGATCATACTCATTCAACCATCCACCCACTTAACCCTAGGGGGCCCACATCATCCTAACCACACATCTCTATATATATATATATATATATATATAGAGAGAGAGAGAGAGAGAGAGAGAGAGAGAGAGAGAGTTTTGCTAGAATACTATCGGTAGTAAGCGAGTCGTTTTACTACCGATTTGTTTTCGATGATAAAGCTTCAAATTGACGATCGGCTCAGTTGAATATGATCTATATCATTTGAAGTGTTTAGAAATCAAATTTCAAATCTTTTCGACATCATTTGCCTGATGATCAAAGGGTTTCAAAATTTGTAATTTTAATGGTCGATAAGAGGCGTTTTCTCGTTTAACGGCGTAAAGATATCCAAATCAATTGAATTTTTGTTAGAAAATTCTTTAAACTATTTAAAACAAGATCTATACTCTTGATCTTGATTACAAGACTCCTATCATCATTTTTTAAAGAGTATTCATTTTCACCATTCATTTTTCTGTTTACTTGATGGATAAACGAACAATATCGAAAATGCGTGAAATTTGATTTCTAGATAGTTTAAATGGTTTAGATCGTATTTAACGTAGCACGTCGTCAATTTGGAAGCTCTATCATCGAAAACAAATCGGTAGTAAAACGGCTCGTTTACTACCGATAGTATTCTAGTTCAACTCTCTCTCTCTCTCTCTCTCTCTCTCTCTCTCTCTCTATATATATATATATATATATATATATATATATATATATATATATATATATATACACATCACGCTTCCTAATGATTTTATGTTCGTCGTTTGATGTCAGGCTCGGATCACCCATCTACTCAAGCAACTCGATCTAGAGTATTTGAAGTACCTAGAAAATAAATTTTGCGATTTTCGATAATATTTGCCTAGCGAACGAAGGGGCTAAAAATCAACGGTGAAAATAAAAATCTTACAAAACGCGATAATATAGCATTAAAAATTTAGATCAAAGATATTGATCTTGTTTTATATAGTATAAAGAATTTTCTATCAAAATTTCATGTAATTTGGATATTTCTACAGATTAAACTTTCAAACGGCTCACTATGACCATTAAAATTATTTGATTTTGTGCCCTTCGATCACTAGGCAAATGATATCGAAAAATTATAAAATTTATTTTCTAGATACTTCAAATACTCTAGATCAAGTTTAATGGAGCCGATCGACGATTCGAAAGCATCATCAAAACGACGTGGAAGCACGGAAGGCTCTGTCTTAGATAAGCATAGTAGCCTTAGTGCTTCCACGTGCTTCCACGCTTCCACGTGCTTCCACGTGCTTATCGGAAGGCTCGTGCTTCCACGTGCTTCCACGTGCTTCCGATAGCATAGTAGCCTTAGATAGCATAGTAGCGCAGTGCTTAGATAGCATAGTAGCCTAGTGTGAGGCTACTATGCTATCGAGCTCTTCCGTGCTTTCACGTCGTTTCGATGATGCGGCTTTCGAATCGTCGATCGGCTCCATTAAACTTGATCTAGAGTATTTGAAGTATCTAGAAAATAAATTTTATAATTTTTCGATATCATTTGCCTAGTGATCAAAGGGCACAAAATCAAATAATTTTAATGGTCATAGTGAGTAGTTTGAAAGTTTAACGGTGTAGAAATATCCAAATTACATGAAATTTTGATAGAAAATTCTTTATACTATATAAAACAAGATCAATATCTTTGATCTAAATTTTTAATGCTATATTATCGCGTTTTGTAAGATTTTTATTTTCATTGATTTTTAGCCCTTCGTTCGCTAGGCAAATATTATCGAAAAATCGCAAAATTTATTTTCTAGGTACTTCAAATACTCTAGATCAAGTTTAACGAAGCCGATCGACGATTCTAAGCCACAACATCGAAACGACGTGGAAGAACCTCCGTCTTCCGATAGCCTTACTATATATATATATATATATATATATATATATATATATATATATATATATATATATATATATATATATATATATATATATATAGAGTTGAGGTAGAATACTTTTAGAAGCACCAAAAGTTGGTGCTTTAAAGTTTCTTAGATCTACTTTTTGATTACTAATAGCTTTAGATCTAGTATTATTACCACTTTCTGTCACCAACCACATACTAAACCTACCATCATGTTACCAATGCCAATTCTTACCGTAAAAGCTAAAAAAGCTAATTTTGTTTCATTTTTGTATTATTAATAAACTGTTCTATATATATATATATATATGTGTGCGCGTGTGTGTGTGTGTGTGTGTGTGTGTGTGTGTGTGTGTGTGTGTGTGTGTTTTGATTGTTTTTCAAGCACGCCATTTTCTAGGATTCTAGGATCCGCGTGGTTTCCTTTCCTGCACTCAACTTTCAAATTTTGGCGGCCGCGGTGATTACGCACGCGTCGGCAGTCGGGTCCGCAAATCCGCATGGAATCATGGCACGCGGTATACAACGAACTCCCAAAAAAAGACGAAAAAAAAAAAAACAAAAAGAGCAATCCCAATGGCTCCGTCGTAATAAACTCCACATCTCCAGGGCGATCTTCTACGCAGTTCGCCCATCGAGCACGGTAATTCCCGACTTCCTTCACCCCCTTTCCAAGCAAGCAAGCCTTTTGACCCTACTAACTAGTTAGTAGTTACCAACTCCTAATTTCTTTTCTATTTTTTATTATTAATAAATCAATAAGAAACACACCCGGGAATTAAAATTTCTAAAATAATTTTATGAATTTTTTTGACTTAATAAAAAAAGTAAAATGTGGAAGCCTATATAGATTATGATTGTTTTGATATAAAATTAAATCAATCTATTTAACTATTTTTACTTTTTTTTGAATCATATTATTTCTCTATCATTTTAATTCTATAAACTTTTTTTTTTTTTTGTATCTTAATCAAACCCATGCTTCTCGAGTTATCAAAATATGTAGTAAAATAAAGCCCTTGGTTATTTAATTTAGATAAAGAATTAAGCTCTATGCTTTTTAAAAGTATCAAGTAATTGGTGCTGGTAAGTTTTTAGCCCTTGGAATAATAGATGTGCGGTTAGGATGATGTGGACCCCCTTCGGTTAAGTGGGTGGTTGGTTGAATGCTATAATCTAACGGATCAAAGTCATAGATCTAACGGTAAAAAATTCACAAGCACCAAGTGCTTGGTGCTTATACAAGCACCATAGTCGGACTCTTTAGATGAAATAGTAATAGTTCCGTTCATTGGTATACAATAAAAATAGGAATGGAATCAATCTGATTCCAATATCTCATAATTTTTTCGAACAAAAGGGGACAATTTAAGCAGAAAGCCCATATCTGTTCATTAGAATAAAATTAGTCTGTTTTTATGTTATTTCATATTGTACAATTTCTTTGCTTTGTTTGTGGGATAATTTTCTCTGAGGGGTAATGGAAAGAATTTTAGAATGGATTGCTAATTATGCCTAGATCTCGTAGGCAGGGGACTGCAAAGCCTTTATCCGGGGACCTCTTGCCAATTGATTCTGAGTAGCTTTATTGAGATCAGAACCCAATTGTGCAAAGGCTTCTAACTCTGCAAATTGATCTAGTTTTAATTTTGATTTGCCAACTACCTGTTTCTTGGCTTTAGTTTGAGCTGTGGAGCCTACCTGTTCCAATTTTGATTTGCCAACCACCTGTTTTATGGTATCCTTTTGAACAAAAATGTGATGCTTGAGCAGTTAATGGAGATGGACCGTAAATTCGTTGGCAATATGTCTACGCTGATTCAATTTTTATTGGATTGGAATGGTTTCACAATAAGGGCATGTTTAGTTCACCTATTTTAGATTATGGAATCGAAATGGAATTTATTGATTCCGATAATTGCCGTTTGTTTTATAGAAATCGATTTCCAATTTCCATTCCATTCCGGAATGGGAATGACCAAATCCATTTATGATTCAATTCGCCTTTGAATTTCGGATTGGTTTATTCCAAAGTAAATTACTCAAAATTCTCTTTCATCAACACCTACGTCTTCTCCCTCCATCGCTTTCCTCTCTCTTAATTAAAACTTTCTCTAAAAAATTTTTAATTTTCATTCCGATTTCTATTATTCGGCATTCTATTTTTCATTCCAAAGTAATCCAATTCAATTTTTCATTTCTATTTCAATTATGAACCAAACATGTCCTAACTCTTAATTTTTTCCAAATTTCATTTCATATTTCATGAATCCAACAACCAATTTTTTTTTTCCCAGATTTTCTCTTTCACATGAAAGAAAGAAAAACGGTTGGAACTTCCATTTATTTTGATAGGAAGAAAAAACATTATTGATGGTCCAAGACCATAGATATTGATAGATAAAATTTCCGGCGGTTGTGAGTCATTATAAAAGAATAAATTAAATAAATAATTAAATTTAAATTTTTTAAACATGAGATATGTTTTAAAATAAATTATAAGTTAGATAAGTATAATAATGATGTACATTCTAATACAGGGAAATAAATGCACCAAAGCCAGCTGTCGATACACGAGATCCACACTGCAAAGCGAAGTGGAACAAATGCACTAACGCTTTCCTTCTGGAAATAATCAAATAAATAAAAATAATTAAAAACGGGCTTTTTTGAAAAATAGCCCTCTGATTTTTTATATTTTGTAAAATAGCACTACTGTAAAATAAATTACAAAAATGGCCCTACCCATGCCACGCCGCACCGCCACGCGGTCGGGCGTGTGTAAGTTGAACACTGAATGGTTCACCGTGTTCAATACTATTGGACACGATGAACCATTCACCGTGTTCAATACATTAGTATTAGTATCGAACACTGAACTATTCACCGTGTCCAATACAACTATCGTGACTTAGCCATTTTACAGGCCTTACATTTGGTTCACCGTGTCTAATACAATTGAACACGGTGAACCATTCACCGTGTTCAACTTAAACACCCGCCCAACCCCGGCCCGCGTGGCGCCGATACATGGTCGTGGCACGGGTAGGCCATTTTTACAATTTATTTTACAGTAGGGCTATTTTGCAAAATATAAAAAGCCAGGGGCTATTTTCAAAAAAAACCCATTAAAAAAACTTTTTTTTTAAGTCATGGTAGTTGGTACTAATATGGGATTTGTATATTTGTCATTTATGCTACTTTAATATTCATTTCAATTATTTAATAAATAATAAATAAAGCAATCAAATGTTAGAAATTGTTGTTACTTTTTTTTTTTTTTTTTTTGCTACTGCATTTAGAGACTGTTTGGATTAATTGAACTATGCGTTCCACTGAAGTGAGCAATGAACGAGCAATGTCGCAACTTCCATTCACACAAAAAAGTGGCACACTCTCTAAACAAATTGCAGTCGATTTTGTACAATTTGTGCTAATTTTTAAACCAACGACACAATTCAAATAATCAAATATGAAATTTCACGTTCTGATTAGAATTCTACTATTGAGTATTCACTATTCAAACAACACAGCGATTTTTCTCAAAAAAAAAAAAAACAACAACAACAACACAGCGACTTCCATCATCCTAAATAATTACTCAGAATTTTTTTATTATTATTTAAATAGAATGAAATAAAAATGAGAAAAAATATTGAGAATAATTAACACAGAAAATAAATTAAAGAAAACATGAATAAAACAAAAATAATTAAGACATGGTGCATACTATATCCCATGGTCGCCGATCGATATCATGGTTGTTATATTGTCTAACTGGATTAGGATTAATCTCGCTTTTAGTTCTAATCATGTTAGGATAATAATTTATAACGGATTTGGCCTTATCTCTTATGCAATTAGGATTCTTTAATCCTCTATAAATATACGGGCGATCCTATATTAAACGAAACACGATAAAAACGCAAGTTCTCCACATCCTCCATTAACCTATTAATCTAGAGGGACTTGGGACTTAAACGGTGGATTTGCGATCGTGCTCGTTTGTAGTTCGATCCACCGCGAGTTCGGAGCGTAAGAAGACGATCCAGGAACGATCCAAGGACACGTGAATCAACCTCTACGATCCGCAAAAAGGTACGAACGAATACTTCCGCTGCGTTCTACACTATAAAAAAAAAAGTAAAATTTAAAAGTAATTAAAAAATTGGCCAATACCAATTACATTTTTTTCTCTAAAAAAAAAAAAGATTTTTTGAATTTTGAGTATCCCATAAGCTATATATACCCCTTCATGGCCTTTATTTAACCTATACAATCTTATTATAGCATCGAGACTTCGAGAGTAAAGGTAATAAATTTTTCTTATAGTAAATATTACTGTGCAGTTTACTTTCGACGCGGCGATTTACTAATTGCATTCGACACGGTTTTAAGCCCAAATTACTCAAAATTCCATTCATATGAAACTTCTAAGTAGCTCTTCGTTTCGGTTTTCGTTCGCAGGAGCGAGAGCGAGGTGATGGAGGAGAAGAGAAGGGGACGACGATACCCGAAACCCTAGGCTGAACCCGAGCTTCGATCGACCTTGGCCCCAATCAGGGTGGCGCCCATGGCGAAATCCGGCGCCGCTGCGGTGGCAGCGGCGGTGGAGGACGAGGAGCTGAGGAGAGAGCTGCGGCGGCTCGTGCGCGCGATCGCCGAGGACAACGAAGTCCCCGTCGCCACGTACGAGGAGGCGGCTAGGGTTTTGTCGGCGTTGAGAGAGCTCAGATTTGGCGCCATTAATGGGGATTCGAATGGGAACGAGAGGAGGAAGGAGGAGGGGGAGAGGGAGGTGGAGTCGCTGGAGATTCCGAAGCGTTTCCTGTGCCCGATCTCGTCGGAGCTCATGAGGGATCCCGTGGTCGTCGCGTCGGGGCAGGTATTGAAACGGAAGAAAAGAACCCTACACCGAATTCCTTTAACTACATTATCTTTATCTTTCGAGATGCGAAAAGGATAGTTTTTGGATGGCTATGGATTGATCTAATCTGCTAGGCCTCTATTCGCTTTGACCCATCATATTTTGGTTCCTTTATGTTTGGAGTTTTAGCTTCACCAATCCTTGTGTGGGTTTCTAATATTTTGATTTGAAGGGTTCCAATGGGTTGGATTTGACGATTCCCTATCCCTTATATGATGAGTTGTGAAATGAGTCTCCGTTTGAATTTAGTTCTTTCAATGTCGCATAGAAGAGCTTAATTGTCGATAAGCCATTAGCTTTCAATAGATAATAATCCCCAAGTATACTGTAAAAAGTTTAGGTTTATATAGCAGATACAGTTGCGAAACCTCTGTTTTTGGATGGTTACGAGTACTTATTGTATGCAATGTTTGCTACTCTTCCTGTTTAGAATTGTTATGCATGAATTGTACTGAATGACAGTTTAGAACCATTTTGGGTTTAGTAATGTTCATTTAAATTCACGTAGATCTTCTTTTGAAAGTGTAATGAAACAAGTCTATTTGGTTCTTGGAACTGATCATATACAACTGTTTAAACCCGGAAATTTACAATCCAAAAATATTGTTGGGTCACAGGTCACTGATTCAGCCAGTGGTTCAACCACTGAGTTAAGTGACGTTATAAATACTTGATTATTATTTTCCATAGTATATATGGTAAAAATATATACTAATTGTAGTATTCTATATTATATTTAAATATTGTTATATTATATATAATTAAAATGAATCCAAAGTGTAGATTATTAAAAAGCTAATGCATGTTTTTTAATCAATTATTAAAATACAATATGGAAATAATCCTGCCTGTTCCTGTAAAATCGAGCCGGTTCACTGGTTGAACCACTAGTTCGAACAGGTCCGATTTTGTGGCTTGAACCAAATTGATTTGGACATTGGGTCACGGTCCGACCAGCCGGATGGACCTGGGTTTTAAAACACTGATTATATGATGAATCAGTTGCCACTGGAACTATAAGTTTTTAGTCTTCTATCATTTAGAAAATTAGCCACAATACCCATCCAAAAGAAAATGTGATTAATAAGCTAGAATCTCATGACTCAAAAAGTAAAGAAAAAGTACCTTTTTTTTTTTGCCTGCAAGTGAAGGTAGTTTCATGCTGTATTCTTGAATTTGTAGTGTTTGAAATTGGATTGCAAACGCTAATAGCTTATGTTTATTGTCCTCTAGGAGCATTCTGGTAGCTAATGTTGCATTATGAGTTTTTTTATGATATAATTCAGATATTTGCTTGGATTGTTCTTATTTAGTACCAATTAAACTTGTTGTTCCTCCCTTTGCTCTTTCGAACTGAAATTGAGTCATTTGTTCCTCGCACAGACTTACGATCGGCCCTTCATTGAAGAATGGCTGAACTCAGGTAATCGGATCTGCCCACAATCCCAACAAGTGCTCGCAAACACCATCCTTACACCGAACATCCTCATTCGAAGTATGATCTCTGAATGGTGCAACGACCACGGTTTAATCCCACCCCAACTTAAAATAGAAGAAGATGGTCTTTTACGTACCAAAAATGAGAGAAGTTCCTTCAATGACCTTCTGAATGTTATCTCATTGCCCTCCTCATCTGTCTTTGAACAGAAGAAAGCCGTGAGGGAGCTCCGTCTCCTCACCAAACTCAGCAGATCATTCAGAACCATAGTTGTAGAAAACCCGAGCTCATTCTGTCAATTGCTCTCTATCCTCTCTTCACCCAACTTACATCGTGACCGAGAGGTCGAAGAAGACATGGTCACCACCATTTTAAACCTTTCAATTGACGATGATAACAAGAAGATCGTCGGAGAAAACCCTAGAGTAATTCCATTGCTTATCGAGGCATTGCAGTTTGGCACCATGGAGGCTCGCGGCAATTCCGCAGCCGCACTCTTTACTTTATCTGCTCTTGATTCCAACAAGTTGAGAATCGGTGAAATGGGAGTGATGAAGCCTCTTGTCGATCTTTTAGAAAATGGAAACTCCAATGCCAAGAAGGATGCAGCATCAGCAATCTTTAATCTTTGCATGGCACACGAGAATAGAGTAAGAGCGGTAAAGGGAGGAGCAATCGGTGCATCGCTGAAGAGCATTGAGGATCAGTCTCTCATGGATGAGTCATTGGCTATCCTTGCTCTTCTGTCTAATGACCAAGATGCGGTTGAGGAGATAAGCGAGAGAGGGGGAGTATCTTGTTTGCTAAGAATGATTAGGCAGAACTCGTGCCCGCATAACACGGAGAATGCAGTAGTGGTATTATTTGCTATTTGTATGTATGATCGAACAAAACTAAAGGAGATTGGTGAGGAGGAGAGGTTGAACGGGACGGTGTCTTGGATGGTTCGACACGGTACTTCAAGGGGTCGAAGAAAGGCCTCTGGGATCCTTGAGAGATTGAAGCGCATTTCAACACACAGCATGCATCGCTCTCGCTAAAATGTGGATTTCTTTGGTAATAAGTGGTAAGTTTCATGTGTATATATATGTTGCCCTACTACTACAGTTATATTTTTTTGATCATCAGTACATATAACAGATAGGGTTTTATAGTTTGTCCTTTGAATTATGTGAACAGATTTTGTAGGGTTCTTTCCATTTATAGGTACAAATAAAAGCGATGGAAGTTTTGATTTAATATCTTTGCAGGTCTTAAGTTTGAATTTTTTGACTTTTCATCAGGTGGCCATGCAGGATAATGGTTAATTTGAGGAGATAGGCTGGTATACTATTGGTAGCACGGAGGCTTCCGTGCTATTAAGTTATTTTTAATGATGCGGCTTTCAAATCGACGATCGACTCCGTTAAACTTGATTTACATTATTAAAAGTATTTGGAAACTAAATTTTATAATTTTTCGACATTATTTGGCTAGTGATCAAAAGATCTCGAAATTGACAATTTTAATGGTATATGTGATGCATTTGTGAATTTAATGGTATAAGCCAATTCAAAGCTGATGAAATTTTTATAGAAATTTTTTTTTCACTATTTAGAGTAAGATCAGTACCTCTGATCATAAATTCAAGTCTTTTATCATTATTTTTTATGAAATTTTTATGTTCAACCGTTCATTTTTAGATTACTCGTTTGATAGGTAAATGATATTGAAAAATTATGAATTTAGTTTCCAAATACTTTCAATAGTGTAGATCAAGTCTAACGTAGCCGATCGTCGATTTGGAAGCCGCATAATCGAAAACAACTTGTTAGTACGGAGACCTCGTGCTACCGATAGTATAGTAGTCTAGCTATATAGAGTCCAGCTATTATGCTATTAATAACACAAAGCATTTGGTGCTACCAAGTTTGCCGCCGTTAGATCTGTCTTTTATCGTTTTCGTCCATTAAATCATACTATTCAACCAACCACCCACTCAATTCTAGGGAGCCTACATCATCCTAACCTTCCATCTCTTAATCCAACGGCCAAAATCTTGGTAGCACCAATGACTTGGTGCTATTAATAGTATATTAGTCTATATATATATATATATATATATATATATATATATATATATATATATATATATATATATATATATATATAGAGAGAGAGAGAGAGAGAGAGAGAGAGAGAGAGAGAGAGAACTAGTGAATACTATTAATAGCACCAATGACTTGGTGCTAGTAAATTTTCTACCCTTTTGGATTAAAAGATGCGCTAGGGACGATGTGCCCCCTAGGGTTGAGTGGGTGGTTGGTTGAATAAGATAATCTAACAGGTAAAATTAATCAAAGGGGTTAATCCAAGGGTAGAAAACTTACTAGCACCAAGTTCGTCGTGCTATTAATAGCATACCACCTAACTCTATATATATATATATATATATATATATATATATATATATATATATATATATATAGAGTGCGGCTAGGGTGCTTATGGAAGCACGGAGGACTCCGTGCTTCCACTTTGTTTTCGATGTTCGGACTTTCGAATTGACGATCGGCTCCGCTAGAGTTGATCTAGAGTATTTGAAGTATCTAGAAAAGAAATTTCGCGATTTTTCGATATCATTTGCCTAGTAATCGAAGTGGCTCAAAATCAACGGCTGAAAATAAAAATCTTACAAAATATGATGATATGATATTAAAATTTTAGATCAAAGTTATTGATCTTGTTTTATATGGTATAAAGAATTTTCTATCAAAATTTCATGTGATTTGGATATTTATACACCGTTAAACTTGCAACCGCTCACCACAGCCGTTAAAATTAGTGATTTTGAGCCTCTTCGATCACTAGGCAAATGATATCGAAAAATCGCAAAATTTATTTTCTAGGTACTTCAAATACTCTAGATCAACTCTAACGGAGCCGATCGTCGTTTCGAAAGTCCGAATATCGAAAACAAAGTGGAAGCACGGAAGCCTCTGTGCTTATAAAAGCATACCAGCACAACTCTATATATCTATTGGTATTTTAATTTTTTTAACTGTGGTAGATATTTAACTCATGTTTAACCCAGATTAACTTAACAGGAGATAACTGCGGGGGTATTTTGCAATAACGGTGGAACGTATGAAGGGCATTTTAGAAAGAAAAAAAAAGTAGGGGTAGATCGGATATTTTCAGACGCATGAGTGGTATATAGGCAATTATCCCAATTTTTAAAAACCATCTGATTCGGGTTCAGATTAGGGTTTCGGGTTTGATAGTCAGGTTCGAAACTAGGTTTTTGAAAACTCGTCCCAAATCCGACCCATTAACATTCTTATTTATAACATGCTATGCGAGTATCAGTAATAAAAAAAGAATCATATAAAATTCCCTTAATAGCTTTTTTTTTTTTTTTTCGGTAAAATTAAAATACTAAATTAGAACTTTTGTTTATTACACTTTAGAATTTCATTTTTGGTTTTCACGGTAGCATAAATGGCAGATTTTGCGTATTTTGTGTGTGCGCACGCCCGTGAGCATGCAGCCATGTGGAAGCAAACTACAGATTATTTACTTCTGAACCCCAAAAGAGCTAAGTTGGGATTGATGGGCTACAATTTCTTCGCATCACTAGAGCACAATGTATGTTCCTGCTGTAGAGCTAGTGTTGTTTGATAGCATGCTATGTAAGTAGACCTGGCAAACGGGTGGGTTGGGTAACCCGCGGGCGGGTCATTATAGCCGTGGGTTATTTGGGGATGGGTAAAATTTACCCATAAATTTTTGGATAGTCAATATCTTTGCCCAAACCCGCCCACCCGTGGGCGGGTGGGTATGCGGGTTACCCGTAATTTTTTTTTTCTTTTTGTCTCTTATATTTTTTTAAATGCAAATACATATATATAAGTTTAAAAAATATAATATAACTTATTATTTAAAATATCATAACAGACAATAAAAATATTTAAAGTCTTAAAGAAAAAAAATTTCGTAATATAAAAGATGCGATAAGAAATTAGGGTTGAAATTTTTAAAATGGATAAATAAAATTTTTTTTTTAATTAAAAAATATATGTGCGGGTACCGTGGTACTGCCGGTTACCTAAAATGCCCACAGCTTAATGGGTACCCACCCGTTTTACCCGTAATTTTTTGGGCTCGAAAAGTTGGTACCCATACCCGCAAATTTACGGGTAACCCGCGGGCACTCGCGGGTATGGATCGAGAAAGCCAGGTCTATATGTAAGTATTGCTAATAGAAGAAGCACTATATAAAATATTCATATTCATATCTATACATTAATATTTACGGCTAAATCCTACTTGTACTCATCCTCTTAATTTGGAAAGTAGTGGGGCCTATTTTTTTTCTCTTTTTTTTTTTCCTCATTTGATTATTATGTTATAGAAATAATTTTAATCATCGATTTGTATGATATGCCACTTATCTTGAATAATATTGAATAGTTTTGTTGAAACAATTAATTTTTTTTTATAGTTTTATTTTTTAAAAGTATTTGTCTGTAATGTAGACTATATATTTACTATATTTTGTACTAAATTGATATTTTATTTTTTTTATAAATTTGTACTTTAACAGTATCTATATGTCGAAATGCGCGGGTCACTACACTACTCCATAATGTTTTGATGTACCAAAATGGAGGTACTAAATTGGGACTAGTGTTCAGAACTTTTCTATTTTCCACAGTTGGAAGCTATAGATTGTTGTTGTTAAAACTTGAAAATAGAAGCAAGAGCGACCTCGAAGAAGCTCTGTATGGTATTCTTCTGAAATCCATAACGAGTGATCCAACTGCTCAAGAGGGCACGAGGTGAATGGATTTGAATCTATTGAGGCTCATGATGTTGACTCTACAACCAACGTTGTCAGCTCTCAGCTCTCGAAGAGCAATTTTGACTTCCTTTTTTTAAAAGGAAAACAAAACAGAAACCGTTGAAATGCATCTATAAATCAATCAATAAATTATCAATCATCATCATCTATAGATATATTGAATGGAGAGTTTTACTGTGGCTGACGTGGCCTCTTCTCAATGCTCGGGAGAAAGAGAGGGGGTGGGGTGCGTGCGCGCGGGTGACCCGTGCCCCCTGCACGCACGTGAGAGGGAGAGAGGAGAGGAAGAGGGGGTAGAGAGAGAGAGAGAGAGAGAGAGAGAGAGAGAGAGAGAGAGAGAGAGAGAGGGAGAGAGGGGAGAGAGAGAGATAGAGTGAGGGGGGGGTGTGGTGCCGGGCGCGGCGACCCGCGCCTGCGCGCACGAGAGAGAGGGAGAGAGAGAGCAGAGGGAGAGGGGAAGAGAGAGAGAGAGAGCGCGCAGAGGGAGAGAGGGGAAGAGAGAGAGAGAGAGAGAGAGAGAGAGAGAGTAGGGGGAGAGAGAGTTAGGATGATATAGACCTCCTAGGGTTGAGTGGGTGGTTAGTTGAATAGAATAATAGAATGAATGAAAATGATAAAAAATATAATCTAATGGCAGAAAACTTGATAGCACAAAATGTTTGGTGCTATCAATAGCATCCCTGGACTCTTATATATATATATATATAGAGAGAGAGAGAGAGAGAGAGAGAGAGAGAGAGAGAGAGAGAGAGAGAAAGGGAGTTGCGTTGGAATACTATCGGTAGCAAAAGGGCTCCGTTGCCACTCAGTTGTTTTTGATGATGAAACCTCTAAATCGACGATCAGTACCGTTGAACATGATCAATACCACTTAAAGTGTCTAGAAACCAAATTTCAAATCTTTTCGACACCATTAGCTTAATGATCAAAGGATTTCAAAATTTGTAATTTTAATAATCAATATAAGACATTTTCTCATTTAATCGAAATCAATTAAATTTTGATTAAAAAATTATTTAAACTATTTAGAACAAGATCTATATTTTTTATTTTGATTACAAAACTCCTATCATAACTTTTTAAAAAATTTTATTTTCAATGTTCATTTTTGTGTCCACTTGATAAATAAGTGAACAATATTGAAAAACATGAAATTTAATTTCTAAATACTTCAAATGGTATAGATCATGTTTAATGGTACCAATCGTCAATTTGAAGACTCCAACATCGAAAACAAATGAATGGCAACGGAGCCCGTTTGCTACCGATAGTATTCCAGCTCAACTATAAATCCAATAGCTAAAAACTTACAAGACACCAATGACTTGGTACTTTTAAAAGCATAGGAGCTCAATTCTATATATATATATATATATATATATATATATATATATATATATATATATATATATATATATATATATATATATATAACTAAATTGGAATATTATTAATAGCACCAATGACTTGGTGCTAGTAAGTTTTCTATCCTTGGATTAAAAGATATGTGGCTAGGATGATGTGGGCCCCCTAGGGTTGAGTGGGTGGTTGGTTGAATAGTATAATCTAATGGGTAAAATTAATCAAAGGGGTTAATCCAAGAATAGAAAACTTACTAACACCAAGTTCGTCTATTAATAGCATACTAGGACTCTATATATATATATATATATATATATATATAGTACCTATAGTGCTTGTAAAAAGCACCAAGCACTTGGTGCTTGTGAATTTTTTACCGTTAGATCTACGACTTTGATCATTTTCATCCGTTAGATTATAAAAGAAAACTGGGGTTCAAAATATATTTGTGTCCTAAATGAAAGCCCTAGAGTTTAGTTACATGTTTATTGGCTAGGATTGTGATGCCTCCAGCATTAAGATGTTGAAAGAAAACTAATTAAATCATGTTAACTCTTGGTTGAATTAATTTATCCATTTCCCCCTCCACATATTAACTACCAATATTGTACCGGAATTATGCAATACTTACACTACCAGCATGATGTCTTATTACTGAAATACTTGTCCTCTTCTTCCGATACCTTAGCACTTATAAGATAGTCAAATAAACTCATACCGATACCTTTCCACTGAGATATTGGTAAATCTATACTAATGCCTTACCACCTTGATAGCAGCAGTTCGGCAATAGGTCTAATGCTGGTTGGATACATATGTATGAAATCTTAATCAATATGGGATAGGCAAGGTATTTTGTAACGACCCAGCCCACTAGCAACAATAACTGGGCCCAACCGTTATTGTTGGGCCCAACCAATGTCTAAGTCTCTTATAAACCCAATGAGAATCCCATTCTCATCCGATGTGGGACCCCAAGATCACCAGGCGATGTGAGGCGATGTGAGACTCGTCTCGCTAGCCCGTCATCCGCATCTCCGATCACCGAGACTCGCCACACATGTCCAACTCATGAACCACCTTCCGATACCAAATGTAACGATCTAGTCCACTAGCAACAATAACTCATTGGGCCCAACCACCGGCCCAAAATGCTTAAACCCAGTTATTATTACTAGTATCTAAGTCTCTTATAAACCCAATGACAATCCCATTTCCATCCGATATGGGACTATTGGGGCATCACATATTTGCACCATGCAGGACCTGAACTCGCAATCGGATCCGAACCAACAAATTTTGGGTTTAATTCTGATTAAGTAGGGTGAGAGCGAGATCATGTGCTAAACCCCTGCAGAAATACAAATGGGACGGATCCACGGCAGGAATGGCCTCTCACCTCCTGCCTCCCGTTAGTTACCTTTCCTTAACGGATCAGGATGGATTCACGCCGGATTATTTTCTTTTTTCTTAATTTTGTTTCTTTAGAGGCAGATCAGGACAGAAGCTACATGAATCCGAATCCATTTGCATCCCTAAACCCCGGCTTGTCTAAGTCGCAAGGTTTGTTTTAGAATTTTATTTTTGTTAACAGAAAATTACACTGCTAGTCCCTGAACTTTGACTCAAGTTTCATTTTGGTCATCAAACTATTGATTTTGCCAATTGAAACTCCAAACATTCAGCAAGTACTTCTAAAAATATTTTAATTTAATCCTCACCTTTCATGTTTGAGATACAGACCCAAAAAGAACCAAAATATAGCTTAAGAATTTCATTTCAGGGCCCAAAATAGTAATGCAGTACTTCAATGTAGTAACTGTCAATAATGTAGTGCTTTAGCCGCAGCATCTTAGTAGCCATATTTCAACTCTGCATCATGGCAGAACCCTTTAAACTTGACAGTTGCCGAATGCTATATAAAAATTCTTGCATTAAGATGATTAAGCGAAACAAATCTCGAACAAAAAGAGGAAAAAGAAAAGGAGAAAAAAGCCCTGTTGGTAGCAAGAAACCACACACAAAACCAAAGATCAGAGCTAGAGCAATAATTTAACTGAGCATATTGATATAATTTCATCCTGTTCCCTAGCTTTTCCCAGCATAAGGGCAAACGATAACAACCATTCTACACAAAGCCGTAAGATACCGTCTCGAAATCATCTTTGTATATGCACCTAAACATTTTGAAGAAGGAAACAACCCAAAAGTGAAACTTCTGCAGCTATCTAAAAGATAAAACAGGTAATTGCACATTACATTCGAAGTGTAAGCAAAATTTACAAGCCTGTCACTCCTAACCGATCGCCTAACTTCAGTAACTGAGGCAAAGAGAGTGATGACCTAGTCCCTGAAGCCACTCCAGGAAACAGTCATCTGAGTTTCCTTTTCCTTTGAGGCGGCTCTGATTTACTCCCTGCATACAAAACAAGATCAGAGTCTCATTAAGGTTTGACTAGCTAATATTTCATCATGCTTTAGCTGAAAATTTCTGCAGAATTAGGGCTATAATCATGAAAATTAGAAAGAAAATTACCATGTCTCAGTTTATTGGTTTGCCTGCTTTCCTATATGTGTTACAGCACATATCCACGACTAAAAATTTGTTACAACTGAGAGTTAAGATGAGAGATCAGATCACAAATTAATTGCATCCCTTTCCCCAGAATCTCCGTATTTTGAATCAATTGTTCAGAATCACTGTTAGTTGCTTCTCTAGTTTCCTGGTAGGACTTGCTGTTGCAGCGCCACGGAAATTAAACATGTGACAATCACATGGTTCCTTGAGCAAATATTTATTAAGAGGATCGATGATATTTTAAGTAATTAAATGCTGAAATAGTTTTTTTAGTTTGCCACATAATTTGTCTCGTGCTCAATCGACAGCAAAGTCCTAATGAGGAATTGGAAAGACAATCTCATGTTGGTGAAGTATATAATAGTCTGAACTCCAAACTACATGATGGTAAAGTGAATAGGATTCTACGTTTACTCTTAAGTACAAAGTATATGAGAATGACTGAGAGGACGCAGACCCAATTAGGCTAGAAAAAGGAAGGCAATTTCTGGTAATGTAAGGTTAAATAATTTCAAGCCATCAGAAACTGTTACTACCCCTTATAGAGCGCCGCATATTTTGCAACTATAATTAAACAAGAAAGAAGTGGAACAGTTGCTGTAATGACTCAGCCCACTAGCAACAATAATTCGTTGGGCCCAACCACCGGCCCAAAATGCTTAAGCCCAGTTATTATTACTAGTGTCTAAGTCTCTTATAAATCCAATGACAACCCCATTCCCATCCGATGTGACTATTGGGGTGTCACAAATGTCACAGCAGAAGAAACTGAGGAATCTTAAGAAAAAGAGAAAAAAAGGGAGAGTGAGAAGAAAGAGAATCTAGCAACTTTATATATGTGAGATTCGAATATTAGTAGGTGTGGCATCTTCAGCCTTCCATCTAATACTTTGCCAAAAGGCGAGAGATGTCAAAAACATATGTCAGTAACTTTAAGGTTGCAAGTCCAAAATTAAGAAATCACTCTCAAGTTATCAGGAAACAGATAGGCTTTTGCTGCAGCCTATATCAAAAAGATATGCACTTCGCATCTCGGCCATCATACTGGTTCTGATGCAGAGCAAACAAACCAAAATGGACAAAAACTAAACAAAACCAAACAAATAAAGTGAAACTGACCATTTTAGAATAAGACATTTAACCATCACATACTCATAAGGTAAAATCAGACACGGTCCAAAGTTACCAGCAACTAAAGGGAAATATTGGATCAACAGAAACTGATTAAGCATAGGAATTTCTGACAGAGATCACATGAAGAGAACAAAGAAGAAAAGCGATCGTTGTACAGCTAATTTATGACATAAAAAACACCAGAGAAATGTTACAAACAGTGCCGCATACAATGTCCCAGAATCATCACAAAATAAAGTGATCAAGTTTACACTTGGTTAACATAAAAATACCTTTATAGGAAGTCAGCTGTAAACCAGTAATTCCAGTAATAGAACCATCCTGCAAGCAGAAACTCCTTTTATGAGCAGGAGAGTGCAGATGAGTGTAACACAAGGTACACTAGAGTTGTAAGAATGGAGGATATAATTACAGGATAATATATGTTAAAGAGAGCTGATGAAACAAGTAAATCAACGTAGACTTGCCATCCCAAGGAACAATAAAGCCTAATGAATGTCTTTTCTGGACTAAATAATGAAAATGATCAAATTTAATTTTCTCAAAAGTTAATAGTTAGATAAATACCAAGCTGTCTGAGCTCAAATGATAGAGCACGCATCCATCATATTGTAGGTTATAATGGTTCTAATAGCATAGATAACATTATGCTTGAACTATTTAAATTTAGACTGAGGTATACACTGGATAAGGTTAAACAAAATATATTACAATCATCAAGTTAAACATCACACATGTACTAGTTTTTTAAAAACATGCTATACAACACAGATAAGGTGTCAATCTGACTCTACATAAGTGTCAAATATTTCTGGCATTCAGATCATAGACCTCCTATCTGATAATAAATTAATGCCATACTTTTCATATTGATGTTGTCACTAATGGAACCTAATGTACCAATAGCATCCATCACATGTAATACACCCCAAGATTGGTACATAAACAAAATCATGGATTCCGGAAATACATCGGACAAGGAATCTATACAAATCTGATTTCTTACACCGCTTGCAAGTAGTGATAGAATGCAAGCACAAACAATACAATGCTGAACTCTGAGAATCAATCACCATCTACCATCCTAATCAAAACTATATTTTTCTCTTCACACTGGAATCTAGTAAAACTAGGTAGGTCCTTTCAAACCCTTTTTGCCTTTTATCAGCCACATACTAGTAGGACAAACACAACGACAGTGATTAACATCTTCCAGAGCAACTCCATAGATAAAATACCAAGTTGAACCTAAACAATTGCCATGAAATTATGCACCTATTAGATTCCGAAAAGGTCGAGCAACTTAATCAATCTAACATTGTAAACCAAAAAGGAACTCTCGCATCCTATTTCTACCAAATACAGTAAAACCAACTTATTCACATTCCAAAAATACAAGGATGCAATATGTAGAGACACACTAAATAAAGTTGATTAATTATATATATTATTTTAAATAAAAATATGGTAAAATATTTTAGATGATTAGATAACATAAGAGTAATAAACTAACTAATTGCATAAATCTATAAAAACAGCTGAGTTTGCTTAACAAGAAAGAATATTAACGAAACACATTAATCTTGAGTACTATCAATCATGAAACCATGATGCAAGTGTCACCTAAAAATATAATTCAGATAACCCAAATAACAAGTTTCTAGATCCAAGCCACTTCAAATATTTCAACCTGCACTAGTGTAGGGGCCCACGCCTCACGCTTCACAACAGGTAGATACTATTTTAACCAATTGATATATATATATATAGAGAGAGAGAGAGAGCTAGGCTCCTATGCTTTCGAAAGCACGAAGGCCTCTGTGCTTGTAAGTTGTTTTTGATGATGAGACATCCGATTTGACGATCGGCTCCGTTAGACATGATCTTCGCTATCAGAATTATTTAGAAACCAAATTTCATAATTTTTTGACTTTGTTTGTCTAGTGAACGAGTAGCCTCAAAATGAACGGCCGAAAATGAAAATCTCATAAAAAACAGTGATAAAGGACTCAAATTTCAAATCCGAAGTATTGATCTTGCTATTGATGTTTAGTAGAATTTTCTATTAAACTTTCATGTAATTTGGATACTTCTACACCATTGAACTTAAAAACGTGCCACATCGGCCCTTAAAATAGTCATTTTTGAGACCTTGTGATTGCTTAGTAAATGATGTCAAAAAATTATGAAATTTGGTTTCTAAATAGTTCCAATAGGGTAGATTATTCCTAACGGAGCCGATCGTCGAATCGATGTCCAATCATCGAAAACAACTTACAAGCACTAAGCCTCCGTACTTTCAAAAGTACGTGAGACTTACTATATATATATATATATATATATATATATATATATATATATATATATATATATAGTTCAATTACTATACTCTTATGAGTATAAGTCTCTTTATACTCATAGGTTTTCTAGTTAGATCCATCCAATTGATCATTTCTACCCATTAGACTATACTATTCAACCAACCACCCACTCAACCCTAGGGAACCACTATCATTCTAACTGGAGACCACTATCATCCTAAACGCACATCCTTTCATCCAACCACTAAAAATTTATGAGTACAAAGAGCTCTATACTCATAAGAGTATAGTCCTAGATTGAAATACTATTAATAGCACCAATAATTTGGTGCTATTAACTTCTCTGCCCTTGGATTAAAAAATGTACGGTTAGAATGATGTGGGCCCCCTAGGGTTGATGGGTGGTTAGTTGAATAGTATACTCGAACGGATGAAAATGATACTCCGTGCTACCAAGTTGTTTTCAATGATACGGCTTCCAAATCGACGTTTGACTCCGTTAGACTTGATCTACACTATTAAAAGTATTTAGAAACTAAATTTCATAATTTTTCGATATCATTTATCTTTCAAACAAGGAGTCTAAAATTGAGCAGTGAAAATAAAAATCTCATAAAAAATGATGATAAAAGATTTAAAGTCAAGATCGATATATCGATATTACTCTAAATAGTGAAAAGAATTTTCTATAAAATTTTCATCGGATTTGGATTGTTTTACACCGTTAAACTCACAAACACATCACATCGGCCATTAAAATTGTCAATTTTGAGATCTTTTGATCACTAGTCAAATGATGTCGAAAAAATCTGAAATTTAGTTTCCAAATACTTTCAATAGTGTAGATCAAGTCTAACGGAGCCGATCGTCGATTTGGAAAGCCGTATCATAGAAAACAATTTGGTAGAACGGAAGCCTCTGTGCTACCGAGAGTATAGTAGTCGGACTCTATATATATATATAGAGTGGAGCTAGAATACTTTTGGAAGCACCAACCCCTTGGTGCTTCCAAGTTTCTAACCCTTGGATCCACTCCTTAATTACTAATACCCCTTGGATCAAACACTATTCCACCTACCACCAACTACCACCATCATCTCAACCCTACATCTCTTCATCCAATGGTTAAAAACTCACAAGCACCACCTACTTGATACTTTTAGAAGTATTCTAGCTCAACTCTCTCTCTCTATATATATATATATATATATATATAACTATCAAAAATTAGATTGAAGAAGTTGTAACAACAAAATACAATAAATGTCTTATAAAGTAGCCTTATGTATATTATAAGAAATTTAAATGCAGCACATTTAATTAGTGTACATATAAAGGAGAATTAGTGTACATATAAAGGAGAAGAAGAAAAAGGGAAGAAAGAGAAAAAGGGAAGAGCAAGAAAAGTACTTTTTTAGAGGTCAAATATCTATCTTTATTTCTCCCAAAAAAAGGTTAAGAACAACTATATCCTACAGGTATTAAATTAGTAAAGAGATTCAATTGGGTCTATGCCAAATGCTAAGAGAAACAAAATTACAACTCCTAAAATCAGAAGTCTGTTTCAACGTAACTCCAAAAAGTAACAACTATATCAATCAATACTGAAATGCTAATAATAACAAAGCAAATAGGTAGCAATTATTTGTTTTGTATTGTAGTAACAAACAACATGACATCCTCAACTTCAAATAGAATAAAGAGATTCAAGTCATACACTAAGTGCTAGAGAAATAAAATAAAAAATCCAAAGCTAGAAAGCAACAATAAGATACAACGACACTTTACAAAGTAAATTTAAACCAGATTAACAAAAAAGAAAAAAAAAAAAAAAAAAAAGAGGCAAGAAAGAAAGTGCTCTGCAAGAAGAGGGTTTATTCTAAACACTACATCCAATTTAACCAAATGATATGCTTAACAATTCAAACTTTACCACTCCAACATGCACAAATGAATCCCCAAATAAACAGGAAATAAATTTTAAAACATGAAAAGAAGAGGAAAAAAATGAAGGACAATTTGAATTAAATAAATTTTAAACTTAAATCTAATCTAATCATCTATCCACCAACATCCTTGCAAATAGAATCAGTTTTCTTAGAATTATAATACCCAGCCTCCAGCATTACGAAAGGTTTAAAAAAAAAAAAGAAAAAAACCAAAAATCCCAAAAACCCTACAAAACACTCACCTTTATTCAGATAAAGATCCTACCCTTTTTGTCCTAAAAATTTTTAAAAAGTTGTAGAGCTCGAATCCCCCACTGAGGAAGCTCCTCGCCAAAGCCCAATTGATCTTCTCGACAGTGATCTCCCTCTCCTTGTTCTCTATCTCTTTCTCTCTCTTTGTATTCTTTTCTCTCACTTATTTCTCTTCCCTCATGAACCAATTTATAGTATAATATGCCTAACGGAGTTCGAGATCGAAGGTGTGAGGGCTATCCTCGGCGCAGGTGGTGGAGAAAGAGAGGTGGAGATCGGAAGCTCGTCGATCACCCAATTTTTATTTTTTTTTTTTTAATTTCCAAAGCTGTATGATTATCCTTCACTCCAATTTCACCCAATTTTTTAGAAAATAACCTTTACTTTAATCTATATAAGAAATTCAAATTTCATCATTACAAAAAGGTAGGAATGAATTAGAAAATTGAATCCAAATAAGAAAAAAAAATCTGAGAAAACCCAGATGATATTACCTCATAAAAGTGTGTGTGTGTGTGTGTGTGTGTGTGTGTGTGTGTGTGTGTACTGGTAATGATTAGAGAGTGTACTGGGAGCGCCTATGTGACTGTGGGTTTCGTACACATTCTGACACCAAAGAGGCGCCAGAATACTGATTTCGGACCATTATAGCCGAACCAATTAGTATAGAATCCTTGGCCGTGTTTATTACTAGCCGATGCTTCATTAGTGTTGTGTTACATGAGAACTTAGTCCCTCGTGGCTGAATACGATTGAGTTGCTGTTCAGGAAATGTAAATAATAGTTTCAGGCTTTTCGGGGCTTCTAAGGGTGGAATTTCACCGCCGCAAGGCACTGTGAATGCTCTCGAAATCCGAAACTTGTTTGAGGTCCTCTGGAGGGTCCTTGTTGGTCACAACCAGCAGAGGGATAATTAGTATAGTGCTGATGGTTCCCACACCGAAAATGGCAAAAAATGGAACCTGTTTCGACATGGTTTGATGCCAAAAGGCCTTGTGATCGCGCACTTGATGCGCGGCTGTCCCAACACTCAAATGGGTGCATTTTGGGACAACATAGGAGCTGTTTGAACAGCGGGAACTTAGTCAGTCGTCTGAATAATAGTTATGACGCTCAGGGATAGTTTCAAGGGTCGTGCTACTTTATTGATGCCCCCAATCGTGCCGTGATTGGGCATTGACACTTTAGGACTGATTTGAGTTGTTGCACCTATAGTTGGTTAGGTTCAGGTGACCAGTGGTCGTGAACACCCTATCAGACTATAGGTGGGTGCTCTGATCCAGATGTCGGTATAGTGCATTTACAGTTTCTTTTCTTGCTTTCCTTTCGTTATTATACTTGCTAGCTAGTTTTCTATACCTACATCCATGCTTATTATATTGTCACTCTACATCTTAGCTGTCATATATAGTAGATTACTTGTTGACACCATACTTGACGACATACTCAGCATACTTGCTAGCTATATATGACATTTAGAGTAGACCATGATTTATCAGGCACCTTATATTGAGCACAGACCCCATAGGGTCCTGATTTCTCTTTGTGAGACTTAGCAGCCAGTTGTCACGGCTTGGTTACCTGCTATTATTTTATTGAGCATTTGTATGATGATCGCCACCGCTTGCCGCACATTCACGTACACCAATGGTCTGATCAACCGCGGTAGTGTTCTTTTCCACAAAAGTGGTCGAGAGCTGACCAACGAGCCGTCTAGCTGCACCTGGTGATACATGCTGAGTGCTTTATCGTGGCATGAGCCTGAGGTCTATTGACCAATAGTGGCACGGATCTGGTTTAATTGTTAGACTTTAGTCCAGTTGACGAGTGATATACTTGGGACATCTTTGAGTATCTATTAGATGTCATGACTCGGGATAGTTCTATTCATTAGCTTGTTATACAGTTATATTATACCCTTCGACATTGGCTATCATGCAGTGCTTAAAAAAGCACGCCTTAGGCGAGCACCTAGGCGCCTAGGCGCTAGGCTCATCGGCCAACGCCTAGGCAGCCCCTAGGCGGGCGATGTTGCCTAGGCACACGCCTAGAGCTAGGCGCAAGGCGTGCTCAAGGCATGCCTTCTTCATATCTATCCTAGGCATGTCAGCACACATATATCTTTGTGACTGGCACACATCAGCTCGACACGGCCCGACACGCACCATGCCACGACCCCATGTCACGGCTCTTAAATCCTTGTTTTAGAGAATAAAATGAAAGTTCATTTTGTTCATCATGCTCTTGATGTGTGAATGTTTATTGGGTTGAATGTTATCTTCATTGTGGATAGGCTCTTGGATGGTTTGATTGCTTTCTATCCCAACATCATGCATGTAAAGGGAAAACTTTGTCCGTGTGGACAGTGAATCCTTTGTACATGTAGCAGATCTATTAACGCCTGTTCAGTTTTCTACACACTAATTTTCAACAAAAAAAAAGATAAAAAGCCCTTTTTGGAGAAAATCCTTTCCAAATTAGGCCTGGGGCGTGACCCTTTATCTTTATTCTTTTGCACGAAATGTCTTAAATTTCATGCTTCCAAAATAAATCAAATGCCCAAAAAAGACAGATTTTCCTTTCTCTGGTAACATATGGTCCTTAAGAACTAATCACAAGCTCTACTATGAAGAGCTGACAAAAAAACACAAAAGCAATGACATGCTGACAGTGCTTTCTCCTCACATTTTTGCTTTCTCCTCACATTTTTGAATGCTTATGCAACAACCATAATAATGATCTTAAACAACTACAAATTTATATTCATCTGTTCAGGTTTTCGTCATTTAAATATGCGAACAACTAGGTCAAATCAGTTAAATGCTAATGAAAGCATTAAATAGAGTTGTGGATCTTAAAGCCTTAATAAGGAGGCCTACCAAAAATTTCTATATCACCATACTAGAGTGTGTTGTCTCTGAAAACTACAATTTAAGTACTTCTAGAGAGGACGGCTTTACATTGAATAGTGAAAATAAAATACCGAATTGAAGGGTTTCCAATAATGCTTATATATGTAGCTATTTTGACCATCACATATATTGCAATTGACACATGCAAGCAATTTCTGCACATAGTTGCACTACTGTGCCTGTACACAGTGAAAGGGAGAAAACAAAGCATCAAAGGAGAGAAATTTTCACAAACCGCATCATAAATTATTTGTTGAGATCCCTTAGCCAGTGGTGGAACTATAATTCGACCTACAAAAATACCAGATAAACAATGGAAGCAAGATATAAACATATTAAAACTTGACCTAAAGGAGCAAGATAGAGAACAGATATAATGCAGAGAATTTTCCACAAAAATAGTTACCTGATCTAGTTCTTCTCAAGTTGAGAGACTCCGGAGAGGCAAAAGACAGTTGCTTAGCATGTTGTCGAGTTATTGGAGCTTGATATACCTAAACAGAATAAAAGAGAGTTCAAAAACAATATATAAGCACCATTTTGGATCAAGGACATAAATGCTTGGCAAAAGGACCAATAAATACTTGATTTTCTCATCTAAGTTACAAGTTGTCAAACAATTCTAGTTCTAGTCCATAGTACCCAAAAATCATGTCACATAACTAGTTAAGGAACCCGTGCTATGCAACGGTTCATTTATCTTCTTTATAAATAATTAAATATATTTTTTATAAAGTAAATAACAATATATTTTAGTTGATTAAATAAAGAAGCTTTAGAGACATTTTCACGTGCGAGCAATTGTATCAGATATGCAAGTTTTGATTACAAACAATAATGCTAATTTTAACACTCTGTTCGAGTTCAGATTGTAAATTCATAATTTTGTGTTTTAATTATAATAAAACTTTAAAATATATAATTATTTATGCTTAATTTTTAAATATTTTAGATTGTATGTATTAAATAATAATTTTAATTTTATAATTATTTAGATATAAATAATCTATTTTTATAAAAAAAAAAACACCACAATTAAGTTTTTTTAAAAATATATTTAATTACAACAATTACATAAAATATACTAACTAAATATATAAAGTTAAGCAACACATTAAAAAATCATTAATAATAAATTTTAATTTTAAATTTAAATTTATTTTTTGTATATATATATATATATATATATATATATATATATATATATCAAAGAGGAGAGAGAGAGCAATGAAAAGTGAGAGAGGTTCACCGTTCTCTCGTCTCAAGGCGGTCCACGAGGTGATGTCCACCTCGTGGACCACGTGCAAGAAATGCAACATAAGCCCCGCCGTGTTTTTACCGTAGCACCCTTTTTTTTCTTTCTCGGCGGGCCCTACTTTCGCCGCACGCCCACCCGCGCCACCCGCGCCCATGCCCACTAGCCGCCCACTCACGCCGCTCGCCCGCCGCGCCGCCGCCCTCGCGCCCTCGAGGCCGCCACCACGCGCGCGCCGGAACCCTCCGGTTCCCGATTCATAAGTTTATAAATAGTAGACAGCCCCAAAAGTGAATGCATTTGTATATACCAGCTTCGTTTGGAAAGTTGAAACAAAAGAATACTATCTTGTTACAAGTTAAATACATGTGTAAATACTTTCCTGATATGGTAAAAATTTCACACATTACATTGTTTTATCTGCATTTAAGTTCGAATACCTGTATCTTCCCGCTTCTGCTAACCACTAGTGCTTGTATCGCCATCATGACTATGAGATTTAGTCTCATAATTGAGCATTTCTCGGCCATGCTTATGGATCAAAGCATGACCATGCATCTAGCTAATTAAAGAATATCTGTGGCCCTATTTGACCATCCTTTGAGGCGCAACGTTATTTAATGATGGCTCATAGGGTCTAAAGTTGGTCAATAAAATTCTATAAGTGTATGATTATGTCGAATGTTGGCGCTAACCATTAAACCCAAAAGCTCATGCTGTTAGAAATACACAACAAATTCACTTACAGCATATAGACACAGCGCGCCTATGGGTCTCAATTATGACTCGGCTCAACCAGCCTCACGCCACTTCGAATATGACTTGGCCCCAACCTCCCGCTATTTCGAATGTGACTCGGCCCAACCTGGCCTCCCGCCAAAGGGCATGATGCTGGCCTATTAAGCCAACAGATTATCTATCCCAAACGTATTTTAGGATATAGAAAGTTGTGTGGCTAGTTCCTTGCAAAAGTGCTACTATTAGTGAAGCACTAAGATGACCAACATGCCCATTCTTCTAATGTGCATGATATATTGTGTGTGTGCGTTTGGCGGGAGGGTAGAAGAGAATAGGAGGAAAAGGGAGAAAAAGGAAAAAGATGAAAAAAGAAAAAGAATAGAAGAGAGATGAAAGAGAGAAGAGATGAGAGAATGAGGGGAGAGCGAAAGGAGGAAAGAAAAAATTTTGATATATATAAAATTGCCTCGGTTGCTTCACGATAAAGTTAGAGTTTGAAGATAATTAGAGATAGACCCAAAAAGAGATACAATTATATGTAGTCAAAAGCACACTTAAAATATCCCAAAATATCTCAAACATAGCATCAGAACTAACTTCCTCTTTAGCACCTTTGAAAGCAAAGCCAAACAAGTCTTATATCAACACAGGATGCGTTTATGACATGTATTCAAAGTATTCATATATGACTCTATTAACTATCAAAATAATATAATAATAAACTCAACAAATTAAAAAAACAACTAAAGCATCGATAATATAAATATATGAAGTAATCATCCCCAAGAAAATGTCAAAAGAATAAAAAGCCCATGCAACTAGATATCCAAGAAATGCGAAAATGGGCATCTAAACTATATATTCATCATTACAAAGATTTATCAGAATATTCGTCTCCTAAAAATTCATAGATTAGAACTTTTATAAGGCCTAAGGTCAAAGATCTATCCGAGAATAACCACCTGAGAACAACCAAATACATAATGAAAATCTCTATATAATCCTACACCTAACTTCACAGGATTTCACGAGAACAAGCAACATAATGCCTTCCAATAAAGTATCCAAGACTTCTATATGAATTAAAGTGATATGGACAATTTTGGTCTTACTTAAAAAGAAAATTCAGGGGAATCCAACACATATATCAACTATCCAATGTAGTAAAACGATTCTTGTTAAATCACACTTCACTCGACATGACCTGATACTAAGTAGGTGGGTTTGGCTTTAGCCTAAATAGGTTTGCGCAAGAAACAGGTCGACCCACTTAACCTGTTTATAAAAGAATTTGTGCTCAAGTTGGCCCGAATAATCCGCTTGGGGATTGCTATCAACCCATTTAATTTACACTAAATATTAGACTTAAAAATCTCTACTCGTACCCGCGGGTACCGTGGGTTACCTGCAAATTTGCAGGAATGGGCATTAGTTTTTATTACCCAAAAATTATAGGTAAAATGGGTGAGTTGTAAGGACTGAGATGGGAATGATTTGGAAGATCCTAAACAAAAAACACCGGATTCCAGCCGAGGAGAAAAGGGTAGCTGCCGGAGCCATAAACAACAGTAAGTCATAAACTCGGGCAACTCCATCCATTCCATAATACACCACCATAATACACCAGGAGAATACATCTCCCCGACTGAGCCAAGGAGGGAGGGGCGAGGGCATCTCTGCTCTGATTCTCCTCCGGCATGTGTACGGAGCCGATTTTCTTGTCTTTGCCGGAGGAGAATCGTTGCAGTATTCCCCTATAGAATGAGTTCAAATACTGAGCAAGTGTAGTGTGGTGTAGTAGTAGGCACTTCTAGGCCCCTTCCCGGCTACTGGATCACTCCAGTGCTTCGGGTACTACGGACATTGACAGTGTAGCTAAACTCTCTGTTGACGATATTTTTGTGTGTAATTTAATTACATAAACACTCGTCAAGTTTCAGGAGAAAACGAGTTAGGATGAAGAAGTTACGCGATCTGTAGTTTTCACTTAAGTGAATAGTAACTCCGGTTTTCCGGAGAGGCTGATGTATAGAGTTGGCTTCTAGCGCGTATCAGACTCCGTTCATAGTGATCCAATAGCACATTTTGAACGGCTCGGCTCTTCCAGAACCAATGGCGCTTTCGAATTTTAGATTTGATACGCGATTTTCGAGAAAGAGGGAGTTTATTGGATTTGCATATATATATATATACATATATATACATATACGGGGACGAAGCCATGTTGGGACTGAGGGGGGCCATGCCCCCCCACCCCCCCAAATTTTCATAATTTGCATAATAGTCCTTAATTTTTATATAGAAAATTTAAAAAAAATATTTTTATTTAATTTTAAAAGTATGATTTAGTAATCTATTTTTTTTAAAAAAATTTGTGTCAATATAATGCTCTCTCAACTCTAAGTTTATTTATTTATTTTTTATTTACTACCTTCATTACTTCTAATTAATTTAAATAATTTTTTTATTTAATTAAATTAAAGGTTATATAAAAGTTAATAGATCTATCAACTAATAGTCATTTATTGTCACAATTATATTTAATAAAAATTAAGAAATTAAATTATTCACTAAATTACTATTAGATTTAGTAAATTTCAAAGTTATTTATTGAGTGAAATAATATAAATAAAATAACAAAAAGTTAAGTATAAATAAAAAAGGGTAATATTTTTTTACACTAATTATTTAGTTAATATATTTTTCATCAAAAATTTGACTAGGTATATTTTGTTTATTTGATAAAATTTTTGATTTGTATGTATTTTTGGCCGCCCTCATAAATGAGTGCTGGCATCGTCCCTGTACATATACATATATATACATATATATACATATATATATAGTTTGGAATATTGGAGAGAGGATGGGTTTCGTCGCAAACCCAAGAACCGAATCGGATGAAACAAAATTGTAATTTCGATGCCCCCTGTCGTGTTGAATGCAATGGCGCAGTCCGATCAAAAATTCGACGAATGGCTCTCCAGAAATTTCGTAAAATTCGTAAAGGGGTCGAAATGAGCAAAAACGGTAAAATCACGAAAATGCTTATATTTTATGTACCGTTTTGCACAAGTTCGAACGTCGAGGTGCGTACGCATGAAATACACGCATCGTGAAGGACTGGGATGAGGACATTGAGTTTTGGAGGACTTTTCCTCAAAGTGACACTTGTATACATAGGCAAGTATTAGGGTTTCATGCATAAAACCCTAACCCTAACCGACCATCTCCTCCATCTACATCCCAGCCATCACCTGCCACCTACCAGCCCCTCAACGCGCGCACTTTGGCCGCCGGCAAGTGCCCCCGTCGCCGAAAAACTGGGTTCGGCCTTCCTCCACCTTCTCTACTACCTAGCCGCCACCACCTCTGTCCGAAAGCATCTCTGAGTGATCCTCACCCGCAGGTTCCCTCCCCTGGTCATGCCTGACCGCCAGCGACTCTTCACTGCCGGTCGCCGCCGCTCCTACGCGCTACTGCCGCCGCCCTGGCAAGTTGCAGCCAAACTTGGGCAAATCTGTCGTGGTCGCGAGATCTCCTTTCTCGCATCGCGCGTCAGATCGATAGCACCACGCTCCCGGGCCTCCGGCGACCCTCGCCGCCGGCCGTTATCCCCGCGAGCCCTCGGCCGCTGCCTAGGCCTCGCGGTCGCCCAAACTCGCCGAGCCGAGTCTTAACCCGCATCACCACCGCATGCCGCCGCCGCCGGAGCGCCCGCGCCGCCTCCCCTCGGCCTCCGAAGAACCTTCGCCGTCGTCCCGGGCTATCCCGGCCGCCGCCGTGGCTACCGCCACCCCGTGAGCCCGAACCGAGCTGCGCGGTCTTGGGTTGCTTACTTGCCGCCGCCGCCTTCCGTCGCCGCCGACCCACGCGCCATCTCCCTAGTCGGCCGTACCCGGTGCCGCCGCGCATTCCCACCGCCGGAGCCCCCGCCGGCTGGACTTGGAGCCGAGCTCACCTCTACTTCGTTGCGGCTAGGGCATCATTGCCTGTCGCCTCCACCGCCTTCCATTGTCGACCAATGCGTGCCCCGGCCTTTCTCTGTCGCCAGTAGCCTCCCCCTGCCGGCGCGCCCGCCGTCCGGCCGCCACAGGCCACCCTATGCTCCACCAAGCTCCGGTGAGTCTATTGCAGCTGTTTCGTGCACTGTCTCAGGTTCGAGTCACTGTTCCGATGACCCGAGGCCACCCCGAGGCTTCCGAAGGTGAGCACGATGATCCTTATCCAGTTCCGATCATCGTGGCCACCTTAGTTGGAGTCAAAGAGCCCCTAGTTTGCGAGATAAGCATGCTTTTCATGCTGTGCGTGCAGTTTGTAGATTTTCGCATCGCTTCCACACTCTCCCCAGTGGTCGACAGTGCTCCGAAGTGTGAGCACGACCTCCGGCACGCCGAAACCTGTCAGCGGATGTCTCGGCTTGACTGAATGATCATCGGTTTGCGTTGTCGTGCCATAAACCCCGTAAATCGCATGAAATAATACGATTTCATGTAATCGGAGGGTTTTTATGCATTTATGCTTAGTACGGTTGTTGGCGGTGTGGACTGGTAACCTCGGATCGGTTGTCCAAGGCCCCAAGCACTTGCGGAAATTGGAAAGTGATTTCTGCATTTGTCGGCAAAATCCGCCGGCGAACGTTTCGGTTCGAATTCTTCCGACGGTGCTCAGTGATGTGTTGTGTCGTCGCTGAGCCTGGTTGGCTAGTCACCCACATCGTTTCGAGAGTCTGGAAATGATGGGTGAGCAACGATGGGTTCCGGTGTCGAAATAGACACTTCCGGGAATCCGGATCCGAACGATTATCGGACGATAATTGTTTGGAGGAGAGATCTTGTGTTTGCTGCCAGGACACATAAATAATGATGTTTAGTGGCAGCGGGTGACTCGTAGCACGAATCGGTAAAGTCTGGGACAGTTCGTGGGTCCCGGTGAAATCCCGGTGTGATTTTCGGGATCCTCAGCGAGTTACAATAATCGGTTTTGGAAAACCAATTCCCGTGGGTTTATTTGTGGTGTTGTGCGTTTAGTGTTTTTTACTTGTGGTTAGCTACTAACCCGGTGGACCCTCCGTAGGTCCGGTTGACGTTCTTTCGCAGTAAGGAGACAGGCGCGACATTCGTACATGTGGGTACTTTGATCCAAAGTCGGTACAGTGGTGCACGCTCGATGATATCTTCTTACCCTTGCTCTCTTGTTACTATCCCGCGCATATATATATATTATGTTGAGCCTAGCACCTTCGTTATTCTTATTACGCTCTACTTAGTTGTTTGCATGTCTAGTACCGTGAGTAAAAGTAGAGCTGGTTTATGATTGTTTGTGAGATCCGTGACCTAGTTGGTCGGTTCTGGTATCTAGTACTGTGACCTATTCGGTCGATTCCATGACTCCTGTCGTTCGATGACCTTTGAGGTCGGTATACCTTGAAGGGTGGGATTGTCGGCTAGTGCCGACGAATGATTATAGTTTACACATATCCGTCATTTGACATTATGTGACCTAGTCGGTCGATTTCGTGACTTTTATTGTGTGATAACCTATGAGGTCGGTGTACCCTGAGGGGTAGGATTGTCAACTAGTGACCGACGGTAGTTCTGGATTTTAGTGATACATGATGTGACATTCGTATGACCTATTGGTCGGTTCTTGCATATACATTTAGTTGACATCGAGCAAAGACATGTATACTTTGGGAGGACGTTGAGTTGTTCCATCCTAGTTGACCTCGAGTAGTCGCACTTGTGCTTCCTTACGCTTTGACGACCTATTGGTCGGTGTGCCCCGAGGAGCGTAATTGTCACGGTTGCCGACTGCTAGCCATTGAGCATATCGCATTGATCGCCCAAGACTCGTACGCATTTCACGAACACCGGTCCGATCCACCGCAAGAGGTGTGTTCTTTTCCGAAAAGTGGTTGGATGTGCCACCCGTGAGCCCGCCGATCGGATCGGTTACATGCAGCCCGTGAGCCTGGTCAGATCGGGTCATACACAGTAGAGTGGCAGAGGTACGGGCCCGAGGTCCGCGGACCAATAAGGCGATTGATTGGGTATATTTGGACTACTCGTCCAGTTGACGCATATGGCTATAGTAACAGTTGTTGCATGCATACTTACAGTTCTTTCCTTATACTTGTCTTGCTACTATAGTTTTGATTTTCATGTATGCTTTCTGTTCTATTTATAGTAGCGGTAGTTATATGCTCTAGTATTGTTCTCCTTCCTTTCAGTTTTATTGCTACTGTAGTTGTTATATCTGCTCATGACCTTATTTATCTCTTCTTGATCCGAGTACTCCTCGCTTCGTCGGCCACGGTACCCACAGGAGGTAGACATGTTTATATGTTCTTACCTCCCACTATTTTCCAGTATTGCGGGCGGTGACGGCTGAGACGAGACGCGAGATACGTTTGTAGTGGTCGATAGAGCTTCCGACCCGGTTTGTCTTGGCTTAGTTGCTACCCTCTTATTTCTGATAATATGACTTAGATATATTGGTTCAATTAGTTTTTGTTTACTTGGATAAATGTGATTTTGATAAATAAATTAAAGGACTTATGGTTTTCTTTGAGATGAAAACGGTTTTCTACCCTCGTGGTAGCATGTTTTAAAGAAAAAGGATTTCCGTGTGGAAAACGGTTTTGAAAAGGTTTTCTCGTGGTTTTTATAACTTAGTATTTCAAAATGAGTTTCCGGGTAGGAAACATTTTTAAACTAATAGTTATCGATTACTAAATAAACTCTGAATGTGAATCTGTTGGTGAATGGTGTATGAATGTTTATATATTCAGTTGTAGTGGTTGTATCCCGTTATATATCTTGTACTTGTGCGACGCCATGCAAATACAACGGAGACTCTATCCGTGTGAACAAGAAATTCTCAAAGATTTGTGACGGATCCGGTATACCCTGGGGTCCAGGTTTTTCAAAAAAAAAAAAGAATTGAGCGCTTCCGCATTGCTTTTAAATCAAACAGGGACCCCAGGGCGTGACATGAGTACCCATTAAGTTGTGGGCTTGGGCAACCTGCGGGTACCTATATTATTTTTTTAATTAAAAAATATATAATCTTTATGATATTGACTAGATAATCATGAAAACTTTGGGGTAAATTGCATTGTTACCCCTTGAACTTTGGCGAAGTTTCACTTTACCTCGAACTCCTAAAATAGACATCTAATACCCTAAACTCTAATATTTCATTATGTTACCCCTTCCGTCAGTTTTCCGTCAAGCTCCGTTAACCAGAAACTGACGGGAGGGATAAAACGAATAAAATCTTAGAGTTTAGGGTGTTAGATTTCTATTTTAGGAGTTTGGGGTATTAAGTGAAACTCGCCAAAAGTTCAGGAGGTAGCAATGCAATTTACCCTAATATGCTACTTATGGATTGACTACTAACCCTCAAGTTAGTGATCATGCTTGATTTTGAATTTATACATATTTTTTATCCTAAAATAAATCATATTATAATTTATCCTACATTTTATTGTAATAAAATAAAAGCGAAAGAAATGAATTAGAGTAGCCTACAGATAAGAAAAGAGAGATACAAACTACCTACAATGCTCGAACACTCTACTGTCCTGATGTACTCGCCAATATGATTGATTTACAATAGGTGTCCTCACTCGGATATAGAGATTTTAACTTTTAGTTAATTTTCTGTAATACTCGTTTGTCCCTTTTATCTTTAAGTATTATTCTAGAAAATGCACTTATTTCCTATGAAACTATATAACGTAATTTTATTGTAGTCTAAAATAAAATTTTTGTACTTTATTTCAAAATCAAGCATTGATTTATTTCTTATCTTTAAACCACTCTAATTCAAAATTGCACTGCTATCTTCTGAACTTTTGGCGAGTTTCACTTAACCTCCCAAACTCCTAAAATAAACATCTAACACCATAAACTCTAATATTTTATTCGCTTTTACCCCCTTCCGTCGCTCCTAAGCACGTAGCTTGTAAAACTCGTGGAAGGGTAACATGAATGAAATATTAGAGTTGAGGGTGTTAGATGTCCATTTTAGGAGTTCAAGGGGTAAAGTTAAACTTTGCCAAAAGTTTAGGGGGTAACAATGCAATTTACCCAAAACTTTATCCTTTTTTATATATGTATTTTGCATTTGTAAAGTATAGGAGCAAAAAAGAAAGAAAAAAAATCTTGCAGGTAACCCGCATACCCACCCGCTCGTCCGTGGGTAGGTATGGGTAAAAATGTTGGGTATCCAAAAATTTACAGGTAAATTTTACCCATGCCCATATGACTCGCGAGTACAATAACCCGCCTACGGGTTACCCAACCCGCCCTTTTACCGGGTCTACTAAATATAAATACACACCCACCTTAGTCATTTGTTAAGGTTTAAATAATTATAGAAGTTTTTTATAGGCTTAAACAATTTAGATTATTAAACAGTTTATACAGAGTGTATTAGGCCATCTGTTCAATAATGGATTGAGATTGCATTTAGAATAGAGAGATGACCTGTCATTAAATAAGTCAGGTTTTGATTGACCTATTTGTTTGTAATTGACAAGACCCATATCTGACCTGCCAAACACAATATCTTAATCCGATGAGTATTAAATTGAATAATCCAAACACGGACACATCCAAAGGTTTAAATATCATCACATGTACATACTATCGACAAAGCACAACATATCATAGTACCATGTTGACATTCGGCTTTAACCATTATGCCATCAGCACATTACCCTATTGCTGGCACATTTTGGCTCTACAAGTTTTCATTGTTCAGAGTCAAGCTATTCTAATTGTAAAATGATTTTTTTTTAATCTAACGTTTCATACTTCTTTTATTGAATTACAAACTAATTTCAAAAAATTCCTAAAATGATTTTCTTAGGGTGAGAATTAAAACTAGTGAAAAACAAAATTTCCCCAGAATCAACTCTTAGTTCCATTGAAATCATTAACACAAATGCATAAATGATGCATACAAGGATTAGGACTAAAAGATCTATCCATTGTTCGTCACAAATTTCATCAAACTTTTGGCTAAGAATTGTAAAAAAATAATGGTTACAAATTGGAGAAGGGAAAATACCCAATATCAACCCTCCTTCATCAAATTTCAATCTTCAAAATGAATGAATATCAAAATAAAATACTTTGGCAAACAATTCTTTACTTTTAGTTTGAATTTTTATAACGTATGGAAAACAAAATAAGGGTTTCCAAACGTGCCATCAACAGCAGGGTCGTTAAAATGTGGAACACAGACCATGCCACGAGATTCACACTCTATGTTAACAACAAAATAATTATAGGAGGTGATATAGCAGCTAGCCTGCCACTATCATCATTAATCTACCATAGCATTCCAAAATTTATACCATCTTTACATCAGGCTATGATAGCAAAGAAGGATAGCAAAAACACTTGTCCATATTATTATTCTCAAAGCTATCTTATAGTACTGTGGGAATAGAACTAAATCATGTAAAGCCTCTGAGGCTCAAAATGCAGTGATTCAATCATTATATCTGATTCACAATAATCATGCCAGTTCACCTACTACTGTAGAATAATTCCTCCACACTGTGAGGCAAGCATTGATTTTTTTCTTTTTTCTCCCTTTCTTCAGTTCAAAACAAAAACCAATGCAAAGAATTCAAGGCTATCCTCTGAACAGGTTAATCTTATCAAGCCTGGGCAGAATTCACCAAGACAACAGACTTGATATGAATCACTTTTAACTAAAAGTAATCACCGCAAGTAACAAATGATTGTTCCATAACAAGCTTATAAAAAACAATCAACAAAGTAACATAAGTTTATTAATAACATAAATAAATCACCTTAAGTAAATTAACTTTAAGTATCTAATATGAATATTGCATAAAATTAAATTGATTCTACATCAAACCTGAGAGGTTGGTGTTTTGGTTGTTCTTTTTGTAGTCCGCAATACTTTTTCCTTGGTCTTTTTCTCCACTGGGGAAGCTTCTAAATGAATAACCTGTTTGCAAAATTAAAGTTCTCAACTTCTTCTCTAGGGAATAAACAAATAACTCCAACGCAAGTTAATTTCTTTTACTAATTCATAACAAAGTATAAAAATTGGTAAAAACCTACTGAACATAACTGAATTATTAACCATTTTGATTTGGCTAGCCGACCTTCCAAAATTTTGACTTTACCGCCAAACTTTGCAATTTGTTTGATTTAAATCAGTCCAACGGCACTTTGACTTGAAAATTTGAATGCGTCATTTATCTTCACAAATTTAATAATTATATGGAGTTCTTGCAACTATAAATTCATTACGTATTTAGCTTAAATTTTAAAGTCAAATGTACCGTTAACTAACTCGAATCAAACAAATTGAAAGGTTGGGTAGTAAAATCAAAATTTTGAAAAGTTGGATAGCCAAATCAAAATGGTCTATAGTTCAGGTACGTTTTGTACGATTCTACCCTAAAATTTAATACCTTCACATCATCAAACCCAGATGATAAGCTTAAGTAAAATAGACTTAGGCTGGTTTTGGGTGAACCGAGTCAAGCCCAACCTAGTTCATCGGATTGGACTCGGCCTTAAAATGGAAGGCCCAAAAATTCCAAGTTGGGCACAAGCTTTCCATTACTTAGGTGACCCGGCCAACCCAGGATTTTATTATTTGACTACGACCTAGCTCAATCAATCTGGACTATGTGAAGGTAAAAGGATATAATAATGTATATATTTTTCTAGGCTGGATAAGGCTTGGGGAGGCTAAAATAACCTGGCCCATTCTCATGCCACCATAGGTCTTGCTCAAAGATTCCCTAACTAAATTATGAAATCTTCATTTTCTTTACATATAATTGAAGATCCAACTTTTCCATTCAAATTTTGCCTCCAACGCATATTTAAAGTATCAAATAAGCACCAAAATTAATCATCTTAAAAAGGATTGAGATATCCCAGTGTCATATGTTAATTATAAAAAGTACTATCATTCCTATTTAGTTAAATCATCATTAACCCCACAAAGCAATCTGATATGCATACCATCTTTACATTAGACTACAACTGAAAGAAGAGATTTGAAGCAAAACTAGCCAAGAAACTTATGTTATCATACTCAAAATTCACAATAACCAGATCAAGTCACCCTAGTCTTTAGTATATGCCCCCCTTTTCCCGAAGCAACAATTGATTAAAAAAAATATTACAAAACATTAAAGCCTACCTCTCAAACATGTTAATGTTATGGAGACTGGGCAGCCCAATTGTTTATCTCATATAAAAATATCCATAGAAAAAAAAAAAGAAAAAAGAAAGCAGTTAATCAAATATTAATCAATCCAAATTACTGTTTAGTTTAAAATACATTTGACATTTCTTAAAGGAAAATCTCATGATTTTTCGAATTCATCTTGGACAATTAACGATATAATGTTCTACAAGCATTTAGTAAAAAAGCTAGAATCTTTATCAATAGGGACAAATTGCATAGATAATCAAATGGCTCAAACTTCTTAATTCGATGGCTCAAACCTCCCTCAGTGTTGAAATTAAGTCCTACCTTCAGGTTCCGTCCAACAATATTTGTTGACAAATGCCAATGCAACAAAAACGTGCCATCTCAATCATCGCCTTACATAACTACTATATCACTAGCACATCACCAAGAGGAAAAAAAGGCAGACAAAAAGTTTTTCTTGCACCTAAGGCTTGTTTGTTTGCCTGTAAGAGATTTTCAAGCTGAAAATGAATTTCAACTGAAGTTCAAGTGAAAAAAAATTTTCTACCGCTATTTGTCTGATAGGAAGTTAATGGTTTGGAACTATACTTATTCCACATTTTTTGTTTATTTTACTAAAACTTTTCACACTAGCACATAAAAGAGTGAAAAAAGTTACAGTTAGTTAATTTTTTATTATTTTTTCCTATCGCTTTCTCTCCATAATTGACTTCATCATCATCCAGGGCGAAGTCAATTATGAAGTCAATTATGGGATGATGGGAAAGTGGAGCTATCGAACTTAATTTACAGCAAACCGAACAACAAAAGTATTTACAGTAGAAATACAACTTCACCTCCCCTCCACTTTTAGTGAAACAAACATGGCCCTAGTGCTTCTAAGTTCAAGTATCAAGGTTTTGAAAATTACTACTAGAGCGCAAGGCATCTGGTTATCCAAGTTGAAACATAAAGGGTTTCAAATTACAACCTAATCTACTCGACGTGATTTACAACATCGAAAAAGACTCATAGCCAATATCATTTGCTTTGGAGAACTATTAACTAGAAATCAAAGCGGTCCCAAAATGTAAAGAGGGTTATTGTTCAACAAATAAGAAATGGTGTCCGAGACTGATGGTTTGTAATATGAAGGCCTTTTAAATATTGTCGACCACATCTAGTAAATTTGATTTCAATTTGAAGACCCTCATGCCTGAATGTAGCTTGCATTGTAATAATAATGTGGTGCACTTAACGTAGGCAATGATTTCTCCCACTCCTTCCTAGCTAATGAGGTGGCAAACGTATTAGTGAAACACTACCACATCACCATTCTATCAACTATATTAGTTGAGACATTACCACACTACATGAGTAAATTCAACGTTAGAAGAGTTTGAGCAAGTGGAAAAAATTAACGTTTAGCAACAAAAATGCAACAAGCCCACAGTTTGAGGACTACATGTTAGAGAGACCATATCAAAAGCATTAACTAATTTACCTGTAGATAAACAAGTAAGTTCCTAAAATTCGTTATATAGATACAGACATTTGAATCTAATAACTTACACTAGAGGTTGGTTGTTTGATCTTCCTCTTCCTTGGTGTGCTCAATACTTCACCCTTGCTCCTCTTCTCTGCTTCTGGAGCTTCAGAATTAATTGCCTAGTTTGCAAAATCAAAGTTTTTTTTTTCTGTAGTACAAAAAAAATCTTTCATAGAAATTAAGGATGCAATTGTTATTCATGACTAACTTCGAATAAGATACCTCCACATTAATTAAGCTTGTCGATTCCCCTTTAACACAACAAGAACCTATATTTTCTTGACTCAAATCAGAAGGCTCAACTTCTCTGTTCAGCGATGAAACCTGAGACCTTGTTCTAGCTCCAGCTTTTCTAGTTGAAATTTTTCGAGAAGTGCTGCCACAAGAATCAAGAAGAGTTCTAGCTACATTCATGCGGACCTTCAATAAACCTGCATCTATTATGGTCGCACCTTTCTGGACTGAGATATTATCCAAAACATTTCGGTCATCTGTTTGTAAATTTCCACTCTGATTTTGCTCTTCTGGTATAACATCATCCACATTTAGAGATGAACTAATTAAAACACTTTTCATCCCCGATATTTCTGAGCTTTCAATGGTTTTAGCACTTAAGTTCCCTTCCACAGAATGTGGCATGAGATCAACATTTTTATTGGCATCCTTGTAGTTACGTGTTTCTGCCTCATTCGGCAAGCATTGAGATCTTTGCACAATAGAATCCACAGAAGTAAGCTGAAAGAGATTTTTAATACTATCGATGAAATTTCTGGTTATTTTGGCCCCAAAGTCACCTCCTTTAATCGAATCCTTTTGCTGCTCGCTGACACTAAAGAAACTTCCCGAAGAATTTGTAGAAGCAGGATTCTTTTGGAGATATTCGTTAACATACTGATCCCAATTGTAAGGAAATCCAATCAGGAAACATTTGCTCACCTATTCGCATAATATGGAAAAAAATTCACAATAAACATTAGTCCCACTCGCTTAAATGTGTTCACCAACCAAAACAGACAGTTTTAAATATAATCCTTATTAATTTCTTACTTGTAAAATATAATTTCCCACTTCCTTCTTTAATTTGAAATGAAGTGCATGAGTACAGTAACAGTTTAAAAAATATATGTATAAGATGGCAGTGAATATATGAAATACTGCTTAACAAGCATTATTGACAGAGAAATTTTATTTGAGGCTTTTCAGTATTATCTCCCTGCCGAATCATCTATTTGCACACATTGTCCTATATAATTTGAATTTGTTTAAACTGGAAACTGTAGTTTCCTACAAAAAGAGCCCTTTTTAATTTGGAGTGTCATACAATTCACGGGGTAGCATAGAGGCATTTTTGTCGCTAGGTATTCGTGAAAAAAAAAAAAAAAAACAAGATCGCGAAGGCTACATATGAAAAGTCAGATTCAACACAAATTTATGTAAATAGATACTTTTTTTTAGCCATAAATTTGAGCATCTCATTGCATTGAGCACTTGCTGAGCAGAAAAGATTCCAAAATGTCCACAAACCTCAGGAGGAAACCCATTGCTCTGCATGCGCTCTCTGTTTATCATGCCCTGAATTATCACAATGATACCATCTTCAGTCTCAAGAGTGTATGCATCATGCCTTTTCACAATAGGTGCAGAAGTGAAAATCCTCGTTGCTTGTTTCCTGCAGTTGAGGAACAAAATGAAAATAAAAATACAGCAAAAATCTTTTGCACCGCTAAGTTAGAGTAAAGCACCAGTTTTGAAAGCAAAGTTGGAAGTTCCTAATTACAAAGCTGACGCTATCTTATCTATATATTTAAAAACACTCATAAAATAAAAAATACACTTGTTAAAATTAGAAGCTACAGAGATATTATAGCCATTTGCGAAAGAGAATCAGACAACATTTTACTGCACTTACCAAAAAGCAAACAACTTCAGCTGATTCCAAACTTTCTGATGAAAAACTTCAGTCTTCATTTTTTATTAGGGGAACAAAAGAAAGGGTATTAAAGAGCACATGTTTGCCTCTTAGCCCAACCTTTGTAAGATTCGTTTGTTACTTGAGCGTGGGTTAGTGGTTTAGTAAGTTAGCTGAAACTTTTAGTCTCTTACTAGAGGTTAGTGAACTCATCGAGCTTATCTGAGAAAGAGGCAAGGCCATCTCGCTATCATAAGTCCTAATGAAAACGACCAAGAATGCGGTGTTGGAAATGAAATCGACCAATTCATAGGCACAACTGTCACCAATGGACTTGGCAAACGTACAAACTCTGCTCTTTGAGAACCTCTATCATATGGATTTTAAATGCACTAGTGAGGTGCCTAAAATTTGCTCTGCTAATATTCATTTGGTATCAAATACATATACATGCAGCTAGAAGAGTAACAGCATCAAAAAGTGGCTTTTCCAAGATGATGATAACTAAGGATGCTCAGATGTAAATAGACAAGATGGCATTTGGAAATTCGGACAACAAGATCAAACGGAAAACTAAAAGAAATTCAAACAGCATGCTTACAAATCCCTCTTTTATTACTCTAAAGAGTAAAAGTTGTCTCTTTTGAGGTTGAAATTCTAACCAAAAGCCAAGATAAACAAATATAGGACTTATATCCCTAAAAATCTCAATATTCTAAAAAGGAATGAAATGGAACCCTAAAAACGATCACTCAAACAACAAACAAGTAAAAAAGGTAGCTGTTCTATATCAAATTAAACGGTTTTAGAGCAAAAACTGAAGAATTTCTCTCTTACCTGGTCGTGAACCCACCGACCCCGAGCTTCTTCCCGCCGCATTCTCTCTCGACTCCAAGCAACCACCAATCGAACAATGAAACCTAGTTTTTCACCCCACAAAGAGACAAACCCAAGATCAAATGGTGAACTTGACTAAGCAAAGAAGTAGTGGGACTATTGAGGGCGAAAAGAAGAGGAGGAAGAGGAGTACGCAGGCTTTGTCGGTGGAGGGAGCGTCTGTGGTGGCGGAGGAGGAGGCGGCGACGGGGGATGGGGAGAAGGGGAATCGGGTGGTGGTGGCGAACGAGCGCTTGGGAGGAGGGGGGAGAGAAGGAGAGAAAGGAGTAGGGGGCTTGGGAGCCGGAGTCGGAGTTGGAGTCGGAGAAGGAGAAGGAGTAGGAGAGGCGACGAGCTCCTCCTCTTCGCCGCGTTGGCTACGCCGTGGGCTCGCGTTCGCGCCCATCCAGAGAGGCGCGGAGGGAGGAGGAAAGGAACTTCGGTGAAACACAAACCCTTTTTGCCGCCACTTGCACTCACTCTAGGCGGAGAGCAAGCGTAAAAATATATCTATAATCTATAATAATAATAATAATAATAATAATAATAATAATCAGTCTTTTTTTTTTTTTAAATAATCCTTTGAAATTTCATAATTGTAACCCTTCCAAACTTTTATTTATAAAACTAACCCTCCTCTCGCCACCTCAGCGCCACATCAGCATTTCTCACAAAAACGGTGAATCGTTCACCGTCTTTGGACACCTCTTGAAGGCGGTGAATAGTTCACCGCCTTCTCAAGGCGTGGACCATTCACCGCCTTCTCAGTAAATCTCCCCTCCGCAAGAACCTTGGGAAGGTGGTGAATGATTTACCGACTTCTAGACGTAAGGTCCTAAAGAAGGTGGTGAATGGTTTACCGCCTTCCGCAGGCGTGAACCATTCACCGCCTTCTCAAGGCGTGGACCCGCGTAACCACCCGTATTATTCACCGTCTTTTGTTGACGCCCGACACGTACAAATTTGTCCAAGTCCTGGAGGGGGGGCTAAAACGCAGATAAGTTGGTGAATGGCTCATCGTCTTATATGGACTGCACTAAAGACGGTTAATACACCGTCTTTAGTGCAACATTTGTCTCCTAGATAAGGCGGTGAATTATTCACCGTCTTCATAAGGCGGTGAACGACCGCCTTATGAAGACGATGAACTGTTTACCATCTTCATTAGGTATCCCTACGGCCAGACCGAGCCCAACACCTCTCCCTTCCTCTTCACTCTCTCGCTTTCTCTCTCTATCTCTCTGTCTCTCTCTCCCTCTCTCGCCCATCCCTCTCCACTAGCCGCCCGGCCGCCGCCGCCCGTGCCGAGGTCGCCGCTCCCGGCCGCCGACGTCGCCGCCGCCGCTTCGTTGAGGTCGTTGCCCATCACTCTCTTAGGTGCATACTTTAGTGTAGATTTAAATGTAAATGTATTAGGTTTAGATGTAAATGTACTTTAGTTAGGCATGTCTGAGCCTCCATTTTATTTTCTACTTTCTTTTTAGCTAGTGAGATTTGGTTGTTCATGTTGATCACGTTGAAAGTTTCAAGCTTTGTCTCTTGTTGTTTTATGCTCTCCATTGCGCCATTTTCACTGTGTTTCAAAGACATTTACGTGTGAAAAATGAAAATGCGATTTTTTTTATTAACGAACGAATATTTTTATTCTAAGTACTCTCCATTGTTCTCCTCTTAGTCACATTCAAACCTCCTCTCTGCTCCTTGTTCTGTCATCTCTACAACGCCATTTTACTCGTTTAAGATATAAACAAGGGTCAAAACGTGAAATTTTTTCCTACTTCCTTTTTAGCTAGTGAGATTTGGTTGTTCATGTTTTTTTCCGTCTCGCTTTCTTAATGCATATAGAAGCTAGGATGGGTTGTTTTAAATATTCCTTATCAACCCGTTGAAACACGACTTCATGCTGGTTGATGGTAAATTTTATATCCTATATGATTCAGATCTGAGGCAACTTGTTAATTTCATACACACTCCTTCAAATTGCAAAGGGTTTAGGGTTTATGCATTATTTCATGCATGCATTATTGCATGCATATATCTCTCTCTACACCCCTTTTGTTATCTGGTTCTTGTGTAGTTAAAATGGCTAAACTTGACTTGCATTATTGCATGCATATATCTCGCTCTCTCGCTTTCTCACTCTCTGTCTATCTCTTTAGGCTATGTTTGGTTGGGGGATAAACATGGAATAAAAAAGTTTATCCCCCTTATTCTACCAAACATTATAAGAATGAGTGAGTTTATTTAATCCCTCTCTTAACGGGTTATTCTAGAATAATTCGTTAAGTGGGGGATATATTGTTCCACCCTTTTGGTGGAATAACAAATTTTTCTCTTTATACCTCTACTAGTTTAATAATAAAATATTATTAATTAATATATTATCTATATTATTTTATTAACTAATTAGCTAAATTAAAAATTAACTAATTTAATAATAAAATATTAGCTAAATTAATAATTATTTATTAGTGTGTTTATGCAATAACTTTATTGATTAATAAATTAATATTTTTACCAACATAACTAATTAATTAATTAATTAATTAATTTACTAATATATTAATTTATTAACCTAATTTGTTAACTTATTAAATTATTTATAGCTAGATAATTTATTAATTAAAGTACTCATGGTTAATTGATTAATGATTAATTAATCTGGCAATTAATTATTAATTAACATTTATGATTATCTAATAATATTCATGATAAATTAATTTTTTAAAATTATAAAATTGAGATTTTAAAATTTTAAATTTTAATTTTAATTTTTAAAATTTAAAAATTTATATTTTAAATTTTAAAATATAAAAATTCTAATTCTAATATAAAGAAAAAAATATTATTATTATTTTTTATTTATAACTACCCATTTTAATTCTTATTCCATCTTACCTAACCAAACGCTATTTTTCTTATTTCCAAAAATAACCAAATTTTCATCCAAACGCAAAATTGATCTAATCCCCACTTATACCCTAATTTATACCTATCCTAATATCCATTTTTTGCTTATTTCCGAACCAAACGATACCTTAGTATATTCTACTTTGGCATTTTTATTTGATTACTATTGATAAGACTTTTTGTTTAAACAGTTAAGGATGTTTGGCATTTCTTTATCATTTCAATTAGATTTAGTTTTCACAATTAAGAACATGAAGAATATTGTTGATTCTTTTTCCTATGTAGTTAAAATGGCTAGTCACCGGATGTCTCTTAATGTTCATTGGAATGGACAGTTAGTTATGGATGGAAATGGTCCCCGATATTTCGTTGGTCGAAAGAAATTGATCGCGATTCGTTCAGATATGACCTATACGAATTTTGAGAGGAGAATGTATCCTTTAGTAAATTGTAATAGAGAAGAATGTTGTCTTAAATACAAAATTCGATGCCCTATGGGAGCGAATGAATATATTGATCATGATATAGTAGATGATGAATCATTGGAGGGTTTAATTGGATTGTTTGAACATTATGGATATGTGTCGCTATACATCGAGAAAGATTTATATCCGTCGGAGACACAATATCAGTCGCAAAGCTATTACACAAGCCTGCTACATAATGATATCGATGTGGGTTTTTCGGATGCTCCAATCGGTGACCGTGAAGTTGGTAATGAACCAAGCGTAAGAATGACAAGGTCTAATATCTCAATATTGCGGTGAATATTTTCTTTAATTATAAAATATTTTGATAAATGACAATCATAAATACGGCAGACATAGTTAGTCTCCATATACGCAACCCAAGACTTCACGTGACGAACCCACGATATTTCAAACACCTAATAAAAATTACAATTTGGGGTAAAAAAATTACCATTCTTTTTTTATTAATAGTAAGTGAAATTTTACCATCTTCTAGTAAACATTCGGGACCTATTGCAGGCTATCTACGTCCTATGCAAATTGGAATGAAGTTCTTGATAATATAGTCGAGGAAGGAGAAGATATAACGACGGTAAACACGACGATGCACCAATTCATAATGATGGTAATCAGGAGGATTCACCCATTCATAATCACGGTAATCAGGATGATGAACCCATTCATAAGGACAACGATTGGAATGATCTAGCTGCCGACATTGAAGATGATCACGATGGTAGATTAAATTGCCTTGCGGATGCCATTTACAGTTTGAATGATGACCCGCATGTAAACAACGAATATATAGACAATCCTCAGGAGGAACTTGATTTTATTGACCATCCAGAGCAATTTTCTACAGATAATAATTGGATACAAGAGTATGTTGTGAATTCAAGTGAGTTTGATGTTATACGTACCAATACCAATCTACCTATTATTGACAGGACTTGACTTCGTCAAATCTTTTATGATAAGGCATCTTTAGTGGACGCTCTAGATCGATGGAACATTACTCACAATGTTCAAATAAAGGTTTTGAAATCCACTCAAACAACTTATACTGTAAAATGCACAGTTGATGGATGTCCTTGGAGATTACACACTTCAGTTCCTAAAGATGCAACATATTTCAGAGTCAAGATCTATGCGGGGCAACACACTTTTGTTATTCTAATCCTAAATGCGGCGCACCGTAACTGTACTTCAAATCTCATATGCCAAGTGATTCTTCCGTTAATGAAGGTAAGACTTAATATGACGCCAAAAGAAGTGCAGGAAACGGTGCGATCCACTTTGCATGTTCAAATAAATTATTGGAAGGCATGGCTAGTAAGGAGCAAAGCATTACAGATTATTTATGGGAGTTAGGAGCAGTCATACACAGACGTGCCTCGGTATCTTATTATGCTGAAGAGTAGTAATCATGGTATTTATTGGCGACTTGATCATAGATGGTCATCAGAGGGAATATGTCAGTTTGATCGTATTTTTTGGTCATTTGGTCATTCTATTCGTGGATTCGCATATTGTCGGCCGGTGGTGAGCATTGATGCCACTCACTTATATGGCAAATACGAAGGCCATGCATTGATAGTGTCAGGTGTCGATGCAAATGATATCATTTTTCCTTTAGCTTTTGCAATTTGCGAAGGAGAAAATGGTAGAAGTTGGCGTTGGTTTTTACAAAACTTGCAGCATTATGTTATACACAATCGACCGATTTGTTTTATATCTGATCGATTTAGTGGCTTAAAGAAATAGTGGCTGAGATATATCCTCTGCGATAGGGGCATGCACACCGGTGGTGTCTTCAACACATGAAAGCAAATATGAATAAGCGTTTTAAAAATGATTCATTATTAGACAAATTCTATAGTATTGGCAGTGCTCCAACAATACATCGGTACAATATTATAAACTGAAATAAAAGTTACTCGTGCTAGATCAGGATGCTTGGAAGTGGGTCGATGATCTCGAAGTATACAAAGAGTGTTGGCCTAGTGGCCCTAATCTTGTATTAGATTTTGATGATAACAAATAATCACTTTTATTGGACTAATTCTCATCTTGAGCTTTGTGTTTTAGATATTTCTATCTTTAAAAGGACTCAAGATGGGCAATCCTCTAAGTATCAAGCTTCACCTATTGAAGCTACATTTGCTTCTTTTGTCAAATTGACAAACTCACTCTCTCTACTTTTACTAGAATTAAAATCTTAATTAGAGTGAGATATTTTGAGCTAAATTTAATATTTTCAATTATCACTTCTTAAACTGCTCAAAACTCTATATTCTGTCAAGTTACGATTACTGGACTCATGTTCTGGGCGACCTAAAGTGGATCCAAATGTTCTGTTTATTTTTGGATATGCCTCCCTGCCGATCGAAGCAATCCAGAGAGTTTTTACCATTTCTGGGCGCCCGAAAATCTGTTCAGGTCGATCGAAAAATTTGACTTGACAGGTTGCATGTTCTGGACTGTACGACAGTACGGTCCGAAAGTTCTGACGCAGTGCAGGCGGCGCACGCGGCGCGGCGCCGACGGCACGAGTTCAAATTTCTGAGCGCCCGCAACTGTCTGGAAGCCCAATCAATGCTGTCAGAGAAAGCGGCGCACGGGTCTGACATTGTCAGAAAGTCAGCGCACATGTTCCGGGCGCAAGTACAGGGCGCCCACAAATCCTGACGGCCCAAGTGTACGGTTCCTGAAAAGTGGCGCACGCGGTGACGACGGTGAAGAAGTGCGCGTGCAAAAGTTCTGGGTGCCCAGAAGTGACTTTAGGGCGCCCGAAAGTGCAACGCTCAGGAGCTGGCCGAGGCTATAAATAGATGACTCTTTGGTATCTAAAAGCTTCTTCCAGCAATTAAGTTTGAGCTTAAAAACTTCAACATTCTTAATACTTTTAGCTCTCTATTTTCTCTCTTAACTTGAGTGAAATTTGTAGTGAGATTTATTCTTATAAAAAGAGAGAGAGGCAAAGTCTTGAAGCTTGATAAGAAGAAGGTGTTGGTGTGAACGCTTGGTGCTTGCCCACAAAAGCATCATTTAGTGGAGATCCAACATTCTCTTGCGTTGAGAAGTTGGCGAGGACGTAGGCAAAGCGCCGAACCTCGAAACAAATCAACCGTGTGCTCTTTGAGTTTGCATTTCTCTATACTCCTCACTTTGTTGATTATTTCGGGTTTTTAATTTACTTGATTTTTGACTTTTTATTTTAGAAACTTAATTCACCCCTCCTCTTAGGTTGCCATTTAGATCCTCAAAGAGTATTGGGCGTGGGCATTTGATGGTGGCCGACGCTTCGGGTTGATGACCACGAATATGTCCGAGGGTTTAAATGGGGTACTTAAGGGACTTCGTGCTCTGCCTATAACGGCATTTGTCGCGGAAATTTTTTACAAACTGAATAGTTATTTTGTAAAGCGTCGTGAAAACGGTTAAGTATGACGGCCACGTTAGCACCTAAAATACAAAGTATGATTATATACGATGAATATGGTGACGGCGCGGGGACACATTGTATGTCGATTTGGGCCTTTACAGTTTGAAGTCCAAACAGGACACTCCAATTACAATGTTACCCTGAATAGACCAGAAGCGGATTGTGATTGTGGCGAATTCAAGCTAACGGCATACCTTGCTCGCATTTTTTAGCAATTTGCATTAATTCGCAAAGAAGAATAAATTATCATAGTCTTTGTTCCTATTGGTATACTGTAGAGTGTTATCGCCAGACATATGCACCGCTTTTCCATCCAGTTCCAGACAGACGCTACTCGCCACGACCCCAGGGCCCACCAATTGTACCGCCTCCCGTGAGAAGGAAGAAAGGTCGATCACAATCAACACGTATTCGTAATATAATGGACGAAACCAGTGGGCGATGAACAAAATGTAGCATTTATAAGCAGGGAGGTCATTATAGAAACACCTGTCCACAGAATACAGAGAGAGCACAACAAGGACGTCGACGTAGGACTTGCTACCTAACTTACTAGTATTTATGAAACATTCAATCTTTCAATATTCAATGCACTTTTTGATAATATGTTACAAATTACAAATTCTTTAAAATTGCAAATGGCAGATCTAGAGGAGGCGGGACCAGTTGATGAGTCCGTCCTTACAGAGCAGCATCTCCATAGGTCTTCATTTATCACGACTGAGGTGAGAGTCAAAATTATTTCTCTGAAAGTTATCTTTAGTATTAATGCATATAAATGCTGTTCTAACAGTTTTTTTTGTCACTGTAGGGATATCGCGGGGTTCAGTTCATAGAGCATGGCCGCAAATAAAACCAGTGGGATCTTGATCATCCAGTGCTAGATGCCTACGACAGTCTAAATTCTATTATATTTCTCAACTTAGGCGTCTGCAGCTGGATCAGGCATTATTAGGAGCTCTGGTCGAGAGATAGAGACGGGAGACCAAGACATTTCACTTCCGCCACGGTGAGATGACGATTACACTTCAGGATGTAGCGGTTATTTCTAGTCTTCGTGTCGATGGAGAGCCAATCACTAGGACTACAGTGTATCTGTGGCCAGATATTTGTCAGACGCTTTTAGGGGTTGTGCCGGATGACATCCGAGCTGGGCAGATTAAATTAGATTGGATATACCAGCACTTTCATCATATACATTTGAATGCTCCGGCTAGATTAGTTGCAGCCACTGCACATGCATATATGTTATATCAGATTGGTTGTAGTTTATTTCCAAACCTCACTGGATATAGAGTTCATCTTAAGTGGCTGCCACTTATAGCGGATTTTGATGCATGCACCGGTTTAGCCTGGGGTGCAGCAGCACTGGCCTATCTATATCGAGCTTTGGGATCGGCTACATTAAAAGAAAAGGTCGAATGCTGTTGCTTCGCGACATTAGTACAGGTATTATGAGTAATATGTAATAATTGTTATATAAAGCTTAACCTATTTAAGTTCACCAGTTTAATTTATTATTATTTATTTATAGATTTAGGCGTGGGACCATCTTCATGTTGACCTACTAGCGTTGGAGCTTTTGCCGACATGGCTGATTGCCCTATGGGTTGCCGGTATGACATATAAATTTGATACAAAACACATTTCTATATATACATTTGCAACTAACACGTATACTTTTTAAAAATTAGGTGGACGAACGCCGGTGTGTTACGTTTTGCAGCAAACGTTAGAACAACGGATATTGAGTTATACCGAGATGAGTTAGATCAGCAGAGAGAGACTTAGGTACGTATCAATGAAACCATTTTTTTTAATATACAACCATATTAATGCATTCAGCTGACTATTATTGGCTTTTTCACAGATTACATGGCGGTCGTACACAGATACTAGCATAGTTGTGCTACCATTACGTATACGAGCGATGAGGTATGGCGATCACGGACGACACTGATTTTTTTTTATATCGTTGAGCTTCACGTGCCGGATCGAGTCCTACGACAGTTTGGTCTCCTCCAACATATACCCATTCAGGTGGAGACCATCCGTCGTGTCACTTCTCACGGGCGGCCAGATGAGGATTCGGCCCACTTTCATGCTGCACACATCAAGAGATGGGGACATAAATTACAGGCCATTATTGACCACCATTCGATTGTCGGTGATGACCCGGTACAGGCGACCTCTATTTATATGGAGTGGTATTGGCAAATCACGAGAATATGGATTTCTCGCCCAGTACAGCGTCCACCATTGACTTACAAGTCTCGCGGCCAGACCGAGAGAGCTTTGGTACGATCACTCAGCCTATTTATTATTTTTTTAATCTTATGTATAATATAGATTGCCAAAAATGAGTTATTATCTATAATGCAGGTGGACGTAGGGGTGGCAATCCAACTCGCTGTTCGCGAGCCAGCTCGTGTTCGACTCGAAATGAGCTCGAGATCGGCTCGCTTGTTTAGTAAACGAGCCGAACACGAGCTGGATTTTTCAGCTCGTTTAATAAACGAGCCGAACACCAGCTAGGGTCAGCTCACTTGTGTTCGGCTCGATAACAGCTCGATTATATTTATTTTATATTAATATAATTTTATATATTATATATATATAATTATATTTGTATTAATTTAATTTTTAGCCCAACTTTAAAAAAAAATTCAGCTTATTTATAAAAGAGGCCCATATGCCCATTTATATTTAAACTTTCTTATTTCATTCATGGCCCATAGGCCATAAAACAAATTCACTTTTTTATTCCTATGTCCACTTGTCCACTTTTCTAAACCCTAATTAGCTTTTTACCCTATTTTTTCACTGCATCAGCTAGCAGCACCGCACTAGGGCATTTTTCTCTCTAGGGCACCGCACCGCACTAGGGCATTTTTCTCTCTAGGGCACCGCACCGCACTAGGGCATTTTTCCAGCCGCACTAGGGCATTGGCCCATAAGGATTTTTTCACAGCCACTGAGCCGCACTAGGCGCACACTTGTGCGGTAGTGCCACAGCCGCCTCTCTTTCTCTTTGTCTCTCACAACCCTAGATCGCCATTCACACACCCTCGGCAGCGATTCTTCGTCGTTCGCGAACTCCCTGTCTGTCATTTTGTCTGCCACCACGAATAACGCACCTCGCACGGTCGATTGGAATGTTTCTCTCTCGGCTCGTGGGGTTGTATTCATGATTCAGATTAGTATTCATGTGTGTATGGGTATCAGGTATTGCGGGTCAATGGCTTCCAATAGATGCAAGCTCCTATTGTTAATTACCCCGTGACATTGGGGCACCTTCGATTAAGAGACCTTTGTAGATGAGATGAATCGATCATATCTTGGTTTATTGAATCCTAAGTACATGTATCGATTCAATCGAATTTGAGGTTGATTAGGTCCTAAGTATATGTGTTAAGACCTAATCAATATCAAACTCTAAGTATATGTATTAGAGTTTAATTGGCTCTAAGTATATGATTTAGAGTCCGATTATATTTGGTTTCACCGTAGCTGTATGATCTAAGGTGAAGATGTGACCAAACCCCAAGTATATATATTGAGGTAGGTCGGATTTGATATTTGATTTTTACTCTAGGTATATGATTCAGAGTAAAGAAGAGGTTCATGATGTATGGTTCATGAGATTTGGGTATATGGTTCATGAGATTTGGTCCATGAAATTTGGTTGTGGGATGACTTGGATATGGTATATGAGGTTTGGTACATGGTCCATGGGATTTGGTCCATGAAATTTATTTCATGGTTCATGGGATTTGCTCCATGATTCATGGGATTTGGTCCATGAGGTTTGGTTCATGAACTTGGTTTATGGTTTATGGATTTGAGTTTGATTTGGTTTATGGTTCATGAGACTTGGTCCATGAGATTTAGTTCATGAACTTGGATATGGTTCATGAGGTTTGATATATGGTCCATGGGATTTGGTCCATGAAATTTAGTTCATGGTTCATGAGATTTGGTCCATGAGGTTTGGTTTATGGTTCATGGGATTTGGTCCATGGGATTTGGGATTTGGTCCATGAGGTTTGGTATATGGTCCATGGGATTTGGTCCATGGGATTTGTTTCATGGTTCATGGGATTTGGTCGATGAGGTTTCATCATGAACTTGATGTATGGTTCTTGGATTTGGTATATGATTCATAAAATTTTGTCCATGAGGTTTGGTTCATGAACTTGGATATGGTTCATGAGGTTTGGTATATGGTCCATGGGATTTGGTTCATGAGTCCAAGTCGGAAGTTGAGATTGGGTTGTATTTGTGGTGCGAATCGGATTTGGGTTTGGGTCTTTATTTGTGGACTTGATCGGATTTGGGTTTGGTTCCGGTTTTATTTATGGACTTGATTTGGTTTGGGTTCGTAGGTGAGCTTGATTCGGTTTAGTTTGGGTTTTGGGTTCGGGTTTATTTGTGGACTTAGTTTGGTTTGGGTTTATTTGTAGACTTTATTTGGTTTGGTTTGGGTTTTGGGTTCGGGTTTATTTGTGAATTTGATTGGGTTTGGGTTTATTTGTAGACTTGGTTTGGTTTGGTTTATTTGTAGACTTGATTTGGTTTTGGGTTTGATTTGGGTTTATTTGTGGACTTGATTTGGTTTGGTTTGGATTTTGGGTTCAGATTTATTTGTGGACTTGGGTCCGGATTCGGTTTGGATTTGGGTTCTAATTTAGGTTTGAATTTTCATGTGGACTTGGTTCAGATTTTGAGTCCATATTTGAGTTCACATTTGAACCCGAACCGAATCAAGTTCACATTAAAACCAAATCCAAACCAGAATTTTGAATTTCAAATATTCATCCAACAATCCGTTCGAAATTCGAAATTCGAATTTGAATGGGTTTGTTGGGAATTGGTTGGGAATTGGTTGGAAGTTTGAAATTTGGAATTCGAATTTGAATGAGTTTGTTGGAAATTGGTTGGGGATCGGTTAAAGATTTCGAATGGATTGTTGGATGGTTGAGGGGATTAGTTGGGAATGGGTTGTTGGATGGTTGAGGATTCGAATTTTGAATTTCGAATAGGTTGTTGGAGGATATTTTGGAAGTTGGTTGGAAATTTAAAATTCGAAATTCGAATTTGAACTTTGAATGGGATGATGGAAGATATTTTGGGAGTTGGTTGGAAATTTAAAATTCGAAATTAGAATTTGAACTTTGAATGGGATAATGGAAGATATTTTGGGAGTTGGTTGGAAATTCGAAATTCGAAATTCGAATTTTGAAAAGGTTGATGGAAGATATTTTGGGGGTTGGTTGGAGATTCGAAATTCGAAATTGCATTTTGAATGTGTTGTGATTTGAAATCGAATTTCGAATAGATATTTTATAGGGTGTGTAGGTGTGGGCCGTCGTTGATCAGGCCCACCTTATTTTATTGGGCTCGAATAATAATTTTTAATGAGCTTGCATGGGGCCCATTTTTTTTTTTTGGGCTTGCATGGGTGCATGGGCCGTCGTTGATCAGGTCCCACCTGAAATGAGACCCGTTCTTTTTTTTTTATTGCATGGGTCTTCACGAGACCTATTAGGATTGTACGAACTCGAATCTAATCGTTCTCGATTGTGATTATGGATTTTTTTTTTCACTTCAAACACTCCCGGCAGCGAACTTCGACGGCAACGCTTTCAACAAGTTCATTTCATGATCTTCATCCTTTTTTTTTTCTTTTTCTTTTGATTTTTTTTAGAGGAATGGGAGGGATTTTCTCTCTTGAGCTTCTAATTAGATCTGATATGATTTTTTTTTTACAGAGATTTAGGTAGATCGTGTCGGATCCATGTGAAATCCACCGTCGCACTCGGGAATCTTCCGCCCCTTCATTACTTCATGTACGTTTTCCTCCCATTCATGTATGTTTATTTATAGATAGTTTTTTTTTTCTAATTGATGAAACATTGTATAAGTGCCCATAATTAATTAATCAATTAGTTTTACACCAAGTATAACTGTATATTAAGTGCCAGTCTTTAGGTTTACTATTTTTGACTTTTCTAATTTGAATATTATATCTTTTCCATTTTAAATGTTGTATTTATCATTCTACATTTTTTTTGAAGTTGAAGATAACTTATAACAAGTTGGAATTTGATCGTGAGGACGTACTTGAAGAAAGGCAAGTAGAATCAGTAAGTTCACAAAATCACAGTTTGCATTTCTTGAATGAATTATTTTCTTCATATTATTATTTTTTAGTATGTGCTTATTTATCTCTTTCTCTATATATTATTTTAGTTGTCTTCTCCTACTTTGCCACATCCCAATTCATCTCAACAATCAGCATCTTTTATTGGCACTAATGAACCATGTGATACTCAAGAGAAGGATGAAAGTGCTGATAATCATGATATGGATGAGATTGAAAATGAACTAGAAGGAAAGAAAATTCGTAAAAAAGTTTAAAATGTTTGGGAATGTTTTGAAGAAGTAGAAGTTCTTGAGAATAAAGTCTTAGTGAAAAAACTAAAATGCAAATATTGTACAAGGAAGTACTCCAAATCAAAGACGGGCACCACCTCACAGCTAAAAAGGCATATGAATGAATGTTTTTACTTGAAAAATCAGCCTAAAGACCAAGGTTTAATCAATTTCCCACCAAGTGAAGCTCTAGAGAATAAGGTTGAATTTTCTCCTACATTGGCCCATCTTTTGACGCTTTTAAAATTCGAGAAATAATGGCTAAAATGATTATAGTTCATGAATATCCATTTACGATGGTTGAGCACACACGGTTCAATATATTGTGCAAGGCATTGAATCCTAATTTTCAAAAGGTGAGTAGAAACACTATTAAGAATGAATACTTAAAAGCCTACGAAACGAAAAGGAGAAATTGAAAAAAGTGCTAAAGAATGTTGATAAAATATCACTTACATGTGATTGTTGGACGTTCAAGCAAACAATTGGGTATATGGCTTTGACAGCTCACTATATAGATTCAAAGTGGCAATTGCAGAAGCGTGTCATTGCTTTCATTGAGCTAGAACCACCACACACCTGTTTGGTTATTTTCGATGCTATTTCTGAGTGCTTGTTAGATTGGGGGATTCAAGATAAAGTGTCTACAATCACCTTCAAGTAATCACGTAGCAGCTAAAAGTTTAAGATTGAATTTCGAAAGGAGAAACAAGCTTCACTTTAAGGGTATGTTCTTTCATATTAGATGTTGTGCACATATTTTGAACTTGATGGTTCAAGATGGTCTTAAAGAGATTCTTTGAAATAATTAGTGACATAAGAGAGTCAGTAAAATACTTCAAGAAGTCTCCTGGTCGACTTCAAAAATTTGGTGAAATTGCTAAACAGTTGGGTCTCTCTACAGAAAGAGGGTTATCAAGTGATGTTACTACTAGATGGAACTCCACTTATAAAATGCTTGATGCTGCTTTTCATTATAAATTGGTTTTTAGTGAATGTACAAATCAAGATCCATATTATAGTTGGTGCCCCACTGACGATCAATGAGAAAGATATAGAAAGATAAGAAAAGTTTTATAATCATTCTATGATGTAAGCAATATTTATGATTATCCAACATCTAACAAGTTACATCGTGAAACTTATAGAGTTAAGAAAGTGCTAGCTGAACAAGCTACATCAGATAATTATTTTATGAGAAACACGGCACGAGTAATGATAGAAAAATTTGATAAATATTGGGGTTCTTGCAACTTGTTAATGGCCATTGCATCAATTTTAGATCCAAGATACAAGATGTTGTTGGTTAAATTCTGCTTTCCTAAAATATATCCAAGTCATGAGGTTGAAAGAAATATAATGATAGTTCAAAAGACATTATCCGATATCTTCGATAGCTATGCTTCAAAACACTTTTCTTCCATCTCTAAAATAAATGTGAGCGGTAAAGGAACAGCTACAACGTCAAGTGCGGACATTAATCCAAGTTCATCTAAAAGACAAAAGGCAAGCGATGATAACAATTTTGATGATTTTATAATAAGCAGTTCATTTGTCCAACCTGAGAAATCGATTTAGAAACATATTTGGAAGAAGGGTCAGCTCCCGTTGATCGTGATGACCCAAGTAAATTTGATGTGTTGGGTTGGTGGAAAACGAATAATATCATATTTCGTATTTTGTCCAAGTTAGCTCGTGATGTTTTTAGTATACCAATTACTACCGTAAACCTTAATCACTTTTAGTGCTTGGGAAGGGTTTTAGATGATTACCGTAGCTCATTGGCACCAAAAACGGTAGACGCCCTAGTATGTGCTGGAAATTGGATAAGAGCTTCACAAAAGTTTACCAAATCTAAATCTGTAAGTATGCTATGATTTTCAATTATTAGTTATTACCATTTCTTTTTTATTATATACTTAATGTATGATTTAAATTTATTCTTTCAGCAAGAGATTACTGAGTTGGAAGATCTGCATATTAGTATTTGTGAAAATAGCACACTATCATCATTTCAGGTAATTATTTATATGTTATGCTATTGAGCTCTAAAGGATTTTACCTTGTTGACATTTCTAAAATCTTTTCTTTATTTTGTGCCTTGAAAGGTTGGAAGCACAAAGTAATCAAGAGTTGTCTTTGATCACTTGATGTCCACTTTTCATGATGGTAAAAGTGTATACATTTGAATTTAATATTAATTGTTTTTATTCATAACTTGTGTTTTTGATCTTTTTCGAGGTTGGCAATTTTAACTATCATTGAAAAGCAATGGATGGAATGAATCTTGTAATTTTATTTGGACAATTGTTAAATTTTGTTGGACTTCAAATTATTATGATGGTTGGGTACTTGGGTTTATGGTTTCTTTTTGCCTAAAGCCTACTTTTATCGTTAATATTTTTATTTTAGAGTGCATTTGGACTTGTGTTGTAACTTGTAAACTTGCAATGGTTGGGTACTTGGATTTATGGTTTCTTTTTGCCTAAAGCCTACTTACAAGTTACATCGTTAATATTTTTATTTTAGAGTACATTTTGGACTTGTGTTGTAACTTGTAAACTTGCAAATTGTGTTGTTAGTTACGTTGTGGTGTAATTTGGACTTGTGTTGTAACTTGGACTTGTGTTGTAACTTGTAAACTTGAAAATTATGTTGTGTTGTTAGTTTATGTTGTTATTTTTACTTGTAAATTATTAAATTTTTTATATCTATTTTTTGTTGTTAATGTCTTTTGCTTGTAACATCTGTTATAATTCTTATTTCGACCTGTTGAGTCGAGCTAACAAGTCGATTCACGAGCTACCAAGTAAAGTAGCATTATAACCGAGCTAACGAGCCGAACACGAGCCGGAGTTCTCGAGCTCGTCACAAGCTCGAGCACGTCACGAGCTCGAGCCGAACACGAGCTGACCTTGGAGACAACGAGCCGAGCTCGAGCTAGCTCCAGCTCGCTCGAGCCGAGCTCGGCTCGTTTAAAGCCCTAGGTGGACGCATTACGACAGACACAGTATAGCATCAGAGGGCTAGTTCATGATCGACCTTCTTATGCGGTGATGGAGACATTGACGAGCATGGATGTTGATATTGTTCAGTACTGGAGTACATTCCTACCATACCTGTCGCCACCGATATCGTAGGTCGAGATTTTGGACATGCATCGACATCGGGTCATCGCCACCATCGACACCGACATCCGCTAGATCATACTCATCATCGAGCTGCGAGTATCACGATCTCCATTTCCTAGTGATGTTCGATATGCCCGCCGCCCCTGAGAGATTTCCTTTATTGCCATTGGACTTGGACTCGCTTCTGCCGCCAGTCTCTAGAGAGCATTTTAGATTGGTCTATTCTCGACGTCATGCTGCGTCATCATCACAGGCCCGCCCAACATCTAGTCTGGCCACTATCGAGGAGACTCAGGTGATACCGGAGCATCCCGAGGGCATTATGATTGCGGATCTCGATCAGATGGCCGGTATCGAGGCACTTGATGACGTACTTATTGCTAATCTCGTTGTGGAGGGTGGCCGAAGATGTGGACGTGGCCATGCACGAGGACGTGGCCGAGGACGTCGAGGGAGAGGAAGATCGAGAGGCTAATTGTATATTTGTTATTTAGAGAGTTTATACTTTGTATAATATTATATAATACTTTATTTAGTTCATATTTGTATATTTGTCTGAGTTTTTCTCATATTTTTATGCGGTTGATTGTATCTTGTTATTCCACTTGTAATGTTGTGTTTCTTGTAGGAATATTTGTTAACGTGAAAATACTTGCATCAAACTTGTTGAAAATATTTTTAAAATCGAGCAGAAATATCACCTACTGTTGTTTGCACTAAAGGCGGTGAACCATTCACCGCCGCCTTTAGTGCAAATCCCCGAGAACCGCAAAAAATTGGCTAAGTCCTGGACTGGGGGCTCTTTGCACTAAAGACGGTGAACCATTCACCGCCTTTAGTGCAGCACAAATAAGGCGGTGAATGATTCACCGTTTTATCTGTGTTTTAGCCCGGAGTCCAGGACTTGGTCAAATTAGTCTGGGTGGAGTTTTACACTAAAGACGGTGAATCGTTCACCGTGTTATGAAGACGGTGAACGATTCACCGTCTTATGTTGGCCAGAATACCTCTGCCTTGCGCGAGGATTTGCTTAGGAGGCGGTGAATGGTTCACGCCTCTCGTTGTTTGCACTAAAGGCGGTGAACCATTCACCATTCACCGCCTTTAGTGCAAATCCCGAGAGCCGCAAAAATTGGCTAAGTCCTGGACTAGGGGCTCTTTGCACTAAAGACGGTGAACCATTCACCGCCTTTAGTGCGGCACGAATAAGGCGGTGAATGATTCACCGTTTTATCTGTGTTTTAGCCCGGAGTCCAGGACTTGGTCAAATTAGTCTGGGTGGAGTTTTACACTAAAGACGGTGAATCGTTCACCGTGTTATGAAGACGGTGAACGATTCACCGTCTTATGTTGGCCAGAATACCTCTGCCTTGCGTGGGGATCAAGGTTTTAAGTGCCCGTCGGCACAAGCTGTATCTACCGTGCCGTATCGTGCCAACAAGATACCGGCACGATACAGACCCCGTGCCGATTGCACAGCTCAAAACCCTCTATTTTTTAAATTAGTAAATAATTTTTTCAATAAAGTTCAAAAGATGTGATAAAAAAATATAATAAATAGTTAGAATATTTTGTTGCTAAAAAAAATAAATATTTCATGCTATTATGTGTCGGCACACAATAATTTTTTTTTGACCAAGCACGCATCGGCACGGCTCGGCACGCACCGTGCCGTCTTGCGTTTCTGCACGATCCCTTGCCACGATACTTAAATCCTTGGCGGATTTGCTTAGTAGGCGGTGAATGGTTCACGCCTCTAGAAGGCGGTAAACCATTCACCGCCTTCTCAAGGCCCTTGCAGAGAGGGGATTTGCTGAGAAAGCGGTGAATGGTCCACGCCTTGAGAAGACGGTGAACCATTCACTGCCTTTAAGAGAGGTGTCCAAAGACGGTGAGTCACCGTCTTTGTGAGAAACGGCCGATATGGTCTTGAGGTGGCGAGAGGAGAGTTAGTTTTACAAATAAAAGTTTGGGAGCGTTATTTTGCCAATTATGAAATTTCACAGGGTTATTTTCGAAAAAAGTCCTAATAATCTATTATCTCAAGTCCTATGTACTACTGATAGTACTAAGATACTATTTTTCGTCATTAAATCTAACTCTTTAAAAAATTTCATATGTTAGACCATACTATTCAACTAATCACCTACTCAATTCTAGAGTATCACTATCAATCTAACCGGAACCACTATCATACTAACCACACATCCGCATCCAAAGGTGAAAATCTAATAGCACAAAGCACTTATACTATTAATATCATAGAAATCTAATTCTTATTATTTCTCTATTAATCTATATGAATTCAAAATATTTTTTATCGCATGATAATTTCTCACTCATACTCTCTAACTCTTGAACCGAATCACATATTTTTTAACCAAACCGCCTATGTGAACCAAACAGCCTCTTCCCCCATCTCATATGCCTATTCTGTTAACTAAATCGCTTTTCTTATTACGTGGCAATTTCTCGTTCACACTCTCCAGCCCTTTTTTTTTGAAACAAACCGACTTTTTTGAACCAAACCGACTCTTTAAACTGAATTGCTCTTTTCCTCTCCCACTTGCCTCTTCTCTGAACTGAACCGCACTTCTAACTTCTTAACTGAATTGCTTACTGCATCTCTAAACCAAACCGAACCACCTCTCTCTCCTTTTAGGTTTTTCATACGATAGGGAGCCACATCGTTCCTTCTCCCACTCTATTGCAGCTTTTCCTCTCTCTTCTCCCCTACATCCTTTTTTTTTCCCTCTTCATTTTTGATCGGTAGGTCGTTCCGTCTCCCCTCTCCACCACATCTTCCCTCTCCCCATTCCATTGTCGAAGCTCACTTCCTCAACAGCCACTTTGACATGCGTCACCTCCTCAACCACGTCCCACTGCGGCCTTCCATTCCCACGACTGTCGCCCATCACCATGCCGCTGCCGCCCCCAGGGACGAAGCCAAAAATTAAGATTCAGGGGGGCCAAAATTTAAATTTGATAGGAAAAATTTTTGACCTCGAATAGTAAGAAAATTTTTTTTATCAGATTTACTGATCAATTATTACTAGCAATAATAACGACAATATATTTCAGAGAGGAACAAGACGGTAAGAATTAAAGAAAAAGGACCAAAAAATTCGAAAAAAATTAAGACAAATTTTATTAAAAATATTAATGTGGCCCCTAAAATTAAAATCTATAATATTTTAATTTTTATTATAAATGATCTTTATGTAATTTTAAAAAATTGAGGGGGCCATAGCCCCTAAAAAAATTAATTTGCTCCCCTAAAATTAAAATCTATAATATTTTAATTTTTATTATAAAGGACCTTTATGTAATTTATAAAATTTATGGGGGCCATGGCCATTGTCGGCCCCATAATAGCTCCGTCCTTGGCCGCCCCACGGCCGAGCTCAACCTGGAGCAGTACCGGGATCTCCCCCATCCTAACGAGGATAATGGCGACGCCCATGGCCATGGCTGTGATGGTAATGGAGTAAAAGCTCATCCATGTTCATTAATCCCTCTCTCTTACTCTTTCTCTCTCTTCCTCACAATTAAAAAGCATAATCTTCGATATCTTATATTTGAGTTGGTGCAAAAGAAAGATTTGGAGATTTGGATAGCTGTTTCTTTCATTTTCCTTAAAAGTAATTCTTAGTCTTCTCAGTCATAATTTGATAAAAATCCTAATTTGGCTATCTTTGTTATGCTTTATTGAAAAATTCTAATTTTGATATCTTATGAATGACTTGATGCAAAGGTGTTGGGGAAATGGTTGGTTGTTTTATATTTTTTCCTTAGTTGTAGTATTTAATAGCTTGCAGAGAAACTATTTTATAAGCTATATATATTCATGTTTAATTTATACGTAATCATTGTGGTCTAATTTTCTCTTTCTCTCTTAAATGATCCTAATCTAAAATGTCCCCGCGAGAAAAGCTATGATAGGCAGAGCAGGAATTCTCTTAAATAGCTCATTTAAACTTTCTGACATATTCGTGGGCATCAACCTGAAGCGTCGTCCTCCATCAAATACCCACGCCCAATACTCTTTGCATTCTTCAATAACATCCACCCACTTCCAAGCATCCTGATCCAACACAAGTAACCTTTTTTTTAAGTTTATAATATTCTATCAATGTCGGAGCACTGCCAATAGTATATAATTTGTCAAATAACGAATTATTTTTAAAATACTTATTCATCTTTGTTTTCATGTGTTGAAGACACCACTGTTGTGCATACCTTTGTCGAGGAGGATATATCTCAGTCACTATTTTCTTTAAACGCCTAAATTGATCAGATATAAAGCAAACTTGTTGATTGCGTGTAACATATTAATGCAATTTCTGTAAAAACAGCCGACTTCCACCATTTTATCCTTCACAAATTGCAAATGCCAAAGGGTCAATGCTATCATTTGCATCTACATCCGTCGCTGTCAATGCATAGCCTTCGTATTTGTTATACAAGTAAGTGCCATCAATGCTCACTACCACCTGACAATGTGCGAATCTATGAATAAAAAGACCAAATGACCAAGAAACACGACCAAACCGACATATTCTGTCTGATGGCCATCTATGATCAAGACGTCACAAAGTATTAGGATTGCTTCTCTGCACCATAGTATAATGAGGCAAGTTTGTGTATGATTGCTTCAGCTCCCATAAATAATGTATAATGTTTTGCTCCTTACTAGTCATGCCTTCCAATAATTTATGTCAACATGCAAAGCGGATCATACCATTTTCTATATCTTTTTTGGCATCATATTAAGTCTTGCCTTCATTATCGGGAAAATCTCTTGACATATACTTGAAGTATAATTACGGTGCGAGGCATTTAGCATTGGAATTACACATGTGTGTTGACCTGCATATATCTTAACTCTAAAGTATGTTGTATCTTTAAGAACCAAAGTGTGTAATCTCCAAGAACATCCCTCAACTGTGCATTTTACTGTATAAGTCGTTTTCGTGGATTTCAAAACCTTCATCCGAACATTATGAACAATATGCAATCAATCTAGAGTATCCACTAAAGATGTTTTATCATAAAAGATTCGACGAACCCAAGTTCCGTCAATGCCAGGTAGACCGGTATTGGTCCGTCTAACATCGAACTCAATCAAATCCATAACATATTGATATATCTAATTGTTATCTGCAAAAAAATACTCCGAATGGTGAATAAAATCAATTTCTTTATCAAGATTGTCTACGTATTCGTTGTTTACATGCAAGTCATTGTTTCCACTATAAATGGCATTCGCAAGACAATTTAACCCACCATTATGACCCATCATCAATGTCTACAAAGAGGAGAAGAAAGAAGAGTTCTTATTGCTAATATTTTGATCAAACTAGAGTTTTGATTGAAAGAAAGAGGGATAATATTAAAAGGATAAAAAGGTCAATCTACCTAAGATCATTAATCAAGGTTAAGGTTAAGTCTTTTACCTATGGTTAATTATATTTTTCTAAAGGACACCAACAACAGGAATATCTTAAAAACTAATAGAACTTTTTGAAAGATAAATGTAAAACTTTAAACATTGTAAGAATATATCTGCTATTCGATATGTATGTAGAAAGCTGAATGAAATTATCCTGCTTTATCAAATATCCAATCGGTGCGACCACGTAGATTCTACTATCCCTTTTCACCAGTAGAACCAGGACCAAAATCCTTCAAGTCCTGTGGTGTACAGTATATAAATTTCAGATGCAAAAAACAAAAAAAAACAAAAAACAAAAAACAAAAAAATAAAAAAGAAACAGGTACAATAATTCCGCAAACTTCTTCAATGGATGGATACACAGAAACAACGGATTACAAATTGTCAATATGAAGCAAAGTACGAATCACAGTGCATTTTATGAAGATCATTGCATTATTACGAAAGGATACGTTTAAATTTAGCAGGAAATTTCTGATCACTATTAGTTACTGTGAAATCACACCATATCACAGTGATTTGAGACGTGAAATCACACCATATCACAGTGAATTGAGACTTGAATTTTATGAAGACTGCTGCATTATCATGATAAGATATGGTTAAATTTACCCAGAAAACATATTCCCGTTAATGCAAATAAATACAACCTTGTTGAGAATACAGCTTCTGCTTGATTGCTAATTAGAAGTATCGAAGTTAATACAGAAGGATATCAAAACAAAGACTGCAAATTCTGTCCTTGCGTAGTAGCAACATAACCTTACAATTTGTCAAAGAAGATCGTATCCCAACTTATGGGTGCTTGATGACGCCGGCAGTTGCTTGAGCTTGTAAGGATCTTCCACATCTCACAAGGTCTACGATTTACAGGCCCCAATTGAGATTTTGTGGACCGCAAATTTATCTATAACAAAGCTTGACCTTTATGGGTTAAATGTCATTAGCTGGATTGACATCTTGTCGACTTCTCCCATAGTGCCACAGGTCATTTAGCTCTCCTCTCATCCAACCCAGTATGATTATAAGCCCTGATAAGCAAATCTCTAAGTTAGAAAAGCAACATAGAAAAATCAACAAACGGGGAAAAAAAAAAATGCTTAAGACTTGTTTGGCATCTTTGCTTCTTTTTTTCTTTTTTTCTTTTTTTTCGTTGTTGTTGTTGTTGTTATTCACACATAAATTCTATATAATTTATGTGTAAGAGATAAATTTTTCTACTGTTAGCTTGCAATGCACCCGCGACCGTGTAAGAGATAGCAACTTCTTTGAAAAATCAAAGCAACAAAAAGTAATAGAACAAAAAAATATTCAAGTTTTTGTTCTGTTACCAAACAAACACCTTGGGTCCAAAGACTCTAATCAATCCACCATTTGCTCCCCTATTCTTTTCATATTAAAATTTTATTTAAAAGAATAAGAAAGGGAATAATACCAAACAAGACCTTAGTTTCTGTGAGAAAATACCAGGAAACTGAGCTTGTTACCTAATGTACACGGAACAAGGTAGAGCAAGGCAGGTTGACCATGACCATCCATCAGAAATAAAGCAAGATATGTGAGGAAAAGACCTGCAAAACAAAAACAAAAAAAAAAACAACGGAAGCTCTAATAAATACTAGCACTAGTAAGATACAAATCATGTGAGAGGAAGCCTTTTCTCCTTAGAAAAATAATCTGATATCAAAAACCTACCGAATCCATAGCCAACCGTTAGCCATAGAAAGTAGCCATTCATGATGCCTTTCTTGTTTGATCTATCATATCTGCAATGACATTGTACCAAGACAGCCAATAGTTAAAATTTAAAATGTTGACTGACCGACAGTAGGTCGCTATGCAAGTAGCAACATCTTATGATTAAAATCTGACTTCTGGCCATAGGAAAAGACTGAAAAGGGATCGGAAGCAACCAAAGGCAGACCAGTAAACTCTTATGTTGACAATATAACTAAATCAGAAATGGCACCAACCAGCATGTATATTTTTGTTCTCCTAGCCTAACCTGATGTCACAATTAAAACATCACAAATCACTTTGAGGACATATTCTAACTTTTAATTCTAATATTACAACAAAAATCTTGACAAAACGAAATAGATGAGATAAGTAGAATCTGAACAAGGTGGAAGAGTATGACGGAAAAATGGATTGTAACAGATTCTTGCGTAGTTTTAGGCATAGATAAATAAGGAAATCGTGCAAAGTGCAAAAGCTGTGAGGAAAGTGAAAATATAAATTTATTGATCGATCACTTAGTGAGTTATTCTACCCACTAAGAATTTGCCAATTATCCAAAAACCGCCACCAGTAGGAACATGTGGTATATGAAAATTCTACAGACTGATAAATCATAAAATAGACAAAGGTAGTACCTACATGGGAATGAAATGGAGGAGCAAGAAAAATTAATAAAAGGAAAATAAATATAAAATAGAAAGAAATGCATAAAGATTTCAAAATTATCTTTAGACACCTATTAGCAAGTTACATACTAGAGGCTACTTGTGTGAGGATAAAGTAGGACAGAAAAAATATAATGCGAACTTCAGAAATTGATAGTAAAACATGCAAAACTGTTGTAATTTGTATTATTCATGATAAATGAATATTAAAGTCGAACACTGCACAAAACAAATATCTATAAGCTATTCTCCCCACCATGTATTGTGACCAATGAGTATTAAAGTGAAACACTGCGCGAAACAAATATCTGTAAGCTTTGATATTGCTGATCAAGAGAAATTTATTAGCATGGTTCAAATTTGGATATACAAAACCGGAACAACTATGGGGAGTCTAGTCTTAGAAGAGGGTCCGGTCAGTTATCTTAAAAGCTAAATCAATAGTTAAGACAACAATAATACCATAATGACGTTCATGTAACATAGCATACTACTAATACAGAATAAAAATACAAAATAAAATTATTCTCTGTTTTGAGGAATTTCTTGAGATGCATGGTTCTTTTCTAATGAAGGTAAATGTATAACCTACCTAAACTTTGGTCCATTTTGAAATGGGTACCTAACCTTTGAACATTTTGATTTTGGTACCTAACATTTTTATTTGTTCAATTTTGAACCATTCCATGGTTCTTCTGTTACAAAATTTGGGTGCACTGCTGGCTTTAACGAAGATGAGTCACATATATCATGTGACATATCAAATCAAGCTCGCTGTAATAAATGGTGCATCTAAATCCTGCAACAAAACGGTCATCAAACAATTAAAATCAAATGAATTTAGAAGGTTAGGTAGCAAAACCAAAACTTTTAAAGGTCAGGTAGTATTTTCAAAATGTGTCATAGTTCAGGTAAGTTTCATATTTTAAGCTTTCTAATTACTATAATTGTTTTGCCTATACTAGCAAGAAAATTACTGTAAGCTTACTAAAACCATAAAGAAACCAATAAATCACTTTTTTGCAACAAGTGAAATTCTATAAAAATACCTGTAACTAAATGCAACAAGCAATCCAGGAAAAAGAATGTCCCCAAAGCCAATCATATCATAGCCACCCCATGGATCAAAAAAGCGAGGTACCCTTAAAAGCATGGGAATTGCTTCTCCACCACTGTTAGTACCACTAGCAACCTATAAAAGAAGAAATTCAGGCAAATCAACCACACAGAGTACAAGAAAAAATTCATAAACTTTATAGTCAAAATTCTGAGAGTGCTTTTACTGGGCAGAAATTCAGGTAAAAAAGGACAAAGCATGTAAATAAGTCATAATACTCACTGAAAAAACTATCATAAACAAATTAAGGATAGATAGTTTCCTAATCAATCATGGATGCATTTACAATATGTTTTTAAGTAGGCAGCACATAAACCAATGCAAACAATCCTAATTACAGATATAAAACAAAATATTACAGAGAAGGGCCTTTTGGGTGAATATAAACAAAACCATATGCCTGATGATCATTCAGAATGTAGAAAGCTTACACGTCTTCATATCCAAAAGAGAAACTCGATTGTATTTGTTCCCCAAGCAAAATGAAAGAACCACTCGAGAAGGGCTCATTAAAAATAAATTAACTATGGTGCCAGGTTAAGAATTTCTTTACTCTGCCTTGGGTCTTCCGAGTATTCATAGAGATAGAGGGACTTGTATGACGAATACATATTATGATGATACTACTTCAAGATATTTATGCAAATTCAGTATTCAGTATTTCTTTTAAGCCTAAATATAAATAAAATCAACAAAGTATCAGAATAGATTCACCTTGAAGTGTTAAGAGCCTGTTTCGCTCAAGTGCATTAATGCAGCTCCAATTCGGAACTCTTGCATTAACAAAGTATTTGCACAATTGCGCATCAGAACATGCAAGTCTGTGCGCTGCCAAACTGCTCGTGCTAGCATCATCAGGGGTTGTGACGTGCAGTTTCTTGGGCCAAGCAAGCTCTAAAGCTTACAGAAGACAGCAATAACTATGAGGTATAAACAGACTTAATAACCATGAAATCCATCAAGAAGTTCCTCAAAGAAACAACTTTCTATACTCCGGCTTTCGTAATATTGACAGGATGAATAAAGAGGCATCACAGAGGGATAAAAATTTATCAGTATGCTTAGCAGTTTGTGCTAATTTATTGAATAAAGAGACAGAACAATTTAGAAGACAACATTAAAGTAACAGGATGGAAAATTCAATCAAGCATGTCAATCAAATGGACACAACCAGTAGCGTGGCTAGTATAAACATCTTCTGACAACATTTCACAAACATTCTTGAGATTACACTGAAGCTGCATAACAAATTTGAACCCCTCAGGGTGCCAAAATGCATATTCACTTAAATGAAAATCTAACACTGGACCATAAGATGTGATAAGAAAACTCACAGCAATCATAACACTTTCGTGGAATATAAGGGGTGAGATAAACACCCAGAATATATCGTAGACAAACGCACAGCTAAGAAGAGCTGATGCAACCTGTAAAAGAATGTAACAGTCAAGCAGTATGAATTATGTCAGCTTATGATTACAGCATAGATGCTGTGGCCAGGAAATGAGAACTGAGAAAAGAGGTACCTTGATATTTGGTAACCGAGCCATTTGCAGAACAGTTATCATCAAACAGATACCCTGGCAGTAAAAAAAACAGCATATATAAGAAGAGAGTGAATGGAACCGCACATGTTGAATGGATCCACAAATGGGTTTAATTAAAAGAATGTCCAACTAGCTTAAGAATGATGAGATTTCAACAATCCAACAAATAATACTGTGTATATCTAGCATCAATTGAATGATAATTATCTTTCGGTCCCCTGATCTGCTCTTTGCCCAAGATATCAGATGTCCCTGAAGAACAGCATAACAATCATGCTCCACAAGACCACTTAAGGCAACTTTAAATTCGTCATATGTAGTTCGCCCATCTTATCAGTTTGAATTTCTTACCGAAAACCCATCATTCTAGTTCAATTTCAAAAAGAACAAAAAAATGTGTAAAACAAAATATTCTAAAGCTTTAGCATGCATTTGGCCTCCTAATCTGCACTTTGTACCGGGACATTTGATCTTACTTCTCTGTGCAAATCATATATATATATATATATATATATATATATATATATAATGGACAATTGTTTCATGAACTACTCTGCTACGGAAGCCCACATCGGAAATTCTTGTCTTGACTCTTGAGACTCAGTTATGTTGTTCGTCAAGACGGTGCTTCATCAGAGCTATATCTCTATCATATAACATCTGCATATCATCTTGATATATAATCACTTCTTGGAAAACAAAAAAGGTATACTTTTAAATTCCGTTAAAAACTTAACCAACCATTTGGCTATTTGGGTGTCATAGTTATATACACCCACTCACAATACTACTTGTGTTTGAGAAGATCCTGAGTTCCTAACTCTTGCAAAGTCATATAAGCTTCCAGAAATTATAACCACGTGCAATTTTTATATTGCACTGGAGATATCTGTTAAATATGTAAATAGATGTTGCTATAGTGTTACGACATATTTAGTATCTTATGCTATGTTAGGATATTGTATATTACAACATATTTAGAGTAGGACTATATGATATGATATAGGATTATATAGTATGTAATTTTAATTGTATTGTTTCTATAGTAAGCATTGTTACTACAGTAGACTTATCTCTTATACTATATAATGTCATCAATAGAACCCAAGAGGGTATGCTCTTTTGCCCTTCTATCATGGTATCAGAGCCACCAACCCTAATCCGGGGATATTGATCTATAAACACCTTCCAAAACAAATCACACCTTCTCCATAGTTGTTTTTCTTGTTATTCTTATTCTTGCTGTGTTGGTGCCGCTCGGCTCATCTCTGGTGTGTTGCCTTAATTGGTGCCACCGCCGATCCCTTCTTGTTGTGTTGGTGCCGCTCAACTCATCTCTGGTGCCGCTCGATGCATCCCCGCTGTCGATGGTTCTCTCTAGTGCCGCTCGGTGCATCCCTGTTGCCGCTGGTGACGCCCGGGTCATCCTTGGTGTCGCTGATTTCTTCTTATCTCGTTGGTGCCGCTTGTTGTTGTCACCTGGTTGATCTCAAGTACCGCTCAATTCTTCTCAGGTTCAACTCTGACTTACTTTTCCACTTTCCACTAGATCTGTGATTGCTTGGACTATTTTTCAGATTTGTCTCTCTCGTGGTGGATCTTTTTCTCTTGGTGGTAACATGTCTTCCTCTTCAACCTGCCAGTGGTTAACATCAAAACTCTCATACCACTTGAACTCACGGATTCCACATCTGGTGTGGAAACAAATTTTATTAATGTTTTGGAGAGTTTTGGTGTTACTTCACAGGTGGACGGAACTGGTATTATATCGCCTCAAACTATTGAAACTTCTGATAAGAAAACAAGTGCAAACCCGGAATATCAAAATTGGAAAAAAGAATACACCATCGTGGATTAATGCCACCCTTTCTCTTAGCATATTATAGATGGTCATTTTAGTTCTCCTAAAACTGTATATAATGCTTGAAAAATTATTGAAGCATATTTTCTTAATAAAACTGCTTCCACAGCTCTCTCTGAAGTCCGAATTACGAAGCATCAAGAAAGGTTTAATGAACATGAGCGATTACATGCAAAAGATTAAATCGATTGGTGGTGCTCTACAAGTGATTGGTGAAACTGAGTCACACCATAACTTGGTCATGATAGTTCTTCTCGGGTTGCCGAAAGAATATAGGGGTTTTTCGTCGCTCTTAATACACATCGACATAAGCCCATTTTTGAATAACTTCATCCACTTCTAATGCAAGAGGAAATTAAAGTTCAATATCGTACTAGTTTGACGACATCACCAGCCACTCCCACTATCGATAGTGAAGCTCTTTATGCAAATTGGGACGCGGAAGCCATAGAGGTCGTGGAGGTGAATATTGCGATGGTCGGGGATAGCACGGTAGATTCAACTCATATCCTGGTCGGGGATCTCCTGGAGCTTATTCGCATTCTCAACCTAATAATTCTCAACAACCCTATACTCCGACCCATCAACCTTACATTCCGAAGTCTGGCACATAATGTCAAATCTACAGCAAGTTTAATCATTTTGCTTTTCGGTACAGACAATGGTTCAATCATTCCTTTGTTGCAGATGATCTTCCTCAAACCTTTGCTGCTATGAACCTTCATGAACCTGGTAAGGAAGTGTGGTATCTTGACACAGGAGCATCTAATCACATGACCGCAACTTCTGGTATTCTCCCAACCTCTAAACCTTATAACGGGCATAAAAAAATTCTTATTAGTAATGAAAATTTACTTAATATTACTCGGGCAATTGAAACTCAATTCATTCCTCCTCTAAATCCTTTGCTCTTAAAAATGTTCTTGTTGTTCCTTCTATTAAGAAAACTTTACTTTCCATACACCGGTTCTATCATGATAATAATTTCTTTTTGAGTTTGACTCTTTTGATTTTTTCTGTGAAAGACAAGGAAACCAGGATGGAGCTCCTTCGATGCCCTAGTTGGGAAACATCACTCTATTCACTCTTTTCTAAAGTTGCAAGTGTCGGAAATAAGCAACAGCTAGCGCTGGTTGCATCTACGATTAATAGTGATATTTGGCATAGACGGTTAGGTAACCCTAGTTTTTCTATTCTTTCTACATTCCTTAAAAATAATAAAATTGTCTCAGATTCTACTTTAAAACTATCGGTCCATCCGCTCTTGATGTGCCACCTACCTCCTCTGATCATCCACCTCCTCAGCCTGCTCCTGTCTCCTCTCCTTCATCTTTTGTGGCTCTACTGCCTGCCTGAACCCATTCTATGCTCACTCACTCTATGACTAAGGATTCTATAGGGTCTACCTCCTTACTCGCTTCTACCCATTCTACTCTTCCTACAGAGCCTACCTCTTTTTATGAGGTTTTTCGAATCTTGGGTTGGCATCTTTGTTATATTTGGAGAATTTGATAACTTACTAACTAATCCTACTTGGGATCTAGTTCCTCCTCCTTCCGTTAATCTCATTAGCTGTAAGTGGGTATACAAAGTAAAGCAGAAGGCGGATGGTTCTCTTGAGTCGCTCTAAGCTTGGCTTGTTGCTCAGGGTTACAAACAACAATAAGATATTGATTTCGATGAGACTTTCTCCTGTTGTCAAGACGACTACTATTAAATCGTTCTCTCCGTGGCTCTCTTCTCGGTTGGTCTCTTCAACAACTTGATGTGAAGAATGTGTTTCTTCATGAAACTCTCTCTAGTTTATATGACACAACCACTCGACTTTATGGACCCCTCTCTTTCTTATCACATTTGTCGTCTTCGCAAGGCAATCTATGATCTTAAGCAGGCTCCTCGAGCTTGGTTTCAGTGGTTCACTTCATTTCTTTCTGAAATTAATTTTTTGTCGGCAGTACCGCGGATCTCTAAATGTGTGTTTTTCATTCCTCTTTTGACACTCTCGTTCTTCTTTTATACGTTGATGATATTATTATCACCAGCAGCTACTCTATTTTGGAGGCTCTCATTGTCACCTTACAACATGAATTTGCTATGAAGGATCTCGGGCCACTCCATTATTTCTTGGGCATTGAGGTTACTCCGTCTTCTTCTAGTCTTCATCTAACTCACCACAAATATACGTATCAACTACTTCAGCGCCATGCTTTCTTGATTGTAAGCCTATTTCTAATCCTCTCTCCGGCAGCTCGCCTCTCGTCTCATAAGGGACGTCTTCTTGACGATCCCTATGTCGATCGTCATCTTGTTGGTGCTCTCCATTATCTCACCTTCACGAAATCGGATATTTCGTATGTTGTCAACTCTGTTGCTCAGTATTTGCAAACACCTTGTAACCACAAATGCAAGTCGTCAAGCGTATTCTACGTTATATCCGAGAGACACTATCTTATAGTCTTCCGCTCTCTCGTTGTGTCAATCATTCTCTTGTGGCTTTTGCTAATGCTGATTAGGTTGGCTGTCCCGATACACGTCACTCTACTTTTGGCCATTGCGTCTTTCTCGGGCCCAATCTTATCTCCCGGTACGCTAAGAAACGACCCGCATTTCTCGCTCTAGTTCTGAAGCGAAGTTTCGTGTTGTAGCGACACGCTTGCTGAGACGGTTTGGATTCGACGTTTACTTTGTGACCTTGGTATTTTCTTATGGGGATCAATTAGCATCTATTGTGATAATCTCAGCACGACTTATCTTGCAGCTAATCCGGTTCTCCATGCTCGAATGAAGCATATTAAGCTTGATCATCAGTTCCTACGTGAGAAAGTCCAGTCTAGTGATTTGGACTTAGTGCATATCTCTTCTGATAAGCAACTTGTTGATATTTTCACCAAGCCCTTGTCGCCCTCTTATTTTTATGTGTTGCGGCTCAATCTTCGCATCCGACCACCGGATGCGAAGCTCTTGAGGGGATGTTACGACATATTTAGTATCTTATGCTATATTAAGATACGTATATTACAACATATTTAGAGTAGGATTATATGGTATGATATAGGATTATATGGTATGTAATCCCAATTGTATTATTACTATAGTAGGCATTGTAACTATAGAAGACTTATCTCTTGTACTACATAATTTCATCAATAGAACCCAAGAGAGTATACTTCTTTGCCCTTCTATCATATAGTATACCTTCTATATATATTTGGCACTGCATCTTCAAAAAGCTATGTATGCCTACATTAGTCTAGCTGAGTATAGTGAGGGATAAAAAATAGAAGCAACTACAACTACATCTATTACACGCACTATAAATTTAGGGGTTAAAATTGCATATAGAAAGACACAAAAAGAAGAAGTAAAGGAAACATTAACTGAAATATATGTCTTACAAGGATATCTTGACCAATCCAAGCACATGAAGCATGTCGAAAAACAGCCCAAAGAATAGCAAAGGTTGCACAGAATGGTAAAACCCCAAGAGATAGCATCAAAACTTCACCCAAAATGGGAAGATTGATTGTCGTATGTCCACAATCTTTAAGTATCCTGTATATTAGAGAACAATCAAATAATAATAAAGAAACAAAAGGCGAGCAAAAAGAGATTCAATTTGTGCCTGCTTGGCCTAGCTTCTAAAACAACTTCTCTACTCCAAAATGCAAAAGTTTCAAGAAACCAAGCATTTAGCTAATAGATAGAGTGGGCATTTGCGGTGGCGAGAAGCTTGAAGTGAAGCTTTTGCTTTCACTGCAGTGAGAAGCTGTTGAGGAGATTTAAACCAAAGGCTATTAATGGTTCTTCGAACAGCTATACTTGAAAGTGCGTCTGCAGAAGCTCCAGCTGAATCAAACAGGACCTAATTATAGTGGTAAGTTCTCATCCCATACCTTGAAAGAAGTGTTACCAAGCAAACATGCATTCCCTGTAAAATGATATTGCAAATTTCAAGTAAGCATTAAAGCGTTTGGAGGATTAGGAGCAAAACCAAAACCATCTATACCACCATCTCCAATGCACTCTCAATTTCAGGAAAAAGAAACAAAAATCACTACCAGCACCAAATTCAAATTCAAGTTAGACAACACAAGAAGTTCAAGTAACAAAACAAAGACTAGACAAGATGATTACAACTAAAAAGTAGTAATATAACAGAGGCGAGAAACTCATAAAGAACTCAAATAAAGCAGCATACCTCAGTACCCCCGATGCAAAACAGCACAATCAGAAGCCAAACAAACCAAGATGACATTAAATAGAAAAGAAGCAGAAGGAAAGCTGAAGCTGCTATAACAAAAATTACTGCTCCTTTTGTATTAATCTCTAGGACTTCCTTCTCAGAGGCTTCTCTATTACGTGTTCTAGTGTCAGGCCCATCCTGTTTGGCAAGAAAGAGGTAAAATCTATTAAGTGCACACTCAGAAGTCAAAGGAAAAGCCATATCACATATCCACAATCAAAAAGATTTTCTAGATAAGAATGTTTCTTAGAATAAAAGTATACAAAAATAAGTAGCAAATTATAAATCAATAAAGACCTTCCAAAAACAGATGAATAGCGAGGGTAAACCCCCCATAGTGGAAAATATAGATTGAAAATACAAAAGTAATAACATTCGGGGAGCTTAAATATAATACGGCACTACATCCAGATTCATTAAGATTGAAAGGTCGGAATCTTTTATTTATAATAAATTGCGTGCCTAGAAGATTAACCAGCAGATAAGTGTGGTTAATGTGAGAAAAGCAGCATAAAGCAATTAGTCCATCCTGATTGTGAGTTAATTGGGTACATAAAAACAGACTAATCTATTTGCAGCGCTTCTCGCATAGGGGCAGGGAACAAACATATTCTCATGAGTTGATTTGCCCCCATCCATGAAAGGATTATAAAAATACTGGTCAGGATTCATCAGAAAAATTGCTGTGTGGACACACAAAATGAATACGTTACATTTCATAACTCTGATTATTACTGTGAACTCGTCAATAAAGACAATTGAGATAGTTCTAATTTCCATACAAGGTCTTGTAATCACAGCTTATACTACATATCAAAATTTTGCCTGATCGAGGAAAGTCTATCAAATATTAGTAATCAGTACCACCGGTTAAGTGCATTCGGAAAACATGACAGCTATTACACCACTATATATGACCTCTTCAATGGATCAAAACTATTTAAAGCATTTGAACAAGTGCTGAAAAGACAAGCCACAGAGTAAATCAAACAATTAATTTTTGAAATAATAGAAATGTCTGTATAAAAGAATGAACCTTCCGTGTCAATTGGTCGTAGTGTTCATCAACCTGCTCACATGCGACAAATTCAGCCCAAAGCGAAGAACAGACAATTGTTCCCACAGCCATTAACCACAAAAAGCTTGCAGAATAGTCCACAACTGGTCGATTTGGTGAATATAAAAGAACTTCCACTGCAAGAAGAAAATTGATCAGAAACAGCCATATGACGTCATCAGTATCCAGTAAATTGAATATAAACAGATTATAATAGTCCAGTCACACAGATGTGAGAAACATTTTGATTTCCCACAGTAAGCAAATTCTAATGTCTTGAATGGAGGCAAACAAATACAACCATTTAATGCCTAGGTAGATATCTTAGTATATAGAAATAAGTATAAAATAAATACATACGTTGTTACACAATGCATAAGATAGATTGTACAAAGTTAGTAAGTCGGAAATTATCTATCTTAAACTCTAGAGTTAGGTCAGTTTGGATTGATGGGCATGCCGTGCTTGATTGATGGGGAGTTCAGAAATATTTCTACAATTAGGCGAAATCTGGGAATAGGATATATCACCTCATAGATGGAACATAGCACCAAAGATTTCAAAATAACGAAAGATCATACTCCTAAATTGCCATGAAAACAACATACTGCACAATCTGTTATTGGGCATTTTCATGAAATATTACCAAGGCAAGTTGCATATTGGCCCCTGCTCTTTTCTGGAAATTTCATTTTGCTTCCTAACCCCTAATAATGGAAATGAAACAAAGAGCGTGTGTGTTTGTTTGTACCCTTTAATCATTTCGCTTTAATGGGAGCGATAGCGCTGCATCTTTGATTTGTGTCATTTGCAAAGAAGTTCAGTTATTTATTGCAAGGAGATTTGGACTGCAGGAAACAATCCTAGCAGCTGTCCTATAGCTAACCAAGAAGTATAAGGTGTTGTCTTCAGCTGATCACTGTGATGGATATAGTTGTCGCGGCCCAGCAGGGGTGGCCAGCACCTTTGGCACTGCTCCTTGCAACCTTCGTTGTGATTGTACTGCCTCTCTGGTAAATCTTTTCTGCAGCAGCGGTGCAACCGCCGCTTCTACCATTCTATACATTATCCCAACAACAATGTCCCCACTCCAGCCATTATAGGAAGAGGTCAAGAGTGTTGTAGTGTGTGTGTATATATATATATATATATATATATATATATATATATATATATATATATATATATATATATATATATATATATATATATATATAGTCCGACTACTATGCTATCAATAGCACGAAACACTCGATGCTATCAAGTTTTCTGCCGTTAGATCCATTCTTTTGATCATTTTCGCCCGTTAGATCATACTATTCAACCAACCACCTACTCAACCCTAGGGGGCCCACATAATCCTAACCGCACATCTCTCAATCCAATGGCCGAAAACTTGGCACCAATGATTTGGTGCTATTAATAGCATAGTAGCCTATATATATATATATATATATATATATATATATATATATATATATAGAGTAGAGCTAGAATACTTTTAGAAGCACCAACTCAATGGTGCTTCTAAGTTTCTAGCCCTTGGATCTACACCCCAATTACTAATACCCCTTGGATCAAACACTATTCCACCTAGCACCACCTACCACCATCATCTCAACCCTACAACTCTCCATCCAAGGGCTAAAAACTCAAAAGCACCAACTCGTTGGTGTTTTGAGCGTATTCTAGCTCTACTATATATATATATATATATATATATAGAGAGAGAGAGAGAGAGAGAGAGAGAGAGAGAGAGAGAGAAGGGAGAATGAAGCAATGCGGCTGCGGTGCATGAAGGTCGGGTGGCAAAAGTAGGCAGCATCAGCGATGGTCATGGAGGTGGTGGAGGCAATTAATATGACATAGAAGAGGATTGAAACTATGAATTTGCAAAATGGGTGGGGTTTTATGCAAAAACTCCATCAATTTGTATACCTACATCAGCAATGCTGGCAGTGGAAGATGATAAAAGAGGTCGAATGAACCGTTAGTATATGCTTAGGGTGCCTCTTGTTCATTTTTGTAGGGTAGGGGGGCAAAGTGAAACTTATGAAAAAGTTACATGTCTAGTGGTACAAATTATCTCATTAAAACAATGAAAGAACTAAGGTGGCAAATAACAAAAGCTGACAAGATCAATCTAGAGAGGATTGACATCAAGACTAGTATAAATTTAAGCAAATAAAAGAAAGCATTAAACACTTAAAGAGCTCTTATCCTTCAATCCAAAGCATGAAAGGCAGAACTCTGCACCTCTGAGATACGCTGAAATATCAACATGACAAGGTACAAGGCATTTACACAAGTTTAAAACTTCTATCACCTACATAAGAGTATTAAGCAAAACTAGAAAACCAATAGGAATAGTAATAACAAAATATGTTCTCATGGGAGACATGGAATCTCATAAAGTTTTATATAGCAATAGCCACATACGATGATAACTCACCATTCCCTCCATTAGCCAAAAACTCCATCAATTTATCTCCTGCTGACTTTGGTATCATTACCACAGGGATTGTCACATTAATTGAAGTATCATTTTCAGTACAGACCATCTTATAAAGTTCTGTAGATGAAAACAAAAAAAAATAATAAGGGGCATGGATCAATTGTTTGCACAATATCATCAGTATATGTTAAGTGCTGCAAATTATCTGAAGGGCTCGATAAACAACAGAATAAATATACAGTATCAATTGGTACGTTTCTACCTTCATCTTCATTTATTACTAGTAACCCTGCTGCGCCTCCGGACTGAGCGACCTTTGCTTTATCAGTGAAGGTACAATCTCCACGTTTAGCCAAGGCAACTGAACTTGTTAACTGTTTAAATAAGAGCTAGCTAAGGTTCAAAACAAAATACAAATGATGCTAGAAAACAAGATTACAGTTCCTCAGGGAATATGATCACAAAAACAATCCATATGAAACTAAAGATATAAGAACCAAGAACTTGGTCACAGCTTGAAAAAATTCATTTCAAGGTAAAAAATTTGGTACCTTTGATGACAAATTAGCACAGCAATCAAATGGATTAGCAAGAACAGCAAAATGTCTTTGTGCTACAGAAGCTTGCGATGGCAAAGTAGCACCAAATCTAGCACTCAGCCCAACAAAAGTTGTGCTTTCTGTCCCGTTCACCCAACTCGTTACCTTAACCTGCAGATTGTGTCAAAGCTTCTATAAGCAGATATGTAGTCCAAATCCAACTAATCAAATAAACAGGGCTATAGGGTAGTAGCGTCCAAAAACCCCTTTCTAACTTTGATGGAATCTAAACATGAATAAGAGTAAAACAAGAAAGCAATAATGGAAGTCAATCCAACCACACTTCATTCCAAACAATAGATTTCAACGCTAAATCCAATTCTTGAATTTATTCAATTGCAAATCAAATCAATTCTATCATGATTGATACCAAAGAGTGTTTATGAGTAGAAAAACTAGTAAATGCTAAAGAGATATATATAGTTCCACAATAAGGCATAACTTCAAAGGCGAATAGGCTGGATGACAAGTGACCATCACCAAAAAAAAATATGGTTGATGAATCACCCAAAAACTGGTCCAACCCAGCATCCCATTTGATCATCAATTTATTTAATATGGATTTAGCATTCATAGATCTAAAGAAAGCCTGTAACATATTAAAGGGACTATTTGTTAGGTCTATGATGATGTAACCAATATATATATAATCAACTACAGTAGCATGAAAATCTCACAAATATACATGGAATGAAGTGATCAACTAACTTGGTTCATCATGACTACTCTTAGTCAAACTTTAAAGGAAAATAATAATCTATATGAACAAACATAGATTGGCAAGTTTACTGGTTCATACTAGCTATATAAATAATGGATAATAGCAGATGTTGAGGTCATCCATCAACCAAAATTGTAAATAGCGCATAACAAGTACATTGCGTTTGCAGAGTCTCATAGCAGAAACCAGAAAGCGGATAGTGGGCGCCATAGTGGGCGCTATGAACCCATAGCAGGTTTCATAAAAGCAAATTTAATATATTTATGTTCCTTATAAAAAATATACATATAAGTTTCGAGAAAAGACAACTAATCTTTTTTTTTTTAGTATTGCAAGTCTATATATATTAAATGTCATTATTTATTAAGAATTTAAGATTAACTTTAAAATATTTAGCAAACCAAAAAGGCATAAAACTTGAAAATCTCTAATCCATTAACAATCTAATAATCTTTTAACCCGTTTGCACTTTTTAAAGGTTTGGGTTCATAACACCCGCTTTTAGGCCACTTTATAGCAGCCACTTTAGTGGGCCCTAAGCCGCTTTAAAGGTTTGGGTTCATAACACCCGCTTTCAGGCCACTTTATAGCAGCCGCTTTAGTGGGCCCTAAGCCGCTAAAGCAGCCGTTATGAACCCGATCCGCTATATGCCGGTTTACATATCATATCGTAGCGGTAACACAAAATCCATTATAGCAGCCGCTATAGCGGGCACAGCCGCTATGTAAAACACTGATATTCCTTTCTCTCACAAGCATCAATCCAATGGACTTTCCAGCCTTAATTGCCTACACATGGCAATTATGGTTTCATTGCTGCAGAAAATAGATCCCAAAACACTTCCGAGCATAAATCAACTATAAAACACACACGATGTATAACTTCATTTTATATTTTATACCAGAGAGCCACCACAAAGTACAGCCCTTCACCACTCAATAAGAACATATACATCAAGCACGAACCTTTTCCCAAACAGTCATTGCCATGGCACCAAGTAAAATGAATCTCTTAATGAAATAACAACTATCTACTAGGTAGTGATCCTCATTTACATGTACAAAGGAGGCCTTTTCAACAAGTATTGCTTATTACTATGATTGTTAGCTGACATCTGTTTAACCTCATTCCGGAGTCCTTAATTCTATGACAGGGAGTTCCAACCTTATGGTATAATGAGCCCAGGAGTCATTCTTTTCCCCTTCTTATTTCAGTTTCCTGTCATAGTGTGTGGCTGGAAAAAACTATAGTTTGCTTTAAGCCCAGCAGACCAATACAGAAATGTTATCAAAAGCAAGGTTAACTAGATTATTAAAACTAGAAAGAAACCTCCTCCATGAATAGTTGTTCCTTACTCATATAACATGGGCAATATGACTAATTTTCTATTGCACCAGGCATAGTGTAACATCACACGAATTAGCGCAAGTGTTAACTTTAGAATATCAAAGATTTTATCAGTATTTTAGATCCGGGCACAATTCTGAGTTTAGCTAGTTTGCTATAGAACCACAGAGCATGTTCACTAAAACTAAGAAATGACTAAAACTTGCCGAAAGCTCAATTCTTGATTCATAACAGAGTACTGCTATATTAGCCCAAAAAAGAATTACAAGCAAATTCAATCAAAATCTTGGCAAATTCTATCAAGAAACATAAAAATAGCTACTCACAAGAACGATTTAAAACGAGGGGTCTCCTAATTGGACAGAGAACCAAACACTACACAGTTTCTTAAGCAATTTTGCCATATCAAATCAAGGACACCAAGCTTCCCAAACTCGGAAAGGGCTTAATAAGCCAAAATCTCAAAATCTTGATAAGCAATAAAGTTGATTAGATCAAAATCTTGATGAATCCCATCTAGTAACACAAAAATTACTATACATAAGAGCGATTTAAGAACCCTAAGCTCTCCTAATTCGACAAACAACAAAACACCAGAGAAGTTTCATTAAAATTTTCATTGTTTCAGATCACCGGCACGTGATCACCACGTTCCCAAACTTAGAAAGAGTTTAATGAGCCAACAAAAAGGCTTCAAAGCAATTCGATCAAAAGCCCGACAGATTCCATCAAGTCGCACAAATACTACCACTCACGAGAACAATTTAAGAGCCCTAACCCCTCCAGATTGGGACAAAGAACCAATTCCACGTACGATCGCTTACCAGTTGGAACTTGTTGCTGCATCCAGGTGATTTGGGGGCGTCGTCGTCGTCGCTGGAGACATCGTCGGCCCCCGCCGCAAGGAAACGCCCGGAGAGGACCAAGAAGAAGAGGAGAAAGGCGATAATGGCGAGATTGGGGAGCGAGGAGAGGCAAAATGGGGGAGAGGAGGAGGAGGCCTTGCAGAGACGCATCGCTAGGGTTATTTTTTGCTTCTTCCTCCCCCTTCCCCGGTCGATACGAGAAAAGAAGTATTGTCGAATCAAAACTGATTCTTTCTTCTATTTTTTTCTCCTCCTCGTTCTCCTGTTTTTCTCGCCCTCCACGCGACCGGTAAAGAACCGGACAGAGACGTCAAACGCGTGTGATGCGAGTCGTTCTCACGGCAGAGTGTAGACCGCTAGCGTTGCAGCATTGATGAGTGGTGAAATATATATACAGTGAAACTGAAAAACGGGTTAAGGCTCTCTATTAGCTAGGATCACGGAGAAGATCATACAGAGTACCTACGGTGAAAAATTACCAATAAAACAAAATTTTATTTATTTATATACAAGAGTTGAGCTCTAGTGCTTTTATTAAAGCAGAGAAATTCATCATATTTATAATATTTTAGCCGCTAAATTATTTAAAAAATCTATATAGTATAATAAAGATTTATTAGTATCCACGATTAATAATATTTATCACGAATCTTGACATAATTTGACTACTAAAAATCACTAACACATATGCTTGTGATAATATTAATATAATTTAGATCAAAGATATTGATCTTGTTTTATATAGTATAAAAAATATTAATTCTTATCAAAATTTCATATAATTTGGATATTTAAGTATCGGTCACTTTACCTAAATTGTTCTCAATTATGACCATTAAAATTATTTGATTATATGCATACCTTTTCTCTTAATAATCACCATCCACATAATATCGATATGAAAAATCAAGAAGCTTCAAGACAATTCAAAAAATCTAGTAAATCAGTACAATTTCGATTCTGATCGTTAACTATCATGTAAATCGATGCTCTCTAATTTCAACAATTGGTATCAAAGCGATTTTGGAAAATCTAGAAGCATCAGGCGATTAAGAAGACTAGTAAAGCCTCACACTTTATTTCCTGGATACAAGATTAGTTATCCATATTGTAAATTTTTTTGCTCTCTAAATTATTTAAAAAATCTATATAGTATAATAAAGATTTATTAGTATCCATTGTTAATAATACTAGACGAATCTTGATATAATTCTGACTACTAAAAAATCACTAACACATATGCTTGTGTGCTTTTAAAAATTAGTTCTACAAAAAAAAATTATTCATTTTTCCTAGGTGAAACAATTTATTTATAATAAAAAAGAGAAAAACTAAATCAGTTTTAGTTTTTTTCTTTATGTTGATCATGAAACATGCCAAAAAAAAAAAAAAAAAAAAAAAAAAAATTCTTAGTCATTGAATCTCATCCAATTTTTTAATAATTTTTTCTGTTTCGTGCACTGAAAAAAAAAACTGTCGTGGGGCAAACTCGTATGCCACGGGCTTTTTATATGCACCAGGCCCCTCATTCGGCTCTTACGGGCGTGGAGTTGCGCCATCCACCCAGGCCCTGAGCTGGGCGTGGCCCGTTGAGACTCCGGGCGCCCCGCACCTGAGTGCGGGCATGCGGACCTCTCCTTTCAATTTTTTAAATTACATATTTTAATAAAAATTTCTGTAATATTTTTTTGCTCATGTGTGGTGCATTCTTTTTAATTTTAGGGTGCAAGCTTTTTTTCTTTTATGCTTGTCTAGCATTTATGAATTTAAATAAATGTTGTATATAATAAAAATTATTATAATATTAATGATATTTAATATCATTATAAATATAAGTAAATCATCATAATCGTAATGACCAAATAATATTCAAACACAATCAAGTACATAACAAGAATATATGACATCTAAAATGCATTTTTAAACAAATCGGACATAGTTCTAAATCTAAATACAAATTCGAAATGAAGATAGCAACATAGTTTTAAACCAAAATACAAAGCTTAAATAAGTTTTCGAACTTTAAACTACAATGATAGTTTGTAAATAGAGCTTCAAACAAACCAACAAATACTAAATGTAAGCAGTTAGAAAATCATCAATCTTGACATTTGAGGAATCTTCGTGTAATGAAAATCAATTAGATTGTATATATTTATACAAACATTTATATATAAAGAATGTCATTATATATATGAAAAAAGAAATTATTCATTTTTTTAGGTGAAACAATTTATTTATAAAAAAAGAGAAAAACTAAATCAGTTTTAGTTTTTTTTTTTTTCTTTAGGTTGTTTATGAAACATGCAAAAAAAAAAATTACATTTATTGCCTATTTTTTAATAATTTTTTCAGTTTTATTACTGTTGATGAAACTCGTACGCCACGGGTAGGCGCTGGTGATGGCTCTTCTAAATCGGGCGCGGATTTGTTTGCGCACCTCACCAGGCCCTGAGCCAAGGTGCTCTTCACATTCAACTGAAATTTTTTTGTATAGAGGACTTACCTCTCCTTGTCAATTTTTTTAAAAATTTTTAACACCTTAAAAGAATTTCTGCAATATTTTTATGCTCGTGTGTGGTGCATTTTTTTTTATTTTTGTTTATATGGGTGCAAGCTTTTTTTTTCTTTTATGCTTGTCTAGCATGTTATTAATTTATACGAATGTTGTATATTCTATATATCATGTGCAATTATTTATGCTTCTGTAGCATATTGTGAATGCATGAATATGTTGTATATTCTTTTTTCTTATATATCGATATTCGTGTTCTTTTGACACTTTCAATAAAGTTTAACTTTAGAAAAATGAAGCACATATGTGATATTTTTGTAAAATATTTCTTTTTAGATGTACGTCTTTGATAGGGGTGAAGGTTTTTATTCTTCAAAAATGATGTAATAACTAAAATCATGTAAAGGAATGTGTTCATGCGAATAGTGATCAGATATTTTCAAATTAAATTTTGGTTTATATTATATATATAATAATATATAATATAATATAAAATAATATGTATTATATTATATTATATTATATTATATTATATTATATGGATAAATTATATATATTTTAGAAATCAGGGAAAAAATAGGGGAAAAAAACATACCAGCATATAATAAGAGTGAAAGTTGCTTATATGTAATTTTAATTTGTTGATAAAATTATTATATATATATATATATATATTATTGGTATATATTTGTATACACATATATATTAAACATCTGTAAAATCCTGTAGGCAAAAAAAAAAAAATTTTGGTAAAACAAATTGTAGAAATCACGGAACAAATCAAGATAGATTGAAAAAATGGAGAACTACAACATTATCCATTCATATATCAAGAGAGCGATAGTAAACATAGAGCAAAAGTGATCGACCCAAGAAGAACCATCCAACCGCGGCCGAATCGCCCCACAGATTGATCGACCTGGGCAGGGGTTATCCGAACTGTGGGCCGAGGTAGGAGAATAGGGCAATCATTGCCTAGGCCACCCCGGCCGAATCGGCGAGCGATCCGGGGAAGAGAGAGATAGAGCTCGAGAGGAGAGACAAAGACGACTCGATTCGATGTCCAAGTGGAACGGATGTTGATGGCGCCTTGAGTTAGCATTTTGCATTTGGGTAATCTCCTCTCTACCCGCGGGAATCGCGAGAGGGAGCGGATAGGGCAATCACGCCGAAGCCACCGCGGTCGAATCGCGCCGAATGGGAGAGTGTAATAAGGCATTTTTCGAATCAAGAAATAAAATATTTGGAGACGGTGAATGTGAGCGTAATGGTATTATAAGTGCACACGTCAAATTTCAGAAGCAGCTAAAACGAAAAAGTTACGCGACCGGAAAAACGACTTAAGTGAATAGTAACTAGTTTTCCTATGAGCGGAATAGAGGATGGGTTCTGTGTACAACTCCGATAATATGACTTCAATAGCTCGTTTCGAATGGCTCGACTATTCTGAAACCAATGCCACTGACGGAATTGGATTCTGACTCACGGTTATCGAGAAAAAGGGGTTTGAACTGTTTTACTTAAAGACTTAAGTAATTGGAGATATTGGAGGAAAAGAAGAGAATGGATACTTCGCGAATCGAGACCAAATCAAACGAGAGTAATAGGCTAGATTCAATGTCCTCGACGCGGCAGGCTGGCGTGATCCGATTAGTGAAAAACGGATATATAGAAATGCAAGATGAACGCAACATCGAAATCGCAAAATATGCGATATGCAAAATTACCCTAATATTTTAGCTCTTGCGTTTTTTTACTTTATTGCTATTCTTTACTTTAGCTTTTCCATTCTTGACTTAGTGCTAAGTGTTGGGCTAAATTGCAAAGTGGCCTATGTGTATATAATGGTGCTTTAGGGTTTTCTTGACTAACCCTCAGCCCTTCACCTCCTCCCTAACCGCCTCAGCGCTCTCCTTGCCCACAGTGCGCGTGCCGCCGCCCAGGCACCGCTCCGGCCGCGGAAACCTCCCCGATCTTTCTTTCCCTCCATTGATCTTGGGCGGGAACACGGAGACGGGAAAGTCTCCAAAACCACGGAACTAACTTCCTCGGCCAAGGTCTCGCCTCCGCAACCCTAATCGCGGCGTCGCAACCTGCGGCAAGCTAAGGCTTATCGGCCGAGGTAAAGAGATCATCTCTTCCTCGGGTGCGCAGGATCGGAGCGTCGTCCTCCGCTGGTGCCCCTCCCGGGTGTCCCGTGCACCGCCGGCGCCGCCCAGCATCTGCGAAATCGTCAACCACGAGCTGCGGAAAGATAGGTTCCGCCGCGCGCCACTCTTAAACGGTCGAGCCGCCCGCCCTCCCAACCTCCGGCGTGCCTCCCAAACGTCATCGCACGCCGTCGGCGCCGGGAGTCCTGCGGCGAGGACTCGATGCGGGCCGAGCTTGGGCCAACTCCTCCACCGAGCGCCGCCGTCTCCTCGACGTGAGCGACACTTCCGGCGACCTCCTCAGGCCATCGGCCCCGGTCACAAACCTTCGATCGCCGCGGCGCCACCTAACCAGCTAGTTGGAGGGTGGATCTCTCCGCGCCTCGGCGTCCCCAACCCGTCCACTTTGACCTCACAACGTCTTCTCTCGCGACCAGGACCTAGGGCGTGCCGCCGGCGGCCAACCTTAGCTCCGCCCGGCCAAGGTGAGCTTTGTTTAGTTATCAGCAAGTTAGTTAGGGCTTAAGGCACGTTTCCCGAGGCTCCTGTTGGTCTTTTTGACCAAGTGAGGTGAGCACGGTCATCACCTTTTCGTGCTGAACGCGATGCTCACCTCCGTGTAGATTTTTGATGCCTCGTTTAGCGGAAAAATAGTACTTTACGCGCGATGTTTGTGGAACTTCGTGTCACTCGTGTGAGTTCCACATCTCGAAAGGCGAGCACGATTTGCATCTTTGAAATCTTCCGGCTCGATGGCTCGATTTATCGAGCATCGGTTTGCGTGCACGACCCATAATAGCCTTAAATTGCATGAAATAATGCGATTTTATGGAGCTTACTTTTATGCAATTTAGAATTTCGTGGTCGTTAGACAACCGTAGGAATGTTGCGGGTAACCTACGGGTCGTCCAAGACCCCACTTTTGCGAAAATCGAAGTGATTTTCGGAGCGTTTCGGCAAAATTCGCCACGGAAACGTGTTTACGGTTCGGATTTCTTAGCAACTCTTAGTGGTTATTTACGGTGTCGCCGAGCCTTGTTGGTCACCCGCGTCATTTCGATTTAGAAATGACGAGACTTGGTTCCGGTGTCGAAATAGACACTTTCGGGAACCCGTATTCGTACAATTATCCGACGATAATTATATTGTAGTGTTATCTTGTGTTTGCTGCCAAAACATCCAATTAGGAGTGTTTTATGGCAGCGGGTGACTCGTGACACGAGTCGGTGCTTTGCGGGACGGTTCGTGGGTCACGGCATCCGGTTGGTTTTACGGGACTTAGACGATCTGACTAGTGGTTTAAAACCAATCTCAGTGGGATTAGTTTGTGGGATGTGGAGTCAGTTCTTGTGTTGGTGGATTAGACGCTCCCTCAGTGGACCTTTTCGTAGGTCGGTTTCTTCGTTTAGAGCCATCTTCTACAGTCGTACAGGTGGGTATCCGGTTTGACATCCGTACAGTGGTACACGCTTGGTGACACTCCTTCACTTTACTCTACTCTACTTTACTTTTCTTACTTGCACCTCATCGTCGTTTCTCTACTCAACTATATGCATGCTTAGTATACTTGATAGGAGTAGAGTGGTTTGAGTTCTGACTCTTGGCGACCTACTTGGTCGATCCTTCATTTCTCTGACCTATCGGCTTTGTTCTGATTTCTCAGTGACCTATTCGGTCTGTTTGCTTCAGTTTCAGTGACCTATTCGGTCGGCTTTTCTGATTTTTCAGACCTATTCTCGGCTTGTTTCGATTTCTCGGTGACCTATTCGGTCAATTTCTTCTGTTCGGTCGGTTTGTTTCAGTGCTTCTGTGACCTACGTGGTCGGCGAGTTTACTTAATGACCCAAAGGGGTCGATGTCCCTTTAGGGACGGGATTGTCGACCGATTCTTCGTATGGTTTTTGAGCATAACGGCATCGATCGCCCGACTCGAGCGCATATCACGAACACTGATCCAGGCCGGTGTTCTTTTAAAAGTGGTTTGGGGTTCTACGACTTTGCCCAACCCGTGAGCCCATAGGCTATCTTGGGTTGAATGCAGGTTTAAAAAAAAGGGGGCATTGCCTGAGGTCTGCGGACCAATATTGGCGGTTATGGATTGGGTATTTACTTTCTCAGCTTTTCGATGCATACATACAGTAGCTTGTTTATACTACATATATCTCTCTCCGCACTTTGGCTTTATCTACTTACCGACTTTCCTTTGTTTTACTCGTTACTAGTGGATACCCAAGGGAGGGGAGACATGTTTACATGTTCTCGCCTGCCTTCTTCTTTCTGACGTTACGGTCATAGTGACGGTGAGGAACGAGTCTAGTACGCTTAGCTCCAGATCGGTTACTTTCTTACCCTTCTCGTTTTATTACTTAGAGTACATTATGGTTCAGTTCTAGCTTCACTTTAATGGTGGATTGAGACTTATAATGATTTTTGAAAGTTTATGAAAGAACTCATGTTTTGTGAATTAAACTGTCTCCTACCCTTCGTGGTAGCATTTCAAAGGATTTCTACCCCTCGTGGTAGTGTTTTCAAAGAAAGGGTTTCCGTGTGGAAACAGTTTGTAAAAGGTTTTCAAAAGGGATTTTATAACTTAGAGTTTCAAAACCCGTTCCCGAGTAGGGAACATTTCAAAAGATAGATGTTGTTTATATACAAAGGTAAATGTGAATGAACCTGTGGTGAATGGTGTGAATATGTGTATGTTGATTGGAATTAATATCTGTACACTTTGTTGTGGTTGTATGATTGTAAAAGACTCCTTGTACTTGTGGGATGCGTGCAAATAAGACTACGTCCATGTGTACGATGGTCTCTCGTATTTGTGGCATAGTGTCCTTGGGGGTCAAGGTTTATATTTCCATTGTTTCTATATACTAAAATGACCGGGGCGTGACAGGAGAGGTCGCGTGAATCATCGCAAGACCCGACCCGCGGGAATCGCACAAACACCCAACGCCCGAGGAGTCGCGCGTGAGCGGGATGAGGGCATATGCCCAATTGACTCGGTCGAATCGCCGCGGCCGCCGCTAAATAGAGGGAGATCTAGAGGAGGAGGAGAGAGAAGAGAGAGAGAGAGAGAGAGAGAGAGAGAGAGAGAGAGAGAGAGAAGGAAATTTTTCAAAATATTTCTTTTAAAAAAAGATGTATTCTTTTAAATGGATAAATTTCAATTTTTTTTGGATAAGTTTCAACATTAATAGTTGTAATTTTGAGCAAGCAAATGGGTGATGATTACGAGCTTAACGAAGTTTTCGATTTCGTTGTGTAAGGGATAATGTTTCATGCTTGTTGATTTTTTGAAAATGTGCTAACGTCCAAACCTATTTTTCTTTTAATGTAGTAAAGTAGTTTCCAAAAACGTCATAGCTGACCTCACCAGGGATGATAAGCTAGACAGAAAGAATTATAATATTTGATATAGGAGAATGCAAAACCTGCTAAACGAACAAAGGATTTTTGAAACACTCTCTATCAAAATAGTCATGTCTCCAGAAGGAACTACTGCGCAGCTCAATTATGAAAGGGGGGTCTATGATAAGTGGTTTGAGGAGGATCGAACTGCTCGGTATATTATATTGTGTGCCATGCAAGATGACTTCATTAGACGGTTTAAAACCTATAAGACTGCCAGGGACATGTGGTACAATCTCAAGATTGGTTTGGGCAAACTTTAGCTGTGAGGTTGCGTCTATTAAATCTGACGTTTAAGTAGTACACTAAGACCTAAAGCACTCAATGGCGTAGCAGCTCCATGTGATGAGCACCATGATTCGAGACCTTAAGGCTGCTGGAAACGAGCTCAACGATGAGCAACAAGTTCTCGCGGTGATTCGTTCACTGCTAGATCCTGAGTGGTGCCAAATGAAACTCCAAATGACTCACAGTGAAAGTATTAAAACGTTTAATGACATCTCACGCCATCTCAAACTCAAGGTAGAATACTTAGAAGTGAACCACTCTATCGCTCTTGTTGCACATTCTGAGAAGCGCGGTAAGATCATACCCAAGCACAAGAAGCATTACAACAGTAGAGCAAAGAAGAGTAGGAATTAAGCTTTCTAGAGTAGAGTTAGAAAGCACCACAGAGGCAAGCGCTTTGGCAGTAGGGATGCTGCAAAGTTGAAGTGGTACAACTGCAAGCAGAAAGGTTAAACTTTGTACCTTATGTCTATTAGATATGAAAGTCCACCCATGTGCCTCTACTGGTGCAATAACTTGTAGCAAATTTGTTAATAACCAATTCCATGAATCCTTTAGTTCTGCTTCTACGACAGCCACTGCAATTGAAAACATCTGAATATTTCCATCTCTACCAATAGCACTAATAAGCTGTCTACCAAATGATCCCTTTAGAAAACAACCATCTATTTCAATAATAGGTCTACATCCTTCCTTTAATACCTTGATTTGAGCATCATATGAAATATAGATCCGCTGAAACACAGGGGGCTAACTCAGGATGAGGCCTTTCTACATGTAAAAAAGCAAGGCTTTTTGGATTCCTCACCCTAATTATATTGCAATAATCCCACAATTTCATGAACTGCTCTCTATGTGATCCCATTATATATAACCTCCTTTGCCTTTCTCTTGGCTCTGTATATTTGGCTCTTAGAGACTTCAATGCACAAATTCCTCCTTATTGTCTTTTTCATTGCTGATATCCCCCATGTAGGATCATCTCTCAATTGCTCCAAGTATTTATTTGCAATCCATGATGATATAGCTTGGTTGTTTTTGAATTGCCTACCACACTTATGCTCAGATTGTAAAGACTTGATTTGGAAACATTCTTCATATGCATTCCAAGATGCATGAACCCTCCATGCACATTTTATTTTCTGACTAGTAGAATCCTTTTTGCACTTGACAGTAACTCTGTCACCATCATTTTTGACAAAATAAAAGTCATAACCATTTGATATTGCATTATTCTTTAGCAATGTTCTAAACTCTGCAGCTGAAGCAAACTTCATACCTAATTTTAGCTCTGCTTTCTCTAAATCCCTTGATTTGTTGAACACAGGGTACTTTGGCCATAAAGGACCATCTTCATCTGATGAGAACATACCATCAAGATCCTCACTAGACTGATAGTCTGAACTCTAATCATTGTCTTTAACAATTTGTGTTCCTTTCTCATTAGCTTAAATCGTTGGGCAGGAAGGGTTGGTGCAGTAGTGTCTTGAGACACGTGGTCTGACCTATCACATCGGTAGGATATATGTACTCAACTTCATTATTGATATTAAATAGAAATCACGATTATTAATACTATCCACTAGTAACTTCCTCACCAGTTACTCCACTACGTACTGTTATCCTTTTAAGTCATCTTGACATCTTTTTTGTTGACATTAGTAAATCACTATTATTAATACTATCCTCATCACTATCACCAAAGTTACTCCACGCATGCTCATATCGCTACAAGTCCATCTTGACATCTTCTTTAACATCTTCATTGTTTTCTTCAACCCCTTTACTTACATTTCCATCAAGAGCCCCACCCATTCTCTCATCTTTTTTTCCTTGTCCATTTGCATTTTTTGAACCTTATTCTCAATATTATTGTTCTTTAATTGCTGCCCCTGTACAGCCACATTTTCAGTGACCTCATGTAAAGCCTCCTTATCTACCATTTTAGGAGAAACTATATAGAGCAAAACCACACTAAATTCATCATGGCACTTAAGCATCTTTAGCATTGCTTTACCACCATCTACAAGCTTCAGGCCATTAGATATATACCAATAGGCATAGTGTAGTAGATCATTGATTCTTTTGGTAATCCAAGGCTATGAAACATATCCCATAATTCAATAATCGACATCAAGTCTGGATCGACATTATCGACAAGTGATATTTTCCCTCCATAGTATTCTGATATAGGATCTCCTTTAAAAAAATCCACCATAGCGAATTTTAAGAGTCCTCAGCTCCATCTATATGTACAATAATTAGAATAAAAAAAAATAATTAAAGCAAGCAGTGGGACCCCAAACAGTACACCTAAATTAAAACAAAAATATAAATGCATCACATACAAAAATATAAAGCAAAGTGGGACCAAAAGCTTAGATTATATCAAACCAATCTTCAAAACAACTAAAAAAGGAATAAAATAATGCAAAACTACAAACCCCAAAGAAATTTCTTCGACCACAGGAACATTAGGGACCACATGTACTAAATTAACATTTCAACACCAAAGCTTAATTATACCTCAGCATAGTAAAAAGGTCCCTCGTTCAAGCACGATTACTCTCCTTAGGTCGATTCGCTCGCCTTTCTCCTTGGTTCGAAAGCTAGCGCTTGCCTTTCACCTACGCCTAGGGTTCAAATCGCCTCATCCTCCTCGCAGGATCAAGCCCTAGATTTTCTCTCCAACAACGAAACAAATGACATAACACTTTCTCTCTCTCCCCGTCAAGTAAAAGGTAAGGGTATTATAGTCATTTCATGTTTTTCGTTAACGGCGTAGCCCCCTGTGCACAATTCCGTAATATATTCATTATTGACAATTGGATCATCACCCTCAGTATATATGATATCTGCGAGGACCCTCAATCCGCCATCATGATCTGCATCATAGTGATGACCTTCCGCCACAATGTTCTCATTTACGGCCAAATTTGAAGGCTCATGTTCAACACTCTCATGATCAGTAGCGTAAATGTCTTCAGCTACTTCTTGTTGCACTTCTACCCGATTTCCTATACCGTCATTTTCGGTTCTCAATGGATACGATCCAAAGTCATGCACATCATGAGAGGTATGAAATATGCAATTATTTCGTAATTAATCACTTTCTAACTAAATAAAACAGTGAATGATTAAATTAATTCTGGCGTATTCTAACCCTTCTTCACATGAGATGCCTTGCTCTCTACCCAATGGGGCATGAGAACTAGAAGCCGTGGTATGATGAATAGTACGTGGGAGGGAAGGAGGATCACCAACAACTATATTTGAGAATTCGAACTCCCTACAATTGATGGAAGAAATCAATATAAACATTTGTTATATTAAACTAATTATACAAAATTTATATTTTGCAATACTAATCTAGGTGCATTTGCTCCTCCACCGATATCAACACGAAAAGATTCTCTTTCGGAGCCAGGGGATCACACATCCACATTAAAGTCACTATTTAACATTTTAGAATAATACGCATGAGATAAAATCATTTGTTTTTCAACAAAAATTATCAAATATGGAGTGTTTCCCGACAATGCCATCGCACCACACAGTGAGTCATCGTTCGTAACTTCAACCACATCGAATTGATTCATCCCGATTGAATATCGGACTTTGATAATTAAACGATACTCATCTCTCGGAGTATCGGTTAATCTATATATTTGTCACGCCCCGTTCCCCGCCTATTTGGTCGGATTCGGGCACGCCAACAGACCGCCGAACGGACAAGGTTTTTCTGTACCGGGGACAGAGTCTTCCCTGTACGTCCAAAGTGTCGCAATCAATATAATGTACGAAGTTCCAACTAGGAACACATTTCAATTTAAGATTGCATAAGGAAATATCAAAAACATAAAACAACTAATGGCATTACAACATTCTATTACATGCATTTTACATCACAATTTTCTTTTACATTCAACTCTCAAGATACAATCTAGATATAGCAATTTATTACAATTTTGTTCCTTGTCTTTAAACCCCTAAGCTAGACCACCTCGGGATACTGCTACCTCTGGTCTCTGGGGTAGGGCGCTATCTACAGAGCTACGCCCTTTCCTCGCGCCGCCGCGCCGCTCACATATGTGCCTGTACCCCCAAAAACAACACGGGGGTGAGAACTATTGTCTATAGTTCCCAGTGGGTACGGCCACCTAAGGAAAAACCTCGACCAATAGGTCCGAGGAGGCACTGCAACATGTTAGTCCAAAAACATCCACATATATATAGACATCAAGATTGAAATACATGTTATGCCTCACGATATGCGATATGAAAATAATGCAACTCTATGCAACTATGCAAGTAGATTAAATGATTTTATTCTCTATCACTGCCAATCTTTACTACTTGCAATTCCATCTTATTAGCCACTAATTAGTTAGCCAGCTTATCATTCTTTATTCTTTATTCTAAGGTTACTCTTACCTTAGCCATACCTCGCTCAATTGCCATTCTTTCCTAAGATTACTCTTACCTTAGCTATACTGTGCCACTTGACTCGGTCTTGAGCCAATTAACTGCGGATAATCTGCGCTCTGTCTGGCTTGAGGTGAAGTAACTATCTCAAGCACCTCAGCCTACCGCACCTCTGGACCTAGCCGTCTGGCAGCGAACGTATCGCACCTTACCCAACAACGGCTTAGGTTAAGACTTAGCCACCTGGTGGCAAAATTGTCGCACGCGCCATGTCGGTGGTTCACGTCAACCGGCGGTAGGATCCACAAACCAGCTTAACCATCCGGCGGTTAAATCGTCGCACACGCCACGTTAATGGTTAGCCCCGGGCGGCAAAATCGTCGCACACACCCCACACCCCTCATAGTGTGATCCATAAGCTCTGGAATTCTGGAATCCATTTCACATAACTCAAGGGTTGGTCTTAATCCTATAGTGTCAACCTATCTAGGTCCATTGTCCTTTACATCCTAGGTCCCTTTGACTCTAGGTTCAACATATTTATTACATAACCTAGGTTGACTTAACTCTAGGTTCAATCTCAACCTATGTTCTCTAACATTTGGTTTAATGCCACTCGATCTAATTGACATCCTAATTGTCCAATTCTAGTCTTTTACAATCCCCGCAATACTAACTATACATTCATGTAATTATATAGCATTTACATAACATGCATATCCAAACTAGCATTCTTTTTAACTTGTCATATGCATTCCAACCAGCATGTTTTCTACTTTATATTAACATGCATATGCCATTTATCTCATACTTTTTATCTAGCATCATTCATATTATATCATCATGCATTCTTTGATAGCCTAATTAGCATTCACTTCATGCATTCATATAATTTACCACTAGCTACCATTATATGCATCAATATGAAACCATTACTCTTAGACATACAGGCGACCTAGTCGCTTCGGTAAACACAACCCACCTTGATTCGCTCTCCGATTGCTCGTAGTCAAGTTGCAATCGGCCTCCCCGCGGCACCCGTGACCCGGTTCGATCCGAACTCTCGCGCGACTACCCGAATGGCCACCAAACCGTGATCCGAAAATTTCTAGCGTTGTTCCTTGATACTACGATGCTCCGGATTCGATCTCGTAATTTTTTGACGTCTATTTCGCGTGCTGCGGCTATCTGTTAAAAAAATGCTATTTCGTCAATAACTTTGCGTACACTCGTCGGATTGTCGAACCGAGTGTACCAACGCGTTCGTTATACCCCTAATTAGGTTTATATAGGGTTAATTTATATTTAAACCCAACTATGACAAAAGCCTCAATTTTGGTGCCCTAATAATGTCATAATCCCATTTTTTCTATATTAATTTTATCCCCAAGCAAAAGATAGTTTAGAATCATCTAGGAAGCTCTCTAATACCATTACTAAGCATTTTGGACCAACCCTAGGGCATCTAACACAAACCCTAGATGATCACCATGAGAGCTCTACGAAGAAACATGGTTAATTTTCATGTGTTCTTCGTCCACTACAAGGTTTCTACACTTATAAGAAGACCAAAACCAAAGATCTAGGGCATCAAAACCAAACCCTAATCTTATTCTTATAAGAAACCTTATCTTTGCCCTAGGCTCTCTAAGTCCACCTTGTAGGAGAGCCTCAAAACCCTTCAAATCCTCCAAATCCCACTCGATCTCCTCCAAATCCACCTTTTCTCCACCTTGGTGGAGAGTTTCTAGAGAGAGAGAGGGAGAGAAAATGAGAGAGGAGAGTGTTTAGGATTTTTTTGCTGTCAAAGGAGAGGAGATGGGGTCTATTTGGGTTGCAACAATAACAACTAAGCCCCCCAAAAACTCCTATTTGCAACAGACTAAATCTGTGCTGTCAGCCCAAAGTGTACCGGTACACTTTTCATGGTGTCATCGGTAACACGATCACGCAGAACCAAACCCGAGAGCAGCTGCTCGGGTTCTGCCAAAGTGTACCGGTACACTTTTCATGGTGTCACCGATAACACAGCCAATTTTCAACATTTCTCCGTTTTCGCCCGTTTTCGCTCGTTTGGCCTCTAATTCATTTCAAATCACACTGAGACCCCCAAAACATATTTTCAAGCGTGTCTCAACCATCTTTTCATCCACGCTTATGCCAGATTTAATTCATGGTCCAACATAGCCTTTCGGGTTCCGTTTTAGCATCCAACGCGCACCGAAACACCCGAATGCTCCTGAACCTTAATCTCGCATTGTTTCGACTCCAATTCGCGCCGAGCAATACTAAAACCTTTCCAACATTTCTCAAACCCTCGGTCTGCTTGCTGTACCGGTACAACCATCAATGCTGTACCGGTACACTTTGCTCACCAGTCTTTGTTTGGCTTCGATTCGACTCTACTTGCACGATGCGATCACCTTTCTAACCTATTTTAAATTTATTTTCAACTCTTTCAACCTTGTTGGAATGTTAAATCGAACTTGTCTAGCTTTTCTTTAGGACACTTTAGCCAATTTGGCCAAAGTCCAAAATAGCTTACCGAGGTTTCGATATGTTACAATATTTTTCTCTCAAATTCTGTAAATGTAATATCCACTGGAATACCACTTAATTTCTTACGACCGCCAACGTACTTTGGATTGTTATCGTGCACCAATATTTCTCCATTCTAATGAACAACAATAGCCACATTACTACGCGCCATCCTAACTTAAACAAAATATAAAGTTTGTAAACAAACATAATCATACTAATTTAAGTGCTGAATTGATACTGCAAATGACATGTGTTCACTACCAAATTCAAAACTTCGAAACAAGAGATCATGTACTTAAAAATAAGGTACTAAACTCACCCAAAGCACTTCACTTCCCCCGATACACTAATAACTTACGGATCATCATTTGTTGGTTTCGATCTACATCTGAGAGTTCGAATTAAATCAATACATCCCCTTAAAGTAATAGAGACAATGAGAAGCAAAGAAAAGAAAAACTAAAAGGTTTCACTTTCATCCCCAACCGTTTTAAGAGGTTTCACTTTCATCCGAAACTTTCAATCATTATGACTGGGTCCTACCTTTTGCGTCGCCTTGCAACCTACCCTTTTCAAAGGTCAATTAGGTAACAGTTAGACGATGATTATATGGATATTGTTGTCAAATTTGACCATAATGGCAGCATGAATAATAAATGGAAGATTGGTAACTAATTCTAGCAATTGAAAGATTGGGGACCAAAAAATGAAACTCCAATAAAGCGATCAAACATCCCCTTAAAGTAACAATTGCCTTGCAATGCTGTAGAACATCGGGTCGGTGGAACGATTATATATTTTTTCAAACAATCAACTCTAACCTAATGGAACAATTATATAGACAAAATATAAACAATCAACTCTATTTAAAAAACAATTACATTTTTTCAAACATCTCACCACTAACCTAATGGAAAATGTCCTTGCAATGCTGAGGAGAGAAGGCACGGCACAAGCAATACAGTCAGCGCCAGCGACGGCAGCATCGGACTCGGGTCGGAGTGAGTGAGATAGAGAGGAGTGAGGGAGCGTGCGGGAGATAGAGGAGAAGCTCGGGAAACACTGGAGCTCGCGCGCGGGCGAGTGAGAGAGAAAGGAAAGGGGTTCGGGCGGGGGCTAGGGTTTACCGCATTCTTTATTTTTTTATCCGACTCTCTTTTCAAAAATCCCTATTGCGTAGGCCCACAAATGCGGTGAATGGTTTACTGTAGTCAGTATGCGGTAAACCATTCACCGCATTTAATCCACACGGCACCTTCGAGTTCACCTGGCCTACTTGAGGACTATTTTTGTAATAAATATTTTAGGCGGCCTATTTTTATAAATAAAATTTTTAATAAGATTATTTTTTTAAAAAAAATTCTTTTGTGATCCGGCTAAAAAACAAAAATCCGAAATTTGAGTTTTGAACGCAGGGAGACGGGGTAGGTCGCGAGCAAAGAGCGTACCGAGATCGAAAGCGGCGCTTCCTCCTCCCTGCTCCGACGGCGCGAGGAAAGAAGACGACGACCACGCGATGGAGCTCGACGAGGCGGCGGCGCCTCCTCCTCCTCCTCCTCCGCCGCCTGCGATGCACACGTGCGGAAGGGGCCACCGCTCGTCGCTAGCGGTGGCAGTGGCGGCGCCGCCGCCGGCGGAGGGCGTCGGCGGCGTGATCTGCCTCGCGTGCTTCTCCGCGCTGCTCTCCGACCCGCTCTCGCCCTCCCACCACGTCTCCCACGCGCTCTCCCAGCTCTCTCTCGCCCTCCGCGCCGACCCCGCCTTCGCCCGCGCCCTCCGCGCCCGCCACCCCCACCTCCTCGCACCCCCGCTCGTCCGCGCCCTCGCCGCCGCCGCCGCCGCCGACGACGCAGCTCTCGCGCGCCAGGCCGTCGATCTCATCGTCGACATCTCCGTCGCCTCCGACGCCTCCGTCTCCGCCGACTTCCTCAGCCGCCTCGCCGATCTCCTCTCGTCGCACTTTCTCGAGTGGAGCCGGCGCCAGATCTACATTGTAAACCTCTTTCTCGTATCCCTACTTCCAGTAGCTCCGAGATTAATTTCGATTGTTGGTTATCATTGCTGTAAATAGTTTAATTCTACGTGTTTTCGAATAGCTTATGAAAGAATTATGATGTCATAAGTTCATCATATAAGGAACATATCTACTGTGTAGAGAGGTAACCCTATTGAAGCCATTGGGAACCGGAAGAAATCGCGAGAAGTTAGCTGCTAGTGTGAATCGTAAACATAGTAGAAGTAAGAAGAGGCTGACCAAGAGGGTAGTATAGCAAGCAATTGTCATTTTTCCTCTTGGAGTAGAAGTGAGAGGGGCTTGTTAAAAGAAGGTAATGGAGCCTTTAATAGTACTGGTTTTAGTAACTGCAGGGAAAATCTCATTGAGAATTATAAGAAATTGCATTGTTTGCTCATTGCTGATGATGTTTGACAAGTGTATTCATAGCTCCAAAAGAACATGAAAGGAATGGATTATGGATAATAGAAATTGAAGTTCATCTCCTACTGCTTTAAGTTTTTATGAAGTAAGTAGGTGTCGAATGTTGACCTTGTGCAAGAGATGTAATGTTTATGAGAGTTCCTTGGTGAATTTTATCTTGGGGGAAAATAAAACTTTTAACCTCTCTAATTTTCATGAAATGTTTCAGCATGCATGCTAAAACAGCAAGTTCATTAGAGAATTTAAGAACCAAGATGAGATACCATGTGATTAAGATTTTCTCCGAAACATTAATCATAGGTGGGTCTGGTAGTGATAGTGTAGGGTCAGTGGATCAATGATGAGTAATTTTGTTCGAAGGTGGGTAGTTTTCTCCGGCCAGAAGAGATGCTACTTACATAGGTACTGGATTATGGGAATGATGAAGAAAGAGAGTGCTAGAAACATCATCGGTCTTACCAGCTTATGTAAGAGTCAATATTTCTCTGTCGGAAAAATAGATGAAGGAAAAGAAGAGTCTTCATATTCATGACCCTTGCAAATGCGATGGGGAAAAGACCAGTGAGGAAGTGATAACCAACAGCATATGCCATGGTAATGGAGTGATTCTCTTCTATATGTAACGCTTCATTGCTGCAGAGAATGCTCATAGGTGTTCTTACAGTGTGAGAAATGGTCCTTGTGCTCTAAAATATTAAGCTGCCAGCTATTTTAATTATTACACTCAAGAACAAGAACTTTCAACTCTGAGAGCAAGTCTCTTTTGAAAGGCTATGGAGTGATAAACCTCAAAATGCAACTAATCAGTGAATTTCATAATTATTTGGACAAGGCGGATAAGGGTTGGTTGACTAGGTTCAACTAGGAGTATCTATGTTTTGCGTCTAGGTCAGTTAGGTGGCTGTCCTAGTCGCATGGCATACTAGTAATGTTAACAAACTATTGCTTGCTAAGAACTGGGCCCTTTGGAATCTGTTTGGTTGGAGCTCTTGAGATTGCATATGCCTAAAAATAATTGCAACATAATCACCTAACAGTTTATTTGCTATGAATTTACTCCTGTTGAGTAATAACTAATAAATAATTAATTGTATATGTTGGTATCTTCTGCTGACCTCTTTGGAATTTAAGCTTTCCTGATCTTTTGCACTTCAGGAATTCTAGTTAGAGGTTTATTCCACACATTGTCTTAATTGCTGAGTTGGATTCCAACTTCTACTGTAGCTACACTGCTTTGGAGTCCTGCTGAACTCTCACCAGGATGATCGCACTGCAACCAATATTAGGAACAAAGCGGCTCTTTTCTCTAACCTCGTTCAAGGTCTACAGCTTCCCTGGTAAGAAAGGCAATTGACTCTATTTCCAAACTTTCTTTGTAATGTATTCTCTGACTTGCTTCTTTCGCCACAGTGAAGAGGTTCGTGGGGAGATCTTGTTTGTGCTGTACAAACTATTCCTTCTACAAGGGACACCGTGGGAAGAGGGTGATAATGAGTTTGATGCTTTAGTAAGTAGGGAAAAGTTGTTATGCTTTTCACTTGAGGTTTTGCTGAAAGCCCAAAATGATGATGCCCGCTTGAACTGTGTAGGTCAGAAGCTTCACTATTTCAGTAATTAAATGCTTGTGTGCCAAATTATTTTAGTTTCACACAGGCGAAAGTCTACATTTATTTTTAATAGGCTGCTGTTCTTACAAGTGAAACGGCAACTTTTTTTTCCAAAATAGTTGCATTCACTTCCTATCACTTTGTATTGCAAAATATTATTCATTTAGGATATTGTTCAATGTAGATTTCCTGTTTTAATCATTTGGATGACTAAGGCAGTAGTGGTGCATGTTGGAGTAAATACACTTTGTGGCTTTTTGAATTGGATATAGTCTCAAAATTTCTAACATTCCCTTTGGCATTTATATCTAAATGACTTGAGTCGCTTGACAATAACTAGTGCATGCTGTGCTTATCCACAAGTTTGTTATACATGTTTTTATTGTTAAGCTGAAATTGTATGGAACTATATTTTCAGCAAAATCACATAGTCATTGTTGCTTTTAAGAAAAATGAAAGACCTAGGAAAGCAAATGTTGTTTCAAGTAAGTGAAAGAAAAAAAGAACCTAATATGGGCAGAGGCAAAATGGTACACTGATGTAATCAAACAAGTGAACTATCAATTGAATTCCAGCTGCAAAATGTGACTAAATTTGGCTTATTTCTTAGAGCAGAGGCATTGTTTGGGCCTGTGTGAAATCTAGTCAAAAGTCCAAATCTATATTGCATAGATACGGATACGGATATGGATATGAACGATACGGATATGATGATATGGCAATTCCTAGGATAAGATACACCGGGTATACTTGAATAAACTATTATTTTAAATTATTTAAATATATGTTGATTATATGTAATGGTATATTGAGAATAATCAGGATATCTGGATTATATTAAGGAATATATTCTTGATATACATCAACTTGTGTAATTGTTCTATATCTGTTCATAAAAAAAAGATAGTCAATGAAATAATATTCAAAAAGCATCAACCAACTATCATCCAACTTGATCAAATGATACCAATAGATATTTAGTCACACAAACTACATAATTAGCCATTCAATATATATGTTTGTTTTATTATGTTCTATTATATAAAACAGTAATAAAAGAAAATATGCTAACAATTTAGTAGAAGGAAAAAATCACTATCTATGGTCTTCGTTGATTAGTGCTAGGTTGACAAATTAGATGGAAGGAAGTGAAAGAGAAGCGGTAAAGGACTGAATCATAGTTTAATACTATGTGAAAATAGAATGAGAGAGAGCGCTTTCAACCATTTAAGAGCAAAAAGATAAAAGAAATAACAAATTGAAGAGAGATTGATAATTTTCTCACTTTTTTTCTTATTTCCAATAGGTTTGGATGTGGCCTTTTCAAAGAAGTTTTAGCTCTGATAATTCTAGACCAAAAAAGAATCCGGTAGTATACCTACCGTATCCCTTTCGTATCCGAGTTGTATATGATGTTTTTTTATTTCTTAAAAAATGGCAGATACTTTATTGCCGTATCGTACACGTATTGGTATCCGATACATGTCCGATTCGGGTACAACTTGAAATTTGAAGTATTTGTGCTTCATAGGTCCAAATCCATGGGTCAAAGATTCATCAAAAATTAGAAGAGAGCCTTTAGTCCAGTTGAAAATTCTGTAGTTTCAGCCTGTCTACCACGTTTCAGTTGGTACCCTTTATGCTATAAATGGTTACACTTGTTGTTCTATGTAAATTATTTTTCTTTGAAGGAGTACTTCTGCTCCAGTTCTCCCTTCACGGGCCAAATACTCATGAGAACTATCAGTTTTTTAAAATATAAAGACATATGTTGTTATCGATATCATTCTATACTTCGTTTTGTTTCACATGGTATATAGATTTTTTATAATAAACATATTTCTCCTCCTTACCTCGTCTTTTTCCTTGCTATATATTGTTGGCTGGGACACAATACAAATTAGAGAAGGAAGACAGATGTTTAACACCTAGCAGTTAGTCTAACGTCTAGTTCTTTGAAAAAATGGCTATATTGTGACAAATCCAAATTTGGGCAAAGGGTATTGCTATGTGATACCAAAGGCAAAATAAACAAGTATAATAGTCATATAAAAGAATATATGTAACGACCCAACACGGCCGGCTAGTATTATCAACCTGTTGAACCTAAACCGCTGGCCAAAAAATGCTAAAGCCTAATTTGTCACTAGTGTGCTAGTTATTACATACCAAATTATTGTCTAGGCCCTATCTAATGTGGGACTAGGGAATGCCCGCCACCTTTCTTTGCATCCCAACTGCGTACTTGACGATATTTGCTGAAGCTCTTTTTGATATATAACTGATTTAAGAGCGTGGTATATTCTTAATTTTCTCTAGAAGGTAGAATAACCTCTCAGATGGAAAAATAGTGGAAAGAAAGATGATAGATTCAAGATATTAGGGACTCGTGAATTTTATAGTTAACTTCTTTTACCAAATAGGTTATAAGCAAAATTTTTCATTCAGGTAATCTAAAACTCTACGCACAGTGGTATTCTTTGTTCTAATTATTATCATTAAATTGCTTTTGAAATATACGTTGTTATTGATCATAATTTTGCATAATTTGTGAGCACCTTTTTTTGGTTTCTCTGCTTAATATGACAAATTGTTATATTTATCTCCTCAGCATTGCTTTTGGTTTTGGCTCGAAGGGGTTTCTTTGAGAACTTATTTGCAAGTGAGCAAACTGGTATCGACATGGGAGATGCAGATAACTTTATGCACACCGATGAAAGTGCTTCGAATTCTCCTCTTATAAATTTGTTTGCTGAAGCGATCAAAGGGCCTTTGCTTTCTTGTGATACACAAGTCCAAACAAGCACTTTGGATTTGATCTTTCATTCACTATCCTCAGATTTCAATATATCTGAACAGATTAAAGTTCTTGTTGAAGAAAATGTTGCAGATTATATTTTTGAAGTACTCAGACTGTCAGGTAAATGTGAATAGCACATCTGATAGATCTAATGAGGAGATTTTTAATGAGTTATGAAACAATGCCCAACTAATCAAACTTCTAGTAGGTAATATTGATCATCTTTGGGTCTGTTAAACTACAGGAAACAAGGATCCCTTGATAATTTCCTGCCATGAATAGCATATCTGATAGATCTAATGAGGAAATTTTTAATGAGTTGTGAAACAATACCCAACTAATCAAACTTCTAGTAGGTAATATTGATCATCTGTGGGGCTGTTAAACTACAGGAAAGAAGGATCCCTTGATAATTTCCTGCCTCCGAGTTCTCGACCTCTTTGCTACAGAAGAGGAAACCTTCATACAAACACTTACTGTAGGATTTCCCATGCTGCTTTCTACTCTGCGTTATGTAGCAGAGATACCATCCCATCCAGTTCAGACTCATGTCTTGAGGCTCGTTTTCTTATGTATCTCCAACTGTCCAGGAATCATATCAATGCCTCAGGTTGAAGAAATAGCAACTAACCTAACAGAAATTTTTAAGGGTCATAGTGTAGAGGCGCTGGGTGTGGCTTCTGAAGTCTTCACCTTGTCTTGTTTGATATCCGTGGAGATTCTTAAGTCGCCATCTTCTAATAATACTCAGAAATTATCAAGTACCATCCAAGAGGCATCAAGAAATGCTGTTGTTTCATCTATTAAATCTTATGGACATGACAATCAGCTTCTTTTGTATTCACTATACCTTTTGAAAGAAGCATTCATGCATGTTTGTAGTGAGGGTTCAAATCCATACTCCTATACTAAAGTTCTTGAGAGGAGCATTATCAAAACTTGTGAAGACTGCCTATTACCTTGGCTTGAGGAAGTTCTAATTGAAGTGCCCGATGAGGAAGTAGTTCTGGGTGTACTGGAAACTTTTCATGTAATTTTGCTTAAGGGATCAGAAGTCGAATCCATGAAGTTTTCTCAGACCCTTGCTTCCTCCTCTTGGTTCAGCTTGTCTTTTGGACTTTTGGGTTTATATCCCTCAGATCTTATGAAAACGAGAGTGTATCTGATGCTTAGTTTGCTTATTGACAGAATTATAGGTAGTGAGTGTGGGGAAGTAATACAAGATGCCTATGCTTGTCTGCCATCTGATCCACTTGATCTGATTTATCTGCTTGGTCAGAGGAGTTCACATGATCTGAACTTGGCTTCTTGTCAATGTGCAATTCTTGTTTTATTGTATGTCAGCACTCTGTACGGTGAAAGGTACTCGATGATCTGCCAGTTTGCATGAGATATTAATTATAAGTTAGTCCCACCCTCATCAAGATCCCACTTAGCTCTGGAATTTTTTTTGTTATCAATTAAGTTATCCAATTTCATTTCCATCAATCTGATGTCAAGTTATGTGTGCACTGATTTTTCTGACTAGACTGTTGTAAGTTAGAAATATTTTATAGTAGGAGATATTTAGCATGCACGTGATGAGCTTTTGTGAACAAAGACAGCGAAAAAGGCTTTATTCGGCGGAGGGGGATAGATTTGATATACTTTTAAGACCCTAGGGACTTAATTGATAATTGATAACAATAATAATTCAGCAGATCAAATTGGTAAGCTCAAGAAGTGAAATAACTGATTAGATAATTCATTTGCAATGAGTTAGACTGTAGATTATGAGTTAAATTGGAAGATTTGCCATTCAATAACACTATGATTTATGTTGTTCAGGCTTGCCAGCGAGAACGAAGTGTTGGCTGCTCTGGAGCAATATATTATTGTTAACAATACCAATTTCTCATGTGGGATTTCTGATTCCATGATATTAACACAATTGATTCTTCTGTATAGTCTTATTAGAGCTTCTTCAGTTGGTTTTAGTGCTGCTTACAATGCAGAAGCAGAGAAGACCATCTTCCGTTTAATATATGAAAAGGAGTGGGATTTGCTCACTATAAGTATCCACCCATTAGCTCTAAACTGGCTTTTTCAGCAGGAAGCACTTTTGTCCCCATTGTCGTACCAGCTCCTAAACTTTTCTAAATTCTATAGTTCAAACAAGAACCAAATTTGTGTGCATTTGGATAAGATGCAAATAATGGACATTCAAATGATCGCACAACTAGTAGTTTCTGGAGATAATTATGTAATTCAAGTTCTTGTATTATTGCTCAAAGGGGTTGGGGAAGAAGGAAGAGAAGATGATGCCATTTCTGTGATGAATGTCTTGGGAGGATTACTGGAGATTTATCCCAATTCTTCCAATCAACTGTGCTTAGAAGGCATTGCTGATGCACTTCGATGTTCTTACTACTTGACACACTCCTTGCAAAACTTCATGAAGTGTTCTCTTATTGTTTTCAATGTTCTATATTCGGCAAACTGTAAAGCACTCATTCAAGAAGGAGAATGGCTTTCAGTTATACAGAAGGTATTTTAACCAATTTAGTATGGTCGTCGTTTCTCCTCTTCTCTTGTTTGGAACCTACATAATCTCCATACTCTTTGATTTTTTTTGAAAATAACTAAAACAAATCTCTTTGGTTGGTCACAATATTGCTGCATTTTTTGTGCAGTTGCTAGAGCATTTAAAACCAAAATCTGCTTCTCAATCATGTGGTCAAGAAGAATACTTAGTAATTGCCATATTATGCATTGTCTTGCATTTCTCCACCAACCAAGTGCTCATAGAACCTGCAAAAGCCATATTATTTAGCAATTCTTTGGTTTCTTCAGTTGAAAATGTAGTACAAACAGCCTGCACGAAGGGTCCTGCTTTAAGCAAGCATGAGGAAGATACAACCTTGGGTGAATCCTTGATTTTTGTCCTCTTGCTAAATCTTTTCGCTTTGAAAAGGTTAGTGACTTTGTTAATCCTAAAAACCAATTTCTTTAAGCCCAACTAACAATTTATTTCTTCTCAGTTTACATGCTATTTTACAGGATACAATCGATTGGCAGGACTACCTCCAATTATCTGATGAAGTCGATACTTTATCTGTTCTCTCCATCAAATGCCACGACCTATGCCGCCTTTTATACTCTGGTTCTTCTCTTGTTAAACTTGTTGCTTCACAGTGCCTACTTGAATTACTTACTAGAATTTCAGAACAAAGAAACAGCAAAGGCGATGAGCTAAGATGCTCTTGGAGATACTTAGAATCAATGATGGCTGTGATTGAAGGCTTACTTTTCTATGGAGATTATTTGGTAGCTAGAAACTGCGGGGTGTGTTTTGCGATGATTTTGGGTTGGGAAAAATTTGGGTTGGTGGAGAAGAGAGCAATCAAAGACTCGAAATGGTGTAGAATAATTATGGAGGAGTTTGTGATGGCTTTGGCTGCTCCTGGGTTGACTTCAAGGTGCTTCACTAATCAGCACAAACCTGCAGCTTATATAGCTGTTACGTTGCTGAAATTGGATCGAGTACCTGAGTGGATAAAATCTTTGTTCAATTCTTCATGCATCTCTGGAATAGTCAACAACCTTTCTGCAAGTAATGTTACAGCTGAGATGGTGATGTTCTTCAGGGAGTTAATGATGAGGAATTATCTGAATGATAAGCACATTGCTACTTTGCATCACCTGTTCCAGGTTAGCATCGTCTGCGTCTTTGATATCTGCATATGTGGTTCTGTTAATCTGAAATGTAATATATGCCCACTAAAATTTTATTTTTTATAGATATACCTTTGTACTTCTATTTTTCTGATGCAACCAATTTCCTCAATGAATTTGATACTTCTACTTTTCTGATACAACCAATTTCCTCAATGAATTGGATGACTTGCCACTGTTTTTTTCTTGAGGAAGACTCCCCAGCTCTTGAGCAGGGTACTTTCTGAGAAAATTGTACTTTCAAGGGGTATAAATGAAAATTTAGATTTTGTAGGGGCATGTATGTAAACAGATGATTTGTACAGACACGTAAATATGTAAAGCTCCTCTCTATTTTATCTTCTTTTCTAAGATATTTGGTCAGATTTTTAGTAAGAGAAATAAGCATAAAGGAGTGAAAAATTCATGACTGTTTGCTTGCTACTACAAATATAGGAGGACATTTTTATTTTGCTGCAATTGCAATAATTTCCGCAAGGCAGGTTATTCACCTAATTACACTTTTCAAAGATATATTTCTCGATTATAGGAAACATGATAGGAAAGTTGGCTATTTGATCTTATTCTTGTTGTGACAATGCAGTTGTGCAGAAAGCAGGCATATGAGGACAATTCCAAAAACCAGTTTTCTGACGGTAGTTTGGATAAAGTAGTAGCAGACCCCGGTGATATAGATCAAATATGTAGCATTCTCATCCGCCTTATGCTGTCCCCTGATATGGGTTATAATGATGCTTACAAAGAGCAAAAGAAGCTTTTGGAAGAAATCGATATATTTTTTCAAGTGTCGACCACGCAATAGAATATCAGATCCTACTTTCAGAGGCAAAAAAAGGAAAGACCTGCTGATACATTTCTGCTTCATTCACCAGATTATCGATGTTGGTTTTTTATCATTTTGCGGACAATCTTGCCCTTGCAATACATGCTTGTGCTCTTTTTTTTTTTTTTTTTGTTATGTAGAAAGGAATGTACGTACATACACTATATGTTCTTATTGGCCAATGCATTTCCAAAATATTGACACCGATTAGTTTTGTGTGCAGCCTCTGTTTCCTGCATCAAAATATTGAAAGCAACTAGTAAATCTGGGAGTAAGTGTTTAAGATGTTTTGTGCATGCCTGAGGGATGAGGACAATCATGACATCAGACCAAAGGTTATGAAGTTTTCTCATACTTTAATTTATGAAATATTCTTTCATGAAAATCATATGTGATGATTTTTCAATTCCTGCATGAAGTTTAGATCTCGCTTAGGGTGTGTTTGGTTGCTTGTAAAAGCACCCAGAAAATTTTTTTTCTGTTAAAAAATAATTTTCGGGTGTTTGGTTGGCTGGAAAATATTTTTCCCTGAAAAGTTTTTTACGAATTGGTAGGAAAAAGTTGGTTTTCGTTTTCCGCTCAATTTGAGCGGAAAACGAAAACGCGTTGGACCGCGCGGTGGGAGAAAAGCGTGTGCGGTCCACGAGGTCGAACGGCCCTCGTGGACCGCGCAGAGAGGCGTGTGAAGAGAGAGGTCTGTAGACCCCTCTCTCTCCACCTCTCTCTCTCTCTCTCTCTCTCTCTCTCTATATATATATATATAGAGTCTTGTGCCAGAAAGACCAAGACTTCGCGCTTATGAATTTTTTACCGTTAGATTTAGGACTTGGATTATTTTTATCCGTTAGATTATACTATTCAACCAACCACCCACTTAACCCAAAGGGGCCCACATTATCCTAACCACACATCTATTAATGCAAGAGCTAAAAACTTACAAGCACCAAAGACTTGGTACTTTTAAAAGCATAGAAGCTCAATTATATATATATATATATATATATGAGTCCGGCTATTGTACTTGTAAAAGCACCAAGACTTTGTGAATTTTTTATCGTTAGATCTACACCTTTGATCATTTTCACCGTTAGATTATATTATTCAATCAACCACCCACTTAACCCATGGGGGCCCACATCATCCTAACCGCACATCTATTAATCCAAGGGTTAAAAACTTACAAGATCAATGACTTCAGATCTTTTAAAAGCATAGAGCTCAATTATATATATATATATATATATATGGCACGCTACTATACTATTATGAGTATTGGAGACCTACTACTTATAAGTTTTCGGTTTTTCGGATGAAAAAATGAGTGATTAGGATGAGAGTGGTTACGGTTAGGTTGATAGTGGGCCTCCCAGGTTGAGTGGGTGGTTGGTTGAATAGTATAATCTAACGGGTGAAATTAATTAAAGGGTAGATCTAATGGCAAAAAACTTATAAGTACAAGAGGCTATACTCATAAAAGTATAGTAATTTATATATATATATATATATATATATATATATATATATATATATATATATATATATATATATATATATATATATATATATATATATATATTTTATTTGTAAATATTATTTATTAAATATATTATAAATTATTTTATAGTATTAAATATATAATAATAATATATATTATATAGGTTTCAACTTATTTTTATAGTATTAAATATATAATAATAATATATATAATAAAAAATATATTATATAAGTTTCAACTACTTTTCTTTTACTTCAACCAAACAACTATACTCGAAAACTTTTTTTTTTCCTACAAACCAAACACTACACTACGTAAAATTTTTTTTCCACCGAAATTTTTTTTCCACGGAAAACTTTTTTTCGCAGTTTTACGTCAAACCAAACAGCCCCTAAAGTAGATCAAAGCAATGGATTGTGGTCCACCACGGCTGGTTCAATCCTCATAATTCGCCCATTAATTAAATTGTAGCTTGTTGCACATTGTTGCATGCATTATTTTTGACTTGACATCCCTCTATAGTTACTTCAGTTATTATATCACTGTTTTGAGACATGTTTTGTTTATGGTTGGAATATAAATGGGAAATGAAATTGAATTTTATTATTAGAATAAAAATGAATAATGAATCGTCTAAAAACTATTTAGTTCATTATTGAAATAAAAATCGGAAAGGACAATTAAGGCATCTAAAATTTTGAAAGATAATTTTGATTAAGAGAGTGGAGAAGGGGTGAAGGGCGAGGAGGAGGGGTTTGTGAAATAAGGCTTTGAGGCAAATCCAATACTCAAAGTCGGATTGGGCATAAATGTATAGGGCCATTTCCATTCCAGAGTGTAACTGGAATCAAAATCTATTTTTTGTAAATTATACAATAGCTACCGCAATAAGTGAATATTGTTTCGATTCCAAAATTTAAGATAGGTGATCAACCGTCGCAGAAGAGTGGTAAAAGATTTGGTGGTTGGTATTCGAGGTTTCTAAGTTCGAATCCTAGTTGATTCACATTTCTAGCTAAGTTTATTTCTAAATGAAATAAACGAAGCGGGTAGCATGTTACCTATCTCTAAAAAAAAAAAAAACAAAAAAGATAGGTGAACCAAGTAAGCCCATGCGTTTCGTCTAAAATAGGAATTGAAATCGTGTCTTCACTATTTGGTTGACATGAAAAAAATTTTAATTATAAAAAATAGTTAAAATAAACTTCAAATTAAAAAATAAAATTAAGTGTAAAATTAAGTATGCAACTCAAAATATAGAACTAAACTTACAATTTAAATTCAAACTAAGACTTAATATTAAAAATCAAAATCCACGACAAAATTTTAAGATGATAAGCCAATAATTAAATGTAATTTTTTTAAAAAATTTTAAATTTATAATTAAGTTGGCAATTCAAAATATAAAACTAATGTGCGAGATGATTCAAGTTAAAACTTAAATTTCAATTAAAATTTCATTTTGAATCCATAAATTTAATTTAATATTTAAGTAAAATTTAAAATTTAAATGTAAAATTTGAACTTAAATTTATATTTAAATATCAAATTCAAAATTCTTCATTGAATTTAAATTTTAATTTAAGTTCAAATCAAAAGCTAAAATTGAAAAAGTAATTTCTAAATTTAAACTTATATTTTAATTAAAAATAAGGTTAAAAAATTAAATTAAATTTCAAATCAAAATATAAATTCAAATTGACTATTAAAAAGGAAAAGAATTTAATTCAGCTTGACTATTAAAAAGGAAAAGTAAGAAGCAAAAAAATCCTTAATCTAATCCTAATCTTGCTGACCTTTTCTGGGTTCAGTTTTTCGACGGCTCCGATCCCGACTTTCTTAGAGATTTTTGGGGCGAACCGAGAGACCGCTCTTTTCCCGTCGGCGAGAAAGGAGGCGTCTGCGACAGCTTCGGCGTCGGCGGAGAGAAGGGCATCGCCGCCGTCGTCGTCGACGGCGATGTGCGAGGCTGGGAATTCGCCGCCGTCGTCGGAGCTGTGGATTGGGGGGTCGTCTTGACTGGAGGGCCAAATAAACTGCCATCCACCCAGGACGGGGGGTCGTTTTGACTGTTATAGTCGTCGCCATTATTGGTGCCATCGCCATATATGTCGTCGACGTCGCCATATATGAGGTCGCCGCCGCCGGAGTACGCGGCTTTGGCCACAGGAGCGATTGGCGGACCTGCTGCGGTGGCGGACGCAGCCACTGGAGCGATGGGGTAGTGCTTCGGTTAGGGTTTAGGGATCGGAGGTTTGGGGGAGTTGGTTGTCGTCGTCGTCCACGGCGCCAGGGGTAGGGAAAGCAAAGTAACACGTGATTAAAAACTATAAATTTTATTTTATATCCTCTAAACATAATAATTTGTGTTAGGAATAAAAAAATAATAGCTGTAATAAAAAATAACCATAGAAATTTCACAAATTGACATTTCTTTAATTTTATATGACGTAGTAAGGATTCATTCGAAATCCAAAAGCTAGTTCGAAGACGGGTTTTCGATACGAATTCAAATCATTAATTACTGCAGAACCTTCGGACCGTTATGAACTAGCACTAAGGTTCTATTTTTTATATATATATTTTGGATAACCACCTATCACAGAAAAATCCCGCGATTTCAATATGTAGTAAGTCTGGAATATAAAATGAGAAATATGCCAAAGGATGCAGAAACGAAAATTATGTGTTTCTCCAAGTTCAAAAATTTCACAAATTGGCATTTCCTTTAATTTTTCACAAAGTTTGTCCTTCATGGAGCTTCCAGGGAAGTGCTTTTAGAGAGCGGTTCATAAAAGAATTTAAACTTTTTCATTAAAATATCCACAATCTTAGCTTCGCTCGCATAATTGGAGATAATGCATTCATATCAGGTTTTCATTGAATGAAGCGGGTAGCACGCTACCTTTCTCTAAAAAAAAAAAAAAATGAAAGGGGATGGTTCACCCGGTTCCTTCGACGACTTATATGTCGATGGCGACGACGGCGTCTACAGTGACTTGCCTAGCATCGATGATGACGGCAGCCAAAATAAACTCCCCTCCTGGGTGGAGGGGAGCGGCTCCTCGTCCAACGACAGTGGCTCAGACGCCCAATACCTATCCTCGCCTGTCGCTGACGACGACGCCGCCACCGCCGCCGCCGCCGACGACTACGCCGACCCCACCATTCTCGAGAAAAGAGCGGCCCGGTTCATACCAAAATTACCAAAAAGAGCGAGGCGAGGACCGGGCCTTCCCTCGACCTGTTGCCTGTTACGTGAATTTCATATTCGCCTAACCCGCCCAACCATTGCGGCGTTGCACTGCTCTCGCCTGTGGGGAGAAATCGAAACGATGTGTAAGATACTAACGACTCTGGCGGGAAGTTTTAGGCAAAGGAGAGGGAAGAGAACGTTTGCGCATTAGAGATTATGACTTTACTAGTAGTATAATGAGCGACCGAAGAATAAAAATCGTTCCTACAGAACGTAAAGCGCAATGTTGGTCAAAATATCGCTTTCTAATCGAGAGTATAGTTTCTTGTAAATTCTTCGGATGGCATATATGCCATTAACATGCTCAATGGGTATCTCTTCTTTTGTTCACTGATGAACTGATTGATAGGTGAAAATGTGGGGAGGATAATATACCTTGCTTCTTTGATACATGAGAGTTGTCGAATCTTGCCCTCCTACCTCTTTCTTCTTTTTCAAAGACACTGTTACATCATTCGACCTTTTTTTTTTTTTTTCTGTTTGACTTCTTTCTTATTTCCTTTTCTTCCGTCTTTTGTATCCTCTCACTTTGAATCTTTTCATTACAAAATGATTATCTTATTACATAATACTTTGCTGTCCCTTTTGTGGCATGGTAAGGTCTCAATGGAAGCTGTTGCCAGTTGCGACAACTTCATTTGCATTACCACTATTTTTGGGGATATTGATCGGGTTCACTCTTGGCCAGAAAACTTTGGTTAAAAGAATTTAATTCAGCTTGACTATTAAAAAGGAAAATTGAGAAGCAAAAAAACCCTTAATCTAACCCTAATCTTGCTGACCTTTTCTGGGTTCAGTTTTTCGACGGCTCCGGTCCTGACTTTATTAGGAATTTTTGGGGCGAACCGAGAGACCGCTCTTTTCCCGCCGGCGAGAAAGGAGGCGTCTCGGCGACAGCTTCGGCGTCGGCGACGGCTTCGGCTTCGGCGTTGACGTCGGTGGAGAGAAGGGCATCGCCGTCGTCGTCATCAACGGCGATGTGCGAGGCTGGGAATTCGCCGCCGTTGTCGGAGCCAAGATTGTCGGACGGCGAGTCGTCGGGGCCAAACAAACTGCCATCCACCCAGGACGGGAGGTCGTTTTGACTGTCATAGTCGTCGCCATTATCGGTGCCGTCGCCACCGTCCCCATATATGAGGTCGCCGCCACCGGAGTACGCGGCTTTGGCCACAGAAGCAATTGGCGGACCTGCTGCGGTGGCGGACGCAGCCACTGGAGCAATGGGGTAGTGCTATAGTTAGGGTTTAGGGATCGGAGGTTTGGGGGAGTTCGTTGTGGTCGTCGTCCACGGCGCTTGGGGTAGGGAAAGCAAAGTAACACGTGATTAAAAACTATAAATTTTATTTTATATTCTCTAAACATAATAATTTGTGTTAGGAATAAAAAATATAATAGCTGTAATAAAAAATAACCATAGAAATTTCACAAATTGACATTTTCTTTAATTTTATATGGCGTAGTAAGTATTCATTCGAAATCCAAAGGCTAGTTCGAAGACGGGTTTTCGATACGAATTCAAATCATTAATCACTGCTGAACCTTCGGATCGTTATGAACTAGCACTAAGGTTCTATTTTTTATATGTATATTTTGGATAGCCACCTATCACAATAAAAATCCCGCGATTTCAATATGTAGTAAGTCTGGAATATAAAATAAGAAATATGCCAAAGGATGCAGAAACGAAAATTATGTGTTTCTCCAAGTCCAAAAATTTCACAAATTGGCATTTTCTTTAATTTTTTCACAAAGTTTGTCCTCCATGGAGTTTCCAGGGAAGTGCTTTTAGAGAGCGGTTCATAAAAGCATTTAAACTTTTTCATTAAAATATCCACAATCTTAGTTTCGCTCGCATAATTGAAGATAATGCATTCATATCGTTTTCATCAACGGTTTAGCGAGTAGCACGCTACCTTTCTCTAAAAAAACCCGGTTCCTTCGACGACGTATATGTCGACGGCGACGACGCGTCTACGGGCTTGCCTAGCATGATGGACAACCAAAATAAACTCCCTTCCTAGGTGGAGGGGAGCGGCTCCTCGTCGAACGACAGTGGCTTAGACGCCCAATACCCACCCTCGCCCGTCGCCATCGACGACGACGCCGCCATCGACGACGACGCCGCCAACCCCACCATTCTCGAGAAAAGAGCGGCCCGGTTCGTACCAAAATTACCAAAAAGAGCGAGGACCGGAGCTGCCCCCGCCCAGCCTCTTGTTGCACCCTATTGCAACCGTTCCCGCCCAACCCCATATTGCAGCCGTTCCCGCCCAAAAGGGGGAGAAATCGGAGACAGAAGATACTAAGGACTGGGAAAAGTTTTAGGCAGGGAGAGGAGAGAACTGCTTACAGATTAGAGATTATGACTTTATTAGTAGTATAATGAACGACCTGAAGAATAAAAATATCCCCCGAAGCGATTGGCGAGACTTATGGCGATGGTCTCCTGTGGAAAATGGCTGAGGGATGCCGGCGGAACGACGTTGACTAAAATGACGTTGCGGCGACGGTTTTGGTAGTCGAAGAAGTCATCGGATAGTGGAACAAAGGCATTAAGGTAAGCCGGTCGGGCACGCATAGCCCTGTAGATATTAAGCGGCAGGCGGTTGTCACGCCCCGGGTCATTTTAGAGTATAAAAACAGCGGAATTTTTTTTTTTTATAAACTTTTACCCCAAGGACATGTCGGACACACAAATACGGAGAGACCACTTTGTACACATGGACAGAGTCTCCCCTGTATTTGCACGGCATCGCACAAGTACATAGAGTCTGAAATACAGCCAAACAACCACAACCAAGTGTACGGATATAATTACAATCAATATACACATCCAAACACCATTCACCACAGGTTATCCACAATTATTCATTCATAAATCCATATCTATCAGTTGAAATGTTTCCTACTCAGAAACTGGTTTTGAAATACTAAGTTATAAAATCCACGATAAAATCTTTTAAAAACTATTTCCCACAAGGAAACCTTTTCTTTCTTTAAAACGCTACCACGAGGGGTAGAAAACCGTTTTGTAACATAAATCCAAAACCATTATGAAAACCCAATATTACTTGATATCCCAAAGTATAAGTAGAGAACATGAACCATATAAATGTCTAAGTCGTAAACAAAGTAAACAGGAAGGATAAAGGAATAACCGACAAAGGGACGGAGCTATGTCGCGAACTAGACTCGCTCCTCACCAGCTGTCCCACTAACTCCTGCAATGTCACCTGAAAAAGAAGGCGAGGGGTGAGAACATGTAAACATGTCTCCCCTCCCAAATGGATACCTCGCGGAGATAGACACAAGAGGAGATAATAGTAGTACGAGCTATGATAAACAAATAAACGGGAGAGATATACGAGATATGAAACAACGACATCGTAAGTATGCGTCAACAGTCTGAAGCTCAAAAGTACCCAATCGAACCAATGCTCTCTTGGTCTGTACCACAGACCTCATACAGAAGCCCTCTTGGTCAGTAGTACCGCAGACCTCAAGCCAATGCCCCCACTACTCTACCATGCATCCAACCCCAGCATAAAGCTCCAGGACTCACGGGTCGAACCTCTGCGACCACTTTTTCGGAAAAGAACACCCTCACTTGCGGTGGATCAGACCGCTAGTGTTCGTGACGTGCGACGAGTATCGGGCGATTAATGCAATTATGCTCAATTATTAACCATCGGCAACTAGCGAGCAATCCCGCCCCCGGGGGCCATCGACCACGTGGGTCGTCAAGTAACCAAGAACCAACCGGTACCAAGTGCGAGTGTGGATGACCAAATAGGTCCCAAGTACAGAAAGTGACTGACCAACCAGGTCACAAAGTATGCAAAGTAACTGACCAACCAGGTCCTGAGTAGAGAAAGAAAGAAACTGACCAACCAGGTCTCGAGTAAAGAAAGAAACTGACCAACCAGGTCAACTAGGATGGAACAACTCAACATCCTCACAACTGTATGCAAGTACTACTGAAGGAAACACGAGAACTGACCACTCAGGTCAACTAGGATGGAACAACTCAACATCCTCTCAACTGAATGCAAGTACTAGTGAAGGAAACACGAGAACTGACCGAACAGGTCACAGATGTCATAGGCTGACAAGAATAATCTACTCTACTCCTACACATGATACTAAACATGAAAACACTGAGTAGAGTAATACTGTAACAAGCAGGTGCAAGATATATCTAGGATAAACGATATAAACAGTAAGGGTGGAAGGAACGTCACCAGCGTGTACCACTGTACGGACGTCGGATCGAAGTACCCACCTGTACGACTGTCGCGTCTGACTCTTGACTGCAAAAGAGTGTCAACCGGACCTAAGGAGGTCCACCAGGTTAGTGTCTAACCCACAAATACTAAACACCGAACACATAACTCCATAATTAAACCCACGGGAATCGGTTTCCCAAAACCAATTGCCTTACTGAGCCGGAAGTCCCGTAAACCTCACCGGGACTCCGTCGGGACCCACGAACTGTCCCGAAACGCAGCGACTCATACCAAGAGTCAACCGCTGCCACCAAAACACTTATTTTAGTGTGACTGGGCAGCAAACACAAAACCACACATCGAAACAATTATCGTCGGACAATCGTTTCGATCCGGTTCTAAGCGTCAATTTCGACACGGGACCCACTGTCGCCCACCCGTCATTTCTGAACCATCGAAATGACGCGAGTGACCAGCCAACAAGGCTCAGCGACCACACAATAGTCCACAAAGTACCATCGGAATAATTCCGAACCGAATCCGCGTTCCGTCGGCGGATTTCGCCGAGAAACGCATCGAAATCGACTTTTCGATTTCCGCGAAAGCCTTCGGATCATGGACAATCAGTCCATAGATTATCCCTAACTCACACATGCTGTCCACAGCAACCTCGAATAGTACAATTACACAAAAGCCCTCCGGATTACCCGAAATCGCACTATTTCATGTGATTTCGGGGCTTTTATGGTCCGACTACTCTAACCAAAAATCATTTAGCCAAACCAATACACTCACTATTAGGTTTCGGCGTGCCGGAGGCCGTGCTCACCCTTCGGAGCACTTCTGGACACTGTGGAGAGCGCGGGGGCAACCCGAAGTTCAGCAAACTGCGCACACTGCATGCTAAACATGCAATTTCTCACTAACCAGGGACTTGTTGACCCTAAATAAGGTGAGCGCTGTGATCGTCACTGACACGATCACCGTGCTCTCCTCCGAAGGCATCGGAACGACCTCGGGTCTCGGATTAGCGCGCAAAGCAAACGACCAAAAGGCTCAAAAATGGTCGACATCGCCAAATCAGCGAAACGAAGCTTCTCCGACGAGTAAAGTAAAGTGAGCACGGTGATCGCCGAGGTGTCCCGATCATCGTGCTCCCTTCCGTTAGGATCGGGAGGCCCGAACTCTCGGATCAAGGAAACACCTAAAATAAGCCCTATTTAAAAGCTTACCGGAGCTAGGATGCGGCACGGCGGCCGGCGGCGACGAGACGGCGGGATGGCCGGCCGGGGAAGGTTGCTCCAGTCCGAGATGGTCGGGGCTCGGGTTATAAGGCGACGGGAGGCGGCGACGACGGCGAGCTATGATGCCCTAGCCGCGCAACCCGAGGAGAACAAAGTTACGCTCGCCGCCAATGGGGAGCTCCGGCGGCGGGGGTCGCCGCGATGGACGATTGCGGCCGGCGGAAGCCGGTGCTCGCGCCGGCCGGCGGCGTAAGGCGGCGACGGCGGCGCTCGGGTGAGACTCGGGCGCACAGACCTGCGGCCGCATGAAGAGGAAGCGGCGGACGGCGGCCACGGCGGCGGCCGGGTAGCTCTCGGACGGTGACGACGGCATGCGGGAGGGCCGAGGAGGACGGCTCGGCCGATCCCGCGGCGGCGACGCGGGGAAGGAGATCCGGCCACCCACGGCCGTATCCGCTTGGGTTGGCCGCAGCAGAAGAGCGCCGCGACGGCCACTCGGCGGAGCGGAGGGCCGGTGGTCATGAGGAGGTCTCCTAATGGATCAGCGGCGGCGGCCCTCGGAGGCGAGGTCGTACCCGACCTCAACCCGAGCGGTCCGCGGGCGGCGGGCGCCGAGGCGGCGGCGGCGGCCCGCGTGGGCGACGGCGGTCGACGAGGGGCGTTGCGAGAGATTGGGGGAGGGCGGCCCCGGATCTGGACAGCGGCGGTGCACGAGGAAGGAGCCGGTCCCGGGCTCGGCCCGATCCGGCCCGGCCTTGGCCACGGAAGTCCAAGCGGGCGGCCCGGTCTGCGGGGACGGCGGCACCGGCGGCGTGGAGTCGCCGGAGGTCGTGTGAGGCGGAGGACCTCGGGGGTGGGCGATCTAGAGTTCCCCAAACAAGCAACCTCTAGTTGTTGCTAGCTCGGCCTGGATTGGTCCAGGTTGGCTGCAGCTTGCAGAGGCAGCTCCAGCGGCGTGCGAAGGCGGCGGCGGCCGGCGGGAACGACGCCGGAGTTGGGTCGGCTGTCAGAGGTGAAGTCCGAGGTGATGCTTCCCTCAGCTGCTGCTCGGACCAAGGAAAAGTGAAGGTGGTGGTGGAGATGGTGGTGGAGAAGGATAAGGGGCTGATTCCGCGGCGGGGTTGCACGCCGGCGCATCGATGCGAAGCACGGCAAGGCGGGGGCTACGGCGAGGTCGGCTAGGGTTACGTTTGAGGGATAGGGAGGCCAAGGGATTAGGGTTCCATGGAGAACCCTAAGTTGCTATATATATATACATAGCACAATTGCACGTAAGCCCACCAAACCCTAGTATTTAATACTAAGTCCTTTACAGCGCGTGTAATACGCACGTACGTACCTCTACGATCGATCTCGGACGATTTGATACATAAAATATTGGGTCTTTTACAAAAATACCGTTTCTCCAATATCGACCCCTCCTCGATCAACTCGTAATTCCCGCAGATCCGTTCGTCGGATTTACGAACGGATCGCACCAGTGTGATTAGTACGACGAAGACAATGAACCCAAGATTTTGTTTCGCCTCGATCGGTCAAGGATTCGTGAAGAAATCCATCCCCTCTCAACAATCCGATTATTACACATCGACCCCTTTGCGATCATCTTGTAATGTCCGACGATCCGTCCGGCGGATTTCCGATCGGATTGCGCCAGCGCGTTCAGCATGACGGAGACATCGAATCTAGCATTTTATTTCATTCGATTTGGTCTCCGATCTGCGACGAACCCATCTCTCCATCAATTCCCGTAATAAACCAACTTATTAACATATATACTTTATATATGTAATACCGTTCGGGACCCTTTTTCTCGACAACCGTGCATCGGAATTCGATTCCGTCAGTGCCAACGGTTCAAGTACATCTGAGCCGTTCGAAACGAGCTATTGGAAGCCTATATTTGGAATCCGACACGTACCCGAACCTAACTTCTATTCCCGGCTTATCCGGAAAACTGAAGTTACTATTCACTTTAAGTCGGACTTCCGGGTCGCGTAACTTTTTCGTTTTAGCTCATTTTCTCCTGAAACTTGACGAGTGCTTATATAATTAAATTACACATATAAACATCGTCAACAGAGAGTCAAATGGTACAGTCAAAATTTCAGTCTTCACAGCGGTCCATGCAGTGTCGTTCTTTTTGGCCTGCCTTGAAGCACCTGAAGCACTGAAGTGGGTCGCAACAGTGTGAAGCCTAGTGATCTTTCCCCGGACACTTATACCACCGACCCTTAAAAGAGAAGAGTCTGGGCCTATGTTGGACCAAGGTGGAGGCTTTTGAGGAGCGTGGGAGAGAGGCGAGGGTATGGGAGCGAGGGTGAGGAGAGCTTCTCTGTAGGACTTCTTAAAGGGGGGTGGGGGTGGGGGTGGGGGTGGGTGCTTGATTCTTCAATAAAAGCCTGTTGATCTGAGGTTTGTTCGTTGTCTGTAGGGTGTGCTTGAGTCTGAGGTTGGGAAGGATTAATTGGCCTAGGGTCATCATTTTTGTAATAGGTGACCCTAGTCTATGTGCTGCCAATTTTATTCGCCCAAAGTACTCTCTTGGTTGGGGGGCGTGCATTGAGGCTAAGGTCACCTGTGGAGGAGCATGGCGAGTGTCCTCGACAAGCGCCTGGCCTTAGCCGTGGTGCCGCCTTCTCTTCAGACCATTTCCCCATCAGGTGAACCAGCTTCTCCTTTCCTTTCTCCTCTAACTTTCCAAGTTTTACGTTTTCGATTGCCTCCTGAGGTGCCATCAGTTTCTCCTTCCCTTTCCCAATAGCGTGGTTAGTTGCGGCGAGGACGGCGTCTCCGGCGATGCTCTTTGACGATGACATACAGAGATCATCAGAAAAGGACATTTTTGGATTGATTTATTTCAAAATAAACTATTCAACATCTTTTCTCACAAACTCCTCTTTTCTTTCTTCATCACTCTCCTCTTTCTTAGTTAAAACTCTTTCTAGAAGTCCTAGATTCTCATTCTGATTTCTATTACAATAATGAACTAAATATTTTTAAATAATTAGCCATTCATTTTTTCATTCCAAAATAATTTAATTTAATTTTTCATTTCTATTCCTATGGTGAGCCAAACATACTCTTAATTTTCAATTCAACTTCCTAGGCCACATTAAAAAAATAGGTGACCGGAAGGAATCCCCATTCCACTCAACAGTTGGAATTGGCGTGAAACTCCCTCGTATGAAACACCTAAAAACAGAATTATCCATTCCCATTCCAATTTCTATACGGAAGAACACTGAACCAAACTTGCGCTTTACTCTGGTGGCATGTATGAAACAAGAGTTGCATTATTGTTTTTACAAGTTACAGAAAAAAAAACCTAATAAATCAAGCCAGAGAGCGAGAAATTTCTAAAGCGCTAAAAACAAGACAGACATTGCAATGCCTCTTATCTTTTAAATTAGATTCAATGAGCTTTTCAGCAAATTCAGATGCACCTGTTGATGCATTAGAAAGAAGTTACAAAACATTCTGAAAAAGTGAAAGGTTATCTATATCTATACTTGCTCTATATTAAAGAGAAGTTTCATCACATCATGGAGTATGAAGGTGGCTCATGTCCTCTCCTGGCCTTCTCCTTTATCCACTTCAAAAAATTACATGCAACTGTTCTACAATAATATAGCATGCACCAAATTTTTTTTCTTCTTAATTTGAAATAATCCATATCCATACTTCTATACTCTACATTAAAGGTGAGTTCCATCACATCATGGGATATGAAGGCGACATGCATTCTCTCCCTTTTTCCATATTCACTTCTAAAAAATTACCTGTATCTAATTTACAATAATATAGCATGCACCAAATTTTTTTTTTTAATTTGAAATTAAAATATAATTTAACTGATATATTCTACACTAGATAAAAGGGATAAGCGGTCGATGCACAAAATATTATAGAGTTTAAATTTAAAAAATTGTGATTTTTCAGTACAGTGTTTAAAATATAATATACACCCGGAGTATGAAATGATTCTCCTCCCTAACCCATTCCTCATCTACAAACAAATTGCCTACACCTGGCCTAAATATTATATACACCAACCCTAATTTTAAATATTAATATTATAAAATTAAAATATAATTTCATAAATGTAATTTATACTATATAAAAAGCCTCTATATAAAATTTATAAGAGTAACGTGTACAAAATTTACTTGTACATCGGGTGCACCAAATAACATCCTTTCCTTTAAAGTAGTAAAAAATATATAGATACCCCTCAACTATAATTTTTTAATTAAATCCCACTCAAGTTCTTTTTTTTTTTTTTTTACTTTTACTTTTATATTTAGTTAAATTAGAATGACCAAAGATAATTAAAATTATTAAATTTTTTGAACCTACTAATGAATTTAATAAATTTATAAAATTTTTGATAAAATTGCTTTAGTAAAAAAATTTAAATTTTAGGGAGTCTTTATACATTTTCACCATAAAAAAATTTTGTTTAAAAAATGTGCAGAAATCCCCTCGACTATTAAACACTTTGAAAAAGACAATTCAAATTTATTTTGTTAACTGATTTTTATAATTTAAAATTTTTTATGATTAATTTCAGTTAATTAAGAAAAATATTTATTAAAATTTGAATAAATTAAAATATTTAAGTTTGTTGAAATACTCCTATCCGCTGGCGGGTCCTAAACTCTTGCTATGCCACTCAACCAGACCAACTCAACCAATGGTGTCACGACCCGGGTTGCACATTCACCGGGCACGCCGACAAATCCGCCGTACACAAAAGAATTTCTCCTGTATACGAAGCGTAGCTGTACCTGTATAAACATGCAACGCTACAAAAAGTAGCGTAGAGCTGATAATAAAGTAACAAGCAGGTAGGAAAATAAACTCTATATACATACAAGTGTTCAGATACAACGCTACTCGCTCCAGCGAGTTCACAACTGTATGTACAAAAGTAACAACCCAAAACTACTCCAAAAGTGTCACTACCTGCAGGAGGATTCTCTAGCTCAGCACTCGACGGGGAAGGACTCTAACTCGCAACGCCCTTGCCTCGGTCCGACTCGGACGGAGCAGCAGCCGCAACAGAAGGCCCTGCAACAACAGTGGAAGAACGAGGGCGTGAGAACTACTATAAAAACAAGTAGTCCTGAGTGGGTGCCGCCCTAAACACATCGGTCCACCCACTAAGTCTACAGGGTAAGTAAGAAAGTAGGAGAAGCTGGAAACCCTCGACAGTTAAACTAAAAACCCTATACTATTATGCTCAAAACCACCATCTGGAGAACAAGTAAAAGCTGACCCAATCTTACGAGGGACTGTGAAAGCACCCGTCCCGCCTGTCGAGGCAACACTACAACTACCCCAGGGGTAGCTAGCGGAGAGCAAGTCCACAACGAGGACGCAGCGACACCAACGCAAAAAGCACTAAGCCGGACTCGGAGCGGCACTCGTGGGCGCGAACCAACCGAGTATGCAAGCGTATCTCTGTCGAGCTCAATCTGGCTCTCACAGGCATAGTCAAGTACACTTGGTCTAAGCACTAATACACCACGTGCCCCTTGGCACAGACTGTAACCACACAGTACACTGGGCCCACCGTCAAACCCCCGACGGTGCCCAACAACCGACGACTAGACTCTGTGAAAAGTAAGCTTGGCATCCCCAGCGCGCGAGCGTGAAAGCAAACTATACTACCACAGGTATCCATCGCACTCCCACGGCGATGATACGGCACAAAACGGCTCAGAGCTAAATGCGTAGTGTAGGCTAATGACGATCCAAAACGAGGTTTTCTCCTAAGTCAAATCCAAGTCCAACATGTATAAAATATTGCTCACTAAGCATGCTCCAAAATTCAGATATTCCAACATATAAATCCATGAATTTGAACTATCATATACTAGTCAGAAACTGAAGTTGATACATGTCGACTATTGTACTAAGGAGTAATCCGATGAAATCCCACCTCTTAAACGCTCTCCTGGCAGCGAGGAGCGTCGCCGAGTCTGCGGAAGCCCTAAGCGTCCAGCACGAATCCCAAAACCACCTGCTACGGAGAATTGTGACCAAAGGAACTCAAACTCACGAATTCTGTCTAGAAACGGCAGCGAAGAAACCCTTAAAGTTAACCCAGCTAACCTTGTCCAAATTCAGCGATTCAGGGCTCGAAATCTTCGTCTCGCAGTCACGAATCCAACGCCGCAAGTTTCGACGCGATCCGACTTCCCTGCGCCGAGAACTAGCCAAAGTGCCGACGGTCGACGCTGGAAAACAGCAAATCTGCACCTCAGAAACTGCTCGCAAAACAGCGGCTCGGTAAAGATGGGGTCCGAACGGGCAAACCTGCTCCAAATCCAGCAAGTAAGGTCTCGTTGGAATCGTCTGGAAGTCGCGGATCCAACGCCCCAGATTTCGCCGGATTTCGACTCTCCTACACAAAGAACAAGTCAAAACGCCGCGGGTCGACGCTGCAGTCGACAGCAGCGGCGGTGCAGCGAAGAAAATCCGAAGTGAACGGAGGGATGTCGACGGCCAACTCACCTCGGGAAACACCCTAGCACCGTCGCCGAGTCGATGACGACGGCCTCCGCGCTCGCCTAGCTCCCTCCCAGCGACACGACGTCGAAAACCCGCGGAAACCACACGTCGGCGCGTCGTCGTCGAAGCTCGAGCTTCCTTGTGCACCTCCTCCTCCTCCTCTGGCAACAAAGAAGAAGAAGAAGAAGAAACGAAGCAGCAGCAGCAAAGGGTAAGGAAGCCCTTCTCTCTCTCCTCTCTGCAGTATATAGGGATGGGGTAAAGTGAGAGGGGACAAGGTGGCCAAAAAGTCAACCTGGGCCATTCTACCCCGCTGTACCGGTACAAGGCCCCCTTTTGTACCGGTATAGCCATCAATGTTGTACCGGTATAGCCACCAATCTGTACCGGTACAACTCACAGAAAATCTGTAATTTCGCAGATTTCCAAGTTACACGCCGCCCTCGTGTTCCCAGGGGCCCGTTTGGCGTCCATTTCGCGCCAACGCGACCCGGACTTGTCCCGACACTCTCCAGAGCTGTCGAACAAGTCTCAGCTGACATTTTCAGGTCTCTACATCCTCCCCCACTACAAAAAGTTTCGTCCACGAAACTCGAACGTACCTCAGCTCGGCACGTCGAACAGGTAGGGATAGGCCTCCCTTATCACCGTCTCTGGCTCCCAAGTCGCCTCCCGCTCCTCGTGATTACTCCACTGCACCTTGACATACGGTATGACCCGGTTGTGCAATTCTTTCGCCTCGCGAGCAAGAATTCGCAACGGTCGCTCCTCGTATTGCAGGTCCTCGCCTAGCTCAAGCGGAGTGAAGTCAATCACGTGAGAGGGATCGAAAACATATTTCCTCAATGCCGAGACGTGGAAAACATCGTGAGTGCCGACTAGTCGCGGGGGCAGAGCAATCCGGTAAGCAACTGGCCCAACTCGCTCTAAAACCTCAAAAGGGCCGATGTAGCGTAGACTGAGCTTTCCACGCACTCCAAATCTGCGTATCCCTTTGGATGGCGAGACTTTAAGAAAAACATGATCTCCAACCTGGAACTCCAAGTCTCGCCTCCTGGTATCTGCATAGCTCCTCTGGCGGCTCTGGGCTGTTAAAAGGTGTCGTCGAACTACCTTCACCTTTTCCTCAGCCTCTCCAGATCTCGTGCCCAAGAGTCTTCCACCCACATCACGAGTTGAATAAAGTGACGGTCAAGAACAAGTACACATTGCCGAGAATTGACGATTTATTAGATCAATTGCAAGGATCGAGGGTGTATTCTAAGATAGACCTTCAGTAAGGGTATCATCAATTGAAGATACAGCCCAAGGATGTGCACAAAACGGCGTACCGTACGTGGTATGGCCACTACGAGTTCACGGTTATGCCGTTTGGGCTTACTAATGCCCCGTTAGCGTTTATGGACTTGATGAACGAGTCTTCCGACCGTTCTTTGGGCCGGTACGTCGTGGTGTTCATTGACGACGTATTGGTATATTCCCGAAGTGAGGAAGAACACGAGGAGCATTTGAGAACGACGTTGCAAATACTTCGAAAAGAGAAATTTTATGTCAAATTGAACAAATGTGACTTTTGGCTTTCGGAGGTCACTTTCTTAGGCCATGTGATTTCGGGTGATGGCATCTCGGTGGATCTGAAGAAAGTAGAGGTAATTAAAGATTGGCCTCGCCCGACGAGTGTAGCAGAGGTCCGCAGTTTTCTTGGACTAGCGGGCTACTACCGGCGATTCGTGCAGGGATTCGCCAAAATAACCATTCCACTAACGCGCCTCACGCACAAGCTAGGGAGTAAGGTATGTTTGGAGCGACGATTGCGATCGGAGCTTCGAGGAGTTAAAGAAAAGATTGACATCGACCCCGGTGCTTGCTCTACCGACACTGGGGGAGAGCTTTGTTGTGTACAGTGATGCTTCATATATCGGTCTTGGGTGTGTTTTGATGCAAAATGGGAGAGTCATTGCATATGCTTTGCGCCAATTGAAGAGTTATGAAAAAATCTACCCGATTCACGACCTTATGCTAGCCGCGGTGATATTTGTTCTAAAGTTGTGGAGGCATTACTTGTACGGTGAGCATTGTGATTTATATACGGATTACAAGAGTCTCAAATACTTGTTCACCCAGAAGGAATTGAATATGCGACAGTGGCGGTGATTAGAATTGCTCAAAGATTACGATGTTACTATTCTATACCACCCCGAAAAAACAAATGTTGTGGCCGATGCACTTAGTAGGAAATCGGGAAAACACTTGGTTTCGGCAATTACACCCCAACCGTTATTATAAAAAGAGATGCAACAGTTTGAACTTGAAGTAGTAGCGCCGGGTGTGCCGGCTACACCTGCCACATTGGTTGTGCAACCGATCTTGTTGGAGAAGATTCAAGAATTGCAAGCTTCCGATGAATATCTCCAAAAGGTACGAGGTGAAGTTGAAAGCGGTAGTGCCGATATATATATATAGAACTAGGCTACTATGCTATTAATAGCACCAAGTCATTGGTGCTACCAAGTTTATAGCCATTAGATTAAGAGATGTGTGGTTAGAATGATGTGGGCCCCATAGGGTTAAGTGGGTTGTTGGTTGAATAGTATGATCTAATAGGTGAAAATGATCAAAAGAATAGATCTAACGGCAGAAAACTTGGTTGTGAGACCCCTGATAGTCCTATATATGAGATATAATAGGACTAAAACTCTTAACCCGGCTTAAGCATTTTGGGTGGTGGCAAGATCCAAGAGGTTAAGAGAGTTAAGCGTGCTAGGACGGGAGTAGTCCTAGGATGGGTGACCCCCTGGGAAGTTGGGGCGTCACAGATGGTATCGAGCCAATTACCTGGAAGTGTGAGATGAGTCTCGGCTGAGCCAGGGTCTGGATGACGGGCTAGCAAGACGAGTCTCACATCGCCTGGTACTTGTGAGTCTGAGCCTGAAGAGGACGTCAGGGCTTAAAGGAGGGGAGATTGTGAGACCCCTGATAGTCCTATATATGAGATATAATAGGGCTAAAACTCTTAACCCGGCTTAAGCATTTTGGGTGGTGGCAAGATCTAAGAGGTTAAGAGAGTTAAGTGTGCTAGGACGGGAGTAGTCCTAGGATGGGTGACCCCCTGGGAAGTTGGGCGTCGCGAGATAGCCAGTCTTCGTCTTATTAATAAGCGTAAAAGCGGACTCTATATATATATATATATATATATGAAGGATAGATATTTCACACTTTTCACATGCATACATAAAGCTAACACATACCTAATGCTTATGAGAGCTTGATGTCACTATTGAAAACTTCTAATTTTGAGACTTTGTTTCTTTAATTGCAAGCACATGTTGCCCACCTAACTAAAGTTGGAATAAAACAAGGTAACCCAAGTATAAAAGGTTGGGTCTTTAATTAAAGGGGAAAAGAAACATGAAGTGAGAAATGTTGAATTCTTTAATCTTTCTACATTTTTAATTCTTCGTTTGACCCGTTCCGATTCTTAAATAGGGTTTATAAAATCATTGGAGAAGCTGAGGAAAAGAGATAAAGTAAACAAAATGGACATAAATATTTTATGCATATGCATTGTTTATACCTCAAGGTATTATCTGTTAATTAAGACTCTTTTTAAGCCATTTCATCATTTTTTATTTTTATTTTTTTATTTTTATTTTTTGCATTACTAATTGGTATTAGAGTTAGTTCGATCCAAGCTCTCTTTGAAGAGAACCTAGATTCAATTTCATATCCATCAGTATATACGTCCACATATCGTTTTTGAGACAATTGTCTATATACTCCTCAAAATTTCAGAAATATTTTATTTATTTCTATTTTTTTTTTCTTTCTAATATACTCCTCATGTTATCATCTATTAAATGTGAGTTAGATATCTATCACAATTAAAAAAAATTAAAATATCAATTTTGCTCTTAACTTAAGGACAAATAAGAAATGTTGACGGTAGAGGGTTATACTCCGACTTAAGAGTAAATAAGAAAAGTCGATAATAGTGGAAGGGTGGGTATATTTGAAAGGAAAAAATAGTAATTTTATACAGATAATTATAGAATTCATTAACAGATTTTAACTCTAGGGTATATTTGAAATATGTTGGAGCGTAAAAAAAAATATTTTCAATTTTAGCCTTCTAAGAGGGGGTAAATCAGAAAGTCAAAACTTTTAATTAGAGCTTTCTACATATAATAGGACATTTTAAATATCTTAATAAATTTTTGAGAATAGCCTATGTTACTGTTATTAGGCTAGTTGGCGAAAAAGAAACCTTTGTACACAACTTCCCATTATAAAATAAATGGATGTGATCATGAAAGTAACATTCTTATAAAATAGTGAAGCAATTAAAGGGATGATACCACAAACAAACAAAGGATAAAAAAATACAGAGACTCTTGGAATTTCAACCCTTTTTTCCCGATTTTATTGACACCTTTTTACTTTTGATTTTTAAAATAATTATTTTAACTATTTAATTTGGTTCGAAACTTATTATGTTTAATGACTTATTAAATATTCTAATTTTATTCGCGAAGAAATAATTAATGCTACTAAAATTGATAAAATTATAAATCAATTTGATAGAACTTTTGATCGAAGTATTTTAATTTTAAAATATTAAAAATAGACAAGAGTCTCAATAATAAATAAAAAAATATACATTAAAGTTGAGTGTGGTATTTCAAAATGGCCAATTATAATTGAGGGGATTTCCAAAAGTTTTTACTGTTAATTAAAAGAATGAGACATGTTCATAAGAAAATGTCAATGATCGAAGTTTGAGAATAACCTAGGACAACGGCCGGCGCAACAATTTTTTTTTTTTTTTTTTTTTTTTTTTTTTTTTTTTTTTTTTTTTTTTTGAGAAAAAAATAGACGTTATCTCGCTTTATTTATTAGGTAAATAAATTCTACAAAGTGAAGAGGTTTAGGTCAATCAATGACAAAACTTAAGAAAGAGAAACTCTAAAAATATCATTTCAAACCTAGTCTCGTAAAACCATCATTTTTCTACTGAGCATTGATTCCAATATTTGTTATTTACCACTTAAACTATTTTGAAAAGAAAATGATTGTTCGATCTTATCCATTGTAGTCAAGATTATGTTGATTAACTTTAAATGTTAAAAGTCAAGATTATGTTGATTAAGGATGTGGAGGCATCAAGTAATTAATTATGTGGATAAATAATGATTTATATATGTCTACATACAGAGAGGTTGGTTATTCACGTTGCTCACCAAACCGTTTTGATAGAGACCTATGCATAAATCATTAAAACCCTTCTTTCCAAAGATTATCCCTTATCTTAAACCCTAGAAATTGACAAAATCATATAGAATAGTGTAGTAATCCGTGCAATAAGGCTGATAGATAGTTAGAAAAATGTTATAATTTGGTTTAGATTTATAGTTATCTAAATTGAGGATAAATCGTATCTAATTACGATAAGATGAAATTTAAATTTTATTTGGAATATATAGAGTATGAGTTCGAATCCAATTAGAATATAAGTCTAATTAAACTCTAATTTGAATTCATACCCTATATATATATATATATATATATAGTACTATACTATTATGAGTAGTAGAGCCCTACTACTCATAAGTTGTTTTTCGATGATAGAGCTTCCAAATCGACGATCCATTAAATATAATCTAGAGTATTTAAAACTTCTAGAAAATAAATTTCGTAATTTTTCAAAATCATAATAAAGTCCATCAAATGGGCATAAAATGAACGGCCGAATCGAACGATGTCCTAAAAATAGATGATCGGATCCTTCAATTTAAGACCGGAGTTATTGATCTTTATCTAGGTAGTGAATAGAATTTTCTATCAAAAATTCAAACCTATTTCAATTCTTTTACACCGTTAAACTACAAAGTATCCCATATCAGTTAAAAATTGTCAATTTTGTGAGCTTTTGATCGTAAGGTAAATGATTTCGAAAAATTACGAAATTTATTTTCTAGAAGTTTTAAATACTCTAGATCATATTTAACGGAGTGGATCGTCGATTCGGAAGCTCTATCATCGAAAACAACTTATGAGTAGTAGGGCTCTACTACTCATAATAGTATAGTAGCCCTACTATATATATAGAGAACTAGGCTACTATGCTATTAATAGCACCAAGTCATTGGTGCTATCAAGTTTTTGACCGTTGGATTGAGAGATGTGCGGTTAGGATGATGTGGGCCCCCAGGGTTAAGTGGGTGGTTGGTTGAATAGTATGATCTAACGGGTGAAAATCATCAAAGGGGTGGATCTAACGGTGGAAAACTTGGTAGCACCGAGTGTTTCGTGCTATTGATAGCATAGCAGCCGGACTCTCTCTCTCTCTCTCTCTCTCTCTCTCTCTCTCTCTCTATATATATATATATAATTAGACTGAAATATTACTATTGATAGCAAAATATTCTTTTTGCTATCATGTTTTTAACCCTTGAATGAGAAATTGTAGGGTTAGGATGATATTAGTCAGTTAGAGTTGAGTGGTCCTGTAGAGACCTGAAAATTGCACCTGAGGCTTGTCTACCGCTCTGGAGAGTGTCGGGACCAGCCTTGGTCGCGTTAGCGCCAAACAGACCCTAAACGGGCCCGTGGGAACGCGAGAGCGGCGTGTGTCACGAAAATCTGCAAATAGCGAGGTTTTTCGATGGTATGCGTACAAGTCGGTTGTTATACCGTACGACAATGGTTGCTATCTGGTATAGACACCGAGCTATCTGGGTATAGCCTGCGCAGATGCTCTCGGGTTGCTGTTTATCTACAAGGAGATTTGTACCGGTACAAAGTGGAAGCATGGTGCAGTTTGACTTTTTCCCTCTCTTGTCACATCACCTTTGCCCCTTACCTTGTACAGCAGAGAGAGAGAGGAGAGCTCTTCTTCTTCTTCTTCTCCTTCTTCCATTGCTGCTGCTGCTGCTACTTCATCTTCTTCTTCTTCTTCCCCTAAGCTCCAGAGAGAAGCCCGAACTCCGCCGACGACGCGCCGACGTGAGATTTCAGCGAGCTTTCGGCGTCGAGACGCTGCGAGGGGCCCGGCGTGCGTGCAGGACCACTGCCCCCGACTCGGCGACAGGACTAGGGCTCGTTTCGAGGTGAGTAGCCCATCGAGTTTCCCTCCGTTGCTTCTAAATTCCATGATTTTCGGATTTTACTGCTGCTGCTGCTGACAGCACCGTCGCCCCGCGGAGTTTTGACTATATCTCTGTGTAGGAGAGTCGAAACGCGACGAAATTTAGGGCATTGGATCCGCGATGAGACGATTCCAACGACACCTTACTTGGATTTGGACAAGGTTTGCTCGGTCGGAACCCATCTTTCTTGCGAGCCATTGTTTGCGAGCAATTCTGAAATCTTGAGCTGAGAATCGTCGACCGTCGGCACTTTGGCTAGTACTCAGCGCAGGGAGGTCGGATCGCGTCGAAACTTGCGGCGTTGGATTCTTGACTGCGAGACGAAGATTTCAAGTCCTGAATCGCTGATTTTGGATAAGGTTAGCTTGGTTAACTTTAAGCTTTTCTCAGCCGCTGTTTTCCGGACAGAATTCGTGAAATCGTGCTTTTGCCCCTTCGCAGCGGGAGACTTCGGACCTCGGCGGATCAGCGAAGGATCACCTTGACGCGGGCCACTTCCTTCGCTGCCAGGAGATCGCGATCGAGGTGGGTTTACATCGGAATACTCCTAAGAATAAATAGTCAACATATATAAACTTCGGTTTCGATTAGTATGCGATAGCTTGAATGCATGGAATAGTTTATGAATATCTGAATTTTGGAGCATGCTTAGCCAGTACTTAGTTTTATACATGTTGGACTATGGACTTGACTTAGGAGAAAACCACGTTTTGGATCGTCACTAGCTTACACTACCGGATTTAGCTCTAGGAGCCGTTTTGTGCCGTATCATCGCCGTGGGAGTGCGATGGATACCCAGGGTAGTGTAGTTTGCTTTTACGCTCGCTGGGATGCCGAGCTCACTTTTCACAGAGTCTAGTCGTCTTGGTTGTCGGCACCTTGTCGGGGTTTGACGGTGGACCCAGTGTACTGTGTGGTTACAGTTTGTGCCAAGGGGCACGTGGTGTGTTAGTTCTTGGACCCTGTGTACTTGACTATGCCTGTGAGAGCCAGATTGAGCTCGACAGAGATACGCTTGCATACTCGGTTGGTTCGCGCCCACGAGTGCCGCTCCGGAGTCTGGCTTAGTGCTTTTGCGTTGGTGTCGCTGCGCCCTCGTTGTGGGTTGCTCTCCGCTAGCTACCCCTGGGGTAGTTGTAGTGTTGCTTCGACAGGCGGGACGGGAGCTTTCACAGTCCATCGTAAGATTGTGTCAGCTTTTACTTGTTCTACAGAGGGTGTTTAGAGCATGATAGTATAGGGATTGTCAGCTGTCGAGTGTTTCCAGCTTCTTTTACTTTCTTGCTTACCCTGTAGACTTAGTGGGTGGACCGATGTGTTTAGGGCGGTACCCACCGAGGACTACTTGTTTTTATAGTAGTTCTCACGCCATCTTTCTTCCACCGTTGTTGTAGGGCCTTCTGTGGCGGCTGCTGTTCCTTCTGAGTCGGACCGCGGGAAGGGCGTGGCGAGCTAGAGCCTACCCTTCGAGTATCGTGCTAGAGGACGTCCCCTGCAGGTAGTGATAGTTTTTGGTTTTAGACACTTTTGTACATACAGTTGAACTCGCTGGAGCGAGTAGTGTTACTTTTGTATCTGTGATTGTATGTATATAAAGTTGTTGTTTTTCCTACCTGTTTGTTTATAGTTTATTTCGGCTCTCTATGCCATCGTTTGTAGCATTGTATGTTTATACAGGTACAGCTACGCTTCGTATATAAAAGAAATTCTTTTGTATACGGCGGATTTGTCGGCGTGCCCGGTGAATATGCAACCCGGGGCGTGACAGGTCCCCCTAGGGTTGAGTGGTTCCCACTGGTTTATAGTATTTAATTCAATGATTAAAAATTATGAAAAAAGTTGATCCAAAGGCTAAAACTCTCTCTCACTCTCTCTCTCTCTATCTATCTATCTATATATATATAGTAGGTCTTGTGTGCTATTAGGAGCATGAAAGCCTTCGTGCTCCTACGCCATTTTCGATGATGGAGCTTCCGAATCGACGATTGTCTCTGTTAGGTTTGATCTAGCGTATTTGAGGTTTCTAGAAAATAATTTTTGCGATTTTTTGATATCATTTACCTAGTGATAAAAAAGATTCAAAATCAATAATTTTTAATGGTTGATATCTGCGGTTTTCAAGTTAATGGTGTAGAAGCATTCAAATCAGATGAAATTTTGATAGAAAATTTTTTATACTATCTACACCGTTAAACGTTATCTAGAGCATTTAAAACTTCTAGAAATTAAATTTTATAATTTTTTGACATCATTTACCTTACGATCAAAAGGTCACAAAATTTACAATTTTTAACGGCCGGTATGAGATATTTGCTAGTTTAACGATGTAAAAGAATCGGAATAGGTTGAATTTTTGATAGAAAATTCTATTCACTATATAGATAAAAATCAATAACTTTGATCTTAAATTGAAGGATCCAATTATTCATTTTTAGGATGTCACACTACAACAAAAACGGTCTATAGCGACACTTTTAAATGTAGGTATATGTCAAAAAAAGCGCTGCTAACTAAATTACTAACACTTTTAAAAAGTGTTGTTATATGTGGGGTCGCTAAGTATATGGGGTCGCTACGTATATATATAGCGACAGTTAAAGAGTGTCGCTATAACCTAAAAGAGTACTGCTAATTTATCAACACTTATTAATTTAAGCATTTAGCAACCGCCGAAACTGTAATAACCGACATTTTTATCGTAATAAATAAACCTTTTTGTTGACGATGTTATTGTGTGTAATTTAATTACAAAAGCACTCGTCAAATTTCAGGTGAAAATGAGCTAAAACGGTAAAGTTATGCGACCTGGACTCCTGACTTAAAGTGAATAATAACTCCGGCTTTTCGGCGAGCCAGGGAGTAGAGATGGGTCCTGGTGCGTACCGAACTCCGATAATAGGACTTCAATAGCTTGTTCCAAACAGCTCGACTATTCTGGAACTAATGGCACTGACGGAATTGGATTCCGATGCACGGTTGTCGAGAAAAAGGGTTTTGAACGGTTATACATATGTAAATATATAAACGGATTTATGGAGGAATAAAGAGGGACTGTTTCGTCACAGATCGGAAACCAAATCGGATGAAACAAAATGCTAGATTCGATACCCCAGTCATGCTGAACGCGCCAGTGCAATCCGATCGGAAATCCGATGGATGGATCTTCGGGAATTGCAAGATGTTCGCGGAGGGGTCAAAGTGGCAATTCGGAAAGATCGCGAAAGGGCTAGTATTTTATGGGCCGAAACGCGAGATTTCGAATGTGGAGGGACTTATGCGCATGTTTCATCCACTGGCAGGGACTGGAGATTAAATTGTGGCCATTGGAGGGCTAAAATGCAAAATAGTTATGGTGTATAAATATGTGTATTAGGGTTTCTCAAAGAAACCCTAACCCTAGTCCACCTCTCTACCTTCCCAGTCACCCTAACCGCCTCAGCCCTTCCTCTGCCACCCCGTGCGCGCGCCCCCACCACCGGCGGCCCGGCCGCCGAAACGCCGCAAAGACCTTCCTCTTCCTCCCCTCGGCCACACCCTCCACCATCTTGACCGGAACCACATGGAAGGGCTCTAAACCCTCTAGAAGTCAGTCCTTTGCCGGGAGCCTTCTCCGGCGTGCTTGCCCGAGCGCCGCCGTCGCCGTCGTTGCTCTCTGCGGCCAGCAGCAGTCACCCAGGCCGATCCTGGGTGATCTCGGTTTCAGAGCGCCGCCGCGCATTCGCGCGGTCGCGCCGCCCTCCTCCGGCGTCGGGACACCTCCGGCGTGCCTCCCCGGCGTCCCACACGCCGCCGGCCGCCGCTCCTCGACACGCGGCCGCCGAGCCGGCGCATCGAGGCCGAGCCTCCTCGATTTCCGGGTGTTGCCGCCGCCTCCTGAGGGGAGCATCACCTTCTCCTCGGCCTCCGGTGTCGGATCGTCGCCGCCCTGACGTCCCCCGGCCGCCGCCGTGCCGCCGGCGCCATCGAACCCGAGAGGAAGAAAGAGGCTTCGATCTCCTCCGCCGCGCCTCTAACCGCCTCCCGCCGGCCAACGGCGGGTGCCGGACCCCACTAATCGGCCGCACGCTCTCCTGACTGGAGCGCCCGCCGCCCGACCGCCGGCAGCCAAGCCCTAGCTCCCCTAGGCTCGGGTAAGCTGTTTTTGTATTACAGCACTAGTTTTCGAGTTCGGGTCACTGTTCAGGTAATCCGATAAGCCTCCGACATCCCAGGAGGTGAGCACGGTCATCGTTTTTTCGTGCTGAACATGATGCTCACCTCCGTTTGGGTTTTTGATGACCCGATTAGCGGATGGTTGTACTTTTCACACTGTGCGCGTCGTTTCACAGATTTCTTGTCGCTCGTGCGAGTGCTACAGAGACCGAAAGGACTCCGAAAGGTGAGCACGGTCTCCGGCACGTTGAAACCTTCCAGCGATTGTGATGGTCCGATTTATTGAGCACCGGTTTGCGTGCACGGTCCATAAGAGCCCTAAAATCACATGAAATAGTGTGATTTCATGATTCAATAGAGGCTTTTATGCAATTTTAATTTACTTAGCTGCTGTGGGCAGTGTGTACATGCTGTGGGTATCCCCTGGACTGATCGTCCAAGGTCCCATGCCTTTACAAAAATCGAAAAGCGATTTTCGGAGCGTTTTTCGGCAAAATCTGCCGACGGAAACACATTTACGGTTCGGATTTCTTCCGACGACTCTTAGTAGTTATTTACGATGTCGCTGAGCCTTGTTGGCTGGTCACCCGCGTCGTTTCGAGGGTTCGGAAACGACGGGTGAGCGACGGTGGGGTTCCGGTACAGTTTTCGGGACTTCCGGGTACTTCGGCAATCGGTTTTGGGAAACCGATTCCCGTGGGTTCATTAGTGGGGCTTTGTGAGTAGTGGTACTTGTGTTGGTGAGTTATATGCTAACCCGGTGGACCTTTTCGTAGGTCTGGTTGCTTCGTCTCCACAGTCGACATATCATATCTACAGTCGTACAGGTGGGTATCTCGACTCGACGTCGGTACAGTGGTGCACGCTTGGTGACGTTCCTTCCACCCTTACTGTTTATATCTTTTATTGTAGATATATCTATTGAGCTTGCACCTATGTGTTTCAGTATTACTCTAGTCAGTGGTTTTCATGTTTAGTATCATGTGTAGGAGTAGAGTAGATTACATCTTATCAGCTTATGACATCTGCGACCTGTTCGGTCAGTTTACTCCAGTATACTCAGCGACCTTATTGTGTGGTTGACTGTTTGACGACCTATACGGTCAGTACGCCCTGAGAGGCAGAATTGTCGGCTAGTTGCCGACGTTTGGCTATTGAGCATATCAGCATCGATCGCCCGAGACACACGCATTTCACGAATACCAGCGGTTTGTCCACCGCAAGAGGGTGTTCTTTTTCGGAAGAGTGGTTGGATGTGCCAACCCGTGAGCCCAGCGGTCAGTACTGGGTTATATGCAACCTGTGAGCCCAGCGGTCAATACTGGGTCGTACACAGGTAGAGTGGCAGTGGGCATAGGCCTGAGGTCTGCGGATCAATAGGGCAGTTTCCAGATTGGGTGTTTTTGTACTGTCGTACCATTGACGCATACATACAGTAGCTGTAGTGTTTCATATCTATATATCTCTCTCGTTTACTTGTTTATCATAGCTACTGTACTACTATCATCTCCACTTGTGTTTATCTCCGTGACTAGTGAGTACCCCTCGCTCACGTCGGTTATAGGTACCCACTGGGAGGGGAGACATGTTTACATGTTCTCACCCCCCGCCCCCTTCACAGGTGACGTTGCAGGAGTTAGTGGGACAGCTGGTGAGGAGCGACTCTAGTTCGCGACATAGCTCCGTCCCTTTGTCGGTTATTCCTTTATCTTTACCTTGCATGACTTAGACTTATTTATGGTTCAGTTCAGTTATTGCTTTTGAATATGATGAGATGTTTTAGTTGGTTTTATAATGTAATAAAAGACTTTGGATTTTTATGTTATAAAACGGTTTTTTACCCCTCGTGGTAGCGTGTTTTTATAAGAAAAGATTTTCGAGTAGGAAACAGCTTTCAAAAGGTTTTCTTGTGGTGTTTATCAGCTTCTGCATCTCTTAATTATGAACATGTGGTGAATGGTTGAATGAATAGTTATAATTGTTGATTGTTATATGTTCATTTTGTCGTGGTTGTTCCTGGTTGTTTACTACACTATGTACTTGTGCGACGCCGTGCAAATACAGGGGAGACTCTGTCCGTTTGAACAGTTGACGCCGTGCAAATTTTCGCTGTATTTTTTTTTTTCACTTTATTAATAACCCCGGGGCGTGACAGAAACTCTATCTCGTTGGCTGCGATGGCGGAGGAGGACGACAGGGAAGGGTTATTCGTCTAGAATTTCAGTGGATTGAGTGAAGAGAGAAGGGAAGATGGTAATCGATTTTTTTTTCTTTTCTGTTTGTAATCGGGCCAAATGGGATGGGTGTGGTGGGTTGAGTAGAGTAATCTTTTATTTTTGGTTGGATTGTGCTTTATATTTGGGCATTAGTAGATATTTTTTTTAAGTTTTAGTATAAATGGGACACTTACTCAAAAGTGTCCCAAACATGTGTCCCTATAATCTAATTCTGTTGTAGTGTGATTATTCGATTTTAACCATTCATTTTATACCTGCTTGACGGACTTTATACTGTAGATCATGTTTAACGGTGTGGATCGTCGATTCAAAATGCCCAACATCGAAAACAACTTATGAGTAGTAAGGCCTCTATACACATAGGAGTATAGTAGTGCTCTCTCTCTCTCTCTCTCTCTCTCTCTCTCTCTCTCTCTCTCTCTCTCTCTCTATATATATATATATATATAGTACATCTCCTGTACTTTCGAAAGCACGGAGATCTCCGTGCTTGCAAGTTGTTTTCAATGGTAGGACATCCGATTCGACGATCGGGTCCGTTAAATATAATCTACCCTATTGGAACTATTTAGAAACCAAATTTTATAATTTTTAGACATCATTTACCAAGCGATCAAAAGGTCTCGAAAATGGCTATTTTAACGGCCGATGTGGCATGCTTTTAAGTTCAACGGTGTAGAAGTATCCAAATTACATAAAAATTTAATAGAAAATTCTATTTAACATCAATAGCAAGATCAATACTTCCGATTTAAAATTTGAGTCCTTTATTACTATTTTTATGAAATTTTTATTTTCGTTTATTTTGAGGCTACTCATTCACTAGACAAATGAAAAAATTATGAAATTTGGTTTCTAGCTAATTCAAATAGCATAGATCAAGTTTTTATATATATATATATATATATATATATATATATATATATATATATATATATATATATATATATATATATATATATATATAGAATTGAGCTTCTATGCTTTTAAAAGTACCAAGTCATTGGTGCTTGTAAATTTTTAGCCCTTGAATTGATAGATGTGTGGTTAGGATGATGTGGGCCCCCTTGGGTTAAGTGGGTGATTGGTTGAATAGTATAATCTAACGGATGAAAATGATCAAAGGTGTAGATCTAACGGTAAAAAATTCACATGCACGAAATACTTGGTGCTTTTACAGCACCATAGCCGGACTATATATATATATAGAATCGGGCTATGCTATTAATAGCACCAAGTTATTGGTGCTTTTTTAGCCATTGGATTGAGAGATGTGTGGTTAGGATGATGTGGGCCCCTAGGTTAAGTGGGTGGTTGGTTAAATAGAATGATCTAACGGGTGAAAATCATCGAAAGGGGTGGATCTAACGGCGGAAAACTTGGTAGCGTAGATCTTTCCGTCTTTATTGATAAGATACGGATATATATATATATATATATATATATATATATATATATATATATATATATATATATATATAGTGTATGAGTGGTATGTGGGTATGTGGGTACAGCATGTGTAGGCAATAATTTCTCTTCTTTATGGACATTTGCATATTAGAAATAGGAAACATAACTGACATTTTGGGAGATGTTGTTGGAGGTTAAGAATGTGACAGAGGGGTGGCGGTGGTGGTGGTGGGGAGTTGGGGGTTTCCAACAAATAAAAACCATTGGCTGCTCTAAGAATTGAAATTGAAATATTTTGGGCTCTTCTTCTTTAACCAAAACATAAGAAACTATAAGTTGGATTTTAGATGGAGTAGGAAAGATGTAAAGACTTTTTTCCTAGTCCTCTAGATCCCATTGTACTATGTTTGCTTATGTCACCTCCATGTAATCATGATGTGGGCACCCCCGCCCCCTCATTTTATTACCCCTAATATTTACCATCACAATCAAATTAATTTGGAACATGACAGTGATATATATATATATATATATATATATATATATATATATATATATATATATATATATATATATATATATATATATATACACACACGGAGGTCTCCGTGCTACCAAATTATTTTCAATTATGCGGCTTTCAAATCGACAATCGGATTCATTAAACTTGATCTACACTATTAAAAATATTTGAAAATTAAATTTTATAATTTTTCGACCTCATTTGGCTAATAATCAAAAGGTCTCAAAATTGCCAATTTTAATAGTAGATGTGATGCTTTTGCGAATTTAACGGTGTAAAACAATCCAAATATGATGAAATTTTTATAGAAATTTTTTTCACTATTTAGAGTAAGATCAAGACGTCGATCTTAAATTAAAGTTATTTATCAATATTTTTTAAGAGATTTTCATTTTCAACCGTTCATTTTTAGACTACTCGTTTGATAGGTAAATGATACCAAAAAATTAAGAAATTTAGTTTTCAAATACTTTCAATAGTATAGATCAAGTCTAAGTAGATCATCAATTTGGAAGCGCATCATTGAAAACAACTTGATAGCATGGGGGCCTCCGTACTAGATAGTATACTAGCCTAGCCGTATAGAGAGAGAGAGTTGAGCTAGAATACTCTCAAAAGCGACAAGGGTTCTTGCTTTTGAGTTTTTAGCATTGGATGGAAAGATGTAGGGTTGAGATGATGGTGGTAGCTTTGTGGTAGGTAGAATAATGTTTGATCCAAAAATTATTGTTAATCAAGAGATAGATCCAAGGGCTAGAAACCCAAAAGCACCAAGGGGTTGTGCTTTTAAGAGTATTCTAGCTCAATTATATATATATATATATATATATATATATATATATATATATATATATATAGAGTAGGCTCTTTATTAGAGCACGGCGGCCCTGTGCTCTAACTTTATAACCACCGTCAAGTTTGATTGGTGGTTAAAAAGAGAGAGGGATGAGATATTAAAGAAAAATTCAAGGAGAAAAGAAATTGAGACACCCAATTTCTCCCCAATATCTCATCCCTCTTTCTTTTAAACCACCCATCAAACTTGATGGGTTGTTATAAAGTTAGGAGCACAAGGGCTGTTGTGCTCCTAATAGTACAGTAGCTATAACGACCCAGCCCACTAGTAACAATAACTCGTTGGGCCCAACCACCGGTCCAAAATTCTTAAGCCCAGTTATTATTACGAGTGTCTAAGTCTATTATAAACCCAATGACAATCCCTTTTCCATCCGATGTGGGACTATTGGGGTATCACAAACTCCCCCCGTTAAGGCCCTGACGTCCTCGTCAGTCCAATCACACATACAGCCCAAGATCACCAGGCTAGCTATGTGAGACACGTCTCGCTAGCCCGTCATCCAGACCCTGGCTCAGCCGAGACTCGCCACACATGTCCAGCTGGTGAACCGGCGGAATTTCGTGCTGAACACGATGCTCACCTCCGTTCAGGATTTCGATGCCCGATTAGTGGGATAGTCGTACTTTACGCCCTGTGCGCGATGTTTCGCAGATTTCACGTGGCTCGTGCGCGTGCTACGAAGGCCGACAGTGCTCCGAAAGGTGAGCACGGTCTTCGGCACGTCGAAACCTTTCAGCGAGTGTGATCGTGCGATTTATTGAACACTGGTTTGCGTGCACGGCCCATAAAAGCCGTAAAATCGCATGAAATAATGCGATTTTATGTAACGACAGGGATTTTTATGCAATTGCGAATTTTGTGGACGCTGTAGACAGCGTATACATGCTGTGGGTAACCTCTGGACTAATCGTCCAAGGCCCCAAGTCTTTACAGAAAATCAAAAGTTATTTCCGGCGCGTTTCCCGGCGAAATCCGCTGGCGGAACGCGAGTTCGGTTCGGAATTCTTCCGACGGTGCCTCGCGTGTAACTATAGTGTCGCTGAGCCTTGTTGGCTGGTCACTCGCGTCATTTCGAGAGTTCAGAAATAACGGGTGAGCGACGGTGAGTCCCGGTGTCGAAATTGACACTTCTGGAAACTCGGATCGAAACGATTATCCGACGATAATTGTTTCGACGTGAGGTCTTGTAATTGCTGCCGAGTCGCACTAAAATAAGTGTTTAGTGGCAGCGGGGGACTCGTGGTACGAGTCGGTGCGTTTTGGGATAGTTCGTGGGTCCCGACGGATTCCCGGTGCGATTTTCGGGACTTCCGGTAGGTTACGGTAGTCAGTTTTGGAAAACTGATCATCGTGGGATTATTGGTGAGGTTATGGGTTTAGTGTTTCTTATTTGTGGGTTAGATTCTAACCTGGTGGACCTTCCTTAGGTCCAGTTGATACACATAACGCTTGTACGCGGGTATCACAGGGTTGTCGTGCAGTGGTGCAAGCTTGGTGACGTTCTTTCCACGCTTACTGTTTATATTGCTTACCATTTACATATTGAGCCTTGCTCCCGTATTTACTCTTTACTCTACTCAGTTGTTTCCATACTAGTATTATGTGTAGGAGTAGATTAGATTTATCAGAATATCCTATACTTGTGACCTGGTTGGTCGAGTTGCATATCCTATACTTGTGACCTGGTTGGTCGATTTGCACATCCTATACTTGTGACTTGGTTGGCTGAGTTCCTATCTTCTACCCGGGACCTGGTTGGTCGGGTAGCGTCTTCGGATGACCTATACGGTCGATGGGCCCTGGGGGGCAGGATTGTCGGCTGGTTGCCGATGGATGATCTTTGAGCATATTTACATTGATCGCCCGATACTCGTCGCATTTCACGAACACAAGCGGTCTGATCCACCGCAAGTGGGTGTTCTTTTCCGAAAAAGTGGTTGCAGAGGTCGACCTGTGAGCCCTGGGAGCTTTAGGCTAGGGTTATATGCACTGGAGAGTAGCAGGAGCATTGGCTTGAGGTCTGCGGTGTTGACTAAGAGAGCATTGGTTCATATTGGGTACTTTTGAGCTTGTCGTCCTATTGACTCATATATACAGTAGCTGTAGTGGTTCATACTTATACATCTCCTTACTTGTGTATATTAGCTACTGTACTACTATCATCTCTACTTTCTGTTTCTCTCCGTGACTAGTGAGTACCCCTCGCCCACGTCAGTTTGGGGTACCAGTGGGAGGGGAGACATGTTTGCATGTTCTCACCCCCGCCTTCTTTTTCAGGTGAGATTGCAGGTCCTAGTGAGACAGTTGGTGAGGAGCGTGTCTAGCGTGCGATATAGCTCCGACCCTTTGTCGGTTATTCCTTTACCTTTTCCTTACATGACTTAGACGTTATATGATTCAGTTTTATATTAGCACTTCTGGATATTTGAAAAGTACTACTTTGAATGTAATAAAGTAATTTGGATTTTCAGAAAAAGGAAAATAATTTTCTACCCCTCGTGGTAGCGTTTTTAAAAAGAAAAGGTTTCCGAGTGGGAAACAGCTTTCAAAAGGTTTTATTATGATTCTATCAGCTCTTGTATATCTTAACTATGAATCTGTGGTGAATGGTTGAATGAATAGATATAAGTATTAAATGTTGTATATTCATCTCGTTGTGATTGTCTCCTGGATGTATTGTTTATTACACTCTGTACTTGCGCGACGCAGTGCAAATACAGGGGAGACTCTGTCCGTGTGTACAGTGGACTCCCTGTATTTGTGGCGGATCTGACATGCCTTGGGGTCAAGTTTTCAAAAAAAAATTTCGCTGTATTTTACACTATAAAAACAACCCCGGGCGTGACAAAGAGTCTCTACTATATATATATATATATATATATATATATATATATATATATATATATATATATATAGAGTTGAGCTAGAATACTCTTAAGAGTACCGAGCCCATTTTACTCTCGAGTTGTTTTCAATGATAGAGCTTTCAAATTGACGATCGGCTCCGTTAAATATGATCTAAACCATTTAAACTACCTAGAAATCAAATTTCACGCACTTTCGATATTGTTCTTGTATCCATCTAGTGAACAGAAAATGAATGGTTGAAAATGAATATTCTTTAAAAAATGATGATAGGAGTCTTGTAATCACGATCAAGAGTATAGATCTTGTTTTAAATAGTTTAAAGAATTTTCTAACAAAAATTCAATTGATTTGGATATCTTTACACCGTTAAATGAGAAAACGTCTCTTATCCACCATTAAAATTACAAATTTTGAAACCCTTTGATCATTGGGCAAATGATGTCGAAAATATTTGAAATTTGATTTCTAAACACTTTAAGTGGTATAGATCATGTTCAACGGAGCGATCATCAATTTGGAAGCTCTATCATCGAAAACAACTTGAGAGTAAAGAGTATTCTAACTCAACTCTCTCTCTCTCTCTCTCTCTCTCTCTCTCTCTCTCTCTATATATATATATATATATATATATAGAACTAGATCGCTATGCTATTAATAGCACCAAGTCATTGGTGCTACCAAGTTTTTGGCCATTAGATTGAGAGATGTGCGGTTAGGATAATGTGGGCCCCTAGGGTTAAGTGGGTGGTTGGTTGAATAGTATGATCTAACGGGTGAAAATCATCAAAGGGGTGGATCTAACGGCAGAAACCTTGGTAGCACCAAGTATTTCGTACTATTGATAGCATAACGTAGGACTCTATATATATATATATATATATATATATATATATATATATATATATATATATAGAGAGAGAGAGAGAGAGAGAGAGAGAGAGAGAGAGAGAGTTGAGCTAGAATACTATCAATAGCACCATTGGGGTGGTGCTATTGAGTTTTTAGCCATTGGATGGAGAGATGTGAGGTTGAGATGATGGCGGTAGGTGGTGGTAGGTGGCGGTATGTCACGGGCAAAAGTTTTCCCGCTGACTTTTCCTCGACAGTGACCCATTTTGCTTGATCTTCTGGAAGCTTCTAGTTGTGGATCTCGAGACTGATTGGCGCAGAGGCCGAGGAGTCAAGAGTCCTTTGGAGTTTCTAGGTGACCCTTCGGGTTTCTGTGTAGGCATTAAATGTAAGTCTCTAGACCGTAGTAGCATTTATTATCTATGCCTTTTGGTATGCTTTCATTTATGGTGAGTGGCCTATATATAGTGTGGCCTCCCCTCCCCTCAAACCTCAGAATCTACTTTGTATTCTCAACTTATGCAATAGAAGAGCTTTCTACAAACGCTCTCTATCTCTCTCTTGTTCTTAGTCTAGGGCGAGTAGGTCCTAACTTATCAAGTAGAGAGGAAGGCTTGCTAACTACGCGAAGGTAGTTGAGCGCCGCACGGGTTTTGCGAGCAAATTCGTTAAGTCCGTGACAGTTGGTATCAGAGCCGGTTCGAGAAGGAACCATGACGTCGTCCGATGCTGGAGTCGTCGACGTTGGGGATGAACCTCCGAAGCAAAAGCGTGGCAAAGGCAAGGAGACGCGAATCACGAAGGATTCCGCGGTGATTGAGGACCGCCTTGCAGTAGTGGAGGACATCCTTTCGAAAGTGGGTGAAAGGTACAATGAGATGGCTCTAACCTTTAACTCATTTAACGACGAAATGCGTAGCATGGAGGAAAGTGTTGCCACTGCCATGGCGACCTTTCGTGGCGAGCTTGAGAAGCTCCAAGGCAACGTCACCAGTCGTGACAACGAGCGGAAAGGCATAATCGAGGAGTTGGTCACTCGAATCGACGAGGTCGAGGACCTCAAGACAAGAGTGGTCATCCTTGAGAAGGCGGTGGCTCGAGGCGGCGAGACGCATAAGGAGTACACCCCAAAGGTCCGTGTCCCTGAACCCCAATGCTTCAAGGGAACACGAGACGAGAAGGAGATAGACAATTTCCTTTGGCACATGGAGCGCTACCTCAGGGCGCTGCGGATCGAGGACGAGGTGGACAAGGTCCAAACCGCATCCATGTACCTCTCTGACGACGCGATGCTGTGGTGGCGTCGGCGTTCCGTAGAAGCCGAGAAGGGCCAATGCAACCTGAACACATGGGAGGACTTCGTGCGCGAGCTCAAGGCACAGTTCTACCCCGAGCACGTCGAATACTTGGCGCGGAGGCAACTTCGACGGCTCAAACACACAGGTACCCTTAAGGAGTATGTCAAGGACTACTCCAAACTAATGCTTGCTATTACCAGTATGGCTGAGGAGGACAGGTTATTCTTGTTCCTCGACGGTCTCCAACCGTGGGCAAGCAAGGAGCTTAGGGCAAGGGACGTCAAGAACGTGTACTCTGCTATTACCCAAGCGGAGAAGGCTCGCCGGAGTATGACAAGCCGGATGCCTCTCGTGGCAAACCATCTAAGGCGGGCAAGGCCAAGGGTGGGGAGATCGCCGCGGCGGCGAGATAACAAGGGCCAAGAGAAGAAAGGCCCAATGCGAGAAGAAAAAGACGGTGTCTTGCTACGTGCGGAGGCGATCATTGGGAGAGATTGCCCAAAGAAAAAGATCAATGCCATCCAGCCGAGGAGAGCCAGACTGTGCGGAACCAAAGATGGGTGCTCTGCGACTTGTCAATGCAATCCAGGGGCGGGCGACCAAACCGCTCAAGAAGGAGCTTTTGTTCGTTGATGTGACCCTCAATGGGAGGGCCACTCGTGCGCTCGTGGACACCGGAGCCACCCACAACTTCATCACCGAGTCTGAGGCCAAGCGGCTGGGCCTCGCACTTGAGAAAGACACCTGCAAGATAAAGGTCAACTCTGCGGCACACTCGTTGCGGGCATAGCCAAAGGGGTGGAGATCGTCGTTAGACCCGGTCGGGGACAACGAACTTCACCGCCGCAACCATCGACGATTTCAAGGTCATCCGCGTCAGCGACTTCCTTGCTTCATCGAAGGCGGTTCCGATGCCGCACCTTGGGGCCATGAGCATCATGGAGGAGTCTGGCCCGTGCATGGTCTTGGCGAGCCCGAGTGAACCAGCGGCAACCCCTACTCTCTCCGCTCTACAATTGCGGAAAGGAGTGAGGCGCGGGGAAATTACTTATCTTGCGGCCATCCGCGAGGTAGGCGCTGTGGACCTCGAGGAGGAGTGCCCACCAGCAGCAATCGATGCGGTCCTGGGTGAGTTCGGCGACGTGATGCCCCAGGAACTGCCAAAGAAACTACCACCAAGGCGGGAGGTGGATCATGCGATCGAGCTCGAGTCAGGAGCCAAGCCGCCTGCAAAGGCGCCGTACCGCATGGCCCCGCCAGAGCTCGAGGAGTTGCAGCGGCAACTGAAGGACCTCCTCGATGCAGGTTTCATTCAACCGTCAAAGGCACCCTATGGAGCACCTGTCTTGTTCCAGCGGAAGAAGGACGGAAGCCTGCGGCTCTGTATAGAGTACAGAGCGCTCAATAAGGTAACTATCAAAAACAAGTACCCTATTCCTCCGGTTGCAGATCTCTTCGACCAGTTGGGCGGAGCAAAATTCTTCACCAAGCTCGATCTCCGCTCCGGTACTACCAAGTACGAATTACGAGAGGGTGATGAGGAAAAGACCGCGTGCGTGACTAGGTACGGGGCCTACGAGTTCCTTGTCATGCCGTTCGGCCCGACGAACGCGCCGCAACCTTTTGCACCTTGATGAACAAGCTTTTTCACCCCCTACCTCGACAAGTTCGTGGTTGTGTACCTCGACGACATCGTCGTGTACAAAGAACACTTTGGAGGAGCACGTCGAGCATCTGCGGACGATCTTTCAAGTACTGCGGGAGAACCAGCTTTTCGTCAAGAAAGAGAAATGCTCCTTCGCGAAGGAAGAGGTGCACTTCCTTGGCCACTGGATAGGCCGAGGGCAACTCCACATGGACCAGCAGAAGGTGCGAGCTATCTGCGAGTGGGAGGCGCCCACGACGGTGTCCGAGTTGCGATCTTTCCTCGGACTCGTCAACTACTATCGTCGCTTCATTGCGGGCTACTCCGCTCGAGCGGCCCCCTTGACGGACCTGCTAAAGAAGAACCAGGCGTGGACTGGACCCCTCGATGCGCGGAGGCATTCGAGAATCTTAAGCGGGCGGTGACGGAGGATCCGGTGTTGCGTCTACTGACCGCACTGCACCATTTGAGGTACATACTGACGCCTCAGATTTTGCTATAGGTGGTGTCCTCGTGCAGGATGGACATCCCATCGCCTATGAGAGCCGCAAGCTCAACTACACCGAGCGACGGTATACTGTACAAGAGAAGGAGATGACTGCGGTGGTGCACTGCCTCAGAACCTGGCGGCATTATCTCCTTGGAAGCAAGTTCATGGTGCGGACGGACAATGTCGCGACGAGCTACTTCCTTACTCAAAAGAAGCTGTCACCCAAGCAGGCGCGGTGGCAGGACTTCCTGGCGGAGTTCGACATGGAACTCAAGTACAAACCCGGGAAGGAGAACTTTGTGGCTGACGCATTAAGCCGCAAAGCGGAACTGGCAGCGGTGTGCCAGCTCCAAAGCACCATCAGGGAGCGACTCCGCGAAGGGACGAGCGAGGACCCCGTGGCCCAAGGACCGGTGCGACTTGTCGAGGAGGGCAAGGCGCGACGGTTCGGGCCGAGCGATGGACCGCTCCTCGCGGGCGACGCATCTATGTGCCTAGATGGGGCAATCTTCGTCGTGAACTCATGAAGGAGTGCCACGACTCCAACCGGGTCGGACATCCCGGTCGGAAGCGGACCATGGCGCTACTCGAGGCCGCCACTATTGGCCTCGCATGCACGAAGACGTTGAGGCCTACGTGCGAACTTGTCTTGTTTGCCAACAGGACAAGGTGGAGCGACAGAAGCCCGGGGGCTTACTCGAGCCCTTGCCAACACCGACGCGTCCGCGTGGAGAGCATTTCCATGGACTTCATCTCCGCCTTGCCCAAGGTGGGGGCGTTGGGGTCCATCCTCGTGGTGGTGGACAGATTCTCAAAGTACGGGACTTTCATTGCGGCACCGACGGATTGCACGGCGGAGGAAGCAGCGCGGCTCTTCGTCGGCAATGTGGTGAAGCTGTGGGGCGTCCCCGAAAACATTGTGAGCGATCGAGACCCACGCTTTACAGGCAAGTTCTGGACAGAGGTGTTCAAGATCTTGGGGTCAGAGTTGCTCTTTTCCACTAGCTTCCACCCGCAGACTGACGGCCAGACGGAGCGGGTGAATGCGTTCTTTGGAGGAGTACCGCGGCACTATGTCGGTGCCAACCGGAAAGGATTGGGTGCATCATCTGGATGTGGCCCAGTTCTCTTACAACTTGCGGCGGAGCGAGTCGACGAACCTGAGCCCGTTCGAGCTGGCAACGGGAAGGCAACCTCTCACTCCTCATTCCGCTGCTGCGGGCGAGCAGGGCCGCAGCCCAATGGCTCTTCATTTTACTAACCACTTGCAGGAAAAAGGTGATCTTGCAAGAGCCTGTCTTGAGAAGGCGGCACATCGAATGAAGAAGTGGGCCGATGCGAAGCGGCGACCCTTGGAGTTTGCCGAGGGCGATCAAGCGCTGATCAAAATTCAACCCCAACAGTTCAAGGCATTCCGTAAAGTGCATCGTGGGCTTTTGCGGAAGTACGAGGGGCCTTTCACTGTTATAAAGAGGGCTGGCAAGGCGGCGTACAAGCTACAACTCCCTGCCAACCTGAAGATTCATCCTGTCTTTCATGCTAGCTGCCTGCGGCCCTACCATGAAGACGCGGAAGACCCGAGCCGGGGCGTGTCGCGGCGCGCTCCCGCCACTATGACCACTGCTATCGACAAGGAGGTCGAAGCCCTGCTGGATACCCGCACCCTTCGGCGCCGCGGCATCCCGAGGACCATCGAGTACCTTGTCAAGTGGAAGAACCTCCCGCGTACGGCGAAGCAAGGCCGGGAGAAGGCAGACACTCTCTGGAAGTATCAGAAGATGATCGACGACTTCCAGCGCCAGCGCGCGACGAGGGCGTCTGCGCAATAGGTGGGGGAGAATGTCACGGGCAAAAGTTTTCCCGCTGACTTTTCCTCGACAGTGACCCATTTTGCTTGATCTTCTGGAAGCTTCTAGTTGTGGATCTCGAGACTGATTGGCGCAGAGGCCGAGGAGTCAAGAGTCCTTTGGAGTTTCTAGGTGACCCTTCGGGTTTCTGTGTAGGCATTAAATGTAAGTCTCTTGGGAGACCGTAGTAGCATTTATTATCTATGCCTTTTGGTATGCTTTCATTTATGGTGAGTGGCCTATATATAGTGTGGCCTCCCCTCCCCTCAAACCTCAGAATCTACTTTGTATTCTCAACTTATGCAATAGAAGAGCTTTCTACAAACGCTCTCTATCTCTCTCTTGTTCTTAGTCTAGGGCGAGTAGGTCCTAACTTATCAAGTAGAGAGGAAGGCTTGCTAACTACGCGAAGGTAGTTGAGCGCCGCATGGGTTTTGCGAGCAAATTCGTTAAGTCCGTGACAGGTAGGTAAAATAGTGTTTAATCCAAGGGCTATTAATAATCAAGGAGTAGATCCAATGGTTAAAAACCTAATAGCACCATGGGGGGAATACTTCCAAAAGTATTCTAGATCAACTCTCTCTCTCTAAAGAGAGAGAGAGAGAGAGAGAGAGTCCGGCTATGGTGCTTGTAAAAGCACCAAGCCCTTTGTGCTTGTGATTTTTTTACCGTTAGATGCACACCTTCGATCATTTTCACCCGTTAGATTATACTATTCAACCAACCACCCACTTAACCCAAGGGGGTCCACATCATCCTAACCGTACATCTATTAATCCAAGGGCTAAAAATTTACAAGCACCAATTAAAGCATAGAAGCTCAATTATATATATAGAGTGGGCTGGTATGCTTATGGAAGCACGGAGGCCTCCGTGCTTCCACTTTGTTTTCGATGTTCGGACTTTCGAATCGACGATCGGCTTCGTTAGAGTTGATCTAGAGTATTTGAAGTACCTAGAAAATAAATTTTGTGATTTTTCGATATCATTTGCCTAGTGATCGAAGGGGCTCAAAATCAATAATTTTAACGACCGTGGTGAGCCGGTTGCAAGTTTAATGGTGTAGAAATATCCAAATCATGTGAAATTTTGATAGAAAATTCTTTATACCATATAAGACAAGATCAATAACTTTGATCTAAAATTTTAATGTCATATCATCATATTTTGTAAGATTTTTATTTTCAGCCGTTGATTTTGAGCCACTTCGATCACTAGGCAAATGATATCGAAAAATCGCAAAATTTATTTTCTAGATTCTTCAAATACTCTAGATCAAGTCTAACGGAGCCGATCGTCGATTCGAATGTCCGAACATCGAAAACAAAGCAGGAGGCCTCCGTGCTTATGGAAGCATCCTAGCCGCACTCTCTCTCTCTCTCTCTCTCTCTCTCTCTCTCTCTCTCTCTATATATATATATATATATATATAGTTGAGCTAAATACTCTTAAGAGTACCGAGCCCATTTTACTCTTGAGTTGTTTTCGATAATAGAGCTTTCAAATTGACGATCGCCGTGAAATATGATCTAAACCATTTAAACTACCTAGAAATCAAATTTCACGCACTTTCGATATTGTTCTTGTATCCATCTAGTGAGCAGAAAATGAATGGTTGAAAATGAATATTCGTTAAAAAATGATGATAGGAGTCCTGTAATCAAGATCAAGAGTATAGATCTTGTTTTAAATAGTTTAAAGAATTTTCTAACAAAGATTCAATTGATTTGGATATCTTTACACCGTTAAACGAGAAAACGTCTCTTATCCACCATTAAAATTACAAATTTTGAAACCCTTTGATCATTAAGCAAATGAGGTCGAAAATATTTAAAATTTGATTTCTAAACACTTTAAGTGGTATAGATCATGTTCAACGAGCCGATCATCAATTTGGAAGCTCTATCATCGAAAACAACTCGAGAGTAAAATGGGCTCAGATTACTCTTAAGAATATTCTAGCCCAACTCTATATATATATATATATATATATATATATATATATATATATATATATATATATATATATATATATATATATATATATATATATATATATAGTAGACTCTTTGCTATTAGGTGCACGGCCCTTATGCTCCTAACTTTCTAACCACCCATCAGGTTTGATGGGTGGTTAAAAAAGAGATGGATGAGATATTAAAGAGAAATTAAGAAGAGAAATTGAGACACCTAATTTCTCCCCAATATTTCATCCCTCTTTTTAACCACCCATCAAATTTGATGGGTGGTTAGCAAGTTAGGAGCCGCCGTGCTCCTAATAGCACAAGATTCTACTATATATATATATATATATATATATATATATATATATATATATATATATATATATATATATATATATATATATATATATAGCTTTGCTAGAATACTATCGTAGTAAACCGAGCGGTTTACTACCGATTTGTTTTCGATGATAGAGCTTCCAAATCGATGACCGTTAAACGTGATCTAAACTATTTAAACTATCTGAAAATCAAATTTTACACATTTTCGATATTGTTCTCTTGTCCATCAAGTGAACGAGAGAAATGAATAGCGAGAAAATGAATATCCTTTAAAAAGTGATGATACAATTTTTATATTTGAGATCTAGAGTCTATATCTTATTTTAAATAGTTTAAAGAATTTTCTAACAAAAATTTAGTTGATTTGAACTCTTCTATACTGTTAAACAAGCAAACACACCATATCGGCCTTTAAAATTATAGATTTTGTGATCCTTTGATCGTTCGATTAGTGATGCCAAAAAATCATTAAATTTGATTTCTAGATAATTTAAATGGTTTAAATTATGTTCAACGGTCTTAGTCGCCGATTTGGACTCTCTATCATCAAAACCAAATCGGTAGTAAATCGAGCTTTACTACATTAGTAGTTGATCAAACTCTCTCTCTCTCTCTCTCTCTCTCTCTCTATATATATATATATATATATATACTAGTTGATTGTACGTGCAAGTGCACGTAATAATTATTTTAAAAATAAAATATGTTATCTTTTAATGAAATATATTTTGAAATTTGAAAATATTTATAGAAAAGAAAAAATATTTTAAAATTATAGAAAAATAAAATCTGTTAGAAAAATATATTTTGAAATTAAATAGAAAAATAAAATCTATTATCTTAAAAAGAAATATATTTTGAAATTCGAAAATATATATAGAAAAGAATCTTTTATAAGATTTTCAAAATAACTAAAAAAAATATTCTAAAACTAAATAGAAAAATATCTTTTATAGAATTTTTACATCCGTAACTGTTAGAAAATTTACTATTGAAATTTCAAATAGAAAAATAAAATCTATTATCGATATTTTGAAATTCGAAAATATATATAGAAAAGAATCTTTTATAGGATAAAAAATATTTTTTAGTATTTTTACACCGATGTCTGTTATAGACAAATTACGTATTTATTGCGATTTCTATTTTTATTCTTATTCTTATATTTAAAATTTTACGTACGGAAGAGAAAAATTGGCGCTAATAAAATGAGCGCTAATTTTTCCACCGAAAAATGGGTCTGTCGAGAGGCCCAAATTTGAATATACGTGCTTTTATATATAGTATAGATATAGTCCGGCTACTATACTTTTATGAGTATTAGCCCTCTTATACTCATAAGTTTTTAGCCATCGATTTATTACATTGATCATTTAACCCGTTAGATCATATCGTTCAACCAACTACCCACTCAACCCTATGGGCCCACTATCATTGTAAGTGAGGACCACCATTATCCTAACCGTACATCCCATCTATCTACTTAAAAATATATGAGTATAAAGGGTTCTATACTCATAAGAGTATAGTAGCCCCATATATATATATATATATATATATATATATATATATATATATATATATATATATATATATATATATATATATATATATATATATGGGGCTACTATACTCTTATGAGTATAGAGCCATTTGTACTCATAAGTTCTTAGCCTTCGGATGAAAAAAATCTGCGGTTAGGATGAGAGTGGTTATGGTTAGGTTGATAGTGGGGCCCTAGGGTTGAGTGGGTGGTTGGTTGAATAGTATAATCTAACGGGTGAAAATGATTAAAGAGTAGATCTAACTAAGAAAAAATTATGAGTATAGAACACATATACTCATAAGAGTATAAGATATTCTCTCTCTCTCTCTCTCTCTCTCTCTCTCTCTATATATATATATATATATATATATATATATATATATATATATATATATATATATATATATATATATATATATATATATATATAACTGGACTACTATGCTATTAATAGCACCAAGTTATTGGTGCTACCAAATTTTTAGCCATTAAATTGAGAAATGTGTGGTTAGGATGATGTGGGCCCCTTAGTTTTAAGTGGGTGGTTGGTTGAATAGTATGATCTAACATATGAAAATCATCAAAGGGATGGATCTAACGGCAGAAAATTTGGTAGCACCAAATACATAGTGCTATCGATAGTATCCCAGTGACTATATATATATATATATATATATATATATATATATATATATATATATATATATATACATATATATATATATATAGAACTAGTCTACTATGCTATTAATAGCACCAAGTCATTGGTGCTACTAAGTTTTTAGCCGTTGGATTGAGAGATGTGTGTATAGGATGATGTAGGCCCCTTAGGATTAAGTGGGTGGTTGGTTGAATAGTATGATCTAACGGGTGAAAATCATCAAAGGGGTGAATCTAACGGCGGAAAACTTGGTAGCACGGAGACCTCCGTGCTATTGATATAAGATAGGAATATATATATATATATATATATATATATATATATATATATATATATATATATATATATATATATATATATATATATATATATATATATATATATATGTGACGCCCCAACTTCCCAGGAGGTCACCCATCCTAGGACCACTCCCGTTCTAGCACGCTTAACTCTCTTAAGCTCTTGGGTCTTGCCACCACCCAAAATACTTAAGCCGGGTTAAGAGTTTAGTCCTATTATATCTCATATATAGGACTATGTGGGGTCTCACAATCTCCCTCCTTTAATCCCCGACGTCCTCACTGTGTTCGGACTCACAAGTACTGGGGCGATGTGAGGCTCGTCTCGCTAGCCCGTCATTCAGTCCCTGGCTCAGCCGAGACTTATCTCACACTTCCGGCTGATAATTGGCTCTGATACCATCTGTGACGCCCCAACTTCCCAGGGGGTCACCCATCCTAGGACTACTCCCGTCCTAGCACGCTTAACTCTCTTAACCTCTTGGTCTTGCCACCACCCAAAAGGCTTAAGCCGGGTTAAGAGTTTAGCCCTATTATATCTCATATATAGGATTATGTGGGGTCTCACAATAAAGAGTTTGGCTACTGTACTTTTATGAGTATTGACTCCCTTATACTCATAAATTTTCGGCCCTTAGATTTATTCCATTAATTATTTTCACCCGTTAGATAATTCTATCCAACCAATTACCCACTCAACCCTAATGGACCACTATCACTCTAAGTAGAGATCACCATCATCCTAAACACGCATCTCATTAATCAACGGTTAAAAATTTATGAGTACAATAAGGTCTATATACTCATAAGAGTATAGTAGTCGCAGCCTATATATAAATATAAATCTTCCACCCACCAATTGAGGGGGGTCTAAAACTGCTTTTTAGATTTTAATGTAAAAAACTGATAAGGAGAACTTTTAGTCCTTCAATTAAAAAAATATAAAATTTATAATTTTTTAATGTAAAAATACGAGTACTTTTTCTGTGCTTGAAATCTTTATACTTATAAGTTATTTTTTTATTATAGGATATCTGATTCGACGATCGATTCCGTTAGGTATAACTTATATTATTGAAACTATTTAAAAATCAAATTTTATAAATTTTTGATATCATTTATCAACAGACCAAAAGGTATAAAAAATAACTACTTTAACGGTTGATGTGACATATTATTAAGTTTAACAGTGTAGAACAATTTAAATTATATAAATCTTTGATAAAAAATTGTACCTTACATCAGTAGCAAAATCAATACTTTTACTGTGAAATTTGAGTTTTTTATCGCTGTTTTTTTATGAGATTTTTATTTTCAGCCGTTTATTTTGAAATTACTTGTTCATTAGATAAATGAAATAAAAAAAATTATGAAATTTGATTTGTAAATAGTTGTAATAACGTAGATTATGTCTAACGAAATTAATCGCTGAATCAAATGTCCCATCATCAAAAGTAATTTTTAAAAGTACGAAAAATTTTGGTAATTCAAAAAATATAGGAGCCTGGCTCGCACAAACAGTATTACTCAATACGTGTACATTAGATCATGATGATGGGGTAGATGGAGAGGGAGCACACAATGCCCTTCCTATAAATCTCTAATAAGATCTCCTCTTTTAAATCCTCCTCACCAATCAAGCAACCTCATCATACCCAACAACTTTAATTCGAGCCAATCTCTTCCTTGGAGTCCAAAACAGGAGCAGTATCTGCACCATCATCATGTCTAGGGGTGACGAGCATGAGAACCCATCTTTTGCACGGCCAAGATATGTGGCAAAAAAGGTCCTTGCAAAGCCCCAGTTTGTCGGTCATGGAGCCATTGTTAGGAGAAGCATTGGAAGGTGCTTTTTCCTTTCCCCTTTCGATCTCAATTTCATTTTCCTGTTTTTTTTTTGCTTTGGTTGATTGAGTGATCGATCTAACTTGGTTTTTGTTTGATTTGAGCAATTTCAGATCAGAATTGAGGAATTTGGACCCCTTCTTGATGCTGGATGAGTTCTCAGGTTGTGTTCTTTGCTCTCGTCGTCTCTAATTTGCGTTTGATTACTAAAATATGAAACCTCCGTTTACTTTGCTCTCCCATTTCTTGTTTTTTTTTTTTTTTTTTTTATTTTTATTTTCAGTCTCTGCTCCAGCTGGATTTCCTGATCATCCTCACAGAGGTTTCCTCCACGGCCATTGCTCTCAATTTTCATTTATCTTCTTGGTGTTGATTTCTAAATGTATTCCTTTTCTGCGGGTCTATTTGCAGGTTTTGAGACAGTTACTTACATGCTAGAGGTAATGAATTTCTCCCCTAGACACCACAAAAGGTTAACTAGAGGTCAACTTGTGAGATCCCAGATAATTCTATATATAAGATATAATAAGGCTACAACTCTTAACCCGCCTTAAGCATTTTGGGTGGTGGCAAGACCCAAGAGATTAAAAGAGTTAAGTATGTTAGGAAGTTTTAGACGCAGGACTTTAAGTTGGGGCGTCACACAACTTTATTGAGTTTTTTTTTATCAACTTACCTCTTTGTCATTGAATTTAGGGAGAATTCACACATCAAGATTTCGCGGGGCACAAAGGGACAATCCGCGCCGGCGATCTGCAGGTATATATGCATCTGAATCAATTGCGTAGCCATTTAAACATTACTCATTCAAAACTAAATCTGAAGTTTGCAATTCATATTGACCAGTGGATGACGGCGGGCCGAGGAATCATTCACTCAGAGATGCCTGCAGCAGAGGGAGTTCAGAAGGGATTGCAGCTCTGGATCAACCTCTCCTCCAAAGACAAAATGTAACAACCCCGGTTTATCAAGATTTTTTAGCAGATGAACTTTTTTATGTACTCCTCTCCCATAATTTATCAAGATTTTTTAGCAGATTATCCAAGAGATTAATCTACCAAGTTTCGCTATTCCGAATTTTGAAGTTGCCCTAAATGTTGTAGGATTTTTCTTTTTCGACGTAATGTTCGATAGGACAAGAGTATGGTACAGGTTCGGAATCTCTTATTCTGATACTATATAAAATAATGATTAAAATAAGGTGTTCTTATTCTATAGGATTGAGCCGCGGTACCAAGAACTACAGAGCAAGGACATAAGCCGTGTCGAGAAGGACGGGGTCGACGTCAGGATCATTGCAGGGGAGGCCTTCGGGGTCCACTCCCCGGTCTACACCCGGACGCCGACAATGTACCTCGACTACACGCTAAAACCCGGGGCACACGTCCGCCAACGGATCCCGGATTCATGGAACTCCTTCGTCTACGTGATCGAAGGCGAAGGCGTGTTCGGCAACCCGAACTCCCCCGCTTCTTCGAGCCACAATGTCCTCGTGCTCGGCGCCGGCGACGGCCTCGACGCGTGGAACAGATCGACGAAGACTCTTAGGTTCGTACTCCTCGGCGGGCAACCACTGAATGAGCCGATAGTACAGTATGGGCCCTTTGTGATGAACACACAAGATGAGATTGAGCAAACAATTGAGGACTACCACTACTGCAGGAATGGGTTTGAGCATGCCAAGCAGTGGAAATCTCAGCCACAATTGCATTAAAGTGGTGGACCAAAAAGGAGGGAAAAGAGGATCTTCGTTTAGTGGGTTTGGGCCCAAAACATTGTAGTGAGGGTGCAATGTCAACAGTTTCACTATACTACCGCTAAAATATATTTAAAAAAAGGGGGAAAAAAAAAGAATTGATAATATTGGGTTTGGCGAGAAAAAATCAAATTTGGTGGGAAGCTTCTGGAAGTTTTGGGGGTGGCAGGTGGGAGTGAGTGGGGATTGTGAAAGTTGAATCTCCATGTGCTTTTTTTTTAGTGATTCTTCTTTGGTTTATCCTCTTTTTTTTTTTAATCATTTATTGATCGTTTGGCACTTTTAAAATTGTTGTTATAACTTTTTTTTTTTTTTTTTTACTATGGTTAATTTATTTTTTTTTGCCTACTTTACTTTTTGAATGTTATTGTTGGTTCTCTCCGAAGTGGTTTATTTTTCTCGCCTCATGAAAATGGAAGTGCTTCTACTGCAGTTATGAACTGATTTGGAGGTCTTCAAAAATTAAACAAAATAAATAAAAAATGAAATTGATTTGGTGGTCCCATTGTATGTGTTCTATGAGAGAATTTGACTTAAATATAAGTTTTTAGTTCATAGCGGATTTTAACTTTTTATATGTTTTCTTTCACCTTAATGATCATATAAATAAATAGATGATTGAAAAGCCAGTTCAATTCTATTACTTTCTTGTACCTTAGCCCCCGTTTGGTTCGGGGTTAAGAAAAAAGTGGTTATTCCAGGGTTAAGTTTGGGGTTAAGATGGGGTTAGAGTATTTTTGTGTTTGGTTGGGGGTTTGAGTTAGTCTAAGATAGTGGAAAATAGTGTTTGGTGAAGTAAATATGATAAGAAGGATAGTAGTTGGTAAAAAAGTGAAATTACTAAAATACCCTCACATTAATGTTGTGATAATAGTATTTTGTAGTGGATAATTTTAATATTATTTGATTGCAACTGAGGCTTTAGGAAATGGTTGCTCAAACCGATTTCCGCACCACAACTGAGTTATACTTGAAGCTCCGAGAACTCCGTCATCATATTGGAGTAATCCGAGTCAATTCGACTCCTATCACTAACCACAGACGAAACCACATCACACCAATTAAGGTGTTAGGATATCGAATACGACGTATCCGACAGCGAAGACCCGACACCAAGACTGTGTCTAACCGATTCTAGTACACGTCAATTTGACTTATCTCTGAGTCAAGGTCAAAAGACCTGAACCACTGATTCCATCAGCGAACAAGAAGGGATAGGCGTCGCAACCCTACCCAGAATAACTGCGAGGCAACACCAACGTTGCAGTCGCCAAAACAGCTGCTAGCTGCTAACCAAACCCTGGACTACCCCCATGTAGTCCTACCAAAGTCACGACCGAAATAGGTCTAAGCACCGTCTCCGTAGAGACACTCGCAACGCCTCTCGTAGAGACACTCGCAATGCCTCCCGTGTCCAAAGTAGGAAAGTGGCCCGTGGCCGCAGTCAAGACACTCACCTAGGCCCGAAAATCACTGGCCCTTCAAGGCCCCAGCTGACATCATGGGAACCTCACCCCACCACTCGATGTCCAAAGAAAGCACCACCACTGTTCCCCACTGTGACACGAGCTTCTGCAAAAACTGTAGCACATAGGAAAATACCCGTGCACTCTGAGTTTACCAAACTCGAACGCAACCCAGGACAGAAGTCCAAACCCCGCACTCTCACGTGCCTATAAACCGTAGGTCTTCCTAGGTTCAACCTAACCAATGGTTCAGTTCTCTTTTTGTTTAGTTCAAATTCTTTTCAAAACAACCTATGAATGGTGTTGTAGTTGTTATTTGGCTCTGATACCACTTTAATCTGTCACGCCCTGGGTCATTTTAGAGTATAAAAACATCGAAATTTTTTTTTTTTAAAACCTTGACCCCCAAAGGCATGTCAGACCTGCCATAAATACAGGGAGACCACTGTTCACACGGACAGAGTCTCCCCTATATTTGCACGGCATCGCACAAGTACAGAGAGTGTCTACACAATATACAACCACAACAATGTGTACAGTAAAGAAAGTAACTTACATCATACACATTTACACCATTCACCACAGGTTACATTCACAATCCACATCTATCAGTTGAAAGGTTCCCTACTCGGGAACTGGTTTTGAAACTCTAAGTCAAAAATTCACATAAAAACCTTTTTAAAACTGTTTCCCACTAGAAAACCTTTTTCCTTTTAAAACGCTACCACGAGGGGTAGAAAACCTTTTCTTTCATAAACCAAGCCATATATTAAATCCCAAAACCACATGATAACTTAAAACATCTAGTTTAAAAGTAGAGAACATGAACCATATAAGTATAAGTCTAAGTCGATAAACGAACTGAAATGAAACGAAAGGTAAACAGTATGCAAACCGCGGGTCGTGTACTAGAACGCGATCTAGGTACGCTCCTCTCCTGCTGTCCCGCTGTGACCTGCAACGTCACCAGAAAAAGAAGGCGTGGGGTGAGAACATGTAAATATGTCTCCCCCTCCCAGTGGATACCTCGCAGAGATAGACAGAAGAGGAGATAATAGTAGTACAGTAGCTATAATAAACAAATAAACGGGAGAGATATACAGATATGAAACAACAACATCGTAAGTATGCGTCAACAGGTATAGAAGCTCAAAAGTACCCAATCTGAACCAATGCTCTCTTGGTCAGCACTACAGACCTCAAGCCAATGCCCCTACTACTCTCCCAAGCATATACCCCAGCTCAAAGCTCCAAGGGCTCACGGGTCGATCCGCTGTCGAACCACTTTTCCGGAAAAGAACACCCTCACTTGCGGTGGATCAGACCGCTGGTGTTCGTGAAATGCGATGAGTACGTATCGGGCGATCAATGTAGATATGCTCAAAGATCATCCATCGGCAACTAGCCGACAATCCTGCCCCCCAGGGCCCATTGACCACCTGGGTCGTCAAGTAACCAGAAGAACCAACCAGGTACCAAGTACTGAGTGTGACTGACCAAATAGGTCCCAAGTACAGAAAGTGACTGACCAACCAGTCCCAAAGTATGCAATGTAACCGACCAACCGGATCGTGAGTAGAGAAAGAAATCGACCAACCCGGTCCCCAAGTATGCAAAGAAACTGATCAACCAGGTCCCAAGTAAGAATGTAACTGATGGAAGCTACTCTACTCCTACAGGTAGTGCAAAACCAGGAAGCTACTGAGCAAAGTAAAGCTAGAGTAATCTGATGTAAGAGTATATAGTAAGAATAAAAGTAATACGATGCACGAGTATGAAATAAGCAAAGTAAAGGCAAGGGGTGAAGGAATCGTCACCAAGCTTGCACCACTGAACGGACGTCGAGTCGAGATACCCACCTGTGAAACTGTCGCGTCTGTCTCCTGAAGAAGAAGTATCAACTGGACCTAAGGAGGTCCACCAGGTTAGTGTCTAACCCACAATTAATAAACAGTGACACCACATCCCACAAACTAATCCCACAGAGATTGGTTTTCCGAAACCAATTACCGTAACTCGCCGGAAGTCCCGTAAATCGCACCGGGACTCCGCCGGGACCCACGAACTATCCCGGAACTCACCAACTCGTTTCACAAGTCACCCGCTGCCATAAAACACTCATATTTGGATGTTTTGGCAGCAAACACAAGATAACACTACAATACAATTATCGTCGGATAATTATACGAATACGGGTTCCCGGAAGTGTCTATTTCGACACCGAAACCTACCGTCGCTCACCCGTCATTTCTAAACCCTCGAAATGACGCGGGAGATCAGCCAACAAGGCTGAGCGACACTACAATAACTCGCGAGGCACCGTCGGAAGAATTCCGAACCAAACCCGAGTTCCGTCGGCGGATTTCGCCGAGAAACGCGCCAAAAATCATTTTCTGATCTCCACGAGGGCTTAGGACCTTGGACAATCAGTCCAGAGGTTATCCAAAGCACACACATGCTGCCAACAGCAGCTACAATAAGTACTATTGCATAAAAGCCCTCCCGACTACCCGAAATCACACTATTTCATGTGATTTCGGGGCTTTTATGGTCTGACTACTCTAACCAGAACTCATTCAGCCAAACCAATTCACTCACTAATAGGTTTCGGCGTGCCGGAGACCGTGCTCACCCTTCGGAGCACTTCCGAACACTGTGGAGTGCGCGGGAGCAACCCGAAATTCAGCGAACTGCGCGCACTGTACGAAAATCATACTTTTCTCGCAAACCAGGAACTTGTTGACCCTAACTAAGGTGAGTGCTGTGATCGTCACTGACAGACGATCACCGTGCTCCCCTCCGGAGGCATCGAAACAGCCTCGGGTCTCCGAAGAAAAGCGAGCGCAAGCCGTAACAGCAGCCAAATAGGCTCGAAAATGGTCGACATCGCCAAATCAGCGAAACAGAGCTTCTCCGACAGAAACGAAGGTGAGCACGGTGATCAACGATGTGTCCTGATCATCGTGCTCCCTTCCGTTGGGATCGAGGAGGCCCGGGTGGCTCGAAACAGTGACGCACCCAATTAAAGCCCTATTTCAAGCCTTGGCCGGAGCAAGCCAGCTCCGGCCGCTTTCCGGCGGCACGGAGGCACGCACGGCGGTCATGGATGGATGAGGGGAGGGTAAGGAGCGTGATGCTCACCATGAAGGGCGGCGGAGAGCGGCGGCAGCGACGGCGGAGCGATGCCCTAGCTGCCAATCCGAGGAGAGCTCGGACTCGGGTTCGACCGGCGGGGAGGCTTCGGCGGCGGGCGCCGGCGGCGCCGGGTGCGGCCGCCCGGGGTAGGGTGGTGCGCGGGTCGGCCGACATCGGAAGGCGGCGGCTCGGGAGCAACCGATTCCGCACAAGGTCCGCTCGGGTTCCGAGGCTGCTGCGGCCACGGCGGCGGTCGGCGCTCCTCGGGACGACGGCGGCGGGTTCGGTGGTCGGAGAAGTACCTCGGGTGAGACCCCGGCGGCGGTGGCACGATGTAATCCGAGGCTCGGTCTGCTGCTCGGGCTAGATCCGAGCGGCCGCGGCAGCGCGCGAAGCGGCGGCGTCCGGCGGTGGGGCTCGGAGACGGCGGGGTCGGCGGCGGAGGTCGCCGGGGCTCGAGGAGGCGGCTCGGCCGTCCCAAGGAGGTGGCGGCGTGCGGCTAGGGGCCAAGGCTTCCGGCCGTGTTCGGCCGGGTGCAGGCGCCGCAGCGCGGCGCGGCCGCGCTCGGAAGAGGCGGCGGCGGGGGGAGGCTCCGACGAGGTCGAACGACGCGGCGACAAGCCTAGAGCGAGACCCCTCGGCCCGGCTCCAAACCGAGAGAAACGAGAGAGAGATGGAGAGAGAGGTAGAGAGGGAGATGGAGAAGGAGGTGTGGCAGGGATCTTTCCGGCGGCCGGGGGTGGCCTCCGGCGGTGTGGGCGTTCGTATGGTTTGGCCCAGAAGAAAACGAAGTGACTAGGAGTTTCGGTTGAGGGAGAGGGAGGCCAAACGCTAGAGCATCCTCATGAAACCCTAATGCAACACTTTATAAGTATATGCACATCTTGCGACTTAACCCGCAAAACATCAATATTTTTAGCTAAGTCCCACACAGCATGGGTATTATGCGCAATAGTACCCACATGTGCGATTTCATGCGATTCGGCACATAAAATATTGGGACTTTTGCGAAATTACCGGTTTGTCCACAACGACCTCGTCTCGATCAACGTGCAGTTCCCGTCGATCCGTCCGTCCGATTTGTGAACGGATCGCACCAGTGCGATCGGAACGTCGAAGACATCAAATCCACAATTTTTGTTTGCCTCGATCGGTCACGGATTCACAAAGAAATCCGCCCGCTCTCCGATCATCCGATTTGCCAATATCGACCCCTTTGCGATCATCTTGCAATATCCGGCGATCCGCTCGTCGGATTTGCAAACGGACTGCGCCATCACGTTCAGCACGTCGAGGGCATTGAAACTACCATTTCGTTTCATCAAGTTTGGTCGCCGATTTGCGACAAAACCCATCTGCTCTCTACTAATCCATATATTATACATATACCGATGTGTGAACCCGCGAAATCGTGATTTCGCCTCTGTATTTGACTTCCCTACCTCTAGTAGAGTCCTCTAACATCCCTTACCTTACTGTGACGCACTGAACTCTGCAAATAGCAAGGTTCGAGTGTTGGATGTGAGAACTGAGCCGTTCCAGATTTTTCTGGAGGGTCGTTGACTGTGTTCCGACCTATGGCACGTGTACCGAGGTGGGTGGTTGAATCCCAAGCACTAAAGTCCTAAAAGCTGGATTTTAGGTTGCTCTCGGGTTGGAATTTTATGCCTTTGTACCGGTACAAAATGGTGGCTATACCGGTACAAAATGATGGCTATACCGGTACAAGCCGAGATTTATACCGGTATAGATAAGCAGCTGGGCAAACCCGAGGCTCGGGTTCTTGTTTGCTGAGGTTTATACCGGTACAAAGCCGGATTTGTACAGTCTGGCGATTTCGAAAATCCGAAACTGCAGGGGCTTGTTAGCATTTTGTGGCTTCTATTAGTATACCCCTTCGACCCTAGGGCTCCATTTGAGCCTCTTTGCTGCAGGGAAAAGGTAAGGGAGCCCCTCTACTCCCTCCCTTTGATTTCTAGGGTTTTGGGTTGGATTTTGAGGCTTAACTCTTCTCTCTTTCTTCTCTTTTGCTTCTTGATGCATCTTCCACCATTGGAGGAGCTTGGACCTTGTTGTTGGGCCTTGAAAGAGGAGAGATCTTTGAGCCTCGTGGATTTTGGAGCTTGTAGGAAGCTTCAAAGAGGTAAGCCTTGTGTTCTTTTCCTTTATTATTGGTATTGGTTGCCTCTTTTGAGATGAAACCCTAGATGTTGATGTTAGGGTTTGTTTTTGGGGCTTTTTGATTTGGTGCATCTAGAGCTTAATTGATGATGTTAGAACCTTCCTTTAGGTTGGTTTGAGGAGACTCTAGCGTGCTTTTGGGTTCTCTTGAGGGATTGCTACCTTAGAGGTGAGTTTTACCCTTTCCTTGTGATTTTGGAGTTGGGTAATTTCTAAGGCTTTTGAACCTATTTATGTGGTTTAGAATCTTTGCTTAGGTTGCCTTAGATGGGATCTAGCTTCCATTTGAAGCTTCGAGAGGATTTCACTCATAGGTGAATTCTCCGATTCTCAGGTCGTTACTCGCAGTTTGAGTCGTGGACTCGCAGTTGACTTTGAAACTTCTTGTGTGACCTTTCTAGGGTACAAGGAGTGAAAAGTGTCGGGGTTGGAGACCCGGAGTGTGCGAGGTTCATCGGTGGGTTTGACCTCCAAATTCAATGGAAATTCTCATTGAAATTATTTGAGTATCGTAAAATAGAAAATCATGCATTTTCGTGTTAGTTATACTATGATTGAATTTTAGAATGCTTAAAACATGTGCTCTATGTGTGATAAAAATATTGACCTCTATGTAGTAGAGAGTGACTTGTGGATCTTAGCATGATGTAGCATTCTTCTAGTGGCTCGTGGGCCGGTTGAACATAGTGAAAATGACATGAGAACAAGTGAACTTGAACTTAGACTATGTATAACATAGGAGAAAAGCTAATGTCATTAAGCGGCATTAGACTTGGCATCGGGTTGTGAACTAGTGAGCTAATGTCATCAAGCGGCATTAGGCTCGGATTCGAACTTGGACATAGAAATTCTAGTGTCATGTGAACTATTGTACTATACCTTAGGGTTACTAGTGACATTTGCCATGTGAGTGACATGAGGTTTTGGACACTTGAGACTTGGACCGTGCTTGTTGCCATTTGTGCTCTTCGCACATGCTTGTGAGGGTCGATCCCTACCTGGCGGCACTCGGAGTTAGCCTTTGCGATTCGTTCGCGCGTGCGGTGTGAGAAGCCTACGGGATCGTTTGGGACAGACTTATTCCTTGCGGGGGATGTTGGGGCTACCACGGTACTTAGGCGGCACAAGCGGGATTACACTTGTGTGGATCCTAGAAAAGAGGATTGAACAGTGACAGGTAATAGAAAAGGATAATCACTACTTGATAAGACTTAGTAGTTGGATACTTGGTTGTGTTGGGCATATAGTATACTTGAGAGTATAATAGAATGTACTTGTTTAAAGTTGACATTTCGGGTATAATAAAGCGTGTAACACATTTACCTTGGGTTATTTATTTAGCATTTCAGTTATGCTCTATTTACAGTTATGCTTTATTTACAGTTATTTACTTCTGTAATATTACTCTTGTTGGGCCTAGTGGAGCAATCTGTGCAGGTCAGTAATTGCCCACTGGGAACTATATTTTTATAGTTCTCACGCCCTCTGTTTTCTGACGTGTTTCAGCGCCTTCTGCGGGAGAGGCCGGGGGATCGCGACAAGGGGGTCGCTTCGGCTAGCGGCGGGGAGTCTCGTTAGGTGGTTCATCTCTCCTTTGTTTTAGTTGGAGAGGATGAGTGTGTGTACCTTTTTTGGTAGAAGCTACCCTTTTGTACCTAGAGCCGTGCTGTTGTATTTACTTTTACTTGTAGTAGTTTTAGAACTCTCTTTCCTTCCTACCTGTTTATTGATCCTACTTGTTGATAGGGATAGCTGTATGTGGCTCTGATACTTACAGTTGTAGCCTTATGTCTGTCTTAATTCCGCTGTTTTTCTTTAGACGCCTTGTATGTGTTGACATATGGCGGAGTGCAGGCACGCTTTGGGGAAGGTCCTGCCGACCCGGGCGTGACAGTTAATTTGGTATCGAGCCTAGGGTGACGTCTTAGAGGACCTAGCAAACCTTAGGCTGGTTGGACTATAGGAAATAGGCTCGCGAGAGACGAGGTCTATTTGACATGTGAGCGAAAGTACCTGATTGGGTTTCACTATAACTCCAAAAAGTTGGAGTTTGATCGAGGTGTATAGCTTCTAGCTTCGCGGAGGGTTACGTTGGCGGCCGACAACGTAACATCGGGAGTTAGTTGTGAAGCACACTTCTTTACTTTCGCATGATTTGGGTTTCTGAGTGGGGATTGCGGTAGCGTGGGTTTTATTAACTTGCGCTTTAGTGATGTTGTGGCGTCTTGTTGACGACCCGCTCTAAGTTTGTTGGAGCGGATGACGCGACAACGTCAGGGGAAGTGGAGATGTCCACTACCCCCGGATCCAACGAGGTCCGTGGGTGAGGTGCCTCTTGCGGCTCTCACTGGTTTGGCGGCTCGACCGGCGGCACCGGCTCAACGATAGGCAAATGCGGCACGCAGACAGGATGCGCGCATGAAACACCTGGGGAGATCCTTACTGTAACAGGCGGTTTTCCCGTGATGGTTGAGGGAGCAGAGCGAGAGTGGCTCGTGGATTGCCCAACGAGTTTAAGAGGTGTAATCCCAGGATCCTCGATGGAGAGAAGGATGACCACTGGATCATAGGAAAGTGGTCGAGGCGGGTGGAGAAACTAATTCCGCGACACATTCGTGGAGGAGAGGCGAGTTTGGCTGGCCGCTCATTACCTGAGCGATGAGGTTTGTATCTGGTGGTTGGATATTCAGGATAGCTCCAATGCTGATATTGTGGCGACTACTTGAAGGAGGTTCAAGTAACTCCTGTTGAAGCTTTACTTCACGGGCAGTGTGAAGAGAAAGGCGGAGCAGGATTTGTGTGGTATGTCCCAAGGGAACCGGGCGGTGGCCGAGGGCGAGAGGGAGTTCTCTCGGCTCCCACAGGGTGGCCGTTGTTGTGCGAGACGGCGAAGACTTCGGCCGTTGATCTTTCGGTTGGCGCAACCTTTCGATCTTCAGACTTACCGAGATGTGGTAAACCGCGTGCTCGTTGAAAAGGCTTAGACTAAGGAGCTGGGCTAGAGGCCCACGGCCGAGGGTGCGAGTCAGACGCACTCGGGGAGGCAACCTGTTTAGAGACAGACGGAGGAGTCACAACAGGCTTTCTGACTGAGGAGGCGACGACAGCCGAGATAGTGACTACGTGTTTTGGGTTCGTACTTTGGCTTTCGAGTGTGCATTGTTGATGCCGGTGCATTGCACCTATCCTTTGATCGGCTATTTGCCGAGTTACATTGCATCACGTTAGCTCGCTGTTTGCGACGCGAATTAGCCCTTGATTGAGACGGTTCGTTTGCGGGTTGTGGGTAGCTTTTTGCTATGCTTTTTGGATCTCACGACGATTGCATTAATTGCATCCTTGGATCGGCTGTTTGCCGGATGGTGCTCGGGACGACCCGTGCCTCGGACCCGTTGTAGACTGCGGAGCTGGGCCCTTTGGGCGAGCGCGATTAGTGAGTGATGCCCGCTGCCTTCCGGTAGGGCAGAGTTTTGGTCAGGACGGTAGTCCGAGCTTTGGCCCAAGAGCGTGGAATGCCACGTGTGGGATCGTGAGAGCGAGGATACACCGAGTGTGTAGTGAACCAACCCGAGGATTTCTAGCATTGATCATTCCTCGATGCCTTTAGGATGATCAGATGATTGGGTGTGTCGTCTCGAACACCCTACCTTGCGAGAAGGTTTCACGTGCCAACAAATAGATTAGCCTTCTTGGTGTGGAGTTTGTGAGGTACTTTGTACCTTGGGTCCTGCGAGCTGATTTGACTCGCCTTGGGAACTTGAGCACGAAATAGTGCATGTTGAGGATTTATTCCACTGGTTGCGGTGACTATCTCCCTTACCTAAAACTAGGTAAGTATTGGAGAGGATTTGGGGGCCTAATTGGCCATTACCTTCGGTTGTTCGAGAATCCTCAGAATGAAGGATATCTTCGGAGTTGTTGTTGTTCTCCTGACTGAGTCGCGAATCGTGAGCTCAAGTGGCAGGGAGATCTTTGCATTCCGTGTTTCGTCTCGTGAGAAACACCCTCTATTGAAGTGGGACCAGTAGGGTCGTGTCGACTGTATGTCGGCCATCGTGATCTAAAGTGAATCACGATTGGGCAATTGCTCGGTTTTTGAGACTCGTTGATCGTTCCAATTAGCCTTGAGTATTGGTGTACTCGATTGAAGCATAATACAATCGGAGTAATACCATGTTGTGTTGGAGTTTGAGGTTGTACCTCAAGCGAATGTTGGTACTTGTTTGGGACATCATAAGGATTAGCGTGACATTCTTTGAAGCTCGTAGTACTTCACCAACGTGAGGGACTTGCGGAATGATAATTCCAAGCCCTCTAGATGGAGTGGCAGAACCGGTCGTAGATGGCCATGGGTATCTCGATGAAGATCTGCAATGATCAATTGCGGAAGCATACCGAGGTGAGCGGAGTGTGAATTCTCACTGTTGGATCGAGTTGTTGGGAAAATTCGTGAAGGAAAGTACCAGGTGCTGATTTTCCCTTGTTCGGATGTTGCACGTGGAATTAAGTTCCTTGCAATGGAGACTTCGTGGAAGAGTGGTTGAGATCGACGTTCTGGTCGATAGTCACTTCGTGGTGACATTGATAGAGAGCTACTACTAATTGTAAATGGAACCCTCTCTATCACTTGAGTTGAGCTCGTGACTATGGATACAGGGTATCTGATGCTAAGGGAAGCAGCGTGGAGAAGAATTTCAAGTGATTCGTTTCGAGCGCTTGAGCAGTTAGTGCTATGAGACTCTCTATCGAAGATAAGCTCTCGGTGTAGGCTTATGAAGAGTTTACTTGAAGCATCAAGTTGAGACTAAGGGAATGACCTTAGTAAATTGAGGAAATCACCGAGTTTTGGTTCTTGACCATATTCGTAGAAGAGAATCACTGGGTGCCACCCCCAGTGGTGGAGCTGAAACTACCGTGGAAGCTTTGGGGTGCAAAGCCGATTGGTGAAGTGAGTGACCACTCCTTGAGAACCAATTTGCACGATGTGTCAAGTGTCGCGACAATCGAAGAGATGATTATTATGGATCTTGATTGTCGGGCTGTTCATGCCAAGCAGGTATAAGAAGATAGCCATGTGAAAATTACACTATGCTTAATTAAGGATTGGAGTTGCACTCAGTCGTGCAATCCTTTGATAAGATCTGGCTTTGAGTGAGTGAGCATTCCGATGGAGTGTTGATGGATCAGGTAACGGGTTTGAACCCCGGGTTCTTGCTATGAGCGGTATTGTTGGATCCGCCTCGAGAGCTATATAACGGAATTCCAATTGTACGAGTATTGGAGACGGAGCTAGGCTTCGCCTTCGACCTAGACGAGGAATGTGAGTACTGGAAGTCAGCTTTTGGGAGCACTTGGTTTTGGTGATGACCAACTGAATAGCTTGTCGAACGAGCGCAATTTAGAGAAGGAACTTCTCGGAGAAGACTTGAAGTTGCTTTATTGGTGGCACGGAATGAAAAGGATGTTGGCGAGTTTGTAGCTCGTTGTCTAACTTGCCAACAAGTGAAAGCTGAGCATAGGGTTCCCGCGGGGGAATTGCAGAGCCTACCGATTCCAGTGTGGAAGGGGGAGAAGATCACCATGGATTTTGTGATGGGATTGCCTCGCTCACAGGCAAGGCATGATGCTATATGGGTGATCGTGGATAGGTTGACGAAATCGGCGTATATCATACCTATCCATACTACGTGGACTAGAGAGAGACTCTCACAGATATATTTGGATAAGAATGTGCGACTACACGGGGTACCTACATCGATTGTATCGGACGGGGACACACGTTTTGTGTCACACTTTGGGAGGAGTGCACGGGGACGCCTTAGGTGCTCGGCGGACTTCAAGATCGCTTTCCACCCTCGAGTGACGGGCGGTCGGAGCGTATTGTACGGACACGCGAGGATGCGCCGAGCCTGCGTGATCGGCTCCCAAGGGGGGGATGGTCGCAGCAACTACCGATGGCAGAGTTTGCTTACAGCGACAGTTATCAAGCTTGAATCGAAATGGCACCATTTGAGGCATTCTATGGACGGAACTGTAGATCGCCACTTCATTGGAGTGAAGTTGGCGAGAGTTTGGCTTTAGGCCCAGATGCGCTCCAGGAAGCAGAGGACAAAGTTCGCATTGCTTAAGAGCGGTTGTTGACAGCCCAGAGTAGGCGGAGGAGCTTCGCTGACCAGCGTCGACGAGACTTGGAGGTTCAAAGTGGAGATTATGTCTTTTGAAAGTCTCGCCGACCAAGGGGATCGGGAGATTCGGGATTCGGGGTAAGTTGAGCCCCGATTCATTGGACCGTATGAGATTTTGGAGCGTGTGGGCTCGGTAGTGTATAGACTTGCTCTATCGTCGAACCTATCGGGTGTGCACAACGTTTTCCACGTATCGGTCCTCCGGAAGTATATACATGATCCAGCTCATGTTTTGGATTCTACACCATTGGAGCTAGGGGATGACTTGAGCTTCGAGGAGCAACCCGTGAAGATTTTGGCTCGCGAGGTGAAGAAGGCCGAGGAACCGGAAACTTTCGTTTGTGAAAGTCATGTGGAGCAACCACGGGAGCGGGAGGCCACGTGGGAGTTTGAGAGTGCGCTTCGAGCGCTATCTCCATCTCTTTCAGATGGAGTCATGAGGTACGAATGTGATTTCGAGTTTCGCGGACGAAACCCCTTTTTAGGAGGGGTGTATGTGACGCACTGAACTTTGCAAATAGCAAGGTTCGAGTGTTGGATGTGAGAACCGAGCCGTTCCAGATTTTTCTGGAGGGTCGTTGACTGTGTTCCGACCTATGGCACGTGTACCGAGGTGGGTGGTTGAATCCCAAGCACTAAAGTCCTAAAAGCTGGATTTTAGGTTGCTCTCGGGTTGAAATTTTATGCCTTTGTACCGGTACAAAATGGTGGCTATACCGGTACAAAATGATGGCTATACCGGTACAAGCCGAGATTTATACCGGTATAGATAAGCAGCTGGGCAAACCCGAGGCTCGGGTTTGTCAAGCTTTCAGGTTTATACCGGTACAACCGGATTTGTACGAAGATGTACTGGGCAAAAATCCGAACCGCAGGGCTTGTTAGCATTTTGTGGCTTCTATTAGTATACCCCTTCGACCCTAGGGCTCCATTTGAGCCTCTTTGCTGCAGGGAAAAGGTAAGGGAGCCCCTCTACTCCCTCCCTTTGATTTCTAGGGTTTTGGGTTGGATTTTGAGGCTTAACTCTTCTCTCTTTCTTCTCTTTTGCTTCTTGATGCATCTTCCACCATTGGAGGAGCTTGGACCTTGTTGTTGGGCCTTGAAAGAGGAGAGATCTTTGAGCCTCGTGGATTTTGGAGCTTGTAGGAAGCTTCAAAGAGGTAAGCCTTGTGTTCTTTTCCTTTATTATTGGTATTGGTTGCCTCTTTTGAGATGAAACCCTAGATGTTGATGTTAGGGTTTGTTTTTGGGGCTTTTTGATTTGGTGCATCTAGAGCTTAATTGATGATGTTAGAACCTTCCTTTAGGTTGGTTTGAGGAGACTCTAGCGTGCTTTTGGGTTCTCTTGAGGGATTGCTACCTTAGAGGTGAGTTTTACCCTTTCCTTGTGATTTTGGAGTTGGGTAATTTCTAAGGCTTTTGAACCTATTTATGTGGTTTAGAATCTTTGCTTAGGTTGCCTTAGATGGGATCTAGCTTCCATTTGAAGCTTCGAGAGGATTTCACTCATAGGTGAATTTCTCCTGTTCTCAGGTCGTTACTCAGTTTGAGTCGTGGACTCGCAGGTTGACTTTGAAACTTCTTGTGTGACCTTTCTAGGGTACAAGGAGTCTGAGAAGTGTCGGGGTTGGAGACCCGGAGCGTGCGAGGTTCATCGGTGGGTTTGACCTCCAAATTCAATGGAAATTCTCATTGAAATTATTTGAGTATCGTAAAATAGAAAATCATGCATTTTCGTGTTAGTTATACTATGATTGAATTTTAGAATGCTTAAAACATGTGCTCTATGTGTGATAAAAATATTGACCTCTATGTAGTAGAGAGTGACTTGTGGATCTTAGCATGATGTAGCATTCTTCTAGTGGCTCGAGGCGTTGAACATAGTGAAAATGACATGAGAACAAGTGAACTTGAACTTAGACTATGTATAACATAGGAGAAAAGCTAATGTCATTAAGCGGCATTAGACTTGGCATCGGGTTGTGAACTAGTGAGCTAATGTCATCAAGCGGCATTAGGCTCGGATTCGAACTTGGACATAGAAATTCTAGTGTCATGTGAACTATTGTACTATACCTTAGGGTTACTAGTGACATTTGCCATGTGAGTGACATGAGGTTTTGGACACTTGAGACTTGGACTGTGCTTGTTGCCATTTGTGCTCTTCGCACATGCTTGTGAGGGTCGCTCCCTACAAGCGGCACTCCGAGTTAGCCTTTGCGATTCGTTCGCGCGTGCGGTGTGAGAAGCCTACGGGACCGTTTGGGACAGACTCATTCCTTGCGGGGGATGTTGGGGCTACCACGGTACTTAGGCGGCACAAGCGGGATTACACTTGTGTGGATCCTAGAAAAGAGGATTGAACAGTGACAGGTAATAGAAAAGGATAATCACTACTTGATAAGACTTAGTAGTTGGATACTTGGTTGTGTTGGGCATATAGTATACTTGAGAGTATAATAGAATGTACTTGTTTAAAGTTGACATTTCGGGTATAATAAAGCGTGTAACACATTTACCTTGGGTTATTTATTTAGCATTTCAGTTATGCTCTATTTACAGTTATGCTTTATTTACAGTTATTTACTTCTGCAATATTACTCCTGTTGGGCCTAGTGGAGCATATGTGCAGGTCAGTAATTGCCCACTGGGAACTATATTTTTATAGTTCTCACGTCCTCTGTTTTCTGACGTGTTTCAGCGCCTTCAGCGGGGGAGGCCAGGGATCGCGGTAAGGGTGTCGCTTCGGCTAGCGGCGGGGAGTCTCGTTAGGTGGTTCATCTCTCCTTTGTTTTAGTTGGAGAGGATGAGTGTGTGTACCTTTTTTGGTAGAAGCTACCCTTTTGTACCTAGAGCCGTGCTGTTGTATTTACTTTTACTTGTAGTAGTTTTAGAACTCGCTTTCCTTCCTACTGTTTATTGATCCTACTTGTTGATAGGGATAGCTGTATGTGGCTCTGATATTTATAGTTGTAGCCTTATGTATGTCTTAATTCCGCTGTTTTTCTTTAGACGCCTTGTATGTGTTGACATATGGCGGGTCTGGGCACGCTTTGGGGAAGGTCCTGCCGACCCCGGGGCGTGACACTTACTCTAGGTCACATGTACGGAGTCCGAGGAGTTTCACAATGTAAGAATAGCAAAGTGCGGAAACCCCCATTTCGCTAAAACTCCTTTTTCTCGAAATTCGTGCATCGGATCAGGAATCCGTCAGTGCCATTGGTTTCAGAATAGCTGAACCGATCAAAACGAGCTATTGGACTGCTATGATCGGAGTCCGATACATACCAAAAACCAACTCTCCTCCGCGGCTTCACTGAAAAACTAAAGTTACTATTCACTTAAGTCAAACTTCATAATCGCGTATCATCCCTGTTTTAGCTCATTTTCTCCTGAAACTTGACGAGTGTTTATGTAATTAAATTACACACATAAACATCGTCAACAGAGAGTCAAATGGCACAGTCAAAATTTCAGTCTTCACACATGCATTTAATATCATGATTTTGTAATGACCTTTTTGATGTATAGATGTAACTTTTGGCATAATAAAATGTTTTTATGCATATTATGTCAAGTGGGAATTTTAATTTTGGTAGAGTAAATTATATGCTTTTACTTCCAAAAATTTTGTGCATCTTAATTAAATAATTAAAAATTTTGATATATAGTGTGTAATGTGATTATGAGCATAGCAAAATTTTTCTTTAAGCATTTATGATCTAATTTTTAATTTATTTAATTAGAGATGCGACAAAATTGAATACATGTATCGTGTGCTAATTTAAAAATATCTTCTTATTGCGCATTGCATGAACTAAGTAAGATTCAAAATGGACCGACCTACGATGACACTTGTGCCTAGGCTCGCCAAGAGAGATGAAAGCCTGTAATAATTGGCTTAAAAAGGATCGCATTGCTCGCATTACGTTGCTGAGCAGTATGCAAAATGATCTCTTGTGCGAGTATGAGCAGTATCCGATTGCGTATGACCTGTAGGTGGCTCTCAAAACTAAATTTGGTGCAACTTCGGCTACAAGGTTGCGCAATTTGACTATACGGTTTGACAGTTATAAGAAGCGTGCCGATCAGACTATGAAACAGCACGTGAGAATAATGCTAAACATGATTCGCGAGTTAAAGTCGGCTGGCGGCACCTTAACTGATGAGCAGCAGATCCAAGCTATGATTCGCTCACTTTCTAATTTGTGGGAACATATGCGAGTAAATTTGACCCATAATGAAAATATCAGAACTTTTGAGGATGTTGCACGGCATTTGGAGTTGGAGGAGTAACGCCTTGAGGCTGTTAAAACTCCAACTGCCAATGCTGCTGATGTTAAGGATTTTGTATTGGCAAGTTTCGTGAATTGAGTCGGAGTCTTGAAGAATCGGAGCGGATCGAAGAACGTCGAAGAATCAAAGACTTCGAAGAAAAGGGCATTGGCTCATGATGTGAATCACGATGTCTAAGTAAGGTTTTAAATCATAATATGGTGATTCATACTTAGTTATAGGCATTAGAATCATAAATCATTGTTTAACGGATTAGATATTATATCAGAGCTTTGTAATTTTCAAAAATTAAAAGATTTACAAAGTGTACGACTGCAGAGTGCACGTACAAGCATGGTTGCTATACGTACGACCATCAATCCCATTACCTGGTAATGGGGCTTGAAAAATAATCTTCCGTCATTGCAGTACCGGTAACCAGTTCAATTTTGTACTGGTACAAAATGATAAAAATCTAATTTTTCTCTAATCCGAATCTAATTGATTCTAAAGTCTATAAATAAGATGTTAGGGTTCTCTAACTCCGTGTGCTTAATGAAAATACATGTTTGAGAAACCCTAGAGGCTAGGAATTCATCTAAAACATATTTTCTACATAATAGCCTCTTCTAGGTCAAATCGAGACATACTAATTTCGTCTCTATATGTCGATTTGATCTACGCTTCTCTTAGAGTTTTCTTCTTCGGTTTTCTACGATACTCCTAAGCGAAGGATCACCATATTCATGATATTGTTCATGGTCGGCGTCGTGGATTCGGCGTGAGGCGTCGTTGATTCGGCGTGATAGAGACTTCGTGGATTCGAAGTGGTGAAGGCTTCGTGGACTCGAAGTTGTTGCGTTCCGTGGATTCGGAACGTGGGCGTGGCGTTCGTGGACTCGAACGTAAGGGCGTGGCACTACAACAAAAACGGTCTATAGCGACACTTTTAAGTGTCCCTAAAACCTAAAACAAGTGCTGCTGGTAAAAATACCGATACTAAAAATTGTGTCGCTATATGTGCAGTCCCTAGGGTCTATAGCGACACATAATAAAAGTGTCGGTATAACCCAAAAAAAGGGCTGCAATTTAGCAACACTTTTTTTTGCTTTTAGTGACACACATTAGTGTCCCTAATTTAAAAAAAAATAAGTAACATAATTGTTACATAGTGACACTTTATAAGTGACCCATTATCATTCAAATTATAATATTTTATTTAAATATTCAATATTAAACTTTAGTTAAGCTAATCGCATTTACATTAAATCGATGAGACTGAGAAAACACAATCAACAAAAAATTTATAATTCTTGTTGAAATGATAAAACTAAAAAGTAATATTCACACATCACAACAATAATAACCACTCACATCTTATACTAATTATTACAAATCAAACTCTCTAACTGAAAAAATTATATCAAATTAAAAATTACATGATAACAAAATCAAAAAGTGCATAAACGCATTGTAATCCACTCCACGACTATATACTTGGACCTGCACATTGAATAATATTTGAATTAGTTATTAATCAATGAATAACTTTTGAATATATAATAAGGTTAAGATGACTAAATTTACCTAATGAACAATAAGCCCATAGATGAATATTATAAATAAGAAGCGGATGCATTTGAAGCCTAAAAGAGTAAATCTACTACAATTAGTGTCAAAGAAAACTAATTTAAAACACAGCAGAAAGAACTGATTGTTCATCCCCATAGATGTTACCTTGTGAACATACAAAGATAAAGCAAGATATTGTTGATTTAATTCTCCAAGTAGTATCGTGCGCTCCTCAAAGAGTGGATCTTGTGGGAGACGCTTTAACAGGACCTCAGCATTATAACTCGAAATACCCTCTAATGCAAATATTAACTTCTTATGGGTTTGAGAGTAAGTTTTCTCGTCCTATTTTTGTTCGTCCTTGAGATCCTGGTACCAATCGAGTACTTCTGAAAGGTATATTTGCACCCGGTAACAAGTTTCAGTGAAAAAGGAATATCTTAATAGCTCAAACAAACTATAATTCATCACAATAAAAGACAGAATGAAAAGGAGGTAAATACCAGTTCATTTTGCAGGTTAGGATTGATCCTATTTTCACTCATTGAAAGCGTAAGCTCTAGATATGTAGACTGCAAATTTGGTGCATGCTGCTTCAAATATGAATTTACCAAGTCTGCTGGAACATTTTCAGATAGGAAAAGTTCAATCGTTTCTGTTGGGCAGCTCTCAAGAACAGTCAAGGAGGATTCTAAAACAAGCATAGGATCGGTCCTACAAAGCGGCTGCAAATACAATCAGAAAAGTCAGTAGAAGGGAATCATGTTTCATAAAGGACAATGATTTATTATGACAGCTAGATACAGCACCATGGATAAGTTCTTGGCTATTCAAAGTTTTGCAAAGTACAAGAAAGTTTTGCTGAGATATGCTCAAATAGTTTAGACAGCAGTACAAGTACACAGCCAGAATTCAAAATCCAAGTGAAGCAATCCAACAAGAAGTTCTTCAAAGAGAAATGTTGTATACAAATCCTTGAGTGTTCACCATTAGTGTTGGGAATCCGGTACTCGCCCCAGTACCGGATCTCGTGAATCCGCAACCCGCTCCGGAATCTGAGCGAATTTGTGGATGCGAGTATCGATTGTTGGGATTCCGCAACGGAAGCGTCGAATCGGGTTTTTACCATAAACCCGTCTCCTCAGCAGAAGCTGATACAATCACAAAAGAGAGAAAAACCAAAATCGAAAATATGCGGGTAAAATAAGATTCATTAAATAAGAGAAGATTACACCTGACTCCTCTTCTGCACAGAGTAGCTACAACCCAAGCCCTCTTTCTGAATCTCTCCTACCCTTCTCTCGTCTTCTATAAACCTACAAAGAAGACAATCCTCACCATGCACCCATGCACTAGGTGCACTCAACTCTCTCTCTCTCTCTTTTCTCTCAGGTACGGTAGCCAAAAGAGACTCCAGCAGTACCTCACAGCAAGCTTTTCTTTTCTTGCTTCGGCTTGGCTTAATTAATTAGCCTCACAATGCTATATATAGCACCCACATAAAGTGTACCACAATCCTAATATTATTAGGATTTCTACTCTAATTAATATCCAAATCTATCTTAATTTATCTCTAATAGATTTAAATATTAATCATAATCCAGTTAGGTTTATCCTCTAATTAATATTTAAATCTTAATTTATCTTCAATAGATTTAAATATTAATTCTAATCCAAATAGGATTTAATTACAAATCTAACCAAATCCTAACAATTAGTTTAACAAAACTTACCAAACTAAATGGAAGCAGCTGTGTTGATCTTGTGAATTATGAAACATAAATATGAATTACTTCTTTTCATAAGTTTAGATCCTGTATTTTGAATACTTCTTGCACATAAGTATAATTATCAGAGTTGTTAAAAGTGCTTACTGGCATCTAGTATGACCCCTTAGTTTGAAACTTGCACTGTTATAATAAAATCTCTCAATTAGAGCAACGTCGCCATACAATTGCTAGTTAACATCAGGGGAAAATGACAAGTTACATATAAAAGAGAACATAAATTTGTCCAAAAGAAGTAAGTGACTAAGCATAAGGTAATAATACCTTGAGATACTCAATAATCATATTTGGTTTGAACTTCTGAATGAGCTCAGAATTTGCAAATACTCTTATGTAATTATACTAGTCCTAAATACTCAAGAACTCAAAGCTTAATCCCTCTCTAACCAGGGACATTCTCAACTTTACCTCAATTTCGAGCTCCTCCAACAAATTCCCAGCTCTAATTCAAAGCTCCCTCAAATCCTCTTTGATTCGGAACAGCTCAGGAAGCTCCAACAGCAGCACTATACTGAAATTTCTGCACTATGCTGAAATTTCAGCACAATGCTGAAATTCTGCACTACCTACATCAAATTGCCCACTTTTAGAAGCTTCTCTTATGTAATTATACTAGTCCTAGCTGAAAAGGAAGTCACTTACTCCAAGTTCTAAGCCCCCTCAGCTGCAATTTCTGCTCGGCAGCTCCAACAAGCCCGAAACAACTAGTCTGCTACTCCTGGCAGCAAAATACCCTTATGTAGATCATCTCTAATGCAATCAATTTAACTTTAATTAGCTATTAGGTCCAGCTTACCTTAATTCAATATTCCACCAAGTTGCCTTCAGCTCCAGCAACCCAAAATTCTATTCCAAAGTCTTCTTTTCAGCTCAAATCCCAATTCTACACTTTCTTCTTCTCTAGTTCTTTCTGTCACAGCTCCTACACATAGAACAACCCTTCTATTATTTACAACTTTGTTTAGAACTATTAAAATCACTTAATTAACCAGGGAGCTTACCTAAATTTCGAGGCCTCACTAATTAGTTCCCTGCTCCAACAGCAAAAAGCTTAATTCCACAAGCTTTAATTTCCTCACTCCTTTGCCTCTTGGCTGAGAGAAAACGAAGAACAAAAAATTAAACGATGCACTATATAATGGTTGTAGTGAGCAAAAAGCTTAATACTCATAGCACAATAGTTCTTGTTGATTAGAGTATGGTGGCAAAAGGCCCGACAAGGAAAACGATGCACTAGAACTATTCATTGTAAATTAAACGAAGAACAAAAAATTGGTCGATTAATTATAGAAAGACTTGATAAGAATTTGATAAATGGAGAGGTGGGAGAGTAATACATACATATACATATATAATGGTTGTAATTGCAATCACATGAGAAAAGAGAAAGGAGTTCACAGGTTCTTCATTGTCACAACTAATCCAAAATAGCAACCGATCGATTTAAGAAAAAGGTCTAGAAATTCTATTCCTATCAATGTACTTGCTTCAAATCGTGGGGTTAAACTTTTAGATGATGGTTCTGTCAGAAATTACAGATAATTGCGGGGTTAAACTTTTAGATGATGGTTACGTCAGAAATTACAGCATTCTTTGGTATCACTGTGATTCCCGAGCAAATGTAGAAGCCTTCTGATGGTCTGTCTGCTTCTTCCACATTCTGCATTCATAGGCAAGACGAAATTTAACTTACAACTCAGCCAATTCTTATAACTAAAAACGGAAAGTAACATGCATATTAATTTAAAGTGGAATCCATATCCTGAAAATCCCTAGCTATAACTTCTTAATTAATTAAAGAACGATTCGATCTAAACAAAATTATCGAATCAAACCACGTCAATTTGGTTTATAGATGTTGATGATACTGTTCTGAGTTTATATACAGTTGTGAATAATATTGAGAAGAAAAGAAATTTAGCCAAAGTAGAAAGATTGCAGAGACACATCAAATTCAGTTATCATGCATATATAGTAAGTCAACAGTTACCAACCAACAGAGAGTTAAAGCACAAAAATTCAAATCAAATAATCAACATCCTGAGTTATCAATGCTCATGTTCACTAAGAACCAGTTTGCTGCTTAAATATCTTTCACGATATTATAAACTACCTTGTAAGTGGAATCCATATCCTGAAGATGCTGAATTGTTAAAGACTCCACAATTGTTAAATCAAACCCATTATATTGTCTCTCTTTAATGCTAGAATACCTAACCTGACAATCTCCTCTTGTTCATTAACGGCTATTTTTTAATTAGTTACCGAGAGGCCATAAGTTAAACAATTAAATATCCTCACTAAAACAAGACACCAAAGCAAAAGATATATAACTGCCATTAAGAGAAAGCATACCGGGAAAGTGAGGTGTGATAAGTGCACTTCAGCAGAATTTCCACAAGATCTTACAAAATTAGCAACTCCATCGAGAAAATCCTTGGTATTTCACGGCTTATTAATCCAACTTTTGTCCGTCATTAAGAATTAAACTTTCAATATATATAAATAACCTATAAAAGCAACAAAAATATATATATAGTTATAACACTTATGGAGCACATGGAGCCTTTAAATGTGAAATACTGGATAAAGATTAGAAGCTAAATTTATATATGAGACTAGAGAATTAAGCATCTCTAATTGAACAATGATAATTGAACAATATGAAAGTTATTGTGTATGTGAAAGTTATTGTGTATTATTTTACAAAGCTCACCTTAACTATATATGGTTATTTAAGAATGGTGGTGCAAATTTCAAAATATTGCACATCTAATAGTAGTTGCTCAAATCATTTCAGCCAAAAAAGTAACAATTTCACTTAAAGTCCTTCTCAAACAATGATATATATATGAAAAATAATATGAGGAAGTATATGCACAAAACCTATAAAAAAGACCTCGAGCACTACTCACACAAACATATTTATCTCATTAGCAAAGAACTAGACAATCATATATCCAATAACAATATCACAGCTCTCCCCTTGGGATATTTAATCCGAAGTCCAACACATGAATTTAAAACAACCAATTACTTTCACATCACGCAAACCAACCAATTTCTATCAAAAAAGATTAATTAACACTCAGCAGATGCAGTAGCTTAATCTTTCTAATAATTGAACCTATATTTCCCAAAAAGACAAAACAAATTTGATCATTACCTTTCTTTCCCGAACTAAAAGAGCAACATCACTATTTATAAATCTCAATCCAAAATCAGAATAAACAAAATACAAAAACCACTAAAACCATATCATAAGAGTCCAGGCCGAAAAGATCAGATAATTAACACCACATCATTTGGTTGTCACATTAGGTATGTCACAACCAAACCATACAAACACATTACACACAAGCCACATCATTTGGTTGAAAAAAAAATAATTTAAAAGGTGGATTAAGTAGCTAGAAACAATTAGGGCAAGATCAATAAACTACATCTATACTACAAATCATTCTAAAACGTTAAAAGATTAGTAATATCACCTCGGCGAAAAGGAGCCCTAATTCGGAGAGATCCCCGGAGGCCTTGCAAACGGGGATGGTCTCGAACTCGTCAACGCGCGGAGAGCGATTCCCAGAGGAACCCTATCTGGAATTCCATGGTCTAGGACTGGGGTGCGCGACGATCCCGGTGACAGGGAGCCAAACGAAGAGCTTCTTCGCCTGGATCCCGGAGAGGTCGGAGATGGCGCCGTACGAGAGCTTCCCCTTGATCGTCTTCTCGTAGTAGACGAGGTTGGAGAAGTGGATGAAGCACGGAAGCGGAAAGAGGAGGGCGGAGACGGCGCGGAGGTGCGACGTCAAGAGAGATCACCTCGACGACCAATCCTTCCCAACGTGGAAGAATCGAAAACCCTAGAAAATGGTAGAGACGAGGTTGGAGGAGATGAAGTGGGGAAGAGGGCGATGGGTTTTGGGTCGGCGTGGGAGAGGAAGAGAGGGAGTGAGAGAGAGAAACAGAGAAAAAGAGACAGGGAGAGAGAAAGTTTAGGACTTCTAATTAGGTTGCTAGGGTTTTTTTTCGTAACTGGGATGGACTTCTAATTAGGTTTTTATTTGTAATGGGTTGGGTGGGTGGGTTGAGTAGGAATAAGATTGGGTTTTATATTTGTAACTGGGTTGAACTTCTAATTAGGTGGATTTTTGTTAGAAAGTTTAGGACATAAATGGGACACTTGTATAGAAGTGTCCCAGAAATGTGTCTCTAAAGCCCAGTTTTGTTGTAGTGTGGACAACCCGAAGAAGGATTGCGCGGAGATCCATAGGAGAGTTAGAGAGGTCGAGTCCGTGGAGTTCGGTATCACCTTGTAATCTTTTCTCTTATTGATTGTTTATTCGCGTGTTGATCCCGTGGGTTTTTTACTCCGAGTTTGGAGTTTTCCCACGTAAATCTTGGTGTGCTTTTTATTTTCCGCATTTACTTTTTAAAGCATCGAGATTTGTGGTTTTTGGCCTTTACACCTATTCACCCCCCCTCTAGGTGATTAAATACGATCTAGATAGATCCTTGGGGCTACCCCATAATTAACAATTGGTATCAGAGCGGGATCTAGATATATTGCTATCTAATGGCCGAAGAGTTAGTAGGTGTTTTGCAAACTTATGAGATGACTTTTTCTACTAACCAATCTTCTTCCAAGTCTTTCTCTAAAAGTACAGGGATTGCGTTGAAAACATCAAAGGAAGAAAACGTGGACTCGGATTCCGGCGATGAGGAATCAAACGACGAGGAATTAGCGGAAGCGTATCATCAACTCCTCGTCGAATCTAAAAAGATGGCGAAGCATAACAAAAGGCTTAGGAAGTGTCTACTTGACATTGAAGAGGAGAACAAAAATTTGAAAACAATGACGAAAGCTCTCGAAGAGGAAAAGGAATCGATTATGAACAATAATTCGGACCTCCAAAAGAAGGTAGATGAATCGGAATTAACGATAAAATCTTATAAGGACAAAGTTGAATTTTTGGAGCATCAATTTGAGGAATCGCACAAATTCAACAAAGAGTTGACCAAGCAAGTTCATCAACTTAAATTCGATCTTCAAAGATTTTCTTCCGGATCAAAAAAGTTGGATCACATGCTTGGATTGCGTCAAACGAACAAGGTTGGACTCGGTTACGAAAGGACATATGTTGAGAAGGTACAAACGTCAACTTCTAAAGTCTCAACTATATTTAAGGAAAATGTGTGTCACCGATGCGGCATCAAAGAACACATCAAAAAGTGTTGCCCGAATAAGGATAAAAGAAATCGATCGGCAACATCGAAACCTCAATCGCATCATCTACTACTCGCTTCCCCTTGGAATCAAAAGACAAATTACTTGAGTCGAGTACCTTTTGCGAATTGGTTTTCTAAGGCACAAGTACATGTTCGACCGAACCTTCAACCGAACCGGATTTCTAAATCAAAGTCACAAGCGGTTTGGGTTACTAAGCCTCATCAACAACATCAACCGAAGAAGCAATCATCGAAACGACCAACGGTTGATTCAAAATCAAAGCAACTCAAACCTAACGTCGACAAGCAAAGACAACGAAAGATCCGACAAGTTTGGATCCGGAAAGGTAATATCTTTTCTTACTCTTCGTCTTAGTTTGTTTTTATTAATTATGTAATGTTTTGATTGGTGCATATTGCATATTTTTCTTTCATTGCATTACATGATTAGACGAGATTTGATGTTTAAAATTTATTTTCAAAATCGTTTTGCGGAAAGGTATTTGGGGAGTTTTTAAATTTGATTGAAAATTCGTGAGAAAGGAGATGTTTGAAAATCATTAATTTGGAGAGATTGAAGGTTTTTTAAAGAGCTTTAACCGGTATTTAAAGTCAATTCAAATTGAACTAAATTCATATTAATTATTGATTTTACTCCACTTGTTATTATTTTGACGATAATTTAATATGTGATTTCTTCTTACATACATTCATCAAAAATTTGAAATTAATTTTAATCTCTTAGTAATTAATTCATCTTGGTAGTGAATGTTGAATATAATTGATGGATATTTACTAATTGACTATGATTCGTCAAAATTATTTTCATTTGTGAGATTGTTTAATTTAGGGGGAGTTTGAATATTTTTTAAAAAAAAGAGAAACTCCTAAGTATAAAAGATGTGGAAAGAGTTACATCCGAAAGGAGTGTGAAAATTACCACCACATGTAGGAAAAAGCTACCACCCCGGTCATCCGGTACGTGTGTGAAACTACCACATGAGAGTTTATATGAAAAACCGAAAATGTTGAAAAAAATATTTTAGAATTTTCGGTGATATAAGGTGGTAAATGAAAAAGATGCTCAAAGAGCCACCCAGGTGTTTATTAGTTAAATCTCTATTTTGAACAAATTGTGACAAATTGGTGTCAATTTTGTTAAATTTCTAGAAAATTATTTTTCATCAATTTGCATCTTGATGTTTTTAATCATTAGATTATTTTGAATATCAAGTTTTGATGATTTGATGTCTTTTGAAATCATATAATATTTCACTGTCATCATAATAATTTTTGAAGTCAAATCATTAATTTTTATGAAATTAATTTGATTTTGGAGAATTTTTGAATAAAAAAAAAGTTACTGTTTTCGAAATACTGTGCATCTGTACCGGTACAGATTCATCTTGTACCGGTACAAAACACTGTAGCAGCGGCTTATAATACCGGTTACGGGCTTTGTTTCTCTCTCTCCACTCATTCAAACCGACCTCTCTCTCTCTCTAAAAGTTCCCATAGGCCCTCTCCTTCAGATCTACACGATTTTCCCCTAGATAAACTGATTTTTAGCTCGGATCAAAGGTAAAAACCCGGTTTTGGTCTATTTTTCGGTTTATTCCGTGATACTTGTTTGATCTATGTATTTACTCGTTTTTGATGCAATTTTTTACTGTAGATCACTGTCTTAGGATATTATCTTGCATCTAGAACACTTAGAACTAGTTTAAATTCGATATTCTTCACAGATCTATGATCTAAGGTTCTTTTTCATTGGAATTTCGAAATTTTTGCTAAAATATAGATTTTGACGAAATTTTCTGCATGAATTAGGTTTGATATTGTATTATTATTTATTCAGAGATTATTGGTGAATTTTTCACTCTTTTTAGAGAATTTTTCAGAATTTGTTCATTTTCGACTACTATTTATGTGTAGGAAAATGACTTTCTCCCTGATTTTGATGCTGATAGTGCTCATGGCCACGGGAGGTGGTCGCGGTCGCGGTAGAGGGCGTCGAGGGCCTTCTAAAAGGACCCGTACTGCTGGAGAGTCTGAGGGTTCAGACCCTGATTACCAGGAGAGCTCAGCTGAGGAAGCTGAAGTAGAGCCCGTTTCTCGTCCTGATAAGGGAAAGGGCATTGCTGGCGAATCATCTCGGGGAGGTGGTTCACGTGGTCAGGAGCGACGAGCTAAGAGGATAGCTGAGGTTCCTTCTGAGAGGGCTCGTGCCTATTCTGGCAGGACTTGCATAGCAGGGCGACATGTCAACTTCAAGGAATTGACGGAGCAGGTTTCTGAGTTTGGGCATCTGATGTTGAGAGCACCTATTGAGCCTGTTGGACATGTAGCGGCTCGCTCTCCCTTCTGTGTGGAACTCATTCGGGAGTTCTACATGCAAGGTGTAGTTTTGGCGGAGGATGAGGTGTCACGCCCCGGGTTGGATGGGGTGCCTGGGCTCGTCGACAAATCCGCCGTACATAAGAAATTTTTCTTGTGTACGAAGCGTAGCTGTACCTGTATATTAAACAATACCACAAACAGTGGTATAGAGCTGAAAGTACTGAACAAACAACAGGTAGAAGAAAACACGAGTCTATATACATACAAAATGTCGTGATACAACAAGGCACTACTCGCTCCAGCGAGTTAACACAAGTATGTACAAAACTCCCAAACCCAAAACCACTACCTATAGTGGGGATCCTCTAGCAGCTCTCGATGGACAGGGCTCTAACTCGCGACGCCCTTGCCTCGATCCGTCTCAGGAGGAGCAGCAGCCGAAACCGAAGGCCCTGCAACAACAGTGGAAGAAAAGGGGCGTGAGAACTACTATAAAACAAGTAGTCCTCAGTGGGTGCCGCCCAAAACCTCATCGGTCCACCCACTAAGTCTACAGGGAAAGCGAGGAGAGTAGAAGGAAAAGCTGAAAACACTCTACAGCTATATGCTATTATACTATCCTGCCCAAATACCGGTCCACTGTAGAACAAGGTAACCCTGACCCAATCTCACTAGGGACTGTGGAAGCACCCGTCCCGCCTGTCGAAGCCACACTAACAACTACCACAGGGTAGCTAGTGGAGAGCAAGTCCAACACTAGGACACAGCGACACCAACGCAAAAGCACTAAGCCAGACTCCAAAGCGGCACTCGTGGGCGCGAACCAACCGAGTATGCAAGCGTATCTCTGTCGAGCTCAATCAGGCTCTCACAGGCATAGTCAAGTAAATAGGTTTCAACTGGTCTAACCACAATAGGTCACGTGCCCTCGCACAACCGAAACAAAAGTCACCGGGCCCACCGTCGACCCGGACGGTCCCCGACAACAAGAATAGTCCGGACTACTGCGTAAACTAAGCTCGGCGTCCCAGCACGAGCGTAAATGCAACTATACTACCCTGGTATCCATCGCACTCACACCGCGACGATACAACCCAAAACGGCTCCTAGAGTTAAATCCGGTAGTATAAGCATATGTCGATCAAGTCGTAGTTTTCTCCTAAGTCAAGTCCAAGTCCAACATGTATAATTATTACTTACTAAACATGCTCACAATTCAGATTTTACCAAACTATTATCACTGAAATTGAGATAGGATTTAACATTCAATAACTACACTATACATGTCGACTACTTGCACTTAGAAGTAAATGAAAACCCACCTCTAACGCTAACTCTGGCGGCGAAGAGGTCCTCGAGTTGCTAGAAATTCCTGCTGGATCGATGAGCTACTCCACGTCTAGCAACGATGCTAACTCTAAGCTTTAAACATAGAAATCCACTAGTTAGCGACAATTTCCGCAATTAAGCTCGATTAATTCCAATCCAAAAGTCGAAACTCACCTAGAGTTCTCCAAATCAGGTGAGGATCATCTAGTAATCAAGGAATGCTGTGACATGTGCAAACCAAGCTCCAACTCTAGGTCCTTCAAAGGTTTACACCAAAAGAAACTCAAATTTTGAAATTCTGTCAAGAATCGCAGCAGCTGAGTAAAAGTTAATTTCGACTGGGCAAAACTGCTCCAAAATTTGCAAGGAAGGGCTATGTAGCTTCGTCTCGAAGTCAATAATCCAGCAAACCAAGTTTCGCCGCGATCTGTTATTCCCTCGTCGCGCACGAGCCAAAACACCGCAGGTCGCCGCTGGAAATCTGCAATTCAGCACCTCAGAATCTGCTTGGTTCACAGTAGCCCAGTAAAACTGTTATTCGACCAAGCAAACCTTGTCCAAAAATTACAAGTAAGTACTCTCTGGATTCCTCTCGACGTCTTGAATCCAGCAACCCAAGTTTCGCTGGATTCCGACACTTCTACGCGGAGAATGAGCCAAAACGTCGACGGTCGACGTTGGAAAACTGTAAATTCAGCACAAACTCGAAAATCGAATGAAGTCGCAGCAAGAGAAGTGTCTTCGACGAGCTACTCACCTCTGGAAATGCTCAAGAACCGTCGTAGTATCGAAGACGACGAAATCCTGCGTTCGCCCGGCTCCCTCGCAGCCACACGATGTCGAAAATGTTCCCGAAACGCTCCGCGACGCGACGTCGGCGAAGAAGCGACCACCCGAGCTTCTCCACTTCACCTTGGTTGAGCTAGATGAAGAAGAAGGGAAGAAGAAGGAAAGTAACAGCAGTTGAGAAGTCCTTCCCTCTCTCTATCTACGTGTATGAAGGAGGGTAGGTGGGGTGATAACACCAAAGTTGAGAAAAGACAAATCTGCCCCCCCCTCCCCCCACCCCCACCTACCACGTTGTATCGGTACAAACAGGCAACCCGAGAGCAGTCAGCGCGGCACTATACCGGTATAGTCCTGATGGCTTTACCGGTATAGCCATCAATATTGTACCGGTACAAACCCAGTTTTGTACCGGTATAAATTGACAGAAAACCTGCTATTTCGCAGATTTTCAGATTCAAGCTGCTCTCGCGTTCCCACTAGCTCCGTTCGGCGTCCATTCCGCGCCAACGCGACTCGGACTTGTCCCAACACTCCTCAGAGCGGTTGACAAGCCTCCACTGTAACCATCCAGGTCACTACATGAGGAGACAGAGACTTACGTTTTTGAGACATCAGTACGTGGACAGCGACTGACGGTTACTCCTCACGATATTGGAGGGCTTCTTGGCATGGAGGTAGATACGACTGGGCTTCATCACAGCACAGGGACATTCCAGTCTTCGACACATTGGGAGACTGTGATTGAAGCAATCTGCAAGCCGGGCGTTCGCACGAATCGGGCGATTGTGGAATCAAAGGACTTGCGCCCTGAGTATCACTTGCTTTCTTTGATTCTGTGCTACAACGTCCAGCCAACTATTGGGACCAAGAGGCTTCGATGGGAGAGATTGGTATTATTGTATTTTCTTGGTCACCTGGAGCAGAGTTATGGATTGAACATAAACATACCATTTCTGATCTGGCAGAGGATGGTACATGTGATACAGTCTTCAGTACGGCGCGAGCTACTACCGTTTTCTTCGCTTATTACTCGGATTCTACGGGAAAACGGGGTAGACATCAGGTGCGAGAAATATGATTATTGACTTGGCTCGATTGATGCGGTTACTTGGGCAAAGTCTGTGAGTACTTTGAAGACATTTCAGCAGACGAAGGGGGCTCCACCGCATGCTGCATCGAGTACAGCTGCACCTCCACCTCCACCTCTATGACGAGCGGAGCATGCAGAGCGTGCTGGCTCTTCTAGCTCTGGAGGAGTAGTCACCCTCGAGTCACTTCATCGTGAAGTGAGCTCACTGAAGAAAGGATATAAAAGGATTGAGAAAGGAATAAAGAGAATACTAGAGAAGATGGGATGTACACACGATGACATCTTTCCTACTCCGACTGTTAGCTCGACATATCAAAGATCTGTATCGAGGCAGCCGTTTATTCCACCATCTGCTGGTGCTCCTGAGGCTGGAGATTCTGGATCTCATGCAGGAGGGGATGATGGCGACGACGAGGCTACTGAGTGATTTCTACCTCGGGCTTTACTGCTTATCTTTACTTCTTCTCTTAGGATTATGTCTAATTTCTTTATGCTGATTACTTGATGTTTTTCTCTTTACTTTATTTTCTTATGCATCTCGGTCTGTAAATATGATTTGACTACTCTGTTTAGTTTGTTTTTCTTTCTATTTCTGTTTTTTTTTGGCAATTTTTGACAAAAAGGGAGAGAATGGAGTACAGGTACAGATGGAGTTGGTAGTATTAGATGCATATACAAAGGGGGAGACATGATGACATACGAAGGGGGAGACATGATGAGATTAAGGAGGGAGAAGGAGATTTTGAACATGAACAAAAGAAAGTTGGAGAAAAGAACAAAAGAACGGAGAAGAGGTATTATATTAACTTTGAAAATTTGTTGAACATTTTGTTTTGCCGGAAATCAAGACTTCAAGACTCCTAGTTGCGTCTAAGTCATAGAGTCTGTTTTAGGAGTTTTTGATGTATTTTTGGATTTCATATTGTATTTGGATTACACGTGAGAAGTTTAATGTTTTGGTGGTGACATTGAACTTCGTTTTTCTTTTAAGATGTAATTTTAGTGAGCTTTTATGTTTTGTCACGAAATTGCCAAAGGGGGAGATTGTTAAGGATTTTGTATTAGCAAGTTTCGTGAATTGAGTCGGAGTCTTGAAGAATCGGAGCGGATTGAAGAACGTCGAAGAATCAAAGACTTCGAAGAAAGCGGAATTGGCTCACGATGTGAATCACGATGTCCGGGTAAGGTTTTAAATCATAATATGGTGATTCATACTTAGTTATAGGCATTAGAATCATAAATCATTGTTTAACGGATTAGATATTATATCAGAACTTTGTAATTTTCGAAAATTGAAAAATTTACAAAGTGTACCTGACCTGTACCTGAGTCTGTACCGGTACAAGCATGGTTGCTATACCGGTATAGCCATCAATCCCATTACCTGTAATGGGGCTTCGAAAAATAATCTTCCGTCATTGCATTACCGGTAACCAGTTCAATTTTGTACCGGTACAAGATGGTAAAAATCTGATTTTTCTCTAATCCGAATCTAATTGATTCTAAAGTCTATAAATAAGATGTTAGGGTTCTCTAACTCCGTGTGCTTCATAAAAATACATGTTTGAGAAACCCTAGAGGCTAGGAATTCATCTAAAAACCTATTTTCTACATAATAGCCTCTTCTAGGTCAAATCGAGACATAGTAATTCCTTCTGTATATGTCGATTTGATCTACGCTTCGCTTGGAGTTTTCTTCTTCGGTTTTCTACGATACTCCTAAGCGAAGGATCACCATATTCATGATATTGTTCATGGTCGGCGTCGTGGATTCGGCGTGATAGAGACTTCGTGGATTCGAAGTGGTGAAGGCTTCCTGGACTCGAAGTTGTTGCGTTTCGTGGATTCGGAACGTGGGCGTGGCGTTCGTGGACTCAAACGTGAGGGCGTGGACAACCCGAAGTAGGGTTGCGCGGAGATCCATAGGAGAGTTAGAGAGGTCGAGTCTGTGGAGTTCGGTATCACCTTGTAATCTTTTCTCTTATTGATTGTTTATTCCCGTGTTGGTCCCGTGGGTTTTTTACTCCGAGTTTGGAGCTTTCCTACGTAAATCTTGGTGTGCTTTTTATTTTCCGCATTTACTTTTTAAAGCATCGAAATTTGTGGTTTTTGGCCTTTACACCTATTCACCCCCCTCTAAGTGATTAGATACGATCTAGATAGATCCTTGGGTCTACCCCATAATTAACAGCTGAGTCAAACTTTCGTAGAACATCTAGGTTCAAGCGAAATAGGTCTATTGGGCCTCAAAATCGTAGCGGATCGGTGCCTAAGAACGCGAAGAGCACTAAAAAAAAGAGAAGCAAACGAGGTTGTAAGAAGGACAAGTCGAAAATGACCTGTTTTATTTGTAACCAGCAGGGACACTTCGCTCGTGATTGCACTGAGCCGAAGAGGTACCTCTCTATCCCGATTCTCGCTCTTTCGTTTGTTGCTGAATCTCTCCCTGTGTGGATTGTAGACTCAGGAGCAACAGACCACGTAGCGAGGGATCGGATAGGATTCGTCGAGTACCGTCGTGTGCCTACTGGGAGCAGAAGAGTATACATGGGGAATGATTCTAGTGTCGATGTATTACGCGTTGGCACATACTAGTTGATCATGCAAGGTGGTCGAACTTTGTACTTTCATGATGTACTTTATGCTTCAGGAATTCGGCGGAACTTGTTTTCTATTCTTGCCATGCTTCAGTTATGCTTTTTTTTTCGTTTTGAGAATGATGTAGTTAAGATTCATCTTGAAACTATTTATTATGGAAGAGGTTTTATTTCAAATGGTTTTCGGATTTTGGACATTGATTATAATATTAATCATAGTGGTTCCTTTTCCTTGCTATCTTCTGTTGAGAATGATCACAATATTTCAATTAATTGGCATACACGTCTTGGTCATATTGGGCAGGATAGAATGAATAGATTAGTTAGAGACGGGCTATTGAGCTCGCTCACTAAAGTCGACCTATCCACCTGTGAACATTGTTTAGCGGGAAAAGCGACCCGAAAAACATTTAATAAAGCTTCTAGGGCAGAATTTCCTTTATAGTTGATCCATTTTGACTTTTGTGGCCCAATGAGTGTGAGGGCAAGACATGGTGCTTTTTACTTCATCACATTTATAGATGACCATACGCGCTTCGGTCATGTTTATTTGATCTCCCATAAGTCTGAAGCATTTGATTGTTTTAGACGTTATATTAATGAGGTTGAGAATCAGTTAGATATGAAAATTAAAACCTTAAGAACTGATCGGGGCCGCGAGTACCTATCTGAACAATTGAAGGAATTGTGTAGGGAATAATCAGACAACTGACAATTTCTGGCACTCCGCAGCAAAATGGTGCAGCGGAGAGAAGAAATCGCACCTTGCTTGACATAGTTAGGTCAATGATGGCGCAAGTAAATTTGCCTATTTTCTTTTGGCGAGACGCGTTGTTAACTGCTGCCTACATTCTTAATCGTGTACCCTCCAAAACATTACCTTCCATCCTTTACGAATCATGGACAGGCATAAAACCAAATTTGGAGCACCTGCGTCCTTGAGGTTCGGCAGCTTATGTACACAACACTTCTCATAAGTATGGAAAGTTAGGTCCTAGAGGAAAGAAGTGTATCTTTATAAGATACCCTGAACACTCTAAGGGATACATTTTCATCGGAAAGCAACCAGATGGAAGTTTGACTTAGATTGAGTCGCGAGATGTGAATTCCTCGAGGAGGATTTTTCTTATAGAAGTGAGGTTCGAAATGAAATTAAGTTCCATGAGATGGATGACTCTGGTAATGGCGTTTCTATTCGCTCAGTTAAGGCAACGGAGGCAACTCCGATACCTCCTCGGGATAGGGGAAGCGACTTACCTTTAAATGAGGAACCTCAACTTCGTAGAAGCACACGTGTGGGAGTTCCCCGTCGTCGTTTTGAGATTGAGGGGGAAGCTTTCATGGTTGCTACACATGATGATGATGAGCCTAGTACTGTGCAAGAAGCTCTCTCATCACCTACGCATAAGGATTGGTTGAGCAATGATGGAGGAAATAGAATCAATGAAGTCAAATCATGTCTGGGACTTGGTTGACTTGCCACTAGGGCGCAAAACAATCGAGAATAAATGGGTTCTCAAGATTAAGCGCAAGGCAGACGGTTCAATCGATAGGTACAAGGCTCGCCTGGTAGCAAAGGGTTTTACCCAACGGGAAGGCGTTAATTATGAGGAAACCTTCTCTCATGTTGTAAGGTTTGCTTCGATCAGCCTAGTCTTGGCCATTGTCGCATATTTCGATTTGGAACTTTACCAATTGGACGTTAAAATTGCATTTCTCAATGGAGAACTGGATGAGGAGAACTATATGGATCAGCCTGCTGGCTTCTCTGTAAAGGGTGAGGAGAATAAAGTTTGTAAACTCCGACGATCCATTTATGGATTGAAGCAGTCCTCCAGGCAGTGGTATATTCGATTTCATCGAGCCATCACTGAAGATGGGTTTACGATGATTGAAGAAGATCACTGCGTGTATGTTAAACGGTCCGAGGGATATTTTCTAATCTTTTCCTTATATGTTGATGACATTCTATTGGCCGGGAATAATAAGGAGATGATTGTCGCCACTCAGACGTGGCTGTCCTCTAATTTTGAGATGAAGGGCATGGGTGAAGCGAATTATGTGCTCAGAGTTAAGATCATACGAGATCGTTTAAAGAAACTTTTATGTCTGTCTCAAGAGACTTACTCAAGAAAAGTTTTAGAACGATTTCGGATGCACAATTGCAAACCCATTGACACTCTTATTGCTAAATGTGAGAGTCTGAACCTTAAACAGTGCCCTAAAACTTCTGAAGAGAAGGATAAGATGAATCAGATTCCATATGCTAATGCGGTCGGGAGCCTGATGTATGCTATGATGTGTACTGACGATATATGCTAAGTCGTGGGGTTGGGTAGCCATTTTCCGTCTAATATGGGAGTGGTTCACTACGAGGCAATGGCGCTAAAGTAAATAATCCTGGAACACATTTATACGAGTCGCATGGTTGCAGATTCTATGAGTAAGCCTATCGTTAGAGAATCCTTTTTGGCTCATGGATTCCGTAGGATTTGATTGTGTAGACAGTCGATTATTTTTTTCCATTTCTTATTGTAATTATTATTTTGGCAAAGATATTTGGTAAAATTAGCACACGTGTATATATTGTTATAGAACGGATTGATAGTATGTCGCAGGCTGATTGGTCCTCTCACACGGGCAATCATATTTTTCGGTGCTGTAGAGAGTGAGCGAAAATTGAGGCATTTATAGAAGCCGCCTTGGATGACACCAAGATAAGGTCATTTATGAGACCGCATACGAATAGTCCCACAATTCGTATGGCCTGTATATTAAGAGTCGGATGTGAGCTCACCGTTTGGCGCTTGAGATAGCGAGCAAATGGAGAACTCAGGCTAGACACTCCGGGAGTGACTAAGCTAAGATCTGTATGACATTGAGAAAGACATACGCTTATTGAGATTCTTTGTCATAGCATGTATTTCATACTACATGTGCTGAGTGATCAAATAAAAAAGATGAGTGAATGGATCCCTGCTTTCTTATCGTGTGAGTTCTTATTGACATTATTTTGTGGAAATGTCCTATATATGTTAGATGCCCTTAGTGACATTTGACTATGTCATTAAGTGAAAGAATTGATATTGTTACTTTAGCATGTTTCCTACGTCTATGAGTGATGCGGCTTAACGGGGCATTGCTGGGAAAGCAATCAGTTCTCAACTCAGTGGCGTAAGGGCTCAAGGAAGACTAGTTGAGTTACATTCAAACACTTTGACTCATTGTCGACAGGTTGTGTCGCTTCAGCATAGCGAAACAATCATGAGTATAGTGTCATAATGTGCCCAATAGAGGTTAGCATGGCTCTTTGAGAGATTAGAGATGCTGAACCTGATGTAATTCAATGGTCTAGGGCATCACGAGTCTAATATTTTCTTCTTTTTGAGGGTTGATGTCTCTATGCTGGTCGTATGCGGTTTCTATTATAGAGCTCCCAAAATGCAGGTTGACTCGGCGGTCGCACTGTTCATTTTCCTGTATGAATAGAATTAATAGTGGTGTAATGTTGAGGAAGTGGTTACGATGGCATCGATCCCGTCATGTGCGAGTGGGAGATGTTGGCATTTGGTTAAATCGAATCGGGTGATGATCGGGCTCGATCCGACGGTTTTTATGTTGTCTAATTGGGTTAGGATTAATATCGCTTTTAAATTAGAAAGCTAATTAGAGATAAATTCTAATCATATTAGGATAACAATTAATAACCGATTTGGCCTTATCTCTTATGCTATTATGATTATGAAATTCCTTATAAATATACAGACGATCCTACATTAAACGTGGTACAAAAAAAACCGAAAGTTCTCCATATCCTCCATTAACCTATTAATCTAGAGGGACTTGAACGGTGGATTTGCAATCGTGCTCATTTGTAGTTCGATCTACCGCAAGTTCGGAGCGTAAGAAGACGATCCAAGGACACATGAATCAACCTCGACGATCCGGGCGTTGTAACGCGAATCGCTTCCGCAAAAAGGTACGAATGAATACTTCCGCTACGTTCTACATATTTTTTAAGCAATAGATCTGTCATTGGTTGTGAATATTTCAACGACAAAGACAGTATGAGAAGTGTGGAGAATGCTATCAAAAATTGAAGAAAAATATTTGCAGGAATAGAATGAAATTCAAAATAAAGAAGAAATTCACCCCAACGGCAAAGATACTAAAGCCCCATTTTGAAAAAAAAAAAATAGGAAAGAAAAATATGATCAAAATCATGAAAAAAATCAGATTCGTGAAGAGTATGTTGATGATCAAAACGGTGCATCTCAGATTGACGAGAAAGTTCACAATAACAATATGACTAAAAAATTTTCTGTTGATAAAATAATTATGCATCTGGTCGAACTGGAAGTTGACTCTTTTTCTAATGTTATTGAAAATTTTTTCATATATCATAATGTGAATGAAGAAAAGAAAATAGTAGATGAGCATATAAAATGAAAAATGCAGATTTTTAACATGGTGCAAGACGCACATATTGAAACCATCAAACCCAAAATATCGGATCCAGATATTTGTAGGGGCTTGCAGATCTGTAAGGATGATGTGGATGATCAGTATTAGAGTTAAGAAAAATTCCGTGCATGACAACATCATTGGACAGGCGTTATGCTGCACAACTCGAACACGATGACAAAGAATAGCAACAACAACAGAGATTGAAAAATCAAAGTGCGCGTTTCACAAAGTTCGCAGCTTGAAGATTAAGTTTGGATTAAGAAAGGATATTGGAATAATAATTCAAAATTAAAATATAGTTAGAGATAAATTTAAGTCTTTTATTTGATTATAATTACGGTTTGTAGTTATTCAAAATAAAAGTTGAATTTATCCTCTGTTACAATTTTATAGCTATATATAATATATAACTAATAAGAAGCCACAATAAATAAATATGGTTGTAGGCCGACCACCTCTTCTCCCACGTGCCCTCGCGCTCCCGCGACCCCATCCTCCTCACCGCGCTTTTTTCCTCCCTCTCCCGCTCCCCCACCTCTCCTCCGCTGCGCTCCGCCTCTTCGCTGTAAGGCCTGTAAATAAGCAGAGTAGAAATCAGTACAAAAGGGGGAGAGAAGATAGTAGATTACTAGTAGCAGGGAATAAAGGGTAGCAGCAAATGGCGAGGAGGAGTCGGCGGTGCTGTTTCCGGCGAGTAGACGCGTCGAGGGTAACTCCGGTGGACTGACGGGTAGAGCGGAGGTGGAGTAGGGCATACTCTGTCGGAGAAAGGGAGGAGGAGATCGAGACCAAGAGAGAGAGAGGATCGACAGGATCTACAGAGAGGATCGACAGGATCTACAGAGGCGAGAAGTAGTAATACTTCGGCGCTACCGGATTGGGCAGCCCCAAATCCTGGATCGGAGAGAAGAGGCGAACCCAAAGTCCTCCTTATGATGGATAGTGCGAAGAAGGCGGACCCGCGACCCGCTTACCCGCTATCCTGCAGTCGGACCGAGCAACCAGCGGAGGCCCAACAAGGTTCACTTCTATTTTACCTATTTGAGCAGCTTAGCCCTCGTAGGATAGTTTCTATCCTGCAGTCGGACCGAGCAACCAGCGGAGGCCCAACAAGCTTCACTTCTATTTTGCCTATTTGAGCAGCTTAGCCCTCATAGGATAGTTTTATTTAATTTTCAGTACTACAAGAATGTAATTGCAACCGGGTACCATAGGATAGTTTTATTTAATTTCAGTAATATACAAGAATGTAATTGCAACCGGGTACGAAGAAATGAATTAGTATCTTTCTTTCTCTCCAAACCTACCTCACCTCTCTGTATCCAAACACCTCATCTCTCTCTCTCTCTCTTTCCCCAATTTCTTCCAGACCACTTCCCCAAGCTCTTCTAAATTCTCCTCTCTATCTACACTCTGTGGAAATCCCCCTCGGCTCGAGCGCCCATCATCCTCGCCGCCATACCGGAAAGTATCGTCATCGGCGGTTGCGGATCGTCCGGGGCCTTACATTCGCCTTCCTCTGCCTCTGCCCCCGCTCCCGCCCCCGCCCCCTCCCCCTCCCCTCCCCTCCCCCTTCGCCTTCTCCGACGCCGCCGCCGCCGCCTCCTCTGGCGACCTCGCTGCCGCCCCTCCATCCACGCCCAGGCCCTCCGACGCGGCCTCGTCGCCACCTCCCTCCTCCACATGTATCCAAATGCGGCGCCCTCGTCCCCTCCCGCATGGTGTTCGACGAAATGCCGCTTAGAAATACCGTCACGTACAACGCCATGCTCGCCGCGTACTCGAACGCGGGGTCGTTCGCCCCCGCGCTCGATCTCTTCTACCGTATGACGTGTCACCTTGTTGTCTGAGTTGACGAGTTCTCGATCTCAAGCGCTTTGGCGGCATGCGCCGGTCTCGGTGATCTGAAATCGGAAGCGCAAATTCACGGATTCCTTGTAGTTGTCGGGTTTGATTCGGACGACGCCATCGCGAATGCCGCCGCCAATTTGTATTTCTGGTGCGGAGACGTGAGCTCAGCGGAGAGAGCGATGGAGGGGAAGGCTAAATGTAGGAGTGTGAGCTCTGCTCTTATGATGATTAAAGGTTACATCTTTAATGAGAGGTATATTGATGCCGTGAATTGTTTACCTCGTCATGTTTGCAGTCTCGTGGAGCTCACGTTGATGGATACAAGTGTTGTTGTCTTGATCTTATCGGCTTGTGCTCGCCTCAGGTCACTGGGGCTTGGGAGGCGAGTCCATGGTCTCGTTCTCGCACTTGGTATTTATCGGAATCAGAATGGTTCTAATGGAGATAGTGCTATTCTCAGTAGTGCTTTGATTGGCATGTATTGCAAGTGCCGGAGCATAAACGAAGCCTGGTTAATTTTCAGTAGTTTAGAGCAAAAACATGTCTCACATTGGAACTCAGATGATGACAGGATTTATCTATAATGGTTTGGTCGACGATGCGCACCATATGTTTGATGAGATGCCCGAGAAAAACGTTATCTCATGGACGGCGATGATTTCGCGTTATATTCAGCATGGATTGCCTCATGAGGGGTTGAGATTATTAAGAAGATTGTATAGTGAAGATGGGTCGGTTGACTCGGTTCGAGCTAACAGTTTTCACTTTTGCTAGTGCTCTCAATGCCTGTAGTTGTATGGCCGCATTAGATTTCGGTAAACAAATTCATACTCAGGCGCTTAGAATGCTACTTGGCGGCCAATCCAATATGTTGGTTGTAGAAACTGCTCTTGTTGATATGTATTCAAAGTCAGGAGATTTGAAGTACGGAAGGAGAATATTTGATCAGATGAGAGATAAGAATGTGGTTTCTTGGACTTCGATGATTACCGGCTATTCATCGCATGGATTAGGGCTAGAAGCAATTGATTTGTTAGAGAAAATGATAAATGCGGGCTACGAACCAAATGAGGTTACTTTTGTAGCTGTTCTTAGTGCTTGTAGCCATTGTGGGTTTGTTGAGCAAGGAATGCAGTATTTCGACTTGATGAGGGAGAGATATGGTATTAATCCAACTATTGATCACTACACTTGCATGGTTGATATGTTAGGGCGAGCAGGGAGGCTTGAAGAGGGTTGGAAGTTTGTGGAGAACTATAACAAAGAGAAAAACTCTCAAAAGGGTGATTCTATTTTTGGCGCATTGCTCGGGGGTTGTAAATTACATGAGAATGTGGAAATTGGAAGAAAGGTAGCTGTAAAGATGATAGAGAAAAAGCAGCAGACTTCTGATACGTATGTTGCGGTATCGAATCTCTATGCGGCCGCCGAAATGTGGGACGAGGTGTATAAAGTTAGAGAGGAGTGGAGGAAACATAGTGGATTCCAAGGGCCCGACCAAAGCCAAGTTCAAACTGGCTGATGTAATTAGGAGATATATTTTGTGCCAGGAGGGCTGGGCTTTACCATCAACTTCTCTTCTTTCAGCTGTGGTAAGTATTTAGATAGCAAAATGTTGGGAACTTTTGCTAATGACTTTCAAATTCCAAAAGTGTAAGCTCTAATTTTACGCTTCTACAACTGTTGCAGCGTGAAGCTGTTAGTGGGACTGTAACAAAAGAAGCTATTGGGGCTTATTTGTATAGATCTATATACAGGACTTCTGTAGAAGCTCCACCTGAGCTGAATGGGCTCTTGTGTAAACAGCTTGCGCTTTTGGATTTTTCTCCAAGTTAGTTGCTTCCTGATTCCTAAAGAAAACGGGATGATATGTTGGGAAACAGAGCGCAATTGTTACACGAGAGAATCCATTCCATTTTGGAATTTGGCACTGTATTATCGAAGTTCCGGGGATGACTAAGGATGCAAAAGGAAGGTACAGAAAACTGACCTGATTCTGTGATTCAAAATAATATTGCAAGACATGAATTCGTTTTTGTACAAAGAATTCTGTTTTTTATTAACTGTATCGTATTTCATTCGTTTTTAGCAACAAGGAATGGAGTTAACAAATTTTATTTAATGTTTTGTTTTGTGGTGTTCCAGTTCATCTTGGTGATCTTTTATTCGACGACATTGCTAGATCAATATGTTCATTCTGCGGCAAACATCAAGCTATGATTCACAGGTGCTTTTCTTTAAATATCCTCCCCCATAAACATCTTTTTTTTCACATTCTTGTTGGGTAAATATATTATTTATCTGTGAATTTGTTGTAAAAGTTTCATGGCAGTTTCATTTAGGCTGCTAAACTTTAATTTCTTGCAATAAATACACTGAAATTCGATTTTCGTTACAACCCAGTTTTAAGAACCATTATGCTAAATTTTCTAATGGAATGTTTGTGTGATAGCTGATTCAATTACTACTATGGCTCATTAGATAGACACTATGAAAAATTTTGGAAGGAGAGAGGAAAGTTGTAAGTTCGGATAAGTCGGTTTGAACCAGATTAAGGATTGAAGCTTAAGAGCATGGTTTTTTTTTTTATAAAATTAGGATAGTTGAACAGTTGAACATGATTGTCTATAATGAAACCATATTTTTTTCTTTTACACTATTTTTTCGTCATCTCGACACAGACTCCACTTATTGCATTCATGAACTACTATAATGAGACACTGTACTACATTTGTTACAGCAGTGACTCCCTTTAGAACCTACATACATAATTTATTATCCTGGTCCGGTACATCTTTATTATCTAACACCAACCTAGACATAACACTAGACAAGTACATGATCAATGGTAAACTGATATCTAGTCCGCCGCCAATGCCACCGCCGAGGCTGCCGTGCCTACTGAATGGGCCATATCTAAAGCCCCTCTTGTATACACGCGGTGTAACATCCCGAATTTTAATTTAAAAGTGAATATAAATAAAAGTAGTGTGAGATACTATTTTTATTGGACTTAAGGGTGTAAGGTATAGGCTGGAAGTGACCTATGTCGAAATCGGAGCGAAAACAGAAGATTTAGAATTTTCTGTGAGAAACGGAGCAGGTAAATTAGTAGAGAATGCACAGTGTCAGAAAATTATGAAAACTGAAGGATATGTCAGGATTATTATTACGAGGCTAGATTTAAAGTTTCGTGCCATTCTGACACCCGGAAGATGAGAAATAAAATCCGAATGTTATCTGATAAAGATTACAGTTCGGTAGAGCTTTCAGTGACCAAACGGAGTCGAAACTGAAAGATTTAAATTTTTTTTGTTAAGTTATGTAAAAATGAACATAACTGTCAAATCTGAGCTCAATCGGACATTCAGAAGGGTAGGCGAAAATGTCTAAGCTTCGGCTGAAAGTTAAGTATGAATAGTGAATAGTTGAGGGGCAAATTTGTAAAATGGGATTTATTTCCTTTTCTTCTTCTTCCCCGCTTCCTCAACCGAGCAGCCCACACACCCAAACACACACGCACGCATGGATGGGGAGAGGAAACCCTCCTTTCTCTCTCTAAATATCTTTCTCATCTCTCTATATTATCCGCTCAAATTCGCGGTGTTGGCAGAGAACGATCCTGCGAACGTGTTGGAAGCGTCGGTTTGAGCTTTCGGGCGGCCGTTGGAGCGACGTGTTTTCGTCGCGGCGTTCACGTTTGGGTAAGCTTTTGGGATTTGATTTAATCCTTAAGTTTAAGTGTTCTAATAGCCTCTAATGTGATGCTAGCACATCAAATCCTTAATATTCGGATTATTTGGAGCATAACTAGAGGCTAGGGTTTAGAAATGCAATTTTCGCTGTTAGATGGGTTTGATCTAAATTGAACCTATGTAAACTTAATTGCTAGGTAACGAAACACGTTTGCGAAGTCGGTTCGGCAATCCGTCTAGCCATTGCGAAGATATTGAGGATTAAAGCCGTTAGAGTAAAAATGGTCGCAGCTTGCGGCGAAAGCATCCAAAAATCATGAAAATGGAATCGTGGGCTCGTGGCAACAAACCGAAGACCTATAATTTTCGGGGCTGTGAAGCGGAGCACGGTTGAGGCGCAGTTGCGATATCGGGCCGTGCCGGATACGGATGCCGCGGGAGGCCGATTGCAAGTGTCGACGAGCAATCGGAACGCGATAACAGGTGGGTTGTGTTTACCGAAGCGACTAGGTCGCCTGTATGTCTAAGATGAATGTTTATCATTGATGCATATAGTGGTAGCTAATGATAATTCATGTGAATGCATAGAATGAATGCTATGTTAGGCTACCAATGGTTTCATGAATGACATGATATAGAAATGATAGACAAATGCATTGACTAATGCTAATTGGATGTTGCATGTTATAGATATACTAATGTAAGAAGTGCTAAAAGAATATGTGATAAGGATGATGTAAGAAATGCTAAATACATGCAGGTGGTTAATGGCTTAATGCTAAGAAAATGAATGATGACATGATAGAAATGCTAAGTTCATGTGTGATAAGCATATTATAGAAATGCTAAATTGAGAATGTTAAGTAAAGGACATATGTATATACATATAGATCGAGTGGCATGAACCTAGAGTCGTGAACCTAGGTTGAACAAGAGTGATATTGAACCTAGTGTTAATAAACATAGGTTGAACAAGGATGACATTGAACCTAGTGTTAATAAACATAGGTTGAACAAGGATGACATTGAACCTAGTGTTAATAAACATAGGTTGAACAAGGATGACATTGAACCTAGTGTTAAAAAACATAGGTTGAAAATTGAACCTCGAGTCAAGTGAACCTAGGCTATGTGACAAAGATGTTGAACTTAGAGTCAAAGGGACCTAGGATGTAAAGGACAATGGACCTAGATAGGTCGACACTATAGGGTTAAGACCAACCCTTGAGTTAAGTGAAATGAATTCCGGAATCCCAAGACTTGGAACACCCAGCGTGGTGTTGAGCGTGTGCGACGATTTCGCCGCCCAGGGCTAACCATTGACGTGGCATGTGCGACGATTTCGCCGCCGGATGGTTGAACCGATTTGTGTTCTATACCGGTTGAGCCGGGTTGAGGATCAGACCGCCAGGATTGACTGAAACCATTGCTGGGTAAGTACGATACGTGTGCCGCCAGGAGGCTGAGAACTGACTCGAACCATTGTTGGGTGAGGTGCGATTTGTTCGCCGCCAGATGGTTAGGTCATGACTTTAGTTCTCGCTGGATAAGTACGTCGTGTTCGCCACCAGAATGGCTATGTCAAGCGACTCGAGCCGTGTTCAGCGTGTGCGATGATTTCGCCGCTAGGAGGTTTAGTCGCAGAGGGCGGCAGGCTGTCGACAGCTGAGGTGTTTGCGAGACGTCCATCACCTCGAGCTAGACGGTGAACGGATTATATGCAATTGATTGACTCAAGACCGAGTCGGGTGGCATAGTGAGCTGAGGTAGAGGTGACCTTAGATGTGATTGCTAAATAGCATAAGTGCCAAAGAGTAAAAGAGTAAGAATAGCTAATCTTGATAATAGCTAATGGTAAAATGCAAAGGCTAAAGTAAAGAATAGTAAGAATGTAAAGAAAAGTTGAGAACTGTTAATAGTTACATATTGCATATTGTGAGGCATGCTTTCCTGTTAGTTGCATAATAATATCGTTTATATATTGGTAGATATAGATGTTTTTGGACTAACATGTTTGCAGTGCCTCCTTGGACCTATTGGTCGAGCTTTTCCCTTGGGTGGCCATACCCACTGGGAACCATGGAGTTGGTTCTCACCCCACGTTGTTTTGGGGTGTTTTCCAGGTACACACGTGAGCGGCGCAGCAGCAGCGCGAGGCAAGGGCGTAGCTCCATAGATAGCGCCCTACCAGGAGACCAGAGATAGCAGTACCCCGAGTTGGCATAGCTTAGGGGTAGCGGGGGAAAAGAAAGTGCAAGATGTATTAAACATGTAATAAAATTTGTAATAACTAGATTGTATTAGGATGTATGAAGTTAAATGTAAAATGTACAACTGGGACGAATACTTGTAATAGCTAGTAGTTTTATGCTTTTTGATACTTCCTTATGCAATCTTGATTGATATCCTCGGTTGGTACCTTCTTGTAATTGTATGGATTGCGACGCCTTAAACGTATAGGAAAAACTCGTAGTACGGCGGTCTGTCGACGGCGCCGGGGCTTCGGCCAAATTGGCAGGTGGTCGTGGGCTGTGACACGCGGGCCCAAGAATCCGCGTGCTTATCGGCATCTACTACTCCGTTAAGCTCCGCAGAGGCAATTGTGGTGGTTATTAGAACAAGTGCAAAGATGAATGCAAGGGCCCTGTTGGATACACTCATTTCGACACTCCTATTATGTGAGTACTCACTATACCTTTGCATGGAATATGAGTAGAAGCATATGGGGTATACACATGTGGAGGTGAAAAATGGTGTAGGTGCTTTAATTTACTGCATCAAAAACACAAACCCTACAACCTGCCACCAGTTAAAGTAGATCAAGTGTGTCTCTTTTGGTTTCATTCTTTTGACAGGTTTATGGTGAACAAAGAAAACTATTATTTATTTTGATGTGTTGATAAATCTAAATCACATTTTAAGCAGAGGCATGTGATTGTATGTGATCCAGAAGCATCCCCTAAATAAAAACAAAAATTACTTATTTTGATAGTATTGTTACAAATTTCTAAATATTATTTTTATGTACTATTGACATGTGACATACATGATTCAACATGAATACGACACATCTATATCTATCTTTGAATTGAGAAACCAAAGAGGGTACGGCAGCGCTCTCCGCGCTCGGGGCTTTGGTGGGGCCCACAGCGCGAGCGGACGAACGGGCGCGGGCACTCGGGCCCGAGCCGGCGCGAAACGAAGCGAGCGAAGAGCGGCGGCGGTGGGCGGCGCGGGCGCGAGCCGGTCGCGAGCGATGGAGTCTCTGCCGGCCGCGATTTATCAATCCGTACTAGCCCCTTACCTTTGCCCATACCCCGTCTTATCCTTCTCTTCCCACACTTCCCTCAATCGGCATCTCAACCACTCTTTTCTCCATCCTCCCTCCTCTCTTTCCCGAACCTTCCTTTCCTCTTTCCTTTTTCTAATTCCGCATCTTTCCTTCTCGCGACCCCCTCCTTCCTCTCTTTCCCGCTTGCCATCGCCTCGGCCGCCTCGCCATCGTCGGCGTCCTCGGGAGCACCTCTTCCGCACGCACCAAAAGGGCACTAAAATTTTCCTCCCCTTCCCAAGTTCCCCAATGCTACCCAAACCCTAGATCCTCTTCTATCCTTTGAATCGGGGATCCTAACCGGGTATGGCACACGGGCGGGGAGCGGCGCGAGTGGGGGCGGGCGGCGGGAGAGGGTGCGGGCACGCGGGCGCGAGCCGGTGCGGATGTGATCCCGCGCGCGGCGCACCCTCACCTTCATCCACGCCATCGTCCCCCCCAAACTGAAATCTGATCCCAACTCCAACGCCGCCTCCAAGAACGGCACGCATCCCCCTTCCGCCTTCCTCGCCCTCACCCGCCTCGACGACCTCGACCGCACCCGCCGATTCCGCCTCGAGATTGAGCGTGGCGCCGAGCGCAAGTCCCACGCTGAAGCCCGCTCCCGCCGCGACGATATTGTAATTGTATTCGGGATCCTTTTATTAAATAAACATGCATCAATCTCCGCATTCAATCTTTGAAAGTTGTGTTATTGAATTAATCTTTTCAAGCAGGTTAATAGCTCTGGGGTGATGCCTATAATATTTTCTACATCTTCGTTGGCTTTGCCCGGTACTCTGGCGCACTTCACTGGTTTATCTGCTCTTAAAAATGTTGCAGTTGCTTTAAACCCAGGAGGTAATTTTCTCAGATTCCGAATTCATTACACTATAGAAGCACAAACTACATTGTACTTAAGAGTTGTTGATTGTATCTTCTGCATTTATTTCTTTCTTATATTATGGACTTTTTATTTGCAACTTTGGGCTTAATATCTAAACTTTGAGGCATTTGGATTGTAAGATATACATACAATAACTCCTATCCAAAGTTCTCTCATTGCTCATAATTTCTTGCAGGTGCTTTATATCTTCCCACCAATATATTGCTAATAGCTTTTTTCAATTACTACTACACCTTTCTCCAACTGGATCCCGACGATGTTAGTGAGCAATTGAAGCGCCCTACTCTGAAGATTCTGCGAGATGGTGGCAAGCACATTCAAGATTACAAAGGTCCTCGAAATGCTGATGGTATTGTTGAGTATTTGAAGAAGCAAGCTGGTCCTGCATCTGCTGAAATCAAATCTTCAGAGGATGTTGATAAATTTATTAGCAAGAAGAAGATCTATGTTGTAAGATCAATCTTCGGACCTTTCGTTCCTTTTAACTCACTTCTGTATCACAAGAATACTATCTTTGGTTCATCCCAGTCTATGCTTTTATAGGTTGGGGTATTCTCTGAGTTCTCTGGAGAGGAAAAAGTTAGTCAGCTTTTGTTCGAAACTTGCTACTGCTTAGCCGTAGTACTTTTCTCTTGGTTGGGTAGGCAGTTTTTGTTCAAATCTTGCTAATGCTCCCCCATAGTGCTTTTCTCTTGGTAGGATTCATGAGGTTCTAAGTTAAGCTCTGATTAGTTATGAACTTGGGAAATTTTTTTGGCCTTCATTATATTCATTGAGCAGTCTTTGTGTTAAAGAATCTTCTCGGTTTCTTTACTTGACCATCAGGGGCTTTTATTATTATGTTTTTTGCTTTGTCTAAGATTATATTTTTTTTTTTTTTTTTGGTTCCAGTTTTATAAATGACGGCATTAACAACTACTTATTTTCAGGAAAACACTATCTAATTGCTGAAACTTAGCAGATTGAAAAGGTCTAAATCTCATATAAGTACCAAGGCTTGGCTTTGCCAGAGCCTTCTGATGTCTGTTGATCAGTCTATCTAGCTATCTTTACAGTGTGTATGATCATCATGGTATGGTGTGTTCATTGTCCCTTTCCATGTCATTTTTAATGCCTAGCTTCGAAAACCTATGTCGACGCTAAATTAGATCATCGACGCAGAATTAGCATTTCAGAGATTGAGTTGATAGAGGTGCCATGGGCAATGAGATGGGGAACAGCAATGTTACTGGTGTTGAAGGTATATTTTTCATAGGATTTCTATGTTTCTCGGCATCAAAGTTTGCATGTTTAGGTGCTTAGTTTTATTTGTTTCATTGTTCAGCATCAGAACTAGACAATGTTGAGGCTGCTAAAGCAATCATGTCTTTGGATTCTTTAAAAGGTATGAGTGAGATGTTTTGGTTTAATTTGGAAGTATTTAGCTTTCTGATCATTTTGTCATTCTTAATCCCTCCTTCAGCTACCGAGAAATATGATGCTGAGGATGTAGCCACAAATGAACCATTGAAAGATGCGATTGTGTCGAACGTAACAGAGGCAACCAACATGGTGAATCAAGCAAATCTAGAAGAAAAGCATATGGAGTCCATTGAAGGTGATCTAAAGCAAACAGAAGAGCAGAATCAGCAAGAATCATCTGGGGAATCAGGTCGGTCACTTATTGTGTTTCAATGATTAATCAGATTACAGCATTTATGTTTAGTCTGGAAGTAATCAGCCGTTTGGGCATTTATCTTTCTTTATTTGTTATGTAGCTCCTGAGCAAGATGTTGAGGATTTAGCCACAAATGAATCTTTGCTAGATTCAATCATTTCAGATGACACCGATGCGGCCAACATCGTGAATGAAGCAAATCTACAAAAAGAATCCGATCAAGCTCATTCGTTCGTGGCAGAAGGTGAACCGAATCAGCAAAATTCATCTGGATAAAAAGGTTAGTTACCTTCTCTGATTCAACTACTAACATCTTTGAGCTTTTAAGCATAATGAACTGATTAAGCAAATACTTTTTCTATTAGATTGACAAAAGTTACATGCAAGACGCTGAGTACGATGATGATTATCATCGCCGGGATCGGGACCGGGACCACCACCGCGGTCGAGATCATGACCGTGACAGTGATCGGCGGCGGGATCACAGCGAACGGGATAGAGATAGCGATAGCCCTACATTTCCACCTGAAGGCCATCACGATATCAAGGTGGTAGTTCATTTTTGCCTCTCGGTCAAGCTATTAACATCACAAACATGCTACTGTTATCTATTATTAAATTGCTACTATATTTTCTTTTGTCACTTGAGTTTTCTTGCTATTTACTTTTGATATATAAATGTTTCTATATTATGTTTTATGCTGAATTAATTTGTCCAAACCTACCTAAAGAGTAAGGGAAAATGGATTGATACTGTTATCAATTATTAAATTGCTGCTATGTTTTCTTATGTCGCTTACTTTACTTTTCTTACTATTTACTTTTGATATATAAACGTTACAATGAAAGTAATTCTTTCTGTATTGTTCTAAAATGTTAGGGTGCTAAATATACTTGCAAAGCCAAATTATTAACTGTTGATACAACATATGGTTGGTGGTACAAGGCGTATGGTATTCTCATTTGAGGGTCTTTTAGTAAGAGAAGGCCATGGAAGGTGGAGTTCATGAAGCCGATGCGTCGGCTTTTCAAGAGTGCTTCTCTCTTTCATGGAGGAATCCATATGTTCTTCACCTCGCGTTTTCGGCTGGAATTGGAGGCCTCCTCTTTGGCTATGATACTGGTAAAGGCTTTTTACATGCAATAGAGGATGTTAACTTGGTAATAACTTTTTTCCTGTATCTACTGTTTAGTTCAAGAGAAATCTCCTTTTAATTTTTTTTTTGTTTAAATAAATAACTCTGCTATTTTTGAGGATTTCATTGTGATTCATACAATAGCCTAAAAATTGACACCATAAAAGAAACGCAAAGTTGACTGCAAAAGTAACTCAATAATTTTACAAGACAGAAGCACTTGTGCAACAACATCTGACTAAAAAGTTAAGAAAAGAAGTTACAATTAGCTGTTAGTTGAAGTGATCTCAGTGCATTAATATTGTTGTTTGATCGCCCTCTGATTCAATCAGGAGTAATTTCTGGTGCTCTGCTTTACATTTGTGATGATTTCTCTTCAGTTGACAAGAAGACATGGCTGCAGGTAATGAATTACATCTGATCCCTTCCAGTTTTCTGTTTTTTTTTTTTGGGTGTCAAAGATGATCTCAGTATTATGTTTCAGTTTGTTGTTTTTATGAAGCAAACTGTTTCGTACAAAGGATACTGCAGAAATTAGTTTACCAAAGACCCTTTTTGTTATGCTAACACATACAAATTTAACCAGCATGAATATGCTATATACCAAAGAGCTTTTTTTATGCTAACACATACAAATTTACAATCTGGACAATAAGAAAAATCTTAAGGCACATAAGTAACTCAACTACAGGGCATCGACGTGAAAATGAGCTATAGAAAGAGCCATTTTTAAGTGTTTTTCCATAAAAATTTAGAATCTCGATAGTGAGATCAACCTTAATCGCCTAGGTAACTCAAATGAGATCACAGGGAGTCGGCGTGAAGATGCTATACACCCTAGAGGCAATAGCATTTTGTGAAGAAGGTTTCCGACTGTTTCTATTATTACATAAAATACAAATCCTTCCTTTCATAAGATACATTAGAGGATAGATTAGTACATTTATTTAATGACATTGTTTGAATTATATATTCGTCATCTAATAGTAAGCAAATCGGAACCTTCACTCTGATATCATGCGAAATAATTAATACATAATAGTATTTTTCATAATTTATGTCAAATAAATGTGATTAGAAAGCTAAAAGATATCTTAAGAGAGAATGAGATAAATTACACGTCACATATATAAAATCCTATAATCTTTTTTTGTGGGGGTGGTATGAACAAGAAATTAGTGAAGCTAAAGAATTCTAATTATGATCCACATATTTTTCTTCTAGCAAAGAAAGAATGAAGAACATTTAAACTAAGAAAACAAAGTTTAAAATATAAATATATATGATAGCTACCAATAATTCTACGTTATTATTATAGTTATTTTTTTTTTCAAATTTGGAATTATTGTTAAGTATTAAGATTAACCAAATTAAATAACTTGCAAGCTGCTAATTCAGTTATTATCTCAAAATAATATTATCCTACTATTCTCTATATGTATGATATAGTGTGAGATTGGTACAAGGCTCCTTTATTTGTACTATTTTTTTTTTTTAAAAAAAAACTGGAGATAAATGAAATAACCTAGGTTGAATATTTATGCATAGTATATCTGGAGGGTGGTTGATCATTTGATCGAATTTATTATATATGTTTTGTCAGTAATATCGAGCTCCTTTGGTTATAAAAGTTAATAAGGCATAATAAAGATATTGCCGTCAAGAATACCAAGATAAGGACTTTGCAAATAATCCAAATTTTAAATATTGAGATTCGTACTTCGTACTTTTTGTTTTGTGATTGTTATGGTTTTTTTTTTTTTTTGAGGGATATTGATCTAACAATTTTCACCTTTTGCTCTCGGGTGATGCACGTGGGTGTTGACGTTTTGCTCTGGTGATGCTGCAGGTTGCAGCTTCTGGATAAGCTGATTTTCAGTTTGAAAATTGTCGGTCTCTCAGGTTGATTGTCCTGATGTTGCTCTCAATTGTGCATCGAATGTTCTCAGATTTTCTTTGCTTCGGGTTCTATCTCTATAAGGAAGTGAATTCTCAAAATCCGAGAGTTGTACTTCGTCTAAAATCGACTAATTGTCGAGTGGGTATGATTCGGAAAAGCCGATGAAGTCAAAAACCCAAAAAGTGCATTACAACGGAGCCCACGAGAGCAAAAGTGCAAAAATCAGAACTTGCCAGATTCTGCACACGGGAATTGGTCCATGGTACGAGGGACCCGTTCCCGTAAGCGGGGTGCGCAGGGAAAACCCTCTGCGCACCATTGCTGCTCTCGGGGACCGGTCCCTGGCGGGAGAGACCGGTCCCCTTAAGCAAGGAAGGTCCCTGTGGGGACCGGTCTCCTAGTGGGAGACCAGTTCCCGTAAGTGTCCCACGAGAGCAAGCTCTCGGGGACCGGTCTCATATGGGCAGACCGGTCTCTGGGGGACCGGTCCTCTTCGGAAGGACCGTGGGAGACCGGTTTCCGTAAGTGTCTCACGAGAGCAAGCTCTTGGGACCGGTCTCATATGGGCAGACCGGTCTCTGGGGGACTGGTCCTCTTGGAAAATATCGGTCCCCGTACGCGAAAAGGGTTGACAGAGAGCTCAACCCGCATGGGGGTGCTCTCGTGGACCGGTTCTCCCGTAGAGGGATCGGTCCTTTGGCGCGAAATCTGCCCAAGCAGAAGGACTGAAGGGAAGTAAAGTTGAGGGGTTTGACTGTAAATGTTGCATTAGTGGGGGTATAGAGGGGAAAATACCTCTCTTTCTCATTCCCTCCCAAACACACACCCTCATTTCTCTCTCTCTCTAAGCTCTTTCTCCCTCTCTTGAAGTAAAGAAGGAGAAGAAGAGAAGAAAAAGAAGGAAAAGATGAAGGAGAAGGAGAAGAAGACAAGGAAGGAGCTCACCATCATCTCCTTCATCTTCTCATTGGCTTAGAGCAAGCTTAGAGGTAAGCTTACCAAACCCTAATTGTTAGGTGTCTAAACGCGTTGGCGAAGACGGATTCGCGTTTCGTCGAACAGGTATAAAGTTAAAAGCAAAACAAGATTATTCGAGCTTCGTTTCGACTTAAACGGCCGAGAAGACGACGAAGCAAGTGTCGAGGATTATTCTTAGGACCTCTACGTCGTAAAACATCTTCGAAAGGTGGAGGGTGTCATTCCGAAGCAACCGAACTCTCTTCTATGTCTTAGAAATACATGAATTTCATCTCTTGCATGTCGCATTGTAGGATTGCATGTTAAACTTTTCCTTATACTTTCTAAATGAAAACCTAGTGTATATGGAATACTTGGTGAAATAGATAGGTGAGGATTGGGTCTGGACAGTGAATCCTATAGTGCTAAGGAGAGAGATGAACTCGATGGTTATTTAGTGACATTAAGAGTGACATCTAAATGTTAAAGAACAAAACGAGTGACATGAATGTAGTGTATTTGACACTAGAGGTTTATGAACTTAGGGATAGGTGAAATCCCTAGTAAATGACTCGTGGGGTATCCTCACGTGGAGAGGATAGATCAAGCTCACGGTCTGTAATTGGGATGGTATAGCCATTCATGTCGTCGAGTCCTCCAGAGTATCGTACGATTGGGACAACATGGATGTCCACAGACAATCCTGTGTTTGAGAACACATGGAGCTTCTTACCACGAGGGATATAGATGTGAGGCGCAGGTAAATCCAAGGGTTTCGGCACGGATTGGGTAAATGAAAAGTTAACGTGTCATTGAACAATTACTTGTTGAATATAGAATGAACTTGGTAGCATGATAGTAAACATTTACTATATGATGCATGCATTCACATCCATGATTTTGGACATAGTAGCATCGTTTTCCTACCATGTCTTTACAGCTTTGATAAACATCTATCTAACTATCTATTTATTGTTACTTTGCCCACTTGGACCTAGTGGGGAGATCGGCGGAGTCGGCGGCCGAGTCCACTAGAAACTATAGAAGATAGTTCTAACCCCACTTCATTACTCGAGTGCGGGTGCGCCGAGCGAGGATCGCGGCAAAGGCATAGCACCCGAGCAGTAGTTACATTTAGTAGCTTTCCTTATGCATTAGAGTACCGTTGTATCTAAATGCTTATTAGTTTTGGAAGAGTTGAAGATGTATTTAAAGAAATGAAACATGTATTCATTTCGGGAAAAGAAATGATGTAATTATAAAATAAAAGCAAATGTGATGTAATAGATAGTAGTTCCCTCCTTATTTCACTTGTTGTTTACTAGTGGATTACTTGCTATTTTATGTTGGCACTGGTTGTGCTTTGTTGAATGTGTTTGTTTAGAATTTAGTTTCCTAGGTGAATTCTTGTACACATTTCTGTTGTCGAGCCTTGGGCGGAAAGGGGAGGTGCTGTCCGTCCGGCGTCCGCTCGGCACACCCGAACCGGACCAAATTGGTAGTGGTCTTGGGGCAGGGGCGTGACAGTCTCTTTGCCTCAGGTTAATTATTTTTCTCTTTCTAGTGTCTATCTCTATTTTATGCTAAATTTTTTTGCTGCCATGGGATTTCTCTATTTCTGTTGGCTGCAGTTATGGCTAGGGATGTAAATGGATATGGATACCCGACTTTAACCTGAATCCAAATCCGACGGATATGAATTTTATCCGAGGTAAATGAATATGGATTTGGATATGGATATTGAGCCGAACCCGACCCGATCCCAAACCCGAACCCGAATCCAAACCCGAATCCGAACACGAACAAAAATATGATATAATATATAAAAAAAAATTCAAGTTTTAGATCTGAATCTAAAGGCCAAAAAAAATACTTAAACTTTTGTAATCTAAACCAAAATACATATATATATATATTAATATAATTGGTAAATATTATTTTCGGGTTTGGATTTTCGGATTTAGAATCGGGTTCGGGTTTTCGGATTTTTGGTCAGGTTCGGATTCGGGTTTCAGGTTTTTGCTCGGGTTCGGGTTTGGATGTGGATTTTTAAAATCCATCGGGTTTGGGTTCGGGTTTCGGGTTTGGTAGTCGGGTTCGGGTTCGGGTTCGGTTTTTTAAAAATCCTACCCGAATCGGACCCGTTGACATCCCTAGTTATGGCATCAGTTAGTGTTACTATTGTTTAGTTTTGTAAGGATGAAGGTGTGGAAATATAATAATTAATCCCCATCCTTTGGATGCCCTACTGTGTAGGCAACCAGTTGGCACCATTTTCTTGAATTGCTGGTTAAATCTGAGCCTTACATATTTCTTATTCTCTTTTTACTTTAATTTTCGTTGGTTTTTGTGGGCTTGAAATTTTCATTATTTGTTAAATTTTATTTTACATTTCAGAGCCTACCTATTAAAACATGATGTTGTAAAGTACTAGAAAATGTATAAATCGTTCGCATGCAATTAGTTACTGTATTTTATGTTGAAGAATCTGATTTATCCTATTGTAATTGTCCTTATTTATTTCTTATCCAGATTTTGTTAGGAAAAGTTTTGGATTTTTTTTTAGTTTGTGATTTATATTCTTGCGTTGATATCTTGAAATATATCGATGTATTGATGTAATGTGTTTTGCCTTACATTGGCTTCTTTTGGTCATTTTCCTGTTATGTTCAGGTGTAGGGTTGCCTTTGCCATTTTGTATCATTGTTATTCCTCAGTCTATTTATATAAAAAGTTCTATATAATAACACAGTAAGGAGAAGGCCCAAGATACAATCTTTTACTCATACACAAATTATATCAATGGCTTTGCTGCTTCCCTCGAATAAGAAGCAATGGTGATCTCAAGTGAGTAAAAGAGCACCATTTTATTTATATCCCTTTCTTTTCTTTTCTTTCTTTTTTTTTTGTTTTTGTTTTCGTTTTTTTACTTTGTTTTGATATATATATATATATATATATAGAGAGAGAGAGAGAGAGAGAGAGAGAGAGAGACACCGGCTAGTAGTAGCCGGTCTCTCTCTCTCTCTCTCTCTCTCTCTCTCTCTCTCTCTCTCTCTCTATATACCAGCACAACTCTCTCTCTCTCTCTCTCTCTCTCTCTCTCTCTCTCTCTCTCTTATATATAGAGTCTCGCTACTATAGTATGGTAGCATGGAAGGCTCCGGGCTACTAAGTTTTTTTCGATTATGCGGTTTCCAAGTCGACGATTAGCTTCGTTAGACTTGATCTACACTATTGAAAGTATTTGGAAACTAAATTTTGGATTTTTTCGACATCATTTGACTAGTGATCAAAAGATCTCAAAATTGACAATTTTAACCGCCGATGTGGTGTGTTTGAGAGTTTAACGGTATAAAACAATCCAAATTCGATAAAAATTTTATAGAAATTTTTTCACTACTTAGAGTAAGATCAAGATATCTAATCTCGAATTTAAATTTTTTATCATCATTTTTTATGAGATTTTTATTTTTAGCCGTTCAATTTTAGACTACTTGTTTGATAGGTAAATGAAATCAAAAAATTATGAAATTTAGTTTCTAAATACTTAAAATAGTATAGATCAAGTTTAATGGTATTGTCGATTCGAAGCCGTATCAACGAAAACAACTTGGTAGCACGGAGCCCTCCGTGCTACCGATAGTATAGTAGCCTAGTTCTATATATATATATATATATATATATAGAGAGAGAGAGAGAGAGAGAGAGAGAGAGAGAGAGAGAGAGAGAGAGAGAGAGTTCTACATGCTTATCGATAAAATAAAGCACTAGGTGCTACCGCTTTTAAGTTTTTAGCCCTTAGATCTACTCTTTGATTACTAATAGCCATTGGATCAAGCACTATTCCACCTACCACCACCCCATCATCATCCCAATTCTACATCTCTCAATCCAAAGGCTAAAAATTCAAAAACACCACTTCAATGGTGCTTTTAGGAGTATTTTAGTTCAACTCTCTCTCTCTCTCTCTCTCTCTCTCTCTATATATATATATATATATATATATATATGTATATACATATACATATATATATATATATATATATATATATATATATATATATATATATATATATATATATATATATATATATATATATATATATATATATATATATATATATATATATATAGAATTGAGCTAGAATACTTTTGGAAGTATTCCCCCCATGGTGCTATTAGGTTTTTAGCTATTGGATCTACTCCTTGATTATTAATAGCCCTTAGATCAAACACTATTTCAACTACCACCACTTACCACCATCCTCTCAAACACTATTCCACCTATCACCATCATCTCAACCTCACATCTCTCCTTCTAATGGCTAAAAACTCAATAGTACCACCCCAATGGTGCTATGGAAAGTATTCTAGCTTAACTATATATATATATATATATATATATATATATATATATATATATATATATATATATATATATAGAGTGCATTGGTGCTTATGGAAGCACGGAGGCCTCCGTGCTTCCACTTTGTTTTCGATGTTCGGACTTTCAAATCGACGATCGGCTCCGTTAGACTTGATCTAGAGTATTTGAAGTATCTAGAAAATAAATTTCGCGATTTTTCGATATCATTTGCTTAGTGATCGAAGTGGCTCAAAATCAACCCGAGAATAAAAATCTTACAAAATATGATGATATGACATTAAAATTTTAGATCAAAGTTATTGATCTTGTTTTATATGGTATAAAGAATTTTCTATCAAAATTTCATGTGATTTGGATATTTCTACACCGTTAAACTTGCAACCGCTCACCACGGCCGTTAAAATTAGTGATTTTGAGCCTCTCCGATCACTAGGCAAATGATATCGAAAAATCGCAAAATTTATTTTCTAGGTACTTCAAATACTCTAGATCAACTCTAACGGAGCCGATCGTCGTTTCGAAAGTCCGAACATCGAAACAAAGTGGAAGCACGGAGGCCTCCGTGCTTATAAAAGCATACCAGCACAACTCATATATATATATATATATATATATATATATATATATATATATATATATATATATATATATATATAATTGGGCTCCTATACTTTTAAAAGTACCAAGTCATTGGTACTTATAAATTTTTGACCATTGGATTAATAGATGTGTGGTTAGGATGATGTGGGCCCCCTTTGGTTAAGTGGGTGGTTGAATAGTATAATCTAACGGTGAAAATGATCAAAGATGTAGATCTAACGGTAAAAAATTCACAAGCACAAAGTGCTTGGTGCTTTTACAAGCACCATAGCGGACTTTATATATATATATATATATATATATATATATATATATATATATATATATATATATATATATATATATAAAGTTGAGCTAGAATACTATCGATAACAAATCGGCACTTTTGCCACCCATTTGTTTTCGATGATGGAGCATCCAAATTGATGATCGGGACCGTTGAATATGATCTATACCATTTGAAGTATTTAGAAATCAAATTTCATACATTTTCAATATTGTTCTCTTATCCATCGAGTGGACAAAAAAATGAGCAGTGAAAATGAATATTCGAAAAAAATGATGATAGGAGTATTGTAATCAAGATCAAGAGTATAGATCTTGTTTTAAATAGTTTAAAGAATTTTCTAACAAAAATTCAATTGATTTGGATATCTTTATGCCGTTTAACGAGAAAATGCCTCATATCGATCATTAAAATTACAAATTTTGAAACCCTTTGATCATTAGGCAAATGATATCTAAAACATTTGAAATTTAATTTCTAAATACTTCAATTGATATAGATCATGTTCAATCTAAAGTTAATCGTCAGATTTGGATATTCCACTATCGAAACAAACGGGTGTGGCAAAAGGTGCCTAAGCCATACGATAAGATTCTAAACAACTCTCTCTCTCTCTCTCTCTCTCTCTCTCTCTCTCTCTCTCTCTCTCTCTCTCTCTCTCTATATATATATATATAAGGTCTTGTGTGCAGCACGGAGGCTTCCGTGCTCCTAAGCCGTTTTCGATGATGGGCATTACGACTCGACGATCGGCTCCGATAGACTTGATGGAAGTATTTGAAAATTCTAGAAAATAATTTTTACGATTTTTTGATATCATTTACCTAGTGATCAAAAGGATTCAAAATCAATAATTTTTAATGGTTGATATTTGCCGTTTTCAAATTTAACGGTTTAGAAGCATTCAAATAAGATGAAATTTTGATACAAAATTTTTTATACTATCTACAACAAGATTAATATTTCTGATCGAAAACTTTAGTGCTATATCACCATTTTTTATAGAATTTTTATTTTCAGCCTTTAAAAATTATTGATTTTAAATCCTTTCGATTGCTAGGTAAATGATATCGAAAAATTGTAAATATTAATTTCTAGAAACTTCAAATACGCTAGATCAAGTCTAACGGAATCGATCGTCGCTTCCAAAGCTCATAATCGACTTGAATTATGATGAAGTTTGGAATTAAGTAAGAAAAGCATCTTGCCATTTTAGATCATGGCCAGATATGATTCAGCCTAGCACAGGTTATAAACTATTCATCATCTTCTCCAAATTGGTGCTCGTATTTATTTTATTCTTGTCTTGGGTGATGTCCTACAGCCCCTTCTTTTGCTAATGAGTTTTCGATTCTATCTCAAAATATCAAAAAAATTTTCAGTGCAACCTGAAATTCAATGCGGAGTTTAATACTCGAATTTTCGAAAAGATTATGACATTTAATCGATTATTCGTACGGCGCTTGGATTGGATCATTAGATTGTTGAAATTTTAAAATTCGATCCAAGCCCTGAAGACGTTTGAGTTGATCTAGAGGCGAGATCTTCGCAACGGAAGTGAATGATCGATACCGCCAAGAATTCGAAATCAAATACTATTTAAAATTTATTTTTTTCTCAAATTTTGAATTATTTTAGTTAATTTGTTTTAGAAATTTTTTTTGTTTTTGTGTGTAGATTTTTAGGATATTTTTATATAAAATAAATCTCTAAATTAACGAGTACGATTTACAAGTTTTTAAAATTAAAATTAAATATATTTTTACTAGAAAATTTTCTAAAATCAAGAGAGACGAATAGGACTAATATTAATGTCTATTGTACCGAGAAATTTTTTTGATTAATAAAAATTTTTATTTAGATCTATATAATCATTTTTATCCACTTTGTGGCCTTATCTTAATTAGTTTGTGTAAATTTTCCTTTTCTCTGCTTTTTTTTCTTCTCTCTATTCTTTTCTAATTTTCTCCCTTTCTTCTGCTTCTTCTTCTTTCTATTATTTTTTGGATTAATTGCATTCAGATCCTCATAAACAAAATGAATTATAAATATATTCTTTTATTAAAGTTTAACTTAAAGTTATTTCTCTAAAAGTTTTAATTTTTCAGATACGCCCCTATGATTTGTTATCATTAGAGAACCGTTAGAAAACTATTTATATTTTCAATTTTGCCATTATAAATATGCCCCTTTAAAAATTATAATAGCATAATATAAGAGGGGTAAAAATATCAAAAATTAATAAGGATAAAGTATTTATATTTTTAATTTTATCATTATAAATATGTCCATCCACAGCTACAGTTCTAAACTAATAGCTACAATGCTACTACAGTGTTTTCAGCCTCGTCGTATTATCAATTTCCTTTACAAATTTGTGATCATATTTAGGCCACGTAGCTAAAATTTCATAGCATTTAAGAAATCTAAATCACATCGCTTTTATTTGATTGAATATAGTTAACTAAGTTAACACAATTCAAATTTAAAAAGGTTAATCGCAAACAATTATAAAATTATATAGTTCGCTATATAAGTTTTTCAAACACTAATGACAATAAATAATTCAGAGAAAATTAGTGCACGACACAGTTTTTTTTATTTGTTAAAAATATAAAGTTCAACTTTTATATATTGTTTCTATAAATATATTTTTGTAAAGTTAATTTTAACGTAAAAAAAAAAAAAAAAAAAAAACCTTTATGAGTAATGCTTCTATATATATTTTTCATGCCGTTCATTCACCGATATTCAACTAGCTAGATGCACTTTTCTTGAAATTCAATACGATTTATAATAAATATGTCATTTTTAAGATGATTTGCCACTATAAGACTTCAAAAATAGTATTTTTGTCTTTTAATACATAGGCCATTTAGTCATTTTACATCTATTATAATTTCAAAATTTATATTTTCTCTTTGTTTCCTTTTTCTCTCTCTACTACAAAGACAATTTAGTCATTAATACATAGGCAATTTAGAACTCTCATTTCTAATATATTTGAAATTTTTGAATTTTGTTTTGAATTATGATTGATTTTTTTTATTTTTATAATTAATATTTTTTAACCCGTAACCAATATCCAACAAGAACGGAAAATTATTTTTTGGAACAATTATGAATTTTGTCTATACCGCCCCTTATATCCTAATTCAATCATATATAAAATTTAATATTATATTCAAATTTATATTTTAAAAATTTAAGTTTCATATAATTGTTTTGAAATATGGTAAACAGAAATAATTGTTTTGAATTTTGGTTTTCTGGTTTAGGTTTTATTTTGGGTTTCGAAAAATTGGCACTTTTGAATTTGGATATGAATTTTTGAAATCGGGTGAGTTCGGAAATAAGTTTTTTGGTTGTTAGTTAGATTCGAAATCAAATTCCTAACTATTTATTTTCTCTCCAATAATCCTCATCTTTTTAAATTACTCTAAAATTCCTATAATTTAAATTAATTCGCATTTAATGGGACTAATAATTTTCGGGTTCGGATTCAAAGTTTTCGGGTTAAATTATAATTTAGAATACTATATTGAGCAAACTATGAAGTTATAGAGTCAAGCAAAGTTTGAAGTTACCTATGAGAAACTATGAGTTAAGTGCGAACCATCCCTAGTAGTTCATCGTATTTAGAAATATAATTTAGATTCATCATGATTATGCTTTAATTAGCATTTAATTAATGGGCCTAATAATTGCATAAATTTGGTTATATAATTTTTAAAATTTTCTAAATTAATCCTAATTAATGCGTAAATTTAGGACACAATTAAAAGTTTCTTTAAATGTTATTGTGTTTAATTACCAAACTAACCTTAAATAAAATAATCATTTTACCTGCTAAGTATTGAAATTACATTTTTAACCTGTACTAATCAATGGTTAAGATCATTTTTATTTTTTTTTAAAAAAGTACCGAATCATTTCTCTTTATTTTAATTTTAATTATGAATTGCGTAAATTTTAATAAACAATCTTTCAATCAAATAAAAGCCACATGATGTAGATTTTTTCATTATTATAAAAATTTTAGATACGCCGCTTAAATACCATCACAAATTTATAACAGATGACATAAATTAGCATTAGATGGTTTTTTTTGAGAAAGAGATAGCGAGCTACCTGCTTCATTCATTAAGTAAAATAAATTAGGCGTACATGGTGGAAGCAGTTAAGGTCTCCTAAGCAAGCAGAATAAGGTAGAGAAAAACAAGCAAGAAGAAATAAAACTGTAGGAGAAAGCTAAGGAGCAAGTACGGAGGATGCGGAGGTACAAGAGTAGTTGGTGAGGGAGATGGCCGGTCGATCCCTGCGTCATCAAGGCAAGAGCATCTAGTCGTTCAACAAGGTAGAGACGCGCTCGAGACTCCTGGTAGTGTTGGGGAGGTAGTCGCGGAAGATAGAATTATTGCGTCCGTTCAAATGACCTACTAGATTGCCGCCAAATTAGTTAGACGTTTCATTCTTCTCGTAGCGTCAGGGATGCTAGAAGTTTCTGCCCATAGACGTCCCATTAGATGGTTAACAACCACAAAAGTCGTTTTAGTTTTGCTCACATCTTCAAGGTCCACTTTCATCGTCTGCAATTCACCGTACATTCAATCAACAATAAAGACAACCGGAGCGTACACCAGTCATTGGTGTTAGATGTGACTTTAATTGATAATTGTTAGGACAAATATCGTAACGAAAATCTAATTTTTTATTAAAATCTAACTAATTTTATAATAAATAAATAAATCAACTTACGATAGACGCAAATATTTCAATAAAGATATTTATCTTATCCGAAAGCGTATGATCGTCTGGCGCGAATTCCCGTCCTTATGTGTGCGGGATTAATCGGAAATAACACTCCAAAGTACGACCAAAAGTTCTCCGTATGCGAGCACGATCGTGAAGAAGGTTGACGGAAATTCTTTTAACACCCAAAGTGAATAAGAAAAATAATATAATAGTAAAAAATAAATAGATAAGAATTAACCAATTATCTAAATCTCATTTTTAATAGAGGACAATTCCCTATAAAATTCAAAATTTTAAAAATACAAATTAAAGTAAAAAAAATTACTAGGTGTTTATACTATGCAATGGGTGAGGTGTCTTTAAGAGACTTAAACCTACTTAGTGTAAATAGTTTTCATAAGAAGGAATTGAAGTGAATCAGGTCTTGAATTACATTCCTTTAATCCTGACTTCAACCACCACAGTACAGAATTCTCCGTCGCGGGTCTGTGCGTTAATGGTCATGTACAGTATCTTGATTTTTCATAAAAGTTTCTATGGATATCCCATATCTCATACCCGCGGTCACATATGGATACTCTTATATAAATGGTTTTCTCCAGGGATGTGTGTAGAGTTACATCTCGCGAAAATTATCGCCTTGATCCCACGAAGAGCTAACACCAACCTAATCCACTACATAGAGCACTACTCATCATAGGAATGGGATTGGAGTTAAAAATTTTTTATAAAATTTGTAGAAAGTGCTCTTTTACCAACCTGATATCTTATTTTTACCACATTGAATCTTCTTCATGGAATTTTCTATCATAAAGATTGGGTTCCCACTACACGAAGACCCTTTACGGGTAAGATCCCATCCCCCTTGATGACAATAGGATCATAGTTCTCTTCAGGCCTTTTATCAAGTAATCTGTAAGATTCTGATCAGATTTGATAAAACTCAAATAATAATATCATTAGAAATTAGACATCTAACATACTTTTATTTTAATTTAATATGTCAGTTAACTTTAAAATTTACTAATTTCATTTACAAGTTAAACATTAGGATAAATAAAATGAAATCACGAGAGCAATTATTATATCAAAATTTATCAATTGATAAAAGAGCTCCCCCACAATTTCATAGATATACTAAAATTTAAAATTATAAAATTTAATCATGTTGAATAGAGTTCGATTCAACAAAGAAATAGACGCCCAAACAATTTTCAAAAAATTGATTTCAATTAGGTAATTTCGAGCAAATAACATATGCAATCAAATAATATCTATGCAGCAAACATATATTAAAAAATTGCTGAAATAATAGAAAAAAATAAAATTTAGAAATAGTGTTGCAGGTTAGGTGATTTTCTTTAAATATGCTAGCCTAGCAACCGTGGATTCAAATCGCACTTGGAAAAAAATATTTTTCCTTTTTTTTTTTTTTCCCCGAAAACCAAGCATATCTATATCTTTAAAATTAAGCTTTAATATATCATTAAAAATAAGTTTTAATAAATCCGAACAGTGCAAAAGAAAGAACAGTGCGAAAGAAAATACTGTAGTAATTTTTTTTTAAAATTACTGTAGCACTTTTATATATATATATATATATATATAGTGCGTCTCGATTTGCTTATGGAAGCACGAAGGCCTTCGTGCTTCCACTTTGTTTTTGATGTTCGGACTTTCGAATCGACGATCGGCTCGATCCGTTAGAGTTGATCTAGAGTATTTGAAGTATCTAGAAAATAAATTTCGCGATTTTACGATATCATTTGCCTAGTGATCGAAGTGGCTCAAAATCAACGGCAGAACATAAAAATCTTACAAAATATGATGATATGACATTAAAATTTTAGATCAAAGTTATTGATCTTGTTTTATATGGTATAAAGAATTTTCTATAAAAATTTTATGTGATTTGGATATTTCTACACCATTAAACTTGCAACCGCTCACCACGACCATTAAAATTAGTGATTTTGAGCCCGTCGATCACTAGGCAAATGATATCGAAAAATCGCAAAATTTATTTTCTAGGTACTTCAAATACTCTAAATCAAGTCTAATCTGAGCCGATCGTCGATTCGAAAGTCCAACATCGAAACAAAGCTAAGACTAAGCCTCCGTGCTTATAAAAGCATACCAGGACAACTCTCTCTCTCTCTCTCTCTCTCTCTCTCTCTCTCTCTTTATATATATATATATATATATATATATATATATATATATATATATATATATATATATATATATATATAGAGTAGGGCTACTATCTATTATGAGTAGTAGAGCCCCTACTACTCATAAGTTGTTTTCGATGATAGAGCTTCCGAATCGACGATCCACTCCGTTAAATATGATCTAGAGTATTTAAAACTTCTAGAAAATAAATTTCGTAATTTTTCAAAATCATAATAAAGTCCATCAAATGGGCATAAAATGAACGGCCGAAATTGAACGATGTCCTAAAAACAGATGATCGGATCCTTCAATTTAAGATCTAGGTAGTGAATAAAATTTTCTATCAAAAATTCAATCTATTTCAATTCTTTTACACCGTTAAACTATCAAGTATCTCATATCGGCCGTTAAAAATTGTCAATTTTGTGAGCTTTTGATCGTAAGGTAAATGATTTCGAAAAATTACGAAATTTATTCCGAAAAAAATTGTTTTCGAAAAATTACGAAATTTATTCCGAAAAAAATATATAAAATCCTATAGAAAAAACAGTGAAAACAATAATAGGTATAGTTTTGAAATCCATACAGTGTCCGTAGTCTTATTATTATTATTATTATTATTATTATTATTATTATTTAGAAAATAGCTACAGTAAAGGCAATTTTTTTTAAACAAAAATCACCAAATAAATTTTAACTTTAATAATAAATTAAATAATATGTAATTACAGGTTAAAATGCTAATCCGGAAAAAAATTATGTTTAAATGCCAATCATACAAACAAGTTAACAAGTAGATTATCTGCATCTAAAATTAATTTAATACAGATTAGTATTCGTTAGACTGTTAAATTTTTAATCACAATCAGATTTGAAAATACGCCTTAAATTGTTAGAACAAATATCGCAACAAAAATCTGATTTTTATTAACATCTAACTAATTTTATGATAAATAAATAATCAAACATAAGATAGACGCAAATAGATTAACCGTAAATAACACCTCAAGATACAATCTAATTCCTCCTCATACGAACACGATCTCGAGGGATGTTGACGAATATTCTTTCGACACCCCGAGGGAGGTTGACGAATATTGATGCTGGTTGTACTTCGAATATTGTATTCCCTTTTCGATAGTAAAGTTTTCTCCTCCCTCGTCTGTGATTTTTTTCTACAAAGAATTTTCCATATAGATATGTGTGTTTTCTTTTTATTTCCGCTTGTGGTTTATCTATTTCGTGTTCACTATTTTCGTTTTCTATTTGTGTGCTTGTCGTAACAATTAGCTGTAAAACAAGTGTTTTTTTTATCTGTATCTAGTCAAATTCAATTGATATTTAGTGGATAAATAATGACCGATGTGATGAGCCCGATTAATCAGTAGCTTTAAACTTATATATGTTAATAATATGGTTAATTTTATACATATCTATGCAGATATAGTAAATTGCAAATATATTTCTACAAAGTTTAATTTTCATATGTTATTTTCGTAAAAGTCTTAATATTTTCAAATATGTCTCTGCAGTAAGAATCCTTTAGAAAATTTTAGTAAACCATAGGTTAAATACTTAATTCTAGTTAGTTTATGAGATAATTTATATTTGTGCTCATTTTATATTATAATGTTATGATTTTTGGAGGAAAATATTTGTGAGACAAAATTAAAATTTTACTTAAAATATAAATAATTCTATAACAATAACAAATCAGAAGAAAATATTTATAATTTACTATGTTTGACTAGATACAAAAAACTAAAACGTCTTGCAGTTGTTATTTATCAACTGCAAGTCATTATTATTATTTTTTTTTTTGAGAGAAAAAGATAGCACGCTATCTGCTTCATTCTTTAGAATGATAGATTAAACTATATGGGTGAGGCAACACCGGTCTCGGAGTGGGGTGGAAAAAAATAAAAAAACAACTTGTAAAGCGAGGTGACAGAAATTCATCGTAACAACTGCAAGCAAGCTGACAAAAAATGGTTTCAAAACTTCGTCTTAATCTTATAAGTCATTATTTATCATACTGACTATCAATTGAATTTGACTAGATACCAAAAAGCCTAGTGATTGAGTGTGCGCTCCAGCTGTTTTTATTGTTGATTGAATGTACGGTGAATTACAGATAGTGAGAGTGGACCTTAAATATGTAAGCAAAACAAAAACGACTTTTGTGGCAGTTAAAAATCTAATGCTAATGCTGATTCACATCATCTGTTAAAAATTTGCGATCAAATTTAAGCCACCTAGCTAAAATCGTTGGAACAAAATTCCATACATAAATCTGATTGTGATCAAAATCTAATTAAATTGTTATAACAATAAATAAATCAACTTACCGATAAACGTTAAAATTCAAATAAAAATATTGATTGATCCTAAGCGCTAGCGCGTATTCTCGTCCTTACGTGCGGGATTAACTGGAAACAACACTCCAAAGTAGAACTGGAATTCCTCCTTCTGCGTTCGTGAAGAAGATTGACGAAGCTTCTTTCAACACTTGGCGATAAAATTATTAAACAAATAAAAAAAATAAATTATGAAAGAAATTTCAAAGTCAAATATTTTCTTTCACTGTCATGCATGTGAAAAAACTATATGCATATATATTTATCCTGTAGACGTGTGTATATATATAAATACATACACATAACGGAAAGGAGTTGAACGTTGGGAATCCCAACGTTCCTATTCCCTTTCATCAACAAAAATTTTATAATAGTGAAATAATCTACATCATGTCGCTTTTATTTGATTGAAGATTGTTTATTAAGATTTACGCAATTCAAAATTAAAAAAGTTAATTGAAAATAATTATGAAATATATATATATATATATATATATATATATATATATATATATATATATATATATATATATATAGTACTGTATAAGTTTTTATTTTTTGTCAGTTAAAGCTCGTAGGCATTGTTAAATATAAAAATATATAAACATCGTTCTTCAACCGCTTAAGAGAATATAACGATTGTTTCAGATGGTATCAGAGCAGGAGGTTTTGAGTTCGAATCACGCCAGGTTGACCCGATTAATAGTCTTCTTAGAGAAGCGAGTCGGGAGGTGGGTCGGCTCTTGATGATGACTCTCAAATGCGCCCCAAACGAAATCAAGCGATCGGCTCAGGAGTGATCTGCCCAGCCGAGTTCGAACACTCGATATATTACTGACGGGACTAAATGAGCCGAGTGACTCCAATATATTTCAAAAAGATTTTGAAATACAGGAAGATAAGTCCTATATATCACTAACTTATATTAGTAAACTTTAGATCTTAACTATAGAAAAAAAAAAATCTACTGTGATTAACAAAAAAATATGCTGTAACAAACTACTCATAGAAAAACGATAAAGATAGAAGATAAAGAAATTGGAATTATACTTATCTCTTGTACACGAAAAAAAGAAAAAAGAAAAAAGAAGACTCCTTATAATTCTTCTGCCGTTATTTTTTAGTTAATTCTCATCGTGGGGTAGAATGGTAAATTTAGCTTGATTAACACAATTATCATTTCAATTTATAGAGGATTACCTCTTACACCCCACCATTAAAAAGTTAAATTTTTTTAGAAAAACTTTTCTATTAAAACGAAAAAAAATCATAAGGCAAATTAGTAAATCTGAACACGTGAGAGGATAGATTATAAGAAAAAAAATGAGCCTTCCGATGAGGAATGTTGTAAGATAACAATCTAAAATTTTCCTTTTAATTGGTTCGCGGTAAAGTGAATTTGGCCGAGACTTAATTATACTCTCCAAAATTTCGTAGTTTACTCGGCCTAGATAAGGAACTTGTTGGAAATTTTAATTTTACGTAATTAATAAGCGAAGTGGGTAGCGTACCTATCTCTCTTTCTCTCTCAAAAAAAAAAAAAAAAAAAAAAACTTTTTTTCAGACAAATAACATAACTAGAAAAGATTCAATTATGCAATTATAAAAATAAACAACAGCGAAAAAATAATTTTTGTTAGAAAATTAATTTAAATAAAAATCTACTTCAACCCAAACTTTACTTTTACTAATGTAAAAATATATATATTTTAAAAAAACCATAGTTAAGGAGATAAGCTTATCTTTTGCTTAAAGTTACTATCTCCAACTGTTGCAGATCAAACTACGACCAATTGGATGTAATTAAATATATCAAACCAAACCAAACACTAAATTTGTATTTGTATAAAGTAACAATTACAGTGCAGTTAAAACTATATACAACCAAACGGCTTCTAAGTCTTTTTGAATGTATGCAACATGCATGTCTTGCACGTGCGCATCTTCATGGCCAGTCCTTTTTTTAAGACACCCAAGAGCCCTCGAAGTTGCATGCCGCGTCCTCGCCTATCACTTTGCCCTTCTCCCAGAATTTCTTCTCCCTCCCCAACTCTTCTTATTATTTCAACCATATATATATATATATATATATATATATATATATATATATATATATATATATATATATATATATATATATACTTTTGTATGTATGTTGTTTTTACTTCTATTATTTGTTCTCCGTTTTCTGAAACATTTTTGCTTAGATTCATCTAGTTGATTAGTTGGTCTTTTTTAGTTGTTTGTTACTATTTTTCTTTTTTCTTTTTTCAGTAAGAGAGAGAGAGAGAGAGAGAGAGAGAGAGAGAGAGAATGCGGCACCGGCAGCAGCGGGTGGCGGTGGTCGGGGCGGGGATTAGCGGAATGGCGGCGGCGTATGCTCTTGCGAAGGCCGGCGCGGAGGTCATGGTTTACGAGAAGGAGGATTACTTGGGCGGCCACGCGAAGACTGTTGCCGTCGACGGCGTCGACGTCGACCTTGGCTTCATGGTCTTCAATCGGGTTAGTCAATCTATGCGGATGTTTGGCCTAGCTTTTGAAAAGCGCTTTTAAGTTGAAAAGTAATTTTTGGCTCAATAGAGCATTCGGCAATCTCATTTTTAAAATATGAGTCTGCTTCTCTGTCACGCCCCGGGTCAGTTTTAGCATATAAAACAACGGAATTTTTTTATTTTTTTTAAAACCTGACCCCCAAGGACATGCCAGACCCGCCACAAACACAGAGAGACCACTGTTACACACGGACAGAGTCTCCCCTGTATTTGCACGGCGTCGCACAAGTACAAAGAGTAATATCTCAACCATACAACCACAACCAAGTGTACAGATAATAATTACAATCAACATACACATCCAATCACCATTCACCACAGGTTATCCACATCTATCAGTTCAAATGTTTTCTACTCGGAAAGTGATTTTGAAATTCTAAGTTACAAAATCCACGTTAAAACCTTTTAAAAGAAACAACTGTTTCCCACACGGAAACCTTTTCTTTTAAAACGCTACCACGAGTGGTAGAAAACTATTTTGAAACATAAATCCAAAACCATTATGAAAACCCAATATTAACTTAACATCCAAAGGATAAGTAGAGAACATGAACCAAATATAAGTTTAAGTCATAAGCGAGTAAAGTAGACTGAAAGTAAACTAGGAATATGCAAACCGCGGGTAGATAGCTAGAACGTAAGCTAGGTACGCTCCTCCCCAACCGTCCCTCTAGGACCAGCAGTCTCACCTGCAACAGAAGGCGGGGGGTGAGAACATATAAACATGTCTCCCCTCCCAGTGGGTACCCCAAACTGACGTGGGCGAGGGGTACTCACTAGTCACGGAGCTAAGCAAAGTAAAGCTGATAGTAGTACAAAGAGCGACTATAATCGAGTAAAGAAATATATAGAAATGTAAACCAATCACATCGTAATATATGCGTCAAAGGACGACAAGCTCAAGAATACCCAATCGAACCAATGCTCTCTTGGTCGCACCGCACCTCAAGCCGTGCCCCCACTACTCTACCATGCATACAACCCCAGCATAAAGCTCCCGGGCTCACGGGTCGAACCTCTGCAACCACTTTTCCGAAAAAGAACACCCACTTGCTGTGGATCAGACTGCTGGTGTACGTGACGTGCGACGAGTAACGGGCGATCAATGCAAATATGCTCAATTATCAACCATCGGCAATCAGCCGACAATCCTGACCCCAAGGGTCCATCGACCGTATAGGTCATCCAGTACGCTACCCGACCAATCAGGTCCCGGGTAGAAGATAGGAACTTAACCAACCAAGTCACAAGTATAGGATATGCAAATCGACCAACCAGGTCACAAGTATAGAATATGCAAGTCGACCAACCAGGTCACCGAAGTAGAATATGCAACTCGACCAACCAGGTCACCGAAATAGAATATACTGATAAATCTACTCTACTCCTACACATGATACTAGTAAGGAAACAACTGAGTAAAGTAAAGAGTAAATACGGGTGCAAGGCTCAATATGTAAATGGTAAGCAATATAAACAGTAAGGGTGGAAGGAACGTCACCAACCGACGGCAACCTGTGATACCCACCTGTACAACTGTCGCGTCTGTCTCCTGAAGAAGAAGTATCAACTGGACCTAAAGAGGTCCACCAGGTTAGTGTCTAACCCACAAATAATAATAAACACCGAACACATAACTCCACAATTAAACCCACGAGAATCGGTTTCCCAAACCGATCGCCGTAATATGCCGGAAGTTCAATAAACCGCACCGGGACTCTGCCGGGACCCACGAACTATCCCGAAACGCACCGACTCGTATCACGAGTCACTCGCTGCCACTAAACACTTATTTTAGTGTGACTTGGCAGCAAACACAACTCCTCACGTCGAAACAATTATCATCGGATAATCATTTCGATCCGGGTTCCCAGAAGTGTCAATTTCGACACCGGAAACCACCGTCGCTCACTCGTCATTTTCGAACCCTCGAAACGAGTGAGTGACCAGCCAACAAGGCTCAGCAACACTATAGTTACACGCGAGGCACCGTCAGAAGAATTCCGAACCGAATCCGCATTCCGTCGGCGGATTTCGCCGAGAAACGCGTCGAAAATGCATTTCCACTCTTCGCGAGGGCCTGAGGCCTTGGACAATTAGTCCAGAGGTTACCCACAACTCACACATGCTGTCAACAGCAGCCACTACGAGCACAATTGCATAAAATCCCTCCCGAATACCCGAAATCATATTATTTTATGTGATTTCGGCGCTTTTATGGTCCGTCTACACAAACCAGAAGTCATTCAGTCAAACCGAGACACACGCTGATAGGTCTCGGCATGTAGGAGGCCGTGCTCACCCTTCAGAGCACTGCCGGCCACTGTGGAGAGCGCGGGAGCAACTCGAAGTTCAGCGAACTGCGCGCACTGCATGAAAAACATGTATATCTCTCTAACCAGGGACTCGTTGACCCTAAATGAGGTGACCACTGTGATCGTCACTGACAGACGATCGCCGTGCTCCCCTCCGGAGGCACCGGAACAGCCTCAGGTCTCCGGAACAGCGCGCGCAAGCCGAGACAGTGACCAAAAAGGCCCAAAAAGGACCGACACTGCCGAAACAGCAGATCGGGGTCTCCCCAACAGAAAATAAGGTGAGCACGATGATCAGCGACGTGTCCTGATCATCATGCCCCCTTCTGTTGGGATCGGGGAGGCCCGGGTGACACAGAACAAGAAATCACCCAATTTAAGCCCGATTGTGGGCGTGGCCGGAGCAAGGTTGCGCCGGCCGACTCCCGGCGGCACGGCGGCGCGCCAGTGGGTCAGAGAAGGGTGCGTGGGATGTAAGAAGTGTGGTGCTCACCTCGGGTGGCGGTAGGAAGCGGCGGCGACGGCGGCGGTGCAAACCGAGCCCGCACGGGCTCGGGCTCGTGCTCCACGGTTGCTGCGGCCACGGCGGCGGCCGGCGTAGGTCCGGGGCGGCGGCGTCCGCATGCGGGAGGCCGAGGGAGGTGGGCTAAGGCGGCGGCGGCGCGGAGTACAGGTCGTACCCCGACCTCAACCCGAGCGGGTCTGGGGCGGCTGCGGGCATGCCGAGGCGGCGGCCTGCATGGGCGACGGAGGTCGACGAGGGACGGCTCCGACCGGTGGGTCGCCCGAGGTTGAAGAAGGAGGCGGCGACGGCCGCGGATGCCCGTGGCTCGGTCTGAAGTTTCGGGCTAGATCTGGGCGGCCGCGGCGGCGCGCAGAAGCGGCGGTGGCCAGCGGCGGAGCTCGGAGACGGCGAGGTTTGGCGGCGGAGGTCGCCGGGGCTCCGGGGAGGGCGGCTTGGCAGTCCCAAGGAGGTGGCGGCGCGCGGCCCCGAGCTGCGCCGAGCTCAGTTCCAGCCGGGTCTGGGTTGGCCGCCCAGAGCATGGGCGGCTCCGGCGAGGCGTGTCGTCGGCGACGACGGTTGAGGACGATGCCGGGGTGGGTTCTAGGCCAAGGGTGAGACCTAGACATGCTTGGGTGTCTCTTAGGTGCTCTCGGCTAGGATGGAGGAGACGGTGGCCGAGGGGAAGGGAAAGAATGGTTCAAGTGAGTTTTTCCGGCGGCGGAGCTGCTCGCCGGCGGCCGTGGAGTGCGCACGAGGTAGCCAGAGAGGTGGAGGGTCGGCTAGGGTTGCTGGGGAGGTGAAGAGACCTTTTAGGGTTAGGGTTTCATTGTGAAACCCTAACACTTACACTTATACATAATGAATATTTGCAGATAGGCCCTCACAAGTATTATATTTTGAGCCGAGCCCCCGCGAAGATGTATTATGCATACACGTCCCTCGACGTTCGAATTCGCGCAAAACGGCGCATAAAATCGGGTGTTTTCGCATTCTTTCCGAATTTGACCCTCCGCGAAAATCTTGCAATTCCCGAAGATCCGTCCGTTTGATTTCGATGGGATCGCACCAGCGCGTTCAAGACGACCGGGGCATCCAATCTAGCATTTTGTTTCGTCCGATTTGATCTCCGATCTGCGACGAAACAGTCCCTCTTTATTCCTCCATAAATCCATTTATATATTTATATATGTATAACCGTTCAAAACCATTTTTCTCGACAACCGTGCATCGGAATCCAATTCTGTTAGTGCCATTGGTTCCAGAATAGTCGAGCCGTCAAACGAGCTATTGAAGTCCTATATTTGGAATTCAGACGCACCAGATCTCTTCTCTACTCCGCGACTCGCCAAAAATCCGAGTTACTATTCACTTAAGTCAAGTCGGGTTCGCGTAACTTTTTCATTTTAGCTCATTTTCACTTGAAATTTGACGAGTGCTTTTGTAATTAAATTACACGTAATAACATCATCAACAAAGGGTTTATTTCTTATGTCAAAAATGTCGATTATTATATATTATATTAATTAAAAAGCGATTTAAGGTTCTTCGAGAATCGTGACGAAAAAAAGCTAAACTCGCTTCTTAAAATCGATTCTTATTTTGAACTCAATCTTCAAATTTTTATTTTAATTTTGAATTCAATATTTAAATTTAAATTTGATTTTAAATTTTAATTTTCAAATTCTTTTTTTTAATTTTTAAATTTTAAATTTTAAATTTTAAAAAATAGATTTCACACTTTAAAATTTTAAATTTTAATTTTAAATTTTAAATCCCAAATTTTAGAATTTAAATTTTCAATTTTCAATTTTCAAATTTCAAATTTAAGATAAAATTTAAATTTTGAAATTTTAGATTTTAAAATTTTAAAAATTTTAAATTTTAAATTACAAGTTTTAATCTACAAATTATAAATTTTAAATTTTTAAAATTTATGTTTTAGATATTCAAATTTTAAATTTTATATTTTAAATAATATGCTTGTATGCATTTTTTAATTATGCTGTGTTTACAAAACGTGGAACCATACGAATAATCACTAATAAATTTGATAAAGTATTTAATTTGACCGGCCAAAATAACTCAATCTTACAAAAGAGGTCTCATGCATTTTCATTTTAGCATTTTCATTTTATTTCTTTTTTTCCAAAAAAAGAAATTGTTCTTAGACTTCTTGATTAACCCCTCCAAAGTCGAAAATTGCATGTTTCAAATTAAATTTAAACTTATGCAAGAGCTCCAACCATGACTTTATTGTATTTAATAATGTATTTTAGACCTTAATAAAAATGTAGCACTATACACGATAGTCACGTTTCGGTATGTCGCATGTCACTACTTGAAGCACTAGGTTGTAGTCCTAGGTCACGTAAAAACAAACAATTTTTTTAAAAAATTATTAATTATTTTTAGTGGGTTAATTTAATTTTTAAAAAATTTTATTTTACTAATCAATTTGCCAATTTGTGTAATTTGAGTTGATCATGTTGGAACAAATACCGCACAGAAATTTGATTGTGATTAAAGATCTAACTAATTTTGTGATAAAATAAATAAATCAACTTACAAATAAACGCAAATATCCAAGTAAAGATTTGATGATATCCGGAAACGTGTTTTTTTTAAGGCGTATTCCCATCCTTACGTGTGAGATTAACTGAAAAAAACACTCCAAGGCACGAACGTGAAGGATGTTGACGGAGACTCTTTGTAACGACCCAGTCCACTAGCAATAATAACTCGTTAGGCCCAACCACCGGTCCAAAATGCTTGTCCCAGTTATTATTACTAGTGTCTAAGTTTCTTATAAACCCAATGACAATCCCATTCTCATTCGATGTGGGACTATTGGGGTATCACAGACTCCCCCCGTTAAGGCCCTAACGTCATCGTCAGTCTAATTACACACAGCCCACGATCACTACCAGGCGATGTGAGACTCGTCTCCCTAGCCCGTCATCCAGACCCTGACTCAGCCGAAACTCGCCACACATGTCCAGCCGGTGAACCGGCTCTGATACCAAATGTAACGACCCAGCCCAATAGCAATAATAACTCGTTAGGTCCAACCACCGGCCGAAAATACTTAAGCCCACTTATTATTACTAGTGTCTAAATCTCTTATAAACCCAATAAGAACCCCATACGGCAGTGGAAAATGCAATAAAACCTTCTTAGTTTCCATGTCTATTTATCTCTCTAAAAATTAAAATTTACTTTAATAAATTAATTCCGAAAAAAGTTACAAAAAGAAAATATAGTAGCATATTATTTAAATCTCTCAAAAATAAAAATGATAGATACAAAATTTTATTTAAATTAAAAATATATTGTATAAAAATATAATGATATTAAAAAATGGCGCGCGCTAAAGAAGGGCGTCCGGGATCGGAGGAATGGAGGCCGCCGGAGTCGGAGAAGGAGACCTTCGTATCCTCGCCGGGATCAATTTTGTAGCGCATAGGGTTAAGCTCGCCGCGAGGATCAACTCTGTAGCGTGGATCGACCATGGAGAGAGAGGGAGAGAGGAAGAGGTAGCGTGGAGAGGGGGAGGCATGGGCGGATCGCCGAGAGCACCAACGAGAAAGAAAGAGAGAGAGAGAGAGAGAGAGGAAGTTCACGTGCTGAGACAGACGGAGTAACGCCGTCTCCTTACACCCGTTTAGCTTGCCTCACTAACAACGCACGGATCTCGAGGCAAGAGCAATTCAGTGGTGATAAAATCACAAGCACCAGAGCTCCCGTGCTTTTAAAAGCACACGAGCTCTACTATATATATATATATATATAGAGAGAGAGAGAGAGAGAGTTAGGCTGGAATACTATTAATAGTGAAACGCTTTTTTTACTATCAAGTTTTTAATCCTTGGATGAAAAATTGTAGGGTTAGGATGATATTAGTAAGTTAGAGTTGAGTGGTCCCCCTTGGGGTTGAGTGGTCTCCACTGGGTTAGAGTATTTAATCCAATAGTTAGAAATGATGAAAATAGTTAATCTAAAGGCTAAAAATCTAGTAACAATAATGGAATTTTGCTACTAATAGTAGCCCAGTGCAACTCTCTCTCTCTATCTCTCTCTCTCTCTCTCTCTCTATATAAGAATAAAAACAAATTAATATATAGAGGATTTTGAATTTTTCTCCAACAGATCAGATCCCTGGTATTTTGACTTCGAAATCTTGAAGTTTTCCCAATTTTATGTGGCTATAAATTTGTTAATGAGCAGTCGGCACTGAAAGAACCCGTCAAATGACTTATCTCAGACAAATTGAAAGAATTTTCTTTTAAAATTAAATTTTAAAAGATTAAATATTCGAATCTAAATATTTTATAATGCAACCAAGTTTTTTATATTTTTACTTCCCAATAATTAAACTCCAACTTTTTTCTGTGTATTTTTAATATAGATAATTTAGTTATACAGGAGTTTCTATGAAAATGTTGTTTGTATAAACCATCAACCATCTCCATTTCCGTCAAAAAAGACTAACTCCACAAACCGACTTGATCGCGCCGGCAATCCCACTCTGATCTAATGAGTCTAACTCGAGCTGGCTCGGAATTAGCTTAAGCAAGATCGAAATGTGCTCGAACTCGAATTGAACTTGAGTGATGCCCAAAGTGGCACGATCCTGTAATTCTCACTATGAAGTTGAGCTACTAATTATTTCAATTTTATTTATACAAAATAACAAAAAATTATTAAATTTATAATGTGAGTAGTGCTTCTAAACAAATTATTTTTCACTACCATTTATTCATACTGACCGTCTCTAAAGCAAGTGGCAAAAGGCTTGGTGGTTGGTACCCGAGACCCAAATTCGAATCCTAATTGATTCACATTTCTAGCTAAGTTTATTTCTAAATAAAATAAACGAAGCGGGTAGCGTGCTACCTATTTTCTCAAAAAAATACCGTTCAGGTCATTTTAAGAGAGGTATCGGTTACTAGGTATTCCAAAGAAAGATATTTTAGTCTTTTAATACGTAAATAATTTAGTAACGAAGCGGGTAGCGTGATAAATAATTTCTCAAAAAAATACCGTTCAGATCATTTTAAGAGAGGTATCGGTTACTAGGTATCCCAAAGAGAGATATTTTACTCTTTTAATACGTAAATAATTTAGTAATTTTATGTATTATCAAATCTCTCTTCTCTTAATTTGTTTCTTTTTTCTGTTTCTATCTTTTCTCTTCATTCACACTAGAGATGTAAAGGGGACAGATTTTTCAAACACGCAAGCCCAAATCCGACTATCAAACCCAAAAGTCAAACCAAAACCTAAACCCTAGCCCGAATCCGAAAATCCGAACTCGAAATATTATCCTTCTTTACAATATTTCAAAATATATTAAATTAAATCTAAATTTTTAAAATACATATTCAAATATAACATCAAATATTTATATATATTATATATAATGTAAAATAAATTTGGATTTTGATTGGTTTTGGGTTCGAATCGGATACAATCAAAATCCATTCCTTAATTTAAATCCATCGGGTTTTCATTTTTGATATCCATATAAAACTATATCCATTTGCCATAAGTAAATCCAATGTGTTAGTTTTTAGGTTTGGGTTCGGATTCGGATAAAATATTAATACAATATTTCTCTTATTTAAATTTAAATATTAAATATTTAAATTTAATATATTTAGAAATATTACTATTTCTAAAATCCCTAAAATTTAAATTAATGCTTAAATTAGAAGAATTCTAAATGTTTAAAATTGATGCCTAAATTTTGGGATATCAATTAAATCTTAAATTAAAAGCTTACATTAGTGTAAAATTAATGCCAAATTTGGGATATCAATTAAAATTTTCTTAAAATTTTGTCTAATTTAATTACAAAAATACCCTCATATGAAATAATCTTCTGACCTGCTACATAATAAAATAACATTTTTAGCCTTTATTAATCAACGGTTAAGATCTGTTTTATTTTTTATAAAAAAAAGTATTGAATCATTTCTCTAATAATGTTTGAAGGGGATCATACACCAAACGTAGAGCGCAAAAGTCAGGCCTAATAAGCACTCAATGTAAAAGTAACACGAGCTAGGAATCATTGTCTTTATATTTGATGGGAGCTGAGTTCTTATTTTGTTAAATATAAAAACTAATAATGTAATTTCTCTATTGGCCTAAGTTTTTAGAGATAAATGATTATTTCACACTATTTAATGTGGGCCAATCAGAAAGACGTGAGAGCCATGACATGAGGAAGAGTACTGGATATAAGTATTAAAAATACCTTTTTGTCGTAGCTTAAGTTTTTAGATATAAATGATTATTCACATTCTTTAACATGTAATATGAAATTTCTAGATATGATCATCTTTCTATAAGCTGGTCTAATACTGCATGTTTCCAAACTACATGTTCGATCTCATGCGTACATGTGCAGGTAACATACCCCAACATGATGGAATTGTTTGAGAGTTTGGGTGTTGAGATGGAGAGGTCAGACATGTCCCTCTCTGTGAGCTTGGATGGTGGCAAAGGCTGTGAATGGGGGAGCCGAAGCGGCTTCTCCAGCTTGTTTGCTCAGAAAAGCAATGCATTCAATCCTTACTTCTGGAGAATGCTCAGAGAGATTATCAAGTTCAAGGAGGATGTTCTCAAGTGAGTCTTTTCTTACTTTGATTAGTGATCATTTGCTGTAAATTGTATTGTTTGCTGATTTATAGAACTTTTGCAAGCTATGTTCTTGAATGAGTTTAATGCTAGCTAGTTTGTAGGCCATTTAGAGACCATTTGTTGTGAATTGTTTATATTGCTTGACATAAAGCATATATATAGTTCTTAAATATACTTTTTTAGACTCATTTCCGAGTGAAATCATCAAGTTTACGGAGGATGTTCTTCAAGTGGGTCTTCTAACTTAATTTAGATGACCATTATTTTCGAATGCTTATGTCCTGATCACGGATTGGAGTGCACAGTTATATTTATTTTCAATTTTTTACCAACATCGTGATTGATTTGCTAAAAAAGAAATGGAATTTGTTGAAAGTTTTGCATGTTAATTTCATTGGTGAAGTTTTATTGACCCTAAGGATTTCATCTGCATTTGCTCGTCTCGAAACTTACATATTTCATAGTCAAACTTGTGTTATTTATCAAGTCTCTTGTTGTGATGCCCCACTTCCTAGGAGGTCACCCCTTGTAGGATTACTTTAGTCCTAGCATGCTTAACTCTTTTAACTTTTTAGATCTAGCCACCGTTCAAAATGTTAAAGCCGAGTTTTAGAAACTGACAATCACCTGGCAATGTGAGACTTGTCTCATTGGCTTTAGCCGACCCACGCAGAGGTCACCTATTTTAGAACTACTTCAGTTCTAGCACGCTTAATCTTCTTAACCTCTTGAGCCTAACTACCGTCCAACATACTATAGCCGGGTTAAGAGTTTTTAGCCATATTATATCTTATGTAGGACTATCTGGGGTCTCTCAAATCAATAAGAATACATGAATTTGAAACCCTGTGAGACCCCAGATAGTCCAATATATAAGATATAATATGACTAAAAACTCTTAACACGACAATAGCATGTTGGGTGGTGGTTAGACCCAAGAGGTTAAGAAGGTTAATTAGTGTGCTAGATCTGGAGTAGTTCTAGAATGAATGATCCCCGTGGAAAGCGGCGCGGGTCGGTTAAGATTAGTGAGAAAAGTCTCACATTAGCAGGTGCTTGTGAGTTGCTAAAGCTCGACAATAGCATTTTAGCGATGGCTAGGCCTAATAGGTTAAGAGAGTTAAGCGTGTTAGGACTAGAGTAGTCCTAAGATGGGTGACCCCTAGGGAAGTGGTGCGTTACAGTTGGTATTAGAGACATTTTATCAGCCAGAAGTGTGACATGAGTTTTGGCTGAGGCAGGTTATACAGTGGGGAGAGCGAGTCTCTCGTGCTGATGACTGTTGTGGGTAGAGTATTGCTCCACCACTAAGTCTGTAGGCTACGAGACGAGTCTCACATCAACTTGTATTTGTGAGTCTAAGCCTGATAAAGATGTCAAGGCCTTTAAAGGAGGGAATGTGAGACTCCAGATCTCTCGTGCTGATGACTGTTGTGGGTAGAGTGTTGCTCCACCACTAAGTCTGTAGGCTACGAGACGAGTCTCACATCAACTTGTACTTGTGAGTCTAAGCCTGATAAAGATGTCAAGGTTTTAAAGGAGGGAATGTGAGACTCCATATATATATATATATATATATATATATATATATATATATATATATATATATATATATATATATATATATATATATATATATATATATATATATATAATAGGGCTAAAAACTCTTAATCCGGCTATAGCATATGGTGGTTAGTTCCAAGAGATTAAGAAAATTAAGCATGCCAGAACTGAAATAGTTCTAGGATGAGTGACCTCCCTAGGAACTGGAGCGCGTCGGCTAAGGCTAGTGAAGACAAGTCTTACATTGCCAGGTGGTTGTGAGTTTCTAAACTCGGCTATAGCATTTTCGGCGGTGGCTAGACCCAAGAAGTAAAGAGAGTTAAGCGTGCTGGGACTAATTAAAGTAGTCTTAGGATGGGTGGCCTCCTGGGAAGTGGGCGTCACACTTGTAGTAGTCTAAGAGTATTTGAATCTACAAAAATAGAAGGAAACAATTCATTGCTTCTCCTCTAATGTTAAGCATAGTATCTTTACTTGTTGATTTTAGAGTTTCTACTCGGCATTAGGAACTGAGATATATGTTGTTTCTTTGAAAGGTACATTGAGGAACATGAGAACAATCCTGATCTTGGTCGCGATGAGACTTTGGAGCAATTCATTACGTCGCATGGATATTCTCAATTATTTCAGAATGCTTATCTTGTGAGATTCTTTTTCATTTAATCAATTATCATCCTTAAGTCTTTCAGAAAGCTTCTGCTTTGTGCTTATTTAGGAATCTTGAAACATCGCAGATTCCGATCTGTGCTTGTATATGGCCGTGTCCTTTGGAACGAGTGATGAGCTTCTCAGCTTTTTCTGTGCTTTCATTTTGTCGTAATTATCATTTTCTTCAGGTATTTTTAACTTTAATTTTGCTTTCTCCTAGGTGATAATAGACATTTAAGATTATATTCTTCTTTATAATTTTTAATGCAATATTTCTTTTAGATAAGCTTTTAGCCTATTTTATTCATTCTTCGCCATTGTCAATTGATGGTTGCTCTTATTTGTTCTAAATCTGATGTTAATATGTTGTATTTACGTTTCAATTTGTTTTAGCTTTTTGGCCATCCGCAATGGCTTACTGTCAAATGCCGATCACATTCTTATGTGAATAAGGTAAACAACACTGTGCTTTGTCCACTCATAGTAGAGTAGTGATCTTTGTTAATCTAGTATTAATTTTCCTTTTTTACCTTTCTTTTATGATGCTATATATGTTTTTAGTGACATTTATGTGAATTTACAGATGAGAGAAGAGCTGAAAAGAATGGGCTGTCAAATTAGAACCAGTTGTGCAGTTGAATCAGTCACAAGTATTGACGGAGGTACGCGGTCTCTCCAGAAAATTTTAGTTAGCGCTTACTCGAAAAAATGTTGAATACATCATTAAAAATTTCAATGGCTGCAAAATGGAGAACAGTTTGCGGTCTCTCCGTTTATCCTCTTCAATGCAATTATAACTAGAGTTAAATAAGTAATGCGACAAGTATTTTTTTTCATTTTGCTCTATCATTTTGAAGTCTATGTTCTTAGTAATTTGGTCGCATCGTCCTTATTGAAAAAAGAGTTTATGACAGGTTGTCGTGTGCTGACGATAGACCATTCGGATGAGATATACGACAGTTGCGTAATTTGTATACATGCACCAGATGCTATAAAGATTGTGGGAACTCAAGCAACATACGACGAAATTAGAATACTCAGTGCGTTTCAGTTTGTAAACAGGTATTTTTGGTCGCCTTTTCTTTTAGAAATTTTAGACGTCATAATGAGGTAGTTATTTGATCCCCTTTAGAAGTTCCAGTTTGAGGATCTGAGTTATATTTCAGTACAACATATTCATTGAAACTTTTGTTTGTGTTTCTTAATGTGCAGTGACATATATCTTCATCACGACAAAACTCTAATGCCGCAAAATCCATCAGCATGGAGTGCTTTGAATTTTCTCGGAACCACAGAAAATGGTGTTTGTGTCACATATTGGCTGAATGTGCTTCAGGCATGTCGTATTCTATCTCTATGCAAAACTTTTTTGAGATTTTGCAGTCATATATCCCTGCAAAATTTTCTATTTAATATGCCTTTCCAATGTGCAATTTCTTATGGAATTGTCTGATCTTAAGCTGAGCAATCTCCAAATTATGAAAGGAAGATGATTTTGTATGCAAGGATACATGCATAAGTAAATTGACTTCTCGAACGACATATATGAATGGGTTTATCAATCAACATTGCCATATGTTTCTGTAGACTCTTGGCTCAACCAGTCTACCTTTTCTGCTGACCCTGAATCCTCCTCGCGTTCCGGATCACACATTACTTAAATGGCGCACGGGACTTCCTGTTCCATCAGTTGCGGCCTCAAAAGCTTCTCTTGAGCTAAATCAAATTCAAGGCAAAAGAGGAATATGGTTTTGCGGAGCATATCAAGGTAAATTTCACTGGTATTAATTTGAAAATTTAGTATAAATAGTTTAATAACAGTTTCTTAATTTGAAGTATGAATTCTATTTGTGTGAATATTTGTAGGTTATGGTTTCCACGAGGATGGACTAAAGGTCAGATTAGAACCAATAAATTTCAATTCTACTTACGTCAGCAAGTATCTATCACAATTTCAGTATTATATTTCACAAAGTTTATAGATTCTTCTGAAAGCACTTTTGTATCTGCCTAGTTATGCATGTTCTTCAAAAAAATAAATCAAAACAGGGGATCACTATTGAAATATTAGAATACTTTGTAGGCTGGACTAGCTGCTGCATCTGGGCTACTTGGAAAGGAGTGTGCTCTTTTGGAGAACCCAAAACATATGGCACCTTCGTTGATTGAAATTGGTGCAAGATTTATAGTGACAAGATTTTTCGATCGATTTATCTCTGTCGGTAATTTAACGTAAGTTACATGTTTTGAAATTTAGATCTCAGATACTGTGTCTTATGTAAAACTTATTGTTCTATTTGTGTCTTGTAGTTATGCTTGCTTATATATATATGTATGCATTCTCCCTTCTTACGAAACAACATTGGTACCACCCACTCTATTGTGGGATATGTTCTAGGCTTAGTCCTCGATACAAGAATACCCCTATATGCTTTTGTTCCAAGTCCATTATTTGCCTATTACCATTAGACGGGCATCAATATCTGACGGGCCCTAACAAAATAGTGAATCTTCTTTAGTAAAATCATGGTCAATTTTGCGCTTTCGTGAAAGACAATGCCATTTTCATTTTGTTCCACACTACATTACATTCGTCGTTCTACGATGCAGTGTCTAACGTCTACATTAAATTCATCGTACATTGCTATGAAATGCAGGTTACTGGAACAAGGAGGCACTATCTTCAGTTTTGGACAAACCAATGAGAAATGTTCTTTAAAATCTGTTTTGAGAATACATGATCCCTTGTTCTACTGGAAGGTTCTTCCACAGGCTATCAATCATTTTTTGTCATTCTACATGACTTCCTTCGAGGTTCTAGTATAATTTATTGATCAGCTCACATTCTTTTTGTCTTCTCTTTTTATTTCTTTATTTATTTTCCTGAGGAAAGATTGCGACAGAAGCTGACTTAGGGTTAGCAGCTGCATATATATATGGTTATTTTTCCTTTGTTAATGAGCAAGAAGGCCTTCAGGACCTTTTGCTGGTAAGAAAACAGATTTAGTGATCTTTTAAGCCAACTTGATTCATATGTTTTAGTTCGTATTATTTCTCACACTTGTGCTGCAGATTCTGGTTGCTAACAGGGATCTGAGGAGTACTTCTAACAATGCAATTATTAAGAGGTACGTTTAATACTCGTTTAATGTACATATCCATTCATATCTCCAAATCAATGGTATTTCCTTACTAGCTTTAATTTGCTTTTATAATGGAAAGGGGTTGGTGGACGCCATTGTTTCTTACAGCTGGACCTGCATCAGCCAGATACTTTTTTAGGCACATTTCGAGGCCGAATACTGTAACACAAGCTCGTCGAAACATATCTCACCACTATGATCTGGTTAACATTGGAATTAACTTTCAGTTACTTACATGTTTATATGATTGATCTTTATTCTCTTTTCGCGTTGCACTTGCTTGTTACAGTAATTAGTATGGTCATTGTTGTTTAAAGTTTAAATCCAATGATGCTTCAAATTAACTAAATGAATGTGGAGTTGTGGCAAACTCCAATTTGTTAACTAACCTTTTGAAACTCTTACCTCTGCTCAAAGACTAATCTTCTGTGTTGATTAGTCGGGGGGACTCTTCTCTACCTTATTTTTTTTTTGTTTCTGTTTGTATAGGGCAATGATTTTTTCTCTCTCTTTTGGATGAGACGATGACATACTCTTGTGCAATTTTTAAGGTTCATTACTGTAACTTTATTGTCACCCCCTCTCCGTTTATCTTCGTATGCTAAGGATCTGAAAATCACTCTGAATTGAAAATTTACAGAAAGAGAAAGAGGACTTAAAAGTTGCACAATTACGAAAATTACATCTCCTTATTGAAAAGGTAAAAGTTTTTCAAAGTAGCAGCTTAATCTCTTACTTTCTTTTCTTTCTTTTTACTTCTTTTCTATTAACATTTTCTTTTCTTGTGCTCTTATACAATGTTATTCGTCCTCTGAAAAATCAAGGCTAGAATCGACGATAAGCAAGAGGTTCTTGAGATTGGTTGTGGATGGGGAAGCCTAGCAATAGAAGCTGTGAAGCGTACCGGTTGCAAATACACAGGAATCACCTTGTCCATAGAACAACTTAAATATGCAACAAAAAAATTGAACGAAGTTGGTCTACAGGTCCTCTTTTTTTTCTTCTTCTTCTTTAACTTACTTGAGATCAATTCAGTTACTAAAATACTGCACAGTATGAATAGTAATTTTTAAATCGATACACTTTCTTCAGTTTACGTCATACTTGTCCATTTTAATCTATTTTCAGGACCACATTACATTCTTGTTATGTGATTACCGCCAACTCCCAAAATCGCACAAATACGACAGGATTATATCATGGTGATCTTAACTCTATTTTCCAGTGACTCTCTCGGACTCATTTGTACACATACTATAATTCTGATGATACTATTTTTCAGTGGGATGATTGAAGGAGTTGGCCATGAATACATGGAGGAATTCTTTGGCTGTTGTGAATCTGTTCTTGCTGAAGATGGCATATTAATCCTCCAGGTGCCTATTAACATTCGTCTAATTACTTATTAAACATTTCGGTTAGTTTATTTAGAAAATTATATATTTTGGTTGCGATGAATGCAGTTCATGTCAATACCAGAAGAAAGATACGACGAGTACAGGAGAAGCTCTGACTTCATAAAGGAATATATTTTCCCTGGAGGATGTATTCCTTCTTTGAGTAGAATAACATCAGCAATGGCCGCCACTTCTAGATTATGGTAATAAACTTTCGGTGCAATATCTATTCATTTCTGCTAAAAGTGCCCCTCGGCTAGCTAGTGCCTTCGCAACTAGGGCCACAAACTTATTTTCCTTGTTCTTTTTATTCTCGACTGTTGCTAATTATCTCAACTTTTGCTCGTTTCGACTTAAGTTCCGTCAGAGAATCAGAGATCTTGTTTTATTAATGGTTCTGCTCAATTTTTAGCTAACATTAAAACTGCCAGAGCTGTTAATTTTACTGCAATAACCAGTGAAACTGAAAGAAATGAGTTAAATCAAAACAAGTTTATGAGGTGTAATTCGAAAGTGATCTAGTTGAATTAATCTTCCCTTCATCTTTATTTATGCAAGTTCATTGTAGTTTTTCTCTGATGTAGTGTTGAGCACCTGGAAAATATTGGCATTCATTATTATCAGACACTGCAATGCTGGAGGAGCAATTTGCTGGCAAATAAACTGTATGCATCCCTTTTCTTATTTTAGCTGTTGTGATCATCTTTCCTAAGTAGATAATGACTAGAGTTTCAATTCGAACACTATTAGTCCCAGCAGATTAGAAATTTAAGCAGTAAGAGACAATAACAAATGAAGAAAAAACAAATTTCACAACATCTTTAGGTAAAATAACAAGGTACATGAGAAAGAAACTAACAGTTCGTCGATAGGTCATCTAAAGTTCTACGATGAGGCTTTTTGATCTAAACTTTTTGTCTTGGTTTTCAGGAAAATTCTCTCTCTGGGATTCGATGAAAAGTTTATCCGAATGTGGGAGTACTACTTTGTCTACTGTGCGGCCGGTTTTAAATCGCGTACACTGGCCGACTATCAGGTAAACATCTGAAACAAGTGCATTTTCTGATCAATGTTGTTTCCGGCTAAAATGCAACTCAAAATTTAATTTTCGAACAACTTTCTCAGTGTTTCTTACATTTCGAATGTTTCGCAGTTAAAAGAATATATATTTATCCTTGATACATAGTCATTGACTCAAAATTTTGTTAATTGTGTTACTGATATTTGTAGATGGTATTCTCGCGCCCTGGTAACCTAAAAGTCTTCAACGATCCCTTCGCGAGTTATCCATCGGCTTAGTGGTGCTATTCCTATAATATAGGCTTTAAATATGGGGAAGTAATGCTACATAGGTATATATATTAAGTGCTTGTTTGGCCTCACTATGTGTGTAGAAATAATTGCTACAATTTATTAAATACATTCCGGGCAGTGGACAAACGGAATAGTACTATCCAACCAAATATTTCTATCTCCTCTAAATATGCATAAATGTTTTTTTTTTATTTTTTATTCTTGTTCCTATACTTCATTTTTCGGATTATCATTTTCACTTTTAATTAGATTTCTATTCCCACGTCGCTTATTGAGCGTAAATCACATGTGAAATACTCCGATAAATTGGTGCATGATTATTTGTTTTCTGTCACTTATTATATTTTGGCCAGAATAAGATAAAATTTTTATTTTTTATTTTTTATTTTTTATTTTTTTATTGTGAGAGATAGGTAGCACGCTATCCGCTTCGTTTATTTCGTTAGGAAATAAACTTAGCTAGAAATGTGAATCAACTGGTATTCGAATTCGGGTCTCGGATACTAACCACCAAGCCTTTTATTACTTGCTTTAGGGACGGTCGGTAATAAAATAAAATGTTACATCATTATATTCCGGACAACGAACCATATTAGTGAAAACCATATCGAGAGATGCTTTCGCCTACGAATGTACTTTTTCGATAAAACCTAACATGCACCATATACATTGATAGCGGTGGCAATCCAGTCGTGATCGGCTCAAAATGAGCTCGAGATCAAATCGTTCGTTCAGTTAATAAATCGAATACAAGCTGAGTTTTTCAGCTCGTTTAATAAACTAGCCGAACACTAGCTTGAGTCAACCCTTTCGTGTTCGACTCGATACGAAAACATATATTTTATATTTATATATATAAATAAATAATTATATATATATATATAATATATTTTTTTATTAACTGATTTTTAGCAAAATTAAAATATAAAGTCAAACTCAATTATAAAAGGACTAGTTATATATAAAGTTTCAACCATTAGATAAAATCTAATTTATAAGATATATATATATATATATATATATATATATATATATATATATATATATATATATATATATATAGAGTAGAGCTAGAATACTTTTAGAAGTATCACCTCCGTGGTGCTATTAGGTTTTTAGTCATTGGATCTACTTTTTGATTACTAATAGCCCTTGGATCAAATACTATTCCACCTACCACCACCTACCACCACCTACCACCATCATCTCAACCTCACATCTCTCAATCCAATGGTTAAAAACTCAAAAGTACCACACTCATGGTGCTTTTGAAAGTATTCTAGCTCAACTCTATATATATATATATATATCCAATCTAATTGTTTTAACTTATTATTTGTTGGCCAAATGGTGAACTAGCGTTCTACTCATTTATTAATTAAATGTTTTTTATTAATAAAGTATTAATTTAGTTTTCTTCTTCCTCTTTCAATATCTCTTCTCTATATTACTTTGTTTTATTTTCGATCTTGGGTTATACAGTTCCAAACTCAAACTCTATGTTTCAATTGCAGTTACTTTATAATGGATTTAATGCTTTTCCTATATATATATATAAAAAAAGAATAATGTGGAACAGCCCGAAAAAATTATTATAGCATCAATATATCTGGAACATATTTCATATTATGGTGTCAATATATATATATATCTGGAACAATTTTCTCCCAAAATGTAACAAAAAAAAAAACTTCCTAATTTAAACCTAATCTCAATTTAGTACCAGCAATACTGCGACCTGTGAGTAGACCTGGCAAACGGGTTGGGTAATATGTGGGCGGGTTATTGTATCCGCGGATTACTTGGATATGAGTAAAATTTATCCGCAAATTTTTTGGTAGCCAACATTTTTACCCATATCCGCCCGTAGGTGGGCGGGTGGGTATGCGGGTTACCCGTAATTTTTTTTTTTTTTTTCTTGCTCTTATATTTTTAAATGCAAAACATATACATATAAGTTTTAAAAACGTAATATAACTCATTGTTTAAAATATTGTAACATACAATAAAAATATTTAAAGTCTTAAATCAAAAATATTTCATAATATGAAAGACGTGTAATGAAAAATTAGGATTATAATTTGTAGTATAGATAAATAAAAAATATATATTAATTGAAAAAGTATATTTTGTAATTAAAAAATATATGTGCGGGTACCCGTGGGTACCCGCGGGTTATCCAAAATGCCCACTACTTAATGGGTACTCACCTGTTTTATCCGTATTTTTTTGGGTTGAAAATGTTGGTACTCATACCCGCAAATTTATGGATAACCCGCGGGTACCAGCGGTTTGGGTCAAGATTGCTAGTTCTACCTGTGAGACATTCTTGTTCTTGGTGAATTCTGAGATACAGATATTATAATTAGAAGCATATTAATAGGATTTCTTTTTTATTCCCTTCCAAAAAAAGAAATGAAAAAAAAAAAAAAAAAACATGGAAGAAAAACCAACGAAAAACTGACGAAGCCCGGCCCGGCCCGGCCCTTGGCCTGCCCAGCATGGGTTGAGCCGGACTTCGCGCAAGCCCAGTAATAGTTTTTTTTTTTAATTTCTTCCGAACAGTCTTTTTTTTTTTTTGTATTTTTTTTTCTGAAAATATTTATTTTTTTAGAAAAGAAGACAGCTAGTTTTTTAAACTATAAAATTTTGACTTACAACTTTAACATTATATAATCATACCTAACTTTTTTAAAACTCTTTTACAAATCTTACAAATTTTAAAAAATAAAATGACAACAATAAATTTAACTTTATAATATTATTAATTTTTAATATTATATAAAATTTAAAACATAGAGATCAATAATTTTAACTTTTTACTAATATAGATTTTTAATATAAGTTTTTTAACTTACATTTCTTTGATCCAATAACCAATTTTAATATAAAATAAGTTTTTTTATTAAGTCTTTTGTTATTTGAAGAGAAACTGATAATTTAAAAGAAGAACAATTACAAAAAAAATATAAATTTTGACTTAATAATATAACATAATTACATTAGAAGAAATTAAAAAATTTTAAAAAATCAAGAAAAATATTTAAAAAAAAGGGCATGGTTTACACGGCCAACTCGCAAAAAAAGAAAAAGAAAAAAAAAAAAAAAAAAACCAACACTATTTTATCTTCATTACATTATTTTTTTTTTACATTTTTTTTTTTAAAAAGCAGTATCTAATAAACTAGAAGAGTCGGAACGAGTAATAGACGACAATGAGGAGAACGCGAAAGTTACGTTGTAGCATGCCGCAGCTCTTGATATATTTTTAGGGATTTGATTATATTTCATCTTATAAACTCATGACTTCCTTTTATTTTGTATTCTTAAAACTACAGATCGCCAATCTTTTAAACAGATTAAAATTTCGACCACATCCTCCTTAAACCAGGTTCTATAGTGATTCAGTATTCTTTCACCTGCACTAAAGAAAATTTTGATGCCATAGTTGAAACCTCCGTGGTTAGTAGATCACGTATCATTGCAAAAAATATAAGATATGTGCTTTTATATGTCTTCCATATCTAATTTTTTTGATTTAACTTATCTTCGTTGAAAAGATTTGAAAAATCAGTTTGTAAGTAAAACTGAAGTTCGTTGAAATAAGTTGCACTAAAATCGGTTTGTTTTTATTTTCTCACCAAAGGTAAAATCATATTTCTACTTGTTTTACCATTGTTACTACTTTGTAACAATAAAGAATATGGTCACTTACTACTCGAAGCAGCTGCATAGATACTATACTGTCACACCTGCAGCGAGAGGAAGAGTGATTGGGGGATTAGGAGTAGTAGTAGGAGGAATTTCTTAAGCAATAGGAGGGATGGGACTTAGCCTGTCTCTGTAGAAGGTTGAAGAAGCTTCATCCGGCGGGAGGAGGTGCTTGAAGGAGTAGTCGGAGAGAGAGAGGAAGGGGGCGATGGAGATGGAGATGACGGGTTGGCAGTTGGGCGAATCGAAGGGGAGACCTAGGTAATCCCAGTTAAGATGGGGGCTCAGATATACATTGAGTCCATATGCCACAATAGGGGGCCCAGTTGGACAGCCCACTTCCAAAAGCGAAGAAGGGTCCGCAGGAAGGAGTATTTCGGAAGCTGATTAGGATTAGTTTTATTGAAGCTGATTAGGATTAGGTTTTATTATTTTCGCAATAATAAAAGGCAGCGTGTATTCCCCAAGAGGGTTAGCTTAATTAATGAAATTTCTTCTTCTCAACTCCCCTCTCCCAATTCCCTCTTCTCATCCTCCTGTCTTTCTTCCCCTCAATTTCTTTTCTCAATTCCCTTTTCTTTTCCTTCCCTTCCTCGTTATTATTCTGATTTGTAGTGCAAGGTGGTATCTTGAGTCCATCATCCCCGACGCCATCCTCGGCTCAGCAAATTCTCATCATTGACGGGTTGCGTCGAGTCAGGTACGTAACAATTGGTATCAGAGCGGTACGATCCCAGAGCCCTGTGTGGTTACATCGCTCCGAACTCCAATCTCGATATTATTGAGTTATCGCGAATAAGATTTCCGTGCTGCCGATTTTGATCGAGATCGGAGTTGAACAAAGGAAATCACCACATCATAACCCCGAGTCCCCGCGTGATCCGAGGACACCCTCACAATCCTCAGATCAATATCAATTATAAGGTGCAAGCGACAATCCGAGGCAACAATAAGGTAATATCAATCTATCACAGGACACTCCGTCAATCCTCTAATCGATAATAACCAGACGACAAAATTGGGGGAAGGCGAGGCAACAAATTTAAATTCAACCCGAAGGATTATCTTGAAGAATTAGATATGGCTGAAGGAACTCGCTTAAGAGATCTTAATGATCACATGCACGCTTTAGAAGAGAGGTTTCAGCACTTAGAGACAGAGCATCAATCCCGATTAGGAGTACTTACCCAACAAATCACGGAGGTACGAGACTCGGGACAAAAACAGTATGAGGCGATGCAGGCCGAAGCTACCAAGCGACATGAGGAGCTTCTAAAATTTTTAATGACTCAGCCACCTACCGCGCAGACTCAAAGCAGGGCCACCACCCCGGAGAACAAACCTGGCAGTAGCAATGCTCCTTTCGCTACTAAGGACGAAAAAGGGAAAGGGATATTACCGACACCGAGAAAGCAGCCAGAAGCAGAGGAGGAACAAGCTTCGCCGTGGACTAATCGCGGGTTCAATAATCAACAACGCTTTCCGTACCCTCGACTAGAATTTCCATCATTCTCTGGCGACGATCCGAGAAATTGGATCGAGAATTGTGAGCAATACTTCGAGCTGTATCAAATACCCCAGCAACAATGGTTGAGTATAGCAACTATGCATTTAATGGGCAAGGCGAAAACATGGAAACAAGGGTACTTCATCAACAAACAGGTAGTTTCCTGGGATGAGTTCTCTGAAGCTGTGTGCAAGAGGTTCGCCCAAGCAGGGGAGCGGTACTTACTCCGAGAATTTAGCAATTTGAAACACACAGGGACTTGTGAGAAATATCAGGAAAAATTCGAAGAGTTAAGATTCCAACTGCTATTTTACAATCCCCACTTATCGGAAGAATTTTTCATTGCGAGTTATATTAATGGACTCAAGGAGGAACGGTTCCATTCCTTGATATCGCTCACCCGACACTTTGGAGGATACGTATGAGCAATCACGGTTACGAAAAAGCCCTGGTAGTGCTTAATCGAAAGAATCGTTACATCCCGAAAAATACCGAAGGAACTAGGCCACAGTACCAGAACCACAACAGAAATACTACGGGTCAGTATACTGCTAACAAACAGTTAATGGAACAACGGCGAGCGGCGGGACTCTGCTTTCGTTGCGGAGACAAATATCACCCTGGGCATGTGTGTGCAAACAAGTCACTGAATACACTACAAGCAACGGAGGAGATTATGGAGGTCTATGATGAGGACTGCTTACAAATGGGAGTCCCCGAATCACAAGAAGGAGAGGAACCAGAAGCTGCACTCGAGAAGGTAGAACCGCAAGAGATGGGCGTATCGGTTCACGCCTTAAGTGGCGAGAGACCTCCAGACACCATCAAAATAAAGGGTGAAACAAACGACCAGCTACTTACTGTGTTGATAGATACTGGGAGTACGCACAGTTTTATCGATCTACAAGTGGTGAAAGAGATAGGTGCACAAACAGAGGTTGCTACCCCTTTGGTGGTGACAATAGCAAACAGGCAACAAGTTTTGAGTAAATTAAAATGTCCCGGTTTCACTTGGGATATGCAAGGGCAATCTTTCTGTGCGGATTTAAGGGTGATCCGATTGGATGGTTCAAGTATTATATTGGGAATCGATTGGTTAAAATCCTATGGACGAGTAACCTTTGATTTCATATCGAATTCGGTTGCTATCACCAAGGAAGGCCAGAAGTTAGAGTTGAAGGGGATTGAAGAAGGAGCTAGATTAAGGGTAATATCGGCAGCCCAATGGAGACAGGAAATAGAGAAGGGTGAATGTTATCTACTCAGACACCAACCAGAGTCAGAGGAGTCACAACCGGAAGCAGAAGTACAATCAGAAATTCAAGGAGTGTTGGATAACTCTCAAGATGTGTTTGATGAGCCCAAAGAACTACCTCCCCCTCGAACTCAAGATCATAAAATCCCATTACAGCCCAACACTGCACCAGTCAATGTAAGACCCTATCGATATTCTCATGAACAGAAAGATGAGATTGAAAGGCAGATTAAGGAGTTGTTGAGTCATTCGGTAATACAACGGAGTAACAGTCCCTTCGCTTCTCCCGCCTTGTTGGTCAAAAAGAAGGACGGAAGCTGGAGAATGTGTATCGATTACCGACAGCTTAACAAATATACGGTGAAGGATAAGTTTCCTATACCGATCATTGATGATTTGTTAGATGAATTGGAAGGTTCGAAGTATTTTTCCAAGATTGACCTACGATCTGGCTATCACCAAATTCGGATGAATCCAGCAGACATTCATAAAACCGCATTCAAAACGCATCAAGGTCATTATGAGTTCCGAGTAATGCCGTTCGGCCTTACGAACGCTCCAGCGACCTTCCAAGCTATAATGAATTCTACTTTTGAACCGTATCTTCGAAAGTTCATTTTGGTATTTTTCGATGATATTCTCGTCTACAGCGCCAACCTCGAGGATCATGTACAGCACCTGCGCATCACCTTGGAGGAACTGAGAAGAAACGAATTTTATGCTAAAAGAAGCAAGTGCTATTTTGGGCAGAATCGGGTGGAATATTTGGGACATATTATTTCTGACGAAGGGGTGGCGACAGATCCCTCAAAAATCGAAGCAATGATCAAATGGCCCGTGCCAAAATCTGTTAAAGAGCTCCGTGGGTTCTTAGGACTCACCGGCTATTATCGGAAGTTCATCAAAGGGTACGGGAAGGTTAGTAAACCCTTGACTGACTTGTTGAGAAAGGATCAATTCGGGTGGCAGGAAGAAGCGCAAACCGCATTTGAAGCATTAAAAAGGGCTATGACAAGGGCTCCGGTGTTAGCAATGCCTAAGTTTGGCAAGCCATTCACCATTGAAGTCGATGCGTGTGGCACCGGAATTGGGGCAGTGTTATCTCAAGAAGGGAAACCTATAGCATATTTGAGCAAGGCAATCGGAAGTAAGCATCTTGGGTTATCTACATATGAAAAAGAATTTTTAGCGATACTCATGGCGGTACAGAAGTGGAAGCATTACTTGAGCACTGACACTTTTGTGATTAAGACAGATCATGAGAGTCTGAAACACTTGTTGGAGCAAAGAATATCCACGCCAATGCAACAGAAGGGCATGTTTAAATTGATGGGACTGGATTATACCATTCATTATAAGAAAGGAAAAGAGAATGTTGTTGCCGACGCATTATCCCGAAGAGAAGAAAGAGGATTTCATTTAGCCATATCAGCAGCAGTACCAGAGTGGGTGCAAGAAGTGGTTGCAAGCTACAAGGGTGATCAGCATTGTGAAGGGTTGATACAAGAATTAATTTTACAGCCAGTAAACTCTGGGAATTACTCTTACAACAATGAATTACTGCGCTACAAAGGGAAAATCTATATTGGAAACACCGGATCTGTGAGAGGCCATATTTTGGAACAGATGCATAATTCAGCATTAGGAGGCCACTCGGGCATTCAAAACACATATAGGAGGGTTAAGCAACATTTCTTTTGGCAAGGAATGAAGAAAGATGTGGAAGAATGGGTCAAGAGTTGTACCGTCTGCGCTCAAAATAAGGTGGATGGATCTCCGTACGCGGGTTTATTGCAACCCTTGCCCATTCCTCATCAAATTTGGGAAGACATAAGTATGGATTTCATTGAATCCCTACCAAAATCTGAAGGGCGGGATACGATCTTGGTAGTAGTCGATCGACTCACCAAATATGCTCATTTCATATCACTTAAACATCCGTTTTCAGCTTCAGACGTAGCCAAAGCTTTTATGGGAACGATTTGCAAACTTCATGGATGTCCGAAAAGTATTGTTTCTGACAGGGACAAAATCTTTATAAGCCAGTTTTGGAAGGAGTTGTTCCAGTCAATGGGAACTAAATTGCACATGAGTTCGGCTTATCATCCGCAGACCGACGGGCAAACTGAGAGGGTTAATAGATGCCTAGAAACCTATTTACGATGCTTGTGCTTCCAGCATCCGAAGAAGTGGCATTCTTGGCTAGCATCGGCAGAATGGTGGTACAATACTAATTACCACTCATCTCTGGGTATGACCCCTTACGAGGCATTGTATGGGCAACTTCCCCCAAACTACCTGGTGGCCGCAGTGGACACAGCTACCTCACAGGAGTTTAAAGGATGGAAGGCAGAGAGAGAAAAGTTGACTAAGGAATTGAAGGAAAGGTTGCTCCTAGCTCAGAGTAGAATGAAACAGCAAGCTGATAAGCATCGCAGGGAGAAGGAATACGCAATAGGAGACTGGGTTTACCTTAAACTCCAGCCTTACAGGCAATCCACAGTGGCTATAAGGAGAAATGTTAAGCTTACAGCTAGATTTTTTGGTCCTTTCAAGGTTCTGGAAAGGATCGGGCCAGTCGCTTATAGGTTGCAATTACCTGAAGGATCACGGGTTCACCCAGTGTTTCATGTTTCTCTTTTGAAGAAGAGTCCTCCAGTATCGATTCCGGTATCCCCAACGGCGCCGGAGATTGGGGAAGAAGGTGAGTTAAGAGCTGAACCTGAGGAGATTCTCGAAAGAAGGGTGGCGAAGCGCGGAAGCAGAGATGTGACTGAGGTACGAGTGAAATGGGCCAATCTACCAGTGGAGCTTGCTACTTGGGAAGACTACTTGCTTCTCAAGCGTCAGTTCCCATCTTTTGATCCTTGAGGACAAGGATCGATTTAAGTAGGGGGGATTGTCACACCTGCAGCGAGAGGAAGAGTGATTGGGGGATTAGGAGTAGTAGTAGGAGGAATTTCTTAAGCAATAGGAGGGATGGGACTTAGCCTGTCTCTGTAGAAGGTTGAAGAAGCTTCATCCGGCGGGAGGAGGTGTTTGAAGGAGTAGTCGGAGAGAGAGAGGAAGGGGGCGATGGAGATGGAGATGGAGTGAGTTAAGAGCTGAACCTGAGGAGATTCTCGAAAGAAGGGTGGCGAAGCGCGGAAGCAGAGATGTGACTGAGGTACGAGTGAAATGGGCCAATCTACCAGTGGAGCTTGCTACTTGGGAAGACTACTTGCTTCTCAAGCGTCAGTTCCCATCTTTTGATCCTTGAGGACAAGGATCGATTTAAGTAGGGGGGATTGTCACACCTGCAGCGAGAGGAAGAGTGATTGAGGGATTAGGAGTAGTAGTAGGAGGAATTTCTTAAGCAATAGGAGGGATGGGACTTAGCCTGTCTCTGTAGACGGTTGAATAAGCTTCATCCGGCGGGAGGAGGTGCTTGAAGGAGTAGGCGGAGAGAGAGAGGAAGGGGGCGATGGAGATGGAGATGACGGGTTGGCAGTTGGGCGAACCGAAGGGGAGACCTAGGTAATCCCAGTTAAGATGGGGGCTCAGATATACATTGAGTCCATATGCCACAATAGGGGGCCCAGTTGGACGACCACTTCCAAAAGCGAAGAAGGGTCCGCAGGAAGGAGTATTTCGGATTAGGATGATTAGGATTAGTTTTATTGAAGCTGATTAGGATTAGGTTTTATTATTTTCGCAATAATAAAAGGCAGCGTGTATTCCCCAAGAGGGTTAGCTTAATTAATGAAATTTCTTCTTCTCAACTCCCCTCTCCCAATTCCCTCTTCTCATCCTCCTGTCTTTCCTCCCCTCAATTTCTTTTCTCAATTCCCTTTTCTTTTCCTTCCCTTCCTCGTTATTATTCTGATTTGTAGTGCAAGGTGGTATCTTGAGTCCATCATCCCCGACGCCATCCTCGGCTCAGCAAATTCTCATCATTGACGGGTTGCGTCGAGTCAGGTACGTAACATATACGTTTAATATAAAAATTATTTACTATTTGAAAATTTTTTCTCACTTGAATAATTTGTTTAATTAATTTCTAAAAATATATTATATTTTGTAAGAGTAATTTTTACTCCATTTAATTTATTTCTAGGATTCATTATAAAGGCTAAAAGAAAAATACATCAAAAATTTCTTTCCAATATTCTTTAAATTTGGATTCTATCATAAAAATAATTTTGAGCTAAAAAAATTCTTATATTCAACAAAATGACTACTCATAAATAAAATTTTATTAAAAAAATGACATTAAGTAGAATAATACACATCTAACAAAATTTTAGTTGACTCTTCTTATAGTATTTTTAAAATAAAACATAAAAAATCTTTTCTTAAGAAAAAAGAATCAAATGACTGTTGAACCATTAGGCCTACACCTTCGATCATTTTCACCCGTTAGATTATACTATTCAACCAACCACCCACTCAACCCAAAGGGGCCCACATCATCCTAACCGCACACCACTATGGTGCTTGTAAAAGATACAAAGCCCTTGGTGCTTGTGATTTTTTTACCGTTAGATCTCGCTTCGATCATTTCACCGTTAGATTATACTATTCAACCAACCACCCACTCAACCCAAAGGGCCCACATCATCCTAACCGCACATCTATTAATGCAAGGGCTAAAACTTACAAGCACCAATGACTTGGTACTTTTAAAAGTATAGGAGCTCAATTCTATATATATATATATATATATATATATATATATATATATATATATATATATAGAGAGAGAGAGAGAGAGAGAGAGAGAGAGATATATATATATATATATATATATATATATATATAGGAATACTATTAATAGCACCAATGACTTAGTGCTATTAAGTTTTCTATCATTGGATTAAAAAATGTGCAGTTAGGATGATGTCGACCCCTTAGGATTGGGTGGGAGGTTAGTTGAATAGTATAATCGAAACGGATGAAAATGATAAAGTGGTAAATCTAACGCAAAAACTTGATAGCATCAAATGCATCGTGCTATTGATAACATCGCAAATGGACTATATATATATATATATATATATATATATATATATATATATATATATATATATATATATATATATATATATATATATAGTCCTATTTACTATACTATTATAAGTACGATCGCCTCGTACTCATAAGTTGTTTTCGGTGATAGAGCTTCCGAATCGACGATCCACACCGTTAAATGTTATTTACAACATTTAAAACTTGTAGAAATAAAATTTTATAATTTTTCGACATCATTACCTTACGATCAAGAGGTCACAAATTTGACAATTTTTAACTAGTAGGTATAGGATTATTGTTAGTTTAACGGTATAAAAGAATCAAAATTTGTTGAATTTTTGATAGAAAATTCTATTCACTACATAGATAAAGATCAATAAATCCGATCTTGAATTGAAGGATCCGATCATCCTTTTTTAGGACGTCGTTCGATTTTGACCGTTTATTTTATGCCCGCTTGATGGACTTTATTATGATTTAAAATTTACGAAATTTATTTTCTTGAAATTTCAAATACTCTAGATCATATTTAAATTCTTGAAATTTCAAATACTCTAGATCATATTTAACGGAGTGGATCGTCGATTCTAAGCTCTATCATCAAAAACAAATTATGAGTAGTAGGTCTCCAATATTCATAATAGTATAGTAGTGGCCTATATATATATATATATATATATATATATATATATATATATATATATATATATATATAGAGCTAGGCTAGTATACTATCTGCACGGAGGCTTCCGTGCTACCAAGTAGTTTTCGATGATGCGGCTTCCGAATTGACGATCGGCTCCGTTAGACTTGATCTATACGTTAAAAATATTTGGAAACTAAATTTCATAATTTTTCGTATCATTTGCCTATCAAATGAGTAGTCCAAAAATAAACGGCTAAAAATAAAAATCTTATAAAAAATGATGATAGATGACTTGAATTTAAGATCGAGGACTGATCTTATTCTAAATAGTAAAAATAATTTTCTATAAAAATTTTATTTGATTTGGATTGTTTTACACCGTTAAATTTACAAATGCATCACATCTACAATTAAAATTGTCAATTTTGAGGCTTTTTGATCACTAGTCAAATGATGTCGAAATATTATGAAATTTAGTTTCCAAATATTTTTAATAGTGTAGATCAAGTCTAACGGAGACAATCGTCGATTTGGAAGCCGCATTATCAAAATCAACTTGGTAGCACGGAGGTCTCCATACTACCGATAATATACCATAGCGCTTCTCTCTCTCCCTCTCTCTCTCTCTCTCTCTCTCTCTCTTTATATATATATATATATATATATATATATATATATATATATATATATATATATATATATATATATATATATATATATATATATATATATATATATATATATATATAATTTGGAATAATATTGATAGCAAAACGTTCTTTTTACTATTAAGTTTTTAACCTTTAGATGAGAAATTGTAGGATTATGATGATATTAGTCAGTTAGAGTTGAGTGGTCCCCATAGGGTTGAGTGGTCCCCACTGGTTTATAGTATTTAATACAATGATTAAAAATGATGAAAAGAGTTGATCCAAGGGCTAAAAACTTGATAGCAAAAATGACGCTTTGCTATCAATAGTATTCTAGCCCAACTCTCTCTCTCTCTCTCTCTCTCTCTCTCTCTCTCTCTCTCTCTATATATATATATATATATATATATATATATATATTTATATATATATATATATAATTGGGCTACTATGCTTTTAAAAGTACCAAGTCATTGGTATTGGTACTTGTAAGTTTTTAACCCTTCGATTAATAGATGTGCGGTTAGGATGATGTGGGCCCCTTTGGGTTAAGTGGGTGATTGGTTTAACAATATAATCTAACAGTGAAAATGATTAAAGACGTAGATCTAACGGTAAAAAATTCACAAGCACAAAATGCTTTGTACTTTTACAAGCACCATAGCCGACTCTCTATATATATATATAAGTCCTACTATCCTTTTAATAGGATAGGAGAACTTGTCCTATCGCTTATTTAGCCTTTGGATCAACTCTTTTCATCATTTCTAACCATTGGATTAAATACTATAACCCGGGACCACTCAACCCTAGGGGGACCATTCAACTCTAACCGACTAATATCATTCTAATCCTATAATTTCTTATCCAAGAGTTAAAAACTTGATAGGACAAGTGCTTCTATCCTATTAATAGGATAGTAGCTCTAGCATATATATATATATATATATATATATATATATATATATATATATATATATTAATATATATATAGAGTTGAGCTAGAATACTTTTAAAAGCACCAAATAGGTGGTGCTTGTGATTTTTTAACCATTGGATGAAGAAATGTAGGGTTGAGATGATGGTGGTAGGTAGTGGTAGGTGGTGGTAGGTGCAATAGTATTTGATCCAATGGGGTATTAGTAATTAAGGAGTGGATCCAAGGGTTAGAAACTTGGAAGCACCAACCCCTTGGTGCTTCCAAAAATATTCTACTCTATATATATATATATATATATATATATATATATATATATATATATATATATATATATATATATATATATATATATATATATTTGATTTTTATCAAAATGAAAATATAAAGACGGGCTTAATTATAAAAAGATTAATTTATATGTAAAGTTTCAACTATTAAATTAAAGTCTAATGGGTAAGATTTTATAAATTTATTTTTTTATATATATCCAATATAATCATTTTAATTTATTTATTATTTAAATTTCGTTGTTTCAAATTTCGTTTATTAACGAACCGAATACGAAATTTGAATTTCTACCAATACTTTAATGCTCAAATTTCAGCTTACTCATGTTCGGCTCGTTGACACCCCTAATAGGGATGTAGCATATAGGGCTTAACACGATTAGACCCTTATTTACTACCTGGGTCGTGCTGCCGTCCTTACTACTCCTCGTGGCATGGCCCAAGCCTGAGACGTGCCATACAGGACTGGACCGACGGGCCCCTGGAGGACAGGCCTACTCTCTAGGTCGTGCCTGGAAATGACAGGCTGGGCGGCTCACGAGCTACACGGCCCATTTTACACCCCTATGCAGCCCGGCATGTTTTACCCCCCTATGCCGGCACCACCAATTTTGCTGACGTGGCATTATAGAGTATATATTTTTGGACAGATCGAGTACCATGCTTACGAAGATATGGCTACCACGAATAGGACCACCACAAAGCCGCTGTGTATGTTCTCATTAATAAGTATTAATAGAAAAGTGCCCCATAATTGCAATTTATATATTTTATTGATTGATTGATACGTACCACCCGGCCCCACCACCCGCCAGATGGGAGGGCGTTTTTAGGGTTCACAACTCATATATTCTATTTATGGTTGCATTTAATGCAATTATAAAAGATTCTTCAGGACAACTGAGTCCAGATTAGAATATTCTTATAAAAAGTAGGGAAATGAGAACTCTAAAGCCAAAAGTACTATAATCTCTCATCTAGCTATCGTTTGGTTCGAAATTAAAAAAAAAAAACTAGTTATTTCAGATATAGTATTTTTTTTTAATTTTTTTGAGAGATAGATAGCACGCTATCCGCTTCGTTTATTTCATTTAGAAATAAACTTAGCTAGAAATGTGAACAACTAGAATTCAAACTTGGGTCTCGGATACCAACCACTAAGCCCTTTGCCATTTTCTCCAGGGACGGTCGGTTGTTCCAGGAATAGTGTAAAGTTCAGGGTTAAGGTAGGGTTAGAGTATTTTTTTGTTTGGTTGGGGGTTGGAGTTAGTCCAGGATAGTGAAAAATAATGTTTGGTTGGAGTATGTGAAATAAAAAGGATAGTGGGTTATTATGAATAGAAAATAGTATTTGGTTGGAGTTTTGTAGGGTTAGGTGCGGTTAGCTAAGCCGGAATAACCCATTTGAGGTGGGTTTAACTAACCTCACTTATTTCTTAGAGTGTTTGGGGATAAAATGGGGGTTAAGGGGTTATTCCACCCCCTTAACCCCCCTTAACCCCAAACCAAACAATGGCCTAAAGTTTTTTTGAATGAGAAGAGTTATAAAATTACAATCCAAAGTAAGTGTTAGGCCGAACACTGAATAAATACGCATACTACCTAACTATTGGTCATTTTAAAATAAATCTCTCAACTTTTATATTAATTTATTTGTTATTTAGAACAATTAACTTGTAGTATTTGTTTCAATGGGCTGATTTTTAGTCAAAAAAATTAGATCTACAAATTTTTGTAGTATAACTAAGCATAAAACCTCAATTTAGAAGTCGTGGCAAAATTTTTAGTTTAATTAAGCATAATTTAATAATGGCATCACTTGTTAGTTGACTGTTAAATTTTTACTGTTAGGACTATCATGTCCTTAATTTAGAAAATTAGTTTTCTAAAACAATTGTTTGGATTTACAATTAATGATCTATGTCGAATGTAGGATGATATATATATATCAGCTAGAATGAAAAAAAATGATAAATAATGTTAAAAATAACTAAAAAAAAATAAGGGTAGAATGGTCATTTTATAGAAGAACAATCAATTAACTAGTTAACTAACTGAGAATCCTGTCATATATATGTAAATCTATGCAGCTTTGGAGAGATATATTTGATAATTAAAATTATTATATATTGCCTGTTGGGATAACTATGCAATTAACTTTTTTTTTTTGTTAATTGTAAGCATACTTTTGTTAGCTAAAATTATAATAGAACAAATGCAACTTCTCTTCTTTTTTTAGAGGGCAAATGGCATTCCCGATAAATTCGCCTTCAGAAGAATTCAATTGAAAATAACTAAAATAATATTTGGACAAATTTAATAATATCCATGCAATAAAGAAAAAAGGGTTAACATGCATTTATCTTATTTGGTTTGTATTTATTTGTTTGCACATAAATTTTGTTATATATACTTTTCGAGTAGATTAGCGCATCATAAATTTCTTTTCCATTTTTTCGATTTGCATAGATCATATTACACCACAACTTCTCATAGGAGAGTAGACATTTAATGAAAAACAATGCATCTACACCTTTGTATTAATCCTCAATAACTTGCGCAAGTGGCTTCACCACCTTCATAATTCTTAGGAGTGGATCCCATTTGACCACCTTCATTCTTGGGAGTAGATCTCATCTACCAGGTTTTTTTTGGTTTTTTTCTCTCTTCATTCTTGAGTTCGGTTCAGTAATATTTTTCACATTTGAATCGAATTTTATATTCACTTGAAATCAAACCAAATTTTCTACTCCCTTAGTCATGCATCTTCACTGTCACGCTCCGAGACCGCTATCAATTTGGTCTGGTTTGGAACGTCGAACAGACGCCGAATGGATAGCACCACCCCCGTCCGTCCAAGGCTCGACCACGAGATCACGTACAAGAGTTGCCCAGGAATAACTCAATGCATACATGATCCAACAAGAAGCGTCACTAGCGCTAAACAAGAAAGAGCAAGACACAAGTAATATACAAGTGATATAAAGAGAGATAGTTCTAGCTATTACATTTTTCATCCAACATTTACATCATGTTTACATTAGTATCTCCCAAAATGAATACAAGTTCATCATCTAAATACATAAGTAGTTCTCCATTCCTCACAAAATATAACATCACCTATGTACACGATGGTACTCTAATGCAAATAGAAAAGCTGCTATATACTAGGGCGCTATGCCCTTCCCGCGGTCCTCACCCGGGGCCCTCGAATTAGGCCCTGCAACAGAGTGGGGTGAGAACTATATAAATATATATAGTTCGTAGTGGGTTCGACCGCCGACTTCGTCGATCTCCCCACTAGGTCCAAGTAGGCACAAGTAGATAGATAGATAAATACTGAAATTAAACTGCGAGTATAACATGAATTCTATTAGCATACTACTGTGCCTCAATCAGCTGAAATGAATGCAAAAACTGTGAAGTAATGCAATCTACTACCATGAACTATGTTCAAGAATAATGCCATTCATTTGTTTACCCAAGTAGCCGGCTTGCCCGTAGGTTCGCCCTCGACTCACACCTCAAAATCTCTTTATATCGGGGGACTCGAACCACCCAAGGGACCGTCTGCGGACAACTACGTTTGTCCAATGCATGACCACCTCCGGAGTGCACTAATGGGTGGAGTGACCACCCCTCAAAGTAAACAGACGGTGTGAGTACAATCCAATCCTCGTCAACTGAGGATACCCTACCAACTAGGGTTAACAGTAACTCGGGGACCCAACAATCCCAATGTCCAAGTTTTAGTATTTCATCTACACTATGTTCACATGCAACTTGTCATTTCTAGGGAAATCCACCTATTCTCTTAATTCATTACCTCAAGTGTTCTCTTACACACTAGATTTAATGCCACTCGTCATCTATGTCATTCAACATTGCTTAGATGCCACTCGATGTGTCCTTGGACCCAATCACTAAGTTCACACTTGTTTAGCATTATAGGTCTCCAATGTCATAACCCAATCCGTATGTCTAATATCTCAAGTATTCTTTTCACAACACCCTATCCAGTAGGAAAACATATTAGAAAATAAAAGGCACATACCAACATCCTAACAGTAACTCGGGGACCCAACAATCCCAATGTCCAAGTTTTAGTATTTCATCTACACTATGTTCACATGCAACTTGTCATTTCTAGGGAAATCCACCTATTCTCTAAGTTCATTACCTCAAGTGTTCTCTTACACACTAGGTTTAATGCCACTCGTCATCTATGTCATTCAACATTGCTTAGATGCCACTCGATGTGTCCTTAGACCCAATCACTAAGTTCACACTTGTTTAGCATTATAGGTCTCCAATGTCATAACCCAATCCGTATGTCTAATATCTCAAGTATTCTTTTCACAACACCCTATCCAGTAGGAAAACATATTAGAAAAGAAAAGGCACATACCAACATCCTATAATGCATAACAACATGTACAATATGCAAGTCATAATGCAGCTAAGACATAAAAAGGAGTTCAGTTGCTTCGGGATGGCACTCCCCACCTCTAAGCAACGTCATGAATCTCCTAATCCGGTTTCGTAATTTTTGGAAGCCCGTACCGCATGGTGCGGGAATCTGTACCGAAACGGTTCGTTCCTCAATTCCTTCGCGTACACTCGTCGGATCGCCGAACCGAGCGTGCCAACGCGTTCGTATACCTAGCAATTAGGTTTATATAGGTTCCAATTATATCAAAATCCTACTTGAGCAAAATCCCTCTTTTGGATGCCCTAATATGACATATAGCACATTCTCTTGGTTTGATCTCTAAATCAAGCAAATGTAACCTTGTTGAACCTCTAGGAGCTCATCTAGAGCTTCCTCTAGATCATCTAAATCATTTCTAGGGCATAAGATATGAACCCTAGAAATCCTCCATGAGAGCACTTGAGCAAACATGGTTTTCATATTTTCTATAGCCTCTACTAGGTTTCTACCCATGCAAGAAGACAAAAATCGAGAGATTTAGGGTATAAAACCAAACCTTAGACTCATTCTTGCAAGAAACTATACCTTAGCCCCTAAGAACTCCAAGGTCCTTCTTGTTGGAGAGCTCTAGGTCTTCCACAAGCTCCGAAATCACCTCCAAATCCTTCTCCAACTTCTCCAAACCCACTTTGGGAGAGCTCTCTAGAGAGAGAAAGAGAGAAATGAGAGGGAGAGAGGTATTTGCTATGGAAGAAAGGGAGAGAGGGTGTGTTGTCATATACCTTTTGCTATAATAGCAGCTAGACCTCCTACTTCTATCTGTGCATTCTGCATTACCACCACCCCGTATGTCGTCCAACCCGAGAGCTACCGATCTCGAGTTGTTGCCTAGTACCGATACCGCAGATCTGCACCCAGACGCCGTGCGCAACCCAAACCCGAGAGCCGCTCTTCTCGATTTAACACACGGTACCGCACCACCCTCGTTTTTGTACCGCATTCAATCGCTAGATCACAGTTTTAGCACTTGTTCGATTTCTACTTGCGCCGAGCAATGCTAAAACTTAGTTAACTCTCTTAGAACTCAACTTTGATCCTTCCAACACCTTTGGAATGTCAAGTGGAGTATGTCTAAGTATTCATCTCGCCACACTTTGGTCATTTTAGCGAAAAGTGGTTTATTATTACGAGGATTCAATATCTTACATTCACCTACTAAGTTCTATTATGGATTCGGTCCGATTTTTCTTTTCTCTTCATTCATAGATTTGCTCCAGTAATATTCCTCACCTTTAAACTAGATTTTGTATTCACTTGAAACCGAACCAAATTTTCTATTCCCTTGAGCCATCTTCACCGATGTGTTCTCTTTTAGGATCAGTTTGATTTTGTTTCCTCTTCATTTTTGGGTTCGATCCAGTAATATTTCATTATCTTTGCACTGAATTTTTTATTTGCATCTCTCCGCCTTCTTAGTTTTCTTGAATCGAATCATCTCTCCTCATTCTGTTATATGTAGTATCCCTGGTGTACAGCAGTTGAGGCTTGTCGACAGCTCTAAAGAGTGTCGGGAAAAGTCCGAGTCGCATTGGCGTGAAATAGATGCAAAACAGATTCAGTGGGGACGTGAGAGCAGGAGTTAGCATTGGGATCTGCAAAAGTGCAGATTTTCTGCTTGTTGTACCGGTACAACCATCAAGGTGTACCGGTACATCTTCGCTGTCGTACGCAGATACCATCACGGTGTACCCGCACACTGCACTGCTGTGTAGTCGTTTCCTGGGGTTGCCATTTGTACCGCTACAAATATTCGTGTACCGATACACCAGGGTAGGTGAGAGAGCAAATTGGTCTTTTCTTGCCTCGTACGTGTCACCCACCTCTCCCCTTACTACATATTCGTGGAGAGAGGCTAAGAGAGGGACTTTTTCATGCTTCTTCTTCTCTCTCCCTCTCTAGACCCGATCGTGAGCTAGGAGGAGCTCGGGTGGAGTTGGTTCATCGCCGACGTCGCGCCGCGGTGCCATTCGAGCTTGTGTTCGTTGTCGTAGCATCGCGAGGAGGCCGGGCGAGGGTGCGATTCCGCCGATCTCGACGTTGCACCGGTTTTGGATTTGCTTTTTCGAGGTGGGTTAATCATCGATTTATTCTCTAAGTGGCAAAATAGTCAACATGGGTGCATCGTGTTGTTTAGAACATTGAATTAGCTCGATTCGCGGATTGGGTAGATTTATCTTCAAAGCATGAATTGGAGCTTATATTATGACTAGATATTTACACATGTTGGACTTGAATTTGACTTAGGAGAAAACCAGCGATTATGAACCGATCATATGCTTAAACTACCAGATTTAGCTCTAGGTGCTGTGGTTCGATTGTATCATCGAAGTTTCAGAGTAGTAGATACCTCAGGTTGTTTAGACTGCAGTTACGCTAGTGCTGGGATGTTGAGCCTATTTTTACAGTAGAGTTTAGGCTGTTCCGGACTATTAGGTGTTGTCCGGGTTGACGGTGGACCCAGATCGCTATTTTGACATCAGATTGTGCCGAGGGCACGTGACATATTGGTTGTTAGACCAGTTTGACCATGTTTACTTGATTTTAACCTGTGAGAGCCTAATTGTGCTCGACAGAGATATCCTTGCATACTCGATTGGGTCGCTCCCATGAGTGCCACTCCGGAGTCAGGCTTAGTGCTGCTGCGTTGGTGTCGTTGTGTCCTAGTTACACTCGCTCTCCACTAACTACCCAGCATGGTGGTTTTTAGTATAGCTTCGACAGGCGGGACGAGTGTCTCACAGTCCCTTGTGAGATTAGGTCAGGATTAATATTTACTACAGATGGTTAGAGTTAGAGCATAATAGTGTAGTGGCATTTAACTGTAGATTTATTTCAGCCTTTTCTTCTATCCCTACTTACCTCTGTAGACTTAGTGGGTGGATCGATGATGTTGAGGGCGGCACCGACTGAGGACTACTTGTTTTTACAGTAGTTCTCACGCCCTGTTGTCCCTTTTCGTTTTGCAGAGCTGTCGTCTTCGGCTGCTGCTGCTGATCCTAATCGTGGCAAGGATGTCGCGAGTTAGAGCCATACCAGTCGAGCCAGAGCTAGCGGAGTACCAGTTACAGATAGTTATAGTTTTTGGTTCATTACATACTGATGTTATATCTCGCCGGAGCGAGTGCTTTTGTACCTGGATAATGTCTTTGTACTGATCCATTTTTATTATATACTTGTTTTCTAGCAGCTCTATACTACTGGTTGTAGTGTTGTTTGTTTACAGATTCAGTACAGCTCGCTTCGTTTATATAAAAAATTTCTTTGTATACGGCGGATTTGTCGGCGTGCCCCGAAAACGTGAAATCCAGGGCGTGATAGTTATATTATGTTTTTACAGTTCCATTCCATCCCCCCTCAGCCCCTCACATCCTCTAATCTATTTCCAAAACACACATCTCCTTACCTCCTTTTATATCTTTTCAAAATGTACAACCTCTCACTTCCCCTTGTATCTTTCCAAAACGTAAAATCCCCCGCCTCTCATTTTCTCCTACTCATCATACACCTCCTCACCTACCCGTATCTCTTCCCAAAACCCTAATCACCTTCTCTCAACCTTAAACTCTTCATTTTCTTCTTCTTCTTTTTCATCCTTTCTCTCTCTCTCCCTTCACGCCCTCCCGCCGTTAATGGAGGAGCTAGTGATTTTGTCATTTCTTGTAGACACAAGTTTTTCGATAAAGATAAAATACCTTAATCAACGAATGATTTGAGATTCCAACAACATGAAAATCTGATTTTTTATGAAGAACTATCTTTGTGAATTTTCCATAAAAATATATCTGAACTAATCATTATCTACTCTTTTGTTATTTTTAATTTTTTTTATATGTTATAATTATCTTGCTTCCAAAACCATAATAATACTTTAGTAATGGACAACAAAGATTCCACGATATGCTCCTTATACAACCATTTGCTTCCTTAATTTTGTACTTCCATGTATAAGTAAATATATGCTTTCTATGCTTTCTATTATTAAATAATTAGCGAATTATTTTATTTAAATATTTTTGCAGTTAACATACACCAACAAATCAAGCCAAATATATAAATGATATCGAAGCACGAAAGAATGTGCCTTTATATATAACAATGAACATGAAAGAAAGAATATAATATACCAACAGTTCAACTTTTATTTTATAATTTGCAGTTATCGTAGAAGCATTCATACTTTTTAATATTCTATTCGTATATATTATGCTTGAATTATAAAACTATTATCAGTTGTTTCTACTTTGTCTGTACGTGTATTTCTTTTTGTCTTCCTTAATGTTGGAAAAATCTTTCCGGTCTTCTATTATAATGTTCTTTAAAAATAATTCGAAAGTTTAATTTCAAATTTAGTCAAATTTTGAAAATAAAAAATTAAATAACAATGTAAATAAAAAGTTTAGATAAGGCATGTGGATCAAGGCGTGCGAGGCGCTATCCTATAAACGAAATTGTCCCGGCCCTCCACGTGCAAGGCTTTCCGATAATTACTCTTAGCAATATAACGACCACATTCCACCCTGGCGGCATGATTCTAAGGTGACGCAAGACGAACCCAACAAACTTCAGATCCAGCAAAAAAATTCGGCAAAAACTCATAAAATAGAAAAAGATGAGAGGCTTTAGATATGCTCAGATTATTATAATTTTTAATTAATTCGTGCAACCTCGCCCCATATTTATAATCAGGACGAGAATCTTATTTTAATTCGTCAAATTCGAATAGAGTAAGATAAATCTAAAATTATATGAATAAGGATAAGAATTAAAATTAAGATAAAGTTAAAATCGAAAAGTAAAAATAAAATAAAATAGAATGGGTGGATGACCTGCGTGCCGCTGCCCGGTTGCGTACGCGTGCTTTAGCTTTGTTTTTTTCTCCCTTAATTTCAAACTCAAAATTATTCGGAAAATTTGAACTTTGCAAATTTTTTATTTCAATCATTTACGTATCTTGTGATTGAATGAGATTAAAATCTCGTAATATAACGATGATATACGGTAGTAAAATTAATCTCTTTTGGATATTTTTTTCACCACTAAATTTGTATACATCTTATATCGAAATCTTTCGATCGATACGAAATAAAAATAAAATAAAATTTAAGTACAGAAATTTTGAATAATATAAATAAATTATCTATTTTAAAAATCTCATTATTGAAAACAAAGTGGAAGTATGAACATCGTTTACATAATACATTATTACAATATATATATATATATATATATATATATATATATAGTAAGGCTACTATGCTATTGAAAGCACGGAGCCTTCTGTGCTTCCAGCTCGTTTTCGATGTTGTGATTTTCGAATCATCGATCGACTCCGTTAAACTTGATCTAAAATATTTGAAGTACCTAGAAAATAAATTATGCAAATTTTCGATATTATTTATCTAGTGAACGAAGGGGCTAAAAATCAATCTAAATAAAATAAAAATTTACAAAACGTGATAATATGACATTAAAATTTTAGATCAAACATATTGATCTTATTTTATATATAAAAAAATTTTTATCAAAATTTCACGTAATTTGAATATTTTTACACCGTTAAATTTGCAAACGGCTCACTACGGCCATTAAAATTATTGATTTTGAGGCCCTTCAATCACTAGGCAAATGAAATCGAAAAATCGTAAAATTTATTTTCTAGATACTTCAAATACTCTAGATCATGTTTAACGAGCCGATCGACAATTCGAAAGTCGCAATATCAAAAATGAAAGCATAGTAGTCTCGCACTATATATATATATATATATATATATATATATATATATAGATCCCATTACTATATCTTATTATGATACGATCGCACTCATAAGTTGTTTTCGATGATAGAGCTTCCGAATCGACGATCCACACGTTAAAACATTATCTAGAGCATTTAAAACTTCTAGAAATAAAATTTTATAATTTTTCGATATCATTTACCCTACGATCAAAAGCTCACAAAATTGACAATTTTTAATGGCCGGTATGGAATATTTGCTAGTTTAACGGTGTAAAAGAATCGAAATAGGTTGAATTTTTGATAGAAAATTCTATTCACTACCTAAATAAAGATCCATAACTCCGATCTTAAATTGAAAGATTCGATCATCCATTTTTAGGATGTCGTTCGATTTTGACCGTTCATTTTATACCTGCTTGATGGACTTTATAATGATTTCGAAAAATTACGAAATTTATTTTCTAGATGTTTCAAATACTCTAGATTATGTTTAACGGTGTGGATCGCCGATTCGAAAACCCCAACATCGAAAACAACTTATGAGTAGTAAGGGCTCTATACTCATAATAGTATAGTAGCCATACTCTATATATATATATATATATATATATATATATATATATATATATAGAGAGAGAGAGAGAGAGAGAGAGAGAGTCTTTGTCTTATTAATAGCACATGTTGTGCTCCTAAGTTTCTAACCATCCATCAATTTTGATAGATGGTTAAGGTGAGAGAGAGAAGAGAAATTGAGGAGATATTCAAAAAGATGAGAAATTGAGAATCTTAATTTCTCTTCAATTTCTCTTCTCTCCCTCATCTTAACCACCCATCAAAATTGATGGATGGTTAAAAACTTAGGAGCACAAGGGTTGCTGTGCTATTAATAGCACAGTAACCCTGCTCTATATGAGTATATTACTGTGTCGATTTTTGGTTTTGAGAAAACTATATATATCTGTTAAATCTTTAACTGTCGAGAAGCGCTATCGATTCGTTTCTCTTCCGAATCCCCACATGCAGGCGCCATGCATTGAGAAGGAAATCTGGAAATAAGGAGGCGAAAAACCACTGCACGGCGTGAGGCCAGTACGGAGCGCATATCTTCTCGTAGCCAATCCAGCGCACCGCAGCTGCGGCAAACTGATCAGGTGATGGGATCAGGACCGAAGAAGATCCCTTCGCCGAGATCATCTTAGTAGCAACGTAAAATGGAATCTGCAACACAAATTTAGAAGAAGAAAAAATTACATATGTATAATAAGTAATATATATAAAAGTATTATAATCGACGATGACATGATAATTAAAATAATAATATATCACTTCTTCGTTAGTAATCTGGTAATATTTAACCAATTAAATTGAATTATTAGACATCATTGTAACAATTCAGAAATTTTGAGTTAGAAAATTATAACAAAATAAGTTTGAGAACTGACTTGTCACGCGTCCCATTCATAGTTTGAGGACCAAAAGTATAATTTATCTAAATATGAAACAATCATAAAAGTTAGGAATGTCAATGGGTACAGATACTTCAGATTGGCTTTATTTGAATCCAAAATCAAATAGGATGAGTTGAACCGATGCTTTACGGGCATAATGACTTTTATTTGTACTCAATCCGAACCTGAACCAAAACCCAAACCGATTTTATATTATATATATATATATATATATATATAATATTAAACATTTAAATTTATATATACTTTGAAATTTTAGAATTGAGTATGATATATTTTAAAATTTGATAAAGAAAATGAATTATTTTCGGTTGGGGTTTTTTTACTCGGGTTTGATTTTTTGGATATGAATTTTCAAAACTCAATGATTTTTTATTTTACTCTCTAATTAATTTCGATTCCGATAGCTGGGCGCCCCCAATTCAATCCATTAATCACATCCCACTCCTTGAATTTTTTTTTTTTTTGAGAGATAGGTAGCACGCTACCCGCTTCATTTATTTTATTTAGAAATAAGCTTAGCTGAAAACGTGAATCAACTAGGATTCGAACTCGGATCTCGAATACCAACCACCAAACCCTTTGCCACTTGCGCCAGGGATGGTTGGTCCCACTCCTTGAATTTTAATGCAAGGTAGCTACTAGAGGAGGTAGGGAAATTAACCTGGCATTGCACATCAATCCCTTTATCTTTGTACTCCACGTTCAGGCTTTTGGAAAGCTGGTCAATGTACCTGAGGAAGTAGATTTTACTTGATTAGATTTTAGTGTATTGGTATAGGAACAAATTTCACAGTAAAATACAGTTTAATCCTCTAATATCCCATATTGCAACGAGATATCGCAATTTTTTCATACCCTCAAATGGAAAAAAAAAGGGCATATTTTATCTCCTGAATGATTTGGTAACACCTATTACAGAATCTGGCATTGATAGAATTAATTTTGTCTCCGTCAAATAACAAGCTAGGCCCAGCATGCATACAAGTTCTGCGATCGATATTACCAACTACAGTCGTTTGTATCATTCAAAAATATGCTAATGATCGAAGGTACCGCGACAAAGTATAATTAATATACATTTTAGCCTTATGCATCAAATTTTTCTAGGCTATAAGAAAAGAATGAAATATTGTGAGAACTGCGAAAGACCTTAATGTTTAGAAACTTACAAATACGTAGAGCAAGTTTAACATGGAAAAAAAATGTTTCAATATCTTTCTCTGTGCGCACAGCACAAACTATAGTAGCATATTAGTTGGAGGGTAAAAAAAATTAAATAAACGAAGGCTGTACTGCTGTAGAGAAACAGTGCACAGTTACTACAATTAATATAATCAATTCCGTGCGTATGGCTGGTAATGAATCTGAACCGTCTCATAATAAGTAGCGAGATCGTATTTTGTACGTACATAATTTTAGAAAAAAAATAATATACTACCTATATCTATACTAAACTATGAATCCCCAATATCTTACTGACGTGGCGTGATCTTATTTTTTCAAAACTGCTCCCTTCTCATCTTTCAAAACTGTTTTCCTCTCATCTCCCAACCCCCGAGACCCCTGATCTTTCAAAACTGCTTCCTCCTCATCTCCCAACCCTCAAGACCCCTCATCTTTCAAAACCGCCCGCCATCCCTCCCTAACCCCTCTCCTCCTCAAACAAATTAATAGTAGGATAAATAAATATTTTTATATGATTAATTAAATATGAATTTGAGTCTCTTTTGCTTTGTTTGGTTAGAGGATAGGAATAGGAATAGGCCCTTATCCCCCTCCCTTTATACCCAAATACTAATTTTTTACTCGAGAATAGTAGTTCTCGGTTATCCCCACCAATACCTCTATTTTTTATATAAAACTATCTAATATTTTTCTTATTCCCGGGAACAACCCACTTTTCATCCAAACGCTATTTTTTTTATCCCCATACTTATACCTATCCCTGTAATAGCTAGTTCTTGCTTATACCCGAACCAAACGGTACCAAATTTTTTTTTATTATTTATTACCCTTCATAATATTTTAAATATTTTTTTTGTTTCTTTTTAACATTTTTATTCGTTTGCTAAATCTGTAAACTATAGATTTTTACTAAAGTATTTCTACCCACCGCATCGCGCACGGGTTCTCACGCGCACGGGTTCTAAGGCTGTGTTTGGTAATGGAATAATTTCTGTAGGGTTAAATTTTTTTATTCTTAGAATATCTCAATATTCAAGGATAGAGAGGAATGAAAGTAAATTTTTGTTTGGCAAAATTTTTACTTATTCTCTGTAATAGATAAAATGATGTTTGGTAACTTTTTTTGAAAGAAGAGAAGAATAACCAGAAAGTTGATTGAAATATTTTAAAATGCCAAGTTTGCCCCTATATATACAGTGAATTTTTTCTTTGTATAATACATATGCAATGCTTGATAAATTTGAATAAAATTTTTTCAAATATAATTACAATACAAAAATTATAATTAAGAAAGAATAATTTTTTTTAGAGCATTGCAATATGCAGTAAGTAAGATAATTTTAAATTAATTTATATAATTAGAAATCTATAATAACTAATAATACATAATAACTAATTTATTTAACTGCCAATAAATTTACATAGTTAAACAAAAATCATAATATAAATTTACATAGTTAAACAAAATCCTAATATAAATTTTAATACATTGGACTAACCAAATATCCATTTATATACTTTGGCATAGGAAAAAGAGAAGAGATGAGAGGTCTGATAAGTGGGAAAAGTACTGGCACGGTTTTCGAGGCAACCCAAAAAAGAAGGCCAGGCTGCCCCTCGGGTTCCAGGAATAAACCTAATTCCATGGTTGGGAAAGAATTAAATTAACGGGTGATTCCAATAAAAATTGGAATAACCCGCTTTGACCGGTATAAATTATTCCGGTACTTTTTTTTTTTGTTTGGCAGAATAACAAGAATAAACTTGATTATTCTGTAGTTATTCTGTTACCAATCATTGCCTTAGAAAATAATTAAATTACAGAATGAGGCAATGAGACCTCCCCTCTCCGAAGAAAAAAAAAGAAAAAAAAAGAAAATTCTAAAGATTTCTAAACGAGCTAATGTTTATTACCAGGTATCTCGTGGCGAGATTTTTTCTCAAAATTTCTTTTATTCTGCTCCAGCCAAATAACTCATCATCACGAAGTGGCAATTGTCGCCAACTCTCGTCCGTACGGCACACTTATTTTATATTTTGTATATACATACATTTCCAGAACTTTCCTTCTGGGACCATAGTGGATCTTAATTTGCAGTTTCCACTTTCAAATCGTACGTTACTTACCGCGTGGGGGACCACAAACAGAAGGGAAATGACCATTCATGCATCTAGTGTGATGATCAATTTCCCATATCTTTTGTATGATGGCTTGGTTTGGCGAAACGTGGCAGAAGTTATTATTACCGTGGCATTGATGGCCATCTTAATTATTTGCTCGCGGCGCCACCTACAATAACCACTTTATTTAATAAAAATGCTAGGATCTCTCTAGATGAATTAAGGAATGGGTTTAATTTACCCTTGTCAAAAACAAGAAAAAAAAAAAAAATTCATAACAAGATATAATTTAATTATGTGGTACAGCAATATTAAAAATATTTCTGAATTTATCAATTCATATTATCTATATTCTATATATTCTATATTTATATATAAAAGTACGTATTTTAATTTTCTAGAGAATATTTAGTTTCTTAAAAAATAATTTTTATCTTTGCGTGTTTAGTTGGTAAGATTAAAAATAAAAAATAGTTTTTTTATTTCTATTTCAATTATTTGATTAGTTAAAAACTTTGGTAAATAAATATAAGAAAGGCGAGGCATGCATAAAAGGAACTAATTAAATTCCTTTTATCAGTGATAAATTTCCCTTATACCAATTTCTCGGTAATTCCATCTTAATTATGTCTAAGCTAGCTCTGTCTAATACCAATTTCTTGCATGTTGATACTGGGCTCGCCCGTTACGGTATTTTATTTTGGTCACATCGCTGTGTGCAGCGCCATGAGTAACTTGACTTTGATATTATAACTAATTACTCTATTTAGCAAATAAATTAATAACTTATATACAGTAGAAAATATTAATTATAGGACGTGTCGACACTACAAAAAATTTTTAAATTTAAGGACACTTTAAATAATAATTAGCGACGCTTTAAAACGTCCGTAAAAATAATTCCGACGTTTGTAAAAGCGTCGGGTAAAGAGTCGTTAAATAAACATGTCGGGATAAATATACTGACGTTTTAATATAGCGTCGAAAAATGTATATAAATATTTGATAAAAATATATTTATTGGCGACGCTTAATCATAGTGTCGGCAAATGATAAATATTAAAGACACTAGAAGAAGGCGTTATCTAAAAAGCCTCGTCTAAAATATATTTTGTTGTAGTGTGAGACGTGTCACATATTAATGAATAATTTTTTATGATTTTACTTAAAAATTAAAAAAATATATAAAAATATATAATTTTACCTTAACTTTTTATTCTCATGCGGTACAGAAATTAAAGTTAGATGCAATAGTAGCCCACTGGAAGGAATTTTCCAGCTATATATATATATCATGATCCAAAATCATGATTTTCCTTATTCTAGCTCTCTCATTAAATACACCTCACTGTTTTTATTTATTATTATTATTAATTAAGAACATTAATTCTCTCCAATGGACCAACACTACCACAAGATTTGACCAGATGTAGTTCACCGAACATCTTTAAATGCATTAATTAACTCCTAAAAAGCACCAGACACATTATTAATTAATGCCTGATAAAACCAACAACAACAACAAAACCATCCATTGGTGTTAACCAAATCTCATTCTTGCTCCTCCTTTTGTGTGGGGAGACATCAAATTAAAGAGGAAATATATATATATATATATATATATATATATATATATATATATATATATATATATATATATATATATATATATATATATATATATATATATATATATATATATATAGCTTAGTTCATTTTTGTAATGACTATTTAAACAGTAAGTAACTTACTACTGCTTTTATGGTCGGTGTCTTTTTTTGTCTTTGTTTGCACTGAAAAGAGACATACAAGTGCAGGATAGGTCCACTAAAGTAATTAATTTGTTGACGCTCTTATTTTATCAATGCCATATTTATATGTCGGAACAACAACGATCGATGATAACTTTTATTTGGTATAAAATTTTTCTGGTATAGTTGCAACATATATGGGAGACTTATTTGATGATCGTGCATGGCATCTATATATATTTTGATGGGATGTTATATTTTACATACGAAATGATTTATTTTATTTCCAAAAAAAACCTGAAAATCTAATTTGCTACTCTATTTTAGACATTTGCCTATACACTTACCTTCCAATTATATAATATAAATTAAATTCTTAGGTGGAGAGGATATATAATATTATTGGACATCCAATTAAACATGCCTATGCCTATATATTATTATTGGATAATTTGTTCTATTTTAAACATTTTGGCTCACATTGGTAGCTAGTTAATTTGAATCCAACAAGGCTGATCATTTTGTAACCGCTGATCCCCATCGTGAAAAAGGTATTTTTCTTTTTTTTTTAAATTGCATTCTAAGCTTCAGTTTTGGCAAAAAAAAAAAAAAAAAAAAGAAAAAAATACTTTTTACTATTTTTTTGGTAATTATTATGAAACGTTGACTATTCAGTAAATAAATTATTTCTACTTGACATTAGAAAAAAGAAAAAGTAAAGAGAATTAGAAGTATATATATATTACTAAACAAATCGCTTAAAATTAATTTACTTACGCTTTAGTGGCAGAATAAATTGCATGAAAAGGAAACGATGGTAGTGCCGTCCCAGATGCTGACCCGATGTTTACAATCGCACCTCTTCCCTTCTCCACCATCCTTCCTATCACTGTATGGGCCACCCAAGTGCTAGCCTCCACGTTCACCTTCGTATCATAAAATAAATTACTCATAATTAATTCACAACTTAGCTAGATTAAGTTCAATAAAAAATAAAATTAAAATGAATTTAGTTCAAAGTTTGAATTCAATTTATATAGGTATAAATTTTATATCCTGGTCATCTGAAAATTATTATATATTTACTCATTAGTGTTATCATCTTTTAGATTTAACTTAACCAACTAAATAGCTCAAATTGATAAGAAAAAGTAGAAGAACTGAAAATATAAAAAAGGAAAAAAATAGTAATATTGAGGGTCATGCTTCTTATTTATTTTAAAAAACCATGTGGCTGTTCTCTGCATGCCAATATATATTTTATCTCTAAAATTATATTCGGAGAAACAAAAAACTCCTGAACTATATATTTTTTAATAGGGAAAAACTCCTCAATTATTTTTTTAGTAGCAAAGAATTATACCATGCGAAAATATACATAACTAAACTTTTAATCTTGATAATTATGTACGTTTTCTTAAAATTTTATAAAATAGTTAATTAAATATACTTCTATCCCTAATTAAATTTACTAATTTTACAAACGTTTTGATCGGAAGCGCGCCATGCATATAATCCCATAAAACTTTAGATATAAATTTTTTTTTTTTTTTTTGCTTCTAATTTTACCAATTATGTATGACTGCAGTCAAAAAAAAAAAAAGAAAAAAAGAAAAAAAGTTGAACTATATAAATTTTGTTTGTATTTTAAAACTTTATAAAATTATATGCCATGTATGTGTAAGACAAAAGACGATTGCGTAGTCAGTAATTTACAAAGAACAAGAGATATGTATTGTATTGTTTGATAAAGTTTAAGATGTCTAGCTATTAAAGTCGAAAGTTCATACGCTTATTTAAGAAATTAAAAAATAAAAATAAATAAAATGAGAGTTCATAAGATTTTGAGGTTGTATATATATATGTATGTATATATATCACCTTGACGATCCTCTGCCACGCCTCCTCCGGCATTTCGTGCGCGTACGCCGCGCTGGGGTGCGTCGTGCCGGCGTTGTTGACCAGCAGGCCGACGTCCAGCCCCTCGATCGCCCTCTCGAGCCGCCGCCTGCCCTCGGCGGCGTCGCCTTCGAGGTCTATCACCGCAGTCCGCACCTTCACGTGGCCGCCGCCGCACGCCGCCGTTATGTCGGCGGCGACCTGCCGTAGCTTCGCGGGGTTGCGGCCCACGAGGAGGAGGTGCAGGCCGCAGGCGGACGCCAGCTGGAACGCGACGGCGCGGCCGATGCCGTCGGTGGCGCCCGTGACGACGGCCCAGGAGCCGTAGGAGCGCGCGAGGTCCTTGCGCGGGCGGAGGAAGGCGGCGTAGAGCCATTTGAGGAGGGGGGCGAGGAGGTTGCTGACGAGGGAGAAGAGGCCCAGAATGGAGAGCAGGAGGAGCCATGAGGGGGGGAGACCTCTCAGGTGGTTTATGATGATCATCATGTGGAGGGAGGAGGATGAGTATATAGTACTGTAATTACATGAATGTCAAAGACTAATTCTCATCTCATCATATATATATATATATATATATATATATATATATATATATATATATATATATATATATATATATATAGAACTGTGATACTATGCTATTAATAAGACTACCAAGTCATTGGTGGAGATGTGTGGTTAGGATGATGTGAGCCTCACTAGAGTTAAGTGGGTGGTTGGTTGAATAGTATGATCTAACGGTAAAAATAATTAAAGGGATGGATCTAACGGCGAAAAATTTGGTAGCACCGAGTGCTTCATGCCATTGATAGCAGAAATAGGACTCTATAATATAATCATTTTCACCCGTTAGATCATACTATTCAACCAACCACTTACTCAACTCTAAGAGTATAGTAGCTGGCATGGACTTTCTCTCTCTCTCTCTCTATATATATATATATATATATATAAAGCAAGAGAGAGAGAAAGAGAGAGAACTGGCTTAGGCTATTATATTTTTTTATAAGTACGATTGCCTTCGTACTCATAAATCGTTTTAGATGACAGTATTACTTGATCAACGATCAATATAATTAAATATAATTTAAAGAATTTGAAATTTCTAAAAATCAAATTTCATAAACTTTGCAACATTATTTACTTTACAATCAAAAATATCAAATTGATAATTATTTAAAGGTCAATATGGAGTACTTGCTTGTTGAATGGTGAAAAAAAGTTGAAACTAATTGAATATTTGATAAATAATTCTATTCATTATGTATGTAAAGATCAATAACTTCGATTTTAAATTGAAAGATCTAATGATCTATTTTTAAAATGTCGTTCAATTTTGACCGTTCATGTAATGTCTTCTTGATGGATTTTATTATAATTTTGAAAAACTATAAAATTTAATTATTTTTAAAAGTTTTAAATATTTTAAATAATATTTAACGGTATGGATCGTTAATTTAGAAGCTTCATAATTGATAACAATTTAAATAATAAGTACAAAGTGCTCTATACTCATAAGAGTATATAGTAGCCTACTCTATATATATATATATATAAATATCTATTATAAATACTATACTATAAATAGTATTAATTACTTGGTGCTATTAAGTTTTTTAATGTTAGATCTACTATCTTGACCATTTCTATCTATTAAATTATATTATTCAACCAATCACTCAATCAACCCTATACGGGACCACATCATCTTAACCGTACATCTTTTAATTTAATAGCCAAAAAATTAATAGTACCAATCACTTAGTGTTATTAATAGTATAATAATATTGTTCTGTTTATATAATACATAATGAAATGTACTGCTTGTACACGTTATTATGGAGTATATACTTTACGGCTAATGATCCAATTTTTTTTTTAAAAATATTTGGATTACAAAAAATTAATAAAATAAAAAAAATCTTAGTTTTTCATTAGAGACTAATATATATATATAATTTATATATGCAGAGAGTACTATATATTTTAATTTCTCATATACAATGCATGTGTAACGATCCAGTCTACTAGCAATAATAATTCGTTGGGTTCAATCACCGGCCCAAAATGCTTAAACTCAATTATTATTACTAGTGTCTAAGTCTCTTATATACTCAACCACATTTCCATAGCAATAATAATTTGTTGGGTTCAACTACCGGCTCAAAATGCTTAAATCCAGTTATTATTACTAGTGTCTAGGTCTCTTATATACTCAACCACATTTTCATTTCTATCCGATGTGCCTCATTAAGACACTGACGTCCTCGTCAGTCTAATCACACACACAGCCCAAGATCATCTGGCGATGTGAGACTCGTCTCGCTAGTCTTGTCATCCAGATCCTAGCATAGCCGATCATCTTGTCATACAGACTCCGGCATAGTCTCTCTTTTTGTCTTTCAGACCCTGACTCAGTCAAGATCGCCACATATTTTTCGACTAGTGATTGTCTTTGATACCAAATATAACAATCCAACCCGCAAACAATAATAACTCGTTGGATCCAACCACCAGCTCAAAATGCTTAAATCCAGTTATTATTACTAGTATTCTCTTATATATCCAATCATATTTTCATTCTTATTTGATGTGGGATTATAGGGTGTGGCAGCATGCATAACAACTGAGCGCTTACTCATGTACTAGTACTTTATGTAGGTATGAATACGTGGCCACAGTACAAGGAGAGTGTGAGAAGCAGGTTGTGTCCACGTGGATTGTACACAGCCATGATAATTAAAAGCGTAAATTATGTATTTGGTCATCAAATTGAATGGGCAGTAACATTTTTATATCAAATATTAATTTATTATAATTTTTATTTAATTTTTTAATATTATTCTAATTAAGTTTTATAATCTAATTTATTTGACTAAATATTAATATATCGCGAAAGTAAACGTAATGTAATCGTATTGTGATTAGTAATGTGCCAATAGTAAAAATGTTGTTGTTGGCTTAAATAGACCAAGATTCTGTCTTATGGCGGGAGGCCAAATTAATTGAACCGAGTTATGTTTGAAATGACGTGAGGTTGGATTGTGCTGAGTTATGATCGAAGTGCGCGTGAGGCTGGTTGGGCCGAGTGACAATCGAGACTCATTGGTATTATGTCGGTACACTTTAAGTAAATTAATTAAATATTTCTAATAACTCTAGCTTTTAGAATTAATGGTTACCGTCATTGATCCGACAAATGATGTCAGAGCCAGAGGTCATAGATTCAATTTTCACATGCTCTGAATTTGTTTAGATGTTGGCCTGCCTCGTGGCGAGAGATCAGGTTGAACCAAATCACGTTCGAAATGGCGTGAGCCTAGATTTAGGCCAAGTTATGTTCGAAGTGGCGTGAAGCTGGTTGGATTGACTCACAATTGAGACTCGTGGCGCTATGTCTATATATATTTTAAAGGGCATTGGTTGTATATTTCTATCAGCTCAAGATTTTGGGATTAGTGGTTAGTGTGAACGATCCGACAACTACATCACTTTTATATCAATAATATATTAAAACTTAGTAAACTAAATTGAATTGTGAAACTTGATTATAATAATTTTAAAAGTTTGAATAAAAAATTACACCAAATTAAAATTTGAGGATTAAAGTGAAGCGTGCCTCCTAATCAAGTTTCACTCTTGTGTTGTATAATTAGGTTTTGTTTCACACTTGTGAAATTTAAAAAAATCGGTAAGTAGTCGAATTTTCATGACATTTACACAATCTTGAACATAATTGATAAATTGATAGGATGGTAATTGATTGATGTTACGATGAAGAATTTACACGAAAATTTTTTGCCGGGACAAAAATCATGGATAAAGGAGAAGAGAACTTCACGATACACTACAACAGAATTAGATTATAGGGACATATGTTTAGAATACTTTTGTATAAGTGGCTCATTTATGCTAAAACTTAAAAAAACATCTATTAATGCCTAAATATAAAGCCTAATCCAATCAAAAATAAAATGTTACTCTACTCAACCCATCACACCCAGCCCATTTGGCCCGATTATAAATAGAAAAAAAAAAGAAGCTATTATATACCATCTTCCCTTCTCTCTTTACTCAATCCACTGAAATTCTAGACGAAGAGCCGAGCCCTTCTTTGTTGTCCTCCTCCGCCACCTCAGCCAACGAGATAGAGTTTCGACGGTTAAAAAATGCTTAAATAAGTGTTGGTAAATTAGCAGTACTCTTTTAGGTTATAGTGACACTCTTTAACTATCAATATATACCTACCGAGCCCACATATAGCAACACTTTTTATAAGTGTCGGTAATTTAGCTAACAGCACTCTTTTTGACATATATCTACATTTAAAAGTGTCGCTATAGACCGTTTTTATTATAGTGATAAAATATTGTGGAGATTATAATACGCAATCATGCCTTTAGGGCACAAAAAAAAGAAAATAACTTGTTTGTTCTTTAATGATTTGAGTGTCGTGCCCTGATTTTGGTCAATTGGGTTCGTTCAGACATGTACAACAGATCCATCGAATAAACAAATTTTTTCCTACCCACACGAAGTGAAAATGTATATCAATCTGTACAATCCACACATGATATGGGTACAATAGAGCATCATAACAATATTTAATTTAAAGAGTTTACATTATTTGTTTCAAAATATTACAAGTTTCTATTTTTCAAAATAAAGGATAACTACTAGACCAAGTCCCAATGATCTAACTACTCTGCAACACTCATGTTGCGGTCACGTGCCTCACCGGCGATAGTAAGCTCTGAAAAACAACAAACTATAAGGAGTGAGAACTTGAATAAGTTTTCAGTAGATGCAACTGCTTATTGATACAACCGCCAGAAATGGCACTCTACACTCATTAGATACAAAGAAGGCATTAATTAGTAGATAATAATAACAGATAAAATCTATTTCTACAATATAAATGAAATAAACTGAATTACAACTATAATGTCTTCTTCTTCCCTCTTCTCTGGTTTTCTTCATTATTCTCTAGTTTTAGCCTTTAGTTAATTTTATTTTATTTAAACGAACAAAAGTGCTAATCCAAAGATGCTCCTGTACACCCATCGCCCTCTTCACCTCCAACCTAAGGTGGTGCTCGCCGCCGCCCTCTAGGGTAGATAGGTGGGCCACATGCTCCCTCCTCCGTAGCGAGCTTTTTGGCACCGAGACGTGTTTCCCCTTTATCGTCGGCGGTAGTGGTGGGGATGTGGGTTTTCATAAGTGGGTTTGGTGGGTGTAAAATCTGCTGCAGTAGAGGTAGAGAGCGAAGGTGGGGGAAGCGAATGCGTTGTGATCCTCATTACCATCGGGGAGGGCCGCAGAGGCGGTAGAGGAGCGTCGGAGAGAAAAGAAAAGAAGGTAGCGGCATGGTCTCGACAGGGTCGGAGGCGAGGAGAGCGACGGGTGCGAGCACGGTCGAGGGCGAGGGTTCATGAAACTTAGGCGAGGCAGGTCGCCTCCACCTCCGCTGCCTCTTTGGATAGAAAAAAAAAAGAACAAGAGAAAACAGAGAGAGAGAGAGAGAGAGAGAGAGAGAGAAAAAGGAATATGAGTATTTTCGTCAATTTGCTGAAAATTCGAATCAAATCTGCAAAATCGAAAAAATGCGGCCCAATTGTGCAAAAGCTCAAAACTTGTGGCTTTTTTTATGTAAATTGGCCACTTATAATTTTAAATTTTAAATTTAAATTTTTATTCTAAGCATAAAAATTTTCAAAATTTAAAAATTTAAAATTCAAAATTTAAGTTTTAATATTTAAAATTTTAAAATTTTTAAGATTTTAAATTTTAATATTTTAATTTAAAATTTAGTTCAAATGTCAACTTTTAAATTTTGTTTCATATTTTATATTCAAAATTGTAAACTTTTAGACTAAAATTTAAATTTCAAATTCACATTGTAAAATAAAATTTTAGAAAAGAAATTTTATTTGCAAACAGTAAAGAAATTTTGCCAATTTGCATAAAAAATCCACTAGGTTTGCGATTTTGCAAAACTGACCAACTATTTTGGATTTTATAGATTTAGTCCCGATTTTTCACAAACTGACCAAAATACCTTTATTCCTTTCTCTCTCTCTCTCTCTCTCTCTCTCTCTCTCTCTCTCTTTTCCTTTTGTTCTCTTTTTCTTCCGAACCTCCTCCATCATCTCTGCGGTCCTCGGCGATAGTAACAAGGGCGACGCTGCCTCATATTCCTTCGCTTCCGCGTGAGTGTCCGCCGGCGTCGACACCGGAGGAGAAGAACTCGAAGCCACCTTTATCTCTGCCTCCGCTGGCATCAGCATCGTCGCAGTGCCGGAGGAGGAGAACGTGCGCAAAGTGGGTGCGGGTGAAGGTGGATCGGATTGAAGCAATGAGGTTATGGCAGGAGGTTCTCGCGGCTTGTAAGCATAAGGATGAAGAAGCACCTATCTCCAAGAAGCGAAAAAATATACAGATGATAGAAAAAAAAAAGAATAAAAAGTAAAATAATAAGGAAAAAAATATCTTCTTGAAAGACCAGTATATATCGTCGCTATTACATAAAAGGCTAAGAATCAGAGAAGAAGGAAGAAGAAGATGATGGTTTCACTGTTAAAATAATATTGTACTGTTTCACATGAAAATTGCACTATTTGAGATGAACGTTGCACTATTTGAGATAAAAATTTTCATTCTTTGAAACAAAAGTTGCACTCTTTCAACAAAAGTTATACTGTGATGGAGCCTAAGGAGAGCCGGGGTGCAGCAATGACGATGGTGGTGGCGTCGGAGGCGTGGTAGATGGAGAAGAGCGAGACTGAGAGGGAGGGGGAGGACAGGTTGAGGGAAGAGGATTCAAATTTGGGTACCTTGCGGCCGCCGCATTTGATGATTTTATTGAACATGGCGCCAACGTTGGCGGTGGTGGTGACGGTGGTGGAGCTCCGCCACTGCATGGCAGGAGGGCGAGCCTCCCGCGGAGGAGGTAGGTCATCTCCGGGTTTCAGCGCTTCGACGCAGCAAGCCGGGTGAGGAGGCTCTCACTAGCGAGAGTGGCCACCATGGAAGTTAGAATGTAATTTTCTTTGAAACAGTGTAACTTGTGTCAAAAGAATGTAACTTTCCTTTCAAAGAAAACAAATTTTCATCTCAAAGAGTGCAACATTCATCTTAAACAGTACAATTATCTTGTGAAACAGTGCAACATTATTTTAACAATACAACCATCATCTTCTTCTTTCTTCTTCTCTGATTCTTGGCATTTTTTGTAACAATGATGATATATAATAGTGTAACATACCGAAACCTCGATAGTAAATATCGAACTTTAGCCAAATTGACTAAAGTACGCGAAAGAAGTGATTGGACAAGTTCCAATTAACATTCCAACAATATTGGGAGGGTTAAAAAGAAGTTCTAAAAAGGACAAAAGGGTTTTTATATTGCTCGGCGCGATAGGAAGTCAAATGATGTGAAAAACAGCATTCTTGACAAAGTGTACCGGTACAACCATCAGAAGTGTGCTGGTACAACCATTGCCACCCGAGAAGAGTAGCTCTCGGGTTTGAAAAATTTTGGATATGTACCGGTACAAATTTCAAACTGTACCGGTACAAATGCTGCGAAAACCGAGAGTTCGCTCTCAGGTTTGCCTTTGCGCCAACATGTAACCGGTGACAGGTCCAAAAGTGTACCGGTACACTTGGGTCTGGCAGCAACTTCGAAAGTAGTTGCTAAATAAAAGAATTGGAGGACTTAGTTGCTATTATTGCAACATGTTATAACCCCAAACACCCTTCCCTTTCTCTTTTCACAGCCAACACCCTCTCCCACTTTATTTCTCTCTTTCTCTCTCTAGAAGGAAGCCCTAGAGCTTGGAGGAGAAGGAGAAAAAGCTAGAAGGATGAGTTTTTGGAGGCTTTGAAGGTACAAGAAGCTCTGCTACAAGGTGGACCTTGGGGATAGCTTGGACTAAGGTGAGTTTTATGCAAAGATAGTTCTAGGGTTTGGGCTTTTACCTTAGATCTTTAGGTTTTGGAGTTTCTACAAGTGTAGAAACATTCTAATGCCCAAAGAACACATGGAAACCTAAGTTTTCATGGTGCCCTCATGGCGATCAACTAGGGTTCATGGTAGATGCCCTAGAAATGGTTTGAAAGGTTTAGAAAAGGTTTTAAAAGAAGTTCTAGAGGATCAACAAGCTTTCTTTTGCTTGTGTAAGAGATCAAACCCAAGGATTTTGCAAATAACATAGTTAGAGCACCAAATTTAGAACTTTTTCCCTAAGGGGTTTCTAAAGTAAATTGACTTTGTAGAAACCTAATTGGGGGTGTGTTCGATGCGTTGGTGCGCTCGGTTCGAGGATCCGACGAGCGTACAAAAAGTTATGGACTAAACGATAAATTTTTAACAGATAGCCGCAACACTCGAAATAGGAGTTCAAAAATCCCAAGAAATTCACGGGAGCATCCTTGCAACCATCTAAGGTGGGTGGTGCATGCCAAGGACCTCGAACTTTCTTTTATGTCTAAAGTGTCATATTTGAACATATACATATATATTGAGCATATTGCATAGTAGGGTTACTTATGAGTTTTTATTGCATTTTGTTGGATCAAATGCATGTGGAATATTGTATGATAATTGAGAATTGATAAACCCTATGTATGCATGTTAAAAATCAAGAACCTAGTGGACTTAGAAAATAAATGTGACATTGGACATTATCATAGTGAGTGGTATTGACGAGTCTTGAACACCTAGAAAACAAGTGTGGCATCCATGACAAAGAATAAGAACAAATAGTGTACATGACACTAGTAGAGGTTAAAGAATGCAAGTAAATTGGGTTAGTGACATTATAACATTACAACCGTAGAGTTAATGGTCATATGAACAAGGTTCTCCTTGAAGTCAAGGAATGGATTGAACTTGGAATCCTTAAAGATAAGGATTGATCGTACTCAACTAATGGTCCTTGCTTGAGGGCGGTAGCTTCCCCTCGGGCGATGTGCTCCGGAGTTGTCATCACTGGGTCATAGCAGTTTATCTTCCCAAAGGGCGGTCCCGTCGGGTCGTAGCGGTTTATCTCCCGGACAATAGGGATTTGGGTTGGTGAGTTTGTTGAGGGCGAAACTTACGAGTTAGCCAAGAGATTGGTAATGGACTTATGACCTTGCATTCATCATGAGCATTCTATCGAGCATATTATTGTTTATTGTTCAGGTATATTAGCTGCATTTGTTAGTTGGTTACTTTTTTACCTTTCTTCTATTATGCCTGATTTAGCCTAGTGGGAAAGTCGGCATAGTTGGTTGCCAAACCCACTCGGAACTTTGTTATAGTTCTCACCCCACTATTTTCACAGAGCCGGGACCGAGTGAGTCGGCAGAGGATCGCCGTAAGCGTATCGCACCCTAGATAGAGACCGCCCGAGACATACTTTACTTTTGTAGTTGCATTTTCCTTTTATATCATCTTTGTATTTTGATGATTATAGATCTTAAAAGAATGATGTAAAAGTGTTTATATTAAATGCAAAGGGTTCATTTTGGGAGACATGTGATGTAAAAAGAAATGATGCAAGAATTGTAAATCTTTTAAGATGTATGCATGTATGTGATTTAAGGTAATCATAGTACTTGTATGATGTTTAGTTTAGTACTTTCTCTTGGCTATTTCTTGCCCTCGTGCAAGCCATTATGTATGCTTCCTCATGTGTAAAAATTTTATACTCTATTGTACCTATTGTTGAGCTTTGGACGGACAGGGGAGGCTCTGTCCGTTCGGCGTCTGTTTGACGCGCTCGAACCGGCCAAAAGGATCGGGTTTGGGCCGTGACAAATAGTCTTTCAAGGAAAATTTTTTTTCTTTATTTCTTTTACTTTTTATTATTTTTTTTTTCTATCTTCTGTGTAATTTTTCGCTTACTGGAGATGGATGCATCATTGTCCTTATCCTCTTGAGCCTCGAGCACTTTCTCAGCCACGACCTCATCGCTTTCGTCCGGTCCATCCTCACCCGTGCCCACTCCGAGTTCTCCTCATCCGACGCTGCGTCAATGCCGGTGCCACGCCCCACAACCACTACCAATTTGGCCGATTGGGGCACGTCGATCAGACGCTGAACGGACAGAGCCTCCCATGTCCGCTCAAGGCTCGACAACAACAATCATGTATATTTTTGTCGCCCAGGTTGACATACAACATACATGAAACATCCACAAAAATGATACAAGCAAGAGCAAGAAGTAAACATGCATGTGTACAAGAGAGAGAGAGAGAGTTCTAGCTATTACATCTTTCATTCAACCATTTACATTTTCATCTCCCAAAAGGAATACATAAGGTTTACATGTTTATCTCATAACTCTTCAAAATACAGACACATCATGCCCTCTCATAAACATAAGGGTACTTTAATGCAAAATTGAAAGCTGCTAGCTATTAGGGCGCTATGCCTTTACCGCGGTCCTCGCCCGGTCCGCTCAAACTCGGTCCTGCAACAAAGTGGGATGAGAACTAACAAATAGTTCCCAGTGGGTTCGGCTGCCGACTCCGCCGATCTTCCCACTAGGTCTAAGCAGGTATAAGCAACAGATAGATAGATATATGGAAATGAGCTACTACATAGTGATGAAATCTGCACCATGCTACTATGCCTCAATAATCTAATGAATGAGCTACTACATAGTATGTGATATACAACATGATACTATGCCTCAATAATCCAATGAATGAGCTACTATATAGTATGCGATCTATAACATGATACGTACTATGCCTCAATAAATAATCTCACGTACTAACCCGAAGGTTACTACCTAAGGCTAACCCGACGGTTACTACCTCAACTCACATCTCAAATCCCATAGGTGAGGAGCCCCAGCTGCTCAACCCACCCGAGACCGGTTGCGGGACAACAACGTCTGCCCCTAGTGTGACAACTCCGGAGTGCACTGCTTAGGTGGAGCGACCACCACTAGCAAAAACAGACTATGTGAGTATGATCCAATCCTCGTCAACTGAGGATACCCTGTCAACTAGGGCTACAGTGCCTCTATGCACTAGTTCAAATGCACAATACAGTAATTGGGAACCCTACCATCCCTAGAATTATGCCAATGTGTTTTACTACACTAGATTTGAATGCCATTCGTTCATGTTATAGTGCCTCCACTATACTAGTTCACATGTTACTTGGTTTCATCACCAAGTTCTAGTTCACCAATTTATGCCACTATAGGATTCCACGTCACAAGACCCAATCCTCATGCATCTCTAGTCCATGTGTTAAGCCCACAATGCTACACTACTAAGAATGCATGGAAGGAAATAGAAATGCAACCGTCTACTCATCCTATAATGCATAATGTCACATGTTAAATATGATCAATAATATAACTTAGACATAGAAAGAAACCCAATTGCTTCGGGATGACACCTTCCACCTCTTGGTGATGTCACGAGGCTAGAAACCCGGTTTTGTAATTTTTGGATGCCGCCTCGGCCTTCCAGGCAGAAACGAAGCTGAAACGGTCCTTTTTATAGATATTTTCGCATAGCCTCGACAGATTGCCGAACCGAGGCCACCAATGCGTCAGAATACCTAGCAATTAGGTTTATATGGGTTCAAATTAGGTCAAACCCCTTCATTTCGAAAAACCCCAATCGGAACTCTAACATCCAACTATCGCAAGAATTCATTAAAGTGATTCATGATTCAAGCAACAATCATCTATTTAGTATCCTAGGGTTCCACTAAAATTATTTCTAGAGCATAAGAACCAAGCCTTGGAATTCGACTATTAAAGCTATCAAAGCTTACCTTAAAAGCTTTTCTTTTCTTGAGCCAAGGAAGATGAAGTAGTAACTCAACTCCAAGCTTTCTTCTCCACCAAGCTTTTTCTCCAACTTCTTCTCCAATTCCTCTTTGGTGAAGAGATCACAAGAAAAGGAGAGAGATCTTGGAGACAAAGAGACAAAAGAACTTGCTTTCTCTCTCTCTCGGTTTGGGCCAAAACAAAAGGGTGTGGCATTTGTTACACACATAGCCCACCAACAACAATTGAAATTTTTAGTTTAGTCCAGCTCAAATCTGATATATTTCGCCGAAGCCCTCTGAATGTCTGTTTGTACTCAAATTTGACAGTCAGGCTCGGTTTTTCTTAACTAGAAGAATGAAATCTTTGTTTTTCAGTTTCAACCATTTTTTGTCACCGAAAGCTCTACCGAATTGAAATCTCTAGCAGACATCAGTTAAATTTTATTTTCCACCTTTCGGGTGTCGGCATGACATAAAACTTTAAATCTAGCCTCATAAAAATAATTTTGACATATTCTTCAATTTTTAGAATTTTCTGACACTGTGAATTTTCTACTAAAATATCAGTCCCGTTCTTTAATAGAAAATTCTAAATCTTCTGTTTCAGTTCCGATTTCAGCACAAGTAGTTTTTGACTTATATTTTACTTCCTTAAGTCCAATAAAAATAGTGTCTCACACTATTTTCATTTATATTTATTTTTATATTAAAAGTCTAGTATATTATATTCCAACGTAACTTCATAACATCAGAAGTTTGGCATCTTACAGCTGGTGCTGACGGATACAGAGGCAGCTCCGAGTTCTTCTCTTCCGGCGCCAAATCTAGTGTCCCGGGTGTTCAGCGGTCGTGTGATTTCAGTATTTGAGGCTTGTCGACACGTCTGGAGAGTGTCGGGACAAGTCGGAGTCGTTTCGGCGCGAAATGGACGCAAAAAGGACTCGGCGCGATGCAAGAGTGGAAATCTGACACTAAAATCCGCAAAGTGTAGGAGTTTAGTGTTGAGTACCGCATTTTTGAGATGAGTACCGAGACCGCGGGACGGCAGAGATGGAAGCTCTCGGTTTGCTCGAGACGACAAGCCGAGCATCGTACCCGAGCAATGCAGATTGAGCTTGGGCAATTTGCAGACAGACGGCCGTACCTCCAGACTCTGCTGCGCGAGGTTATGAAATGAGGGGCCGTGAGGCACCGTAGATTCAAGCGTGGAGCACTAAGATTTCAAATCGGATTTTTGAGTAGGTAAGGGTTATTTTGGTCCGTTGGAAGTGGCGTTCAACCCAACCACCCCTTAGTCTATATATGCATGTAGAGAGCTCTAAGAGAGGATTTGTGTTGCTGTTTTCTCTCTCTTTATTTTTAGATGTGGCTTGTGGTGGAGGTCGCGGCTCGGGCTCGGGTGGTTGTCGACGTTGATCCGGAGGGCCATTCGAGCGCATGGGCGTCGCGGTAGCACCGTTGGAGGCCGGGCCAGCACGTGGATTCCCTTATTTCGACTTCTCGCCGTTGTAGGACGAGCTTTTTCAGGTGGGTTAATGTTTACTGAAATCGTCGGATTTCCTCCTAAGTTGGAGTTTTTGCGAGTATGTATGCTTTTATGTATAGTATCATGTTTAGTAGCTCGAATTCCTCGATTTGCATATTTTTATGAAATTTGAATTTGGAGCATAGTTTAGTGATTCTAGATGATATTATACATATTGAACTGCGGTTTGACTTGGGAGAAAACTCGTTAAATCTACATTGTCATTTTCTTGAAAGTTACTAGATTTAGCTTTAGGAGTTGTGGTTATTTTGTATCGCTGCGGTTAGTTTGCGGTTGATACCCAGATTAGTGTAGGTTGAGGTTACGCTCAAGCTGGGAGGCCGAGCTCGTTTTACAGTAGTGTCTAGATTGTTTCATATTGTCGAGTGCCATCATGGTGGACGGTGGACCCATATTTTCTTATCTTCGCTGTTAGTGCGAAGTGGATACTAGGATGTGTGTAAGTTGAGTTTACACTCGTGCTGAGGAGCCGAGTGTGTTGTTCAAGTAGGATTACACTGTGTTAGGTAGTGGGGTGCCGTCGGGGTTGACGGTGGACCCAGATTTCTGTATTTTGCATCGGATTGTGCCAAGGGCACGTGAGTTTTGGTAGTTAGATCTGTTTGACCCATTGGCATTGACTATAGTTTGTGAGAACCCGATTGAGCTCGGTAGAGACGTGTGCATACTCGGTTGGGTCGCGCCCGTGAGTGCCGCTCCGGAGTGAGGCTTTATGTACGTTGTCGTCGCAGCAGTCCTGTTTGGACAGTATTCTTGGGCCGGCCACCCTCGTGGGTGGTGTGTGGTGTAGCTTGGATACAGGCAGGTGGGTTCGTTAATTTAGGCAGCCGTGTGAGGTTGAGTCAGTGGTAGTTAGTGACTTTTTCCTCTACCTTTAGTGAGGCTGTGACGTGTATTGAGTCACAACAGTCCTATTGGACCTTTCTTTAAGTTACGAGGAGCCCTAGGATCTATCTAGATACTATCAAACACTTAGAGGGTGGGGGGTGAATAGGTGAATAGGCCAAAACCACAAATTTTAATGCAATAAAAATTTAAATGCAGAAAATAAAAATAGCACATTGAGATTTACGTGGAAAACTCCACTTTGGAGAAAAACCTACGGGACCAACACACGAAAAAATAATTCACTAAGAAAAAAGATTACAAGGTGATTACCGACTCCATAGACTCAACCTCTCTTAACCTTCTATGAATATCACGCAATCCTCCGGGTTGTCCACACCCTCACGTTTGAATCCACGAACGCCTCGCACACGTTCGAATCCACGAACGCCACTTGAATCCACGAGCTCACGATCTGAATCCTCGAACCGCCTTCAATCATATCGAATCCACGACGCCGTTTATGAAGAACATCATGATTATGGTGATCCTTCACTTAGAATATTGATGAAGAACCAAAGATGAATCTCTAAGCGAAGACTTAGATCAATTCGACATATAGATATCAAATTTCAATATCTCGAAATGACCTAAAAGAGGCTAATTTGTAGAAAATATGCTGGTTTAGAATGAAAACCTATCCTCTAGGGTTTCTCAATCATGTAGTCTCGTACTTCTCTTATCATTAGAGAACCCCAATAACTTATTTATAGACTTTAGAATCAATTTGAGTCGGATTAGACAATATATAAGAAATTTTACACTGCATACTGATACTGCGTAAGTTGGTACTGGTACCACATGACAGAATAGAAAATTCCTCAGGCTGAGTATCGGTACCAGGCCGATGCAGTATCGGAACCAACCCGCAGTACCGGTTTCCTGCCGATGCAGTACCTATACTCAATGCAATTTCCAGAATTGCATCATCTCGGGTTTCTCTCGGGTTTTGAGGTACCAAGTTGAGGTACCGGTACTCTGTTTTGAAACTTAATTTTTCAAATACTATTTTGAGGAACCGAAAACTTTTATAATTAATTCAATCGTACCAAAACCCACTTCTAATCCATAAATTATTTAATTATATGATTATAATGTCATAAAGAAGTTTGAATCACCATAACATGAATTAAAACCTTATCTTAGCATCGTGATTCATGCCGTGCGATGTTTCTGGGTTATCAGAACCTTGGATTCTTCGATCTTCGACAATCATGCACCGAGCCTTTCAAGACTCCGACTCAAATCACGAAACTTGCCAACACAAAATACTTCACTTTCTCTTTGGGACGGCCATTCCCGTGGGGTGGTGTACGGTGTAGCTAGGCAGACGAGACGGGTTGTAGCACAGTCCCTAGGGAGATCTCACCACCGGCAGCCCTCTGGGTGGTGTGCGGTATAACTTAGGTAGACGGGACAGGTGTAGCATAGTCCCTAGTAAGAACTCTTCATCGGTAGCCCCTCGGAGTGGTGGATAGGGTAGCTTCGACAGGCGGGATGAGCGTATCGCAATCCCTAGTGAGATTGGGTTAGAGTAAGGGGGTTTATATGTACCGATTGCTTGTGTTGGTTAGTGCTAGTATAGTGAAATGTAGCTGTAGAGTTCTTTCCAGCTTTCTTTACTATCCTTTACGTATATTTTTGTAGACTTAGTGGATGGGCCGTTGAGGCCGGTTTCGGTATCCACTGAGAACTACTTTGTTTTACAGTAGTTCCCACACCTAATTGTTGACACCTTTTTGCAGAGCCTTCGTCTGCGGCTGTTGCTGTTGCTGATTCCGACCGCGGTAAGTGAGTCGCGAGTTAGATCCCTACCACTTGTGTCGCTATACTAGAGGAGTACCCTTCATAGGTAGTTTTGAGATGTTAGTTCATGTACATACTTTATATGCGGTTTATTCGCTGGAGCGAGGTGTTATTGTTGGTTCAGAGATTTTATATGTATCATGAACCTTATGTTTTATATATTCATATTTTAATTTAGCAGCTCTATACTTCTGGTTGTAGCTATGATTTGATTACAGATACAATTATCGGTTCGTATACACAGAAAATTTCTATGTATACGACGAGTCTGTTGACCTGCCGGCGGAAACGTGATCATTCGGGGCCCAACACCGAAGCTAGGAATGGCGGAGGAAGAGAGACTGAGAGCTGTAGAGGTAGTGGAGGGGGCAAAAAGAAAAAAAAAAAAAAAGAATGACAGGAGAAAACAAAAAGAAAAAGGAAAGAGAATATGAGTATTTTGATCAATTTGTTAGAAATTTTAACTCAAATTTGCAAAATCCAAAATAGGGGCCCGCTTTTTGAAAATCACAAAACTAGTGAATTTTTATGTAAATTGGCCAAAATTTTTTGCCAAACTACTTTATAAAATCAAAAGAAAATTATTTTTCCTGCTAAGCTCAGCCAAACACTTACAGCTTTTAACCATAATTAAAATTTCAATTCAAAATCAATTATATAAAAATTATTTTTTAAAATTTAGACTAAACAGCTCCATAAAATGCAAAACGATGAAACGATTGAACCGGAAAAACGTAACATAAATGTTCAGAGCACATAACGCACATGTGCAGAGATAAGTTAGTTCGTGTTGGCTTATATGGGTAAGTTGTTTTGCACTTTTAGGAAAAAAAATAAAACATCTCGGCAAAAGAAAATAAAAGTAGCAATTAATGTGGGGACCCAAAGTATAATTTGTCATGAAATTAATGGCATCTAAAAATGGGGTTACGAAGCTTGTGCTTCACGTGATCTACACTATTCACAGTTGGGTTTGCCACTTCTATTAACGCACCAAAAAGAAAAAGCTATGTTCGGTCTACATTAAACCATTACGTGTTGCAATCTACAACTTGGCCTATCCAAGGGCCAAGTAAACTATAGGGTTAATTTCACTAGTGCCCTTCAAAAGATTCATAATATCATAAATATTCTCACAAAATCAGTGATATATTATAATTACCTCTCTAAATATATATATTCTTCTAAATCTATCTTTATTTGCAAACTTCATTAAATACATATGGGATTAAAAATTAATTACCAATCTTGCCCTTGATCCTTGGAAGGTGTTGGAGTATATATTGAGAAAATATATATTCAAACCCCTCAACTATAGGCTATTTTGAAGAGGTCCCCTAGTTTCTTGCCTTTCGGGGGTGTACATCTAGCATTACTCATTAAAAAATTGGGTGAAGACTGGGGACCAATAATGTGGTTAAGCCAAATGAAAAGGACAGGCAGTTTGGGACCTGCGGTCAGCTCTCTTTGTTTTTTTTTCAAAATATAAAGGAAAAATTTTAAAATCCCTCCTGTGATTTCCCACTTTTTCATTCTTATATCTTGTAATTAAAACGTATCAATGTGCCCCCCTTTGGTTTCGTTTTTCTCTTTTTGTTATCAATTTTATTATTTTTCTTTCTTAAATCAGTGACAAAGTTAAAATTAAAGGGTACTAAAGTGAATATTCGATAAATATAGATGGATAATTGAAGTTTTTGTATATAATTTTACGAAATATTAACGAAAAAGTGTTCGAAAAGATAAAAATAAAACCACATGGGACAAATTAATACGTTTTAAATATATGGTACTAAAGCGAGAATACACGAAAACCACAGGGAGGTTTGAAGTTTTCCCAAAAAAAAAAAAAAGAAGTGGAATTTTTTTTTTTTCCTTTTTCTTTTTCTTTTTAAGACTTTCACAATTGCATTCACGTCCGTCCTGTTGCATATGACTAAGCAAAGTGATCGATAACGCTACGCAGCCATGCATGTGGTGCCCTTTAATTCGTAGTCACCCTTCTAGCTAGAACTCTTATTTACTTTTTATTATTAATTAGTTTCTTTAGTTTTATTTAAGCAACTTTATCTATGTTATGCTTATGCATAATTATTTCGATAAAAAGCTAATTAATCAGATAACACTGTATTTTTTATAATTTGTTGAAAGGACAGGAGTATAAAATTAAAACTTTATTAAATATTTTTGAACTAAATTTTTATGGTGAATAATTTTTTACACATTTCCAGCAGTCTATATATATATATATATATATATATATATATATATATATATATATGTATATATATATATATATATATATATATATATATATATATATATATATATATATGTAGAGTCCTATATTATGGTTGTAAAAGGACCAAGTACTTTGTGCTTGTGAATTTTTTACCGTTAGATCTACACCTTTGATCATTTTCATCCGTTAGATTATACTATTCAACCAACCATCCACTTAACCCAAGAGGGCCCACATCATCCTAACCGCACATTTTTTAATTCAAGGGCTAAAACTTACAAGCACCAATGATTTGGTACTTTTAAAAGCATAGAGCTCAATTCTATATATATATATATATATATATATATATATATATATATATATATATATATATATATATATATATATATATATATATATCAAAATCCTAATAATAATAATCGAACGTATTTAAACTTATCTCTTATATCTAACCAATAAAATATTAAGAGATAAACGAAATAAGTCACGATAACGACGCAATAGGCCGACCGAATAGGTCACAGATGCGAGACAAAAGGACCGACCAGCAAGGTCACAATACCAGATGTAACGAACCGACTTACTAGGTCATAACCAAACATCGGTAACTAGCAGATAGTCCAAACCCTTCGGGTATACTGACCGTTTAGGTCACCGAATAGTCCAACCGACCGTTAAGGTCATGCATACAAAGTACGAGAACCGATCTACTAGGTCACAGATATCACATATAGATATAACTAATCTACTCCTACTCATGATACTACTACACATGCGAACAACCGAGTAGAGTATAATAGAACATGGGTGTAAGGCTCAATACGTAATGTGCAATAAGAACAACGGGAGAATAATAGTAAGAGGATATATATCACCGAGCGTGCACCACTGTACCGATTTCGGATCGAAATACCCACATGTACAAACTTGGTACTAGCCTTCCAACTGGGAAGGAAGAATCAATCGGACATACGAAGGGTCCACCGGGTTAGCATCTAACCCACAAAAACAAACCACTAACTCTCACAATTCAATCCACGAGAGCTCTGCTTCCAAACCGATCGCGTAATACGCCTAAGTCCCGAAATCGCACCGGGACTCCGCCGGGTCCTACGAACTGTCCCGGCACACACCGACTCGTGCTACGAGTCACCCGCTGCCACAAAACACATAAAATTGGATGTCCTGGCAGCAAATGCAAGAATATAGAGCCAAACAACTATCGCCGGATAATTGTTCGGATCTGGGTTCTCGGAAGTGTCAACTTCGACATCGGAACCTACCGTCGCCGAAACGACGCGGCTGACCAGCGAACAAGGCTCAGTGACACAACAATTGCTCACGAGGCACCGTCGGAAGAATTCTGAACGGAAAACGCGTTCCGTCGACAGATTTCGACGAAAAACGCGCCGGAAATCAACATTTGAATTTCGAAAAAGCCTGGGGCCTTGGACAATCAGTCCAGAGGTTACCCGCTGCCCGCACACGATGCAAATGCAACAACAACCACACAAAGCACAATTGCATGAAAGCCCTCCTGATTACATGAAATCACATTATTTCATGCGATTTTCGGGGTTTTATGGCCTGACGGCGCAAACCGATGCTCATTAAGCCAAGCCGAGACACTCGCTGACAGGTCTCAGCTTGCCGAAGGCCGTGCTCGCACTTCGGAGCACTGCCATCCACAATGGGAGGCGCGGAAGGGACTCGAAGTTCAGCGAAAACTGCGCACTGAAACTAAAACACTTCAAATAATCACATCCGATGCTCGCTGACCCTAAATGCGGTGAGCACTGTGATCAGCACCGACAGATGATCACCGTGCTCACTTCCGGAGGCATCGGAACAGCCTGGAGTCGCCGGAATAGTGACCAGAACCCCAAATTAAGTGCTGAAAGCTGATTAATAACTCACCAGAGGAGAGTGAGGCACGGGGCGGCCGGCGGCGACCGGACCGGCTAGCCAGCCGCAGGCGGAGCGGCCGCATGGGGAGGTCGGGAAGCGCGCGGCCGGCGACGGAGGTGGCCACGGCGGTGGGCAATGATGCCCTAGCCGCAAACGCATACGGAAGCACCACCTCTCCGCCGCCAGGGCTCCGGCGGCGGGAGCGCCGCGTAATCGTGTGCAAGAACGTGTGTGCTCACGCCGCCGACGGCGGAGGGCGGCGATCGCGATGTCGGATCATCCCGAGCGCGCAAGAGCCGGGCTCGGTTTAGTAGTGCGCTGCGCCGGCGCGGCGGTCGGGGTTGCCCAGAACGACGGTGACGGGGCCCGCAGGTCGGAGGGTGGCTCCGGCGGCGGGAACGCCGGCGACAATCGGGTGCGTTCGACCCGGGAAGCGGCGCCGACGCTTGCCTACAGCAGAGGCTCGCGATCGCGACGCCGGATCATCCCTCGGTTCACAGGCACCGCGACCGGGGTCGGTGGAAGGTGCCCAGGGACAACGGATGGGGCCCCGCAGGCTCGGAGGGAAGCCGTGCCACCAACCCTAGGCCGTAGTGCTTGCGCCTCGAGGAGAATGAGAGGACCCAGCCTCGGCCCGAACAAGACTAGAGAGGCGTAGGGAGCCACGAGCGGCGGCGTCCCTACCGGGACGGTAGCGGCGCTCACGGGAGGTCGTCGGAGGTCTAGAAGAGCGATGGGGCCAACCTAGGGCGACGGCAATGCAGGCCACGAGTCAGGCCGAGCTCGGCCCGGCTCGAGCGTTGGCCGCAGTGCTCAGACGGCATTGCCGTCGCGCGCGAGCGACGGCGATCGGCGGAGGATGTCGCGGAGATCGATCTCGACCAGAGGGATGCAGTCGCCTATAGTTTGGATGACATCATGCAATCAACGGCCGATGAGGTGAAGTGGATGGTGGTGGTATGCAACGTGGGTCTTCTCCGACGGCCGGGAAAGCTCGCCAGTGATCAAGGTGCGCGTGGCAGGGTGTTAGAAGGTGGTGCGGGCTAGAGGAGGCGAAGCTGGAGGAAGTAGATGCAATTAGGGTTAGGTCTAACATGAAACCCTAAAGTTAGCTATCTATATAGGATGGCCAAAAAACAATTTCGTCCTCCAAAGCTGCAAATTTCAACCTAAGTCGCTCACTGCGCGAGTATTTTGCACTTACGCACCTCGACGTCCGATCTCGCGCGATTCGGTACAAAAAATATTATAGCTTTTGCAAAAAATTCGATTTGCCACCTTCGATCCTTTCCCAATCATCTTGCAATATCCGGCGATCCGTTCGTCGGATTTGTGAACGGATCGCACTAGTGCGATCGGCACGACAGAGAACAAATTCCCGATTTTGTTTCACCCCGTTTGGTCACGGATTTGCGACGGAACCCGTCTGCTCTCCAACCAATCCATATATCACACATAGACCTATGTGTAAACCCAAAAACCTAAATTTCAAATCCGAATTTGGACTCCCTACCACCAGTAGGTACTAGAAACATATCTCACCCAAGCCCCGATCACAAGCACAGAGCACGAGAAGCTTTACAATGCAAGAATAGCAAAGTGCGAAAACCCACTTTTAGATAAAACTCTTTTTTTTCTCGAAAATCATGCATCAAATCTAAAATCCGTCAGCACCATTGGTTCCAAAATAGCTGAACCGGTCAAAACGAGCTATTGGATCGCTATGAACGGAGTCTGATACGCGCCGGAAGCCAAATTTACTCCTTGGCCTCTCCGAAAAACCGGGTTTGTATTCACTTTAAGTGAAAACTAATGATCGCGTAACTTCTCTATTCTAGCTTATTTTCTTCTGAAACTTGACGAGTGCTTATGTAATTAAATTACACATAGAAACATCGTCAACAAAGAGGTTAGCTACACTGCCAAATCTCAGTCCTTACATCATCCCCCCTTAAAAAGAAGTTTCGTCCCCGAATGTTAACCACATACCCACTGTAACCGAATTCAGATATTGCTCCATCAATGCGGTATCACCCTTGAGTACTCGTCGGTAACAATTCCTTGAATTTGGATAGATCAACCTCCGATGAAGGGAAGAATAGGACTACTGTTCCACACGGACAGTACGAGGGAAAATATACTAACCAAAAATCTACGGACCAAAACTCACTGGGATCAGCACCATCCTATAACCTCTGGACAAAAACAGTTCCGCGATCAGGATTATCCGATTCCAAATTGCCAATTCTAAGATAATAATTCACCACTCAGAAACTCTAGGTCTACTCAACCTTGGTCCACGTAGTAGTGACCGACTCGACTACGTTGATAGTTCACGTAGAAAAGTCGCAGAACAACCCCGCAAGTCCGGAGTTGTTTCGTAGGTCAAAACGACACGCTCCGACTAGCCAACAGCATCAACCAGCTCATCTCAAGTGAAGGTGAATCGTTGACCTAAAACCTGAGTCGAAACAATCACCTTGGAGACCACAATCTCTCACCAGTCACCAGACAACAGCCAAAGTCAACCTGCATCAACGGAAAGTCACCTGCGGCAATCTACAATCCTAGGTCAAAGACCTCACTTTCCACCTGACCAAAAAGTTCAAGGCTGATATTACCAATGAAGCTCGACAATTTTGTCTCCTCAACAACATAATCCTATAGAGTCAAACTAACATTTGCTCCATGCAAGTCCATTACTTGATGCACAGGTCGCCAATCGCAATGCGATATTAACCATCGGTGATGCTCAATACTTGTCTCTACGAGATCTTGTCGCTGCCGTCCTAACCAGGACCCTAGCGATCGATGTTCACAGCAACACCAAATACCTGTCTCATTGAGACCCAGGCGGACCTGTCACCAAATAACCGGACAAGCGTACCATTCCAAGGTTTGCACGATAAGCCAAGCCGCAAACCTTGTACGTTATCACATGCCGTGATGTTCAAAGCCAACAATCAGGCTCAAGTTACTCAACAACTGTGATTTTGAACCTTCCGGCAACAAACCGAGACTACTAACCAAACAAACCTTTTAGCTATGGAAGGCACAACTAAAGAGTTATGAACACCAAGACTCAAACCAGAGTCAAAACCATCTGCAGTGAAGATAAATTAACTGCGCAAAACCTGTCAGGGAATAATCCAAGGCTCGCTATGTGGTCAGAGATGGCCATCACTCTAGATTTCCCACGAGACAATCTAGAGAAAAAGATACCGACCCAATCCATGAGTCCCAAACGGGAAGAAGGTATTTCGTCTCAACTTTCGACAGTACATTGTGTGCAGCTAATGTATTTATCAAAAGAAAAGCAAAATATCTAAAGATCTACTACCAACAATAAGTTGGAAGCGCGACACGTCAAAGTATCAAGCCACCTAATACCTCTTCACTGAACCAAGAGTTCACTACCAAAATCTGTAGGTTATGGAACCCTAGGATCTAAAAGGTAATTAACACCTGGAGGGGGTTGAATAGGTGCACAATGGCTAATTAAAAATCTCGATGCGATTTTAAAGTAAATGCGGAAAATAAAATCAACACACCAAGATTTTAACGTGGGAAAACTCCAAAAGGAGTGAAAAACCCACGGGACAGATCAGGCAAAAATCCACTAAGAAACAAATCAAGTACAAGGCGATTCGCCCACGACCCTACCCGATTTTACCGAATCTTCGATGTCGATCTCCTTTGCCGGTCCTCGATCGATTGAACTCCTCCAATCGACCACGCCGCAACTCCTTGCCGCGTCAACGCCCCGAATCCTCAAAGCGTCTACCGAGTTCTCGATTTCTCACGCGATCCCCGCGCCACCCTCCGTCCGGAGTTGTAGAAGAAAAACTTATGGTGATCTTAACAATTAACGCACCATAGACTATGGGGGAACCCTTTTAGTCAATCCTCAAGTTGATTCATGAAGGAGTATTCAAAGAGAAAACCTAGAATCAACTTGACGATCAACAAAACAAAACTCGCTTTAAGAATCGAATCATAAAGCTCTAAAATGAGTTTCTAGGGTTTTAAGAGGATCTATATTCTAATAATTCTGAGCATATAAAATAATGAACCCCCCATAGTCTATTTATAGTGTTAGAAGACTTAGAGATAGATTAGGATTGAAATCAGCCTAATTTGGAAATATTTCGTATCCAATGTCCGGTCTTAACAATGAATGTCCTGGCCCTCCCATTCCGTCAATATTTTCGCAATGGGCTATGTCCGGACAATGCCTGTGAATGTCCGGTCTTACTTTGCGTAACATGAAAAACTCAGCTTACTGAGACCGGACATAGGCAGGATGTCCGGACATTAATAAAAGATATGCAAAGTAAAGCCCACGGGATCCGGACAATGGCAAGATATCCGGACATACATTGTTAACCCACAGAAAACATGCTTACGGGATCCGAACAATGAGGAATGTCCGGACATTGACCACTTAAATTCAATTTTTCGTAAATTTATCAGATTAAAGCTTTTTAAAGTCTTCTAACTACTATACTCTTAAAGTAAATCACCATAAATGTTCATTAAAACATACCTGAGGTGCCGAGCTTCTCTGACGAGTCTTGGATCATCCAACTTCATCTTGATACTCTTGATCTCTTCAAGACTCCAACTAGTTCACGAAATCTGCCAACCTATAAAATCCTTAACAAAATAGTCAAAACATTGACTTTGCAAGTCGACATTCGATATCAAATCGACCCTGAACCGACTCACAGGGAGTCCCACAGCTTTCAGTATCCGAAAACTGCTAGCAACACTAAGCCGCAAACCACACAACTAAGGCTTTAGGAAATGGTTTCTCTAACCGATTTTCGTACCACAAGCGAGCTATACTCAAAGCTTCGAGGACTCCGACGATACCTTGGAGTGTCTCGAGTCAATTCGAATCCTATCTCCAACCACAAACTAACCCACAACACACCAATTTAGGTGTTAAGATAACCGCATATGATGTATACATTAACAGAGACCTGGCATCAAAGCTGTGTCCACTCAGTTCTAATACACGTCAGTTTGACGTAAGAACTAGCTAAAGGTAAAAAGACCCATACCGCCGTTTTAATTAGCAAACAAGAAGAAGGGATAAGCATCACAACCTTACCCAAAGATCTGAGAAGGCAACACCAATGTTGTAGTCGTCTAGACGGCTGCTAACAAAACCCTGGACTACATCCTATTAGCCCCACAGAAGTCGCGACCGTAACAGGTCTTAGTGTCGTCTCCGTAGAGACACTCGCAGTAGCTCTCATGCTCTAAGTAGGAAGAGTGGCCTGGGTGTTGGCAGTTAAGACACTTGCCTAGGCCCGAAAATGACTAGCCCTTCTAGGCCCTACTTGATAGGAGTGGCTACACCTGGGGAACTTCATCCCATCACTCAATGTCCAAATGTATACTGCCACTACTACCAACTGAGACACCAGCTTGTGCGAAAATCGTAGCACATACGGAAAAAATCGTACACTCTGAGTTTACTAAACTCGACATGCACACCGGGAATCAAGCCCAAACCCCGCACTCACGTGCCTATACACCGTAGGTCTTCTTATAGGTCAACTTAACCAATGGTTCAGTTTTTTATTTATTTTTATTTATTTTTCAAGACAACTTATGAATGGTGCTGTTGTTGTAACGTGGCTTTGATAACATTTTAATCTGTCATACCCCGGGATTTCTTTGTAGTTTAAAAGACAAAACGATTTATTTTTTTTTTGAAAACCTAACCCCCACAGTATGCTAGATCCGCCACAAATATAGAAAATCCACTGTTTACACGGACATAGTCTCCCCTGTATTTGCACAGCATCGCACAAGTATAAGATAGAAATACAGGATACAACTACCATAATGAATATAAAATATTTAACATTTATTCACCATTCACCACGGGTTTACCATTCAGCATTTAAACATAAAACTGTAACTATTAGTTAAAAAAATATTTCCTACCTGGACACTCGTTCTGAAATACTAAGAGTCATGAAAACCAATACAAACTTTTTCCAAATCGTTTTCCACACGGAAACCCTTTTTCTTTGAATGCTACCATGAGGGGTAGAAAACTATTTACAATACTTTATATGAAAACCACAAGTGTTTTATTTAACTTCACAAAACCATGTGTATCTATATCCAAGTAAACAAAAACCAACTGAACAATATGTTTAAGATATATCAACAGAAGTAAAGAGGATAATAACTTAACCAACAAATCGGGTCGGAAGCTCTATCGACTGCTATGAACGTGTTTCACGTCTTGTCTCAACCCTCACCGTCCGCAATACCTAAAAAATGGTGGGGGAGGTGAGAACATGTAAACATGTCTCCTATCCCAGTGGCTACCGCAAGCCGACGAAGGCGAGAAGTACTCACTAGATCAGGAAGAGATAAACAAGGTCACGAGCAGATATATTAAATACAGTAGCACCAATAATACATGAATATGATGTATAGGAACAACTACTGCTACTGTAAGGAAAAACTGAATGCATACATAGATATCAACTATAATAGCAAGACAACTGTAAAGAAAGAACTGTAAGTATGCATGCAACAACTGCTACTATAGTCATATGCGTCAACTAGACGATAAGTCCAAATATACCCAATCTGAAAACCGTTCTATTGGTCCGCAGACCTCAGGCATGAGCCACATTTGCTCAACCTGCACAAGACTCTCGCATAAAGCACTCGGGTATGGAAGGCAGATGACCCTAGCATAAAGTTGATGGGTCTACAAGCATATAACCCTGGCATAAAGCTCCTAGCGCTCGCGGGCCGGCACTCCTAACCACTTTTTCGGAAAAGAACACCCTTTTGCGGTGGCCAAACCGCTGTTGTTCGTGAAATGCGTATGAGTAGTGGCAATCGATGCTGATATGCTCGGTAGCCAACCGTCGGTAACTAGCCGACAATTACCGCCCCTTGGGGCACACTGATCAATAGGTCATCGAACTGTAATAAATACAAGTATCGACCTCTCAGGTCAACTAGGATGGAACCACTCAACATCCTATCAAAGATATGCAAGTAGAATCCAAAACTAACCGTCAGCTGCTAGCCAACAATCCCACCCCTCACGGTATACTGACCGTATAGGTCATCAGATAATACAACCAACCGAGTAGGTCACGATAACGATGCAATAGGCCGATCGAATAGGTCACAGATGCGAGACAAATGGACCGACCAGTAAGGTCACTATACCAGATGTAACGAATTGACCGACTAGGTCATAACCAAACATCGACAACTAGTCAACAATCCAAACCCTCCAGGTATACTCACCGTGTAGATCACCGAATAGTCCAACCGACCGACAAGGTCAGGGATACGAAGTACGAGAACCGACCAACCAGATCACAGATATCACATATAGATATAACTACTCTACTCCTACTCATCATACTACATATGCGAACAACCGAGCAGAATATAAGAGAAACAATATGGGTGCAAGGCTCAATATGTAATGTGCAATAAGAACAACAGGAGGACAAGGGTAAGAGGATATCACCGAGTGTGCACCACTGTATCGACTTCGGATCGAAGTACCTACCTGTGCAAACTAGGTACTGGCCTTCCAACTGCGAAGGAAGAATCAATCGGACCTACGAAGGGTCCACCGGGTTAGCATCTAACCCACAAAAACAAACCACTAACTCTCACAATTAAATCTACGGGAGTCGGTTTTCCAAACCGATCGCCGTGATATGCCGGAAGTCCCGAAATCGCACCGGAATCAAAAGAAAAATCAAGTTAGTCGAGTACCTCGTGCAAACCGAATCTCAAAACCGAACCATCAAGGGAATCGGATGTCTAAGTCTCAACGACAACATCAACCGAAGCTTCAAGCAACGAATCGACCAACGGTGGATCAAAAGTCGATACAAAGTGTCCCTAACGTCAACAAGCCAAGACAACCAAAGATCCGACAAGTTTGGATCCGAAAAGGTGATATCTTTCCATGCCTTTCGTCTTAGTTTGTTTTTGTTTATGTAATGCTTTGTTAGGTGCTTTTTGCATATTTCTTTTTCATTACATTACATGTTTAGACGAGATTGATGTTTAAAATTTATTTACAAAATCGTTTTTGAGGAAAGGTATTTGGGGAGTTTTTAATTTGATTGAAATTTTTTTTTGAAAGGAGATGATTGAAAATCATTAAATTGGTGAAATTAAAGGTTTTTCAAAGAGCCTTAACCGATATTTAAAGTCAATTCAAATTGAATTAAATTCATATTAATTATCGTTTTTACTCTACTTTTTTATTATTTTGACGATAATTTAATATGTGATTTCTTCTTACATATATTCATCAAAATTTTGAAATTAATTTTAATCTCTTGGTAATTAATTCATTTTGGTAGTGAATGTTGAATATAATTGATGGATATTTGCTAATTAACTAAGATTCGTCAAAATTATTTTCAATTGTGAGATTGTCTAATTTAGGGGGAGTTTGAATATTTAAAAAAAAGGGAGAAACTCCTAAGTATAAAAGATGTGGAAAGAGTTACATCCGAAAGGAGTGTGAAAACTACCACCACATGTTGGAAAGAGCTACCACCTTGGCCGTCCTAAGACGTGTGTGAAGCTACCACATGAGAAAGTATATGAAAAACTGAAAAGGTTGAAAAAATATATATGAATATTTTAGAATTTTCGGTGATATAAGGTGATAGTTTGTAAAAGATGCTCAAAGAGCCACCCCCGGTGCCCTATTAGTTAAATCTCTATTTTGAACGAATTGCGACAAATTGGTGTCAATTTTGTCAAATTTCTAAAAATTATTTTTCATCAATTTGCATCTTGATGACTTTAAATCATTAGATTTTTCTTAATATCAAATTTTGATGAATTGATGTCTTTTGAAATCAAATAATATTTTATTTTCATTATAGTAATTTTTCAAGTGAAATCATTATGTTTATGAAATTAATCTAATTTTGAAGGATTTTTGAGGAAACAAGGCAAAATTTTTGATGAGGAGGACACGGAGTGATTTTTTTTCTTTTTGAGCTTCATTATCTATATTTTATCTTTTCTCTCCTAGGACTATGTCTAGTTTGTTTATTTTTGGTATCTAGATTTTTAACTATGACATGACTACTTTCTTTTTGCTAGTTTGCTTTTCTCTCTATTTGTGTTTCATTTTGGCAATTTTTGACAAAAAGGGGGAGAAGAATTGGAAACTTGAATTGAATTTAAAAGGGGAGAGATTTTCATGAACAAAGGGGGAGATTTTCATGAACAAAGGGGGAGAGATTTTCATTTTCATATTTTTTCTACTAACTTTGTTTGTGAACTTTGTTCGTGGAGAAAGTAATCTAATTGCAGATCATTGAAGACTTCAAGACTCCTAGTTGTGTCTAAGTCATAGAGTTTGTTTAGGAGTTGCAAAATTGTAATTTTGTATTTCTCTTTGGATCTTTCACGCGAAGTTCATTGTTTTGGTGATGGCAATGAATTTCATTTTCTATTTTTGGTGAGATGAGCGTTGTGAGTATTTTAATCTAATTTTGGTTTTTGTCACGAAATTGCCAAAGGGGGAGATTGTTACGAATTTTATGTTGGCATATTTCGTGAAGTGAGTCCGGAGTCTTGAAGGTTTAAAGAAGAAGAGACGAAGATCGAAGGCTCGCAGACTCGAAACGTAAATCCACAATGCTCGGTAAGTTCAAATACTGATGATGATGATTTATAAACATTAACAAGTGTTTAGAAGACATTAGGATTGTTGAAATTGAGTTTTTAACTAATTTAGTTCTTCACTCTACATATCTGGTTGAGAGGACCGGTCTCCACATTGAGAGGACCGGTCCCAGTAAGCACCTTCTGCGCAATTTTGCACAGAGGACCGGTCTCCACATTTAGAGGACCGGTCCCAGTAACCTGATATTCTCATGACGCAGAGCGAGACCGGTCTCCTACCTATGAAGACCGGTCCCAGTAACCTGATTTTCTCTTGACGCAAAAGAGGACCGGTCCCTTCGAGCGGTGAGACCGGTCCTCGGTGATTAATTTCTTATTGCGCAGTGAGGACCGGTCCTCGCCTTGGAGGACCGGCCCCCGAACCCGAAAAATTTCAAAATTAGGTTTTCACAATCCTAGTCTACTTCTAAGTCTTCTAAACCTGTAAATAAGATGTAGGGTGTTTCTAAAACAAGTCTAAGCATAGAATATCTTTTTGAAACCCTAGAAACTTGTTGGGTGCTTTCTTTCTTTCTTCAACAACAAGTTTCTAACGGATCAATTCTCGAAACCCTAATTTCTCGTTCTTAATAGAGAATTGATCCGACTATTGCTTAGAAACATCGTCTACGGTTCTTTAATGATTATCTAAGCAATAAATCATCACCGATCGTATGGTTCTTGCTCCGGACGGAGTGCGCTCGTGGATTCGAGTGGGCGTCGTGGATTCGGCGTGATCAAGGCTTCGTGGATTCGAAGTGGAGGCGTTTCGTGGATTCGGGACGTGGCGTTCGTGGACTCGGACGTGGACAACGCGGCGGCGTGCGCGGAGATTCATAGGAGGTTAAGAGAGGTTAAGTCCGTGGAGTCGGTAATCACCTTGTAATCTTTTCTCTTAGTGGATTGTTATTCGCGTGTTGGTCCCGTGGGTTTTTTACTCCGCGTTGGAGTTTTCCCACGTTAAATCTCGGTGTGTTCTTATTTTTCGTATTTACTTTTTATTGCATCGAGATTTGTGGTTTTTGGCCGATACACCTATTCACCCCCCCTCTAGGTGTTGTTTGATACAATCTAGATAGATCCTTGGGGCTTCCCCGTAACTCACAATTGGTATCAGAGCGGGATCTAGATCTATTGTTATCTAATGGCCGAAGGCGGAAACATTAATCGACCACCGCTCTTCGACGGCACGAATTATGCCTATTGGAAAGTTCGCATGAGAGCTTTTCTAATAGCGATCGATGAGCGGGTGTGGCAAGTGATTGAATTCGGATGGAAACATCCAACCGAAAAGGTCGATAATGTTGAAACGCCGAAACCACGAAATAAGTGGACGAAAGATGAAAACGAGTCATCTTCGTTTAACGGTAAAGGAATTAATGCTTTATTCAATTCTTTATCGCAAACGGAGTTTACTCGCGTTTCGGCTTGTAACACCGCGAAGGAAATTTGGGATACTCTACAAATTACACATGAGGGTACAAGTCTAGTAAAAATTCAAAAGCTCCAGATGTTGACTAGTAAATTTGATTCTATTCGAATGGAGGAGCATGAATCGTTTACCGATTATTATACTAGACTTCAAGACATTATCAATACATGTGCTAATTTGGGAGAGAAAATCTCGGAGTCTAAAGTAGGTAGAAAAATTCTTCGAACTCTACCGGAACGCTTTAGGGCAAAAGTTGCCGCAATTGAAACGGTAAAGCATCCGGATGAGATGAAAGTCGAAGAGTTAGTAGGTGCTTTACAAACGTATGAGATGACTTTTCCTACTAATCAATCTTCTTCCAAGTCTTTTTCTAAAAGCACAGGGATTGCACTCAAATCATCTAAGGAAGAAGACGACGACACGGATTCCGACGGAGATGTTTCGCTCGCAAATTTCGAACATCAATTGGCGCGTCTGACGAAGAAATTTCGCCGGAATTTTCGAAAGAAGAACAAATCGTTTTCTAACTCATCTTCATCTTCTAAATTTAAAGATAGAAAACTTGCAAAGTCTTCGAAAGAAAAAGACGAATTTGAAGGGGAAATCCAATGCTATAAATGCAAAGGCTATGGTCATATAGCACCGGACTGTCCTTCAAAGAAAAGTTACAAACAAAAAGTTTTGCAAGCAAAAACTTGGGATGATTCTACTTCGGGTGAATCAAGTTCAAGTGACGAAGAGAACAACGAAAATCTTGCGTTATTTACTAATACTTTTTTGCCTTCGTCTTCTAATGTAGCTTGTTTATCTTCAATTGTATCTAACTCAAATCTTTCTCTCTCTTCGCATGGGTCTTCGAGCGACATCGACGAAAGCGAGGAGGAATCGAACGACGAGGATATAGCCGAAGCATACAATCAACTTCTTGTTGAGTCGCGGAAGATGGCGAAACTCAATAAGAAGTTGAGCCGTCGTTTATTCGATTTTGAAGAAGAGAACAAGAATTTGAAGACAACAAATAAGACTCTTGAGGAGGAACGGGAATCGATTTTGAACAACAATTCGGTCCTCCAAAAGAAGCTAGGAGAAGCGGATTCAACGATCAAATCACATCAAGACAAGATTGGATTTTTGGAGCAACAATTTAAGGAAACCTACACATCCAATCAAGAGCTAACCAAGCAAGTTCGTCAACTTAAGTCCGACATACAACAATTTTCTTCCGGATCGAAGAAATTGGATCATATGCTCGGATTGGGTCAATTGAACAAGTTGGGTCTCGGATATGAAAGGACGTATGTTGAGAAGGATCAAAAGACGGCATCAAAAGTCTCAACAACTTTGAAGGACAAGGTGTGTCATCGATGTGGCATCAAAGGACACATCAAAAAGAGTTGCCCGAACAAAAATTTCAAGTCTCAATCGGCAACTTCGAAACGACACTTGGTATTAACTAACACTCGACATCCCCCACGGAATCAAAAGAAAAATCAAGTTAGTCGAGTACCCCGTGCAAACCGAATCTCAAAACCGAACCATCAAGGGAATCGGATGTCTAAGTCTCAACGACAACATCAACCGAAGCTTCAAGCAACGAATCGACCAACGGTGGATCAAAAGTCGATACAAAGTGTCCCTAACGTCAACAAGCCAAGACAACCAAAGATCCGACAAGTTTGGATCCGAAAAGGTGATATCTTTCCATGCCTTTCGTCTTAGTTTGTTTTTGTTTATGTAATGCTTTGTTAGGTGCTATTTGCATATTTCTTTTTCATTGCATTACATGTTTAGACGAGATTGATGTTTAAAATTTATTTACAAAATCGTTTTTGAGGAAAGGTATTTGGGGAGTTTTTAATTTGATTGAAATTTTTTTTTTGAAAGGAGATGATTGAAAATCATTAAATTGGTGAAATTAAAGGTTTTTCAAAGAGCCTTAACCGATATTTAAAGTCAATTCAAATTGAATTAAATTCATATTAATTATCGTTTTTACTCTACTTTTTTATTATTTTGACGATAATTTAATATGTGATTTCTTCTTACATATATTCATCAAAATTTTGAAATTAATTTTAATCTCTTGGTAATTAATTCATTTTGGTAGTGAATGTTGAATATAATTGATGGATATTTGCTAATTGACTAAGATTCGTCAAAATTATTTTCAATTGTGAGATTGTCTAATTTAGGGGGAGTTTGAATATTTAAAAAAAAAAGGAGAAACTCCTAAGTATAAAAGATGTGGAAAGAGTTACATCCGAAAGGAGTGTGAAAACTACCACCACATGTTGGAAAGAGCTACCACCCCGGTCGTCCGGTACGTGTGTGAAGCTACCACATGAGAAAGTATATGAAAAACTGAAAAGGTTGAAAAAATATATATGAATATTTTAGAATTTTCGGTGATATAAGGTGATAGTTTGTAAAAGATGCTCAAAGAGCCACCCCTATGCCCTATTAGTTAAATCTCTATTTTGCAATTGCAACAAATTGGTGTCAGTTTTCTCAAATTTCTAAAAATTATTTTTCATCAATTTGCATCTTGATGACTTTAAATCATTAGATTTTTCTTAATATCAAATTTTGATGAATTGATGTCTTTTGAAATCAAATAATATTTTATTTTCATTAAAGTAATTTTTGAAGTGAAATCATTATTTTTATGAAATTAATCTAATTTTGAAGGATTTTTGAGGAAACAAGGCAAAATTTTTGATGAGGAGGACACGGAGTGATTTTTTTTTTCTTTTTGAACTTCATTATCTATATTTTATCTTTTCTCTCCTAGGACTATGTCTAGTTTGTTTATTTTTGGTATCTAGATTTTTAACTATGACATGACTACTTTCTTTTTGCTAGTTTGCTTTTCTCTCTATTTGTGTTTCATTTTGGCAATTTTTGACAAAAAGGGGGAGAAGAATTAGAAACTTGAATTGAATTTAAAAAGGGAGAGATTTTCATGAACAAAGGGGGAGATTTTCATGAACAAAGGGGGAGAGATTTTCATTTTCATATTTTTTCTACTAACTTTGTTTGTGAACTTTGTTCGTGGAGAAAGTAATCTAATTGCAGATCATTGAAGACTTCAAGACTCCTAGTTGTGTCTAAGTCATAGAGTTTGTTTAGGAGTTGCAAAATTGTAATTTTGTATTTCTCTTTGGATCTTTCACGCGAGAAGTTCATTATTTTGGTGATGGCAATGAATTTCATTTTCTATTTTTGGTGAGATGAGCGTTGTGAGTATTTTAATCTAATTTTGGTTTTTGTCACGAAATTGCCAAAGGGGGAGATTGTTACGAATTTTATGTTGGCATATTTCGTGAAGTGAGTCCGGAGTCTTGAAGGTTTAAAGAAGAAGAGACGAAGATCGAAGGCTCGCAGACTCGAAACGTAAATCCACAATGCTCGGTAAGTTCAAATACTGATGATGATGATTTATAAACATTAACAAGTGTTTAGAAGACATTAGGATTGTTGAAATTGAGTTTTTAACTAATTTAGTTCTTCACCTGGTCTCCACATGGAGAGGACCGGTCCCAGTAAGCACCTTCTGCGCAATTTTGCACAGACGACCGGTCTCCACATTTAGAGGACCGGTCCCAGTAACCTGATATTCTCATGACGCAGAGTGAGACCGGTCTCCTACCTATGAAGACCGGTCCCAGTAACCTGATTTTCTCTTGACGCAAAAGAGGACCGGTCCTCTGAGCAGTGAGACCGGTCCCTCGGTGATTAATTTCTTATTGCGCAAGGGAGGACCGGTCCCTGCCTTGGAGGACCGGTCCCTGAACCCGAAAAAATTTCTGAAATTAGGTTTTCACAATCCTAGTCTACTTCTAAGTCTTCTAAACCTATAAATAAGATGTAGGGGTGTTTCTAAAACAAGTCTAAGCATAGAATATCTTTTTGAAACCCTAGAAACTTGTTGGGTGCTTTCTTTCTTCAACAACAAGTTTCTAACGGATCAATTCTCGAAACCCTAATTTCTCGTTCTTAATAGAGAATTGATCCGACTATTGCTTAGAAACATCGTCTACGGTTCTTTAATGATTATCTAAGCAATAAATCATCACCGATCGTATGGTTCTTGCTCCGGATGGAGTGCGCTCGTGGATTCGAGTGGGCGTCGTGGATTCGGCGTGATCAAGGCTTCGTGGATTCGAAGTGGAGGCGTTTCGTGGATTCGGGACGTGGCGTTCGTGGACTCGGACGTGGACAACGCGGCGGCGTGCGCGGAGATTCATAGGAGGTTAAGAGAGGTTAAGTCCGTGGAGTCGGTAATCACCTTGTAATCTTTTCTCTTAGTGGATTGTTATTCGCGTGTTGGTCCCGTGGGTTTTTTTACTCCGCGTTGGAGTTTTCCCACGTTAAATCTCGGTGTGTTCTTATTTTTCGTATTTACATTTTATTGCATCGAGATTTGTGGTTTTTGGCCGATACACCTATTCACCCCCCTCTAGGTGTTGTTTGATACAATCTAGATAGATCCTTGGGGCTTCCCCGTAACTCACACGTAACAGCCTCGGGTTGCCGGAACAGTGACCAGAACCCCAAACTAAGTGATGAAAGCTGATTAATAACTCACCGGAGGAAGGTGAGGCACGGGGCAGATGGCGGCGGCCGGACAGCGGGCTAGCCGGCCAGAGGAGGGTGCGGCTAGTGTGGGGAGGTCAGGGCGCACGTCGGCTGACGACAGGAGGTGGCGACGGCGGTGGGCAATGATGACTTAGCCTCGGCCCGAGCAAGACTTGAGCGGGCGTAGGGAGCCAAGAGCGGCGGCGGAGGCTGCCGGGACGGCGCGACGCCCGTAGGGAGATCGTTGGAGGTCTAAGAGAGTGATGGGGCCAACCTAGGGCGACGACAATACGAGCCACGGCGAGCTCGGCCAGCGGTGGGCGTGGGCGCCCGGATCGACATGGCCGGTGCGCGGGGGCGACGGCGACTGGCGGAGGATGTCGTCGGAGATCTATCTCGGCCAGAGGGATGCAGTCACCCATAGTTTGGATGACTTCCTGCGATCAACGGCTAGGGGTGGAAACGAGCCGAGCTCGAGCGAGCTTACCTCGGCTCAAGCTTGGCTTGAAATTAATTTCGAGCCTAAATTTAGGCTCAAGCTCGGCTTGAAATTAATTCGAGCGAGCTCGAGCAAGCCTAACCAGTCGAGCGAGCTCGAGCCCTAAACGAGCCGCTTGAAATTTTTAACATCGTGCAATCTATAATTTAATTTTTATAAAATATTATCTCAAATTTGATACAAAAAATATCTAATAGTTCAACATATAAAATGAATGCATAAAATAAGATATTATAATATTATAAAAATTAGGAAAAATAATTCTGCAAGCAAGTGAAAAAGAAAGAGAGAGAGCAATTAGAGTAAAATTTTACTGATTTAATTTTGTGGGCCCAATAATCTAAATTCTATATAGATATAATTAAAATACATAATATACATTATTTTACATAATTAAAGTATATATTATATATAATTATATATAGAGAGAGTTCGGCTTATATTGTTTTGAGTATAGATCCATTTATACTCATTTTTCGATCGTTGGATTTATTCTTTTAACTATTTCAATCCTAGGGGACCACTATCATCCTAATCGCACATCCAACGAACGACAATCTATATGTATAAACAGCTCTATACTTAAAAGTTTATAGTAGCCCTATACTATATTATAATATTATACATTTATTTAAACTACTATATTATATTAATAGTACAAATGGCTTGCTATTAGGTTTCGGCTCTTGTATGAAGGGATGGGCGGTCGGGATGATAGTAGCCCCCTAGGGTTCAGTAGGTGGCTAGTTGAATAGTGTGATCTAACAGATGAAATTGGCCAAAGGGGTAGATCCAACGGAAGAAACTCGAGAATATCAAATGCTTAGTACTATCGGTAGTACAGTAGCTGAACTCTATATATATAGGTAAATCTAACGATAGAAAACTCGATTGCACAAAATGCTCAAGACTATCAATAGTATAGATAGTATAGTAGTAGTAGGAATATGTATAGAGAGAGAGAGAGTCCGCTATTATATTATCGATAGTACAAAATGCTTATTGTTATCGAATTTTGTACCGTTAGATCTAACCCTCACGACCATTTTCACCCATTATATTATACTATTCAACTAATCTCCCACTCAATTCTAGAGAATCACTATCATTCTAACTACACATCTCATCATCCAATGATGAAAATCTAACAAGTGGTTGGTACTATTAATGATATTGTAGACTATATATATATATATATATATATTCGAGCTTTCGAGCCTAATTCGAACGAGCCTAGTAATACTCAAGCTCGGCTTGAAATTAATTTCGAGCCGAGATTTGGGCTCAAGCTCGGCTTGGAATTAATTCGAACCGAGCTCGAGCGAGCCAAATATCGAGCCGAACGCGAGTCGAACACGAGCCGGCTCGCTCGTTTGCCAGCCCTATCAACGGCCGATAAGGTGAAGTGGATGGTGGTGGTATGCAATATGGGTCTTCTCCAGCAGACGGAGAAGCTCGCCGGCGGTCAGGGTACGCGCAGCAGGGTGCTGGGAGGTGGTACGGGCTAGAGGGGGCGTAGCTAGAGGAAGTAGATGCAATTAGGGTTAGGTCTAACATGAAACCCTAAAGTTAGCTATCTATATAGGATGGCCAAAAAGCAATTTCGTTCTCCAAAGCTGCAAATTTCAACCCAAGTCCCTCACTACGCGAGTATTTTGAACTTACGCACCTCGACGTCCGATCTCGCGCGATTCGATACATAAAATATTATGGCTTTTGCAAAAAATCCAATTTGCCACCTTCGACCCCTTCCTAATCATCTTGCAATATTCGGTGATCCGTTCGTCAGATTTATGAACGGACCGCACCAGTGCGATCAGCACGACAGAGATAACAAATTCACGATTCTGTTTCACCCCGTTTGGTCACGGATTCGCGACGGAACCCGTGTGCTCTCCAACCAATGCATATATCACACATACACCTACGTGTAAACATAAAAACCTAAATTTCAAATTCGAATTTGGACTCCCTACCACCAGTAGGTGCCAGAAACATCTCTCACCCAACCCCCGGTCACAAGCACAGAGCACGAGGAGCTTTACAATACAAGAATAGCAAAGAGAAAAAAACCCTCTTTTTGATAAAACTCCTTTTTTTTCTCGAAAACCATGCATCAAATCTAAAATCCGTCAGTACCATTGGTTCCAGAATAGCTGAACTGGTCGAAACGAGCTATTGGATCGCTATGAACGGAGTCTGATACGCGGCGGAAGCCAACTGTACTCCTTGGCTTCTCCGGAAAACCGGATTACTATTTATTTTAAGTGAAAACTAATGATCGCGTGACTTCTCCATTCTATCTCATTTTTTCCTGAAACTTGACGAGTGCTTATGTAATTAAATTACACATAGAAATATCATCAATAGAGAGTTTAGCTACACTGCCAAAAATTCAGTCCTTACAGAAACATATTCCTATATACTTTTTCTATAATTCTATTTTATCTAATAGCTAGCGTTAGACAGGCCTCAATACCAAACTAAGCCATAATAATCCATAATAATATTTCCGACGTTAAGACCAACGACTTGGATAATAACTACCGGGCTAACTCACTAGGCCACTAATTGTTTTTTCAAGCTGTTGGTATACTGATGTATTTATATAATATTTCAAAACTACTTGTCTTAAATTTTTTTTTTTTTTAGATAAAGGTAGCATTCTACCCTCTTTGTTTATTTTATTTAGAAATAAACTTAGCTGGAAATATAAACCAAGTAGGATTCAAACTTAATTGGGACTATTATACTTGTCTTAATTGATTAAAATTATCTACATTGTGACGTGCAATGTATCAGTTGTATGTAAAAATAATATCGTGGAAAATGATGTGTGATCTAAACTCAAATAAGACCATTTGAATCCCCGACCATGTAGATGTGCACGTCCTTCTCCGCAATAAAAGAAATTAAATTGTTTCCAATTAGTGCTAAAATTGGCAGCTGGCTAAATTTTTACCAATAAAAATTCTAATAAAAGAAGCAACTAGCCGCTGTAAACATGTGAGTACAGTGGATTTGGCATTGAATTGGATGATTGATTTATTCGTCCTTAGTCCTTAATTATCCGATAGTATAATTTTGTCTCAACCTTTTTTTTCTGGGCAACCTAATCCCTAATTGCATCCTTAATTACCCCCTAATGTTTACTCATTCTGTTTGCCCTGCTCCCACACGTGAGCCCGTCCCGTCAATCGCAATCGATCTCACTACCTTTAATGTGATCGATCTCACCTTTAATATCATGCTTTATACTCACAACCATCTTGATCCCATATCGATGTCTATATATTGTCTTTTTGTGAGGCATTCAATATTGTTAGGTACGTCTGGTTCGGAAATAACCCTACAATAGAATTAGATTATAGGAACACATGTTTGGAATATTTTTGAGTAAGTGTTTCATTTATGCTAAAACTTAAAAAAACATCTACTAATGCCTAAATATAAAGCTCAATTCAACTAAAAATAAAAGATTACTCTACTCAATTCACCACACTCAGTCCATTTGGCCCGATTATAAATAGAAAAAAAAAAGAAGAAAAATCAATTATCATTTTCTCTTCTCTCTTCACTCAATCCACTGAAATTCTAGACGAAGAGCCTTTTCTGTCGTTCTCCTCCGCCACCGCAGCCAACGAGACAGAGTTTCGACGGTTGCTAAATGTTTAAAAAAATATTGGTAAATTAGCAGCACTCTTTTCGGTTATAGCGACACTCTTTAACTGTCACTATATACCTAATCGACATATACCAACACTTTTTAAAAGTGTCGGTAATTTTGACTAGCAGCACTTTTTTGACATGTACCTACATTTAAAAGTGTCGCTATAGACCGTTTTTGTTGTAGTGAAGCTTGGTTAGTTAATTTACGAATTATACGCAAATTTTTGAAGATGCGAATTAAACGGTCTTTTCTCTTATTTTTTCGAAAAGTTCGAAAAAAAAATGTGATTTCTTCGTCAAAAATAATTGTTTGCGAATTATTCGCGATTCGCGAATGATACGACCAAAAAAACGGCGCTCGCAGTCCCGGATTCGTGGCCGAAGGTCGCGTCGTAGCCGCGCTCGTGGTCGTCGCCGTTCTCATGGTCGCGGATTCGCGGCCGAGGGTCGCGTTGTCGCCGCTCTCATCGCCGAACTCGTCCGGATCGTCCTCCTCATCCGCCACCATGACCGGCGCCGGGAGCAAGAGCCGCAGCAGCAGATGCCCGTCTCGCCCAAGGCTGTCCACGGAAATGTGGAAGAGATACCGTGAAAAAATCACAACTTTTGAAAGCTTCAATTGTGCGCGGTCCACGAGGCCCACCGCATGAGAGGGAGGTCCACGCTCATTATATATATATATATATATATATATATATATATATATATATATATATATATATATATATATATATATATATATATATATATATATAATTGAGATACTTTTACAAGTATCATCCCCATGGTCTTTATTAGATTTTTAAATTTGGATCTACATCCCAATTACTAATAAATTTCGATCAAACACTATTCCACCTACCACCACCTACCACCACCTACCACCATCATCTCAACCTCACATCTCTCCATCCAAGGCTAAAAACACTAAAGACCACCCAAGTGATACTTTTACAAGTATTCTCCACTATATATATATATATATATATATATATATATATATATATATATATATATATATATATATATATATATATATATATATATATAATTAGGCTTATCTTTATTAATAGCACCAAGTTATTAGTCTTCTGATTGCCATTGGATTGAGAGATGTGCGATTAGGATGATGTGGATTCCTAGGGTTAAGTGGTGGTGGGTTGAATAGTATAATCTAACGGATGAAAATGATCAAAAGCGATTTAACGGTGAAATATAATTATATATAATATATTATTATTTTATTTAGATATATATTTATTTATTATATATAATATTTTATTTATAACTTTATAATTATTTATTAATATTTCTAAATACATAACTCTAATATATTATTAATATATATTTATTACAATTTTGAATATAATTAATCTATATATAAAAATTATAATAATAATATATAGTATATTAATTATTATATATTTATTATATGGCATAATTTTTTATTATGAATTTTTAATTGGCGAACGTATAATATCCGTGTAAATCACGTATCCGAATAATTATCAAATCCTTTTTTTAGCCGTATTTTTTAACGAATTTAAAAATTAAAAGGCGAATTTTATCCCTCCTTTGTTTTTATTAAACATTATACTTGGTATTTGAAAACAGTAGTTCCCAATTTTCTCGAAATAAGTTCGGTATAAAATTGAAACTGTTGTTCCACCCTTTTTCTGCAAGTGGCAAAGGGCTCGGTAGTTGGTATCCGAGACCCAATTTCAAATCGATCCTAGTTGATTCACATTTCCAACTAAGTTTATTTCTAAATAAAATAAACGAACAGGTAGCATGCTACCTTTCTCTCTTGAAAAAAAAAAAAAAGAGTTTGTTCCTTGACAAGAACAAGAGTAATTAAAATTAAAATTTAATTTTAATGGTACTAAATTATTAATTAATCTAATTAATATATTTAAATCTTTATTTATTAATTTAATAATTAAATAAATAATTGATTTATTATTTATGATTAATTAATAATAATAATTAATTCTTATTTTTATTTATTAATTTATTAATAATTATTAATTTTATTATTATTATTATTAATTAGATAATCGATATTATTAACTTATTATTTAGAATTAATAATTAATTATTATTATTATTATTATTATTATTATTATTATTATTATTATTATTATTATTATTTATAATTATTTATTAATAATTAATTTATTATTTATTATTTAAGTAATATTTTGATGTTAATTAATTATATAATATAATTTTAATTTCAAATTATATTTCTTATTCCTCTTTTTCCAATCTAACTATTCAAAAGCTATTCATCTTGTTCTTAGGAACAACCTAATTTTCATTAAACATAAAATTAGTCTTGTTCCTGCTTATATCTAAACTTATAATTATCCCTGTAATAAGTATTTTTTATTTATACCCAAACCAAACACAGCCTTATTGTTAAGCTAATCATGCCACCAAATAATCTAAACTTATAACACAGATCGAGAAATGGTCTAATTTTTTTATCTCTGAAAAAAAAGAAAATATGAAATTTGATGTCGAGATTGATCATAGACTACTAAATCATGATCATGGTCTGTATGAGCAGGCAAAGATTTTTTTGGAGTTGATGTGGCTTATCCCATCACAATTAACAGGAATTTGGAAACTCAAATTCCAACTGTGATAAAATAAAAAATTAGGGACGGAACAAAAAAAAAAAACTTATGGATGAAAGTAAAAAAATTGGTTCCAGTGCAATTAAGCGTTTAAGAAAGTTAAATATACCTCAGAGCCCTCTGACGTTGCTTTTATTAAATATTAATATATTAATATTTATATATAAATTTTTGGACTTTATTTATAAACTAATCAAAATTTTTTATATTATGCATGCCAACTTATATCTTATAATGCCAACATTTTAGGAGATGTGACCGACGGTACTTACCATAATTGCCTAAGAATTTAATGGTCGTTACTTGTTTTAAGTTTGAAACATAATTGTTCACTACAACAAAAACGGTCTATAGCGACACTTTTAAATATAGGTACATGTCAAAAAAGTACTGCTAGCTAAAATTACCAACAGTTTTAAAAAATGTTGCTATATGTGGGATCGCTAGATATATAGTGACAGGTAAAGAGTGTCGTTATAACCTAAAAGAGTGCTGCTAATTTACTAGCACTTATTTACGCATTTAGCAACCACCGAAACTCTATCTCGTTGGCTGCGGTGTCGAAGGAAGACGACAGGAAAGACTTTTCGTCTAGAATTTCAGTAGATTGAGTGAAGAGAGAAGAGAAGATGGTAATTGATTTTTCTTTTTTTTTTTCTTCCTTTCGATTTGTAATCGGGCCAAATGGATTGGATATGGTGGATTGAGTAGAGTAAATTTTTATTTTTGGTTGGATTGGGCCGTATATTTACGCATTAGTAGATATTTTTTTAAGCTTTAGTATAAATAGGACACTTACTCAAAAGTGTCCCAAACATGTGTCTCTATAATCTAATTCTGTTGTAGTGGTTTAACAGTTTTCGTTGAGTTTATTTTTTAAAATTAAATAAACCTGATAGCTTGCTTCTTCTCCTATGATGCCCATTTTAGGAGAAGTATGACTACATTTATGAGAAATTATTTCCTAAATTGGGTGTATGACATCAGAAATTTTAAATTCTCACCAACCACTAATCAATAGATTTTCTCAATTTGAAAATAAAAATGAGATCAAAAGTATAAAGTGTGATGGATGATTGGTAGAGTGTGCTGCATGTAAGGTTCACATATAATGCATACCATAAGCAATAATTTGCACTTTTCTTCTCATAATAACCAATTTATGGTAAAATTATTGGTAAACAGTGATTTCTTTTGTCACATTGGTTGATGAATTTAGGAGGTTAATTGCAAAGCCACTGCAATAGTTTAACATATTCGAATTCTTTGTTGCTACACTAGGACCGGAGACATAAGAGTTTACTTGTTGTCACGCCCCCGCCCCGAAAACCGCTATCAATTTGGTCCGATTCGAGCGCGCCGGGCAGACGCCGGACGGATAGCACCTCCCATGTCAGCCCAAGCCTCAACAATAGATTGTGTACAAGAATTTGTCCAGAAAAACTAAATTCTAGATATACACAATCAACAAAGGGTACAAACAGTGCCAACAACTAAGAGTAAGTAACACAAGTATAATATTAGTGAAATAAAGAGAGAACTACTAGCTATTACATCTTTGTAATCGTTTATATTTACATCTTTTTTCTCAAAATGGATACATAATCATCCAAAATACATAGCCTCCAAATCCGCACCTACATGAATCTCTCTCAATTACATAGGTGTGCTAATGCAAAAAGAAAAGTTACTACTCTACCAGATCCTCACTGAACGGGCACGATGCCCTTGTCGCGGTACTCACCCGCCAAACCTGTACCTAGCACTGGAAATAGAGTGGGGTAAGAACTATCTTCCAGAATTCCCAGTAGGCTCGGCCGCCGACCCCGCCGATCTCCCCACTAGGTCCAAGTGGGCACAAGCATCAACAACTAGATATGTAGATAGATATATGAAAACTGTAACTGCATAATAAAAAAACTATGCTACTATTCCCATAATCATGTAAAATGAATGCATGCATCATATAGTAAGGGTTTACTATCATGCTAACAAGTTCTCTCTATATTCAATAACCAAGTGTTCAATGACATTGTTATTTATCCATTTACCCAATCTGTGACAAAACCCTTGGGTTTGCCAACACCTCACATAAGAATCCCTTTTTGGGTAGGAGGCTCCATGTGCACTCAAACCCGAGATCGTTTGTGGACCTCCATGTGATCCCGATCGTACGACACGATCCGGAGTATTCGACGACATGAATGGCTATACCATCCCAAATACAGACCGTGAGCTTGATCTATCCTCTCCACGTGAGGATACCCTACGAACTAGGGCCAACATTTCTGTCGGAACTCATCTATTCCGACCAACATTCACATGTACTTAGCTTTACTAAGTTCAATGTTCACGAGTCATATTTCTAGGGATTTCACCTATCCCTAAGTTCATAGACCTCTAGTGTCAAATACACTATATTAATGACACTCGTCATATTCTTTAACATTATATGCCACTCGATCTATGTCACTAAATAACCATCGAGTTCATCTCTCTCTTTTAGCACTACAGAATCCAATGTCTTGACCCAATCCTCACCTATCTATTCACCTAGCATTCCATGTACACTAGGTTTATAGTTAGACGCATAAGGAAGGAGCTATACATGCAATTCTACAATGCAACATGCAAGAGATGAAAATCATATATTTCTAAGACATAGAAAGGAGTTCAATGATTTCGGTACGACATCCGCCACCTTTCGAAGTTATTCTAGGTTGTGGAGGTCCTAGGAAGACTCCTTGGCACTTGCTTCGATGCTTTCTCGGCCGCTTAGGTCGAAACGATGCCCCGACGAACTTGTTTTGCCTCTAGCTTTTTATCCGTTCGACGAAACGCAATTCCGTCTCCGCCAATGCATTTAGGCACCTAACATTTAGGTTTATACACCCTCAATTGAGATCAAACCTCAACATTTGACCAAAGCCCCAAATTAGAGCCCTAGGTTTACTTACTAGCAAAACTACCCAATCAAAACACTATATCTATGGATTGATCTATTTATAATCATGCTAAGGGTCCATTTGACTTATTTCTAAAGCTTTAAACCCAAAACCCTAAGTTCTACAACTAGGGTTAGCAAGCTTACCTTGAGCTTGCACCAACGGAATGGAGAGAGAGAGAGAAAGATGGTGGAGATTTCTCTAAGCTCTCCTCTTTCTTCTTCTTTTTCTCCTTTCCTTTCTTCTCCTTCTCCTTTCTTTCTTTTCCTTCTAGAGAGAGAGAGAGGGAGAGAAATGAGAGAGAGAGAGTGAAAGTGAGGGTAGAAATGAGAGAGGGAGAGAGCTATTTGCTCTATACCCCTAACTAATGGCTTAATTGAAGCCAAACCCCTCCACTTTTCTATTTCTCACACTGCCCAGACTGGGACATTTTCGGGCTCGGGGACCAGTCCCTCTACCCTAGGACTGGTCCCCGAGAGCACCCCTTGCTGGCAGAGCTCTCTGCCAGCCCTTTTCGCACACGGGGACCGGTCCCTTCCCTTGCAGATCGGTCCCCAGGAGACCGGTCCCTCTATCCGAGACCGGTCCCCAAGTGCTTGCTCTCGTGGGACGCGTACGGGAACCGGTCTCCAATTTGGAGTCCGGTCCCCACTGCTTAAGGAGACCGGTCTCCAATTTGGAGTCCGGACCCCATTGCTTAAGGAGACCGGTCCCTCGCGCCAGGGACCGGTCCCCGAGAGCAATATTGGTGCGTAGAGGATTTTCCTCGCGCACCAAACTTACAGGAACCGGTTCCTCTTACCGGGGACCGATCCCCGAGAGCAGAATCTGCCAGAGTGCAGATCTTCCCACTTTACTCTCGTGGACTCTAACTCCATTGCACTTTTTGAGTTTTAGATGCCTTCGGCCTTTCCGATGCATACCCACTCGAGTCGATTCTGGACGGAGTGAAACTCTCAAATTTCGATAATTCACTTCCTTACATCCTCCCCTCCTAAAAAGGAGTTTCGTCCTCGAAACTAACTCAATTTCCCAACTTTAACTTAAACTTTTACCTTATTCCTCAAACAAGTGAGGATGGTGCTTTTTCATTAGCTCATCGAGTTCCCAGGTGGCCTCGCGATCATCATGATTGCTCCACCGCACCTTCACATAGGGAATTTCTCGATTTCGTAACTTTCGCACTTCTTGGGCGATAATCCCCACCGGAAACTCTTCGTAGCTTAAGTCGTCTTGAAGTTCCGGCGGTTCATATAGCATCGCGTGCTCCGGATCATAGATATACTTGCGAAGATTGGAGACGCGGAAGACATTATGCACATCGGCGAGCTTCAGTGGCAAGGCAAGCCGATAGGCCACCGAGCCTACTTGCTCCAATATCTCATAAGGCTCAATGTATCGGGGACTTAGCTTCCCCCGTACTCCAAATCGCTTCACACCCCGCATCGGCGAAACCTTCAAGAACACGCGGTCGCCCACAACGAACTCTATGTCTCGCCGGCGCTTATCTGCATATCTTTTCTGTCTTGACTGTGCCGTGAGCAATCTCTTGCGAGCAATGCGGACTTTCTCCTCTGCTTCTCGCAACACATCGGGGCCGAACTCTGCGCTTTTGCCTACATCACTCCAATATATAGGAGATCGGCACTTCCGCACATAAAAAGCCTCAAACGGTGCCATATCTACACTAGCATGATAACTATTGTAATTTGTATGCATTTTTCAAACTCTAATACTTCAATTGAACTTTTCACTGGAACAAAGTTTCCATTCCTCGCTCAGGACTAAGTTATCTTACGCGTGTCGCATTCTTATGCAATAGAGATACTGGTGCTGTGGTGCAAAGTTTTTGCAACCCTGCACAGTAGCGTGAGATCTAGCTATTCATTAATAAAGATGGATTAATCAATCCCCGCGATTTAACTCTGCTTTTCTATTGATCGTTAAACCGCTGCTATTAGAAGAAATCAATCCAATTTTTGGAAGAAAGGTTGGATTACGTGTGTGCAGAAAATTTGCAGGCGACACCTACATACGCCTTTTTGCAGAAACTCAGATCTATACGCTTTGTAAGACTATAGAAGCATAAGAATTTTTATCCATACACAGTAGATTGAATCTAACACAAATGTATTTTTCTCCATAGAAATTATGCTTTCACTTGATTCTTTCTGACACAATTCTACTGTTCGACTATTTTTCTAACGGATTTGTGCAAAAGCTATTGTCTCTCAAAAATAAATAAACAAATACATATATAATAATTATAAGACATTATTACGTACTTTGTTTGATATGCCGTTCCTGTTTGTGATCTATTAATTTGGCTGTGTTGACCTCAGTAATGACTCACTAGCTAGATGGAAATTATTACAATCTCGGCAACTTACATTTTCTCTTTATTCCATCCAACAGTTTTGGAGTAAAGATGGTTCGACCAAACCAGAACAAGGTGCTAATTAAGATTGGGTTTCCGTACGTCTAGCTGAATCGACTCAGTTTCCATGTAGATTGGGTGGAACTCTTGAACTTGAAGAACTTAGGTTTGGTTTACTTTTTTAGATCTCGAAGGTTGAACCTATGACTTTAAGACAGTCGTCAGGTCGGTATTTGTTTTGGTACCGAAGTTCCATCATCACCCAATTGAGAGGAAGATTGGTCTCTCAAGTACTTCGGTGGGGTGGGATATATAATTGAGTTCGAAAAACTCACAAGTTCATAGTCTCCGACTTTCTGTCTTTAAACGGTTCGTTAACTAAGATACACTTCAGGACATAATAAAACTTAAAAAGCTTTAGAGAGAATGCATATAAGCAGATAATGAAACGTAAGAGTGTTGCAATCTTTTATATTTTTTTTTGGGTAAATTGCACTGTTGCCCCCTGAACTTTTGGCGGAGTTTTACTTTAGCCCCCAAATTCTTAAAACGTTCATTTACCTCCCTATACTTTAATATTGCATCTTGTTGCCCCTTCCGTCAATTAAAGTTAACGGAGCTGAACGGGAGTTAACGGAAGGGTTAGGTTTTGGCGGAAAATCTACCGCCTAAACTGTCCCTTGTTCCAACCAACTCACTTTTATTCCTTAAAAACTCTTTTTTCTCCATTTCTATGCCCTCCAACTCTTCTTCTCGTAGTTTTTGCATTTCAAACCGCCAAAACCTAACCCTCCCGTTCAGCTCCGTTAACTTTAACTGACGGCAGGGGCAACAAGACGCAATATTAAAGTATAGGGAGGTAAATGACCGTTTTAAGAGTTTGGGGAGTAAAGTGAAACTCCGCCAAAAGTTCAGGGGGCAACAATGCAATTTACCCATTTTTTTTTCAACATTAATTCTTAGTGGTTTGATATTTAATTAATTTGTGATGCAAAAAATGATCGGAAGTAAATTAAAGACAATTTGCCTCCAGATTTTTTAAAAAAACAGGTAATCACATATAATTTTATGTGAAAAAAATAACAAAAGGCAACAAATGCCAACGAGGCCTTAAGCATGAAAAATCACTACTATTCTTAGTGGCAAGGCATGGGAAGTAGCTGGATGGGGATCCAGATTCGAATCCTAGTGGGAAGACTCAAAGTTAGAATGTAGGTGGCCAACATTCTAGTTCTCAAAAAATTAAATAAAGAAGCCATGAAAACATTCTATTTTCGGATTCCTTGTCAAATACTGTATGCAAAAACAGTCTTTCTCTTTCTAAATGCAATCAACTTTTTCCATATATCGCCTGTCGATCAAATCAAATCGGGCGTGTCTATGATTGGACTCAATTTAGACCTTGCTTTTAATTTGAAAATCTAATTAGATACTTTCTAACCATGTATAACAAATAATTAACCAACTGATCAGCCTAATCTACATATGAGAATACACAGAAAATATCTTGAAAAAGTGAGAAAATTTGCAAGAAATTTGTGTGCCTCCTTGAGAGAGAGAAAAATTGCATCCACTATTAACATATTGATTCTAGAGGATTTTGAACGATAGATTATAGGCCTAGCTTATTCATAGCTTAGTCTATCGCGGGTTTGGAGCTTTGGGAGATCTTCATCAGATGATCTAAGATCTAAGAACACATGACCTACAAGCCGGGACCGATTGTGTACAAAGAAAAGTTCACTCAACTTCTGCCAAAAAAGTAAATCCGATACTTCCGCTGCATCCGACGGGCACAATGAGAAACGCGTACACAATATTATTAATACATTAATGCTCAAACACTTACAAAGCATGCAATTCGATTCCAAATTGTTTTAGAGCTTTTTTTTGAGCAAATTATTTACAATTCCATAGCATTCTTGTTTTTCACTCTTTATCAAGTTAAAGAAATATGAACAACTATGTACATTAATAGAATTATTATGCATTTGTGGTACATATGTTTGAACTGCTAGGTTAAGAAGATTCAATTATCATCAGATGAATCACAGGTCTAGCAATTTGCTTCACCTTTGCTCCTGGGAAATGGGACCACATCCCTAACATCATTGAGGCCACTAATAAACATAACCATGCTCTCGAAATTGACGCTGAAACCTGAATGCTTGACGGTCCCGTGCCGACGTAAATCCAGATACCACTCCAACTGTTTCTGAGGTAAACCTAGCTCTTCAATCCTAGTATTAAATAAAAAATAAAAAAAATCAATAATGATTTGGAAATATTGGATCATCAATAAAAATCCGCATTCATTATGATCGGCTCATTGAAACATCTGCTCATTTTGAAAAATTAGACCCAGTTGTCGTCGAACTTTGATCTAGAACTGAAAAGTTTCAGTTGCAAATTGTCTGTAAGTATAATGCAGAAACTTAACCTCGAAGTTAATGCATCAATCCTCTCCTCTTTTTGCATTCCACTAGCTACAACACCAGCCTGAAAATGATATTTGTCGAGAAGGTATTAGAAAAAGGATGTGAAGGGATTCAAAAGTATCAAGAACAAGACTCGTAAAAAATGAACTTCAGCCTTGTCCTAAGAGAGACAGTTTTGTCCTAATCAACTGACTTTATCGAGAAAAAATACTTCTTTTAGGCCAAGAGGTTGATAGCAAGATCTCAAATCAACTTGTTGGTCTCATTGTATCTCTCAGTATAGAAGATGATACTAGGGATCTTTATTTGTTTATAATTGAAGGACTAATATTTTATCTTCAGAAGCGCCAGGCATTACCTTTGGAACAATGATGTCGAATGCAGTCACAGTCCTTCCATCATCACGTAATCGTGCATAAAATGGCTTCAGTTCTTTTGGATATTCGTATATGATGACCGGTTGTTTGTAGAGTTCATTAGCCAAATAGCTGCAATCATAATACATAAAATTAGAAAAAATTGAAAAATAACAAGATTACGATGGCAAATGAAGGATGGATATCGACACCTTTGGTGTTCATTTGATAGATGAACGCCCCACTCTGCTTTTGATTCAAATGTTCTGTCGGTCACCTGACAATCAATTTCAAATATCTTAAGTTTTTATTAACATAGATTCAATTCAGTCCACAACCTTTCAATTGTTACTATTGGGTGCCTAAACTTTACGTTTTGTTTCGGAATACCATTTTCAATCCAGTTCATCAAATAAACTCAACAAAGATACCCATGTAATTGTCATCTAGAATGCCGCATAAGCAAACTTTTAACTTCTCATATGGTAATTGCATGGGCGTTTAGGCAAAAAGAGGAAGATTGCATTGGATGAGACGATAAGGGACCGAATTTTGCCATTGAATTTGAATGGTAGGAGGGCAAATCACCTTCTTAAACATCTCTAGTGCTTCAGCATAGCTAATTCTTGCAAAAGGAGAAGATACTACAGATTGAATGCGATCGATACACTTATCATCTACTCTCGATGATAAGAATTTTAAGTCATCAGAACAATCTGCCAAGACTGAAGAAAATAGGGATTTCAAGCAATCCTCTGCACATTTCATTGCATCCTGAAACAACAATTAGACTAGTTATTATAAAAAGAGAGGAAAAAAAAGACAGAAGATTCTTAAATGAAAAAGGTAACGAGAACATTTTGATATATCTTAAGGAAGAAAGAAAATATAAATGTTTATAATGTCTATAACTCTAACACCCTCTAGAGTTAATAACATTAGCTTAAGTATTTTGAATTGGTAGGTTGAGCCCAACAAATTATTAGTGCTAATGGGTCAGATTGTTACAGTTGATATCAGACTTTTACGTGCTGCCTTGATAAGTTGTTAGATAAGCACCACTAGATAATCTAAACACCATGAAAATAAATAGTACTTTTCATCCTATGATTTTTCCGGTTTTGAACTGTTTCTCCTAAGGTTATAATAGGAATACCATATCTCAATTTTAACCTTCAAACCATGTGGAAATGTTTTCTATCATGCAATAAATGTTTCCACGTAAAAATTTTAGTTCTCAAACAAATAGAAAGAGGATGTATTCCTTGTCCTGTTGTAAGTCGCGAACTCATTTCAACCAGTATGTTGGACTTAATTCTCATTTTGCTTAGTCAGATACCGCTGTCCCTCTGCAGTCACACCTACTACATTGATTACTCAAGTTTTAATTAATGTATCGCATGATCATCGATAGGAAGAAAGGAGATACGTGGCAGTCAGAATTTCTTAACTGATCTAGGGTCGAATTGTCTTTGCACTGATGACAAAATAAGTCAGGAATGTTACCCAAAATCATTGCTCTAGCAGAAAATAGGCTCAGACATATATATGAAATACCCCACTCATATACATAATGGATTTGAAAAATATATGGAATTGATAGGTGAGGTAGGAGACGAGAATTTAACCCATAGGAGACGAGAATTTAACCCATATATGGTACGGGAATTTAACCTATTAAATATTAAAAGTGGAGATTGAACCTACAACCTCACAGAATGAAGAGATTTAGAATTAGCTCTAATACCATGTTATCTAAAAGATCGATCTAGTAGAAAATGTGCCGGTAATAATTATTAACAATGAATATACTCATCTCCACTGCTTTCCGAACTGTATGTAGTAGTGATTATAAGCAAGCATATAACACAAATATAGAAGAAAGCATTGCTTTCGTTAATGACAGAAATGGTAGAGCGTGTTTTATATATAATCATAGACTGAAGGTAAGATATTTATGAGAGCTCTGTTTTCTATAAAATAGTGGATTTATATAGTTATATGTCACGCAACTATAAACCAGAAGTTGGAGGAAAACTCATTACTTGGTTCATTGTATAATGCATCAAATAAGAAAAGAATTCTAAATGTGAGGCTAATGAAAATGAATGCAATTTCTAAGGAAGAAAATAATGCATGACAAAGTGCCTTAACCAAGGAACATACAAGATAGCTTGATTTACCAAACTGTTAAACTGCATCTTCTTTGTCCACCAAACTCGACTCAAATTAACTCGAGACGTCTTTAACCAACATAGAGCGGGATGGGCTATATTACTCCAGAAAATATACTATGACCTGCTATACCAAATTTCCTTTGCCACTATATAACTAGTTCAAGCTATCACAGAACCTCTATCCATTTGTTTTAGTTCTTTCCTAGATAGTTGTTACCATGTCATTCTCAGATTTCTTCGGTAACCTGACATCATATATTTTGGTTGCTCTGAGGCATTGGATTGTATTCATCTCTAATCCTCTTTCTTTCATTAGTCATCATCAACTAATGGAAGAAGCAACCACCGATTCAGCAAGTATCCTAGTTTTTCAAATTATTCTCAAGCAGTCATAAACAACACATCAGTATCGCTAGCTAGGACAATTTAGATTGATCGGGAAAGCAAAAGAGTTTAATAGCATACCTCCACTGCAGCGAAAGCCAGTTCGACCTCAATTGTCGACGACTCCGCCAAATGCTTCGTTGGTTGAGAATCTTCTGCTTGAAATATCGGACCGCATGTGTAAACAGAACTAAGGGCGCAAGCATAGGTTTCGAGATGAAGCCCCGGAAACGATGAAAGATAAGCTGGCTGGCCAAAAAAATCTTTGGAGAAATCCTGCTTTCCATGTTTCAGTGCTTTCTCCTGTTCTTCTAACTGTTGTGCTAGCTCGTTGGCCTTTTGAACATCGAGTAGTGCAGCGATTAGTGCCTCCTTATTGCTGTCGCTTCTGTTCAACTCTTCAATTCGTTTGTTTTTGTCCCTGATGGCTGCCCTAACTACTTCCAGATTAATGGCATCACGATCTTTCATTGAACTTCCCATTAAACCATCCTCCACATTGTTAAAAAGTTGTGTAACATAAAATTTCTTTTGGTGCGGATTCATATCCGTCGTTGTGATAACGGGCATATGCACAAAGAGGAAGCCATTATTATGGAAAAACGTATGTGTAGCATGCGTCATGGTATTGCGGACACGAGCAAGCGAGGCTACCTGCAAAAACGTATGCGTAGCATGAGTTATCAATTCGAGAGAGGCAGCAAAAATGCATGTAAATGTTTCATGTGTTTGGAAGCATTTTTCGACAAGAAAAAGCAAGCAGCAGATATTCAGAAACATTTCAACCATTTTAGCAGAGTATATGGATATATATCTTGACGAAAAAAACTAACCCCAGGACAAAGTAGGCAAGAGGTGTCCAGCTTAACGAAACTAAATAGTGTAGTTACGAGAACTGTTGGCTAGTCATTAGAAGTTTACCGTCGTTGTGCGAGCGAAAATGTGGGAAAGATCTGATTGACTCTAAAGATAATCTCGTCTTCGATAGTGGATATTTCGGTGGATCGACACTTCCGACATGTAAAAGTTTGTCCACTTTAAGCTCTACGGCATACTTTCCTCGCATTTGCACCTTCTCTATCACACCTTCCGCTAAAATCGAAGTCCCGATTGCCGTAACTTGCTCAAGGGGACATATCGAGGAGTCCACTACTACCTGAAAGATGTCGAACGTAACACGATACAGATTAAAACAGGTGAATAGCTTAGCAATTTTAAGACCCAGTTACTTCAAGAGCTTAAGATATCGGAGAACAGCGTGTTTCATCTTGTTATATCCATCTAATTCATTAACTATATCCAACTAAGTATTTATCATTAGTCTCAGGGATTTCATGCGATAAACATTTAGGACCGTAAAGCTTATTGAGCAGACAAATTTAATCCAAACCTGAAGATTAGCAACACAAGACCCATCGTTGATCCTCAAGTACGCGACCGACGGCGTGGCCTTGTTGAGTGCTAGTTTGATCCCTCTGTGCTTCGTCGGTTCGTTTCCGTGGCCCAACATGTTTGCGATGGATCGGAGGATGGGGATTTTGAAGAGAACCTCCGAGCACGTGGCGTCCCTCCCCGCCACCGCCACAGGGGGCAGAATTTGCGGCGGGGAGCGGGGCGCATCGCTCTTCTTCGGCCTCACGGTGGAGGATTTTACCCACCCGCCGACGGCGACCCTCTCGCCTACTAATCCGAGGCCGCCGTCGGCCCGGGCGGCGATCGACCGCAGGGCGGCACGGTCGGAGTACGCGAGGCGTTCGACGGATTGCCGAGGCGGGTTTTCGGCGGCGACCGATTGCGATGGTGGGGCCATTGGGCAGTGGATGAGGAGGAAGAAGGAGGGGATGGGAGGGGAGGATTGGAGAGGGAGGGATGTGTGTGGGAAGATGGACAGCGGGGTAGGGTTTATATAGGAAGAAGGGAGTAGGGCAAAATAGGGACATGGTTGCGGAGGAAGAATGCTTTGCTTTCGAAGCTATGCTTTGGAGGGAGGGAGGGAGGGAGGGAGGGAGAGAGAGGAAGACAAGGGAAGGGATCTTTGAGCAGCCGGGGGGAAGTCTTCCCAAGAAGGGGGAAGGTTTGGGAATATCTTGGCGGGAAATAATTTGGCTGACTGGAAAACCGTTCCCTTGCATTTTACGATATCTCTCATCTGTGCCCTACATTAAAAAGTTAGACTTTTTCTATGTGACTTCTAAAAATTTATATTTTGCCTATGTGAAATTGCAAAAATATTTTTAGAAAGTACGGTATTATTAGAGAGGACAAAATGGCCAATTTATCCTTACTTCTGGTATAAGAAAAAAAAAATTTAACATATTTTTATTATTTTGAAGAATATTTTTTATATAAATTATAAGAAATGGATGGGATAGTGATTGAACCCTAACGAAGGAGAGCTATGTAAGAACTTTTATGGCATATTTGATTCGTACATTTTAGATCCGGAATGAAAATCGATTTGATCAAATCTTGCTAATTTTATTTGATTTACAGGAATTAGTTTAGAACTTCTATTCCAGATCGAAATAAGAATGGTCAATTATAGCTTACAAATTAATTTCGGTCTTCAAGCCCGGATTGAAGTTTCAATCCTAAGCCCGCACTTATCTCTTCCTTAGGCCCAGCTTAACATTTCTCCATCTTACCCATCATTTTTCTTGCTGTGCCGATCTTTTCCTTTTTTTCTTAGCATTAAAAAAAAAAAAAACGTGATATATTATTTTTATTATAATTTTATTCAAAGAAAATATGTATTTTTTTTGTAATTTCTTGCATAAAATTTTTTAAAATAAAATAAATTTTTTTTTGCATAGCTCTCACTTGAGAGTAGTGTTAATCTTTTTTTATATAAATTTTAGATAGTTTTATAAAATTATATTTGAAAGTAAAATTAGTAGCATGTTATTCTATTATTTTTTACTTTGTTTCAACCAAACAGTGAAATAGAAATAAATCATTCCGATTTTCAATTCAGAAATGAATCAAACGTCTTAGGAGAGTTGGTTAATCCAATTACCATTCCAATTCATTCTCATTCTATTATCCATTTCAATTCCACTCTTGAACCAAATAAGCCCTTAATGTTGAGGGGGTAAAATATAGATTTTGAAAGTAAGGAAGGAAAAGTGAAAAGGTGGGATATTTATAAGAAGGTTTTCTATAATTTAGCGTAAAATTTATACAAAAATGTATAAAATTTATTTTAATTATTATTCACTTTGATGAGTCCCGCTATGGTAACTTTAAAAGTGCAAAGCACTTGGCGCTTGTATGTTTTTCGCCATTAGATCTCCTCTTTTGACCATTTTTATTCGTTAAATTATATTATTCAACCAACCATCCACCACTCAACCATAGAGGATCACGATTATCCTAACCGCATATTACTTAATCCAAGGCGAAAAGCTAAGCACCAATGAATTGATGCTTTTAAAAGTAAAAGAGCTCAATTTCCATTTTGATCTAATTATCTAATTTTTTTTTTTAAATAATTTTTTATTTAACCATTTAACTTATTTGATTTTAGCTCGTTTTTGACTCTTTAATATCAAATTTTAAATTCTTCGTTTTTTTTTAAATGTTTAATTATTTATCTTTACAAGTTTGATTAGTATATGTTATATATATAGTTTCTATTCAGATAAGTAATTAATTCTGAATAAAAAAATTATCAAATGGCTTAAAATCAAACCAATTGAAAGATTGAATATTAAAATCAAAATTTTGAAATAGTGAATAGTCGAATTAAAATGATACGCAGTTTGGATAAATTCCTTATATTTTTATCAAAAATAATGTTAATTATCCCTCGGGTCCCCCGCGCACTAAAATAGGTCTAAAATTCACGATAATTGATGAATTAGGTTATGATACACAGTGATCCATATCTTAAATATTTATGCAACTAGTAACTCGAAAATTTGATAAAACGTTAGATTGAGAAAAAGGTCTCCTCGTTTGCTATACATCAAAATTAATAGTTTAGGAATGAAAGAAATGGAAGACCCTTCAACAACCGGATTCGCCATGTTGACGCTTTGGTGAGGTGTATTCTTTCCACAGTGAGATTGTGGAAAACGACGCTACGGACTTGAGAGTGTTCTCGCTGTTGATTGTTGATCGGTTCTGAGACTCAGCTTTTCTTTCTCCTTGTTCTCCTCTGCTTCTTCTTCCCGGATTGCCAAATCTGGTGTCCCCCCTGCTGTCCTGAAATAGAGTATAGCCCTGTTTAATCAAAAAAAAAAATAATAATAATAGTTTAGCTAGTGAACAATTTTATTCGATTTACAGGATTCTACTGTATTAATTATAACTAGCCTCCATATGCCAACATCTTTTAAAAAGCTTATATTTGAATTCAATAATTTAAACTTATTTAAAATAATGATAAATTATTAGGAGGTAATTGATTCAATTTTTAATGTACAAGATAATTTAGACGGGCTAAATTGCAAGGTTTTTTTTTATAATTTAGCTAAATAATTTTATCAAAATGTTACCCAGAGATGATTTTGCTAGCTAAGTTGAATTCAGTAGATAGAAACTGCTCTTCCAGTAGGAACCTAAGTCTCCTCTCCTACCTCCCCCTCCAATCCTGTCTTCCAATCTCCCTCCCCTTTCTATACTCGCCACCCCTTCCACCCAACAGATTCTACACATCCCCCCTGCACCTTTCGGTGCTATGGAGAACCAAGAGCCTTCCAACTATATGAAGGTCCAGGACTTAATCAATGATTTTCGTGGACTATTGGGTACACCTTCCTCAGCAGCAATCAAACTCGGCGTTGGAGATCTGTCACATGACGAGTTCTTCAACGTTTGTTTGGTGGCGAAACTTCACGCGGAAATTATACCATCCATCAAAGGTCTTATTGGAGTGCTCCGACGTGCGCGGACGTTCATAGCACCTTTTGAGGTCCGTGAGGCGAAGAATGGGATTTTCCTATTGAGTTTTAAATCCAAAAGAAGACCTACAAGCAGTCTGGGATGCATCACCTTGGTGCTATAATGGCACACTAATCATACTTGAAAGATTCAGACGATGTACTCCGGTGGAATGCTATAATTTCAATTTTGCTCCACTGTGGGTCCAATTCCACGACCTTCGTCCAGACATGATGACACCAAGCATCGCAACCAAGTTGGCATCCAGGGTGGGCGAGGTCATTCCCATAGCTGCAAATCGTATGATGCGGGCGTCCTTCGTTCGGGTTCGAATTCTTGCCGACCTAAGACTCCCCCTAAAGAAGAGTCTTATAATTCGAATGGACAACGAGAAAGACCTGGAGATTCGATTGGCATACGAGAGGTTGCCGCGTTTTTGTCTCTTTTGCGGGCTTCTCGGTCACGACATTGAGCATTGTAAAACCAGGAATTCAATGCTAGACAAGATTCCACCGGACATCCCACAGACCGACAGAACGTCTCTGGAGGAATTCCTGCAACCTCGATATCCTTTGGCCTTGTCAGCCACGCCATGGACTTCAACGCCGAGCTCACCGAAGATGACGAGGGGTAATTATGGAAATCCACATCATGGAAAATCTGCCAGCTTGGAAGGTCTAACAAATTCCTCAACGGAAATCCGGGGACCACCCCAAAATCAAGTGAATATGCATGAGATGGATCCACTAGAATTTCTGAACCGTCCTACCATAACAGCTCAACCAACTACAAAAGGAGATTGGCCTAACATCTCGCAACCAACTATGGGATCTCTACCTAATTGCTTGGAAGTTTCCTTTTATCGCGATAATTCTCAACCAGATATCTCAACTCAGGAAAAGTGCAGGGATAAGAGTAACATTACGAAAACAGGGCGGGACCCGGTATCCAATAACATTCCCAACTATGCCAACCTTACTAGGCCACCTCTTGCTGATCCTAACTCCAATGCTATTGTTGTTTGGCACCCAAAGCCTGCTCTGGAGCTTTCTACCAGCACTGAGGTGATGAACCCTCCCAATCTAGCCAATGTTCCTATCACAACATCATACTCTGCCGGCCAAATTAGTAGGACAAGAAATATGTTGAAACCCGGTGGCAAGACAACTAATTCTAAACTTCAAGTAAACCGGAACTTTACGGAGTTCAAACGACAAAAAGGAGAAGATGTCAACCGTTCCTATACCAATCCAGCATGAGATAGTCGATCAAATATCTGCTTCCAACCCTTTTACGGTGACGGCGCGAGACAAGGCGCCGTCACTGCACAAATGAAGATAATAGCTTGGAATTGCCGAGGGTTGGGAGGTGCCTCGACAATTCGATATTTAACCTCTCAGGTGGCAGCAACCTCGCCTAATTTGATATTCTTAGCTGAAACTAAGTGCAATTTAAAGCGGCTAAATTCTATTTTTCCTATTGCACATTTACGCCACCACTATTCTGTTCCCGCCCAAGGTTCTTCGGGTGGCCTTTCACTAAGTTGGACTGATGAGATTAAGCTTAATATTATCGCCGCCACTACCTACTGCATTATGGCTATTATCCAATCTTACACCTCCATGCCGTGGCTCTTTGTAGGAGTTTACATCCACCCAGATTATGTGAATGATGATTATACTTGGAACACAATGCTGCAGCTAATTAACCAGACTAACATGCCCACAATAGTCATGGGTGATTTCAACTGCATCACGAGCTCTAAGGAAAAACTAGGCGGTCTGAGCCGAATGTCCGCCTCAAACTCACCGTTACTAAAGTTTCAGCACGATGGAGGCTTTGTAGATGTTCATTTTAATGGACCAGGATATACATGGACTAATAATCGACAGGGGAACTCAAAGATTCTTCAACGTCTGGATCGAGTTCTTGCCAACTCCCAATGGATAATGAAGTTTCCATTCGCGAGACTAGTGCATCTGCCTCGCGTAGCAAGTGACCACTGCCCACTACTCCTTATTTTAACTCCTAACCTACATCGGCGAAGAAAGCCTTTCAGGATTGAAAGCTGGTGGTTTACTCTGGCTGGATTCAAAGAAAAGGTGAAAGAGATCTGGTTGGCATCTGCTGACACACCGCTGCAACGTAGACTCCGCAACATGGCCTACTCTCTTCGACAATGGGCTTCAAGTCACAGATTGAATCTACGAGCCAGAGTAGCAGAGTCTATTAATATGCTATCAAAACTACAAGAGCTACCAATTAATCACCCTAATCGCGATGGTGAGGGCACTTCCCTGGCGCAGCTTGAAGACCTCATGTTTAAACAAGAACTCTATTGGGCACAGAGGGCGAAAGATAACTGGATTTGCAACGGAGACAGGAACACCAAGTATTTCCACATGAAGGCAACTATGCGCAAGAGGAAAAATATGATCACTTCTCTAAAGAATGATGTTGGCAGGACTGTTTCTGACAGAGTAGAACTCCAACACCTCATCGACCGTCATTTCGAGGCTTTCTATACGACTCCTCATACCTGTGATAGAACGGACAACGGCTGGAACATAATCGAACAGCATACGCCTAAGATTTCACAAGCTGAAGCGAATAACATGAGTGCGGCCCCTACCATGACTGAGCTCCGAGAAGCCCTCTTCAGCATGAAACCTGATAAATCTCCTGGCCCGGATGGCTTTTCAGCTCGTTTCTTTCAAGCAAACTGGGAGCTTGTGAAATTTGGTTTGTTCTCGCTTGTAGAAAAATTCTTCTCAACTCAAGAGGCTCCTTCGTCAATCAACCAAACCAACATTGTGCTAATTCCAAAAATGGATCAACCTGTCACTATCGGGGACTATCGACCAATAAGCTTATGCAATGTGACTTATAAGTGTTTGGCAAAAATCCTTGCTAACAGAGTAAAGACTGCCCTCACATCTCTCATTAGTGAAGAACAGAGTGCGTTCGTTCCAGGACGTAATATCCTTGATAATTATCTTACTGTTCAAGAGGTACTGCACTCTTTCAAAACCTCAAAGCAACGCAGGAGCGTTTGCAGCCAAGATTGATCTTGCAAAGGCATATGATCGTTTGAATTGGGACTTTATAGATATGATGCTACAAAACTACAGCTTTCCAGATAAACTACGAAAAATGATCAATTGGTGCATCAGGACGGTTCGCTTTTCTGTGCTAACGGACAATGAAAAAAGCAAATGGATTCAACCAAGCAGAGGAATAAGGCAAGGGTGTCCCCTCTCTCCGTATATTTTTATCTTAGCTTCTAATGCACTCTCACTGTTCTTGAAGGAAGCTGCCCATTGCGGCTCACTAAATGGCTTCAAGTTTTTACGAACGGGGCCGGCTATAACACACGTTATGTATGCCGACGACCTCTTTATCTTCGGAAAAGCCTTAGAGAATGAGGCCCGCCGAATTCATGAAATCCTCAATACTTTCTGTGCCTTATCTGGGGAGACTATAAATCACCAAAAATCATCGATAATATTCAGCCACAACAGTACATCTGCAACGCGAGAGAGTATCCAACGAATTTTCAACATCACAGCGCACCAAGGACAAGGAAGATACTTAGGCAATCCGCTATTTTTGGAACGGTCCCTAGCTAACACCTTCAGGTTCACCATTGAAAAATTACAAAGCAGATTAGCTGGATGGAAAGCTAGAAGTCTATCGCATGCAGGGCGTCTCACTCTTATACAATCGGTGCTCCTGGCGGTACCTAGATACTCTATTTGTTTCATTCTACTTCCTGCAAAATTTATTCACCAGATGGATAAAATTATCCGAGATTTCTGGTGGGGCTTCAAGTCAGGAGGTCGCCACTATTACCCAAAGGCGTGGACAAAACTAACTACAAATAGGGAACTCGGGGGGATTGGTATACCATCGATGTCAACGCTTAATCGAGCCCTAGTATGCAGATTGGTGTGGTCGCTCCTCACTAGGCCAACATCCTTATGGGCACAGGTTTTGGCGAACAAGTACAACCGGGCTAACACTCTCAGTTTCTGGTCGGCTCAAAACAGATCGGTAGTTTCACCTATTTGGCGCTCTATGTTACAAATCCATAATCTCATGGCGAATGCTGTGGTCCAAAACTCTGAACAACTACGATGGAAATTCTCCGAATCTGGCCGCTTCACACTGCGATCCGCTATCAATCACTTAAACAATGGTCTGGATCATAGCCAATTGCATCAGCATACAATCTGGGAAAAAGTTTGGGGCATAAAGAATGTGATGCCGCGAGCTAAAGTATTTTTCTGGAGACTGGTAGCAGACACGTTACCAGTTGGAGCCGCCCTAGCCTCGAGACTACCTAACTTTAATGGACTCTGCCCGCTTTGCCTACAAGAGCCTGAGACGTTGGTACATTTATTTTTTAATTGTGAGCAAACACGACGCGTCTGGTTCGCATCCAATTTAGGCCTTCTAATTGATAATGCGAATAGGCCTCTGTCATTTTGGATTTTCTTTATCCTAACTAATAAAGCCATGGCGACTCATAGGGCTTTCTGTGTTCATCTATTATGGAGCCTATGGAAAGGAAGGAATGAGATGATTTTTGAAGGAAAAAAGTTGAATATCACTGCCATCATTTCACGGGCTCGCAGCTGGACGACCTTATATTCCAAAGAGAACATGATGAGGATTAGTATTCAGGACCCAACTCTGCTCCAAGAACCTGCGACCTTCTCCTTACAAGCATGGGTGGATGGGAGTTGGAAAGGTGGCACTACAGGTGGTGTAGGATGCCTACTCGCTAATCAGCATGGAATCATTATGTGCATATCTGATGTACTGAAGGACGTCCATGACGCTTGCTCTGCGGAAATTGGAGCAATTTTTCGAGCGACAAATCTTCTGCTGCAAAGGTTTCCGGGAGAAACTTTTCATATCTACTCAGATTCAGCACCCATCATCAAAGCCTTGCACCTTAGGAGCTATCATTCAGATTCGCTAACAGATGAAGCTCGAACAAGAATCACGGATCTTCGGACTTTTCTAGAAAGTTCCAAGCAATTTAGCTACGGATGGTCTTCAAGATATTCTAAAAATAATGTAGTTGCAGATCGATTGGCCAAATGGGGGCTCTCTAGCAACAAATTGTCGTTTTGGTCTTCCGTAGAAGACTTTTCTCAAGATGTACCTCCCGATTAATAAATAAATTCGCCTTAGGGCGTGTTTTCCTCCTCAAAAAAAAGATGATTTTGCTAGTGCACACCTACACTAGGGATGTCAATGAGTCGGGTTTGTGTCAGGTTTTCAAAAACTTGAATCCGAACCCGAAAATCAAATTAAAATCCGAACTCGGACTCGGATCGGTCGGGTTTAAAAATCCATACCCATATATATCCGTACCGGACCAAAAACTCGAAACCCGAACCCGACGGATTTTAAAAATCCATACCGTTGGATGAAGAACGTACTAAGGGATAAAAAGTATTAAATATTTTATTTATTATATAAGTAAATAAAAATAAAAGTATGCATATATATAATTTATTCGGGTTTGGGTTCGGGTTCGGGTTCGGGTTCGGGTTCGGGTCGGGTATATACAAAATCCATACCCGTATCTATATCCATCGAGTTTATACTTTCTATACCCATAACCGGATCCATACCTGTTTAGTTTGGGTAAACCCACCCCGTTCGGGTTCGGATTCGAATAATATTTCGGGTATCCATACCCGTTGGCATCCCTAACCTACAACCTGAGAAAGTTTGGGTACAAATTACACATTTTTTTTTGATAAAATAGATAGCAAGCTACCCGCTTCATTCATTAAGCAAAATGAATTAGGAATACATATATGGAAGCAGCAAAGGCTTCCGAAAAAACCAAAAACAAAAAACAAAAAAGAGAAAACGAAAAAAACAGTAGCCGACGATTCAGGGTGAAAGAGAGCGGAGGAGGAGGGGGCGGGAGGTGTGACGTATCACTTCCCCATAGAACGTGCCGAGTTTCGTCGAAATGAGCGAAACTTGGAGGGGAGCGAGTATCTATGTAAGGTACCGGACTTCAAAAATCATGAAGTTATGGTGTACAATTGGTTGGAGAGCCATTTGAATGGTTATAGTGAAGTTCGGTGAAGTTCGGTAGCATTCGTGCGTTTTGGTGCCCGTAGGCGCGAGAACGAAACCCGAAAGGCTATGTTGGGCCGTGAGCTAAATCCGGCATTAGCGTGGATGAAAAGATGATGAAAACATGTTCGAAAACATGTTTAGAGAGCCTCGGTTCGATTTGAAACGAATCGGAGGTCAAACGGGCCAAAAGTGAGTTGGAACGGAGAAGAAACGGAAAAAGCTGAAAATTTGGCTAAGTCCTTAGAGTGGGCTGAAGGTCCCTATGGGGACCGGTCCCCACCCAGGGGACGGGTCCCAAGAAGGTGTTTGGGCGGTTCGCATAAAAGGACCGGTCCCTAGGTGTGGGGACCGGTCCCCATGCGCGAAAAATGCCCAGTTGGGGCTGTTGCGAGAGAGGAAGAGTTGAGGGGCTTTTCAGCAATTTTGCACTTGTGAGAGGGTATAGAAGGGTTAGAGCTCTCTCTTTCTCTCGTTCTTACTCCGTATCATCTCTCTCTCTCTACCTCTCTCTCTCTAAATGAAAAGGAAGGAAAGAAAGAGAAGAAAAAGAGGAAAGAAGAAGAAGGATTTGGAGGAGAAGGAGCTTGAAGGTTGGGTCTTCATCATCGTCCTCTTCTTCCTCGCATTGGAGCAAGCTTTTGGAGGTAAGCTTGTAGGGTTCTAATGGTAGATCTCTAAGGCTTTGATCTTTTGCTCTAGAATTGGTTTGTTTGGAACCCTAGCATGTTAATTAGATGCTAATTACATGAATCGAAGGATTCGGTGGTGGTTTTTGCTATAGTTGCAAATCTAGGGTTCTAAAGGGGGTTTTTATAAATAGTTGAGTTTGATCTCAATTGACCCTCTTTAAGCCTAATTGAGGGTATGACGAACGCGTTGGCGCGCTCGGTTCGGTGACCGAGCGGTTGTAAAGATATTAATATATTAATATATTCTTACCAGATGTCCGTAGCACGCGAAATAGAAGCCCTAAAATCGTGAAATCGGATCTGGGGCATCGTGAAGTCGTGGAGTAACGCGAGAAATCTTCGGATTGAGGATCGGAGACCGTTCTGGTGGCCGCGCAAGATTCCGAGCCAAACCGGATATCGGTGCGCGGCGGCCGATTGCAAGTGTCGACGAGCAATCCCGAACGCGATAAAAGGTGGGTTGTGTTTACCGAAGCGACTAGGTCGCCCGCATGTCGAAGAAAAGTATGTTTCCTCGTTGACGCATATGTATGGGTATGATGTCATAGTAGAGCATGCTAGAGCAATTTAATATAAAATATGCATGTTAGCCTCATGATAGCATGGTAATTATGCTAGATTAAGAATGTATGCATGTAAACCTAATTACTTGGTTTAGAGGTTTATGCATGTGGATTTAAATGCTAGATAGAGAACTTATATGCATAATAGCAAGTTGATGCATTTAAAATATATGCTAGTGCTAAGTTTCATGTTGATATGCAATAGAGCATGTAAGTGAATGATAACATGTTGTAGATCATGTTAGAGAACATATGCGTATAAAGATCTTGACACATATATGCTTAATGAAATATATGCTAGGGGTATTAGCATTATGAGATCATGATAGATAAATATTCATATTGGCAATGTGAGCATGTGCTAGAGAGTGTGCAATTATAGTACTCGATGTGACAACTAGGTATCAACTAGATCGAGTGGCATTAATCTAGTGTTATATAACATAGGTTGTGTTGAACCTAGTGTCGTGAACCTAGGAAAGATCGAGTGGCATCGAACCTAGTGTAATTAACATAGGTCGAATATGAACCTAGGGTCGAGAACCTAGGATGAATAAGAATGACATTGAACCTAGTGTCGTGGACCTAGGGTAGATCGAGTGGCATTAACCTAGTGTGTGAACATAGGTTGAACAGAATGAACCTAGAATCAAGATCTAGTTAGATCGATATTGAACCTAGTGTTGGTAAACATAGGTTGACATTGATCCTAGTGTTGTTGAACCTAGAGTTAGTAAAATCTAGGCAGAGAGGTGTTAACCTAGTTTAAAGAACATAGGCTATGTGATAAGGGTACTAAACCTAGAGTCAGCTAGACCTAGGGTGGAAAGTACACTGGACCTAGATAGGTCAATGTTATAGGGTTTTAGACTACCCTAGAGACTTGGAAAGTGGATTCCGGAATCCCAGGACTTGTGAACTCGACAGTTCGTGTCCATGGGTGCGTGGCATGTTCCCCTCCCACAGGAAGAACTTCGAGGTTGAGCTTCAGGCTGATTCGAGGTCGTGGGTCGAGTGCGGCAGGTTCCCCTCCCGCCGGGCGTAACGAGAGATCGCTAGGGTTGTGTGTGGCATGTTCCCCTTCCCTATCGGGGGTCTTGGGCCGCGGGTCGAGTGTGGCATGGTTCCCCTTCCCACCGGAAAGATCCCTGACCACGGGTGTACGCAGCTCTGGGCGACCCGTTGGGCAATGTGATTGTGGATTGAAGGCTGAGGTGTAAGTTGAGAGTTTCTTCACCTTGAGCCGACGGACAGCGCGGATTAGCCGCATAGCTTGATTGACTCGAGACCGAGTCGGGTGGCTAGCTTGAATAAGGTAAATGGTATCTTAGGGGCTAGTGATACACAGCCTAGGGCTAGGGTAGCAGGACCTTAGAAGCAAGTTGGATACAAGTGAGATAGCGAGATAGAAGTAAAATTATTAGATTTACTTCGTTATTACATTTAGCATTTCAATATTGCATTTGTGAGGCAATGTATGGTTCCATTAGTTGCATAATCAAGATATATATCTATCTGTTCATTAAACTAACCTGCAGCTGCCTCCTTCGGACCTGTTGGTCGAACTTTTCTCTTGGGTGACCATACCCACGAGAACTATGGACAATAGTTCTCACCCCCGTGTTGCGGTTTTGGGGGTACAGGTACACACGTGAGTGGCGCAGCAGCAGCGGCGCGAGGCAAGGGCGTAGCTGAGTAGATAGCGCCCAACCAGGAGACCAGAGATAGCAGTACCCCGTCAGCATATCCTAGGGGTATAGAGATGACAAGAACAAATGCATCAAACTTGTAATGTAATTGTAATAGATTCGATTGTATTTGGAAGTTAAGTGTAATATGTAAAGTTTAAATGTAAACTGGTGAATGCTTGTAATAACTTAGCTATTTATGTTTGATACTTCCTTATGCAATCATTGTATGTTGAATACTGTTTAAGGTTGGAACCCTTGTAATTGTATTGATTGCGACGCCTAGAACGTACAGAGGAGACTCTGTCCGCGTACAGGGGAAACTCTGTCCGTTCGGCGGCCTGTCGGCGCGCCCGAACCCGACCAAATAGGCGGGGCTCGGGGCGTGACAGATAAGATGGTATCAGAGCATAAAGTAGAGAATGGGCAAATGGTTTAGGTGGACCTAGGAGACTTTAGGATAGTAAAACCATAGAGGCTAAGGCTCGTGAGAGACGAGGACTTGTGACGTGTGGCGAAAGGATTATGGATTGGGTAGTGTTGAAACCTCTAAGATGGATGTTAGAGGTAGACTCAAGGCGTGGTTTATTCTCAACCGAGGATGTTCATGTTGGCGCGCGACAACATGAAACCGAGTGATAAGAATAGACGCCCTTGTTGACTTTTGCCTGATTTAGTCCGTGTTATGTTAGTCGTTTACACTTGACCTAGAAGGTTGAGAACTGATCGAGTTGTCCTATTTCAGGAAGCGATGGCACCGCGTAGGCGATCTTCATCCAGATCGGCGCGGGGTGGGACAAGTGGTGTCCCCGAGCAAACTGAGGCGAGCGGAGACCCAGTGCTCCGTGAGCAGTTGAATACGCTCATGGGTGCAGTGCAGCGACAGGAGGAGCAAATCAAGGGGCTCAATGAGTTGTTGGCACGGCAAGCTGAAACGGCTCGAGCGGGACAAGAGCCAATGGTGCCTCCAGTTGGTTCACCTAATGCGACTGGGAGATTGGCTGCGGCGGCTGCGCCGGTAGTAGCGCGCCGTGCACCGCCGGGAATAGCAGTGGATTCGGGGGTTGTGGCCCCTGGTTCTGTGGAAATGGAAGCTGAGAGGGCACGAGCTTTAGCGGCCCTCATGGCTTTCAAGAAGCTTAAGCCACCTACCTATGATGGAGAGGATGCGAGATCCGTGGAATGTGAAGACGTGGATAGATTCCATAGAAGCCACGTTTGAGGATCCGTATACCTTGGAACAGGACAAAGTGCACCTGGCCGCACATTGTTTGGAGAAGTCGGCGAAGGTGTGGTGGAGAGGCATCAAACAAGAACGACCGCCTAGTCTCCCTCCTATGACTTGGGATGAGTTTCGGGGATTGGTATTCTCCGAGTATTTCCCCGATAGTGAGAAGAGAAGGATTCAAGAGAGATTCAGGAAGCTGCGGCAGGGAGACCGTACCGTGAGAGAATATGAACGGGAATTCACCCGTATCGTGAATTGTATCCCACATGTGGTACAGGATAGCAAGGACAAGGCTGACTGCTTTGTACGGGGACTTCGACCGGAAATTTTCCGATATATTCATCCGTTCAAGTTTAGAACTTTTGCCGAGGCCTTGGATCGGGCCTGGTGGGTGGAGCAAGGCGATGACTCCGTGCGAGAGGAGCACGAGTCTGATGAGCAGGAGGCGGGAGCTATGCGGCCGAGAAACTATTTGGGTGCATGGTCAATCAGGTTCCAGGCGACCCCCGAGTCAGTCGCAATCACAGTCTCAAGCCCCGAAGCTATTCTCCAGCCAGTCTTCTTCGGGATGTGTAATTTGTGGTGGATCTCATAGGGCGCGGCGGTGTGCGCTGCGCGAGGGAAGATGCTTTTATTGCGGGCAGTTGGACCACACGAAATACGATTGTCCCGTGGGCGATTGGGCAACCTCTCGCCGACGCAACGGCATTTTCCTCTCCGGGACGCTTCATGGATGTGCAACCTTTGGCACGGGGCGGAGAGCGAGGGTTGGTGGTCAGGCAACCGGAGGGTTCGCGGCGAGTGGCAAGCGACCGAGGATACGCGACCCAGGTTGAGGAACCTACAGCTGCTGCCGATGTCGTAGCAGGTATGGTTTAATTGAAGCAATTAAACTTCTGCATGATGTAGAGTTGAGGCATTGCATGCATCTATAGTTGTAGTCGTTTACTACTATTATTCACGAGTATAGTAGGGACCGAGACAAGGGTCAGTGTGACTACCCTAGCATGCATAGTTGTGGTAGTGCGTCGCCTACCTAAGTGGATAGGTGATTGGTCGGTCCCGGCTGGTTGCTGGTGATGAACCGAGAGTAGGGCTCGTGGTAGAGCGATTAGTTAGTGGCCGAGTGCGGGCACGTGGACCTAGCGGTACCTCGAATCGAGGTGGGCGAGTCGTGCTTGTAGCCGGTGTGTTTAGGCAAAGTTGCCTAATACCGGGCTAGCGTATAGAGCGCCGAGTGTAGGTACTCGTAGAGTGCGGATCTGATTCAGCCGAGAGAGTGGGATGGCAGTAGCACTGTAGCATTGCTAGGTGTGAAGCATGCCTGCGATCACTCGTGGGGCTGATGGCTCGCACTAGGTGCATAGGAGCCGATAGTGATACGTGTGGCTCGGTAGAGTTTGTCGTGTAGGATTGCGGGATCGATGATACACCGAGTGTGTAGTGACCCAACCCAAAGGTTGTCGTGGTTTGGGGTCATGGTTGCTCCTGGCTGGAGTGTGTGCGAATTCCAAAGTGAGAATTTCGCCCAATGTTGATTGGGTCTACGTTGCGAGCGAGAGACGCTACGCGTAGTTGAGACAGGTTTAGGCGTTGGCATACGTGGGATAGGTGGCCTATGGCTCACCTATGGAAAGCCGAGGAAATCGGTCTAGCCGATAACTCTGTTAATGAGTTTGGCTTGGATCCACGAATGAAGTGTTCGTGTGAGTTCAGTGCGACGGCGAAATCGAATTGGTCGTGGCTTGTGATGGCAAAGGATGAAATGCTCTTGTGAGACATTGAAATGTAGAAAGCCACGTGAGAATTGGAGCTTGTGGATAAAGCTCTTTTGGAGGTTAAAATAGGAGATGTGCCGGAGTGTGCCATCTCGTGATAGAGCGAGGATCAGATTGAGGATAGTAGCACTCGCGATTAGCCGATGCACCAACGATATTGCTTTTATGCAATGCCGGTGATCGAAACGGAGTGAACTTTCCGATTGAGAGTGTAGTACAAGTGGTGATTCTTGCATGGTGGTAATGCACTTTTGGAGTTATACTTAGTAAATGTGAGTAAATCTAGCCTCACATCCTCCGTAGTGGGCCTTTGGATAGTTCCAATGAGTGAGAGGCCACTCCGAGATAGAAAAGTGCAACGGAATCCCCGATTGCTCGATTAATCGAGTTGGAGAGTGATTGGAGTTGAGGTGAGTTAGTTTCGGGGACGAAACTCTTTTAAGAAGGGGAGAATGTAAGGTACCGGACTTCAAAAATCATGAAGTTATGGTGTACAATTGGTTGGAGAGCCATTTGAATGGTTCTAGTGAAGTTCGGTGAAGTTCGGTAGCATTCGTGCGTGCGTTTCGGTGCCCGTAGGCGCGAGAACGGAACCCGAAAGGCTATGTTGGGCCGTGAGCTAAATTCGGCATTAGCGTGGATGAAAAGATGATGAAAACATGTTCAAAAACATGTTTAGAGAGCCTCGGTTCGATTTGAAACGAATCGGAGGTCAAACGGGCCAAAAGTGAGTTGGAACGGAGAAGAAACAGAAAAAGCTGAAAATTTGGCTAAGTCCTTAGAGTGGGCTGAAGGTCCCTGTGGGGACCGGTCCCCACAGCCAGGGACGGGTCCCAGTAAGAAGGTTTGGGCGGTTCACATAAAAGGACCGGTCCCTAGGTGTGGGGACCGGTCCCCATGCGCGAAAAATGCCCAGTTTGGGCTGTTGCGAGAGAGGAAGAGTTGAGGGGCTTTTCAGCAATTTTGCACTTATGAGAGTGTATAGAAGGGTTAGAGCTCTCTCTTTCTCATTCTCACACCGTATCATCTCTCTCTCTCTCTCTCTCTCTCTCTAAATGAAAAGGAAGGAAAGAAGAGGAAAGAAGAAGAAGAAGGATTTGGATGAGAAGGAGCTTGAAGGTTGGGTCTTCATCATCGTCCTCTTCTTCCTCGCATTGGAGCAAGCTTTTGGAGGTAAGCTTGTAGGGTTCTAATGGTAGATCTCTAAGGCTTTGATCTTTTGCTCTAGAATTGGTTTGTTTGGAACCCTAGCATGTTAATTAGATGCTAATTACATGAATCGAAGGATTCGGTGGTGGTTTTTACTATAGTTGCAAATCTAGGGTTCTAAAGGGGGTTTTTATAAATAGTTGAGTTTGATCTCAATTGACCCTCTGTAAACCTAATTGAGGGTATAACGAACGCGTTGGCGCGCTCGGTTCGGTGATCCGACGAGCGGTTGTAAAGATATTAATATATTAATATAGTCTTACCAGATGTCCGTAGCACGCGAAATAGAAGCCCTAAAATCGTGAAATCGGATCTGGGGCATCGTGAAGTCGTGGAGTAACGCGAGAAATCTTCGGATTGAGGATCGGAGACCGTTCGGGTGGCCGCGCAAGATTCCGAGCCAAACCGGATATCGGGTGCCGCGGGCGGCCGATTGCAAGTGTCGACGAGCAATCGGAACGCGATAAAAGGTGGGTTGTGTTTACCGAAGCGACTAGGTCGCCCCGCATGTCGAAGAAAAGTATGTTTCCTCGTTGACGCATATGTATGGGTATGATGTCATAGTAGAGCATGCTAGAGCAATTTAATATAAAATATGCATGTTAGCCTCATGATAGCATGGTAATTATGCTAGATTAAGAATGTATGCATGTAAACCTAATTACTTGGTTTAGAGGTTTATGCATGTGGATTTAAATGCTAGATAGAGAACTTATATGCATAATAGCAAGTTGATGCATTTAAAATATATGCTAGTGCTAAGTTTCATGTTGATATGCAATGTGAGCATGTGCTAGAGAGTGTGCAATTATAGAACTCGATGTGACAACTAGGTATCAACTAGATCGAGTGGCATTAATCTAGTGTTATATAACATAGGTTGTGTTGAACCTAGTGTCGTGAACCTAGGAAAGATCGAGTGGCATCGAACCTAGTGTAATTAACATAGGTCGAATATGAACCTAGGGTCGAGAACCTAGGATGAATAAGAATGACATTGAACCTAGTGTCGTGGACCTAGGGTAGATCGAGTGGCATTAACCTAGTGTCGTGAACATAGGTTGAACAGAATGAACCTAGAATCAAGATCTAGTTAGATCGATATTGAACCTAGTGTTGGTAAACATAGGTTGACATTGATCCTAGTGTTGTTGAACCTAGAGTTAGTAAAATCTAGGCAGAGAGGTGTTAACCTAGTTTAAAGAACATAGGCTATGTGATAAGGGTATTAAACCTAGAGTCAGCTAGACCTAGGGTGGAAAGTACACTGGACCTAGATAGGTCAATGTTATAGGGTTTTAGACTACCCTAGAGACTTGGAAAGTGGATTCCGGAATCCCAGGACTTGTGAACTCGACAGTTCGTGTCCGTGGGTGCGTGGCATGTTCCCCTCCCACAGGAAGAACTTCGAGGTTGAGCTTCAGGCTGATTCGAGGCCGTGGGTCAAGTGCGGCAGGTTCCCCCTCCCGCTGGCAGAATCAGAGATCGCTAGGGTTGTGTGTGGCATGTTCCCCTTCCCTATCGGGGGTCTTGGGCCGCGGGTCGAGTGTGGCATGGTTCCCCTTCCCACCGGAAAGATCCCTGACCTCGGTGTACGCAGGCTCGGGGCGACCCGTTGGGCAATGTGATTGTGGATTGAAGGCCGAGGTGTAAGTTGAGAGTTCCTTCACCTTGAGCCGGACGAGCGCGGATTAGCCATAGCTGATTGACTCGAGACCGAGTCGGGTGGCTAGCTTGAATAAGGTAAATGGAACCTTAGGGGCTAGTGATACACGGCTTAGATCTAGGGTAATGTAACCTTAGAAGCAAGTTGGATACAAGTGAGATAGCGAGATAGAAGTAAAATTATTAGATTTACTTCGTTATTACATTTAGCATTTCAATATTGCATTTGTGAGGCAATGTATGGTTCCATTAGTTGCATAATCAAGATATATATCTATCTGTTCATTAAACTAACCTGCAGCTGCCTCCTTCGGACCTGTTGGTCGAACTTTTCTCTTGGGTGACCATACCCACGAGAACTATGGACAATAGTTCTCACCCCCGTGTTGCGGTTTTGGGGGTACAGGTACACACGTGAGTGGCGCAGCAGCAGCGGCGCGAGGCAAGGGCGTAGCTGAGTAGATAGCGCCCTACTAGGAGACCAGAGATAGCAGTACCCCGTCAGCATATCCTAGGGGTATAGAGATGACAAGAACAAATGCATCAAACTTGTAATGTAATTGTAATAGATTCAGATTGTATTTGGAAGTTAAGTGTAATATGTAAAGTTTAAATGTAAACTGGTGAATGCTTGTAATAACTTAGCTATTTATGTTTGATACTTCCTTATGCAATCATTGTATGTTGAATACTGTTGAAGGTTGGAACCCTTGTAATTGTATTGATTGCGACGCCTAGAACGTACAGAGGAGACTCTGTCCGCGTACAGGGGAAACTCTGTCCGTTCGGCGGCCTGTCGGCGCGCCCGAACCCGACCAAATAGGCGGGGCTCGGGGCGTGACAATCTATGGGTTCTAAGTACATTGGAACTCATGCGTAGTGAAAACGGGACCCGAGAGAGCGAAACTGCAAATCTGGTGAAGTTCCAGACTTTGAGCTCTCGGGGACCGGTCCCTGAAGGAGAGACCGGTCCCCTTACGCGTGGTAGCCGAGCAGAGTGGAAAATCGGCTAAGTCCTAGAATTCTACCCTACGGGAACCGGTCCTTGGATGGAAGACCGGTCTCCCAGGGTCCGGTCCCTGAAGGAGAGACTGGTCCCCGCTTGCGTAGCCAGCCAGAAAATTGGAAAATTGGCTAAGTCCCTGGAAGGAGACCTTCAGGGACCGGTCCCTGCGTGGGGAGACCGGTCCCCACACTCGAAAATTGCCCAGTCTGGGCAGATTGAAAAAAATAAGTGTTGGGGGGTGTAGTTGCAATTGTAGCAACATGTAATAAACCCTTACCTTCCTCTCTTCGCAGCCATTTCACCCAAACACTTTCCCTCTCTCATTCCTCTCTTTCTCTCTCTAGAAACCCTCTCCTAAGGCAAGAAGATTAAGGAGGAGAAGGAAAATAAGGTGGATTTTGGTGGGTTTGGTGGATCTTGAAGCTCTCCAACAAGAAAATCTTGGTAGAGTTTGGGACTAGAGGTGAGTTATTGCAAGTAGAGTTCTAGGGTTTGGATTTTAACCCTAGGTTTTAGAGTTTTGAGCTTGTTAGAGGTTCTAGAAACTCTTTAGGGTCATGAACTCCATGAAACTCATGAGAGCTTCATGAGCTCTAATGGTGAACACCTAGGGATTGCAATGGATACCCTAGGGATGTTTGGAAAGGCCTAAGGATGGTATTAGTATGCTTCCTAGTTGATTCTAAGCTATTATTTGCTTAGGGTTGAGATCAATCTAGGAGAAATCCAAGTATAGCATTGTTAGGGTTTGAAAATTGGGGCTTTCGCCCTAGGTTGTTTTCAAGGCGAATTGACCTCTTGAAAACCTAATTGGGGGTATTCCCGACGGGTGGGACAACTCCGTTTGTCAAAACGAAAATGCCTAAGTAGAGTTACTTAATAAAATGGTCTGATTTGGGCTTTCTTTAGAGTGCAAGTCGCGAAATAGGTGTCGGAACGTCACGAGAATTGAACCGCAACTCCACTACAATCTTTAGAGGTGGTGCACACCGGAATCGTTGGATTCCCTTCTATGTCTATTTCACTTTTGTTGAGCATATTATGTATAGAATATTCATGCATGATAGGGTAGTTGGTATTTGTATAATGGTTGAACCTCATTACTATGCTTCTCACGTAGTTGAACTTAGTGATTGTAATGGAACCATTAGAGACATGTGAACTAGAACCCTATACTTGTGTGAATGTGAGAGTGGACTATAATCATAGTAAACAAATGTGACAATGAACATAGAGACAAGATTGGCATCGAAATGACAATAGTTAAACATGGTTTAACCTTAGTGACATTATAAAAATAGTGGCAACAAGATGATAAGGTAGAAGCCTATCATTGATATAGTGACATTGTGACTAGCGGCTATGAATCCTCAAGTTAAGGATTGTGGCTTGAGGGAGGTAACTCCCCCTCGAGCGGTGCATTCCAGAACAGTCACCACGGGGATCGTTGCCCCGATGATGGTCCATCGGGTCTTGTAGGCTTAGAGCCTCCCCGAACAAAGAGAAATTTTGGGTTATGAGTTATTGGGTTTAACAATGTTAACCAGTAAGATTGGGTAAAGAGCCATGGTAAAGTAAAGTAAAGAGCATGCATGCATAATCATTTGTATTTGAATATCTATCAGTTGACAGTTTTTTTGCAGGCAGAGTATTAGTATTTAGTATGGTTACTGTTTCCTTTCCTTTGAAATACTTATGCCTGAATAGACCTAGTGGGTAAGTCGGCGGGGTCGGTTGCCGAGCCGACTTTGTACTTTGTTGTAGTTCTCACACCACTAACCCTACAGGTCCGAGCATGAGCGGGGCGGCGGAGGACCGTGGCAAGGGTTTAGCGCCATAGCTAGTGGCCAGCGGAGTTTTTCATTAGTCATTCCTTTTTGGTATACATGTATCAACTTTCTTTTGTTGATTTAGAATTACAAGTTGAGAACATATCATGTATTTGGGTGGAATGGTAAATATGTAAAAAGACATGATAGTTGAATGAAAAAAAATGTAATAGTTTTAGGTTACTAGTATTTGGTTTAAATGTAATCAAATATTATGTATGGTTGTATGTTATAGTTTAGAGGTTTCGCTTCCGTTGTTGCTTGCCTTCGTGCAAGTCTTGTATAATTGCAAATCTCTTTAATTGATTACTTATTTATACTTGTTGCTAGAGCCTTGGGCGGGCAGGGGAGGCCCTGTCCGTTCGGCGTCTGTTGACGTGGCCCGAACCCGACCAAAGAGGCGGGTAGCGGGGCGTGACAGGAGACCTGGTCCGGGGAGCGGAGAGCATCAATCAGCAGAGCTCGTTCCACGAGTTCAAGAGGAGGCTGACACGTTCAAGAGAGTGGGAGGGAGAGGCTAGTTTCTCCTTGAAGATGGTATTGTTCCGCTCAGTCCTAACCACCCACCAGGTGGCGGACAGCAAGGTCAGACATTTAACCGTTTTAAGCTTGTCGAAAACAGTAGTGGTCGAATGCCAGAGGTTACGAACGACGCAAGAGAGTGGAGTGTGACGTTAATGTTTGGGCGGTGGAAGAGAAGGAGATAGGAGAGGAAATGTGAAGGAGAATGAGAGAAAGAAATAAAGAAGAGAAGGAAGATAAACAACCGAACAAAAGAAAAGAAAGGAGAAAGAAAAAGAAATAAGGGTATTTCGGTTATTTTTTAAAAAATTTGGGCCGAGTCAGCAACATTCAAAAGAGTGGCCCGTTTTTGCAAAAATTCAAAATTGGTGGATTTTTCTATAAAATTGGCCAAAAAAAAATACGAGTAGTGTTTGTAATACTATAGAGAAGTAGCGATTAGATGGTAAAATTGAAAGATTTCAAAAAGGGTTGATGGCATTTCACTTTTCTAAATAGAAAATGATTTGCTTATTATCAATTTTTTATAATATTTTACATACACTGGTATAAAATAAAATGTCGTATTAGCTTTTTTATGACGGTATTATTGGCTTAAAGGGCTAGGATGTTGCCTAGTGATGAAAGGCCGGATTGGGCTGAGTCAAATCTGAAATAGCTGGATTGCGAAGTGGCGGGAGACTAGTTGGCCTGAGTCATAATCGAGACTCATGGATACTCTGTCTATGCACTTTAAGTGAATTGATTGTATTTTTCTAACAATTCAAGCGGTTGGAATTAATGGTTAGCGCCAAAGATCATATAAGTGGAATTAGATACAAAGGATTTCATTCTCGCATATTGCTAAATTCTTTCAGGGTTTTTAGGGTCATGCTGGTGATGGAGGAAGTAGGGAAGACTCATGGATACTAGTTGGCCTGAGTCATTATCACGCCCCGGATTTCATGTTTCTCGGGCACGTCGACAAATCCGCTGTATACAAGGAATTTCCTCTGTATACGAAGCGTAGCTGTAAAAACAAACAGTACTACAACCAGTAGTATAGAGCCATAATAAAACTGCACAGGTATAACAGAAACCAGTTCCATAGACATAATAAATATCCGGATACAAAAGTACTCGTACCAGCGAGTTACAACATCAGTATGTACAAAGCTCCAACACAAAAGTACTACTACCTGCAGTAGGGGATCCGCTAACTCGACTCGTCGGGTAGGGCTCTGACTCGCGACGCCCTTGCTTCGATCAGCCGCAGACGGAGCAGCAGCCGAAACAGAAAGCCCTGCAACAATAGTGGAAGAAAAAGGGCGTAAGAACTACTTTAAAAACAAGTAGTCCTCAGTGGGTGCCGCCTCAACATTATCTGTCCACTCACTTAGTCTACAGGGGATAAGCAAGGATAGTAGGATAAGCTGGAATACATCTACAGCTAAAAGCCACTACACTATCATGCTCTAACACTAACCAACTATGTCAATACTGACCCAATCTCACCAGGAACAGTGAACACACCCGTCCCGCCTAGTCAGGTGACACCGTAGCTCAAGAGTATCTAGCGGAGAAAACTCTCTCGAGACCGTGAATACACTAGTCTCGCCTGTCAAGGTTACACCGTATCTCAAGAGTAATCGACGGAAAAAACTCTCTAGAGACTGTGAATACACCCGTCTCGCTTAACTAGGCTGCACCGCATCTCAAGAGTATTCGGTTCTAGTAAAAGGTCCAACATGACGGCTAAGACTCCACTCATGTCACAACCTCACTGAAAGTAGAACAAAGGGACCACTAACCATCTCACCCGGGCTGCCCAAACGGGCCCACCCTGCTTGTATCAGCTACGCCGTACACCACCCCGAAGGTAGCCGTCTCAAGAACTGTCCCAAACAGCAACTGCGACCTCATCGCAATGAAACCTCATTCCGGAATAGCATTCGCGGGGCGCAACCCACGTGAGTTTACAAGTGCTTCTGTCATGTTCATTCTAGCTCTCACAGGCTAAAGTCAAGGTAACTGGGTCCAATCGGTCTAAAAACCAAACCAACGTGCCCTCGGCACAATCCGAGTCAAAAACAGTAATCTGGGCCCACCGTCTACCCCGACGACCCCCGACAACCCGAAACAGCCTAGGCTCTGCTGTAAAAAAATAAGCTCGGCATCCCAGCACGAGCGTAAATGCAATCTAAATTACCCCGAGTATCCATCTGTAACAACCCACTTCCTTGTAAAGCGTGCCAAGTTCCGTCGAAAGGAGCGGAATCCGGAGTGGTGTTAGTATTGATGGGTTCTAAGTGCATTGGAACCTATGTGCGGTGAAAACAGGACCCGAGAAAGTGAGACTGCAAGTCTGGAGAAGTCCCAAACTTGGAGCTCTCGGGGACCGGTCTTCACAAGTGGGGACCAGTCTCCCCACGCGTAGCAGCCGAGCAGAAATAAAAATCGGCTAAGTCCTGGAATCCCACTCTACGGAAATCGGTCTTGGAGTAAAGACAGGTCTCCCAGGGTCCGATCCCTGAGACAGAGACCAGTCCCCGCTTGCGCAATCAGCCAAAATGGCTAAGTCCCTGGAGAGCACCCTACGGGAACCGGTCTATGAGGCCGAGACCGGTCTCCAGACCCGAAAACTGCCCAGTCTGGCAGATTGCAAATAGGCAATTTTGGAGGGTCTAGTTGCAATTGTAGCAACATGTTATATGCCCATCCCCTTCTCTTTCACAGCATACTCCTCCCCACTCTCTCATTTCCCTCTTTCTCTCTCTAGGGGTGCTCTAGAGCAAGGAGAAGAAGGAGAAGGAGCTCAAGAAGGAGATTTTGGTGAGTTCGGTGGATCTTGGGCTCTCCAATAAGAAGATCTTGGTAGAGTTTGGCACTAGAGGTGAGTTCTTGCTAGAAGAGTTCTAGGGTTTGGTTTCTAACCCTAAGTTTTCAAGTTTTATGTTTGCTAGAGGATTTAGGAGCCATCTAAGGCCATGAACTCCATGAAATTCATGAGAGCTTCATGAGCTCTAATAGTGAACACCTAGGGTTTGTAGTAGATGCCCTAGGGATAGTTCTAATGGCTTAAGGATGGTACTAGAGAGCTTCCTAGGTGATCCAAAGCTATCTTTTGCTTGTGGATGAGATCAATATAGGAGAAATTCCAAATTGGCATTGTTAGGGTTTGAAAATTGGAGCTTTTGCCCTAGAGTGTTTCCAAGGCAAGTTGACCTTGTGAAAACCTAATTGGAGGTATTCCCGACGCGTGGGACAACTCCGTTTGCCGAAACGAAAAGCCTATATAGGAGCTACTATATAAATTACCCTGATTCGAGCTCTGTTTAACGCGCAGGTCACGGGATAGAGGTCGGATATTCACGAAACTCGAACCACAACTCCACCATAATATTTAGAGGTGGGGGGTGCATTCCGGAATCGTTGGATTCCCCTTTATGTCTATTTCACTTTTGTTGAGCATACTATATGTAGAACATTCATGCATACTAGGGTAGTACACATGTGAACAATGGTTGATTATCATTTTATATGCCTCTAATGATTGTTAAACATAGAGAATGAAAGAACCATCTTGGACGTGTAAGATAGAACCCTAGAGTTGTATGAATGTTAGACTCAGACCTTGACAATAGTAAACAAATGAGACATTGACAATAGAGACATAATTGGCCTTGAGAATGAGATTGTTAAACAAAGTTTAACCATAATGACATTGTGACAAGAATGACCTAGAAAATGATATGGACAAATAGGTAGAAACCTAGTATGATAATGACAATATGACTAGTGCGTATGATTTCCCAATGTGGGAAATGGATCGATACTCACACTTGGTTTGGCTTGTGGGTGGTAGCTCCTCCCCAAGCGGTGTGCTCCGGAGTGTAGACGCCACGGGGAATGTACCCCGTCGACGAACCCTCAGGTGTAGGTGCTTAGAACCTCCCCCGGTAGACGGGTTATGAGTTCGTGAGTTATTGGGGTTAACATGGTTAACCAGTAAGATTGGGTAAAGAAACAAGTCAAAGTAGAGTAAAGAGCATGCATGCATATCAAATATTGCTTTGATTATATATCCATTGACCTCTTTCTTTCAGGCATAGTATTAGCGTATAGTTGGCTACTATTCTCTTTCTTTGAAATACTTATGCCTGAATAGACCTAGTGGGTAAGTCGGCGGGATCGGTTGCCGAGCCCACTGGGAACTTCGTTGTAGTTCTCACACCACTAACCCTACAGGTCCTGGCACGAGAGGGGCAGAGGAGGATCGGGGCAAGGGTTTAGCGCCACAGCTAGTGGCCACCAGTGTTACATTAGGCATTCCCTTTTTGGTATACATGTATCAACTTTCTTTTGTTGATTTAGAATTACAAGTTGAAGCAATCACGTATTTTTGGAGGAATGGTTTAAATGTATAAAGATATGGTGATTAAAGAAAAGTGAATGTAATAGTTTTAGTTATGTGTATTTGATTAAAATGTAATCAAATGGCATGTATGGTTTATGTATTAGTTTAGAGCTTTCGCTTCTGTTGTTACTTGCCCTCGAGCAAGCCTTGTATAATCGCAATTCCCTTTCGATTGCCTTTTTATAATTGTTGCTAGAGCCTTGGGCGGGCAGGGGAGGCCCTGTCCGTTCGGCATCTGTTGAGTACGTGGCTCGAACTCGACCAAAGTGGCGGGTAGCGGGGCGTGACACCATCGCGGTGACACTGCGATGATACAATCAAATACGGCTCCTAGAGCTAAATCAGGTAGCAATGTATGTGACGGTTAAATCGCAGTTTTGTCTTAAGTCAAATCCAAGTCCAACATGTACAGGTTATTTACTTACTAAACATGCTCCAAATTCAGATTACTAATCCTACTTATAGTAATGAATTGAGCAATTACAATCCGCGAACAATACACAAAGCATGTTGACTATATATGAACTTAGGAATTAACTGATGATTACCCACCTCTAAAGCTACTCCCTGGCAGCGAAGAAGATCACGAAAATACGGGAATCCCTGTTGAATGCACCTCTAGACCAGCAATAACTTCGCCAAGGATCTGGACAACAATTTCCAACCAAAACCATCAATTTTTCAAAATTTGGCGCTTAAGCTCAAATTTACCACAATTGAAATGCCAAACTCACCTAAGGGTCTCCAACTCAGGTGAGTTAACTCCCAAGTCCAAAGGAATATGCTGAGATATCCAATTCAAGCCTCAATTCTCCCTATCACCAAAGGTCGCATAAAAATAAACTCAAAAGCTTGGAAATCTGCCCAGAACAACAGTAGCAAAGTAAAACAGAGATTTGACCAAGATAAGCTTCTTCAAATCCAGCAATCTTGGGCTTCGTGGATTCCTTTCGAAGTCCTGAATCCAACAAACCAAGCCTCGTAGAAATCCGATGCTCCTACACTGCGAACGAACCGAAATACCGACAGTCGACACTGGATTACAGCAAAACTCAGCACACGAGCTTGAAGTTGGCCATAAAGTAAATGGAGGAAATGCTGGATACCCACCTCGGTAGCGGCTCTAACACCGGCTCGAATCTGGGGGTGAACTCGACCCTGCCTGCTCCGGCATCTCAAATGATGCGACACGATCCCGAGTCGGCGGTCGATCTTGGCATCGATATAAAGCTGTAGAGGACAGAACAGGGGTCAGATAAAACACCAATACTGTCGACCAAATCAAACGAAAGTCTAGAAGGCGGGACCCTGTTTCTCCGCAAAATTATGTCGTCTGCAGCCAACATAATTTTTCTGGACCGAAACAGACACTCTTTCAGTCACCCACTCCCTTCAAGGATGAGTTAGAATAATCAATCATTGACTTTCGCGTTAAATCACGCCTCTCGTGTCTTGTCTTCCTAAAAGTTGCCAGCTCAGGTTTCCTAGGTCCCAACGACCTAATGCTAAGCTCTGATACCAACTTAATCTGTCACGCCCCGGATTTCACGTTCCCCGGGCATGCCGACAAATCCGCCGTATACAAAGAATTTACCCTGTATACGAAGCGTAGCTGTAAAAACAAACAGTACTACAACCAGTAGTATAGAGCCATAATAAAACTGCACAGGTAGAACAGAAACCAGTCCTATATAGATACTAAATATCCGGATACAAATGTACTCGCACCAGCGAGTTACAACATCAGTATGTACAAAGCTCCAACACAAAAGTACTACTACCTGCAGTAGGGGATCCGCTAACTCAGCACTCGTCGAGTAGGGCTCTAGCTCGCGACGCCCTTGCCTCGATCAGCCTCAAACGGAGCAGCAGCCGAAACAGAAGGCCCTACAACAACAGTGGAAGAAGAAGAGCATGAGAACTACTTTAAAATCAAGTAGTCCTCAGTGGGTGCCGCCCACAACATCATCGGTCCACCTACTAAGTCTACAGGGGATAAGCAAGGATAGTAGGATAAGCTGGAATACATCTACAGCTAAAAGCCACTACACTATCATGCTCTAACACTAACCATCTATGTCAATCCTGACCCAATCTCACCAGGGACTGTGAACACACCCGTCCCGCCTAGTCAGGTGACACCGTAGCTTAAGAGTATCTAGCGGAGAAAACTCTCTCGAGACAGTGAATACACTAGTCTCGCCTGTCAAGGTTACACCGTATCTCAAGAGTAACTGGCGGAGAAAACTCTCTAGAGACTGTGAATACACCTGTCTCGCTTAACTAGGCTGCACCGCATCTCAAGAGTATTCGGTTTCAGTAAAAGGTCCAACAGGACGGCTAAAACTCAACTCACGTCACAACCTCACTGAAGGTAGAACAAAGGGATCACTAACCATCTCACCCGGGCTGCCCAAACGGGCCCACCCTGCCTGTATCAGCTATGTCGTAAACCACCCCGATAGTAGTCGGCTCAAGAACCGTCCCAAACAGCAACTGCAACCTTATCGCAATGAAACCTCATTCCGGAATGGCATTCGCGGGGCGCGACCCACGCGAGTTTACAAGTGCCTCTGTCATGTTCACTCTAGCTCTCACAGGCCAAAGTCAAGGTAACTGGGTCCAACCGGTCTAAAAACCAAACACACGTGCCCTCGACACAATCCGAGTCAAAAACAGTAATCCAGGCCCATCGTCTACCCCAACGGCCGCCGACAATACAAAACAGCTTAGGCTCTGCTGTAAAAAAAATAAGCTCGGCATCCCAGTACGAGCGTAAATGCAATCTAAACTACCCCGAGTATCCATCGCACTGACACTGCGATGATACAATCAAATATAGCTCCTAGAGCTAAATCAGGTAGCAATGCATGTGACGGTTAAATCGCAGTTTTCTCCTAAGTCAAATCCAAGTCCAACATGTACAGGTTATTTATTTACTAAACATGCTCCAAATTCATATTACTAATCCTATTATAGTAATGAATTGAGCAATTACAATCCGCGAACAATACACAAAGCATGTTGACTATATATGAATTTAGGAATTAATCGATGATTACCCACCCCTAAAGCTACTCCCTGGTAGCGAAGAAGATCACGAAAACACGGGAATCCCTGCCGAATGCACCCCTGGACCAGCAGTAACTTCCCCAAGGATCTGGACAACAATTTCCAACCAAAACCGTCAATTTTCCAAAATTCTGCGCTTAAGCTCAAATTTACCTCAATTGAAATGCCAAACTCACCTGAGGGTCTCCAACTCAGGTGAGTTAAGTCCCAAGTCCAATGGAATATGCTGAGATATCCAATTCAAGCCTCAATTCTCCCTAGCACCAAAGGTCGCATAAAAATGAACTCAAAAGCTTGGAAATATGCCCAGAACAAAAGCAGCGAAGTAAAACAGAGATTCGACCAAGCTAACCTTCTTCAAATCCAAAAATCTTGGGCTTCATGGATTCATCTTGAAGTCCTGAATCCAATGAACCAAGCCTCGCTGAAATCCGATGCTCCTACACTGCGAACGAGCCGAAATACCGACAGTCGACGCTGGATTACAGCAAAACTCAGCACACGAGCTTGAAGTTGATCGACCATGAAGTAAATGGAGGAAATGCTGGGATACCCACTTCGGCGCGGCTCTAACACCGGCGCGACGACGAGAATGACGAAAATCCGCGCTCGCCTAACCTCCTCGCAGCACCACAACGACGGACGTATGCCCGAACGGCTCAACGACACGACGTCAACGAAGCTCCAACTAACCCGAGCTTCCTCCTTTCGCACGATCGGTCTAGAGAGAGAGAGAGAGGAAAAGAAACTCACAAACACTTCTCTCCTCTCCCTCTATACAGGTGTATAAGCTGGGAGGGTGAGGGTGATACAACCGAAGTGAGCAAAAGACTAATCTGCCCCTCACCTACCAAAGTGTACCGGTACACGGGCAAGTGTACCGGTACAGATAGGCAACCCGAGAGTAGTTCCTGCGCGGCACTGTACCGGTACATCCCCGATGGTTGTACCGTTATAGCCATCAAGCTTGTACCGGTACAGTCCAAAAAGTGTACCGGTACACATGGCAGAAAACCTGCTATTTCGCAAATTTTCATAATACCAACTGTTCTCGCGTCCCCACTAAGTCGGTTTGGCGCTTTCGCGCCAACGCGACTCGGTCTTGTCCCGACACTCACCAGAGTTGTCGACAAGTCTCAGCTGTAAACACCCAAGTTACTACAGTCATAATCAAGACTCATGGATACTCTGTGTATACACTTATTGTTGGTTCGGGGATAAGTAAAAAGTGGTTATTCCAGGGATAAGTATAAATTGAGGGATAAGCGGGGATTAGATCAGTTTTGCGTTTGGATGAAGATTGGGTTGTTCCTGGGAATAAAAAAATTAGCGTCTGGTTAGGTAAGATGGAATAAGAAAGATAATGAGTTTTTATAAATAAAAAATAATGATATAACTCCCATAATATATTTAAAATTGAATTTTTAAAATTTAAAATTTAAAATTTTAACTTTGAAAATTTTAAATTTTAAATTTTAAATTTTAAATTTTAACTGAAATTTTATAATTTTAAATTTAAAATCTTAAATTTAAAATTTAAATTATTAAATTTTAAATTTCAAACTTTAAATTTAAGATCAAATTTAAATTTGAAAAATATAAAATATAAAATTTTTAAATTTTAAAAATTTAAAATATTAAATTAAAATTTATAATTTATAATTATAAACTTTAATTTTGAAATTGAAATTATAAAATTTAAAATTTAAAATTTAAAATTTTAATTTTTAAGTTTTAAATTTTTAAATTTTTAAATTTTAAAATTTTTAAAATAAGAATAGGGGGAACAATTAATAAAAGTAATTTATTATAATAAATTTATAATTTTTTAAAAAATTCTACTTAAATTTAATAAAAATAATTTATTATAATATTTAAATCTATATAACTTATATTAATCTCCGTATTAGGATAACACGTGTCGATTGATGCGTATATTGAATCATTAACGTGCTTCACCCTTCGCCCGCTTTCACTGCTACCCGCATTCGCCTTCCCAACCGCCGCTTCGCCCACTTTGCAACCCGCTTCGCCCCTGCTACCGCCGGTTCTAGACTTATTATTCCTCAATAATCGCACACGCGGGCGGTGACTGAGCCGCGAGCGAGAGAAGCGCGGCGCGGGGCGGGCGCACGGCGTGGCGCCGGCAGGGCGGGCTCTGTGGCGCGGCGAGCGCGAGCGAGGCGCGCGGCGCGAGAAGCGGCGCAGACGCGGAGCGGCTCGGCGGCGCGCCGGCGGGGATGCGGGCGCGAGTGCGCGTGGGCGCGCCGTGGTGGGCGCTCGAGCACGCGGCGCGCGGCGGCGGCGTGGGCACGGTCCGGCGCGGCGCGGGTCTCGAGCGAAAACGGGGCTCATATTGGGTGTTTCGGGGTCCACAAGGCCATTTCGGCCGTGGACCAAGTGAGAGGAGGTCCACGGTGGACCACCCTCTCATTCTCCCTCTCTCTCTTTTATATATATATATATATATATATATATATATATATATATATATATATATATATATATATATATATATATATATATATATATATATATATATATATATATATATATATATATATATATATATATATATATATATATATATATATATATTTATATAGTTATTTATAAATATATATATTTATTATATGTATAATTTTATTTATAAATATTTATTTATTGATTATATATAGTATTTTATTTGTATATAGATATATATATTATTATATAATAATTTATTATATAATTTACTATCTATTTTTATAAAATGTAAAATATATAAATAAATGTTAAATAATTTATACTAGATATAAATATTAATTTTATAATATTGAGCATTTACATATAAATTGTATATTAAAAAATAAAAAAAAAGCATCATAAGTTAATTTTATATTTGACGAAAATTAATTGCAAGAATTACAAACAATGATTTCTCTTCTCATTCACTAACAGACTCGACCTACTAAAATTATTTCACTAATTAATTTTTGGAATTAAATTTTAAAATAAATATAAAAAACATCATAGTCCCTTATGAGTCCATAACTAGTATAAATAATATGTATTAATATAGTACAATTAATAATTTTATAATAAAAATAATGTATTATAATATATAACACTAGCAAGTGACCCATGGGATGCTTGGGAATTGTTATCAACTTTTAGTTATAATTTTTGAGTAAGTTATTATCAAGTTATATTAAAACTTCTCATGAAACTATATATATATATATATATATATATATATATATATATATATATATATATATATATATATATATATATATATATATATATATATTTGGAACACTATAAGCTATACTATTATTAAGTTATATTAGAACTTCTCATAAGCTTTATATATATAACTTCTCATAATCTTTATATATATAACTTCTCATAACTACTTTATATATTATAATATTGGAACATATTAAGTTATACTATTATCAAGTTATGTTAGAACTTCTTATGAAAATGCGCCACATGGCGGCTTGTGGTTTACTCTGAAAACTATGCTTCCAAAATTAGATGTATATATATGATATATGATTTTTATATATAACGTACTTCTCATAACCGCTTTATATATATAACTTCTCATAACTACTTTATATATATAATATTGGAACACAATAAACTATACTATTATTAAGTTATATTAGAACTTCTCATGAAAATGCGCCACATGGCGGCTTGTGGTTTACTCTGGAAACCATAAGCTATACTATTATCAAGTCATATTAGAACTTAATTCTCATGAAAATGCGCCACATGGCGGCTTGTAATTTACTCGAAACCATAAGTTATACTATTATCAAGTTATATTAGAACTTCTCATGAAAATGCGCCACATGACGGGTTGTGATTTACTCGAAACCATGCTTCTAAAATTATTTATATATATATATATATATATATATATATATATATATATATATATATATATATATATATATATATATATATATATATATTTTAAAAGTACCATTGGCTCCTATGCTTAAAGTAAGTCATTGGTGCTTGTAATAGATGTGCGGTTAGGATGATGTGGGCTCTTTGGGTTAAGTGGGTGGTTGGTTGAATAGTATAATCTAACGGATGAAAATGATCAAAGTCCTAGATCTAACGGTAAATAATTCGTAAGCACCAAGTGCTTGGTGTTTTCAAGCACCATAGCGGGACTCTATATATATATATATATATATATATATATATATATATATATATATATATATATATATATATATATATATATATATATATAGGCTAGAAATTTATTATCACATTAATAGGATAGGAGCACTTGTCTATCAAGTTTTTAACCCTTGGATGAGAAATTGTAGAGTTAGGATGATATTAGTCGGTTAGAGTTGAATGGTCCTCAGGGTTGAGTGGTCCCCGTTGGGTTATAGTATTTAATCCAATGGTTAGAAATGATGAAAGAGTTGATCAAAGGTCAAAAATTGATAGACAAGTGCTTTATCCTATTTAAAGGATAGTAGTCGGACTCTATATATATATATAGAGTTGAGAGAAATCAAATTTCAAATATTTTCGACATCATTTGCCTAATGATCAAAGGGTTTCAAAATTTGTAGTTTTAATGGTGGATAAGAGACGTTTTCTCGTTTAACGGTGTAAAGATATCCAAATCAATTGAATTTTTGTTAAAAAATTCTTTAAACTATTTGAAACAAGATCTATACTCTATATATATATATATATATATATATATATATATATATATATATATATATATATATATATATATATATATATATATAAAATTTAGTTTTAATTCAATTTATAATTTTAATTAAGTTTGAAATTAAGTATTGAAATGGCGCTAACAAATTCCTTGCTATTCCGAAATAATCGAAAATAGCAAGTTTTGATCGGAATAGAATATTCCGGTCAAATTTTACCTTGTTTGGTGGAATAGCGGGATCGTTATCCCCGCTTATTCGGTAGGTGAAATAGATGGTTTATCATTACCTCATCAAAAAAAATAAATCAAAATTTGAATAGAAGCCCATTAAAAATTAAAATAGAACTTAATTAAGGTTTGCCGTTTCGACTAAAACAAATTGGAGTTCGATCCGTGACCAAAATGAAATTTTATAAAAGGTTTGGTGGGGAATGGTGTAATTTAACCAAAGTTAAATCAAATGTTGGAATTTTGTGATTAATCAGTTCCAAAGGTCCATGCCTGATAAGAACAAGAGGAAAAAAAAAAATGAAAGAAAATAACAACATACCTAACTCATCATGCTGTTTGTGTTGCTTAATGAGTTAAAAAAAAAAAAAATCATTATCATCCATGTCACCATCAATTAAAAATTAGGCCCCGATTAAATGCTAGAGATACCTCGTAAGATACCTAAAATACAATTGATAAATTAGTATTTATTCGGCAGCAAATTAGTTGCTTAATTCTTAAAATTTAATATGAGAATTAGCTCAATTTTGAAAAGTTTTTTTTTCTTTTTGACAGATAGATAGCACGCTACCCGCTTCGTTTATTTTATGTAGAAATAAATTTAGGTGAATGTTAGGATTGACTTGGGTGCAGGTCCAGCCGTGAAGCTTCTCTTCTATATATATATATATATATATATATATATATATATATATATATATATATATATATATATATATATATATATATAAAATTTAGTTTTAATTCAATTTATAATTTTAATTAAGTTTGAAATTAAGTATTGAAATGGCGCTAACAAATTCCTTGCTATTCCGAAATAATCAAAAATAGCAAGTTTTGATCGGAATAGAATATTCTGATCAAATTTTATCCTGTTTGGTGGAATAGCGGGATCGTTATCCCCGCTTATTCGGTAGGTGAAATAGATGGTTTATCATTACCTCATCAAAAAAAATAAATCAAAATTTGAATAGAAGCCCATTAAAAATTAAAATAGAACTTAATTAAGGTTTGCCGTTTCGACTAAAACAAATTGGAGTTCGATCCGTGACCAAAATGAAATTTTATAAAAGGTTTGGTGGGGAATGGTGTAATTTAACCAAAGTTAAATCAAATGTTGGAATTTTGTGATTAATCAGTTCCAAAGGTCCATGCCTGATAAGAACAAGAGGAAAAAAAAAAAAATGAAAGAAAATAACCACATACCTAACTCATCATGCTGTTTGTGCTGCTTAATGCGTTAAAAAAAAAAAATCATTATCATCCATGTCACCATCCATTCAAAATTAGGCCCCGAGTAAATGCTAGAGATACCTCGTAAGATACCCTAAAATACAATTGATAAATTAGTATTCGGCAGCAAATTAGTTGCTTAATTCTTAAAATTTAATATGCGAATTAGCTCAATTTTGAATTTTAAAATATATAATTTAAAATTATAAATTTCTCTCTCTCTCTCTCTCTTTGTACCAGACCGATACAACTTGTTCCACCCCATGGTGGAAACTAGTTGTACCCAGTTATTTATACCGGGTGGGTGGAACAACTAGTTACTCCTCAATTTTATTTGGGTACAAGAAATAATATCCCCCTCTTGTACTCGGAACAAAAGTGATGTGGCTTGGAACTTGGAACGTGTTTATCGTACAAACGCCATGTCACCTGTTACAGACGAGTTGATATCGCCACGTAAGAGCCAACGATTGAATCAATAATTTCGTAATCTGCATTATCAGCATACTCTGGATTCAATGAATCCATCATATCAACGTGTTAAAACATGGAAGGAGAGTCCATTTCATTGTTAGGTATTTTGAGGTATTCTTTCACCGTTTGGTTAGGGAATAGGGATAGGAATAGCGAGGCTAGATCAATTTTGCGTTTAATTTTTTATCAGGAATAGTAGTTATTGGATGAAAATGTAGGTATGTTTAGAAAAATTGTGTTTGGATGAAAATATGAGTATAAAGGTGGAATTGTTGGTAGTTATAGATAAAAAATAATAATTTTATCCTTATAATTTAATTTAAAATTTTAAACTTATAATTTTAAATTAAAAATTTTAACTTTTAAATTTTTTAAATTTTGAAATTAAAATTTTAAAAATTTTAATTTTCAAATTTAAAATTTAAAAATAAATTTAAATTTGAAATATATAAAATATAAAATTTAAAATTTAAAATTAAAAAAAAATCAAATTTAAAATTTAAAAATATCAAATTTAAAATTTAAAATTTAAAAATACCAATTTTAAATTTTGAATTTTAAAATATATAATTTAAAATTTAAATTTAAACAAAAAAATTTCTAATCTCTCTCTCTCTCTCTCTCTCTCTCCTGCGGTGGGGTGGAACAAGCTAGTGTTCCACCCCATGGTGGAAACTAGTTGTTCCACCCCGGTTATACCCGGGTACAAGGGGCTTGGTGGGTGGAACAACTAGTTCCACTCCTCAATTTTTATTTGGGTACAAGAGGGGAATAACCCCCTTATCCCCCTCTTGTACTCGGAACAAAAGTGATGTGGCTTGGAACTTGGAACGTGTTTATCGTACAAACGCCATGTCACCTGTTACAGACGAGTTGATATCGCCACGTAAGAGCCAACGATTGAATCAATAATTTCGTAATCTGCATTATCAGCATACTCTGGATTCAATGAATCCATCATATCAACGTGTTAAAACATGGAAGGAGAGTCCATTTCATTGTTAGGTATAGTTTGGTTCGAATATAAGTAAGAAGCTGCTAGATTAGGGGATAGATACTGAGTTAGTATGGCGAGGCTAGATCAATTTTGCGTTTGGATGAGAATTTGGTTGTTCTTAAGAATAAAGTAAATAGTATTTCGATGGTTAGATTGGAACAAGAGAAATAAGAGTTATGATTTGTAAGTAAAATTATATTTGGTAATTAATTAACATCAAACTATTACTTAACAATAAATAAGAAATTAATTATTAATAATTAATTATAAATAATAATAATTATTAATAATTAATAATAATAATAATAATAATAATAATCAATAATTTTAACTTTTAAATTTTTTAATTTGAAATTAAAATTAAAAATGTAAAATTTCAAAATATACATTTTAAATATCAAATTTAAATTTAAAAAACATAAAATACCAACCAATATATTTCACATCTAAAAAATTAAATTTAAAATATAGAAATTAAAAATATAAAATTTATATTTTAAACATTAAAATTTATAATTTAAAATTATAAATTTAAATTTTAAATAACTAAATTATAAATTTTAAAACTTTAAATTTAAACAAAAAAATTACTCTCTCTCTCTCTCTCTCTCTCTCTCTCTCTCCTGCGGTGGGGTGGAACAAGCTAGTTCCACCCCGAGCTAGCTTGTTCCACCCCAACCCGGGTACAAGGGGCTTGTACCCGGGTAACAAGTGTTCCACCCCTCCCCAATTAATGTTTGGGGAACTAGGGGGGAATAAGGGGTTATTCCCCTCTAGTTCCCCAACCAAACGGGAAAGTTTCAAACGCCCTCCTATAAACAGAAGGGGAGTAACAAATAACATGTGATTTAGCTAGAATTATTTTACATTATTCAACCGATTGTCTCTAAAACAAGTAGCAAAGAATTTGGTGGTCGGTACTCGAAACCCAAGTTCGAATTCTAATAGATTTATATTTCTATCGAATTTTATTTCTAAATGAAATAAACAAAGCAGGTAGCGAGCTATTTATCTTTCAAAGAAAAAAAAAATTACGTTATTCAACATCTTAAAATAACAACACAAAGTTAAACCCTTGAATCGAAGGTAGATAGATACAAGCTATGGACTCGTTTTCCTTTTGGCTACACAAGAATAAGGGGCAACTTGCACCACCAGCCCCTGAACTTTCACCCAAGTCTTATTTTGGCCCTCAAATTTTGAGACCTGATATTTGGGACCCCTAACTTTTAATCCATTCCGGTCTCTAAACTTTAGTTAGTTAATTCGTGTTTAATTCGCGAATTATACGCAACTTTTTAGAATACCATATTAAACGCCCGCATACGTATTTTTCAAAAAAATGGGTAAAAAATCACGTTTTTTTCGCCAATAAAAATTATCCGCGAATCATTCGCTTCGAAAAAATCGGCGGTCGCGACTCGCGGGTTGCGTCGTCGCCGCCATTGTCGTCATCGTCCTCCTCCTCCGCCGCTTTCGTCGCGGAAGGGATCACTGTAAAAAAAAATTTCTTTTTTTTTTCCAAACAACGGTTGTCCCAAAAATTTTTTTGCAAAAATTATTCTATAAATTTTGAGAAAAAAATTGAGTTTGGGACTAGGGAGCTCGAGAGAGAGAGAAATGGCGCTGGGTTTGGGGAAGAAGAAGGAAATCACGGCTTTGGGGAATAGAATGGTGTGCGGGCCTCGTGGACCGCATGAGAGGGAGGTCCACTGTGGAGAGGGAGGTCCACTGTGGACCTCCCTCTCATTAGTTACTATCTCATTACATATATATATAGAATATATATATGAGTAGCAGTATATCTTTATTAGTCAGTAGTAGGCCTCTTACTATTTAGCGAAAAGTTTTCGATGATAGAGCGTCTGAGATGACGATCAGCTCAGATTGAAATATTCCAACCAATGATGTATCAAATTAGTCAATTCAAGTAAACAGATTCGATTGGATTGTTTTAAAAGTTTGGGACCAACAGTGATATACAACAGAACTGAAGTTGGAAGAGGAAGATGAGTTTTTTTTATTGCTTGGGTTTTTGATCGTATATATATATATATATATATATATATATATATATATATATATATATATATATATATATAATTTTTATTTATATATATATATATTCTATTTTTATATAAAAATATTATTATATAATATTTTAGTTATAAGAATAATATAGTTTGCTATGTTTTTTTTACTTAATTAGCTTAATTTTGTAGCTTTTTATTCTTATATTCTAAGAAATATGAATATTTATGCTAATAGCATAAATTTTGAGAGAAAAAAAATTAATATTTAAAAATTAAAAGACGAATTTTGTTCGAATTATATCGGTACCGAATTTTTGCCAAATCCGAATTAACTAACTATGCTCTAAACTTCAAATGTTTCATTATAGCCCTCGCTATCTGAAGTAAATGTTACTACTTGCACCTAGTTCATCTTCGATTTGTATACTACAAATTCCGCATTTTTATTCCCAAGGATAATTTCATATAGTTCCCTGTGAACATATAGAATAGTAAATATGTTCGTACAAAGTTCAAGTTTTTAGATTTATTCATTTAAAAGTCCAGTGATGTTCATATTTGTCTATCTGATTTGTTACTGTTAGTTCACTGTTTATTTTTTATTAGAAGATAAGTAAGATGTCAATTTTATTATCACAAATATGTCTATTCAAAAACTCCAATTGTTATAATCGTACAAAAATATCTTCCTAAATAATTTTTAATAGTTATCTTTTTCTTCTATAAAAACTAATTCAATCCACCGTTATTGCAATCTCTTCTCTACATCTTCTCTTATCCTTTTCTCCTTTATCTCGCTAATACTAATTCCCCAACAAAAGACATTAGAATGAATAGAGATAGAGAAACCCTAGTTATGGATTCGAAACTAGCATAAAGAAAGAGAGGAAGAGGAAGATGAGTTTCTATTGCTAGGGTTTTAATCGTTTTGGTTGAGAGAAAAAGATATACAATCAGATGAGTTAAAAGGCCAATTTATCTCACTCACTAACTAAGATTAAGGATTTTACCTATAGTTAAATACATTTTTCTAACGGATACTAACAGCAGGAATATATTTAAAACCGTTATGACTTTTTAAGGGATAAATCTGAAAACTTAAACTTTGTAGAAATATATTTGCTATTTGATATGTTTAGAGGAAGCTGTATGAAATTATCCTTCATTTTCTATGTAGTGGAATGATTCTTACTCAATGGATAGTAGAATTGAAATATGTGATATGATAATTGATCAATAAATGGGTACTATATAAATTCTCAATTGGTAATTACAAAAAGGGACAAAAAATTAAACTCTCACAAGAATTTACTATCTCAAGTATAAATGCTGACTGTTCGAAAAGCAAAATTAAACCAGAACCAAGCCTGGAGGAGGAGGAGGAGGAGGAGGAGGAGGAGGAGCAGCAGTAGAGTTGTTGTAGTGGGTGTGCTTCTTTGAGGAGCCCTTGCATTGCTCCACTGGGTATTTTAGGGCATTAAGGTCCAGCTTCCTCAGAACAGCCTTCCAAGATCCACCCCACACACATCTGAGAGCCTCACAAGGTAGAGAAGCACATCAGAGAGCTCCTCCCCCCAGGTGCTCTTTTTCCCCTTCTCTCCACCCTGGGAGCCCCTTTGAACCTCTCTCCACTGGAATATCTCTCTGAGAGCTCACCAACCTCTCCACCTACATAAGAAAACATAAGAAGGGACCTCTATATACTACTCAACATTAATGGTGAGAAGAGAATTTATATAATTTACTTAATTTATATTTTTATATATAAATAAATAATTATATATGATATATATTTTTATTATTTAATTTTTAGCAAAATAAGAATATAAACACGAGCTTAATTATAAACTGACTAATTTATATATAAAATTTTAACTATTAGATCAAAATCTAATGGATAAAATTTTATAAATTTATTTTTTTAATATATTTAATCTAATTTTTTTAAACTTATTGTTAATTGGCGGTATATTAGTGACTAAATGATACATTCGTTTATTAAGCAGGCGACCTTGTTAATTTCATTAAATCTTTAATGAAATTGCATTTGTATTAATTTTAGTTTATTAACGAAAGCGAACACGAGCCGACACCAGCTCGCTCGTGTTCGGCTCGTTTACACCCCTAAGCAGCTAGCCTAAAAGAGGTTTGCTGAAACACACAAATAATAGCTAGAATATGATAGCAAATAAGTCAGAAAAGATTAGGGAAAAAGTTTAATGCGTCTGACTAATGACATTGGAATTTTCCAAACTAACAATGATGTATCAAATTAGTCAATTCAAGTAAACAGATCTGATTGGATTGTTTTAAAAGTTTGGGACCAACAGTGACATACAACAGAACTGAAGTTGAAACATTTTAAAAGATCACGCGCCTGATACAACAAATCAAAGTTTAGGTATGAAAGTGAGGCTCAAGCCATGCTTCTTTGTTTTTTTTTGAGAGATAGGTACCACACTATCCGTTTCGTTTATTTTATTTAGAAATAAACTTAGCTAGAAATGTGAATCAACTAGGATTCGAACTCGGATCTCGGATACCAACCACCAAGCCCTTTGCCTCTTGCTCAAGCCATGTTTTAATAACAGAACACAAATTTTCTAAAATGTGATCTCTTTTAGCTTTCCTAGCTAGCAAATGGAAGCAGAGAATAGAGCCAAGCTTTCCGACAGGGACCAAAAGATTAAGGGGCCCACCTAATTTATGTGCAAGTGGAAAGCAAGAAACTGGAGGACTCACAGTTTCCTGTTCATCATAGGATATGTTTTTATGAGTTATGTAGCATAGCACTAGTGTAGAGTAGCAGGGAATGAAGAGCAGTAGGGAAAGATCTACAAAATTCCCCTTCTTTCTCTCTCTTCCTGGATTGTAGATCCTGGGTGAGGAGAAAAATATACCAACGAAAGGGGAAAATGTATATAACTTATCTGAACTATTACTCAATTTTACCCAATTATCTAATCTTTAGAAAATTTAATTTCACCATCTAACTCTTTTAACTTTTGAGTTATTTGATAGCATTTCCACTTCATATTTGATTCAAGTCATTTGATTCCGCAGCTATATTTTTGCACCCAAATTTTGTACGTACAGAAAAGAGTCATTAACTGACTCAGATCAAAATGGGTCATAGTTTAAGAGAGCTCCGTGCGAATTTACCCTAGCAAAATCAAACAGAAGGCTTTGACATGGCTATTTATCATTCCTTAACTAGATGGTGAGAGATAAATCCTAGATCACAGTACAAGTAAAGTAATTGATCAACAGTTACGGTCGGGTCTTTACTTTATATTTTGTTGGGATGTGCCTAGCTATTTATCTATATCTCTTTGACTCGGAATGGGAGCAGGTTTGAAAAAAAGGATCTTAGAATGTCTAGGGTTGGGCGAGTAGGTGTTGTTCCCTTTGCCTGGGCAAAAATATCAAAAAAAGTAAAGGATATATGTTGTTAGCTACTAAAAGAGAATATATATGTAAAGGAAAACACTGTGTAGTATTTTGACAGCATAGTTAGCAAAATGTTACCACCACCACCTGTCCACCACCACCCAAGATGGTGTCCATGCAACAACAAGTTAAAAAGGAGCCTAAGAAGAGCTATCTAAGACAACAACACACACACACACACACACACACTGACACACACACACTGCACTACAAAGGTAAAAAAAAAAAAAAACTCCCCAAAAAAAGACCCACATGGCTCAGAGAGAATTCAGAGCTTCTCAGAAAAGCCATTTTGGGAATCCTCAATTGAATTGGCTCTAGCAGAAGCAGCAGGAGCAGGAGGAGGAGGAGGAGGAGGAGGAGGAGGAGCAGCAGTAGAGTTGTTGTAGTGGGTGTGCTTCTTTGAGGAGCCCTTGCATTGCTCCACTGGGTATTTTAGGGCATTAAGGTCCAGCTTCCTCAGAACAGCTCTTCCAAGATCCACCCCACACACATCTGAGAGCCTCACAAGGTAGAGAAGCACATCAGAGAGCTCCTCCCCCAGGTGCTCTTTTTCCCCTTCTCTCCACCCTGGGAGCCCCTTTGGAACCTCTCCTCTCCACTGGAATATCTCTGAGAGCTCACCAACCTCTCCCACCTACATAAGAAAACATAAGAAAGGGACCTCTATATACTACTCAACATTAATGGTGAGAAGAGAACAAAAAGGAATGAGCCAAACACTATTATTATATATATATATATTATTATATGCAACATATAACATTCCTAATACTCTATACTTTCGATAGTATAGTAACTCTCTCCCTCTCTCTCTCTCTCTATATATATATATATAGAGTTGAACTAGAATACTCTCAAAAGCACCAATGAGATAGTGCTTTTGAGTTTTTAACCATTGGATGGTTAGATGTGGAGTTGAAATGATAGTGGTAAGTGGTGGTAGATGGTGGTAGTTGGAATAGTGTTTGATCCAAGGGATATTAATAATTAGGATGTAGATTCGAGAAATTTAAAATTGAACAGAGTCTTAAAAATTAACTCTCTCTATTATAAATATATCCCCTTGTTTATTATTTGTATTATTTTTGGGGAATACATGTATAACTTTTAATACTAGAAAGAAACCCATTTTTTTTTCTTTTTTTCTTTTTCTCCCACCAAAATATATGTTGGAAAAACAAAAAAAACATAAAATAAAACAAAAAAAACAAACTCGTATATATATTACTATTGCATTTTTCATGTTGGTGTTCTTGGTCTCAATGTTGTTAAAATTTGGGCGTTTTAAAATCGAGAAAAGCAGATCCAAATTAACCCTCTATCGTGGAACAAAAATATGATAAAAAATTTAAAAAAAGCATGATACCCTCCCTGGAAAAAAAAAAAAAAAAACATAACAAAGAAAGCTTTATTAAACAGAGCAAGCAAATAAACACGGAAACCCATTCATGGGTAGTGCTCCAAATCAATTAAAAAGACAAAAAAAAAAAAAACCCAATTAGGAAAGATAAAAATATAAATAATACGAACCAAAGTACAAGATATATTGAAACGACACAGAAAAAACCAATTAAATTAAAGGATCAAAAGAGGAAACTTGGTTAGGAAATAGAGAATCTAAAGTAAAACAAATAAACAAAATAACATGCTATTAAGCATTTTATTACTAGACTAGCGTTTTACAGCTAAAAACATGAAACGCCATTAATGGGTATATTGCTCCAAATGAAAGGGAAAAAGGGAAAAACGAGATTAATTCATGGCGGTGGATATATAGTTAATTAATGAAATTAATAAAGTGAGAATTACGAGGGCGAGGAGGAGGTTTCTGGGGCTGTGGAATTGGTCCCAGTCCCTCTCCCCTGCGAACTCGGCCATCTTGTTCTTGAGATCGTCGAGGGTCACCATCAGCCTCCTCTCTTCTGCTGCTGCTGCTGCTGCTGCTGCTGCGTCCTCGTCGTCGTCCATGGCGGAGACCTCCACCTCCCCTTCCTCCTCCACCATTCCCTCCATCCTCCTTCTCCTCTTCTTCCCCTTCTTATTCTTATTCTTATTCTTATTCCTATTCCTATTCCTATTCCTCTTTTTTTGTCTCCACATGTGTCTTGTATTTTGTTTTTATATATATATATATATATATATATATATATATATATATATATATATATATATATATATAAAAAAATTAAGTCCCATTGTAAAATTTTTTACCGTTAGATCTACGATTTCGATCATTTTCATCCGTTGATTGTACTATTCAACCTACCACCCAAACCCAAGGGGGCCCACATCATCCTAACCGCACATCTATCAATTCAAAAAACTTACAAGACTAATGATTTGACTTTAAAAAACATGTGAGCTCAATTCTATCTATATATATATATATATATATATATATATATATATATATATATATATAAGTCCATTCTTACTCTTCTTATGAGATAAAAATCTACTATCTTCTATATATATATATAGTATCTACTCTATATATATATATATATATATATATATATATATATATATATATATATATATATATATAAATAGAGAGCTATGCTTTCGAAAGTACGGGAGCCTCCGTACTTGTAAGTTGTTTTCGATGTTGGGATATCCGATTCGGCGATCGGTTCCATTTAACTTGACCTACGCTATTGGAACTATCTAGAAAACAAATTTCATAATTTTTTGACTTCGTTTGTCTAGTGAACGAGTAGCCTCAAAATGAACTATTAAAAATGAAAATCTCATAAAAAACAGTTGATAAATGACTCAAATTTCAAATCTAAGTATTGATTTTGCAATTGATGTTTAGTAGAATTTTCTATTAAACTTTCATGTAATTTGGATACTTTTACACCGTTGAACTTAAAAATGTGCCACATCAGTAGTTGAAATAGTCATTTTTGAGATCTTTTGATCGCTTGGTAAATGATGTCAAAAAATTATGAAATTTGGTTTCTAGATAGTTCTAATAGGGTAGATTATTCCTAACAAAGCCGATCGTCGAATTGGATGTCCAATCATCGAAAACAACTTACAAAGCCTCCGTACTTTCGAAAGTAGACTTATATATATATATATATATATATATATATATATATATATATATATATATATATATATATTGAGTTGTGCTAGAATGCTATCGATAGCAAACCCAAGACTTTTGCCACCCATTTATTTTAAATGATGAAACCTCCAAATTGATGATCGGCATTATTGAACATGATCTATACCATTTGAAGTATTTAGAAATCAAATTTCATACATTTTCGATATTGTTCTCTTATCCATCGAGTGAACACAAAAATGAACGGCTGAAAATGAATATTCTTAAAAAAATGATCATAAGAGTCTTGTAATCAAGATCAAGATTATAGATCTTGTTTTAAATAGTTTAAAGAATTTTCTATAAAAAAATTCAATTGATTTAGATATCTTTACGCCGTTAAACGAGAAAACGCCTCATATCGACCATTAAAATTACAAATTTGAAACCCTTTGATCACTAGGCAAATGATATCGAAAAGATTTGAAATTTATTTTCTAAATACTTCAAGTGGTATAGATCATGTTCAACGGTGTCGATCGTCGATTTGGAGGCTCCATCATCAAAAACAAATGGGTGGCAAAAGTACCGGTTTGCTATCGATAGCATTCTAGCTCAACTCTCTCTCTCTATATATATATAGAGTTGAGCTAGAATACTCTCGATGGTAAACGGGGCATTTTACTATCGAGTTGTTTTCGATGATAGAGCTTTCAAATTGACGATCGGCTCCGTTAAATATGATCTGAACCATTTAAACTACCTAGAAATCAAATTTCACGCACTTTCGATATTGTTTTTTTTTTTTTAGAATAGGTAGCACGCTACCTGCTTCATTCATTAAAATTATGAATTTGGCAACAGAAGTGAGGCAACAAGGCCTCGAGGAAGTACGACGACAGAAGGGCCAAAAAAAAAAAAAACGATTGATAGCACAATTAAAGAAGATCTTTCCACGAAAGTAGCATCGTCTTGAGCCGATAGACGGCTAACAAAGGATCGAACTGGTTCTGGCGAAAGATAAGATCGTTTCTGGCCTTCCAAATAGTCCACCAGCATGCACCCAGTTCAGCTAACCCAATACTCCTACCTCGCACCGCGTTCTTTTCCATCCATTTATCCCAAACTACCCGAACATCTTCACCGAGATCCTCAGCGTGAACATCCTCTAGTCCCATCACCATGATGTACTTGGTAAAGACGCATTGCGTGAATAGATGGTTAGCAGTCTCATCGTGAGCCCTGCACAGTACACACCCTCTGTCCCCAGTCCACCCTCTCTTGGCAAGGATATCAGTTGTAAGCAGCCTTTTCTTAAGGAGGAGCCAACAAAACACCTTGACCTTGAGGGGTATGTGGAGCCTCCAGATCTTGCTAGTGTGACCATCCCTCGTTCCCCCGTCATTCAACATCCTATAGGCCGATTTCACTGAGAAAATACCGCTGTTACACCATCTCCACCCTATCTCGTCCGTGTGTTGGCCTACCTTAAAGCCGCTGACCCTATCTTTAAGAGCCGTAATGTTGGGTCCTAATCCAGCCATAAGGGTCGCCTCATCTCCCAGGATTATAGTCCAGTTCCAGTCGTCGTTATAAAGACAATCCTTAACCAACATTGGATTGCCGTCCAACGCCATGAAAATCTCCGGGAAAGACAATTTAAGAGTGGTATCCCCACACCACCTATCGGACCAAAAGTCAATAGAACTACCATTACCCAGCTTAAAAAAGGTCCCCCATTTGAAAAAATCCCTGGTGGTTAGGACTCCTCTCCACCAATGTGAGTAGGGGCTAAAACTACTACCCTCCCACAGAGGCCTTCTTCTGCGGTAGTATAACTCACGGATAATCTTGGTCCACTGTAGATGATGCGCGGTTTGAAACTTCCACCACCATTTGGCCAGAAGCGCACAATTCATGCTAGCAACGTCCAGAATGCCCAGCCCTCCTGCCTTCTTGCTCAAGCATACGTTCTTCCAAGCAACTAAACATCTTTGGCCTGCAGGGTCGGTCCGGCCGCTCCAGAAAAAATCTCTACGGAGGGCTTCGATGCGCTTGATCACCCAACAGGGTGCCTTGAATACGGACATAAAGTAAAGAGGAAGGATTGTTAGCACTGCGTTGACGAGTATAAGTCTACCCCCTCTTGACAAGAGTTTAGCTTGCCATCCGTCGATTCTAACTTGCAATTTCCGAATAACCCCTCTCCATGCATCCTTCGTGGGAGGTTTCGGGGAAAGAGGAAACCCAAGATAGGATGTCGGAAAGCTTCCAATTTTGCAGTCAAGCAAGTTCGCTAGTCTTGCCGCTTTACCTTCAATCCTGCCAAAGTAATATAACTCCGACTTCTCTCTGTTGATCTTCAACCCGGAAGCCCACTCAAATAAGTGCCATATCAATCTTAGATTTCTCATATAACTTTTCCTAGCTACCAAAAAGAAGAAAGTATCATCTGCAAATTGTGTGAGGGTCGTTGAACAGTAATCAGATGGTCCGATTCCTTTGAAGAGATTATTGGACGTGGCCTTGTTGGATAATCCGCGAGACATTAACAAGAAGGGTGAGAGCGGGTCCCCTCGCGAACTCCTCTTTTTGTTTTGATCCAATTGGTCGCCTCTCTATTGACCAATATAGCTACTTTGGCATTGCAAATACATTGTTCGATCCATCCACACCACTTCGCGTCGAATCCCCACCATCGAAGAATACTGAAAAGGAAGGGCCAATGGATCCTATCGTACGCCTTTTCAAAGTCCACTTTTATACCTACCCCCTCGATACCCCTCTTACAACTCCATCCAATTAACTCTGATACAGTGGCATACGCATCTGTGATGTTCCTTCCTTTCAGGAATGCTGATTGGGACGGCATAGTTAACTCGCTCGTTCATCACTATTCCAAGTCGATTAGCAAGTACCTTAGAGATAATCTTTTGGATACCGTTAATAAGGCTGATCGGACGATAGTCATTGGCAGTCGTCGCTCCTTCCTTCTTGGGTATCAGACAGATGAATGAGTAGTCGAATGGGGCAGTGGACAGAGTACCCTTGTATAATTCCTGGAACACGTTGAGTAGGTCAACCTTGATGGTCTCCCAGAAGGTTTGGAAAAATCGCCCAGGTTAAATACCGCTTCCTTTATCTCCTCTAAGGTGAAATCCTCCGTAAGCCGCCTCAGCATAGTGGCCGAGAGTCGTTTTGTGGAAAAAAGGTCACTCCAATCTCCGAAGGAAGGTGGTGCCGTAGCATCAGCTGTTAAGATCTCTTTAAAACTGCGAAAGAAATAGCCCCCTATACTTTAATATTGCATCTTGTTGCCCCTTCCGTCAGTTAAAGTTAACGGAGCTGAACGGGAGTTAACGGAAGAGTTAGGTTTTGGCGGGAAATCTACCGCCTAAATTGTCCCTTGTTCCAACCAACTCACTTTTATTCCTTAAAAACTCTTTTTTCTCTATTTCTATGCCCTCCAACTCTTCTTCTCATAGTTTTTGCATCCAAAAAGCCGCCAAAACCTAACCCTTCCATCAACTCCCGTTCAGCTCCGTTAACTTTAACCGACTAAGGGACAACAAGATGCAATATTAAAGTATAAGGGGGTAAATGACCGTTTTAAGAGTTTGGGGGTAAAGTGAAACTCCGCCAAAAGTTCGGGGGCAACAAAGGCAATTTACTCCTATATATATATATATATATATATATATATATATATATATATATATATATATAATTGAGCTAGAATACTTTTACAAGTATCACCTCATTGCTGCTTTTAGGTTTTTATCCATTGGATCTACTTTTTGATTACTAATAGCCATTGGATCAAACACTATTCCACCTACCACCACCTACCCCCACCTACCATAATCATCTCAACCCTACAAAATTCTATCTAAAGGCTAAAAACACTAAAGCACCAACCATCTAATACTTTTAGATGTATTCTAGCTCAACTCTATATATATATATATATATATATATATATATATATATAGTAGTCCAATACTATACTTTTACGAGTATAGAGGCTCTTGTACTCATAACTTTTCGCCATTTGATCCACCCTTTAATCATTTTTACCCGTTAGATTATACTATTCAACCAACCACCTACTCAACCCTGTGCCCACTATCAATCTAACCGTAATCACTCTCATCCTAGCCTCACATTTTTTCATCTCAACGCTAAAAAGTTACGAGTACGACGACTCCAATACTCATAATAGTATAGTAGCCGTGGCGTATATATATATATATATATATATATATAGGCTAGGGCTACTATCATATTAATAGGATAGGAGCACTTGTCCTATCAAGTTTTTAACCCTTGGATGAGAAATTGTAGGGTTAGGATGATATTAGTCTGCTTAGAGTTGAATGGTCCCCCTAGGGTTGAGTGGTCCCTGATGGGTTATAGTATTTAATCCAATGGTTAGAAATGATGAAAAGAATTGATCCAAAGGCTAAAAATTGATAGACAAGTGCTCCTATCCTATTAAAAGGATAGTATTGATTCTCTCTCTCTCTCTCTCTCTCTCTCTCTCTATATATATATATATATATATATATATATATATATATATATATATATATATATATATAGAATTAGGTGGAATACTATTAGTAGTAAAACGCCCTTTTTACTACCAAGTTTTTAACCATCGATGAAAATTTGTAGGGTCGGGATGATATTAGATAGTTAGCGTTGATGTCCCCCTAGATTGAGTGGTCCCCAATGGGTTATAGTATTTAATCCAATGGTTAGAAATAATGATAAGAATGATCGAAAGGTTAAAAACCGATAAAGAACAATGGGATTTTAATACTAATAGTAGCTCAGTCCGACTCTATATATATATATATATATAGAGAGAGAGAGAGAGAGTAGGTGTAAAGTTTACATTTATATGTTTTTATAGCTCACATTTTTTTTTTTTTTTGCTTCTCATTTTTTTTTTATTTTACAAAAAAAAAATTGTTTACAAATTTATTAATTTGAGGGCTCAAGGTGTATGCGTCTATAAAAAAAAAAAAGTAGGACAAGCTTTAAATACCACTCATGTGGTTTCATACTTTCTCACTTTAATATTCTGTATTTTAAAGTGCATCAAGTTAGTATCATGCGATTTTATTTTTATCATTTTATTGTCGATTTCAATAATTTTTTTATTAAATCAGTAATAAATTTAAAATTAAAAGGTACTAAAGTGAATCTTCAATAAAACCTAGATGGGGTATGTAAAGTTTTTTGTATATAATTTAACGAAATACTAACAGAGAAGTTGCCGAAAAGATAAAAGTGAAACCACAAAATATTAACTTATCCACTTTAAAACACGGGTTACTAAAGTGAGAAAGTACTAAAACACGGGTGATGTTTGAAGTTTACCCAAAGAAATAGTATGCAAATAGCATTTTCCTTCTTTGTTAAGTAAATTCCATCGCGGTCCTCAAACTTTCATTATTTTTATTGTGGTTCTGAAGCATTTGATTACGACACAGGAGATTCTACACGTTTTTAAAAAATATTGTTTATTCCATGCTTATATTTACGAATTAAATGGTAATCAAATATTGTCTACACTCAGTACTGTATCTGTATATTTATATAATATACATATTTATTGATTATTTCTGTAAATTAAAATAAAAAATTTGTAGAAAGGCCCAAGTTTCTTCAAATCTGGAATCTAAAACTTGAGCAGAAGTGCAGTGACCAGTAGTGTAATTTTTTTGAGCAGGGCAATCTGCACACACTATCTGCCGTGTTCATTTTATATTTTTCAAATTCAGAGGTCAATTTTTTGAAAAAACTTCAAATACCACCTTTGTTGTTTCACACTTTCTCACTTTCATACTATGTAGTTTAAAGTGTATCAATTTAGTGTTCTGTGATTTTATTTTTATCTTTTTATTATCCATTTCATTTATTTTTTTTCTTAAATCAGAGACAAAGTTAAAACTAAAGGGTATTAAAGTGAATATTCAATAAACCTAGGTGGGGTATCTGAAGTTTTTTGTATATAATTTAACGAAATATTAACGCAGAAGCTGATGAAAAGATAAAAATAAAACTACAGGGCACTAACTTGATACACTTTAAACCACAGGGCACTAAAGTAAAGTGCGAAACCACACGGGTGGTATTTGAAGTTTACTTTTTTTTTTTTTTTTAATGCTGGACATTTTAAAATTTTCTAAATTTCAGGATAGAGAGATTTTTTTTTTTTTTGGGCGACTAGCAATAGCACTATGCTATCAATAATACAAAGCATTTAGTGCTACCAAGTTTTCCATCATTAGTTCTATCTTTTCTGTCACGCCCCGGATTACCACGATTTCTAGGGCACCCTAACAGACCCGCCCTACCGTACATATAAAAATTTTTCTTGTATACGAAGAAATAGTTGTACCTATAAACAAATCCAACCTACAACCACAAGGTAAAGAGCTGCTAAATTGTCACGCCGTGGGGTCCCATTTTTGACTTAAAAGCAAAGCGATAGTGCCCTTTCTTTCTTTCTTTTTTTTTTTTTTTTTGAGAATTCTGACTCCCAGGGTATGTCAGATCCGCCACAAATATAGTAAGTCCACTGTTCACACGGACAGAGTCTCCCATATATTTGCACGGTGTCTCACAAATATAAGATATATAAAACAGGATACAACCACCACATCTGAATATATATACATTCATACACCATTCACTATCAGATTCACATTAAGAGTTTATTCAGAAATCAATATCTATTAGTTTAAAGTGTTTCCTATCCGGAAACTCATTTTGAAATACTAAGCCATGAAAGCCAAGAGAAATTTTTTAAAACTGTTTCACACACGAAAATCTTTTTCTTTTAGAACTCACTACCACGAGGGGTAGAAAATCATTTCCAGTTTGCAAGAATCACAAATCCTTTATTATATTCATAAAATTTTAATTATTCAAATGTAATAAACTACTGAACCATAAATGTTGTCTAAGTTAATTATTGAAGGAAACATAGGTAAGGAGTTTAAACCAAAACGACAGGACGGTGGCTCTATCGATTGCTAACTGCGCTCCTCACGAACCGTCCCATTAAGACCCGCGGCGTCACCTATAATGGGGTGGGGGGTGAGAACATGTAAATATATCTCCCCTCCCAGTGGGTACCGCAAGCCGACAAGGGCGAGGGGTACTCACCAGTCACGGAGAATAAACAAAGGTATGGATAAGAGTAATACAGGAGCAACGATAATAAATGAACAGGATGTATAAATGAACAACTACCGATACTGTATGTATGCATCAACCGGACGACAAGTCCAAAAATACCCAATCTGAAAATGCCCTATTGGTCCGCAGACCTCAGGCCTATGCCCACTGCCACTCTACTCGTATATGACCCACCCTAGTCATTGGCTCACGGTTGGCACACCCAACCACTTTTCAAAAAAAAACACACTCTTGCGGTGGATCAGACTGTTGGTGTTCGAGAAATGTGTACGAGTCTCGGGCGATCAATGCTGATATGTTCAATAGCCAAGCATCGGCAACTAGCCGACAATATTGCCCCTCAGGGCACACTGACCGTATAGGTCACCAAGTAGTCCAATCGACCACATAGGTCACGATAATAATGCAGTAAACCGACCGAATAGGTCACAGATACGAAATACAACAACCGACCAACTAGGTCACAAATATCACATGTAAATAAACCTGCTCTACTCCTATTCACAAGGCTAGAAGTATAAACAATCAAGTAGATCGATAGGTAAGAAGCCAAATGGTGCTAAGCTCATCACATGATTTGCAAGATAATAAAGAGAGGTGAAGAGAATGTCACCCAGCGTACACCACTATACCAACTTCGGATCGAAGTACCCACCTGTAGAAATACGATACTGACCTTCCAACTGCAAAGGAAGTAACAACCGGACCTACGAAGGGTCCACCTGGGTAGAATCCAACCCACGATCATAAAATACTAACTCACAATCCCCACCAATAAACCTATGGGAATCGGTTTCCTAAAATCGATTGCCGAACTCGCTGGAAGTTCTAAAAACCGCATCGCGACTCCGTCGGACCTACAACCGTCCCGAACTCACCGACTCGTGCTACGAGTCACCCGCTACCAATAAACACCATTTTTCATAGCATTTGGCGGCAACCACGCTTCACATCGAAACAATTATCGTCGGATAATTGTTCCGATCTGGATTTCCGGAAGTGTCAATTTCGACACCGAAATCCACCATTGCTTACCCGTTGTTTTCGAACCCTCGAAACGATGCGGGTGACCAGCCAACAAGGCTTAGCGACATAACAATTTATCACAAGGCATCGTCGGAAGAATTCTGAAACGAAAATGCGTTCTGTCGGCGGATTTTGCCGACAAACGCGTCGGAAATCAATTTCCTATCTCCGAAAAGGCCCGGGGCCTTGATCAATCAGTCCAGAGGTTACCCGCTGCCCGCATACGCTGCCAACAGCATTCTCTAAAAGTTAAATTGCATAACAACCCTCGCGATTACATAAAATCATATTATTTTATGTGATTTTCAGAGTTTTATGGCCTAACAGCGAAAACTGAGGACCCTCGAGGCTGGCCGAGGTACTGACTGACAGGTCTCGATTTACAGAAGGCCGTTCTCACACTTCGAATCACTGCCGGCCACTATGGCAAGCGCGCGAGGTACACAAACATCACCGAAACAGCATGCACAGCGCCTACATCGCATCTAACACGCAAACCGAGGCATCGCTGACCCCAATGGTGGTGAGCACGATGTTCGGCACGGATTAGAGATCATCGTGCTCACTTCCAAAATTATCGGGGTGTCTCTAGATCATCGAAAACCGAACCCCAAATAATGCACATGAAACATAATTTACTACTTACCGGACAAGTGGGAGCACACGTTGGCTGACGGCGGCTGGACGGCGGGAGCGTCGGCATGGGACGGGTGTGGCCAGTCAGTGGGGTCCGGGGAAGGTGCTGGCTGGCGGCGGGAGACGCTCTGCGGCGCTACGGAGTAGATCAAGCCCACGCAGCCAAGCTCGTCCCAAGGAACATCGGCGACCATGCGGCGACTAGAGGAGCCTGGAGGTGACGGCGGTCAGTCGTCGGAGGCCGAGGGAGGGCGGTGCGACTAGCGGTGGGAGGCTGCGATGCATTGTGGCCGATGTGACTCGGCCTCGGCCCGCTTTGAGTCTGGGCAGCTGTAGGGAGCACTAGAGGCGGCCGACGGCGCGCGCGGATAGCGAGGGGGCTGCAAGGATGATGCCGGAGGGGGAGTCTCGGCCAGAGAACGCTGGCTCGACCCTAGGGGGTGTTTTCCTCAGCTTCACGACCGAAGTGGTGGAGACATGGCAGAGGGAGGAGTTGAGAGGGAGGTCGAGATGGCTTTTTTGATAGCCAGGGGGTGCCCCCGGCGGTCGGGGCGTGCCCATGAGTATGATGGATGGGTGCTGCGACGACTAGGACTTAGCTGGGTGGAAAAGGATGGCTAGGTCTAGGGTTTGGTGGAAAGAAACCCTAGTGCAACCCTATATACATGTTGCACAAATTGCGCAACAGTGCCCTAAAGCTTTGTATTTTCAACCTAGCCCTCGACGGCACACGTAATTTGCACTCCCGAACCTCAACAATCGAAATCACGCAAAACGATACATAAAATATTAGGTGTTTTGCCATTTTTTCGTTTTGCCAATTTTGACCCCTCAACGAACAATTCGCGATTCCCGAAGATCCGTCCGTTAGATTTTTGATCGGATTGCGCCAGCACGCTCAGCACAACTGGGGCATCGAATCCACAATTTTGTTTCATCTGATTTGGTCAATGATTTGCGACGAAATCTATCCTCTCCAATCTCCAAAACCTACCTTATATATATAAATCCAGTAAAACCCTTTGTCTCAAAAATCGTGCATCAGAAGCCAAATCCATTGTGTCTTGGGTCTAGAATTGTCGAACCGTTGAAAATGAGCTATATATTGGATTACTATGAATGGAGTCCAATAATCACCAGAAGCCTTCTCCACTCATTGGCTTCTCCGGAAAATCAGAGTTACTAATCACTTTAAGTGATTATTATAGGTCGCGTAACTTCTCCATTCTAACTCGTTTTCTCCTAAAACTTGACGAGTGCTTATGTAATTGCATTACACACAAAAACGTCGTCAACAGAGAGTTTAGCTATACTATCAAAATCTCAGATAATATAGAAATAGAAAAGTAATATATAACCTCGAGGATCCAAAGACATACAAAATGTCATCGCACCACTCGCTCCGAGTATCCGGACAAACTGCATCGTATGTACAAAAACCCCAAAAGTAACTGTGGAAGGTACTCCTCTAGCACTACAATCGGGGAAGGGATCTTGCTCGCGACTCCCTTTTCTCGATCCAAATCAGCAACAGCAGCAGCCGCGGACGGAGGTTCTACAAAAAAAAGGGTCAACAACTGGGTGTGAGAACTAATGCAACAAGAATTAGTCCTCAGTGGGTACTACTACTGTCACACCCCAATAACCCCACATCGGATAGAAATAGGGATGTGATTGGGTATATAAGAGATTTAGACGCTAGTAATAATAACTGGGCTTAAACATTTTGGGCTAGTGGTTGGGCCCAACGAGTTATTATTGCTAGTGGGCTGGATCATTACATTTGGTATCAGAGCCAGATTTCGATCTTGGGTCGTTACATTTGCTAGTGAATATAGGTTTCGTCGCAAATCGGCGATTATTTCAGGCGAAACAAAATTGTGGATTTGATGTCTCTGTCGTGCTGATCGCACTGGTACGATCCGTTCGCAAATCTGATGGACGGATCTCCCGATATCGCGAGTTGCTTGAGGAGGGTTCACTCGTGGCAAAACGATAATTTTGTGAAAAGCGTAACATTTTTTATACTGTTTTGCGTGAAATTGAACGTGGGGGTATGTTTTCGCGTTTTACACGCGCTGTGAGGGCCTTAGTTGATAATAATCAACAACGGAGGACTTTTGTGCAAAATTACCATTTGCATATATAAGGCATCTAGGGTTTTCTATGTAACCCTAACCCTAGCTTGCCTCTACTCTCTTAGCGGCGCCCCTAACAGTTACCACCACCTCCCAGCCTTTCGCCGCACGCACCTTGGCCGCCGGCGAACGTCTCCAGCCGCCGAAAAGCCCCACTTCATCTTCTTCACCACTTATCTTCACCCAGCACCTCTCCCTCTCTACCGTGGACCACCTTGGGACCATCCTCGCCTCGGCCACCTCTCCTAGCCGCAGTCGTGGTCTCCGAAGCCGTTCCTGCCGTCCTCGCCGTGCACGCAATCGCCATCGCCGCCTGGACACGATGTGCCCGAGCTTGATTAGCTCGGGCGAAGCTCGCGCCTTAGCCCGCAAGCTATCGCAACCTTATCGGTCGGTTCTCGTGCTTCGAATTAGTGACCTCATTGGTTAGTTGGATTATTTGATGACATATACAACAGATACCTTGAGGGGTAGGATTGTCGGCTAGTGGCTGCCGGTTAGTTCTGGAGTATACTTGCATATCTTCGATAGGATATTGAGTTGTTCCATCCTAATTGACTTGAGTGGTCGGTACTTGTGTTCCTTACGGTTTGATGACCTATACAGCCGGTTTACCCTGCGAGGTTGGATTTTTGGCTAGTTGGCGATATTTGGCTATTGAGCATATCAGCATTGATCGCCACTGCTCCTACGTATTTCATGAACACCAGCTGTGTGATCCACCGCAAGAGAGTGTTCTTTTCCAGTAAAGCGGTTGAGTGTGCCAGCCCGTGAGCCCAAGAGGGGTTATATGCTTTCAGCCTGAAGTGTTGCGGACTAATATGGCTTATTTCTGTTTAGAGCAGTTGTGGCATGGGCCTGAGATGTTGTGTACCAATACGGCCGTTCCAGATTGGGTATATATATATATATATATACCATGTTTATTCATTATCATTGCTACTGTATTTCACTTACCTATATTATTATTTTTCTCTTCCTGATCCGGTGAGTACTCCTCGCCTTCGTCGGCTTGCGGTACCCACTAAGAGGGGAGACATGTTTACATGTTCTCACATCTCCCACCATTTTTCAGGTATTGTGGGCGATGAGGGTTGAGACGAGATGTGAGACGTGTTCGTAGTGGTCGATAGAGCTTCCGACCCGATTTGATTGGTTTAGTTACTACCCTGTTTATTTCTGAATATTATCTTAGATGGTTTATAGTTCAGTTGATTTTATTTCAGTTGGATATATATTCATGGTTTTGTGATGTTATTTAAAACATTGTGGTTTTCTTTTGAGATGAAAACGGTTTTCTACCCTTCGTGATAGCGAGTTTTTAAAAGAAAAAAGGTTTTCGTGTGAAAAAATAGTTTTTAAAAAATTTTCTCGAGATTTTTGTAATTTAGTATTTCAAAACTAGTTTTCAGGTAGGAAACGTTTTAAACTAGTAGGCGTGGATTGATGTTTAGGACCCTGAATGTGAACCTGTGGTGCATGGTATATGAATGTATGAATGGTCGAATGTTTATATATTCAGTTGTGGTGGTTGTGTTTACTTTGTACCTTATACTTGTGCGACGCTGTGCAAATACAGGGGAGACTCTGTCAGTGTGAACAGTGGACTCTCTATATTTGTGGCGGATCTAATATACACTAGGAGTCAGATTTTTTTTTTTTTAAAAAAAAATCGCTGTGTTTTTAAACTAGGGGGCGTGAGACACGACCTCAACGGCTTACCAACTAAGTCTATAAAAAATATGCACAAGGATAGTAAAGGAAGCTGAAAAAACTCTACAGCTACATGCTACTATACTAACGCTAACTACTATTCTGTAGCTACAACAATGCACTCTCTGACTCAATCTCATTAGGGACTGTGAACGCACCCGTCCTGCCTATCGAAGCTACACCAACCACCACCACGCTGGATTGTTGGTGGAGAGCAAGTCCAACCAGGACACTACGACATAAATGTGAACACACAATGCCCGACTCCGGAGTGGCACTCGTGGACGCTATCCAACCGATTATGCAAGCGTGTCTCTACCGAGCTCAATCAGGCTCTCACAGGCTGTAATCCAAGCAAATGGGTCTAACCGGTCTAACAACCAAAGCTCACGTGCCCTTGGCACAATCTGATGCAAAAATAGAAATATGGGTCCACTGTCAACCGCGACGGCACCCGACAGTCCGAAACAGTCTACACACTACCATAAAAATAAACTCAACATCCGAGCACGAGCGTAAACTCATCCTACACTAATGTGGATATCCATCGCATACTAACAGCGACAATACAAACAAATCACAACTCCTGAAACTAAATATGGAAATTTTCAAAAAGTGATAGTATAGGATATATAATTTTCTCCAAGTCAATTCCAAGTCCAACATTTAAAATTATACTACTAGCTTAACTCCAAATTCAGATTTTAAGCCTAATCCATGAATTCGAGTACTAGCAAGAAAATAAACAACGATACATGTCGACGATACCACAACTTAGAAGATATTCCGACGATTTCGGTAAACTTCAACCCACCTTGAAACGCTAGTCCAACTACGGTGAGAAGTCGAGAGAACGGCGCAATGTCGACGTCGATCAGAGCTCAAGTCATGGTCTCTACCATGCACACGATCAAACTAGAGAGAGAGAGGAAAAACAGCAACCCCGCATCTCACTCTCTGCCTCCCTACATATAAAAAGCGTTGGGAGAAAATAAGAGTTAACGATGCATCAAATGACCAAAAGGCCCCTCACCTACTCAACATCCCGCCCAGAGTACCAAGATTTCACTCGATGCCGTACCGATACTCGGCATGAATTATCGCAACCTGAGATCAGCAGTTTGACAAATACACAAGGGTACTGGTACTCCCTTGCATGATACTGGTACTCAATACTGAAAACCTGCACTTTGCAGATTTCAATGTCAAACTCTGCTCTCGCGACGCACTGAGTCCGTTTTGCGTCCATTTCGCGCCAAAACGACTCCGACTTGTCCCGACACTCTCCATATGTGTCAACAAACCTCAGATGATAAGATCCACGAGAAACCCAAAAATCAGGGATACTATATTTGTGATCATTTCCATCCAACCCTGGGAGTCCACTATCACTATAACTGCATATTCCTTCATCCAAAAGCCGAAAATCTAATAACACAAATGACTTAGTGTTATTAATAGCATAGTAGCATATATATATATATATATATATATATATATATATATATATATATATATATATATATATATATATATATATATATATATATATATATAATAGAGCTAGAATACTTTTAGAAGCACCAATCCATTGGTGCTTCTAATTTTTTAACCCTTGGATCTACTCCTTGATCACTAATACCTCTTGGATCAAACACTATTCCACCTACCACCGCCTACCACCACCTACCACAATCATCTCAACCTCACATCTTTCCATCCAATGGCTAAAAACTCAAAAGCACCATCATCATGGTGCTTTTGAAAGTATTCTAGCTCAACTATATATATATAGAGTAGGTCTTGTGTGCCCTACTCTATGATTTTGAATTAAAAATTGTTGATTTTGAATTATTTTGATCACTAGGTAAATGATATCGAAAAATCGTAAAAATTATTTTTTAGAAACTTCCAGATACGGGATGTATGATTGTGAGTTTTGGGGTGAACTCGTTGAACCTGGGATGATTGGGTAATGGCCAAAAGAAAAGGAAAATAGGAACATAAACATGCATGCTTAATTTATCATGTATTGGATTATCTATCTGTCGATTGACATTTGATTTGCAGGCAATGTAATAGTTTGCATTAGTTGGTTTGCAATTTCTATTCCTTGAATTACATATGCCTGAATTAGACCTAGTGGACGAATCGGTGTGGTTGGTGGCCGAACCCACTGGGAACTTCGTTGTAGTTCTCATACCACTAACTTTGCAGATCCGTGAGCGAGCGGGGCGGCGGAGGATCGAGGCAAGGGCCTAGCGCCGTAGATAGCGGCCTCGGAGTTTTGTAGGCATGTCCTATAGTGTGTATTCAACTTTTGTATGTTGAAATAGTAGTTAAAGAAAAAGAAAAAGAAGTAAAATCATGTTTTGGGTTAAAGAAAAATGTGATGTAAATGAATGAAAGTGAATGAATTTAATAGAATGGTTTATTGTATTTGGTTTAAAGTTAATCAAATATGAATTGTGGTGTATGTTTAGTATAGTAGTAGAACTTTCACTACTTGTTGTTGCTTGCCCTCGTGCAAGCCATGTACAATTAATATTCCGCTGTGCTGAATTGTTTGATTGTACATGTTGGTTAGAGCCTAGGGCGGACAGGGGAGGTGCTGTCCGTCCGGCGCCTGTTCATGTGAACCGGATCTGACCAAATAGGTGGGTTCGGGTCGTGACAGGTATTGTGGTATCAGAGAGGTGAAAGTAAAAGGTCTAGGATGGACTTAGGGACCTTAGGATTGGAAACCATAGGAATTAGGAGACGTTTAACGTGAACTTCGGGACGCAAAAGCTAAATAATTGGGTTATGACTAGAACCTCTCTAGACGGAGTTAGAAATGAATTCAAGGGTATGTCCACTTTCTTCTTAAGGGATTATGTAGGGCGTACGACTACATAATGCTAAGAGTAGAAAATGAACATACTTGATTGCTTTCGCATAATTGGGTAGTTGTTTGGAACGTGTAAGAGTTTCGTGGGTTATGGTAATTAACCTACTTATTGCGTTTCAGGAGTTATGGCACCAAGGGGACGCCCTCCCAAGATGCGATCCACCGCGGCACCACCTCCAGAGGTGCCGAGCAATCTGGATCGGATGAAGTGCGAGAGTTGCAGGCCCAAGTAGCAACTTTGGTTGGGGCTATGCGACAACAAGGGGAGCAGCTAGGACAGCTCCGGGAGTTGGTGGCTCAACAAGTGGCGGCGGCTACACCTGTACCTCAGGACCCGCCTGCACCTGTAGCACCTCCTCCAGCGACGCCGGCAGTACCGGTGACGGTCGTACCCCCTCCAGTTTCGGGATCATCGGCTTCTATTGCCGATGCGCTTGAGGTTGAACGGGAGCGATCGTTGGCTGCATTGACGGCCTTCAAGTAATTCAACGCTCCGACCTTCAACGGTGATGACAAGGATCCGTGGTTGGTGGAGTCATGGTTAGCGGCGATGGAGTCTCTGTTCGAGGACATTTACACCCTCGAGCGGGACATGGTGCACCTGGCGGCCCACTGTTTTGAGGGGTCGGCTCGGTTATGGTGGACCCAGCTGAAGAAGAGTCGCTCACTAGATGTTGCCACCTTAGCGTGGGAAGCGTTTCGGGAGATGATACTCATGGAATACTTTCCCGATAGCGACAAACGGAAGATCAAGGAGGACTTCCGTAAGCTAAGACAAGGAGGTCGAACGGTGCGGGAGTACGAGAAGGAATTCACGCACCTAATCAGTTGTGTCCAGAGACTGGTCCATGGTGATCGGGACCGAGCGGAGGCTTTCGAACGCGGATTGCGGCCGGATGTTTTCAAGACTATTCACGCTCTGCGGTTGAAGACCTATGAAGAAGTTCTCAACCGCACACTATGGGTGGAGCGCGGCAATACCATTGCGCGAGAAGAGCGCGAGGTGTACGAGAAGGACAAGGACAAGGAAAAGTCCAAGAAGCGAGCGACGACTGGTGGGTTCGCGGGGCAGTCGAGTTCTAAGCGACCCCCTCGGTACCCAAAGTCATAGTAGCGTGGAGACAGAAGCCAGTCGAGGAGTCAGGCGACTACTTTTCCGTGCGTGATCTGCGGCGGGAATCACAAGTCGAATGATTGTTCTCAGGGCGACGGGAGGTGTTTCCGTTGCGGCCAAGCGGGGCACATGAGTTGCGATTGCACGGGCGGCGCTTCGCCGGCACCGTCATCTGCTTCGGCTCAGTATTCACCGAGGCAACAAGCAGGACTGCCACCTGCTATGACGGCTGGACGCGCGTCATCACCGCGTCAGCTAGAGGGATCCAGAGCACCAAGTGGACGGGTTTTCGCCACTCAGGTGGAAGAGCACCCTGCCATACCCGACGACGTCGTGGCAGGTATAATTCTGATCGGTGGCACTAGAGCCAGAACACTTTTCGATACGGGTGCATTGCATTCATTTGTAGCTGCATCCTTTGCTAAGACACATGACATGGACATAGTAGACAACCCCGATCATTGGTGGGTTAATGCTCTAGAGCATTCTTTTAGTGTTAAAGAAGAGTGCTTGGATTGTCCAATACAGATTGGAGACTGGATCATGCCAGCAGATTTGTTAGTACTGAAACAAATGTGGGGATTTGATATGATCCTCGGGGTAGATTGGCTCTCCAAATACTATGCGAGTATTGATTGTGAGAGTAAGGTGATCACTTTTTGTGAGCCTGGTCAAGAAGAATTAAAGTACCCTGCATGTAAAAGCTCGCATTTCGCGGCGACAGTAACAGCGGCGATAGCGAAAAAGATAATTAAAGGTGGTTGTAAAGCCCACTTGGCGACCATCTTGGATACCCAGAAGGCAGGCCCAGAACTTGGGAGTATTCGGGTTGCGTGTGAGTTCCCGGACGTGTTTCCAGCGGAACTATCGAGATTGCCACCGGATTGAGAAATCGAGTTCGTAATCGACTTGGTTCCCGGAGCGGCGCCAGTTTCAAAGGCTTCGTATAGAATGGCACCGACGGAGCTTAAAGAGTTGAAAGCCCAGTTACAAGACTTGCTCGATAAAGGCTTCGTGAGGCCGAGCGTGTCACCATAGTGAGCTCCGGTGCTGTTTGTGAAAAAGAATGACGGTATCCTCCGACTCTGCGTAGATTATCGCGAGTTGAACAAAGTGATGATCAAGAACAAATATCCGTTGCCAAGAATAGACGACCTGTTTGATCAGTTACAGGGGTCGCGGGTATATTCGAAGATAGATCTTCAATCGGGGTATCACCAGTTGAAGATCCGACCAAAGGACGTGAATAAAACGGCGTACCATACGCGGTATGGCCATTATGAGTTTACGGTGATACCGTTTGGGTTAACAAATGCCCCGGCGGCCTTTATGGACCTAATGAACCGAGTCTTCCGACCGTTGTTGAATAAGTGCGTCGTGGTGTTTATTGACGACGTATTGGTGTACTCGCGGAGTGAGGAAGAACACGAGGAACATTTAAGAACCGTGTTGCAGATACTCCGGAACGATAAGTTTTACGCTAAGCTTAAGAAATGTGAATTCTGGCTTTTGGAGGTAACCTTCTTAGGCCATATGATATCTAGGAATGGAGTGTCGGTAGACCCGAAGAAGATTGAGGCGATTAGAGATTGGCCTCGTCCGACGAGCGTAGCGGAAGTCCGCAGTTTTATTGGACTGGTGGGCTACTATCGGCGCTTTATCGAGGGGTTTGCAAAGTTGACCACTCCTCTCACACGCCTTACGCACAAAGGAGTGAAGTTCGTGTGGAGCGACGGATGTGACCGAAGTTCAAGAGTTGAAGGAAAAGTTGACGTCTACCCCGGTGCTAGCGTTGCCGACGCCGGGAGAGAGTTTTGTAGTGTACGGTGATGCTTCCTACAGTGGACTTAGGTGTGTTCTTATGCAGAATGGACGAGTCATTGCTTATGCTTCGCGCCAGTTGAAGGCTTATGAAAAGAACTATCCGATACATGATCTGGAACTAGCTAAAACTGTGGCGGCACTAGCTTTACGGTGAGCATTGTGAGGTATATACAGATCATAAGAGTCTTAAGTATCTGTTCACCCAGAAGGAGCTGAATATGCGGTAGCGGCGGTGGTTAGAACTGTTGAAGGATTACGATCTTACTATCCTATACCACCCCGGGAAGGCCAATGTCGTCGCCGATGCACTGAGCCGAAAATCAGTTGAAAACTTGGCGACGACGATCACTAGCCAACCGTTGTTGCAGAGAGAAATACAACGGTTTGGATTGGAAGTAGTGGCGCGAGAGGTTCTGACCATTTTGGTAGCACTAGTGGTTCTAAACCGACCTTATTGGAGAGAATTCGGAAAAAGCAAGTCGAGGATCCATATCTCCAGAAGGTGTGGAATGACATCGAGGGCGGACGCGCCGGTGACTTCGGCATGAGATCCGACGATGCACTCCGGTTTAGAAACCGGTTGTGCGTGCCAAAGGACGAAGGAATCCGTAGAATGGTATTGCAATAGGCGCACCATTCCCTTTATAGTGTACACCCGGGCGGCACTAAGATGCACAAGGATGTTAAGTTGCATTATTGGTGGCCGGGCATGAAAAGAGATGTTGGGGAATTTGTGGCATAATGCTTGACGTGCCAACAAGTGAAGGCCGAGCGACGACTTTCCGCGGGCAAGTTGCAAAGCTTACCAATCCCCTTGTGGAAATAGAACGATATTGCGATGGACTTTGTGGTCAGCCTGCCTCAATCACAAGCAGGGCACGACGCCATATGGGTGGTTGTAGACCGTTTGACGAAGTCGGCTCATTTCTTGCCGATCCACACCACGTGGTCAGGAGACAAGTTGGCGCAGGTTTGCTTGGATGAGGTAGTGAGATTGCACGGGGTCCCATTATCGATTGTATCAGATCGAAATCTCCGGTTCACTTCTCATTTTTGGAAGAGTTTGCAGGATGCTCTGGGCACGCGGCTCGATTTTAGTACGGCGTTCCATCCTCAGAGTGACGGTCAGTCGGAAAGGACAATTCAGATACTCGAGGATATGTTACGAGCGTGTGTGCTTGACTATGGTGGAGGGTGGCATGAGTATTTGCCGATGGCGAAATTCGCTTACAACAATAGTTATCAGGAAAGTATAGCGATGGCGCCATTTGACGCACTTTATGGACAAAAGTGTCACTCTCCTATTCATTGGAACGAAGTGGGCGAAGGAGTCACACTTGGGCTAGACGTGGTGCGAGAGGTGAATGAGAAAGTCCGTCTTGCTCGCCAACGGTTGTTGACGGCGCAATCGCGGCACCGAAGTTATGCAAATAAGCGTCGAAAGGATTTGGGGTTCGTGGTTGGTGACCGTGTATTCCTCAAAGTGTCGCCGATGCGCGGAGTAAAACGATTTGGCATTCGGGGGAAGCTTAGTCCCCGATACATTGGGCCATATGAGATTTTAGAGCGGATCGGGCCGGTGGCGTACAAGTTGGCGTTGCCGCCGAGACTTGCGGGAGTGCACAATGTGTTTCACGTGTCAAACCTCCGCAAGTATTGTCATAACTCCTCGCATGTGCTGGAGTACGAGCCAGTAGAGTTACACGGTTACTTATGAAGAGTTCCCGGTGAGTATTTTGGCTCGAGAGGAGCGAAAGTTACGGAATCGCACCATTCCGTACGTAAAAGTACATTGGAGCAACCACTCGAGGCGTGAATCCACGTGGGAGCTCGAGGAGAAGATGCATGAGGTCTACCCTCACTTGTTTGGGCAAGTGAGCTAAGGTGTGCGTTAAGTTTCGCGGTCGAAACTATCTTTAAGGGGTGGGAAATGTAACGTACCACTTCCTCGTAGAATGTGCCAAGTTCCATCGGAATGAGCGGAACCTGGAGTGGAACGAGTGTTCGTGGGCTCTAAGTGCATTAGAACCCATTTGGAATGAATAAGGGACCCGAGAGAGTGAAAACTGCAAATCTGGAGAAGTTCCAGATTTTAGCTCTCGGGGACCGGTCCCGACGGGTAGAGACCGGTCCCCGTACGCGTAGCAGCCGAGCCGAGAGAAAAATCGACTAACTCCTGGATTTGGGACTTACGGGAACCGGTCTCCAAGGTAGAGACCGGTCTCCCGATGCGCAGCTGACGGAGAAGAGTAAAAATTTGGCTAAGTCCTGAAAAACAGACTTACGGGAATCGGTCCCTGCGAGGAAGACCGGTCTCCCAGCGTCCGATCCCTGAGGTAGAGACCGGTCCCCACCTGCGAAATTCCCAGAAGGCTGGAAATTGACCTACGGGAACCGGTCCCTGCGGGGAGAGACCGGTCCTCGCACACGAAGTTTGCCCAGACAGGGCTGTTGCAATACTAAAGAGTTAAGAGGCCTAAGTGCATTTATGCATTATGATAGGTGTATATGTGTGTGTGCAGGTGTGTTAGGGGTATTTTCACCCCATAACACAAAAACACATCTCTCGTTCTCTCTAAACTCTTCTTTCTCTCCTTCTCCCTCTCTAGGGTTTGCTTAAAGTGGAGTTTTGAGGGGAAAAGCTTGGAGTAGAAGCTTGCCAGAGTGAAGGCAAGCTAGAGTGGGGCTTTTGCAAGGAAAGCTTGGACTCCAAAGGTGAGTTCCAGGGTTTTAAGTTATGGTTTAGTGTTTTTTGCTTCTAGTAGTAGTATCTAGGAGTATCTCTGGTGATTTCTCTCCAAGTTAATCAAGCTAGGGGTTTGTTTGGTGAAGATGATGTTGTACAAGGGTTGAAATTAGGGTATGTAATTTGATGGTTCAAACTTGGGTTTGATCGCTTTTTACCCTAATTGGTAGGTGTTTCGACGTGTGGGCGCGAACGGTTCGTCGACCCGACGAACGAGTAAAGAGCTGTTGACGAAACGAGTTGAGTTGGTGCAAATCGTCATGGTTTGCGGCGTAAGGCTTCAAAGTCCCCGAAGTCAGAACCACGGCTTCCTAGCGACCTAGAAAGGTGGAGGGTGCTTTCCGGAAACACCGGATCTCTTTCTATGTCTATGTCATCTACTTGTGCATATTAGTGTGGATTCATTCATGCATGTAGGGTAAAGTAATGTGTTGATGATCGAGGACCAATTGTATGTTTGGAAAACATATGAATTGACAGGAACTGAGAAAATAAAGAATGTGACAAGTAACCCTATGTGTATGCGAGTGTATGAAAAGAAAAGAAAGGATTTGGACACTAGTAAACTATGGTAACATTGGCTACAGAGACTTGATTGGTATTGAAAAGTAAGTAGTTAAACAATGTTTAACCTTCATGGCATTATTGACCATATTGGCACCGGGAACAAGAATAACTAAACAAGCTTTAGCTTTCGAGGCATTGAAATAGGATTGGCTACCTCCTGAAAATTGAGGATGGGATCATACTCACTTGTATCGATTCCGGCTTGTGTGAGGTCGCTACTCTACAAGCGGCGTACTCCGGAGTGTAGACACCACGGAGTAGTACCCCGGCAAAGATCCCTCGGGTGGTTGTGCTTATGCCTCCCCCGGTAGATGGGATATATGATTGTGAGTTTTGGGATGAACTCGTTGAACCCCAAGATGATTGGGTAATGGCCAAAAGAAAAGGAAAATAGGAACATGAACATGCATAAAAGTGTTGCTATAAAAAAGTGTTGTCAGCTAAATTACCGACACTTTTAAAAAATATTGCTATATGTGGGGCCGCTAGGTATATAGTGACAGTTAAAGAGTGTCGCTATAACCTAAAAAGGTGCTGCTAGTTTACTAACACTTATTTAAATATTTAGCAACCGCCGAAACTCTATCTCGTTGGCTACGGTGGCGAAGGAGGACGACAGGGAATGGCTCTTCATCTAGAATTTCAATGGATTGAGTGAAGAGAGAAGGGAAAATAGTAATCGATTTTTTTCTTTTCTTTTTTGTTTGTAATCGGATCAAATGGGCTGGGTGTGATAGGTTGAGTAGAGTAATTTTTTATTTTTGGTTGGATTGAGCTTCATACTTAAGCATTAATAGATATTTTTTTAGGTTTTAGTATAAATGGAACACTTACTCAAAAGTGTCCCAAATATATGTCTCTATAACCTAATTACTATTGTTTTTCGTAACACCCTTAATTCAGTATTAATTACCTTCTCCGTTACAGCCGTCATGACCCATACACGTTAAATGTCGAAAATATCCTATTAAAGATCGAAAGAAAGGAATGGGACCTCTTTAACTTAGGGCTTAATTAATCTTAATCGTTTTTGGAGGGTCTGTATAGAATTGCACCGACATAATAATAAAAAAAGAGTCTTCAGAAAATCCAAATAATTAATTACAATGCTGGTTAAAAAAAGGAAAATTCAAAAATTCTTAATTACCACAACATGAAGTGGAAGAGATCGAGTACTAAACTTTCCTTTCTCAAAGTAGCAAGGACTGAGGAGTACTGTCGTGACTAGCTATCGGGGACGCACCTAGAATGATCAAGATGCCTCTGTGGGACATCTCTAGACAACACATGCACCACATGACGATTCTAACAGAGAAGATAATGCCTCGTGTAATGAAAAATGACGATAACAACAACCATGCATAATAGGTACGTACGTACGTAAATGATTATCTAAAACTTTATCCGAATCTGAACCTGAAGCAGACGATTTTATCGGACACTAAATGGATGTGGTTTCGGATGCGGGTATAAAACGAAAATCCGCCGAGTTTGGATTTAACTATATATGGATTTCGTTTGGATCAACTCGAACCTGAATTTATTTTACGTTATATAATATTATGAATGTTTGATGATATACATCACCCCAATTCAATTTTATAAAGATTTTTTTTTGTTTTTAGTATAGAAAAAAAAAAGATAATTTCAAATATAGTCCTGTAAAATTTTAAAATATTGCAAATGCCTCTTCAAAATATAAAATATCATTCATATCTTTCGCACCGTACAAATCTATTATTCACATCCCTATTATTCATATCTTTCAATATCATTTACCTAGCGATCGAAATGGTTGATGTATATCGTTTGTAAGTTTAACGATTGATACAGAAGTATTCAAATCAGATTAAATTTTGATAGATAATTCTTTATACTATTTACTAAAAGATCAATATCTTTGATTAAAAATTTTAATACTATATCATAACTTTTTGTGAAATTTTTATTTTTAATCGTTGGTTTTGAATACTTTCGGTCGTTAGGTAAATGGTATCAAGAAACCACAAAATTTATTTTCTAAATACTTCAAATACGATAAATCAAGTCTAACGGAGTCGATCATCGATTCCGAAGCTCTATCGTCAAAAACAATTATAGAATACAGAGGCCTCAATACTCCTAATAACACAAAAGACCCACTCACTCTCTCTCTCTCTCTATATATATATATATATTGTTATGGATTTTAGTGCCGACATATTTTGTGAAGCTTGTGACGAATCATTATGGGTTAAGAATTCAAGGTCTTGAGAAGATTTGGACCCTCTGTAGAGATCTTGATCTCCAAGCTTATTTCATACTGTCCGAGGGATCCGAATTTTGAAAAGAAAAAGAGATTCGAATCCTAAATCCGTCGTGAGTTTTTTTATTAGTTTTTCAATTATATATAATCTAATCCTAATTATTTTCAAGATTATAAATAATTAACATGTGAGGATGTTTTTAAAATGCGCTTAAAAATATACACCTTAATTTTTTTTTTCTCTTTCATCTTTTTCTCTCTCTAGTTTTTCATTTAGAGAGAGAGAGAGAAAGAGAGAGAGTTTTCTCTTTCATCTTTTTCTCTCTCTAGTTTTTCATTTAGAGAGAGAGAGTGAGAGAGAGGATGTTACTTGAAACTGTGGGTGTGGATGGAGCAAGTGGGCTTAGGGGGTGTTAGGCCTAGTTATTCAAAAGCGATTCTTAGCCTAAAATTACTTTTTAGCTCAGTAGAGCGTTTGGAAATAACATTCTGAAAATCTGATTCTAATTTTTAGAATCAAAAAACTGATTTTTATGGCACCAAACTCAGAAGCAGAAAAAAGCTGTTTTTTCAAAACTAATTCTAATTTTGAACTTAATCTTCTAATTCTTATTTTAATTTTGGATTCAAAGCATAAATTTAACAGTAAATTTAAATTTTAAATTTAAAAGTTTGATATTTCAAATTTATTTTTGTACAAGTTTTGAAATTTAAAAATTATAATTTTAATTCAAATTTAAAACTTTAATTTAAAATTCAAATTTTAAATTATTTTGAAAATAAAATTTAGGAAAAATATTAATATATGCAAACATCAAAAAAATTTTACCAAAGTTTTAGAAAATTATTTTAGAAAAATTATTTTTTTCAAAATTCAACCAAACGCCCGCCCTCTACAAATTTTCATCAAAATCAATTCTTCCAAACCAAAATTACTTTTGCGGAAATCACTTCTCCAAAAGTTAGGGAAAGCAAATTCTCTATCTCCACCCTTTTTATCTACCACACGGACGCGTGTAAGGTGTAACAAGTGGATTTAGTTAGAAACCATATATATGGGTGGGCGTGGAATGAACCCGTGCAAATGGGGTAAGTAACTCCATTGCTGGTCCCACACCCTCTAACTAATAACCCCTTGAGATCAGCACTTATATTCCGGTCTGCTGGCGGCAGAACAGAACATACATAGGGGTCATTTAGTCTGAAGTAGGCTTGATGGTTGATCCGAATTCGAATCCTAAGTTGATTCGTATTTTTAAGTTTATTTCTTAACGAAATAAACGGGTAGCGTGCTACCTATCTCAAAAAAAAAAAAATTACAAATACAGTGTAGTTATAAATATATATATATATATATATATATATATATATATATATATATATATATATATATATATATATATATATATATATATATATATATAAAGTCATTGGTGCTACCAAGTTTTTAGCCGTTGGATTGAGAGATGTGCGGTTAGGATGATGTGGGCTCCTAAGATTAAGTGGGTGGTTGGTTGAATAGTATGATCTAACAGGTGAAAATCATCAAAGGGTGGATCTAACGGTGAAAAACTTGGTAGCAAAGTCTTCGTCTATTGATAGCATAGGACTCTATATATATATATATATATATATATATATATATATATATATATATATATATATATATATATATATATATATATATATATATATATATATATATATATATATATATTTAAAAATACAATAATTGTAATTTTATGCATTCTGTTTGGTTGGATGTTGACAATTTAATTAGTTATATATAGTTGAGAAATAATTTTTTAAATAAAAAATTTTTTCGTTTTATTTATATGATAGTGAGATTACCTCTAATGTTAAAAAAATAAAAAATTTGTTTAAAAAATAATTAAGGAGATAAGCATATTTTTTGTTTAAAATTACTCTTTTCAACCGGTAGTTGAAACTTAAATAATGTAAAATGTCGGTCTTGAAAAATAATTATTTATTTGTTACAATTGTGATTCAAACTCGAACATCCAACTTTAATTAATACGGTAATAATTTAAATAATATAGAGCATATATTCATTTTTCATTTTAAAAAATCAAAATATTATGTTTTGGTGAAAACTTGACTATCTGAATTATGAACCATTTTGAAATGACTACCCAACCTTTAAAATTTTAATTTTCTTACACTACAACAATTTAGGTTTTTTTGCGACCAAAGACTCGTTGTCGCTATAGAATGAAATTTTGTCGCTATTGCTATTTAGCGACAAAAATTTCTTTGTCGCCGCTCGTCGCTACCACCCCGTCGCTATGGATTTGGATATGGATATTGTTCGTACCGACCCCAACCCCAACCCGAATCCAAACCCGAATAAAAATATGATATAATATATATAAAAAAAATTCAAACTTTAGATTTGAATCTAAAGGCCAAAAACAATCCTTATACTTATGTAATCAAAACCAAAATACATACATAGATTCAAATATATATATATATATATATATATATATATATATATATATATATATATATATATATATATATATATATATATATATATAATTGGTAAATATTATTTTCGGGTTCGGATTTTTGGGTTTAGAATCAGGTTCAGATTTTCGGATTTTTGGTCGGGTTCGGGTTTCGGATTTTTGCTCGGGTTCGGGTTTGGATGTGGATTTTTAAAATCCATCGGGTTCGGGTTCGGATTCGGATTTCGGATTTGGTAGTCGGGTTCGGGTTCGGATTTTTAAAAATCCGACCCGTTGACATCCCTAATAACAAATCATCAATATTGCATAAATTTTAATTAATTAATAAAATTATAAGAATTAAGCACTAATAAAAAAAATATTATAGTTAAATGAAGTAAAATATTTTAATTTAACCAAAATATTTAATTTAACCAAATAAAATAATTTAAATTATATTTCATAAATATATAGCAACAAAAATAAAAATAAATTTGTAATATTTTAGCGACGAAATATTAATGTGTTGCTAAAAATTGAGTTTCAGCAACCACATACTTGGTCGCTAATTATTCAACCTTAAATAAAAATAAATTTGTAATATTTTAGCGACGAAATATTATTGTGTTGCTAAAAGTTAAGTTTCAGCAACCACATGCTTGGTCGCTATTTATTCAACCTTATAGTGACGTTGGATTCCGTCGCTATTAATTATCGTCTGTCGCTAAAATTAATTTAGAAGAAAAAAAGTGATCTCATTAAACTAATAGCGACTATGTTTTAGCAATAAAGGTAAACTGTCGCTAATGACATTTTACAAAATCCCACCTTTAATATTTTGCGACGAACATTAAATTTAGTCGCTATTTAATTGCTTTTAACGACGAAAATATACTTTGTCGCTAAATATTTTGTCTCCATAGCTCATTATTGTTGTTGTGTTAGCAAATGTTTCAATCTGTTTGATTTTAATAAGTCAATAGTACCTTGATTTTAAAATTTATACAAATTATTTAATTTAATAAATTCACGGTTACGAGAAGTGAACAAAGTTTACTAACTAATAAATCTAAAAAAATAAATGATATATTCAAATTTTAAAATCAAAATATCTTTGACTAATCAAAATCAAACAAATTAATTAAATTAAAAGAGATCAATAGAATCAAAATTTTTAAATATTGTAATTGTTATTTTAAAATAGTTCATAATCCAGATAATTAATTATGTATATGTTTATCTAATATTTTTTTAATATTAACATTCCATATATACTACATGTGATGATAATACACCAACATGGATGGCCAATGCCCTCCAAGTATGTTGCACTACTTTTGTACATGTTATAGTTTGTATCAACCCCTTAACTTAGTTTTTTTTATTTGTTATTTTTCATTAAAATAAAAAAAAATAGATATGCGCCCCACATTCCAATTTTAAATACTAGACTAGAAGAACGTGAGAACCTCTCTCTAAATACTAGACTAGAAGAACGTGAGAACCTCTCTCTCTCTCTCTCTCTCTCTCTCTCTCTCTCTCTCTCTCTCTCTCTCTATATATATATATATATATATATATATATATATAGGCTCAACTACCTAGTACTGGAAAAGTATTAAACAAAGAAAAAGTTATACATGGATCATCAAAAGTAGGTGAAATTAATGAAAAGAATGTGGAGCAATATTTATACTCACTTGAGGCCACGCCATGTTCGATCCATAACATAAAATATCATAAATTTCAATTTACCATTTACCTTTACTGCCACACATATTTATTTTATCATTCTATAATTTAAAATTTATATTTAAGAGCAATGCTTCAATACACCATAAATATTAAAATTAAACTCTTAATTATACCATCTAAATTTTATGTAAATCTTGACCATTTATCTTTTTACATGGATGGTTGAGATGTAATATGATTCTAGAGGCTACTTACTATTTTGGCATAGGTACCATTCACCAGGTACCTATTTAAAGGTTATTTTGGTCACAAAAAAATATTTTGGCCTACAAAATCAATTTTATCCAACTAAAAAATACTATAACCTTCTAAAATACCTACAACAATAATTGGAATTCAAATTACAACTAAATTATAAATTTAAATACAAAGCAACATAACAAACTTAATTATAAACCAAATTCAATTTTTAAGTATAAGACACAAATTTAAAATAAAACTTTCAGTTCAAATTCAAAATTTTAATTTAAATCAAAATTTAAAATTTGGTTTTCATTAAAAGTACAATGTAGATTCAAAATTTAAAAGTTTAATATAAATTTTGAAATTAAAATTTTACATTACAATACCAACTTTAAAACTTTAAATTTAAATTCAATATTTTTTTGAGTTTGATACTTAACAAATTGGGTATTATCTAATTTGATAAATAACAAAACTAAATAAAAGATTTGACAAATTTAGTATACACTACTAATTTTTTTCCAACATTGTCATTTTAACAAATTCAAATTGGTAACCTATTTAATAAGTTACTTTATGTAAAATCCAACTATACCCTTTACTAATTAAGAGTTTAATTTTAATACTTATGGTGTATTGAAGCATTGCTCTATATTTAATATTTTATAATATTATAGCATATTTTTGTTTTACTATTCCGTGATTCCAAATATTTTGCTTAAGTATTATTGTTAAGTAAGATATCACCTTATGTCCAATGAAGTAGGTAGCGCGCTACTTAATTATTTTCTCAAAAAAATATATATTACTATATGATTTAAAAAAAAAAAAATATTTTACTAAGCTTTTTGATGATAGATTTTTTCGTTCACACATAAATAAAATTCTAGAGTAGTGTATATATATATATATATATATATATATATATATATATATATATATATATATATATATATATATATATATATAGTACTGTAGAGCTACTTTGCTATCTGAAGTATAGAAAATTTGATGTTTTCGATTTTTTAACTATTAGATTAAGAATTGTACGAGTGAAATGAATTATATGATTAGGATGACTGCAGTTCCCCCTAAGGTTAAATAGTGCCTCTAGGGTTGAGTGATTCCCACGGAGTAATAGTATTAATCCAAAGCACTTTGAAGAGGAAAATGGGAACCAACTACGTACTGATTTTTTTACATGCTATGAGAAAAAAAATTGTGTATGGCACTGTGGGACGGGGAAAAGGGAAGGAGAAGTTAGAGATTACAAAGGGATCGAAGAAGAATGGGGGTGAGTAATTGTTGGAAATGATTTTCCGATCTTTTATTATAATATTCTTTAAAAACAACTCGAAAATTTAATTTCAGATTTAGACAAATTTCGAGAACAAAAATTATATAACAAATACTGTAAATAAAAAATTTAGATAAGGCCTATGGATCGAGACGTGCAGAGTACTGTCCTAGAAGCGGAATTGCTCATCCACGTGCGAGGCTATATTTATATTCAGGACGAGAATCTTGTTTCAACTCGTCAAATCCGAGTAGTATAAGAATAAGTATTAGAATTAAGATAAAGATAAAGCCGAAAAATAAAAATAAAACAAAACGGGTGGAGAACCGCACGCCCCGGCACAGCTCGGCTCGTGCCGTGCGCGCGTGTGTATTTAAACGAGAGCATAACTCTCATTTTTTTACAAGCAATTAGTTTGAAAATAAAGAAACTATATAAAAGCCACTAACACCTTTTAGATTTCTGATGTGAGACTAATTAACATCACACAAAGAAAATTAAGTTGAGCTCCCAAGAAGTCCAATAATAATTATTGTGCTTCTCAAGTAATTTTAATAAATTTTAAATCACAAAATTTAATAAAATTCAATAGTAATTAATTGGATGTCCTTATCTTGATGGAGAGTGTAGTGTGTAGTGTACATGTAGTTTGAGAATATTGCATACCAAGTTACTCCCAGCTGCAGAAATAGAGTGGGGAGGTGGGCATTCAAATCTCTCACATGATCTAGTTTTAGCATCTAGCTAGCTAGTCAAGCTTTCCTTGTTAGACCCATTCCAAGAAAAGGGCTGCTTTGATCACACCTTAATTCCCATTTTGGAGAGAGATCTATAGAGAGAGAAAGAGATCTAGAGAGAGAGAGAGAGAGCACCATGGTGGTCACAAGAATATTCATGAGGGTGACAACTAATTAATGCATCGGCAGAAAACAATGACCAGATAGAAAAAAAGAATCAACTTGATTAGAGCCTATTTTTTTGTTTTGCTTTTTAGCAGTGAAATAAGTGATCATGATCCGGTAGGGAACTAATTAATTAATTAAAGGGACCAGCCTCGAACCATCAACTTGATTATCTTATTCGTATGTGGATCAAAATTAAGTGCTCATGTTTGTAAAATAATAAACTTGGGTGTGGACAATTAATATGGCTGTGCACCCAATTAGGCCGGCACCTGATCTTGAATTCAGGAGGTAGGGTTAGGTTATTGTGGCTTATCTTTTCTTTTTTTTTTCTTTTTTTTTTAAGGTATAATGCACATTTATGCTCTATGTGCCAAAACCTCGTCTTTTTTACTACCAAGTTTTTAACCCTCAAATGAAAATTTGTAGGGCCAGTATGATATTAGGTAGTTAGCGTTGAGTGGTCCCCCTAGGGTTAAGTGGTCCTCAATGGGTTATAGTATTTAATCCAATGATTAGAAATAATGATAAGAGCTGATTCAAAGGTTAAAAAATTGGTAGCAACAATAAGATTTTGCTACTAATAGTAGTCCTGTCCATCTCTCTCTCTCTCTCTCTCTCTCTCTCTCTCTATATATATATATATATATATATATATGAAAATGTTAGCAAAATATGGCTCATCATTATTTCTTAATTTCCTCTTATTTTTTTTTATTTTTCTTTTGCTCTTCTCGACCTTTTTCAATTTCACCGACGATACTTATCTCTCATTGTTAGTATTCGAAATTTTAAGTTTGAAATCTAATTATCTCATATTTTCAATTAATTTATCTTTTTAAAAAATAAAAGAAACAAATAACATGTACTTCTCTATGTTTCCAAAAAAAAAAAAAAAACCTTTCAATTTCCAGTGGCAACAGCTGATACTATACCATCTTCCATTTAGCAACATAATCAAATCACTAACCCCCCATAATTAATTAAACTACAAAATTACTGACACATGCAAATAACATTGTCGACTGAGACTCGCGACTTTGAATATAATGACATGGCATCATCAGCACGTTCCAAAGGAGACTGTTGGCATTCGGTTAAATCGAATCGGGTGCGCCCATGATCGGGCTCAATCCGACGGTTATTAGGTTGTCTAATTGGATTAGAATTAATCTCGCTTTTAAATTGAAAAGCTAGTTAGAGATAAGTTCTAATCATCTTAGGATAACAAAACATAACCGATTTGGCCGTATTCCTGACTCGATTAGGATTCTCATAATCCCCTATAAATATACGGGCGATCCCACATTAAACGATACACGGATAAACGAAAGTTCTCCACATCCTCCATTAACCTATTATTCTAGAGGGCTTGGGATCTGAACGGTGGATTTGCGATCGTCCTCATTTGTAGTTCGATCCACCGCGAGTTCGGAGTGCAAGAAGATTGATCAAGGACGATCCAAGGACACGTGAATCAACTTCTACGATCCGGACGTTGTAACGCGAATCGCTTCCGCAATAAGGTACGAACGAATACTTTCGCTGCGTTCTACATTGGTATCAGAGACTTATTAGGTTGATTTCGTGCCCTAGATCATCTATTTAACGATATTGCATGCGTAAAATTAAATCTTTCATTGTTTGGATTTTTTCTTGCATGCTTGTAAGCGCTAATGGCGGATTTTTTCTAGGGTGTATATCTTTGCATGATTTTTACACATCTTAGAGCACCTATGTTGTAGATTAGATCTACAAAGTTTGATTTTGTTTTGGTTTTGTATTTTGACAGAAAACCGAAACCCTAGATTGAGACTTTGAGGGTGGCTTGTTTGATGTGTGATCCATATCCCATTGTGAAACTTGCATGATTTGGAAGAGCTTCTCATAAGCTTTCTATTGATATATTTCTCGCAATATTTGGAGTTCTAAATCTATAGATATGATTTTTTTTTTAGTTAATCTATCTATTAAAAAAAAAAAAAAAAAAAAAAAAAAAGGCGGCGCGCAGCGTCGGCGCATCGCGAACCACGCAGCGCGCAGCCTAGCCGGCGCAGCGCGCGGGCCGCGCGGACCACAAGGTCGTGTGGGCCAAGTGCACCGCGCGGGTCGTCGCGCGCGGGCGCACGGACGGCGAGGGCTAGAAGGCCCCGCGCAGCCTTGCAAGCGCGGGCCGCGCATTCCTCGCGGCGGCGCAGCCTTGCGGGCCGCGCAGCATCGCAGCCGCATGTGCCTCGCGCGCGCGCTCGTGCCGCGCGAGCCACGCGGGTGCGCGGCCGCACAGTCGGGGGCCGGGTAGGCCGCGCCGACGATGCGGGCCGCGCGCAGATCGCGCGGGCGGGCGACGCGGATACGCACAACAAGCACGAGCCGCGGGCCGCGCGGCCACGCGGGCCACCATGCAGCCGCGCGGGCCGCACGCGCGGACCCAGCGGCGGGTCGGCGCACAGCCACTGCGCGAGCCCAGCCGCGCGCGGGGACGCACATGCGGACCCGCGCCGGGCCGGCAGCCTTGCAGCCGCCCGCCCGCGTGGGCTGCTGCGCGGGCCGCAGCGCAACGCGCGGGGCCCCTCCGGCCACGCGCGACGCACGCGAGGCCACGCGGGCCACGTGGGCGCGCGGGCCGCGAGTTCGGGCCGGCCGCGCGGCCGTGCGTGCGGACCAACAGCCACGCGGGCCTCTCGGCTCCACACGTCGCGGGCCGGGTAGGCCATGCGCAAGGCCGCGTGTTGTCGCGCCGACGGCTGGCCACGCGGACCGCGCGGGCTTCGCGGGCCCCAAGGGCCGCGTAGGCCTCCCGGCCGCACGCGACCGCGCGAACGCAAGCGGCGTAGCCACTCGGGCCCGCGGCCCGCGCGGGCCAACAGTGCCGCGCGCACCCGGCCCGCGCAAAGCCGCTCAGAGGGTCGCGAACGGGTCCGCTGCCCGCAATGGCTAGCAGGCCGCGAGCCGGTCCGTAGACTGTATGGACCTGCAGAAAATTTTTTCATTTTTTTTTTTTTCAGCACCATTTTTTTTTATTTTTTTTTAATAAGCATACTTTCATGATATATTATGCATTGTCAATAGTTCAAAATTCTTATGTGACATATTAGCATGCATATTATAATGCCTTTTATGATGTATGAGATAAAAATCTTTTGGCATAATATGAAAAATTTTTATGCATGCCTCGTCAAGTGGGAGTCATTTATTTTAGTAGAGTAAAATGTCTTTACTCCTAAATATTTATTTTGCGCAACTTAATTAAATAATTAAATATTTAGATATAGTATGTGATGTGATAATGAGCACAGCGAAGTTTTCCTTTACGCATTATGATCTAATTTTTAATTTATTTAATTAGAGATGCGGCAAAATAGAATACATGTATCGTGTGCTAATTTTTAAATATCTTCTTTTATGCGCATTGTGTGAACTTGAGTAATGATTTGGACCGACCCACAGAGGGCACCTATGCCTAGGCTCGCCGAGATATGTAAGCCTATAATAATTGGCTTAAGAATGATCGCATTGCTCGCATCGCGTTGCTGAGCGGTATGCAAAATGATCTCTTGTGCGAGTATGTGCAGTATCCGACTGCGTATGGCCTATGGGAGGCTCTCAAAACTAAATTTGGTGCGACTTCGGCTACAAGGTTGCGCAGCCTAACAATGCGGTTTGACAGTTATATGAAATGTGCCGATCAGACTATGAAACAGCATGTGAGAATAATGTCAAACTTGATTCGCGAGTTAAAGTCGGCTGGCGGCACCTTAACTGATGAGCAGCAGATCCAAGCTATGATTCGCTTACTTTCCAATTCGTGGGAATATATGCGAGTAAATTTGACCCATATTGAAAATATTAAAACTTTTGAGGATATTACATCGGATTTGGAGTTGGAGGGGAAGCGCCTTGAGGCTGTTAAAGCTCCAACTGCCAATGCTGCTGAGTCAAATTTTTCGCAGAACATCTGGGTTCAAGCGAAAGAGGACTACTGGGTCTTAAAATCATAGCGGATCCGCGCCTAAGAATGCGAAGAGCACTAAAAGAAAGCGAAGCAAATGAAATGGCAAGAAGGACAAGTCGAAAATGACCTGTTTCATTTGTAACCAGCAGGGACACTTCGCTCGTGATTGCACTGAGCCGAAGAAGGTGCTGCTCTATCCCGATTCTCGCTCTTTTGTTGCTAAATCTCTCCATGTGTGGATTGTAGACTTAGAAGCAACAGACCACGTAGCGAGGGATCGGATGAGATTCGTCGAGTACCGTCGTGTGCCTGCTGGGAGCAGAAGAGTATACATGAGGAACGATTCTTATGTCGATGTATTAGGCGTTGGCACATACAAGTTGATCATGCAAGGTGGTCGAACTTAGTACCTACATGATGTACTTTATGCTCCAGGAATTCGGCAGAACTTATTTTCTGTTCTTGCTATGCTACTGTTAGGCTTTTCTTTTCATTTTGAGAATGATGTTGTTAAGATTCATCCTGGAACCATTTAATAAAGCTTGTAGGGCAGATTTTTTCTTTACAATTGATCCATTCCAACATTTGTGGCTCAATGAGTGTGAGGGCAAGACATGGTACTTTTTTACTTCATCACATTTATAGATGACCATACGCGCTTCGGTCATATCTAACTGATCTCCCATAAGTCTGAAGCATTGGATTGTTTTAGACGTTATATTAATGAGGTTGAGAATCAGTTAAATTTGAAAATTAAAACTTTAAAAACTGATCGAAGCCGCGAGTATCTATCTGAACAATTCAAGAAATTGTGTGATGAAAAAGGAATAATCAGACAGCTGACAATTCCTGGCACTCCGAAGCAAAATGGTGTAGCGGAGAGAAGAAATAGCACATTGCTTGACATGGTTAGGTCAATGATGGCGCAAGCAAATTTGCCTATCTCCTTTTGGGGAGACGCATTGTTAACTGCTGCCTACATTTTTAATCGTGTGCCCTCCAAAACAGTACCTTCCATCCCATACGATTCATAAACTGGCAGGAAACTAAATTTGGATCACCTGCATCCTTGGGGTTCGGCAGCTTATGTACACAACACTTCTCACAAGTATGGAAAGTTGGGTCCTAGAGGAAAAAAAGTGTATCTTTATAAGATACCCTGAACACTCTAAGGGACACGTGTTCATCGGAAAGCAGCCAGATGGAAGTTTAGACTGAGATTGAGTCGCGAGATGTTGAATTCCTCGAGGAGGATTTTCCTTATAGAACTGAGGTTCGAAATGAAATTGAGTTCCATGAGATGGATGACTCTGGTGATGGCGCTTCTATTCGCTCAGTTGAGATAGAGGAGGCAACTCCGACACCTCCTGGGGATAGTGGGAGCGACTTACCTTTAGATGAGGAACCTCAGTTTAGTAGGAGCACACATGTGGGTGTTCCCCGTCGTCGTTTTGAGATTGAGGGGGAAGCTTTCATGGTTGCTGCACATGATGATGATGAGACTAGATCTTTCCAAGAGGCTCTCTCATTACCTACTCATAGGGAATGAATGGATGCAATGGTAGAGGAAATAGAATCGATGAAGTCAATAAGGTCTGGGACTTGGTTGACTTGCCGCAAGGTAGACGGTTCAATCGATAGGTACAAGGCTCGCCTGGTAGCAAAGGGTTTTACCCAACGAGAAGGCGTTGATTATGAGGAAACCTTCTCTCCAGTTGTAAGGTTTGCTTCGATCCGCCTAACCTTGGCCATTGTCGCATATTTGGATTTGGAACTTTACCAAATGGACGTTAAAACTACATTTCTCAATGGAGAACTGGATGAGGAGATCTGTATGGATCAGCCTGCTGGCTTCTCTATAAAGGGTGAGGAGCATAAAGTTTGTAAGCTCCGACGATCCATTTATGGATTGAAGCAGTCCTCCAGGCAGTGGTATATTCGATTTCATCGAGCCATCACTAAAGATGGGTTTACGATGATTGAAGAAGATCACTGTGTGTATCTTAAACGGTCCAAGGGATTTTTTATAATCCTTTCCTTATATGTTGATGACATTCTATTGGCCGGAAATAATTAGGAGATGATTGTCGCCACTCAGACGTGGCTGTCATCTAATTTTGAGATGAAGGACATGGGTGAAGCGAATTATGTGCTCGGAGTTAAGATCCTGCGAGATCGTTCAAAGAAACTTTTAGGTCTGTCTCAAGAGACTTACCTAAGAAAAGTTTAAGAACGATTTTAGATGCACAATTGCAAACCCATTGATACTCCTATTGCTAAAGGTGAGAGTCTGAACCTTAAACAGTGCCCTAAAACTTCTGAAGAGAAGGATAAGATGAATCGAATCCCATATGCTAATGCGGTCGGAAGCCTGATGTATGCCAAGAGGTGTACTCGGCCTAATATATGCTAAGCTGTGAGGTTGGTTAGCTATTTTCAGTCCAATCTGGGATTGGACCACTGCGAGGCAGTGGCGCAGAAGGAAATAATCCTGGAACACATTTATACGAGTCGCATGGTTGCAAATTCTCTGAGTAAGCCTATCGTTAGAGAATCCTTTTTGGCTCATGGACTCCGTAAGATTTGATTGTGTAGCCAGTTGATTATTTTTTGGCCATTTCTTTTGTAATTTTTTTTTGGCAAAGATATTTGGTAAAATTAGCACACGCGTATATAAAAGAACGGATTGATAGTATGTCGCAGGCTGATTGGCCCTCTCACACGGGCAATCATACTTTTCGACGCTGTAGAGAGCGTGCGAAAATTGAGGCATTTGTGAAAGCCGCCTTGGTTGACACCAAGATGAGATCATGAGACCGCATACGAAGAGTCCCACGTTTTGTATGGCCTGCATATTAAGAGCCGGATGTGAGCTCACCGTTTGGCGCTTGAGATAGAGAGCAAATGGAGAACTCAGGCTAGACACTCCGGGAGTGACTGAGCTAAGATCCGTATGACATTGAGAAAGACATACGCTCATTAAGATTCTCTGTCATAGCATGTATTTCATACTACATGTGCTGGGCGACCAAGTAAAGAAGATGAGTGAATGGATCCCTGCTTCCTCATCGTGTGAGTTCTTATGGACATTATTTTGCGGAAATGTCCTATATATATATGTTAGATGCCCTTAGTGGCTTTTGACTATGTCATTAAGTGAAAGAATTGATGTTGCTACTTTGGCATGTTTCCTACGGCTATGAGTGATGCGGCTTGACGGGGCATTGCTGGGAAAGCAATCAGTTCTCAACTCGGTGGCATGAGGGCTCAAGGAAGACTAGTTGAATTACATTCAGACACTTTGACTCATTGTCGACAGGTTGTGTCGCTTCAGTATAGCGAAACAATCATGAGTATAGTGTTATAATGTGCGCAATAGAGGTTAGCATGGCTCTTTGAGGGATTAGAGATGCTGAACCTGATGTAATTCAATGGTCTAGGGCATCACGAGTCTAATATTTTCTTCTCTTTGAGGGTTGATGTCTCTATGTCGGCCGTATGTGGTTTCTAGTATAGAGCTCCCAAAATGCAGGTTGACTCGGCGGTCGCACTGTTCATTTCCCTGTATGAATAGAATTAATAGTGGTGTAATGTTGAGGAAGTGGTTACGATGGTATCAATCCTATCATGTGCGAGTGGGAGATGTTGGCATTCGGTTAAATCGAATCGGGTGCGCCCATGATCGGGCTTGATCCGACGGTTATTATGTTGTCTAATTGGATTAGAATTAATCTCGCTTTTAAATTGAAAAGCTAGTTAGAGATAAGTTCTAATCATCTTAGGATAACAAAACATAACCGATTTGGCCGTATTCCTGACGCGATTAGGATTCTCATAATCCCCTATAAATATACAGGCGATCCCACATTAAATGATACACGGATAAACGAAAGTTCTCCACATCCTCCATTAACCAATTATTCTAGAGGGCTTGGGACTTGAACGGTGGATTTGCGATCGTCCTCGTTTGTAGTTCGATTCACCGCGAGTTCGGAGTGCAAGAAGATTGATCAAAGACGATCCAAGGACACGTGAATCAACTTCTACGATCCGGGCGTTGTAACGCGAATCGCTTCCGCAATAAGGTACGAACGAATACTTCCGCTGCGTTCTACAGAGACAATATAGTGTTCAAATCAAAAGGGGTTTCTACATAAAACTGCTTCTCCCTCCTAAATTTTCTCTAATTTTTTTAAGCCACCGTCGCTAACATAAATGATAAAAAATTTAATAATTAATATCTAAAATTTAAAATTTGAAATACAAATATTTTAAATTTTTACTAAGTTTATTTTTGAAAAATAAATTGAACGAGACAGTAATATGCTACTGCTCTCTCAAGAAAAATTAATTAGGACCAATGATATATAACACTCACAAAAGTATATATTAAAATCACTACATGCATGTCTTAAAAAATAAGAAAAAAACAAATATCTTCATTGAAATCTTTCAAATTTTAAAAATTATTTATTAATTATGATTGGACCTTACATTAATGTTATGTGACAAAACAAAATTAACTAAACATATACATATTCTATGTGGAATTTTTGTTACATTAAGAACTTTCTCCTACGTGTTCGCATTGTCCGCATCCTCACTTCTTTGACTGCATGCGTAGAACTAGAACGTGGCGCTTTGATTGGCTCTGACCATTTTTGGCCTCAATCAATTCAGCATTAATTAGATACGATAATTAATAGCCCAAGGTAACGAGAAAGTCTATAGAATCGTACTTGCACCACATCAGTAATTATAAATCAATCACATTTTTTTTTAATTTAATAAAAAAATTATGATTGACGGATTATTCTAAAAAAAATATTTGATTGGTTGGGAACCACGTCACTAATATAATTGATGCATTTTATAATTTCTCCAAGATAACACGCACAGACAAAATGTTCGTAGCCACACTTCCCCCCCCCTTTTTTTTCTTTTTTTCTTTGTTCGGAGAGTAAGATAGTATATTATCTGTTTCGTACTTCTTTTCTTTTCAAATGAACTTAGTTAAAATCTGAGATAATTAAACTTTGTTGAAAATTCGAATATCAATTATTAAGTTCTTTACTATTTGTGATAACGACAGAGGGTCACTTCCACGTATTTGTTCACATTGTTGTTCCCTTGGATAAGAAGCACACCCTAATGGGCCTGCTTAGTTGGAGAAAGTGGGAGAATAAGTTCCTTCTAGTTTAAAGGTTACAAACAACTTTAATAGAGGAGTTACATTTTTTTATTTTTCTCCTTTAATAATCCACATGCTAAGACTTTAAATAGGTCTCTAAAGGGTGTGTTTGTTTGAGTGGAAGTGAGGGGGAAGGAAAAGTCGTTTACGCCATAAATTATCACTTTTGTTTGTTTGGTTCGCTGTAAAATAGTTACGGCCGAAACTCGAGTTAATTCGAAACGGCGTAATTGACTTCGACCATTACGGTGAAGGAGGGTAAAGAAAAAATAATAAAATAATATACTAAATAAAAATAATTATATTTAATTATATTTAATTATGGTATTAATTATTTTTTTATTCGATTGACATATTTAAATTATGATAAAAATTGATTAATTAAATTTTTTTTACTTTATAATTTTATTGTTGTATTTTTATAATTTTTATATAAAAAAATAATTTCGTAGTTTTAAAATAAATTTTAATTATATAAAAGTATCATTATATTATTTTTATTTATTAAATTATTTATTATTTATACATAAATTATAGTTTTACATCATACACTTCCTATCAAACAAACAGTAGAATTAATGAAACTCCACTTCCATAACTACGAAACAAACAGCGGAAAAGTAGTTTTCACCGAACTACACATCAACCCAAACTCCACTTCAACCCAAACTCCACTTTCGCCAAAACGAACATGCCCTAGCTAGCGCATTGGTGAAATGAAGCTTCAGAGCAAATAAATAGGCTTTAATTTAAAGAGCTAGGCTTGTATACTATCGGTAACACGGAGCCCTCCGTGCTACTAAGTTATTTTCAATAATGCGGTTTCCAAATTGACGATCGGTTCCGTTAGACTTGATCTACACTATTAAAAATACTTGGAAACTAAATTTCATAATTTTTCGACATCATTTCGTTAGTGATCAAAAGGTCTCAAAATCGATAATTTTAATAGTATATGTGATGTCTTTGTGAATTTAACGATGTAAAACAATTCAAATCTAATGAAATTTTTATAAAAAATTTTTTTCACTATTTAGAGTAAGGTCAGTACATTTGATCTTCAATTCAAGTCTTTTATCATCATTTTTTTATGAGATTTTTATTTTCAGCCGTTTATTTTTAGACTACTCGTTTGATACGTAAATGATGTCAAAAAATTATGAATTTTAGTTTTCAAATACTTTTAATAGTGTAGATCAAGTCTAACTGAGCCGGTCATCGATTTGGAAGTCGCATCATTAAAAACAACTTGGTAGCACGGAGGCCTCCGTGCTACCGATAGTATACCAGCCTAGCTCAAATTTGAAAGCCCCGCTATTATCTAAATCGAAATCTATGAATGAAAGAGACCGAGATGTTGAATAAAAGAGTTGTTTGCAATGTAATTTGCTACTGTTAAGTGGCACTTCTCTAAAAATTTAACCTACTAACTTTCTAATGATTCAGTAATTTTTACCACAAATAAAATAAAATGTCCAGATCCAAAATAAACACGAAAAAATTGAATAAGACTAGACTACTCTAGCAGAATATTTTTATCATTTATATTCAATAATAAATTGTATGTAAAAAAGATTATGCGCCATCTAAAATAATTTTGAAAAACTACAAGTACAACGAGGTGGTACGTAGGCACCTAGCTATAGCTAGACATTGTTGGAAAAATCTTTCCGATCTTTTATTATAGTATTCTCTAAAAATAACTCGAAAGTTTAATTTCAGTTATAAAAAAATTTCGAAACAAAATTAAACAAAAATATTATAAAGATAAGGATTAGAAAATGCCTCTGGATCGAGGCGCGCAGAGCACAGTCCTAAAAGAGAAATTGCCCCTCCACGTGCGAGACTTCCCAGCAATTATTTCTAGCGATACAACAATCACGTTCCACCCCGTCGACACGCTTTCAAGGTGGCGCAAGATGAATCCAACAACTTCAGATCCAGCAAAGAAAAACTTGGCAAAAATTCAGAAAACATGAAAAGACGAAAGGCTTTAGGTATTGTCGGGTTATTACTCAACTCGTGCAACCTCGCCCAATATTTATAACCAGTGCAAGAATCTTGTTTTAACTCGTCAAATCCGGATAGAACAAGGTAAGCCTAAGATTATATGGATAAGGATAAGGATTATGATTAAGATAAAGATAAAACCGAAAAATAAAAATAAAATAAAATAAAATGGGTGTATGAACCACGCACCGCTGTCGGCCCGGCTCGTGCCGTGCGTACATGTGTTTAAACGAGTGCATAACTCTCATTTTCTTCCAAGCAACTAGCTTGAGAACAAAGGCATATATAAATACCCATAACACCCTTTTCGTTTTTAATGTGGGAATAAAATCTGGCACATTAAAATTTTAGTTGGGCTACCCAAAAAGGACCATTAACAATTATTGGGCTCACAAAAGGCTTTAACAAGTTTTAAATTATAATAAAGTCCAATAAAATCTAACATTCCCCCACATAATTTAAACTTGAAATAACGAAAACAAATAAACTAAAATTCAAAACAATTAAACAGAATGCTGGATCTCTTATACAATGTATTCAGCAAAGATACCTTTCGGGTTTGAACCTTTACTTAGCACTTATCAATGTACATCCGAGGGCACGACAGTGGACTACGCCTTGAACCAAGACCGATGAATTGGATTTCCACGAATAGCACACATGGTACAGCTGTTTAGGTTCTAACCGGGTGGGCGCTTTTATGGCCATGTGCTAGTATCACTTCGTGTGTGTTTTAGGGAACCACCCCCTTCCCACAGTCGCGGCCTCACGACTCCCAACATATAGTAGGTCCTCAAAGGGTATCTGTAAGGTCACACCCTATCTTAAAGGTCTCGGAGCTATTCAGGGCCAGCGCCCTTCCTATCCACTTGCAGATATGAGCACTGTCGCCATAGGGATGAGGATATAACAACATTGATCCTCACAGCGACCTGTTCGACTTGTTTCTACCCATTGAACCTGTAACAGGTTGGGTTGCCGTCACTGGTAACTTCTATTGTGGGCTAAGCCTCATCCCCCTCGACAATTCTAGGATCACTATCCTAGATAATCTTTTCGTAAGCTGATCAGCCAAATTCTTTGCAGATTTCACAAATTCCAATCCAATCATATTTTTCTTTAAATTCTGTCGAATGAATTTATGTCTCACTTTCATAAATCTATTCATCTTAGTCTTCACATTCTCTTAGGCACACTTATCTATAGCAGATCTACAATCACAATGAATACAAATAGGTGCTAAATGTTGCTCCATAAGTGGCAAATCATAAAGAAACTCTGTAATCCACTTAGCTTCCGCTACAGTTGTATCCAAGGTTATGAGTTTAGATTCCATAGTATTTCTAGCAATCAAATATTGTTTAGTTGACTTTCAAGAGACAGCTGCTGCTCCTTGAAGAAATTAAAATAAATCTAGTAGTCGACCTTATATCAGTTGTATCACTAATCCAATTAGTATCACTATATCCTTCTAATATTGTAGGAAAACCAGTGTAATATAATCCATAAGATACGGTCCCCTTTAGATATCTCAAAACTCTTTCCAAGGCATTCCAATACTCTCTATTTGGATTATAGGTGTATCTTCTCAATCGATTCACAGCATAAGTCAAATCAGGTCTAGTGTAATCCACCAAATATCCTAAAGATCCAATAATCTGTGAATATCTATTTTGACCTATTGGATCTCCTCTATTCTTTTTAAGATGCATACTAGAATCATAAGGTACCACTATAGATTTAACATCAAAGATCCAAACATTTTTAATAACCATTCACTGTAGTGGGATTGACTCATAATAATTTCTTTCGATTTTTTTATGATCTTCATGTTGAGAATAACATCCGCTTGCCCAAGATCTTTCATATCAAAATTTTCATTTAATAATTTCTTCACATCATATATCAGATTCATATTAGTACCAAAAGTCAAAATATCATCAACATATAAGCATAAGATCACTATCTGTCCATCATACTCCTTCGAATACACGCATTCATCAGACATGTTCACATAAAAACCATTTGATACAACCAAATAATCAAATTTCAAATGCCACTGCTTAGGAGCTTGCTTAAGTCCATATAAAGATTTATTCAATTTGGATACTTTGTTCTCATGCCCAGAAACTATAAAATCTTCAGGTTTCTTAATATAAATCTCTTCATCCAAATCATCATTCAGAAAGGCTGTCTTAACATCCATTTGATGGATAATCAAATTATGGATAGAGGCCAAGGTGATCAACACTCTAATAGAAGTAATCCTAGCAACAAGAGCATATATAAAAATCAAAATAATCTACTCCAGACTTCTGTGCAAATCCTTGTGCCACTAATCTAGCCTTATACTTATCTACAGATCCATCGAGTCTCAACTTGTCACGCCCCGCTACCGGCCTCTTTGGTTGGGTTCGGGCCACATCAACAGACGCCGAACGGACAGGGCCTCTCCTGCCCGCCCAAGGCTCTAGCAATATCAATTATACAAGGCTTGTACGAGAGCAAGCAATAGCGAAAGCGAAAGCTCTAAACTATAACATACAACCATACATAATATTTGATTACATTTAAACCAAATACTAGTAAACTAAAACTATTACATTCATTTTCTTTTAATCATCATATCTTTTTACATTTTGATCATTCTCCCAATACATGATTGTTTTCAACTTATACAACTATAGATCAACATAATAAAAGTTGATATATGTATACAAAAGGGGAATAACTAATGCAAAACTCCGGTGGCCACTGGCTATGGCGCAATACCCTTGCCTCGGTCCTCCGCCGCCCCGCTCGTGCTCGGACCTGTAAGGTTATTGGTGTGAGAATTACAACGAAGTTTCCAGTGGGCTCAGCAACCGACCCCGCCGACTTACCCACTAGGTCTATTTAGGCATAAGTATTTCAAAGAAAAGAAAAAGTAACCAATGCTAATGCTAATACTATGCCTGCAAGAAAGCTGTCAGTGGATATATAATTCAAATGCGAATGTTTATGCATGCATGTTCTTTACTTTACTCTACCTTGGCTTTTTATCCAATCTTACCGGTTAACAATGTTAACCCCAATATCTTATAATCCAAAATTCATTTTTGTTCGGGGAGACTCTAAACACTACAAGACCCGAGGGATCGTCTTCGGGGACCGCGCTCCCCGTGGTGACTGTTCCGGAACGCACCGCTCGAGGGGGAGTTACCTCTCTCGAGCCAAGACTTATCATGAGTATGGATCCAATCCTCAACTTGAGGATATATAGCCACTAGTCACAATGCCACTATGCCAATGATAGGTTTCTACCATGTCATTTATGCCACTCTTGCCGTAATGCCACTAAGGGTTAAACTTTGTTTAACTATCCTTGTCTCAATGCCAATCATATCTCTAATGTCAATGTCACCTTTGTTTACTATGATTATAGTTCAATGTCACAGTCACATAAGTATAGGGTTCTATTGCACATGTCTCGAATGGTTCCATTTCAATCACTAAGTTCAGCTACGTTAGAAGCAAAGTATTGAGATTCAACCATTATACATTTATCAACTACCCTATTATGTATGAATATTCTATACATTGTATACTCAAAAAGGTGAAAATAGACATAAAGGGAAATCCAATGATTCCGGCGTGCACCCCCAACCTCGAATAAATGTAGAAGAGTTGTGGTTCGCTTCTCGTGATTTTAGGATGCTTATCTCGTGACCTACACTCTAAAAAGAGCCTAAATCAGACTACTTATTAAGTGTCTTTTACCTAGACTTTTTGTTTCGACGAACGGAGTTGTCCCACGCATCGAAAATAACCCCAATTAGGTTTCCATGAGGTCAATTTACCTCGAAAACAACCTAGGGCAAAAGCCCCAATTTTCAAACCCTAACAATGCCATAATGGAATTCCTCCTAGATTGATCTCATCCCTAAGCAAAAGATAGCTTAGAATCAACTAGAAAGCATTCTAATACTATCATTCTAATACTAAGCCATTCTACCCATTTCTAGGGCATCAAAAGCTAATCTTAGCTTTCACCATGAGAGCACTTTAACTTTCATGGATTTTCATAGAGTTCATGCCTCTATAAGGTTTCTAAAACTAGAAACAAGCTAAAAACTCCAAAACCTAGAATAAAATCCAAACCCTAGGACTCTACTTGCAAGAACTCACCTCTAGTCCCAAGCTCTACCAAGTCCTCCTTGTGGAAGAGCTTCTAGATCCACCAAACCCAGCCAAAATCTCTTCTCCAAGCTGCTTCTCCTCTTCTCCTAGCTCTAGGGTAACCTTCTAGAGAGAGAAAGAGGAAAAATGAGAGAGGGTGATGTGTATGTGTTTGCTGTGAAAATGTGAGACCCCAGATAGTCCTATATATAAGATATAATAGGGCTAAAGTCGGTTCACCAGCTGGACATGTGTGGCGAGTCTCGACTGAGCTAGGGTCTGGATGACAAGGCTAGCGAGACGAGTCTCACATCGCCTGGTGTTCTTGGGCTGTGTGTGTGTGATTGGACTGACGAGGACGTCAGGGCTTAAAGGAGGGGAGATTGTGAGACCCCAGATAGTCCTATATATAAGATATAATAGGGCTAAAACTCTTAACTGGGCTTAAGCATTTTGGGCCGGTGGTTGGGCCCAACGAGTTATTGTTGCTAGTGGGCTGGGTCGAAACCGATTTCCTAGTATAGCTCGAATGAGATGCGGAAATCGGTTGTTTTGAAAAATAAGTGAACTGAACCAGATGAACTGAACCAATGGTTAGGTTGACCCATAGGAAGACCTACGGTACAGGCACGTGAGAGTGCGGGGTTTGGGCTTGAGTCCCGGTGTGCATGTCGAGTTTCTAAACTCTGAATGCACGGTTTCTTCCGTACATATTACGGCTTTCGCACAGGCTGGTGTCTCAGTCAGGAGTAGTGGTGCTACTTCTTTTGGACATCGAGTGGTGGGGTGAGGTTCCCCAGGTGTAGCCATTCCTGTCTGGTGGGGCATTGAAGGGCCGGTGCTTGTTGGGCCTAGGCGAGTATCTTGACTGCTGAAGCCGAGCCACTCTTCCTACTTTGGCACGGGAGCTATTGCGAGTGTCTCTACGGAGACGGCACTTCAACCGTTCTGGTCACGACTTCTGTGGGGCTACTAGGGTGTAGCCCAGGGTGTGTTTATCAGCTGTTCAGTCGATGGCAACATTGGTGTTGCTTTCGCGGTTCCTTAGGTAGGGTTGCGATGCCTACCTCTCTCTTCCTTGATTGCTGATAGAATCAGCGGTTCGTGTCCTTTGACCGTTTATTTGCTTATACGTCAAATTGACGTGTAATGACACAGTTTTGGTATCGAGTTTCCGTTGAGGCATAGTCGGAGTTCTCAGAACTTCTAGTATAGCTCGAGTGAGATGCGGAAATCGGTTTGAGAAACCATTTCCTAAAGCCTCAGGTTTGCACGGTTCGCGGCTTAGTGTCGCTACCAGCTTTCGGATGTTGAAAGCTTTGAGACTCCTAGTGAGTCGGTTCAGAGTCGATCTGATTTTGAACGTCGACCTATAAGGTTGATGTGTCGATGGTATTGATTGAACCTTTGGTTCAGGGAAGAGGTATCAAGTGGTTTGATACTTCGTTGTGTCGCACTTCCAACTCGATGTTGGAAGTAGATCTTGGATATTTCGCTTTTCTTTTGATAAGTATATTGGCTGCAGACAATATACTGTCGAAAGTCGGACGAAATACCTTTCCCTATTAGGGACTTATGGATTGGGTCGACGTTTTTCCCTAGAGTGTCTTGTGGGAGTTAGAGTGTTGGTCATCTTTGACCACGTGTCGAGCCTTGGGTCATGCCCAGGCGGGTTGTACGCAGTTGACTTATCGTCACTGCTGGTGGTTTGACTCTAGTTGTGTCTAGGTGCTCGTTAGTTCTTTAGATGTGCTTCCCACAGCTAAAAGAGTGGTTTGGTTAGTAGTCTCGATCTGTTTCTGAAAGGCTCTGTATCACAGTTGTTAAGTGACTTGAGCCTGGTTGTTGGCTTGGATCGCCTTGGTTGGTGATAGCGGAAGGTTTGCGACTTGACTTGTCGTGCAAATCTTGGAATGCTATGCTTGTCCGGTTATTTGGTGACAGGTGCGCCTGGGTCCCTCGGAGACAGGTATTTGGTGTTGCTAGGAACATCGATCGCTAGGGTCCCTCATAGGACGGCAGCGACAGAGTCTCGTAGAGACAGGTGTTGAGCATCACCGGTGGTTGGTATCGCATCGTGCGATTGGCAACCCTGTGCACCAAACAATGGACTGGCATGGTCGGTGTGTTGGTTTTGTAGTACCGGTTTCTTTGAGCAAACAAATTGTTTAGCTCAATGGGTATTGTCAGCCTTGGACCTTTTGGGTCAGGTGGAAAGTCAGGTCTTGGACCTAGGACTGTCGAATGCCACAAGTGGCTTTCAGTTGACGAGGTTTTGACTTCGACAGTCGGTGTGGTAACTAGAGTGAGACTGTGGTCTCCAAGGTGAGAGTTTTGACTCGTGTCTCTTCTACGTGAACTATCGATGTAGTCGAATCGGTGACTACTTTTCGGAAAAGTAGTTGAGTGGACCTAGAGATGTGGGATCGAATAATCCTAGTCGCAGGACTGTCTTCGTCCGCCGGTTATAGGATAGTATTGATCCCGGTGGGTCCTGGTTCGTAGATTTTGGAGTTAGTACATTCTTCCTCTTGTCCCGTTCAGGTGAAACGATAGTTGAGCTGTCGTGAATTATAGAAATGTACTTGACCAGCACTCAAGTGATACCGCATTAGCGGAGCCATATCCAAATTCATCACGGGGGGGTACGTGGTCAAGTTTCGGGGACGAAACTTCTTTTAAGGGGGGAATGATGTAATAAACCGACTTTTTATCCGGATGGAATTTGACCTTCGGTTTTAAACGTTATTGTGCGTAAATGGATTACAAGAGCACACGTCAAATTTCAGGCGAAACCGAGCTAAAACGAAAAAGTTACGCGACCCGAAAGTTTGACTTAAAGTGAATAGTAACTCCGGCGTTTCGTTGATCCGGGAAGTAAAGAGGGGTTCCGGTGCGTACCGAACTCCGAATATAGGCTTCCGATGCTCGTTTCGAAGCAGCTCGGGTATCTGGGCAGATTGTGACGGAATCGAGATTGATGCAGTTGTTGAGGAAAAGGGTCCCGAATGAAATTACATATATAAAACATATATGTTTATGAGTTGGGTTATTTAAAGGAAAGAGGAAAGATGGGTTTCGTCGCAAATCGGCGACCAAACATGAGGAAACAAAATGGTAGTTTCGATGCCCCCGACGTGCTGAACGCTATGGCGCGATCCATTTGCAAATCCGACGAACGGATTGCCGGATATTGCGAGATGATCGAAGAGGGGTCAATGTTAGCAAATGGAATTGCTGGAGAGAGGATGGATTCATCGCGAATCCGTGATCGATCGAGGTAAAGTAAAATCGCAGGCTTGTTGCCTTCGATGTGCTGATCGCGCTGGCGCAATCCGTTCGTAAATCCGACGAACGGATCTGCGGGAATCGCACGTTGAACGACGGGAGATCGGGAGTGGCAAAACGGTGTTTTCGCGAAAGTCGCGACATTTTATGCGCGCCGTTTCGCGTGAGATCGAACGTGGAGGGGTATTCGTGCGTATTACACGTGCTGGGTGGGACTCAGTATTAAATACTGAGGTTTGTTGGACCTGTTTGCATATTTGCACTTTGCATATTTAGGTGCTCCTAGGGGTTCCTAGGGTTTTGATCTACCTAGCCCTAACCCTAGCCGCACTAAACCCCTTTGCTAACCCTAGCCGTCACAGCACATCCCTGCCCTCACCGTGCTCGCGTCCCGGCCGCCACCTGCCGCCTCCGGCCGCCGGAAAAGCAACCCCGGCCTTCCCTCAATACCTCTACAACTCCAACTTGCCTTCTTCTTCGTTATAGTGCTATGGGAAGCATTGGAGCCCAAGCTTCATCGTCCCTAGGCTGAGACCCCTTCCCGGAAGCTGCCTCGTCGGCCGCCGACGCCCGAGCGCCGCGCCGCGCGCCGTCGCATTACCTCGCAACCGCACCATGGCTGCGCACCATGCTTCTTGCACAGGCGAGCCCGAGCCGAGAGGACTCTCGGCCTCCCACGCACGGCCGCCGCTTCCTCCTCCTCCTCCCGACCTCGGGTGAACCGCCGCCGTCGTCCCCGTGGAGTCCGGCCGCCATCGCCGCCGCGGCAACCCTTGAGGCCGAGCCGAGCCTCGTGCGGGCTCGGGATCCCTCCGCGCCGCCGCCGCCACCTCCCGCCGCCGGCCGGCGTGAGCACCCGCTCACTTTGGCCGGCCGCACTCGCCAGCCGCCGGCGCACCCGCCGCCGGAGCTCCCATTGGCGGCCAGGACCGAACCTCTCGGGTTTAGATGTAGGGCATCATTGCCCGCCTCCGCCGCCGGGCGACGTGCGCCCGGCTCCCCCTCGACGCTAGGAACCTCCCCGGCCGGCGCGCCGCCGTCCGGCCGCCGCCGGCCGTGCCGTGGTCCATCATAGCTCCGGTAAGCTCTAAATAGGGCCTATTTTAGGTGTTTTCTTGTTCTATGCTTCCCGGGCCTCCCCGATCATAACGGAAGGGAGCACGATGATCTAGACGCATCGCTGATCATCGTGCTCACCTTGGATTTGGTCGGAGAGACCCCGATCCGCTGGTTCGGCAGTGTCAATCCTTTTTGGACCTTTTTGGCTGCTATCTCGGCTTGTGCGCGCTGTTCCGGAGACCCGAGGCTGTTCCGGTGCCTCCGAAGGGGAGCAGGGTGATCGTCTGTCAGTGACGATCACAGTGGTCACCTCAATGAGGGTCAACAAGTCCCTGGTTTGCGAGAAAAAGCAAGCTTTTTGTACAGTGCGCGCAGTTCGCTGAACTTCGGGTCGCTCCCGCGCTCTCCACAGTGTCCGGAATTGCTCCGAAAGGTGAGCACGGTCTCCGGCACGCTGAAACCTATCAGCGGGTGTCTCAGTTGGTCTGATTGACCTCCGGGTTGTGTAGTCGAGCCATAAAAGCCCCGAAATCACATAAAATAATGCGATTTCGGATTGTCGGGAGGGCTTTTATGTAATTGTGCTTGTTGTAGCTGCTGTTAGCGGCATGTGCATGCTTTGGGTAACCTCTGGACTGATCGTCCAAGGTCCTAAGCCGTCGTGGGAAATCGAAAATTGATTTCCGATGCGTTTTGCGGCGAAATCCGCCGACGGAACGCGTTTTCCGTTCGGAATTATTCCGACGGTGCTCCGTGAGCTTTTGCGTTGTCGCTGAGCCTTATTGGCTGGTCACTCACGTCATTTCGGGAGTTCAGAAATGACGGGTGAGCGACGGTGGGTTCCGGTGTCGAAATAGACACTTCCGGGAACCCGTATTCATATAATTATCCGACGATAGTGGTGTCGTAGTGTCGCCTTGTGTTTGCTGCCAAAACATCCAAATCGGAGCGTTTGTGGCAGCGGGTGACTCGTGTCACGAGTCGGTGAGTTTCGGGACAGTTCGTGGGTCCCGGCGGAGTTCCGGTGCGGTTTACGGGACTTCCGGCGAGTTACGGTAGTCAGTTTTGGGGAAACCGATCTCCGTGGGATTAATTGTAGGATTAAGGTTTTTGTATTTATTATTTGTGGGTTATACACTAACCCGGCGGACCCTCCGTAGGTCCAGTTGACTTTCAGTGCAGTCAGGAGACGGACACGACATCTTTACAGGTGGGTATCTCGGGTTGCCGTCGGTACAGTGGTGCAAGCTCGGTGACAGTTTCTTAACTCTGTCTTCTATTATCTTCGTTGATTATCTTATATTGAGCCTTGCATCCGTATTATTTATATATTCTCTACTCAGTTCCATCCATGATTAGTATGTTGCATAGGAGTAGAGTGGTTTGATCTGCATTTATATCTGTGACTTACTCAGTCGGTTCTCGTGCTTTACATCTGTGACCTAGTCGGTCAGTCCCTATATCTATATCTGTGACATGTCCGGTCGGTTCTCGTACTTGGTATCTGTGACCTATTCGGTCGGTTCCTTGACTTCTGCCGTTGATGACCATTGTGGTCGGTGTACCCCGAGGGGTCAGATTGTTGGCCAGTAGCCGACGGTAGTTTTAGTTTCTATCGATACATCCTTGTTGACCTGTCTGGTCGGTTCTGGTATTTGCATCTGTGTTAGTTTACTTGAGTAGTCAGTGTTTGTCTACCTTCGATAGGATCAGTAGGATGTTGAGTGTTCCATCCTTGTTGACCTTAGTGGTCGGTTCTAGTGTTCCTTACAGTCGATGACCGTTGAGGTCGGTGTATCCCGAGGGGCAGGATTGTCGGCCAGTGGCTGACGGTAGTTCCATATCTTGTTGATACGTTCGAGAGAATGTCGAGTTGTTCCATCCTAGTTGACCTGAGTGGTCGGTTCTTGTACTTCTATACAGTTGATGACCTATTGGTCGGTTAGCCCCGAAGGATGGTGATTGTCGGCTGGTTGCCGACGGTTGTTCTTTGAGCATATCCGCATCGATCGCCCAACTCATTAGCATTTCACGAACACCAGCGGTTTGGCCACCACAAGAGGGTGTTCTTTTCCGAAAAAAGTGGTTGGATGTGCCAACCCGTGAACCCATAGGCTACCTTGGGTACATGCTGGCATAGAGTGGCAGTGGGCATTGCCTGAGGTCTACGGACCAATACGGCGATTTTCAGATTAGGTTTATTTGATCTAGACGTCCGATTGACGCATATGTCTCTAGTAGCGTTGTTGTATGTTCATTGCAATTCTTTTCTTACTTGTCGAGCTACTAGAGTTAGTTATCCATATATGCTTTATATTTCTTTGTACAGTAGCAGTAGTTGTATTTATATTTCCTGTTCATCGTTCTTTTTGCTACTATATCTCGTATTTCGCTTACCCCTGTTTATTGTTTATCCCTTCTTGCTCCGGTGAGTACCCCTCGCCCACGTCAGCGTGCGGTACCCACTGGGAGGGAGACATGTTTACATGTTCTCACCTCCCCACTGTTGTTCAGGTTTCGCGGTTGGTGAGAGTTGAGACGGGACGTGAGGTACGTGCGTAGCAGTCGATAGAGCTTCCGACCCAGTGTACTTGGTGTAGTTTCTACCCTCATTACTTCTATTGTTATTCTTATGGTTCAGTGGTTCACTTTATTGGAATTCATGTGGTTTTGAATATAAGAAAAGAATTTCTGAATTTGTAAAATAAAAATGGTTTTCTACCCCTCGTGGTAGCGTTTTTAAAGAATGAAGGTTCCTGTGTAGGGAACGGTTTTCAAAAGGTTTTCTCGAATTTTATGTTCAAAGTATAAAAGAAAATCTGTGTTGTGAATGGTGAATGTATGATTGTAAAGTTATTTCTATATTCATATTGTTGTGGTTGTATCTGATGTACTTGTTGTACTTGTGCGACGCCGTGCAAATACAGGGGAGACTCTGTCCATGTGGACAGTGGACTCCCTGTATTTGTGGCGGATCTGGCATACCCTGGGGGTTAGGTTTTTTTTAAAAAAAAAAATTCCGCTGTGTTTTCACTTACGAAATGACCCCGGGGCGTGACAGATTAAAGTGGGAGAGGATTGCTATATCACATGTTGCTACAATAGCAACTAAACCGTCCACATTTCTATTCTGCAGCAGGTCACTCCCTGCTGACAGAGCCAAAGTGTACCGGTACCATGCATTTGTACCGGTACATTCTTGCGCAGAGACCAAACCCGAGAGCATACCTCTCAATTTCGCAGCATTTGTACCAGTACACTTCCAATTTGTACCGATACACTTTCAACAATTATTAAACCCGAGAGCAGCTTTCTCTCGGCTGCTTGCTATAACCAGTGACAACTCGATGGTTGTACGGGTACACTTGCTCCAAACTTGGGTTTTTGGCTTCGATTCGACTCTACTTTGCGCTGCTCGATGCCAAAACCATTCTAACTCTTTAAACTCACTTTTAATCCTTCCAACACAGTTGGAAAGCTAAATGGAACATGTCCACCCTTTTCTCTCGACACTTTAACTAATTTGGCTAAAGTTCGATAATCGCTATCGAGGTTTCTATATATTACACAACTTCTTAAAGATTCATTTACAACCTACAGGCTTACATCCTAAAGGTAAATCAACCAACTCCCAAGTATGATTCTGTAGAATAGACTGCATTTCAAGATTAATGGCCTCTTTCCAAAACAATGCATCTACAGACGTCATAGCTTGGTCAAAGGTAGATGGAGTATCTTCTACTAATAGGACATAAAAATCATTTCCAAAATTTTTCGCTACTCTAGGACGCTTACTTCTCCTAGGTTCAGTCTTTTTTATAAGTTCACTAATTCTAGGTCTGCTAGAGCTACCTATAGGCTCAGCTGAAATAGGTCCATCTACTCTAGTTCTAAAAGAAAAAACATTCTCAAAGTATACTGCATCTCTAGCCTCTGTAATAGTGTTGTTAGAAATCTCACTAATTTCAGAATTCACCAACAAAAATCTATTTGTATTGCTATCTTCTGCATAACCCACAAAAACTAAATCCATAGTCTTAGATCCAATCTTTCACTTTTTATTCTCAGGTATCTTCACTTTAGCTAGGCACCCCCACACTTTAAAATAATTCAAATTAGGCTTTCTATCTTTCCAAAGCTTATATGGGGACACATTAGAATTCTTGTGGAGAATTCTATTCAAAATCACACAAGCGGAAATCAAATTCCCCCCCACAAGTTCTCGGGTGTGTCTGAACTAATAATCATCAAATTTACCATATCCATCAAAGTCCTACTTTTACGTTCAGCAACTCCATTTGATTGAGGTGTATAAGGTACAGTTACTTGCTGGACAATTCTAAACTCTTGACAGAAAGCAGTCATCTCATTTGAAATATATTCACCACCTCGACCAGACCTCAAAATCTTGATTTTCTTATCTAATTGATTTTCAACTTCAGCTTTATAAATCTTGAATCTACTTAGAACCTCATCTTTAAATTTGATCAAATAAACGTAATAATATTTTGAATGATCATCTATAAATGTCACGAAATATTTATTTCCCCCTCTACTAGGTCTACTTTCATCACAAACATCACTATGTGCCACGCCCCGAACCCGCCTATTTGGTCGGATTCGATTCACATGAACAGGCGTCGGACGGACAACACCTCCTCTGTCCGCCCTAGGCTCTAACCAACATGTACAATCAAACATTTCAACGCAGCGGAATATAAATTGTACATGGCTTGCACGAGGGCAAGCACCAACCAAGTAGTGAAAGTTCTAACTACTATATTAAACATACAACCAACACATCATATTTGATTCACTTTAAACCAAATACAAGTAAACTATTCTATTACATTCATTCTTTTTCCATTCATTTACATCACACAGTTCTTTAACCCAAGATGTGAATTTAGATCATTTTTACATCTCTATGTTCAACATACAAAAGTTGAATACACAAATTAAAGGACATGCCTATATACTCCGAGGCCACTATCTATGGCGCTAACCCTTTGCCTCGATCCTCCGCCGCCCCGTTCGCGCACGGATTTGCAAGGTTAGTGGTGTGAGAACTACAACGAAGTTCCTAGTGGGTTCGGCCGCCGACCGTGCCGATTCGCCCACTAGGTCTATTTCAGGCATATGTAATTCAAAGGAAATGAAATTGCAAACCAACTAATGCAACTATTATAATGCCTCCAAAAGAAAATAGACAGATAGATAATTCAATTACATGATAATTATGCATGCAAGTTCTTGTTCTTGTTCCTTTGGCTTTACCCAATCTTTCCGGGGTTCAACAAGTTCACCCCAAACTCACGATCATACATCCCGTCTACCAGGGGAGGCACATGGTACAACCACCCGAGGGATCTTCGCCGGGGTATTTCCCCGTGGTGTCTACACTCCGGAGTACACCGCTTGTAGAGGAGCGACCTTGCACAAGCCGGAATCAATACATGTTAGTATGATCCCATCCTCAATTTTGAGGAGGTAGCCAACCTGTCTCAATGTCTCAATAAGCTAAAGCTTTTGTTTAGTCATTCATGTCCTTGGTGCCAATCTGGTCACTAATGTCAATGTCACCATAGTTTACTAGTGGCATGGTCCTTTTCCTTTCTTTTTTTTTCTTGCATTCGCATACATATAGGGTCTTTTCATTCAATGTTCGCTTTGCTTTGTCAACTTATATATTTTTCTAGCATATAATAGCATCACATCAATCAACACAATATTCTACCCTATATGCATGAATACCAAATACACTAGTATGCACAAAGAAGATGACATAGATATAGAAAGAGATCCGGTGTTTCCGGACAGCACCCCCAACCTTTCTAGGATACTAGAAGGTCGTGATCCCGATTTCGTGAATTTTGAAGCCCTATGCCGCAAGCTGCGATGATCTATACCAACTCGACTTGTTTCTCTAATAACTCTTTACTCGTTTGTCGGATCGATGAACCGACCGCGCCAACGCGTCGAAACACCTACTAATTAGGGTAAAAAAAGATCAAACCCAAGTTTTGATCTCAAAATCCAAAAACCCTAACTTCAACCCCTATACAATATCATCTTCTCCATATCAAGTCCCTAGCTTGATCAACATGGAGAGAAACCACAATAGCATAATACCGCGCCAGCCAATCCATACCGAGCACAACGTCAAAGTCCTGCAGCTGCCCTAAGACCAACAGGTCTGCGGGCATGATCCACGAATCCAACTGCACCGGACACGACCAACAACACTCTACAACCTGTAGAACATGGTCGGGGATCTGCACCTCTCGGGCCTGTGACAAGGACCCTAACTCTAGACTATGCAATAATGCAAATGGTCGGCTAATGAAAGAATGCGATGCACCGGTATCAAAAAGAGCACAAGCTCTAATGCCAGAAATCAAAATGATACCTGCCACCACTCGATCGACTGCCAAAGAGTCCTCCACACTTTGCATAAACCACTGTGACTCGAACTCTTGTCACCGCTCGCACGATACGACACGGATAATCTGTCCTCACGGTCGTAACTCGGTCTTTGCGCCAAAAGCTGGGATGCGGGCGACGATGCGTGGATGGTCTTGGAGGGCTTGCTCTACAAGACGACCTCATATGTCCGGGCTGACCACATCCATAGCACCGGCCCTCTCTCTGCTCACACTGCCTGGGCCAGCGTGGTTCCCCACAGATCACACACTGCGGTGTCCTAGGTGGCTATCCCTGCTGACGAGATCCTTTGGAATGCTAACGTCCCGAAGACCAGCGACCCTCATAACACAATCGTGGAGGTCTCGGCGAGTGTCTGCTGCTCGACTGTCCTCCGTTGTCTGGAGCTGAGCACTTCCTGTCCTAACTCTACCCCAATGTCTGAGTCTGCTCCTTGATCGACACCTCACATCTCTCCTCCCATAATGCCTGCTCTATGGACGCATCCAGGGTTCTCGACCTCTGCGCCCGTACAAACCTGAAGATGTCTGGTCTCAAACCCGGCTCAAACAAATAGACACTATGCGCCTCATCTCTGGCCACAAACGAAACACAGTTCAGGAGTTGAATAAACTCCCAGACGTACTCCTGAACTGTCTGCTCCCCTTACTTGATCCTCTTCGAGTCTTCCTCGAGCTTTTGTTTCTCGCTGTTGGAAAAATACATCCCATACAGCATTGCACAGAACTCATCCCACTTCAGCTGCAATACTACCAACCCCTGATCTCGCCTCACCCTCCTCCACCAGGCATGTGCATCACCTGCCAAACAATGTACTCCCAGATGTACCTACTCCATCTCCGGAATGAACAGGTCCTCGAATAGCTTCTCCATCGCACTAATCCAGCCCTCAACAACCCAGAGCTCAGTGCAACTGCCATCAAAACGGCGAAAAATAGGCCAGCTTCTGCTCGTTCGCTCTGCTCGGCCTCGATCATCGCGATACCTCTCGGAAGATGAAGGCGCTGTAGGAAGCATCCTTTGGTGGGAGTACGGTGCGGGTGCGTCCTTGAAATAGTCGGGGGTGGAGCTGTCTGCTATGGTGCTCTCGGTGCTGTACCCTATGGCGGAGCTAACCTCTCACACATCCTCTATAGCAACGCCCCCTGCTGCCTCGTCACCTCAGTCAGGGCAGCCAACTGCTCCCTTAGATCAAGGGGTGTGATCGACTTTGGTCGTGCACTCGGCCCTGCCGGCTTAGGCATCTCTGGTGGTGCAGCACGACCCCCCGTCGACGCTATCTACTCAGGCATCTCAGGCAGGGATGCACGACCTCGGGTCGGCAGTCGTCCTCTGTGTCAATACATAGCTACACGAAACAAAACGAGGGTCAAATAAAACACAAACATTCTCGACCCAATCAACGAAAGTCTAGAAGGCGGCCCGGCCCCTATTTCTCCTCAAAATTATGTTGTCTGCAGCCAACATAATTTAGCAGACCGAAATAGATGCGCCCTCAGTCACTCACTCCACTCCACTCTAGGATAAGTTAAAACAATCGATCATTGACTTTAGCAATAAATCACGCCTCTCGCGTCTTACCTTTTTATAGTTTGCCAGCTTAGGGTTTCTAAGTCCCAACGACCTAATGTTAAGCTCTAATACCAACTTAATCTGTCACGCTCCGGATTATACGTTCCCCGGCACGCCGACAAAACCGCTGTATATAAAGAAATTTTTTTCTTTTATACGAAGCGATAGGTGTACCTGTAAACTTACAATACTACAACCAGTAGTATAAAGCTGCTAGAAAAATATATCCAAATAGAAAATAAAAGTTCACTAAATATACAACATCCAGAATACAAAAGCTCGCACAGTGAAAAACAGCAAAATTATGTATATGAACTCAAAACTACCACTACCTGAAGCTGGTACTCCTCTAGCTCAGTAGCACACGGGAAGGGATCTACCTCGCGACTCCCTTTCCTCGATCAGTCTCCGCGCCAGCAGGAGCCGAAGAAGAAGACTCTACAAACAGAAGGGTAACAATAGGGCGTGAGAACTATTGTAAAAACTAGTCCTCAATGGGTGCCGCCCTTAATATCAACATCATCGATCCACCCACTAAGTCTACAGAGGTAAGAAGGAACAGTAAGAAAAGCTGGAACAAATCAACAGCTAAATGTTACTATACTATCATGCCCTAACACTAATCATATGTAGAAAATACGAATTTTGACACAATCTCATTAGGAACTATGAACACACCCGTCCCGCCTGCCCAAGCTAAAGCTACCTCCACCACTAAGCAGTCCGTGGAGAGCAAGTCCAAACAGGACATAACGACACCAACGCAAACACACAAAACCCGACTCCAGAGTGGCACTCGTGGGCGCTACCCAACCGAGTATACAAGCGTGTCTCTATCGAGCTCAATCAAGCTCTCACAAGCTAAAGTCAAGTAAATAGAGTCCAATTGGTCTAACCAACAACAAGTCACGTGCCCTCGGCACAATCTGATGCCTAAACAGCAATCTGGGTCCACCATCAACCCCGACGACACCCAACAGTCCGAAACATTCTGAACACTACTGTAAAAATAGGCTCGGCATCCCAGCACGAGCGTAACAGCACTCTAAACTACCTGAGGTACCCACCGCTTTGAAACTACGATAATACAATCGAACCACGGCTCCTAAAGCTAAATCTGGTAGTTTAAGCATATGACAGATTGTATTTGCGGGTTTTCTCCTAATTCATATCCAAGTCCAACATGTATAGATGTTCTAAAATTTCTACTCGAGACTCCAAACTCAGATTCTACATATAAGCATGCAATTCACGAGTTCGAGCTAAATAAACAATATACACGAAGATCATAACACATGTTATCAACTTAGACTTGGGAGTAGGAATTCGATGATTAACCCACCTCAAAAGCTACTCCCGAACCGGCGCGACGTCGAGAATGACGAAAATCCACGCTCGCCTGGCCTCCCCGCGATGCTACCACGACGAACGCGCGCTCGAACAGCACCGCGACATGACGTCGGCGAAGATCTGACTCCACCCGAAGCCTCCTCCTTGCTCAAGTCAAGAACTAGAGAGAGTGTGTGTGAGCTCAGCTAAGAAAAACACCCCTTCACTGCCTCTCTACACGTATAAGAATGGGGGAGATAAGATGATAACAATGAGGCAGCCAAAAGACCAAACAGCCCCTCACCAACCCCAGGTGTACCGGTACACGAGAGGTTGTACCGGTACAAATGGCAACCCGAGAGCAGATGCGCGAAAACAGCAGCAATGTATCGGTACACTTCAATGGTTGTACCGGTACAGCAAGCGAGTTTGTACCGGTACATCCCTGTGTCTGTACCAATACAATAAGCAGAAAAACCTGCTATTTGCGGTTTTCGTACGTGCTAACCTCCTGCTCCCATGTCGCACTAAGTACGTTTTGCGTCTATTTCGCGCCAACGCGACTCGAACTTGTCCCGACACTCACTAGAGCTGACAACCCTCAACCGCCGTCAGGGACGGAGCTATTATGGGGCCGACAATAGCCATGGCCCCCCCTTAAATTTTTTAAATTACATAAAGGTCCTTTATAATAAAAATTAAAATATTATACATTTTAATTTTAGGGGAGCAAATTAATTTTTTAGGGGCTATGGCCCTCAATTTTTAAAATTACATAAAGATCATTTATAATAAAAATTAAAATATTATAGATTTTAATTTTAGGGGGCCACATTAATTTTTTTAATAAAATTTGCCTTAATTTTTTTTCGATTTTTTTGGTCATTTTTCTTTAATTCTTACCGTCTTGTTCCTCTCTGAAATATATTGTCGTTATTATTGCTAGTAATAATTGATCAGTAAATCTAATAAAAAAAATTTTCTTACTATTCGAGGTCAAAATTTTTTCCTATCAAATTTAAATTTTGGGAATTTTAATTTAATTCACGAGCACGTCACGGGATACTACATAGTAATAATTTCTAGGGCAATCACTGAGTTCATTTCTATGTTCTTGTCTTTTAGTTTAAGTTTATCTAGAGTTCAACAACACTATACTCACAACTTAGATTTCAACATAGGTTGCATGCCACTCTTGTTTCCTATGTTCTAAGGTCCTCATAATATTTACATGCATGCTACGTACGGTTTTTTTTTTTCTTTTTTCTTCCTTTTTTTTTCACCACAAAAGAGGGATTAGAAATCTTTTTTTTTCCTAGGTCAAATGCTAAGAATACATCTTTACCTACAATCTCCACTAGAATGCAACTACAATATATCATATATATGCTACATGTATGAAAAAAAAAACCTTCACACAAAAAGAAGATCAAATCTATTTTAGTGATATTTCCGACCTTCTTTTCTATTCTTCAAGAAAAAAAGCTTCTTGCCCTCTTCAGAATACCAAAAAAATCCTTAAAATAATTATAACAAAGTTAAAACCTTAAAAAATCCTCATTTGGACAAACCTCAGCTTTTACGCCATGTTTTGAATGCCCATCCAAATTTTCAAGCACCCGAACCTAACATAGCTACGCCAAATTTGCAACTAGAACGCTCCCCAAGTCCACAAGAACCATGTTTTGAGCGCCTGCAAGAAAGATCGGGCGTCCGAATGCTTTATTCCTGCATGATCTAACCCTTAGGTTAGGAGTCTAGAAAGATTTTGGACGCTCTCAAGTTAGGGTTTAGGGTTTAGGGTTAGGGTTTCCCCTTCCTTCTAGAGAGAGAGAGAGAGGAGAGCGAGAGTGACAGTGAGAGTGAGAGTGAGAGTGAGAGTGAGAGAGAAGAATGGTGAGCGTTAGGGTTTAAACCGTAGTATTAGGTTATATAAAGATGCTACAATACCACAATATATAAACCCCCTTACAATTTATATTTGCAATCGGACAAACCTCAGCCTTTACGCCATGTTTCGAATGCCCATCCAAATTTTCGGGCACTCAAACCTAACATAGCTGCGCCAAATCCACAGCCCGAACGCGCGGCAACTCTGCCCGAACCATGTTTCAAGCGCCCACAGGGGAAATCAGGCCTCTATTCCTGCATGACCCAACCCTCAGGTTAGGAGTTCAGTAAGGATTTCGGACACTCTCAACTGATGTCCAAAAAGTTTTGGGCGGGCGCCCGCAGGACAATTAGGACGTCCGAAAGCTGGATTCCCAGCCAACCTTGCTCTCTAGAAGAGTCCCCCCGCTCGATCGGGGCACCACTAGGTCGTCCGAAACTAACTACTTTCGGTTCTCGAAATCCTATTCTGAGCTCCGAAAAGTCTGGAAGTCAAATTTCCTTTCAAATCTCAGTTTTGATCGTTAATTTCAATTCAATAATCTTCTTCATATCCAATTTAATCATGTCCAGCAAAACTTAATCAACACTTTATCAATTTAACTAAAATTCGGTATATTACAATACTAATAGACGAAACAGAATTTAAACAAAAGCAAATAAAAATATGCACCGTTATTTTTTTGTTAGGTCACAAAAAATATATCGTAACCGACTCATTACGATATGATATTATTACGTATAAAAACAAACAAAATATTTCATTATTGTATTTTCTAACTGATGCAATCTGCTCCCAAAATATTCCCATAATTTGAAATTTTATTCTATTGTAACTATAAGATAAGAAAATAATAAACTTTATCCTCAAAATCAGATCCATTCTAACCTACTCAACTTCCTTACCAACTTAAACAGAAAACAAATTATAAATATAATTCATTTTATAATTATAAATAAAAACTAAAAAATTTAAAATTTAACATGCCTCAGATCAAAGATGGATCGAGTTGGATTTCTCCGCAACATGCAGCCTAGAAACTGAGAGGAAGACAACACTTTCAAACATTTACGCGCAACAACGACAGAGATAATAATAAAAATAAATTTAAAAAAAAAAAGGCAGCTTGGTACAACACATCAATAATTTTAGACAGCAAATGTAGAAGAAATCTAGGTGCAACGGAGAAGTTAATTAATCACATAAAACACAGTACAAATTACCGTATCGCCAGCAATATTGTTCTGAAGAAATCACAGAATGCCCTATAAAAAAATATCACCAAGCATCAAAGAGGGCTCAGATCAGCTCATTCATTCAATTTACACAAGCAAACTGCAACTATGCTCCAACAAAATATTATCTAGTTTGCTACATACATCAACAACTTAAAAACAGCTTATGTAGAATTACTACATATATCAGAGATCTGAAGAAAACACGGAAAGCCTACTATACTCGTAGCAAATATTATTGAAGCGTCGGACACCTCAGATCAGCTGATTCATTCAATTTACGCAAGAAAAGCATAAATTCAAACAATTACAAAAGAGCAAAGATGCTGCACTCATAAGGAATTTATTGACACAAAAAAAAAAAAAAAATTAAATTGAGCCATTGATCGTACCTCAAGATGCTGCTGTGCCCTCTCATGATTTCTTCATATGCTCGTATTAGTTATAAATACACATTTCTTTGTCTTCAACTCAAAGAATTGCGACTCTTATACATGTTACCTCTGGTTCACCAGGATAAATCTTCAACTGCACCAAGGGTAGAACAACCAATTGCAAAAGCCTCAAAAACTTTCTCCAGCAGAAAGAAAAATAACCAGTAAAGCTCCAACAAATCACAGCATTACCAACAGCCTCCCAAGTGGTAGCTCAATAAGTTGCTTGTTAACTCCATTCTTGGTCATCACATCCAGTCAACACTAAGTCAAGAAAAGAGACAACTTGCCTATTGAGTATTTTCTGGGGGCGGAATTGTAGTTTTGCTAACTATGCCCTTACTAAAATAGTCGGCAATAACAGAGAACCCATCCTTTGAACCCCTCAGGAGCTGGAAAAACAAAGCATGATCTCTGGCATTTTGCTCTAAGTTGCGCTTGGTCTCCAGAACGGATCTGTACTCAGGTGCACACTCTGGGCACTCTTTCTCATTGTCCCCTAGGCAACGTAGGTGGAATGAGTGCATGCACATAAAATGAACTGCAGGTAGATCAAGGGTGAATGTGCAAGCGGTACACTTGCTCAGTTGAAAGATTTTGGCGTTGGTCTTGAGGTCGCCTATCTCTTTTTTCATTGTCTCGGTCTCTTCCTGCATAAATATAATATGGATTAGCTAAATTGTAAGCTTAGCATATTAGTCCTAGTCTTTGTATAAACTAACAAATCCACTGAAGTTAACAAATAACACATTCAGGACAGGCGGCATTAAACCTAAAATATTCTGGACACTTAATAAATGCCTACTCCTCAAAAATTTGATCATAGAAAGATTGCTTAATTTTTGAAGCTATTGAATAGATAATTAGATGATAAATCTTATATCACACTTTAAAAAAAATTAAGTGCATACAATTAACAAAATACATTGGTTACGAGCTTTACAATGCCAAGAGCCATTCTATGAGTCATAATGTGCTAGCAACTGACAGTCACACCTCAATGCTCAAATCTTACACCAATGACTTGCATAGATCTTCTCTTATTTCAAGTAACATTGAATATCTTGACTTAATCATCTTAGTTTCTACTTTGGCATTCCTCAACTCAATATCCTCCCGCTATCCTTTATGATCTTGCTATGTATATTTTTTAGCAAAGAAGTTGAAAAAGAAAGAACCAAATTAAGACTACTGTGTTCTCATGAAACTAACCTGGTATTTCTCAATAGCTCTGCGGTCATCTTCAATCAACTTTGATTCTTGTTCAAGCTTTCGAGCAATATAATCCTTGACAACAGAAAGTGTCAAGCATGGATTCTTTGACAAGGTTTGTAGTACAACAATGGGAGGCAAAATATCATCTCTTTCAACATAAGTTAAGACCTCCTTGACTTCTTTTGAGCAATCTTCTCCTAGCTCACCAAAGTATTTCAGCAGATCGCCCCAAAGAGTTGGATCACCCCCTTGTGATGAATCCCCTAGCTTTTTGCAGCATGAAATCAGACCTTCATGGTCATGGGATTGCATATAGCAAGCAATCACCTCTTTATAGAGTTTCATCTTTTCATACAGAAACAGCATACCTTCCTTGAATGCATTCATTTCACAAAGAATAATAGCAAGATCAACGTCATATAAAGGTTGCTCCATCTCAGACGTCCATGCACTCCTAAGCAGTGCAAGTCCTTTGCGCTGTCTTTCAGTACGATCCTTGTCCTTCTTCGAATCCTTACTTTGAACAGGTAATTTTTCTTTACTGTCGGTTTTATACCCGTTACCAACTTCCTTACCATTTCTCGCTTTCTGATCACGATCTACAACACCATTTTCTTGGGAGATTGATGGAAAGTTTAAGTTATTAGATAGGTAAAGCTCCAAAAGTGTGTTATGGATTTCAGCTTGAGCAGGTGAATCCTTGACCTTGTTGATATACTTTTCTAGAAACTCCATGAGAAATTGCGGGTTGTGCACGAAAATATTGACAAAATCCATGGGTGAAGGAAGCATAAGTAAGTCCATCCCATTTGCAGCCCTCGCAGTTGTAGATTTCCCATCATTGGTGCAAAGATTCAACAGTATTTCAACAGTTTCAGCTGGCTTGTGTTCTACAAGAATCTTTCCATACTCTTTCACGGTGACACCAGCTTGGTTAGACTCAAGGCTTGATATATATTGTAAGGCCTCATTGTACCTACCAAGATCCTCTAGTAGAATCTTCAAATACCACTCATGTTTCCCAGCCTTTTTAGCCACAAACATGGCATGTTCCTGATATCCAGCAGCCCGACATACTCTTATCGCAGTTTCCTCATCAAACTTATGCTCACCGGCACCATCTTCATCTTTGATGAATTTGTTTAGTTTCTCCACATCTTTCAATTTGGTGTAGCAGTTTAAGAGAAGAGTTGTATGGTCTTTAGTGGCAAATCCATGATCATGTAATTTTTCTAGATAATTTGTGAGGTTGTGGATACGTTGTGCATCCAAAAATTTTTGGATGACATATGAAGGTTCAAGATGTCCTATTGTGTTAATGTATTGGGACATAGCTTCGTCATATTCTTGCTTACTATATAAGTGGTCACCATATTTTCGTAGCACTTCAGCAGTAGCTGCAGCATCAGCTTGCTGACTTTGAACGAGATTTATGGCAACAGTATATAGATTCTTCTTGAACAACATATCCAGCTTACTTTCCATATCTTTCTCTCCTATGCAGAGGGCCTTTTTGTCTGCCATTATTAAAATAATATAGCCCCACTCACATAACAAGTGTGAAACCTCCCCGATAGACATGCTATGGGCAATTAACCGGTTTTTCAGATCATAGATGTTGAAAGTGTTCTTACCAGTCCTCTGATCTCCAATGACACATAGTAAATACCCACGAAACCACCCTAGAAATTTTTTCTCACCATCAAAAGCCCAACAAGGACCTCTCCCATCAACATCATAGAAGTACACAGCTTCAGGTCGACCAATGATCAGATCCTGATTGTTTAATAATAAACACCATACAGTCAATGCCCAACAAAGTCATTCTATGCCATAAAAGCAAACAATTTACATATGAGAAAAAGGAATTTGTTTACCTGGCGGTCACTCATTGTAACAGCATTAACCTCGCAACCAATTTGATCAAGGGTCTGCCTCTTTGGTGGTTGATCATGTAAATTGAACAAACTCACTGAAGAGGAAGTGACTGCAAAGAGCTGAAGAGTTCTACCCTCAGCTCGGAAAGCAAGACCAGTAATAGCATTAATACTGTCTGAAACTGCCTCAACCTGCAGCTTGAAGCGTGTAATACGCTCTCGTGCAATATCACCTTTGATGCAATAAATGGAACCGGAATCTAAGCCAATGGCTATAAGTAATATCGGAGGAGCTTCCTCAAGAACTAAAAATGATGTAATCTGCAATACCAGATATGTTCGAGTAATTAGAAATAAATACCAAAAGTTGCAAAAGACATTTAGTAGAATATAGCTCTTTTAAGTCCTTGACTAAGCATCATGCAACTGAATATACCTTGGCCTCAGGAAATTGGTTGGTGAATATCCGCAATATTTGGACACAAAAAGGAGTTGCCGAGCTTGAACCCTCTTCTTGCACCTTATCGAGGTCAAAAAGCTTTAAACAAATTGAAGATGGCTGGGAAGACATCTGATCATCATCTCCTATGGTCACTAGGCAATTCTTTTGCTGATCGACCAAAGAAAAACATAATAAAATCACTGTATGATCAATAATAGCAGTGTGTTGAGAAGTGTGCCTGTCTCTAACGTGGAAACTAGCTGTGCATCTCTTTGCAAAACTCTTCCTCAGACAAGTATTGGGTTCAGAGTACCATGAAAGTTAAGGTGGAAATCATAAAGAGTAAGGTGAAAAAAATTCATTACACCATGCTCAATTATCATTCCTTAACACATACTGAGTAATCAACGAGGATACTGCCTACTGCAACATACAAATAAAAAGAAATATATAAACATAAGAATAGAAACATAAGCAACATCAAACATAAGCAAGAATTGATATAGCACCTAAAGGAATCTGAAAGGGAAAAAGGAAATATATAAACGAGGATACTGCCTACTGCAACATACAAATAGAAAGAAATATATAAACATAAGAATAGAAAGAAATATATTACCTACATAAGCAACATCAAACATAAGCAAGAATTGATATAGCACCTCAAGGAATCTGAAAGGGAAAAAGGAAAAGAAATTTCTCAAATAAAAAATGTGACCAGAAAAAGGATAATACAGCTTATTTGTTGCAACCCAAGCAGAAATTTATGCCAACAGATATACAAAGGCGTTGCACTATCAAAAATTTATAGAATGTGGAAAGGGGAAAAAAAAAATCCAAAGAGTTTCCAAATGAGGCGTATCATCCTAGATTGATCTTTTACGATTCAGAATGATGGATTGCCAACAATTACCAGTGAAAAAAGAAAATATTCTTAACAACATCAAAAATTCAAAACTAATTATTATCTTCAATTCACATACAAAAACAAAAATAAACATCAAGACATCACAATGATTTTTATTGATTTTAATTGACAAAGCCTATTGACGGAAAATGTGACGCCCCCTTCCCAGGGGGGTCACCCATCCTAGGACTACTCTAGTCCTAACACGTTTAACTTTCTTAACCTCTTAGGCCTAGCCACCGCCCAAAATGCTATAGCCGAATTTAGAATTTTAACCCTATTATATCTTATATATAGGACTACATGGGGTCTCACATTCTCTTCCCCTTTAAGCCCTGACGTTTTCGTCAGGCTCAAGACTCACAAGTAGCAGGCGATGTGAGGCTCGTCTCGCTGGCCTTAACCGATCTTGTGGGAGAGCCGCGCTCTATCCATTGTCAATAGCATAAGTGTCTCACTCTCCCCACTGTATAACCTGGCTCAATCGAAACTCATCTCACGCTTTCGGCTGGCAATTGGCACTAATACCAATTGTAACGGCCCACTTCCCAAGGGGTCACCCATCCTAGGACTACTCTAGTCCTAACACGCTTAACTTTCTTAATCTCTTGGGCCTAGCCACCGCCCAAAATGCTATAATCAGATTAAGAATGAACGAAGCGGATAACATACTACCTTTCTCTCAAAAAATTTAATAATAATAACATACAGAGCAGTCTCCAAAACCTACCTTAAGGAGTTGGATTAGAAGCACCAATGAAGTTCGACATCAAATTGAACCATCAAAAACCAAATTAAGCAATCAGATCATCCTAACCCACCCAACACCCGAAGCAAGAAATAGAAAAAGCACTAAAGAATCGTGACGCATTAAAGCCCTAATTAGCCAATCAAATCATCCAAATCTTACAAATGATCCAAAAACAATGACATAGAAAGCGATCTCCACGACCAGCCTTCAGTCACCAGACAAAGAGCACGGAGATCCTTATCAATCAAAAACCCTAACTCTGCAATCAAACCACCCAAATACGCCCAAGAATAGAAGCAAATGATAGGAAGCACATGTGAGACCCCAGATAGTCCTATATATGAGATATAATAGGGCTAAACTCTTAACCCGGCTTAAGCATTTTGGGTGGTGGCAAGACCCAAGAGGTTAAGAGAGTTAAGCGTGCTAGGACGGGAGTAGTCCTAGGATGGGTGACCCCCTGGGAAGTTGGGGCGTCACAGATGGTATCAGAGCCAATTACCAGCCGGAAGTGTGAGATGAGCCTCGGCTGAGCCAGGGTCTGGATGACGGGCTAGTGAGACGAGTCTCACATCGCCCGGTACTTGTGAGTCTGAGCCTGACGAGGACGTCAGGGCTTAAGGTGGGGAGATTGTGAGACCCCATATAGTCCTATATATGAGATATAATAGGGCTAAACTCTTAACCCGGCTTAAGCATTTTGGGTGGTGGCAAGACCCAAGAGGCTAAGAGAGTTAAGCGTGCCAGGACGGAAGTAGTCCTAGGATGGGTCAGGATGGGTGACCCCCTGGAAAGTTGGGGCGTCACAGCACACGAGCTCCTTATCAATCACAGCATATAAACCCCATCAGCCAATCAAATCATCCAAATCTTCTGAATGATCTAAGGAAACAACAACAATGTAGAAAGTGATCTCGGAGACCTACCTAATACAATTGGACGAACAGCACAGATTAATGCCACAGAAACCCAAATTAACCAATCAGATCATCCAAATCCACCCAACAACCAAAACAAGACACAAAAAAAACAATGCCCTTATCAATCTCAGCGCACAAAAAGCCTTAATCACTGAACCATACCATCTAAATATTACGAGTGATCCAAGAAAAAAGCCACAATAGCAACAACAAGGACAACAAAAACAACAACAACAACATAGAGAGCGATCTCCGAAACCGATCTAGAGCGATTGGACGAAGAGGACGGAGGAGGCTCCGCATCAATTTAAGCCATCGTAAACCCTGATTAAGCAATCAGATCATCCAAATCGACCGAACAACCAAAACAAGACACAAAAAATTGATCTTCTTATCAATCTCAACGCACAAAGAAACCCTAATCAACCAATCACGTCATCCAAATCTTACGCATGATCTAAGACGACGACGACGACATAGAGAGCAATTTCGGAGACCTACCTTGAGTTGTTGGACGAAGAGGACGGAGGAGGCGTGTGCTTGGAATCCATAGGAGACCTTGAAGCTGCGATCAAGGAGGGCGATGGTGCCGTCGCCGCACCCGACGGCTATCCGGCCCCTCCCGCTAGAGCTGCACCGGATGTCGCCAGTGATCTCGCCGGGGACGGAGCCCTTACCGCCGGATTTCTCCTCGAAGAACTCGAACTTCCGCCATTGGTACATCTCGCTTCCTCTCGGATCGCGAAAACCCCAACCCTAGGAATCGAAAGAAGTACCGTTCGAAGCCATAGCTAGTTAATTAGAATTCGGCAAAAATTGGGTTCGGGTATAATTCGGATAAAATTCGTCTTCTAAATTTCTGTCCTTGGATCTACTCATTAATTATTAATACCCCCATAGGTCAAATACTATTCCACCTACCATCATCTATCACTATCATCTCAACCTCACATCTCTTCATCCAAACACTAAAAACTTAAAAACATCACCATCATAATACTTTTGAGAGTTCTACTATCTCTCTCTCTCTATATATATATATATATATATATATATATATATATATATAGTCCGACTACTATCCTTTTAATAGGATAGAAGTACTTGTCCTATCAGTTTTTGAACCTTTGGATCAACTCTTACATCATTTCTAACCATTGGATTAAATACTATAACCCAGTGGGGACCACTCAACCGTAGAGGACCATTCAACTCTAACGACTAATATCATCCTAACCCAACAATTTCTCATTCAAAAGTTAAAAACTTGATAGACAGTTCCTATCCTATTAATAGGATAGTAAATTTATATATATATATATATATATATATATATATATATATATATATATATATATATATATATATATATATATATATATATATATATATGAGTTGAGCTAGAATACTTTCAATAGCACCATTGGGGTGGTGCTATTGAGTTTTTAGCCATTGGATAGAAAGATGTGAGGTTGAGATGATGGTGGTAGGTGGAATAGTGTTTGAAATGATGGTGGTAGGTGGTGGTGGGTGGAATAGTGTTTGATCCAAGAGCTATTAATAATCAAGAGTAGATCCAATGGCTAAAAACCTAATAGCACCATTGGGGAATACTTCCAATATATATATATATATATATATATATATATATATATAGAGTAAGGCTACTATGCTTATGGAAGACGGAGGCTCCGTGCTTCCACGTCGTTTCGATGTTGTGGCTTTGAATTGTCGATCTACTCGTTAAACTTGATCTAGAGTATTTGAAGTACCTAGAAAATAAATTTTGCGATTTTTCGATATTATTTGCCTAGTAAACGAAGGGGCTAAAAATCAAGAAAATAAAAATCTTACAAAACGCGATAATATGGCATTAAAAATTTAGATCAAAGATATTGATCTTGTTTTATATAGTATAAAAAATTTTCTATCAAAATTTCACGTAATTTGGATATTTCTACACCGTTAAACTTTCAAACTACTATGGCCATTAAAATTATTTGATTTTGTGCTCCTTCGATCACTAGGCAAATGATATCGAAAAATCATAAAATTTATTTTCTAGATACTTTAAATACTCTAGATCAAGTTTAACGAGCGATCGACGATTCGAAAATCGCAACATCGAAACGACTCGAAGCACGGGCTCCAGAAAGCTTCGATAAAGATAGTAGCCTCACACTATATATATATATATATATATATATATATATATATATAGAGTAAGGCTATGCTGGAAGACGGAGGGCTCCGTGCTTCCACGTCGTTTTCGATGTTGTGGCTTCCGAATCGTCGATCGGCTCCGTTAAACTTGATCTAGAGTATTTGAAGTACCTAGAAAATAAATTTTGCGATTTTACGATATTATTTGGCTAGCGAACGAAGGGCTAAAAATCAACTAAATGAAAATAAAAATCTTACAAAACGCGATAATATAGCATTAAAAATTTAGATCAAAGATATTGATCTTGTTTTATATAGTATAAAGAATTTTCTATCAAAATTTCATGTAATTTGGATATTTCTACACCGTTAAACTTTCAAACTACACTATGACCATTAAAATTATTTGTTTTTGTGCCCCTTCGATCAATAGGCAAATGATTTTGAAAATTTATAAAATTTATTTTCTAGAAATTTCAAATACTCTAGATCAATGTATATCATGTGCCTAGCAAAAAAGCAAGCACTAAGCGCGCTTCTTCCATAGCATAGTAGCCTCACACACACACACACACACACACACACACACACACACACACATATATATATATATATATATATATATATATAACTAGGCTACTATGCTATTAATAGCACCAAGTCATTGGTGCTACCAAGTTTTTAGTAGTTGGATTGAGAGATGTCTTGTTAGGATGATGTATGCCCACAGGGTTAAGTGGGTGGTTGGTTGAATAGTATGATCTAACAGGTGAAAATCATCAAAGGGTAACGGTGGAAAACTTGGTAGCAATATATATATATATATATATATATATATATATATATATATATATATATATATATATATATATATATATATATATATATATATATATATATATATATATATATATATATAGCACGTATATTTAAATTTGGGTCCGTCGACGATCTTTTCTTGGCGAAAAAATTAGCGCCCATTTTATTAGCACCCATTTCGCGCCAACGCGACTCGACTTGTCCCGACACTCACGAGAGCCGTGCCGACAAGCCTCAATCGTAATCACCTGTGTCACTACAAATTACTTACATCGATAAATTATTAATGAATTTGATAAAATTTTAAGGCTTTTTTGCATAAAAATCCACTTATTTTGGACTTTTGCAAAATCGGGCCACCTTTTTTATTTTTGCGATTCGGTCCGTTTTTTCAAATAATGACCAAAATGCCCTGTACCTTTTCTCTCTCCTTTTTTTTGTCGTTCTTTTTGCCTTTCTCTTCCCAGAGGCGGAGGCGGACACCCCCTCGCCCACTCCGGCGACGTCGCCGGCAACGAGCCCGCCTCCACCGCCTCGGCCGAACTCTCCTTTTTTTTCTCTCGTTTTTTTTCCCCTTTACGAATAAGGCAACGAGAGGTGGAGGAGGACGAGGCGGAGGAGAAACGGCGTGCCTCGCCTCTGCTCCTCACGCCACTTGTCCTCGCCGTGCACCCCCGCCTCTTCGCCTCCAACTTCGCCGAGACCGCGCGTGATTCTTTTTTTTTTTTTATCCGATTCTCATCCACCGCCTACCCTCCGCGGCCCACCGCCGCCGTCGGCGAGAAGAGCAAGTGATTTTCGGGGACGAAAAGCACACAGCGAGGAGAGAAAACTCCGGCGAGGTGGGTGCGATAGAGGCGGGGAGAGATCGTGACCAAAAAAATTATAAAAAAAAATTTATAAAAAATCAAGAAGAAGAAGAAGAAGAAGAGGAAAAAAAAAACTACTCTGAGAAGAAGAAGAAGAAGAAGAAGAAGAAGAATAAGAAAAACATGAAAATAAAGAAATAGTGTAATAGTGTAAAAAAAAAAGAAGAAAAAGAAGAGGAAGAAAAGAAAAATTATGCAATTTTGGGCGAAATGGTGCAAAATTGGATAAAATAGTGCAAAATTGTGCAATTTTCACAAAATTAGCCATATTTTTCGCCCAATTTTGCATCATTTGCCCAATTTTGCACTATTTTATCCAATTTTGCACCATTTCTTCTAAAATTGCATGATTTTTCTTCTCTTCCTCTTCTTTCTCTTTTTTTTTACACCATTACACTATTTCTTTATTTTCCGTTTCTTCTTCTTCTTCTTCTTCTTCTTCTTCTTCTTCCTGAGCAAGAGATTTTTTTTTTCCTTTTTTTTCTTCTTCTTCTTCTTTTAAACAAAGAAGTACAAGGTTGTTAAGAGAAAGCCGGCGGGCGGCGTCGCCGAGGAGTACGCCGCCTTGACGAGCAGTGGCTACCGCTGATACTGAGGTCGAGCTTGCGGAAACGGCGTCGAGGTCGCTTTTTTTTTTTATAATTTTTTTGGCCACGATCTCTCCCATGCCCTCTATCGCAGCCACCCTCACCGGAGTTTTCTCCTCCCTCGCCGGTGTGCTTTTCGTCCCCGAAAATCACTTGCTCTTCCTCGCCGGCAGGGGGGGTGGGCCGGGGAGGCTAGGCGGTGGAGGAGAATCGGATAAAAAAAAAAAACGAGAGAAAAAAAAGGAGAGTTCGGACCGAGGCAGGGGAGGTGGGCTCGTTGCCGGCGACGTGGCCGGAGCGGGCGAGGGGGTGTCCGCCTCCGCCTCTGGGAAGAGAAAGGCAAAAAGAACGACAAAAAAAAAGGAGAGAGAAAAAGGTACAGGGGCATTTTGGTCAGTTCTTTGGAAAAACAAATGCAAAAACAAAAAAGGTGGCCCGATTTTGCAAAAGTCCAAAATAAGTGGATTTTTTATGCAAAAAAGCCAAATTTTAATTTTAAAATTAAAATTAAATTTTTTGCTAATAAAAGAATATAAAATTTTAAAGTCGTTACAAGATGGCTTACGGTTGAGAGGGTCCCTAAATATTTTTTTCCAAAAAAATACAATTTTCTTAGAAATACTAAATTCTGCATAATTTAAACGTTGTGGGGTCAAATTTTTTTTTTTTCTCTTTTCGTTATTATCGGTGCAATATTTAGTTCAAAAAGAGTATGATGCAATTTTTTTGAAAATATGCAAATCATCTTGAAAATTATTGTTTATTAAAAGGTGGGAAATGAAACCACTAAATGCATTCACATAAATGGAAGAAAGTTTAGATAAAAAAAGTGATCACAGGTATATAATTTGTCGACCATTAAATTACATCTAATAATTAAGAATTAATATATTTTATAATAATTTAAAAATAAAATAAAAATTTTATAGTGTGATTTATATTTTATAAAGTTGAATGTATGATATTACTAGTGTGTGCTTGGAATTATATTGATAGAAAGTGATATTTTGGGCACTAAAATAATTCTGGAACTCTCTCTTTTTTGTAAGTATATAGAGTTGAGCTCATGCGCTTTTAAAAATATGGGAGCATTGTGTTTGTAATTTTTTAACCATCGAATTGTCTCAAGATCATTAATAGTGTTGCACGAATTTTGATGCGATCTGACGGCTAAAAAGTCACAAGTACAAATGGTCTTGTCTTTCAAAAGCACATAAGCTCAATTCTCTCTCTCTCTCTCTCTCTCTCTCTCTCTCTATATATATATATATATATATATATATATATATATATATGTAACGAACCGAACTTTAGCCAAATTGGTTAAAGCACGCGGAAGAAATAATTAATTGGACGAGTTCCAATTACCTTTCCAAGCGTTTCGGAAGGGTTAAAAGAGGGTTTAAAAGAGTTATAAAGGTTTCGGCGTTGTTCGGCACGAAGTAGAGTCGAAACGACGCGAAAAATAAGTCTGGGCAGTTTATACCGGTACAAGCACCATTTTGTACCGGTATAGCAACTTTTCTAGAGAGCGGCGGCTCTCGGGTTTGAGATTTTGGTGTACGTACCGGTACAAAGTGGATTTATACCGGTATAGCCACCTTTACAGAGGAGAAGGGCTCTCGGGTTTGAGAAATGCGGGTGCATGCGGTACAACCGGATTTTGTAGTATAAATCTGCGAAAGGCGAGGCGACTCTCGGGTTTGCCTCGGAGCAATTTATATGCGTGCAGTGGGCTTATCTTGGTACAAACAATCTGCGGCGACTTTTGGACTGCTTCGAAAATAGAGAGTTTTGTGGGTTAAAGTGTAATTATTACAACACTATAGCCCCTCCCACACCCCTCTCTCACAGCCACTTCACCTTCTAACACCTCTCCCTCACATTTCCCTCTTTCTCTCTCTAGAAAACCTCCCCTAGAGCTTGGAGGAGAAGAAGGAGAAGCTTGGAGAAGGTGGATTTGGTGGTTCTAGAAGCTCTCCTACAAGGTGGACCTTGGGATAGCTTTGGGCAAAGGTGAGTTTTTGCAAACCTAGACCTAGGATTTGGGATTTCTCCATGGATTTTCGAGGATAGGAGTTTCTACAAGTGTAGAAGCCTCCTATGCACATAGAACACATGAAAACCCTAGTTTCTTCATGTGCTCTCATGGTGGAACCTTAGGGCATCAATGCATGCCCTAGAAAAGAGTTTAAATAGTCTTAGATGAGTTCCTAGAAGATCCACAAGCTCTCTTTTGCTTGTTTAAGAGATCAAAACCTAGGGTTTCACATAGGGCTTGGTAGAGCACCCAAATTTGGGGCTTTTGACTATAGAGATTCTATGGTCAAATTGACCTTGTAGAAACCTAATTGGGAGTGTCCCCGACGCGTTGGGCAACTTCGTTTATTTTTACGAAAAACCTATCTATGGGTTACTATGTAAATCGGCCTGATTTGGTCGATTTTTAACGTAACAGGTATTCGAGTAGGCACCGGTTGGTCGCGAAACTTGTTGGGCGACTCCACAAAAATATTCTAAGATGGGTGGTGCATTCCAAAGACATCGAACTTCTCTTTATGTCTAAGTGTCATATTTGAACATACTATATACCTTGAGCATAATGCATAGTAGGCTTAATTGTGAGTTTCTTGCTTTTGTGAGTTCAAATGCATGAGAATGATTGTATAATATTGTATTGGTAAAGAACAAAGAACCCTATGTATGCATGACAAAGAACCTAGTGAATCTAGTGTACTATTATGACATCGGACATGTGCTTAGTGAACAAGTGTGGCAATGATGAGTCTAGAATACTTAGACAACTGTGTGGCATCAAGAACAAGAACATGAACAAGTAGATTACTTGACATTAGTACAATTGAGAGATTGACATTATGACAACAATCTTAGAGTTAAGAGTCATATGAACCTAAGTCTCCTTGAAATCAAGGATGGATTGTGAATTGGAATCCTTAAAGTTAAGGATTGATCGTACTCACCATGTTAGTTCTTGCTCGAGGCGCGGTAGCTCCCACTCGGGCGATGTGCTCCGGAGTTGTCATCACTGGGTCGTAGTGTTTTCTCTCCCTAGAGGACGGTCCCGTCGGGTCGTAGTGTTTTCTCTCCCGACAATAGGGATTTGGTTTGGTTGAGTCGTGTTGAGGGCGAACCCGGGTTAGCCAAGAGATTGGGTATCGAACTATGATTTTGCATGAGTTCTACTTTGAGCATCTTCTTGTTTACTTTCAAGCGTATTAGTTGCATTTGTTAGTCGGTTATTATCTTACCTTTCTTTCTATTACGCTTGAATTAGACCTAGTGGGAAAGTCGGCGTGGTTGGTTGCCGAACCCACTGGGAACTTTGTTGTAGTTCTCACCCCTATTTCAACAGTAGGGACCTAGCGAGCCGTAGGCCGAGAACCGACAGGGCATCGAGCCCTAGGTAGAGACCGCCCGAGTTACTTTATTTTTGCTATAGTCGCATTTCCCTTTATATCATCTTTTGTATTTGATGATTATAGTTGTCTAACTTTAATTGTAATCAAGTTTCATTTTGAGGTAAATGTGATGTAAGAAAGAAATGATGCATTAAATTGTAAAGACCTTAAAGAATTCAAGTTGTAAGACTTATGCATGTATGTGATTGCAATTAATCATAGTACTTGTATGTTTACATTAGTTACTTTCATTTTGGCTATGTTGCTTACCCTCGTGTAAGCCTTTTGTGTATGCTTCCGCATGTGTAAAATTTATACTCTATCTGTACTCGTTGAGTCTTGGGCGGATAGGGAAGCTACTGTCCGTTCGGCGTCGGTTGGCGCGCTCGAAACGGCCAAATGGATCGGTCTCGGGGCGTGACAGATAAAATGGTATCAGAGAGGGTATAAAGCCAAAAGTGAAAGCTTAGGATGGACCTAGGGGCCATAGGAATGGAAAGGACCTAAGGAAACGTGAGTGACGTTGAACAAGTATAGCGAAAGCATGTGATTGGGTTAATGTTATCATGTCTCTAATATGTTTAGGGATTAACTTTAAGTTGTTATTTGTTTTCTATTCCTTGTATTGTGATCGGCGGCCGACGACATGATATTTGGGATGAAAATGAATGCGCTTGTTTGCTTTCGCCGGATTGGGTATGTTCGAGTGTGTGTTTAAGGTCTTAATGTAAGTTGCTTCGTTTCAGGAAGCAATGGCACCTCGTGGACGACCGCGAAAGACACCTCTTCCCGAGGAGCCGAGTGCAGCACCGGGTGCGGCACCTATTGCGGCTCCCGAGCAACCCGCGGCACGTGGTGACGGGGAGCTTAGGGAGCAGATGGCCGCGCTTATAGGCGTGGTGCGACAGCAGGAGAAGTCCGTTCGGGCTCAAGGCGAGCAGATTCGGCGGCTTCAGGAGGCCCTGGAGCAGCGGCGACGGCGGCAAGCGGGGGTCGAGCGGCCTACACCCCTGCTCGGACGCCGACCGTGGTGGAGTGCGGCGGCGGCGGGATCCGATCGCGGCCGTACGATTCTGGCGATTCCGGCGGATCGGGGACTTCAAACCACGGTAGCGCGGCGGACGACGAGGAGCGGGCGCGCCAGTTGGCGGCGCTCATCAAGTTTATGAAGTTCAAGCCACCTATCTTCGAGGGAGGAGTGGTGGAACCGGCGGTAGTGGAGTCGTGGATCGACTCCATGGAGACGCTCTTCGGGGATTTCAACACCCCGGAAAGGGACAAGGTGCACTTCGCCTCACATTGCCTAGATAAGGCGGCGAAGGCGTGGTGGAAGCGAACCAAGCGGGATAGGTCACGACCTACGCCGCGACGTGGGAGGAGTTCAAGAGGGCGGTGTTCACCAACTACTTCCCGACTCGTGAAGCGGAAGATGCAAGAGAAATTCCGCAAGTTGAGGCGGGGAGACCGCTCGTGGCGGACTATGAGCGGAGTTCTCCCGCATCATCGGCTGTGTCCCGACATTGTGCGCGACGATCGGGGCCGGGCGGATTGGTTCCTACGGGGGATTCGGCGAGGATCTATGAGAGGATACGGATCCTCAACCTCACGACCTTTGCGGAGGTCTTTGATCGCGCTCTATCTGCGGAGCACGGTAGCGCCTACGCGCGGGAGGAGCGCGAGGCCATGGCGGAGACGAGGGACAAGGGCAATAAGCGGGCGGCGGGCGGTGCCGGGGGCCGGCCAAATGCTAAGAAACCCCTCGGTATCCCGACAACGACGGCGAGAAGGGCGGGAGACCTTTTCGTTGCGTCATTTGCGGCGGTGACCATCGGCCGCACGTGTGCCCGCGGCGCGACGGGAAGTGCTTCGGTGCGGCCAACCGGGCACATTTCACGGAGTGCCGAGTCGGGGATCGTGCACCGACGGCGGCCGTCCCCTTCTACCCCGAGGCGGTGATGGGGTTGCCACACGATGGCGGGTGGCGCTCATCGCATCGCGCCGGCGGAGGCATCGAGAGCACCGAGTGGGCGGGTTTTGCCACTCGGGTGGAGGAGCAAGTTCCGGCTCCCGACGACATCGTGGCAGGTATTATCTCTATCAGAGGCACTAGAGCTCAAGCTATTTTCGATACAGGTGCATCGCATTCATTCATAAGTGCATCATTCGCTAGAGCTCATGACTTAGAGATTGTGCATGATGAGGAGGGTTGGACTATTATATCACCCGGGCAGTCTTATGGTGTCTATGACGAGTGTCCGGCGTGTCCAGTTCAGATTGGTGACTGGGTCATGCCGATCGATATGTTGGTATTAAACAAGAAGTGGGAATTTGATGTAATCTTGGGGCTTGATTGGCTTTCCAAGTATTATGCGGTTATCGACTGCGAAAGGAAGGTGATCACTTTTCGTGAGCCTAATCAGGAGGAAATGGTGTACCGGGCATGCAAGGGTGCGCGCTTTGCGGCCACCATATCTACGAGCGAGAAAGATGATTAAGGGTGGTTGCAAAGCTTATTTGGCGACCATCGTGGACGGCCGAAGGGAGCACCCCGACCTTGAGGGCATTCGGGTAGTGTGCGAGTACCCGGATGTATTTCCGCGGAGTTACCGGGGTTGCCACCGGACCGGGAGGTTGAGTTTGTCATTGAATTGATTCCCGGGGCGCCGCCAGTTTCGAAGGATCCGTATAGAATGGCACCGGTAGCGCTAAAGGAGCTTAAAGCACAATTGGAGGACTTGCTCGACAAAGGCTTTGTTAGGCCGAGCGTGTCTCCGTGGGGAGCTCCGGTGTTATTCGTCAAAAAGAAAGACGACACACTTCGACTCTGCGTGGATTACCGCGAGTTGAACAAGGTCACAGTGAAGAACAAGTACCCGTTGCCTAGGATCGACGATTTATTCGATCAGTTGAAAGGGTCAAAGGTGTATTCAAAGATAGACCTACAATCGGGGTATCATCAATTGAAGATACGACCCAAGGATGTGCACAAGACGGCGTACCGTACGCGGTATGGCCATTATGAGTTCACGGTGATGCCATTCGGACTTACTAATGCCCCGGCGGCATTTATGGACTTAATGAATCGTGTCTTCCGTCCGCTATTGGATCGATGCGTCGTGGTCTTCATTGACGACGTGTTGGTATATTCTCGGACCGAGGAAGAACACGAGGAGCATTTGAGGCTTGTTTTGGAAATACTCCGAAAAGAAAGATTATATGCCAAGTTGAAGAAATACGAATTTTGGCTTTCGGAGGTCACTTTCCTAGGACACGTGATTTCGGGCGAAGGTATCTCGGTAGACCCGAAGAAAGTAGAGGCGATTAAAGATTGGCCTCGCCCCACGAGCGCAACGGAAATCCGCAGTTTCCTTGGACTTGCGGGTTATTATCGGCGGTTCGTGGAGGGGTTCTCCAAAATAACCACTCCGCTAACACGCCTCACACACAAAGGGGTCAAGTATGTTTGGAGCGAAGATTGCGATCGAAGCTTCAAAGAGTTAAAGGAAAGGTTGACGACGACCCCGGTGCTTGCTCTACCGACGCCGGGGGAGACATACGTCGTGTACAGTGATGCTTCCTACATTGGACTCGGGTGTGTTTTAATGCAAAATGGGCGAGTTATAGCTTATGCTTCGCGCCAATTGAAGCCTTATGAGAAGAACTACCCGGATCATGATTTGGAGTTAGCCGCGGTGATTTTCGCGCTAAAATTATGGAGGCATTACCTGTACGGGGAACATTGTGAGATCTACACGGATCACAAATGTTTAAAGTACTTGTTCACCCAAAAGGAGCTTAATATGCGACAACGGCGGTGGTTGGAATTACTAAAAGACTATGATGTCACGATACTATACCACCCCGGAAAGGCGAATGTCGTAGCCGACGCGCGCTAAGTAGGAAATCGGGAGAAAACTTAGCCTCGGCAATTACACCCCAACCGTTGTTACAAAAGGAGATGCAGCGGCGTGGATTGGAGATAGTAGCGCCGGGAGTGCCGGCTACACTTGCTACCTTAGTGATACAACCGACCCTATTGGAGAAAATCAAAGAATTGCAAAATGCCGATGAATATCTCCAGAAGGTGCGGGGTCAAGTAGAAAGCGGTAGTGCCGATGACTTTGGCATTGGGACCGACGGCACCCTCCGGTATCGGAACCGTTGGTGTGTGCCCAAGGACAAGAATCTCCGCAAGGCGATTATGCAAGAAGCGCATCAATCTCCTTATAGCATCCACCCGGACGGCACCAAAATGTACCAAGATTTAAAGTTGCAATATTGGTGGCCGGGCATGAAGAAAGACATTGGGGACTTTGTTGCGCAATGTCTTACTTGCCAACAAGTAAAGGCGGAGCGGCGATTTCCGGCGGGGAAACTACAAAGTTTATCTATACCCGTTTGGAAATGGGAGAATATAGCTATGGACTTTGTGACCGGATTACCCCGATCTCAAGGTGGGCACGACGCAATTTGGGTGGTCGTGGACCGGTTGACCAAGTCGGCACATTTCCTACCGATTCATATCACTTGGTCGGGGGACAAGTTGGCTCAAGTCTACATTGACGAGATTGTGAGACTTCACGGGGTTCCGGCGTCTATTGTATCGGATCGGGACCCGAGGTTCACTTCTCACTTTTGGAGGAGCCTACGGGAGGCGTTAGGCACGCGGCTCGACTTTAGCACAGCATTTCATCCTCAAAGTGATGGACAATCGGAGAGGACGATTCAAATACTTGAGGATATGTTTCGAGCGTGTGTACTCGATTACAAGGGTAATTGGCGTGATCATTTACCGATGGCGGAATTCGCGTACAATAATAGTTATCAAGAGAGTATCGCGATGGCGCCATTCGAGGCCCTTTATGGAAGAAAGTGTCGCTCTCCAATCCATTGGAGCGACGTGGGCGAGAAAACCGTTCTTGGCCCGGATGTAGTGCGGGAGGCGGAGGGGAAAGTTCACATTGCCCGCCAACGACTTGCGACGGCGCAATCTCGGCAAAAGAGTTATGCCGACCAACGACGGAAAGATATCGAGTTCGCCGTTGGAGATCATGTATTCTTGAAAATATCGCCGACGCGAGGAGTCAAGCGGTTTGGAATGCGGGGAAAGCTAAGTCCTCGATATCTTGGATCGTTTGAGATCTTGGAGCGAGTTGGAGCGGTGGCCTACCGAGTAGCATTACCACCGAGGCTTGCGGGAGTTCATGATGTATTCCACGTATCAAATCTCCACAAGTATGTCCATGATCCCGACCATGTTCTTGCTTTCGAACCGTCGGAGATTCAGGAGGATATGACCTATGAGGAGTTCCCAGCGTATATTATTGATCGCGAGGAAAGAAAACTACGAAGCCGGAGAATTCCTTATGTCAAGGTCCGTTGGAGCAACCACAACGACCGAGAGGCTACGTGGGAGCTCGAGAGTGTGATGCGGGAGCGATAACCCCACCTGTTCAGAAATCTGGATTGAGGTATGAATATAGATTGTAATTAAGATAGTTTCGCGGACGAAACTAATCTTAAGGGGTGGAGAATGTAATCAACCGAACTTTAGCCAAATTGGTTAAAGCACGCGGAAGAAATAATTGGACGAGTTCCAATTACCTTTCCAAGCATTTCGGAAGGGTTAAAAGAGGGTTTAAAAGAGTTATAAAGGTTTCGGCGTTGTTCGGCACGAAGTAGAGTCGAAACGACGCGAAAAATAAGTCTGGGCAGTTTATACCGGTACAAGCACCATTTTGTACCGGTATAGCAACTTTTACCGAGAGGGCAGCAGCTCTCGGGTTTGAGATTTTTGGTGTCTGTACCAGTACAAAGTGGATTTATACTGGTATAGCCACCTTTACCGAGAGGAGAAGGGCTCTCGGGTTTGAGAAATTCTGGGTGCATGCAGGTGCATCGGTTTTGTACCGGTATAAATCTGCGAAAGGCCGAGGCGACTCTCGGGTTTGCCTCGGAGCAATTTATACCGGTACGAATGGGCTATGTACAAGCAGTGACAACAAGACTTTTCTGGTGTACTTTTGAGAGTTTTGTGGGTTAAAGTGTAATTGTTACAACACTATAGCCCCTCCCACACCCCTCTCTCACAGCCACTTCACCTTCTAACACCTCTTCCTCACATTTCCCTCTTTCTCTCTCTAGAAAACCTCCCCTAGAGCTTGGAGGAGAAGAAGGAGAAGCTTGGAGAAGGTGGATTTGGTGGTTCTAGAAGCTCTCCTACAAGGTGGACCTTGGGATAGCTTTGGGCAAAGGTGAGTTTTTGCAAACCTAGACCTAGGGTTTGGGATTTCTCCATGGATTTTCGAGGTTAGGAGTTTCTATAAGTGTAGAAGCCTCCTATGCACATAGAACACATGAAAACCCTAGTTTCTTCATGTGCTCTCATGGTGGAACCTTAGGGCATCAATGCATGCCCTAGAAAAGAGTTTAAATAGTCTTAGATGAGTTCCTAGAAGATCCACAAGCTCTCTTTTGCTTGTTTAAGAGATCAAAACCTAGGGTTTCACATAGGGCTTGGTAGAGCACCCAAATTTGGGGCTTTTGACTATAGAGGTTCTAGGGTCAAATTGACCTTATAGAAACCTAATTGGGAGTGTCCCCGACGCGTTGGGCAACTCCGTTTATTTTTACGAAAAGCCTATCTATGGGTTACTATGTAAATCGGCCTGATTTGGTCGATTTTTAACGTAACAGGTATTCGAGTAGGCACCGGTTGGTCGCGAAACTTGTTGGGCGACTCCACAAAAATATTCTAAGGTGGGTGGTGCATTCCAAAGACATCGAACTTCTCTTTATGTCTAAGTGTCATATTTGAACATACTATATACCTTGAGCATAATGCATAGTAGGCTTAATTGTGAGTTTCTTGCTTTTGTGAGTTCAAATGCATGAGAATGATTGTATAATATTGTATTGGTAAAGAACAAAGAACCCTATGTATGCATGACAAAGAACCTAGTGAACCTAGTGTACTATTATGACATCGGACATGTGCTTAGGGAACAAGTGTGGCAATGATGAGTCTAGAATACTTAGACAACTGTGTGGCATCAAGAACAAGAATATGAACAAATAGATTACTTGACATTAGTACAATTGAGAGATTGACATTATGACAACAATCTTAGAGTTAAGAGTCATATGAACCTAAGTCTCCTTGAAGTCAAGGATGGATTGTGAATTGGAATCCTTAAAGTTAAGGATTGATCGTACTCACCATGTTAGTCCTTGCTCGAGGCGCGGTAGCTCCCTGCGATGTGCTCCGAGTTGTCATCACCGGGTCGTAGTGTTTTCTCTCCCCGGAGGACGGTCCCGTCGGGTCGTAGTGTTTTCTCTCCCCGACAATAGGGATTTGGTTTGGTTGAGTCGTGTTGAGGGCGAACCCCCGGGTTAGCCAAGAGATTGGGTATCGAACTATGATTTTGCATGAGTTCTACTTTGAGCATCTTACTGTTTACTTTCAAGCGTATTAGTTGCATTTGTTAGTCGGTTATTATCTTACCTTTCTTTCTATTACGCTTGAATTAGACCTAGTGGGAAAGTCGGCGTGGTTGGTTGCCGAACCCACTGGGAACTTTGTTGTAGTTCTCACCCCACTATTTCCACAGGGGCCGGGACCTAGCGAGCCGTGGGGACATGATAAGGGCATCGAGCCCTAGGTAGAGACCAGTTACTTTATTTTTGCTATAGTCGCATTTCCCTTTATATCATCTTTTGTATTTGATGATTATAGTTGTCTAACTTTAATTGTAATCAAGTTTCATTTTGAGGTAAATGTGATGTAAGAAAGAAATGATGCATTAAATTGTAAAGACCTTAAAGAATTCAAGTTGTAAGACTTATGCATGTATGTGATTGCAATTAATCATAGTACTTGTATGTTTACATTAGTTACTTTCATTTTGGCTATGTTGCTTACCCTCGTGTAAGCCTTTGTGTATGCTTCCGTACATGTGTAAAATTTATACTCTATCTACTCGTTGAGCCTTGGGCGGATAGAAGCTCTGTCTGTCGGCGTCATTGGGCGCGCTCGAACAACGAATGGATCGGTCTCGGGGCGTGACACTATATATATATATAGAAGTCTACTATCCTATTAATAGGATAGGAGCACTTGTCTTATCAGTTTTTTAGCCTTTGGATCAACTCTTTTCATCATTTCTAACCATTGGATTAAATATTATAATCCAGTGGGGACCACTCAACCCTAGGGGGACCATTCAACTCTAACCGACTAATATCATCATAACCCTACAATTTCTCATCCAAGGGTTAAAAACTTGATAGGATGCTTCTATCCTGTTAATAGGATAGTAGCTCTAGCCTATATATATATATATATATATATATATATATAGTAGTCATGGCTTATATGGGTCCGGCTACTATACTATTATGAGTACGATCGCCCTTTTACTTATAAATTGTTTTTTATGATAGAGCTTCTGAATCGACGATCCACACCGTTAAACGTTATTTACAGCATTTAAAACTTCTAGAAATAAAATTTCATAATTTTTCTACATCATTTACCTTACGATCAAGAGGTTACAAATTTGACAATTTTTAACGGCCGGTATGGGATACTTGCTAGTTTAACGGTGTAAAAGAATCGAAATTTGTTGAATTTTTGATAGAAAATTCTATTCACTACATAGATAAAGATCAATAACTCTGATCTTGAATTGAAGGATCTGATCATCCTTTTTTAGGACATCGTTCGATTTTGACCGTTCATTTTAAGCTCACTTGATGGACTTTATTTTGATTTAAAAAATTTACGAAATTTATTTTCTAAAAGTTTCAAATACTTTAGATCATATTTAACGGAATGGATCGTCGATTCGGAAGCTCCATTATTGAAAACAACTTATGAGTACGAGGGCTCCAATACTCATAATAGTATAGTAGCCATGGCTAGGGATGCAAACGGATCCGGGTTGGTGGAGCCCCGCCCCGACCCGCCACAGAATGGGCGATGGGGAGAAATAAACGGATTCGGGGCGACAAACGGGGCGATTTTATGATCAAGGCGGATTCGGGGCAAGAAACGAAAAAATTTTTGATCGCCCCGAATCCGCCAGATCAGTCCCGAATCCGAAATTATTTTTATTTTAAATATATATTTTTAAAAAATAATATGTTTACAAAAAGTTTAAAATACAAGTAAGTTAGTACTCTCATTTCTAATGTATTTGAAATTTTTTAATTTTATTTTGAATTGTGATTGATATTTTTTATTTTTTTAATTTATTTTGTTGAAATATATATATAATATTATTAAAAATTATTATTTTATATTTTACAAAATATTAATAATTAATAATATTATAATTTTATAAAAAATATTAGTTGGCCGGGCGGATTCGGGGCGCCGGCGGGAGGCGGGTTACGACGCGGGGCGGGTTATGGAATGTATTTTTTAACCCGTCACGAATTCGGGGCGGGAGGCGGGGCGGGGCTCCCGCCCCCAGATCCGCCCCGTTTGCATCCCTAGCCATGACCTATATATAGTATAGGGGCGATCGTACTCATAATAGTATAGTAGCCGGGACCAATATAGGCCATGGCTACTATCTATTATGAGTATTGGAGCCCTACTACTCATAAGTTGTTTCGATGATAGAGCTTAGAATGGACGATCCACTGAAATATGATCTAGAGAATTTGAAACTTCTAGAAAATAAATTTCGTAAATTTTCGAAATCATAATAAAGTCCATCAAGCGGGCATAATTAAAATGAACGGTCAAAATCGAACGACATCCTAAAATGGATGATTGGACCCTTCAATTCAAGATCGGAGTTATTGATCTTTATCTAGATAGTGAATAGAAGTTTTTAGCAAAAATTCAACAAATTTCGATTCTTTTACACCATTAAACTAACAAGTATCCCATACCGTTAAAAATTATCAATTTTGTGACCTCTTGATCGTAAGGTAAATGATGACAAAAAATTATAAAATTTAATTTCTAAACGTTTTAAATGCTCTAGATAACGTTTAACGGTGTGGATCGTCGATTCGCAAGCTCTATCATCAAAAACGACTTATGAGTACAAGGGCGATCGTACTCATAATAGTATAGTAGCCAGACCCTATATATATATATATATATATATATATATATATATATATATATATATATATAGAGTAGAGACTCTTTGTGCTATTAGAACACGGCGACCACTTGTGCTCTAAGTTTTTAACCACCCGTCAAATTTGATGGGTAGTTAAGTGAAAGGGAGAAGAGTAATTGGAGAGAAATTGGATTTCTCAATTTCTCGTCTTTAAATTTCTCTCCAATTTCTTTTCGCCCATTCATCCTAACCACCCATCAAATTTAATGGGTGGTTAAAAACTTAGAGCACAAGTGGCCGTGCTTCTAATAGCACAAGAGTCTCTACTCTATATATATATATATATATATATATATATATAGAGAGAGAGAGAGAGAGAGAGAGAGAGAAGGGCTACTATACTATTATGAGAAGAAGAGCCCTAATAATCATAATTTGTTTTAGATGATAGAGCTTCCGAATCGACGATCCACTCCGTTAAATATGATCTAGAGTATTTAAAACTTCTAGAAAATAAATTTCGTAATTTTTCAAAATCATTTACCTTACGATCAAAAGCTCACAAAATTGACAATTTTTAACGTAGATATGGGATACTTGGTAGTTTAACGGTGTAAAAGAATTGAAATAGGTTGAATTTTTGATAGAAAATTCTATTCACTACCTAGATAAAGATCAATAACTCCGATCTTAAATTGAAGGATCCGATCATCTATTTTTAGGACATCGTTCGATTTCTACTGCTCATTTTATGCCCATTTGATGGACTTTATTATGATTTTGAAACATTACGAAATTTATTTTCTAGAAGTTTTAAATACTCTAGATCATATTTAACGGAGTGGATCGTCGATCTAAGCTCTATCATCGAAAAACAACTTATGAGTAGTAGGGCTCTACTACTCATAATAGTATAGTAGCCCTACTCTATATGAGTATATATATATATATATATATATATATATATATATATATATATATATATATATATATATATATATATATATATATATATATATAGTTGAGCTAGAATACTCTCAAAAGCACCAATAGGGTGGTGCTTTTGAGTTTTTAGCCATTGGATGGGGAGATGTAGGGTTGAGATGATGGTGGTAGGTGGTAATAAATGGTGGTAGGTGGGGGTACGTGGAATAGTGTTTGATCCAAGGGGTATTAGTAAATAAAAAGTAGATCCAAGGGCTAGAAACTCAAAAGCACCAAGGGATTTGTGCTTTTGAGAGTATTCTAGCTCAACTCTATATATATATATATATATATATATATATAGAGTTGAGTTAGAATGTTATCAATAGCAAACGAGCTCTTTTGCTACCCATTTGTTTTCGATGATAGAGCCTTCAAATCGACGATCGGCACTGTTGAACATGATATATATCACTTGAAATGTTTAGAAATCAAATTTTAAATTTTTTTGTCATTATTTGCCTAATGATCATAGGATTTTAAAATTTATAATTTTAATGGTCGATATGAGTCGTTTTCTCGTTTAACGGTGTAAAGATATCCAAATCAATTGAATTTTTGTTAGAAAATTTTTTAAACTATTTAAAATAAGATCTATACTCTTGATCTTGATTAAAAGACTCCTATCATCATTTTTTAAAGAATATTCATTTTCAATAGTTCACTTTTTGTATCCGCTCGATGGATAAGTGAACAATATCGAAAATGAATGAAATTTGATTTCTAAATATTTCAAATTGTATAGATTATGTTCAACGATGCCGATCGTCGATTTGAAGGCTCCATCATCAAAAACAAATGGGTGGCAACGAATCCCGTTTATCGATAGCATTCTAGCTCAACTCTCTCTCTCTCTCTCAATAGCACGAAGCACTCGGTGCTACCAAGTTTTAGTTAGATCCACCCCTTTGATGATTTTCACCCGTTAGATCATACTATTCAACCAACCACCCACTTAACCCTAGGGGGCCAACATCATCCAAACCGCACGTTTTTCAATCCAATGGTCAAAAACTTGATAGCACCAATGACTTGGTGCTATTAATAGCATAGTAGCATATATATATATATATATATATATATATATATATATATATATGTATATATATATATATATATATATATGTATATATATATATATATATATATATATATATAGGCCACCGTGCTATATAATATATATATATATAAGAAAGGACTAACTGCGTGCTGTGTGCTACGGCGGCCCTTGTGCTCCTAAGTTTCTAACTATCTATCAATTTTGATAGATGGTTAAGGTGAGAGAGAAGAGAAATTGAGAAGATATTCAAAAAGATGAGAAATTGAGAACCTTAATTTCTCTTCAATTGATATATATATATATATATATATATATATATATATATATATATATATATATATATATATTCATTCATTCATTCATTCATTAGAGCAAGCTATATCGAGCCGAATACGAGCGAGCTGACCTCAACTTGTTTTCGGCTTGTTAAGATTTCGAACTAAATTTTTTTTTTTTTGAGAGAGATAGGTAGCACGCTACCCACTTCGTTTATTTTACTTAGAAATAAACTTAGCTAGAAATGTGAATCAACTAGGATTCGAACTCGGGTCTCGGATACTAACCACCAAACCTTTTGCCACTTGCTCTAGAGACAGTCGGTCGAACTAAAATATTCAACTCGCGTTTTGTTCGTTTATTAGTTAAACAAATAGCAGATCTTGAGCTTATTCTAAACCGAACACAAGCTGGATTGCCAGTCCTAGCTAGTAAACAACAAATTGCATATTTAGGTCCAATTTTTCCTTGGTAGTTTAGGGCTGAGTTACATCAACTTTAAATCTAGTTTGATTAAGATGGCCTTGGGCTTAACATTTGGGCTTAGGCTACCAAAGACATAACTCAATATCTAACATTGATTACACCCGGCCATTTGATCATGTTTAATTGGCCCCCAAATGAGAATAGGATAAAAATTTATAGTATTTTCGATTTGGAATCATCTAAATACTCAAATATTAAAAGAAGTACTCTATTTTGATTAGATATCAAAATAACTAATTCTTTATTAGTCGAATATTTCAGGCTTAATAAAATTAAGTAAAGTTGGTCCTCTGATGAATTGAATCTAATTAACTCATGACATGTATTTAATCGGACCCAAAATTAACCAATATATATACTAACAATATTATAGCTTCATTTCTCTGGGCACAACCCATAACTTGTATTAGATATCAAAATTTTATTTAACAAATTAAACAATGAAAATATAAAGTGCAACATTGCATGGTTTAAAATGTAGTCCCTGCTGTGGTGATGCATGCGATATGGTACACACATGCATGGACCACTCGTAGTTAGAAAACTTTGATAGAGACGACTATAGATATTTGTCACCAAATTAATTAGGGTCAATATATATATAAAACTCGCAAAAAATATGGGTCAACAACTCATGTGCTCTACGTCTACATCTCTTTCACCACAATACCGAAGATTCATGCATGCATTGCATTTGGACGCAATAAGACTTTAGGTCTCTCGATCTCTTTCTCTCTCCATATATATATATATATATATATATATATATATATATATATATATATATATATATATATATATATATAGAGTCATTTATATCTTATCGATAGCATCGTTTGGTCTTCACCAAGTTTTCCGTAGTTAGATCCATCCCTTTGATGATTTTCACCGTTAGATCATACTATTCAACCAACCACCCACTTAACTCTAAGGGGCCCATATCATCCACACATCTCTCAATCCAAATGGTCAAAAATTTAGTAGCACCAATGACTTATCTTATTAATAACATAGTAAATAGTTAATATATATATATATATATATATATATATATATATATATATATATAGAGTTGAGGTAGAATACTTTCAATAGCACTATTGGGGTGGTGCTATTGAGTTTTTAGCCATTGGAAAGTGAGATGTGAGATTGAGATGATGGTGGTACGTGAAATAGTGTTTGAGATGATGGTGGTAGGTGGTGGTAGGTGGAATAGTGTTTGATCCAAGGGCTATTAATAATTAAGTAGTAGATCCAATGGCTAAAACCTAATAGCACCATGGGGGGAATACTTCCAAAAGTATTCTAGCTCAATTCTATATATATATATATATATATATATATATATATATATATATATATATATATATATATATATATATATATATATATATATATATATATATAATTGAGCTCCTATGCTTTTAAAAGTATCTAAGTCATTGATGCTTGTAAGTTTTTAGCCCTTGGATTAATAAATGTGCGGATAGGATGATGTGGGCCCCTTAGGGTTGAGTAGGTGGTTGGTTGAATAGTATAATCTAACGGGTAAAAATAATCAAAGGAGTTAATTTAGCGGCAGAAAACTTGATAGCACCAAGTACTGTTTGGTGCTATTGATAGCATAGCAGCCGGACTATATATATATAAAATTTTGCTGTGCTACAATATATATGTACTAAGCGACATAATTTATTACCGATTTATTTTCGATGATAGAGATTCCAAATCGACGATCAACACAATTGAATATGATCTAGACCGATTAAACAATCTAGAAACCAAATTATACTTTTTTGATGTTGTCCTCTTATGCATCAAATAGACAAAATCGAACGTCTGAACATGAATATTCTTTAAAAAGTTATGATATGATTTTTGTATTTGAGATTTAGAGTCTAGATTTTTTTTAAAAAATAGTTTAAAGAATCTTCTAAAATAATTCAACTAATTTAAACACTTGTATATATATTGTGAGAAAAGTAAACATACGGTATCGATCATTACCATTATAAATTTTGTGACCTTTTAATCGTTCAATTAATGATGTTGGAAAAAAATAAAATTTGATTTCTAGACAGTTTAGATAATTTAGATCATGTTCAGTATTGTTGGTCATTGATTTGGAAGTTATTTCATCAAAATAAAATTGATAATAAACCAAATTGTACTATGAGATTTGATTGCAATAACTTAAAAAATTTAAGCTAAAAATTACAGGAAATTAAAGCTCGACAACCAAAGTGTCAGGCATCTCACATATAGTTTGAGGATCAAAAATGTAAGTTGGCTTAAAATAAAATTAAAGCTTTCATCTCAATCCTTCATCAGTTCCTAAATGAAGAAAGCATATCAAATGATAGGCACAAACTCTAAAATATAATTCAGAATTACAATGCAAATAAAATAAGTTAAAAATGATTAAAATTGAGTTTCAATTTATTTATTTATTTATTATTATTATTATTATTATTTTGTATAGAGAGAAAGGTGTCATGCTGCTGCTTCACTCATTTAGATAGTAAACTAAAAATCAAGATGAGACAACCTGGCCTCGAAGTTGTGAAAAATAAAATAAAATAAAATAAATCTACAATGCACAGTGCAAAGGCCCAAAAATTTCGATCTGGGCGAACGAATATCTGCAATCAATTGCCTCGAGGTGAGTTTTTTTTTTCTTTTTTTTGAAAAATTCTTTTATTTCGCTCCAGCCGGATAGCCCACAATAGAGTGGCAATTGTTATTATTTTGAGAGATAGGTAGCACGCTACCGGCTTTTCGTTTATTTCATTTAGAAATAAATTTAGCTGAAAATGTGAATCAACTAGGATTCGAATTTGAATCACAGGTACCAACTATCAAGCCCTTTGCCACTTTCTCTAGGGACAGTCGGTAATAGAGTGGCAATTGTTGAAACTTGAACTCGTCCCCGAAGGCTCCACCTTTAAGTCTGCTCACTTCTGAAAGCCAATTGGCTGAGTCGGCTAAGTTCCAATTTTTTTATTTCTGGACATGACTAATTTTTGTTTGGACATATCACACTCATGCAAAATGGTCAGTTAAAGTCATTTTCCCCCACAAGAGAACAAACTAGAAAGTCCCGAAGTATCTTTAAAAAGTATCTTAATTCCCATCCCATCCCCCCGGGATTTAGTGGTAGATAATTAGTTACAACTTAGTGAGTTGCATTTGGTATCTTCCTATGACTTTTTTGTATATGGACTTATATTATATAAATAAGGGGTAATTGCTTATATACCCCTGAAAAGTTTTCGATTTTTCGATTTACCCCTCTTAGAAGGCTAATATTGAAAATACCCCTCCTACGTTCCAACCTATTTCTAATATACCCTTAGAGTTAAAATCTGTTAAGTAACTCTGTTATTTCTGTAAAATTACTATTTTGCCCTTCTCAAATATACCCTTCTACCATCACTGTCTTTCTTATTTGCCCTTAAAGTCAGGGGCACAAAAAGTATTTCGACTTTTGGTCTTTTCCAATATACCCCTCTACCGTCACCAACCTTTCTTATTTGCCCTTACGTTAAGGGCAAAATTGGTATTTTAATTTTTTTTAACTGTGGTAGATATTTAACTCACGTTTAACCCAGATTAACTTAACAGGAGATAACTGCGGGGGTATTTTGCAATAACGGTGGAACGTATGAAGGGCATTTTAGAAAGAAAAAAAAAGTAGGAATAGATCGAATATTTTCAGACGCATGAGGGGTATATAGGCAATTATCCCTATAAATAAATGGGGGACCGTTCAAATGTGAGGTTAAGCTATCTACACATTTAAGTTAACTAATTAATAAATCAATTTGGTAATCCCAGGAAATTAAAGCCGCGAAGCTTCGCGGATCCCGTAGAAAATTCGCGCGGTATTTTTCAACTTTTGACATTCATTAGGGCCAGAGATCATGGAGCTATCGGAGATTAGATTATATAGTACGATGATATTTTTTTGAATATGGTTCGTACAACATTGTGTAACTAATACTTTTTAATTAATTCCTCCTATATATGTTGGAGATCTAAATAAGGCATCTAATTATACCAGGTTTCAAGCTAAAAGATATATTAACATTAATTGTCGTTTCACCGTGATTAATTAAGATGAATAATTACATAAATTGAAACCATTAGCAACAAGGAGGATGATCGAGTAGAATTATGATCGATCAAGGCATGTGAACGAATTAGTCATCGCTATAGCAGTTAATATTGAATATTTCTTGCAACTTGTTCAATGATTTGTAATTGTTTATTGCAATAATTAACAAATGTCTCATTCTTTATTGCATGTGTTAAGAATATTCGTGTATATACCTTCACGGAAGAGAATCTTAAAGAAACTTTTCTAGGGTTTTTACGCATATTGGATTCGTTTAGAAACATTTCTCGACCCACTTGTCAACTTAACTCTAAAAAAATAGGTATATGAAGAGAGTTAAACTTATTATTAATAGTACGTAGAAACTAACTTTACGCATTAATTAATTTGATTTAGTATATAGGTAAGGCCGGGGGTGTTTGATTTATCGAAAAATTATTAAAAACTATTTTTCAAAATACAGTACAATTTTATGGAAATCACTAGCTATTTCTCAGTATTCGTTTTTCGGATAAAATTTTACAAAATTAAAATATTAATATTTTATGAAATTCGGAAAAAGTTTAATTTCTAAATTACTTTTTCTTATAACCAAATAGAGAAAAAAATACATTTCCAGCCAAAAAAACTATTTTCTGAGTCGAACACTCGATCGGGGGGTGTTTAGTTTCTCAAAAAATATCCTAAAAAAGTAGGTTTTTGGCTTGAAAAATATTTATGATGTGAGCTACAAAGAAAATTATTTAGGCTGCGTAAAGAAAACTAGAGCTGCGCTTAAATACATTTAGAACTACCAAGGCTTTTTTTTTTTTTTTTTTTTCTTTTTTCTCTTTTAGAGAAACCATAGTTGATTAATTCGGATTCGCCGAACATTTGGTACGGATATAATAAGAATAAAATTTGTATTTTGATTTTTAAATTTGTTAAAAATTATGGCTCAAAAAAAGAGTTTGCCAATTATATATTCAGATGCATGAGTTATACGAGAATTACACATTCACCAATTAAAAATTCACAATTAACAGTTTGGCTATTAAATTAAAAATATTTTCTCTCGATTTATACGACTAGCATAAATAGTTATAATTTTTTAAAAATATAAAAATAGAGAGATTTAAAATAAAGTAGATTAAATAAAAAAAAGTAATAGCAAAGTTCATTGTTATCTTTATCTTTATCTTTTTCATGATGTACATATTCTGAAATAACTAACTATGTTGAGGAAAAGAATTTTATCCAATAAAAATTCTGTGTGTTTTTTTGATTGAATAGTTTAGCATACGTAAATTATTCACGAATAATATATCTAACCAAAAAATTCGAATTTTATTTTGATTTTTTAGAAAAAAAAAAACATATAGACTGTTTTATTCGGATTTTTGCTAATTTGCGAATAATTAACGAATTAACTAACTATGAGAGAAATTATTTTGCAGTTGGAGTTAAAAGGGTTGATCAGCAACAAGCTTTTGATAAATAACGGTTGTGACATATAATTTAATATTTTATAAAAAATATAAGATTCTGAGCTCGAGTCCTGTCAGATTCAAAGCTTCATCATTTTCTAATAACTTTTTTTCAGTGAAAAATAGAGAAAAATAGAGATTTTTTATGATGGCAATTTTTTAGCTTCGGAATCAGAATCTGAATAGATTATTCTAATTGTGAAATTGTGGGTGTTTGTTATGTAAAAGCCCCATTCCTATTCAAATGCTCAGGTTTATATATTTCCTTTTTTCCTATCTAGCCCAGGATGCTAAACTGGAAAATTGTATTCGAATGAATCAAAATTTATTTTCAAAAACCTTGCATCATTATCGATTTTTAAAGTTTTAATTTATATTTTTTATTTGAAATTAATCAACATTTAATTTTTAACTTCAATTTTGAATTAAAATTAAATTTCATTTTTAAATTAGATTTTAAATTTTAAATTCTGATTTGTATTTTTAATCAATCTTGTATTTTGAATTTGTGTTTTGCGTTAAATTATAATTGAAATAGAAATTTAAGTTCTAAGGTTCAAATTATCAACTAAGATTTAAATTTAATTAAATTTCTGTCCAGATTATAATCTTTAGATTTTGGGTTCAAATTAAAATAAGGATTTAGTTTTTAGTTCAATAATAATGCAAAATTAATTTCTTTACAAAATTTATTTTCATTTTGAACTTTGATTTCAATGTTTAAATTAGAATTCGAATTCAAATTGTAAATTAGTTTTACGTTTTGAATAGCCAACTCAAGTTTACTTTTAATTAATTCTTTTAAATTGTGACTAGACATTTAAAATTTATTATTAGTATATTAGTTTTATGTTTAAGTATGACTCAAAATTGTAAATTTAATTTTATATTTCGATTTACAAACTCTGTTCAAATCTTATTTTAAAATATTAAATATTAAATTTTATTTTAAATAATATTTTGAATAACCAAAATTTATTTTATCTCGAACCGACTGTAAAGATATAAATCAACTATTTCGATTTCGATTATTATTCCGAAGCACCTTATAGATGTAACGATCCGACCTGTTAGAAGCATTAACTCTTTTGGTTTAAACCACCGGTTCAAAATACTTAATTAAACCAAGTTATTATTACTAAGATCCAAGCTCTCAAATATAGGTTGAAATATCATGTATTTAAGGACACTTTAAATGATATTTACCGACGCTTTAAAGCGTCGGCAAAAATAATCCCGACGCTTGTAAAAACGTCGTGTAAAGAGTCGTTAAATAAATATGTCGGGATAAATATATTTAATAAAAATATGTTTATTAGCGATACTTAATCATAGTGTCGGCAAATGGTAAATATTAAAGACGCTAGAAAAAAGCGTTATTTAAAAAACATCGTTTAAAATATATTTTATTGTAGTGTATGTAATTTACTAAATAAGCTAGCTACTTTGAAATTAAATAATATAATGGCCCCATGTCCCTTAATTTTTTTTTCATTTTTGGCGAATCTTAAAGCATATATATTATTCATGTGAATATGCGACACCACTCGGACGAGATGATCAGTTAATCTCATGAATATATACTTTTGTACGTACCGTCCAATTAATTTGGGCAGAGTCTATCGAATTAATTAAGTATATATGTTATCTATTTTTACATGTGTGAGGAAAACGAAAGATGTGGATACTTAACCAACATATGGAAATTTTTCTAGATGACAATGTTATGTATTGACTATCGATTAATTTACAAGCGTGGAATTAATCTTCTCGGTATTTTCGTGTTGCATGCGTGGTAATTAATAATACTGATGTTTAATCACCCCCTAAGTCAGAAATTTTTATTGATTGATTTGTATGGTATTGTAATCAACCATTATATTACTGCATATTTAGTTATGTTGAAATATATATCTTATAATACTAAGACTTTGTTTGGGATTGCGGAGAGATTGCGTTCCCCGTATGATGAGAAAGTGTGATGGAAAAATATACTGTTTGTTTCTGTACATAATATTATATTGATATATTTTCTACGGTTCAATCGGAAAATGCATGTAGAAGCTCTTAATATCAAACTAAGCCTAAATAACGCGTATCACGTGTATCAAACGCAGCCTTAATACATTTTTCTCCAGTAGCATCAGTTGAAGCATTGGCTATCAATTTTCACATGCGTCACCTACTGGTGGAAAGTTAATTAACGCCACTAAAATACTACAAAATCTTACAACATCCAAAAAAGCCTTCATAGAAATTTTCCTAGGTGACAAATTGTACAAGTGTACGACGACACACGGCATGAACAAAAATTTAATTAGAAAACGTTTTTGACTATTGCTTTAATTAAGATATATTATATATATTTTCTGAGTTTTTTTGAACTACCAGTAGTAAATGATTCCATTTACAACTGATTTATTTTTAATAATGAAACTTGTAAATCAACGATCGATCAAACGATCGGTGCTATTAAATATCATGTGGATTCAGGGTGTCATTGTCACGAGCCTGCTCACGTTTTCAGATGATCGGGTTTGTCAGTAAGAATTCAGGCCAAACACGAAATGATTTTTTCACACGCTCGTGTCCCGCCTCGATAATGTACCGATTATATTATTATTATAAATAATTATAATTCTTAATTATAAATATAAAAATAAAATTATATATATATATATATATATATATATATATATATATATATATATATATATATATATATATAATTATAAATATAAAAATAAAATTATATATATATATATATATATATATATATATATATATATATATATATATATATATATATATATATATATATATATATATATATAATTGAGCTTCTATACTTTTAAAAGTATAAGTTATTGGCGCTTGTATGTTTTTAGCCATTGGATTAATAGATGAGCGGCTAGGATGATGTGGGCCCCCTTGGGTTAAGTGGGTGGTTGGTTGAATAGTATAATCTAACGGATGAAAATGATCAAAAGTGTAGATCTAACGGTAAAAAATTCACAAGCACCAAATGCTTGGTACTTTTACATACTCTATATATATTATATAAAAGGTCCTATTACTATACTATTATGAGTACGATCACTCGTACTCATAAGTTGTTTTTTATGATAGAGCTTCGGAATCGACGATCCACACCGTTAAACGTTATTTACAGCATTTAAAACTTCTAGAAATAAAATTTTATCATTTTTCGACATCATTTACCTTACGATCAAGAGGTCACAAATTTGACAATTTTTAACGGTCGGTATAGGATACTTGCTAGTTTAACGGTGTAAAAGAATCAAAATTTGTTGAATTTTTTATAGAAAATTCTATTCAGTACATAGATAAAGATCAATAACTCCGATCTTGAATTGAAGGATCCGATCATCCTTTTTTAGGACGTCGTTCGATCTTGACCATTCATTTTATGCTCGCTTGATGGACTTTATTATGATTTCGAAAATTTACGAAATTTATTTTCTAGAAGTTTCAAATACTCTAGATCATATTTAACGGAGTAGATCATCGATTCAGAAGCTCCATCATAAAGAACAACTTATAAGTAGTAGGTCTGCAATACTCATAATAGTATAAGAGCCTCTATACTCATAAAAGTATAGTAGCCGGACTCTATATATATAGGCCACGGCTACTATACTATTATGAGTATTGGAGCTATCGTACTCATAACTTTTTGGCCGTTGAGATGAAAAAATGTGAGGCTAGGATGAGAGTGATTACGGTTAGATTGATAGTGGGCCCCCTAGGGTTGAGTAGGTGGTTGGTTGAATAGTATAATCTAACGGGTAAAAATGATTAAAGGGTGGATCAAATGGCCAAAAAGTTATGAGTACAAGAGCCTCTATACTCATAAAAGTATAGTAGCCGGACTCATATAGAGTAGGGCTACTATACTATTATGAGTATAGAGCCCCTACTACTCATAAGTTGTTCTCAATGTTGGGATTTTCGAATCGGCGATCCACACCGTTACACATGATCTAGAGTATTTGAAACTTCTAAAAAATAAATTTCGTAATTTTTCGAAATCATTATAAGGTCCATCAAGTGTGTATAAAATGAACGGTCAAAATCGAACGACATCCTAAAAAGGGATGATCGGATCCTTCAATTCAAGATCGGAGTTATTGATCTTTATCTATGTAGTGAATAGAATTTTCTATCAAAAATTCAACAAATTCGAATCTTTTACACCGTTGAACTAGAAAGTATTCCATACGGTCATTAAAAATTGTCAATTTTGTGAGCTTTTGATCTTAGGGTAAATGATATCGAAAAATTATAAAATTTTATTTCTAAAAGTTTTAAATGCTCAGATAACGTTTAGGATCGAGAATCTCTATCATCATAAACAACTTATGAGTACGAGGCGATCGTACTATATAGTATATATATATATATATATATATATATATATATATATATATATATATATATATATATAGTATGTCTTGTGTGCTATTAGAGCACGAGGCTTCGTGCTCCTAAGCCGTTTACGATGGAGCTTTCAATCAACGATCGGTTCCGTTAGACTTGATCTAGCGTATTTGAAGTTTCTAGAAAATAATTTTTGCGATTTTTCGATACATTTACCTAGTGATCAAAAGGATTCAAAATCAATAAGTTTTAATGGTGGATATCTCGTTTCAAGTTTAACGGTGTAGAAGCATTCGAATTAGATGAAATTTTGATACAAAATTCTTTATACTATCTACAACAAGATCAATATTTCGATAAAAAATTTTAGTGCTATATCACCACTTTTTATAGAATTTTTATTTTCACTGTTAAAAATTATTGATTTTCAATCCTTTCGATTGCTAGGTAAATGATATCGAAAAATCGCAAAAATTATTTTCTAAAAACTTCAAATACGCTAGAATCTGAAGCTCCATCGTATCGTTGTTGAGCCATCATCGAACGCTAGGAGCACGGAGACCTCGTGTCTAATATACACACAAGACCTACTATATATATATATATATATATATATATATATATAGCAGGGTTGCTGTGCTCCCGTACTCCTGAGCCGTTTTCGATGATAGAATTTTCGAATCGACAATCCGTTCCGTTAGACTTGATCTAGCATATTTAAAGTTTCTAGAAAATAATTTTTGTGATTTTTCGATATCATTTACCTAGCAATCGAAAGATTTCAAAATCAATAACTTTTAGCGGTTGATATCTGTCGTTTTCTAAGTTTAACGGTGTACAAGTATTCAAATTAGATGAAATTTTGATACAAAATTCTTTATACTATGTACAACAATATCAATATTTTTGATCGAAAATTTTAGTACTATATCACCACTTTTTATAGGATTTTTATTTTCAGCCGTTAAAAATTATTGATTTTGAATCCTTTCAATTGCTAGGTAAATAATATTGAAAAATCACAAAAATTATTTTTTAAAAACTGCAAATATGCTAGATCAATTTTAACGGAGCCGATCGTCGATTCAAAATTTTCATCATCGAAAATGGCTCAAGAGCACGGAGGCCCTATGAGCACAACAGTCCTACGCTCTCTCTCTCTCTCTCTCTCTCTCTCTCTCTCTCTAGGAGTGCTCCATGCGGTCCATGAGGCTGAGTGAGCCTCGTGGACCGTGCTTTTTTCAAACAAATCTGTCAACCCCGCGCGGTCCATGAGGCTGAGTGCAATCTCGTGGACCGCGCTTTTTCCTAACGTGGTGCGCCCCGAGTTTTATCGCCCTCGTCCCTCTTCTTTTCTTCTTCTTCTTTGCTCGCTTCTTCTTCTTCGCTCGCTTCACCTCCATAATTTCTTCAAAATAAAGAAGCAAAATTGCTCGAGCTAACGAGCCGAACACGAGCCGGCTCTATTAAGTTTCAAGCCGATCACGAGCCAAAGTTTTCGAGCTCGTCATGAACTCGAGCGCCGAACACAAGCCGACCTTGAAGACGATGAGCCGAGCTCGAGCTCGAGCTGGCTCCAACTCGCTCCAGTTCGACTCGTTTACAGCCCTATCATGCATGGATCATATAATTACCTATTTAGAAACTAAATATCATATAAAAACTTTGGCTATCATTTCCTCACAAGCCAAGAAATAGCCATATATACTGGTGGAAAGTTAACCCACTTAATTAAATGCTACAAAATTACATGTCGTAAAAAATTTTCCTGTGTGAGAAATGATACAAGTATGAGGAACGCCATGAATTAGAATATAGAGAATATTAATTGTTGACTACCGATTTAGGATACAATATTATATATTTCTGCTAAATGATTAACAGAAATTTCAAATTGAAGTTTTATTGTATAATATTCTCTAGCTTCGTTGGTTTCTGAAATAACTTGTGTACTTTTAAGTAAATTGAGATCTAAATTGCTTGCCTTTTTTACTACCTAGTTTTTGAAATATTGACTAGTGTCAATGATCGACAAATAGTATCAGAGTAGATCATAGGTTCGGTTGCCGCATTCTGCAATAAATGCAAGTGCTAGCGGGGAGAATTCACTATAACAAAATATATTTTAAACGACGCTTTTTAGACGACGTTTTCTTCTAGCGTCTTTAATATTTAGCATTTGCCAATACTGTGATTAAGCGTCGCCAATAAACATATTTTTGTCAAATATTTATATAAATTTTCCGACGCTATATTAAAACGTCGGTATATTTATCCCGACATGTTTATTTAACGACTTTTTATCCGACACTTTTACAAGCGTTGAAATTATTTTTGCTGGCGCTTTAAAGCGTCGCTAATTATTATTTAAAGTGTCCTTAAATGCAAGATTTTTGTAGTGAATATTGTTGGCAACGAACGATCGATGCATTTAGGATGACGATTCAGACCTAGCTAGTGAACCAATGTAACGATGCATCAGATACAAGCAGTAAGCAAAAAGAAGAAAAAAAAAAAAAAGGCAATCCTCTTTGTCATGCCCCGGATTACTACGTTTTTCAGGCCTGCCAACAAATCCATTGTACGTATACAAAGAAATTTTTCGTATATATGAAGCGATAGCTGTACCTACAAACATATAGGAGCTACATCCAAAGTACAGAACTGCTAAACAGAACATATATATAAACATACTCAGCCCACTGTACATACAATATCCAAAATACAATCTCGACTCAGAGAGTGCAACAAAATATAACAGTATGTATGTAACGACCCAGCCCACTAGCAATAATAACTCGTTGGGCCCAACCACCGGCACAAAATGCTTAAGCCCAGTTATTATTACTAGTGGCTAAGTCTCTTATAAACCCAATGACAACCCCATTCTCATTCGATGTGGGACCATTCGATGTGGGACTACTGGGGTGTCACACACTCCCCCCGTTAAGTCCCTGACGTCCTCGTCAGTCCAATCACACACACAGCCCACGATCACCAGGCGATGTGAGACTCGTCTCGCTAGCCCGTCATCCAGACGCCGGCTCAGCCGAGACTCGCCACACATGTCCAGCTGGTGAACCGGCTCTGATACCAAATGTAACGACCCAGCCCACTAGCAATAATAACTCATTGGGCCCAACCACCGGCCCAAAATGCTTAAGCCCAGTTATTATTACTAGTGGCTAAGTCTCTTATAAACCCAATGACAACCCTATTCTCATTCGATGTGGGACCATTATATGTGGGACTATTGGGGTGTCACAATGTATATAGTAACATCCCAAAACTATACCTCTTAAGGGGGATACTCCTCTGGCACAATGACCAGGAAAGGTAGGGATCTGGCTAGCGACTCCCTTACTGCGGTCAGAATCTGTAATATACCGAACTTCTAAAGTTATGAAGTTTCTGTGGGAACTTGCTCGAAGAGTTGTTAAAATAGTTCCAGTGAAGTTCGGGAGCATTCGGGTGTTTTCAGTGCGCTTCGGGTGCGAAAATGAAACTCGAAAAGCTATGTTTGGACTTTGGCCTAGATCCAGCAAAGCGTGGATGAAAAGATGGTCTAAACGCACTCGAGAACGTGTTTTGGGGGTTTCGGTACGATTAGAGGTGAATCGGACGCCCAACGAGCGAAAACGGACCAATGTAGGAAAATGCAATTTTCTAGGTGGACCTACGGGTCCGGACTCCCGAACCCAAAAAGTGCCCAAGAAAGGCGGGGCATTTTGGTAATTAAGGGTGGGTTGCTTTATAAAAGGGGCTATACCCCTTTATTTTCCTCCCTCAGCTCAAAGGCAACACACACACATTTGGAGAGGGAGAAAACCGCTCCTCTCTTTCTCTAGATTTCTCCCTTCTCTCTCTAGATCTCTCACCCGAATTCAGAGGGTTGGTGGAGAGCAAGCTTGGGAAAGTGTTGGGAGCGACGGATCGAGTCTTCATGCGCCCGGTGGAGCGGCGTGCTTTCGACTTGGGATTTGCATTTTGGTAAGTGTGTTAAATCCTTTATGTATGAGATTCTAATGATCTCTAGCTAGAGTATTTCTAGTATGTTTTCTCCATGAGATTTTGAGGTTAATTGGAGATTATGTCATGCTAGAGTTAGAGATGAGGGTTTTGGAATTTAGAGGGTTTTGATCTAAATTAACTCTATATTTCTCTAATTGGAGGTTCGAGAAGGATCCCTAACGACCCTAGGTTGTGGATTGGTGAGCGTTCGGTGATCGAGTGCGAGTTCGAGCCGAACCGGATCACGAGTGCTGCGGGAGCCCGATTGCAAGTGACTACAAGCAATCGGAGAGCATTACGAGGTGAGTTGTGCTTCACTGAAGTGATTAAGTCACTTCTAGGGCCACTAGGATGTGCATGGATGTGCATGGGTCGAACCTAGGTAGGTCGACAGTATAGGGTGTGTGACTACTCTTGAGACTTGGAAAGTGGGTTCCGGAATCCCAGGACTTATGGTGATCTTGGTATCATAGGGTGTGTGCGACGATTTCGCTGCCCGGGGCTATACCATTGTTCGGCGTGTGCGACGATTTCGCCGCCAGATGGTTAAACCGGTTATTGGATCATGCCACTAGGTGACTTTAGCCATTGTTTGGCATTTGCGACGATTTCACCGTCAGGTGCCTAAGTCATGGAGCGCGGTGGGTTGTGGATGCGAGTGTGCACGGTATTCCACGTAAGATTGACTCGAGGCCGAGTCGGGTGGATAGCTGGGTTAAGATAGAGGAAACTTTAAGAGCAATCAGTAAATGGCTTGGATTTAAGGTGGTAGAAACCTTAGAAGCTAGTTGGACATGAGCTGGATAGTGAGATTGAAAGTAGTATCGGATGATCTACTTAGTTGGTTGTATGATTTGCATTTACATATTGCATGTCTTGAGGCATTCGCATGTATTTATTACTTGCATAAATTATCTGCGGGTATTTGTTGAACTAACTTAATTGCAGTGTCTCCTTTGGACCTGGTGAGTTGAGCTTCTTCCTTAGGTGGCCGTACCCACTGGGAACTATGGATATAGTTCTCACCCCACGATGTTTTGGGGGGATTTCAGGTTAACACGCGAGCGGTACGACGACACGAGGTAAGGGCGTAGCTCCGTAGATAGCGCCCTGCCACCGAGACCAGAGTTAGCAGTACCTCAAGTCAGCATAGCTTAGGGGTATAGAATGAAAGGAAAGAAACAAATTTGTAATAAATTGTAATAACTACATTGTGTTTGGAAGTAGGAAACAAATGTAAAATGTATGTTATGAATGCTTGTAATAGTATAGTTGTATTATGTTTTTGATACATTCTTATGCAATCTGAGTTGAATACTATTACTAGTTGGAAACTCTTGTATTGTATGGATTGTAACGCCTAGGACGTACAGGGGAGACTCTGTCCGTTCGGCGGTCTGTCAGCATGCCTGAACCCAACCAAATAGGCGGGGCGCGGGATGTGACAGATTAAATGGTATCAAAGCATAAAGATAATAAATAGAAATAGTTTAGATGAACCTAGGAGACCCTAGAATAGTAAACCATAGAAAATAAGGCCCGTGTGAGACGAGAACTTATGACTTGCGGCGAAAGGTTTATGGATTGGGTTATGTTGTAAACCTCTAAAACGGATGTTAGAGGTAGACTCAAGGCATGGTGTATTCTCAGCTCAGTGTGTTCATGTTGGCGCGCGACAACATGAAACGGAGTGATGAGAATAGATGCCCTTGCGTGAATTTCGCCTGATTTGAGTCGGTGTTAATTGTTCCGTGTTCGACCCAGAGGGTCGAGGATTAACGGAGTTGTCGTGTTTCAGGAAACGATGGCACCGCGTAGGCGATCTTTATCCAGATCGGCGCGGGACGGGGCAAGTGGTGTCCCTGAACAAACTGAGGCGAGCGGAGATTTGGAACTTCGTGAGCAGTTGGCCACACTCATGGGAGTGGCGAGGCAACAACCGATTTAGTGCAGCGACAGCAGGAGGCTGCGTTGCACTAGGAGAAGCGAGTAAAGAGACTCTAAGAAACGGTGGATCAGCTGGTGACCGCACTAGCTGTAGCTCGTCAAGTACAGCCGGGATTCACGACGGAGGTGTTTTCGTCGAGGTCAGGCAACCCGACTTCTAGTGCTTCAAAGGTGGAGGCGGAGAGGGAGCGAGCTTTGGCAGTCCTCATGACCTTCAAGAAATTTGATCCGCCTACCTTTGATAAAAAGGATGCAGATCCGTGGATTGTGGAGATGTGAATTGACTATATGGAAACTCTGTTTGAGGATCCGTATACTATGGAGCGGGACAAGGTACACCTAGCCGTGCATTGTCTGAAACAGTCGGCAAAGGTGTGGTGGAAAGGAGTCAAGCGAAATCGATCGCCTTGTCTCCCTCCTATGGCTTGGGACGAGTTTCGGAGACTGATATTCTCTGCCTACGCACAATTTTAAGTTGCAGACTTTTGCCAAAATTTTGGATCGGGCCTTGTGGGTAGATCAGGGCAATGCGTCTGTGCGAGAGGAGTACGAGTCTTATTACAACGAAAAGGAAAAAGGACAGCCAACAAGTGGATCCGTTGGTTAGTCAAGTTCTCAACAAACTTCGATGTGTTCGAGCTCACAATCCCTAGCTCCGGGGATCTACCACACTTGATCCTCGGCAAGATATGTTATTTGTGGGGGTCCTCATTACCCACAACAATGTGAGCAGCGAAAGGGCAAGTGCTATAGGTGTGGGCAACTGGGTTATGCACTGGACGAGTGTCCGCAAGGTGATAGCCGGGCCCCGACACTGGCGGTGGCCTTTTTTTCTCCGGGACAGCCCGCAGATGTGCCACCTACGGCATGGTCGGAAGAACGGGCGTTAAGAATGATGCAGCCGGAGGGTTCGCGGCAGGCGCTAGGTGGCCATGGATATGTGACCCGAGTTGTGGGGCCTGCTACTACCGATGATGTCATGGCAGGTATGAGTTAATTAAAGCAAGCATATGCTTCTACATGATAACAAGATGATGCATAGCATGCATTTGTCATGTGGTCAGTTGCTACTATTTATGCATTAGTATAGTAGGGACCAAGTGGACAGGTAGGTAAAGATACCTGGGCATGCTTATGCGGTGAAAACGTAGCACCTGCTAAGGCAGGTAGAGGGTTTGATGGCACTAGCAAATTGCTGGTGATGGTCTTTGGATAAGAAATGGGACTCGTGGTGGAGATGAAAATGGCGGACCGACACTCAAAGCAATGTGAGTTTTTTATTGCGAGAGTTAAGCCATGGTACTTGAGGATCTCTTGAGAGTCCGAAAATTTCGGAGGTTGTTCCTATAGATCGAACAGTGAAAGTAGAATTACTGTTGAGAGAACGGTTGGTTAGTAGCCAAGTACAAGCACGTGGGTCTAGTAGTACCTCGAATTGAGGTGGGGGAGTCATGCTCGTGTGGTCGGTGTGCATAGGCAAGATTGCTTAATGCTGGACTTAGTATAGAGCGCTCGAGTATAGGTACTCGTAGAGTACGGTTGTGGTTCTGCCGGGTGAGTGTGTTGGAAGTAGCACTTGAGCATTCCTAGATATGAAGCATGCTATGGATCACTCGTGGGGCTGGTGGCTTGCACTAGGTGCTTAGGAGCCGGTAGTGGTACGTGTGGCTCGGTAGAGCGTGCCATGTGAGATGACGGTCGCGGGTGTCGCTTGAGGATGATCCGTACCTGGACCACTTGTGCACTAAAGAGCCTGGGGCCATATGGACAAGGGTAGTCGGCTGTGTGTGATAGCGGTCCGGTACCTACGGGTAGGGCAGAGGTTTGGTCGGGGCGGTAGTCCGAGCTTGGACCAAGGTACGTGGAATGCCACATGTTAGATCATGTGATTGATGATGCACCGAAAGTGTGGTTGTGACCCAACCCGAGGATTTGTAGTAGTTTGGGGTCATGATTGCTCCTGGTTAGAGTGTGTGCGAATTTTCAAGTGAGAATTTCGTCCAGTGATGATTGGGTCTACGCTTGCGAGCGAGAGACTTTGCGCGTATTGAGACATGTTAGGCGGTAGGCCTACGTAGGATTGGTGACCTTTGGTCCACCTGTGGAAACCAAGATGAGCGGTTTGGCCGATGACTCAGCCAATGAGGTTGACTTGGATTCACGAATGGGTGGTTCGTGGGAGTTCGTTGCGAGAACGAATTGGTGTTGGCCGTGGCAATTGAAAGAAAAAGTAAAGTGGTCTCAAGGAGACACTTGGATAATGGATAGCCACACGGAATTTGAGGATAATACTCTCTTGAGGATTGAAATTGGAGATGTGCTGGAGTGTGCCATCTCGTAGTAGAGCAAAGATCCGGTTGTGATTGAAGCACTCGCGATTGGGCAATGCACCTATGATATTGCTTCTGGGCAATGCAGGTGGTCGAATAGGAGTGTGTTCCCCGAAAGGATAAGAAATGCAAAGAAAAGTTCTTTGTATGCTGGGTAGCAAGTGGTGTTGGAGCGTGTAAAGTCGTCGAGTATCAACTTGCACTGCCACCGAGACTTGCGGAGACCACAATGCACTTTTTTTGTTGCACTTAAGAAATGTGTGAGAGTTTGGTCTCACCTCCTCCATAGTGGACCTTATGGACAGTCCTAATGGATGGAAGGTCGAGTGGCATGAACCTAGTGTTATTAAACATAGGTTGGACATGAACCTAGTGTCATGAGCATAGGTTGATCAAGTGAACCTAGAGTTGAGAACTAGGTTGAAATGACATAGAACCTAGCTTGGTTGAACCTTGGTTATGACATGTAGAGGCATCTAATATGGTTGAACCTAGGTTAGTGGATTGTAGTGGTAGCAAGGCCACTAGGATTTGCATGGATGTGCATGGGTCGAACCTAGATAAGTCGACAGTATAGGGTGTGTGACTACTCTTGAGACTTGGAAAGTGGATTCTGAAATCCCAAGACTTATGGTGATCTTGGTATCATAGGGCGTGTGCGACAATTTCGCTGGCCGGGGCAAAACCATTGCTCGACTTGTGCGACGATTTCGCCGCCAGATGGTTAAGCCGGTTATTGGATCATGCCGCTAGGTGACTTTAGCCATTGTTCGGCGTTTGCGACGATTTCGCCGCAAGGTGGCTAAGTCATGGAGCGCGGTGGGCTGTGGATGCAACAGAGTGCGCGGTATTCCGCGTAGGATTGACTCGAGGCCGAGTCGGGTAGATAGCTTGGTTAAGGTAGATGAAACCTTAAGAGAAATCGGTAAATGGCTTGGATCTAAGGTGGTAGAAACCTTAGAAGCTAGTTGGACATGAGTTGGATAGCGAGATAGAAAGTAGTATCGGATAATCTACTTAGCTAGTTGCATGATTTGCATTTGCATATTGCATGTCTTGAGGCATTCGCATATATTTATTATTTGCATAAATTATCTGTGGGTATTTGTTGGACTAACTTGATTGAAGTGCCTCCTTTGGACCTGGTGGGTTGAGCTTCTCCCTTGGGTGGTCGTACCCACTGGAAACTATAGATGTAGTTCTCACCCCATGTTGTTTTGGGGGATTTCAGGTTAACACGCGAGCGGCGCGGCGGCCCGAGACAAGGGCGTAGCTCCGTAGATATCGCCCTACCACCGAGATCAAAGTGAGCAATACCCCAAGTTAGCATCGCTTAGGGTATAGAATGAAAGGAAAGAAACAAATTTGTAATAAATTGTAATAACTAGATTGTGTTTGGAAGTAGGAAACAAATGTAAAATATATGTGATGAATGCTTGTAATAGCATAGTTGTATTATGTTTTTGATACTTTCCTTACGCAATCTGAGTTGAATACTGTTCCTGGTTGGAACGTCTTGTATTGTATGGATTGTGATGCCTAGGACGTACAAGGGAGACTATATCCGTTCGTCGGTCTGTCGGCATGCCCTAACCCGACCAAATAGGCGGGGCGCGGGGTGTGACAGAATCAATAGCAGCAGCAGCTACGGCTCTGTAAAAAGATGGCAACAACTAGGTGTGAGAACTACTACAAAATAGAGTAGTCCTCAGTAGGTACCGTCACTGACCCTAACGACCTACCCACTAAGTCTACAGTAAAGGTATGCAAAGGATAGTAAAATAAGCTGGAAGAAACTATACAGCTATATACTACTACACTATCGCTATCCAAACCATATTCTCTGTAGACATAGAAATGCATCACTAGCTACAACTCAATAACACTAATCCAATTTCAATGGACCACCAACTGGCCAGTCCAGCCTGTAGCCAAGCTATACAGCACACCACCCACGGGGGTAGTCGGTCCAAGAACTCTGTCCAAACAGGACTGTTGCCACATCAACGCAAGTAAAGCATCACTCCGGAGTGGCACTCGTGGGAGCGACCCAACCGAGTATGTAAGTCAGGCTCACACAGGCTATAGTCAATGTAAATGGGTCAAACTGGTCTAACAACCAAGGCCCACGTGCTCTCGGCACAATCTGATACCTGATAGAGGAATCTGGATCCACCGTCAGCTCCTACGGCATCCGATAGTATGGAACAGTCCAACTCTACTGTAACCACGAGCTTGACCCCTCAGCACGAGTTTAATCTCAACCTACACTAGCTAATCTAAGTATCCACAATGCACTAACAGCGGATACAAAAGAAAAACAGCTCCTGAAGCTAATTTTGTTAACTTTTCGAAGAGTGACAGGTGTAGATTTAACGAGTTTTCTCCTAAGTGAAATTCTAGTTCAACATGTAAAAATTTATCTAACATCAGTAGCTTATGCTTCAAATTCTTATTCCATAAAAACCATGCACATCCATTAATTCGCGCTACTAACCAAAATAAGAAAATGCATGCTGACAACTCTACAACTTGGAAGGAATTCCGACGACTTCGGTAAAAATTAACCCACCTAAAACGCTCGTCCAACATCAGCTAAAAGTCGATAGGCGAAACCCCGCGCTAGCTCAACCTCAAACGGATCAACCAAGGTGTGCGAGCAATCCTCCAAAGACAAGGAGAACAAAATAAGATCGATTCCCAAATTCACAAAGAAATTGCGAACAAAGAGCTAGAGAGAGAGAGAGAGGGAGACACTCTACTTGTTTCTCCAAGCTCCAACACAAAATACTCAAAGCTGGGGCGTTTTGTAGATAATATTGACAACCAAAATTACCAAAAGGCCCCTCACCAACTCAATTTGTCGCATGGAGTACTGGGACTCCACTTGGGTACCGGTATCCCGCACGCAATCAGCCAACCTGAACGCTGTGTACCGGTACTGGCCCGACGCGGTACCGGTACCCAGTCCCAGTACCGGTGCTCACCAATAAGTAGCGGTACTCAGCACAGAGACGCAGCAACCTGAGAGCACTCATCCATGTAATCCCTCTGGGGTACCGATATTCCTCACAGGTATCGGTACACAATACTCAAAATCCTGCTTTTGTAGATTTCAGTCTTCAAACTCCAACTCTCACAGCTCCGAGTCCTTCTATTTCGTGCCAAAACGACTCTGACTCATCCCGACACTTTATGGATGTGTCGACAAGCCACTGATACTATAGTTAGTCAAACAGCTAAGCCCTAGAGACACTACACTTTTCTAGTTAGAAAATTATATTCTGAAATATTTTTGGAAAACCAAAACACACCCTCTGGATTTTAGATTATTTAATTATTTCACAGAGCTGTAGGTAGAGTATTTAGTTGTGGGAGAAGCCTACATTTAATTGTTGGTTATTCACTAGTATTGGTTCTGAAAATTTGTTGTACCAACTAGCTGTAGTATCTGTTTGGATAAATGAATATTTTGTTTGGTAATATTCTTAACTTGAGAAATTGGTAGATTTGGTAGATATGAAGTGCATGTGATCAAATATTTAGAATGAGATATCATATTCGGTCTTTAATTTATTTTTTTATAATAAAACAAATTAATTCCTAGGTGATATATAATATCAAATCATGAATAGTAAGATTTTTAAAGAAACAAATATTATACTAGAAAAGTATTATACAGAATAAATTATCCTTAAATAATTTATTCTGAGATCCAAACAGAGTTCTAGAGATGTTTTATATATAACTTAATTTGTAATTTTTTATTTTTTATTTTTAATTTATTTGAGACGACGATGAAATATAGAATAATAATTTGCATAATTTTTAATATAAGAAATAATTGAGAGAAGAGGTTAATCAAAGATAAATAGACTTTTAAAAGTCTAGTTTAAAAACAGAGATAGAAACAAGAAGGCATAAAACTATTGCCCAAAAAACCAAGGCTTTTTGCATAAAAAATTCACTTATTTTGGACTTTTGCAAAACCGGATCACTTTTTTCGTTTTTGCAGATTCGGTCCGCTTTTTCAGCAAACTGACCAAAATACCCTTATACCTTTTTCTCTTTCCTCTTTTTTTTTCTCTCGTTCTTTTTTTTTCTCTCTCTAAAGAACGCAGCAGCGATGGCGGAGGCGGAAACAACCCGCCTCGCCTCCGCCCCGCACGCCCTCGCTCGTGCAACCCCGCCCTCCTCGCCTCTGACTCTACTGATCGAAGCCGCGCCGCCGTCATCAACCTCAACCTCGCCGTCATCAACCTTCTCCCCCTCCCCGTCCTCGACGGCGGCTCCCTCGCCTGCTCCTCGTCAAGGCCGCCGCGGCGACCGCAAGCTCCGCGCGAGGTCGACGGCGGATCATGTCCTCCAGCGTCCTCGTCGTGCTCGCGCTCGGAATGTTCCTCATCGTCCGCGACACCCTCAATCTCGATTTCATCAAGGAGATGTTGTTATGGAGGGACACCAAAACTTTTGAATTTTGGACTGAAGCATTCATTGAAAGCACGGAATGGGTGGTTCTTGCTCGCGGGATTCGAATTCGGATTCCGCGTGCGAAATGGTGATCAAGCATTGCTCATGGTGCGGGGTGGAAGTTCTTTGGAGGAAGAAGAAGAAGAAGAAGAGAAAGAAAAGAAAGAAGAAGAGGAAGAAGAAGAAGAAAAAGAAAAAGAGGAAAAAAAATCGAAGAAGAAGAAGAAGAAGAAGAGAAATAGTGTAACGGTGTAAAAAAAAAAAAAGAAATAGTGTAATGGTGTAAAAAGAAGAAGAAAAAGAAGAGGAAGAGAAGAAAAATTATGCAATTTTGGGCGAAATAGTACAAAATTGGATAAAAGAGTGCAAAATTGGATAAAATTATATAATTTTTCTTCTCTTCCTCTTTTTTTTCTTTCTTTTTTTACACCATTACACTATTTCTTTTATTTTTTTTTACACCGTTATACTATTTCTCTTCTTCTTCTTCTTTCTGATTTTTTTTTTCCTCTTTTTCTTCTTCTTCTTCTTCTTCTTCTTCTTCTCAACTCTCTCTCCCGAGGGAGCTCGCCGCTTGCTGCCGCCGCCAACCGGGCCCGCAACCGCCGCCGCCCGCATCGCCCGCCTCCCGCCGTGCCCTCACGTTCCGGCTCCGGCTCTCGCTCCGGCCCCGTCCGCGATCGCTCGAGAACATGGCCGGCGGCGTCGACCGCCTCTCGCGAGCCCGCTCGGCGCTCCGGCTCGCCGCGTTCGGGCGGCACATGAGCAACATCCTCACGTGGTGCGGCGCCTCCTCACCGACGAGACCACTCGCTCGACGGCGTCGCAGGCGGCGGCAAAGCCAAGCTCAACCCCGTCGCGCGCGCCGCCGTCCGCCGCGAGGTGCTCGCCGTCGCCTCCTCCGACGCCTCTGTTTCCGCTCGCCGTCGCCTCTGTTTCTGCTGCTCTCTGGGAAGAAAAAGAAAAAAAAGAACGACAGAAAAAAAAGAGGAAAGAGAAAAAGGTATAAGGGTATTTTGGTCAGTTTGATGAAAAAGTGGACCGAATCTGCAAAAACGAAAAAGGTGGCCCGGTTTTGCAAAAGTCAAAAATAAGTGGATTTTTTATGCAAAAAAGCCAAAAAACAAAAAAAACAATAAAACTGAAAACAAAACAAAACATAGAAAAAAAACAAAAATGCTTTTTGTTGTCAACTTGGAAGCTTGTTTTTGAATGTCGCCGCTGCCAGCTGCCAGGTGCGACTGCATGCATGTGTGAAGTCGGCAAGACTAGGACATTTTGGAAAAGGAAGTCTGCTGTTCAGAGTGCAATAAGTTGTCTGGAAACAGTGTGCACCGATCACTTTGTATGCACTACCCAGTGATCTGCTCCTTAATCCTTATTACAACTTAATTACTAAATATGCTAATTATTATTAAATTATATGAAATACCTTCCTAATCATCTCTGGGAATCTGACGAGACTCGAATTGTTTGAAATTTCTAATAGGTCTAATATTTGAACTTGATTTAAATAAAAAAAAATTAAATGAAGTTGCGCGCGGGCCTAATAGGATTCGAATTTAGAGTTTTCTGCTCCGATATATCTTGTGTTAAATTATATAAAGTAATTATTTATTTCCAGAGAGAATGTTGTGTTTAAATCTAAAATCAACAATTATAAATTCAACTAAATAAATTTCTTAATTAACAGAAGATGCAATTCATGGTAGTGTGACCTAGATTGAATGCTTACTAAAATTCTATACAATCCCCTAGTAATTAATTAACAATAAGGTGCAATTATAAAGCCCTAGAATTAATCGAGCCCTGTACATATATATTTCTCCATGTGTCGTATCATTAATTCGAGGGTTTGTTTAGGGGATGTCATCAGAATTAGGTTCTAGGAACACATGTTTGGAACACTTTTCTCTAAGTATCTCATTTATACTAAAACTTAAAAAGGTATATGTACTACTAATGCCTAAATATAAAGCCCAATCCAACTAAAAATAAAAAGTTACTCTACTCAACCCCCCACACTCAGCCCATTTGGACCGATTACAAACAGAAAAGAAAAAAAAAATCGATTACCATCTCCTTTTCTCTCTTTACTCGATCTACTGAAATTCTAGACGAAGAGCCATTCTTTGTCGTCTTCCTCCGTCACCGTAGCCAACGAGATAGAGTTTCAGCGGTTGCTAAATACTTAAATAAATATTGGTAAATTAGCAGCACTCTTTAAAGTTATAGCGACACTCTTTAACTGTCACTATATACCTAGCGATCCCACATATAACACTTTTTAAAAGTGTCGATAATTTAGTTATGAGCACTTTTTTTTACATATACCTATATTTTAAAGTCTCGCTATAAAACGTTTTTGTTGTAGTGTGTTTGGTTTCATATAAAAGTGCTCTGAAAAAAAAATTTCTCCTGAAAACTTTTTTTCCAATGTTTGGTTACGTGTGAAAATTTTTTTTGGAAAACTCGTTTTATAGATTCTCTGAAAAAATTGAGTTTTCGTTTTCCGCTCGCCGTCCGCGGAAAACGAAAACTTCAACCTCTCAAAATCGCGGCTCACTGCTTTTGAGCATGCTAGGATCCACTCGTGGACCGGATGAGAGAGAGAGAGAGAGTCCACGAGGTCACCTCGTAGACCCGTGGACTCTCTCCCTCTCTTATATATATATATATATATATATATATATATATATATATATAGAGAGAGAGAGAGAGAGAGAGAGAGAGAGAGAGAGAGAGATCGAGTTGAGGTAGAATACTTTCGATAGTAAGCGGTATTTTCTTATCGAGTTGTTTTCGATGATAGAGCTTCCAAATTGACGATCATTTCAATTGAACATGATCTATACCACTTAAAGTGTTTAGAAATCAAATTCCGAATATTTTCGACATCATTTGCCTAATGATCAAAGGGTTTCAAAATTTGTAATTTTAATGGTGGATAAGAGACGTTTTCTCGTTTAACGGTGTAAAGATATCCAAATCAATTGAATTTTTGTTAGAAAATTCTTTAAACTATTTAAAACAAGATCTATACTCTTGATCTTGATTACAAGACTCCTATCATCATTTTTTAAAAAATATTCATTTTCAACCATTCATTTTGTTCATTAGATGGATAAGAGAATAATATCGAAAGTGCGTGAAATTTGATTTCTAAGTAGTTTAAATGGTTTAGATCTTATTTAACTGATGATCGTCAATTTGGAAGTTCTATCATCGAAAACAACTCGATAGTAAAATGCTCGTTTACTATCGAGAGTATTCTAGCTCAACTCTATATATATATATATATATATATATATATATATATATATATATATATATATATATATTGGCTCGGGCTATTATACTCATATGAGTATAGAGCGCTTTGTACTCATAACTTTTTTTGGCTCGGATAAAAAAATGTACGGTTAGGATGATAGTGATTACGGTTAGGTTGATAGTGGGCCCCTAGGGTTGAATGTGTGTTTGGTTGAATAGTATAATCTAACGAGTGAAATTGATTAAAGGGTAGATCTAATGATAAAAAATTTATGAGTACAAGAGGCTCTATACTCATAAGAGCATAGTAGCCGGACTCTATATATATAATTTTATTATTTAAAGAACTAGGCTACTATGCTATTAATAGCACCAAGTTATTGGTGCTACCAAGTTTTTAGCCATTGGATTGAGAGATGTGCGGTTAGGATGATGTGGGACCCCTAGGGTTAAGTGGGTGGTTGGTTGAATAGTATGATCTAACGGGTGAAAATCATTAAAATGGTGGATCTAACGGCAGAAAACTTGGTAGCACCGAATGCTTCGTGCTATTGATAGTATAGCAGCCGGACTCTTATTTAAATATATTATTGTGTAATATTTTATATTATATATATATATAATATTTATAAATACATAATAATATATTTTCTAGTATTAAATATATACTTTTAAATATTATATTACATACTTAATTAATGTATAATATATTTTAGATTTTATTTTTATAAATATATGTTATAATACTAATATATGTAATATGATAATTATTATATATCAATAATTGTCACGCCCCGATACCGTCGCCAATTTGGTCCGACTCGCGCGCGTCGAACAGACGCCAAACGGACAGGATCTCTCCTGTCCGCCCAAGGCTAAGCATCAAGATTGTGTACAACAAGTGCCCAAGAAACAACTTGATAAACATACACAACCAACGACAACGAGAGTACAAACAGTACTAAACAACGAGAGCAAGCATCACAAATATAACAAACTAGTGAATAAAAGAGAGATTTACTTATCTATTACATTTATTCGACGTCAAGCCTTTGATTACATTTAACTTCCAAGTAATAAACGTAAGTTTATACATCATCCCAAAATACCTCACATCCTATACATCATTTACTCTCAAAATGTGAAGGGGTACTACCAATGCATAGGAAAGTAAGCTACCAAATACTTAGGGCGCTAAGCCCTTACCGCGATCCTCGCCGGGGTGACTCGAACTCGGACCTGCAACAAGGTGGGGTGAGAACTATAAATAGTTCCCAGTGGGTTCGGCCGACGACTCCGCTGATCTCCCCACTAGGTCTAAGCAGACATAAGTAGAACCATAGACAACTAGATAGATACATAAATAAACGAGAGCAGTAGTAAAAGCAAGAATATAAAATTAGAGTCCTACTATGCCTCAATCCAATATAAATGGATGCATAAATGTGCTCATAGTAAAGGTCACTATCAACTACTATGCTCAACAAATTTACTTTCCATTGGTTCTCTTGTTTACCCAATCACTTGGCTTGCCCTCAATCTCATGTCTCAAATCTCGTGGGAGAAGGAGTCTTTAATCGCTCGTTCAACCCAGCCGAGACCGTCTGCCGAATAAGTACTTCTGTTCCAGGGCAACTATTTCTGCCCCCATTGTGAAAATCTCCGGAGTACACAGCCTGTGTGGAGCGACCACCACAGGTATAGAACTGAGTACGTCAGTACGATACGTCAGTACGATCCAATCCTTGTCAATCGAGGATACCCTACCAATTAGCGTTAACATCACGATACCATAAGTTCTCTCGCTAATCAACCTAGTATTCCAACTTACACTAAAGTTTACACATATCGGTCATCATAGCTTTACTAGTCATTGGATGTCGCTTGTTCTTTGTTTAATATTAACTAGATGTCACTCTTATTCAACGAAGTGTTCTTTATACACCTTCTGCACTTAATTCCTAGGTTGTCATTTTTTCTAGGTTCTAACTCACATACATCATAACATATAGGGTTTAAGTTACAACATTCTAAACTCATGCATACTAGGTTCAAGTGTTGAATCTACATACTACACTACCAAGCATGCAAATCTCATCATTCAAGTACCCTATATGCAACAAACTCAATATGCAATTGATCGACATCGACAACTCAGACATAGGGAGCAGGTCAACTACTTCGGGATGCTCACCACCCACCTTTCGAAGATATTTTACGTTGTGGAGGCCCTAAGGATGATCCTCGGCGCTTGCTTCCTCAATGTCTCGACCGTTTAGGTCGAAACGAAGCCTCGACGGTCTTGTTCTGCCGATATCTTTCCACCTGTTCGACGAAACGGAATTCCTGCTTCGCCAACGCGTTTAGACACCTAGCAATTAGGTTAAGAGGTCATCAAAAGAGATCAAACCTCATTATTTAACCAAGCCCCAAATTGGAGTCCTAGGTTTGCACATATAGCAACCCACTTCATCAAAACCCTCAAACTTGAGATTGATCTAATTAGAAACTTGCTAAGAATCCATTTGACCCATTTCTAAAGTACTTAATCCGAAACCCTAAGTTCTACCATTAGGGTTTAGTGTTATAAACCGACTTTTTACCTAAATGAAATTTGACTTTCGTTTCTGAATGTTATTGTGCGTAAATGTATTATAAGAGCACACGTCAAATTTCAAAGTAAACCGAGCTAAAACGAAAAAGTTACGCGACCCGGAAGTTTGACTTAAAGTGAATAGTAACCTCGGATTTTCGGGAAATCGCGGAGTAGAGATGGGTCCAGATGCGTACAGGACTCCGAATATAGGCCTTCAATAGCTCGTTTCGAATGGCTCGACTATTCTGGAACCAATGCCACTGACAGAATTAGATTCTGAATCACGGTTGTCGAGGAAAAGGGGTTTGAACGGTTTTACTTAAAGACTTAAGTAATTGGAGATATTGGAGGAATAAAGAGGAGAATGGACACTTCACGAATCCGAGACCAAATCAAATGAAGTAAAAGGCTAGATTCGATGTTCTCGATGCGCTGAACGCGCTGGCGCGATCCGATCGTGAATCCGACGGACGGATCTCCGGAAATCGCGAAAAAAAAGCGAAGAGGCAAAAATCGCATAACGGTGGAATGCGAAGAGTCGCTATATTTTATGCGCCAAAATGCGAAGGTTTGAACATGGAGGGTCCTATGCGCATAAATCACATGCTGGCAGGGACTAAAGTTTGAATTGTGGGCTTTGGAGGGCTAAAATGCAAAAAATGCATTTGTGTATAAAATGGTGTTTTAGGGTTTCATGGGCCTAACCCTAACCCTAACCACCCTTTCATCTCCCAGCCGCCCTAGCCACCTCCGACCCTTCCTCTGCCTCCTCGTGGGCGCGCCGCCTACCTCCGGCGAGCTCCCCGCCGCCGAGAACCTCCCCAGGCTCCTCCTCCATCTTCCTCGGCCACCTCCTCCTCCACTGATCCAGAGAGGGACCGAGAAGGCTTCAAGCTTCTCTTGAGGATTGCCTTGGCCGAGGAGGATCGCCGGCGCCCGTCCCTGGCCGCCGCCGCCGTCCCGGAGCGCCGCCGCGCCATTCTTGCTCCTACGGTGTGCGTGATCACCCGCACCGAGCCGGATCTTCCCCGACATCCGCGCGCGCGGCCGCCGCTTCCCCGCGGGTGCCCCGACTCCCTCGGCAGGAAACTTCCGGCGTGCCCTCCGGCCGTCCCCGGGTAACGCCGCGCCGCCCGCGCCGGCGCCGCGCCTGCTGCCGCGCCCGTCGCGTGCGGGCGGTGGCCGAGTCCTTCGACTTCCGGCCGTGCCGCCACCTCCGGAGGAAGCGCCGCCTTCCCTCGACCTCCTCGGCCGGATCCCCGCCGGCCGAGCTTCTCCGGCCGCCGCGACATCCCCGGAGAACTCCTAACCCGAGGGCTTAGTGGCGGCAGATCGCCGCCGCCTCGCCACCGCGTGCCGCCGCCACCCCCACGCCGCCGCGCCGTCCTCCTCCGACCTCGGGCGACCTCGGCGCACTTCCCCGGCCGTCCCCCGAAGTCTCCGGTCCGCGCTCCTCTCCCCGCGGCCGCCTCGGGTGCAGTGCAGACCGAGGGTTGCACCCCTCGGCTTCCGGGCATCCTCGCCGCCTCCCGAGGGAGCATCGGCTTCCCTCGGCCTCCCGGTGCGGGACCATCGCCGTCCGGCGTCCGGCCCGCCGTGCATGCGCCGGCGCCCGAGAGGAAGAAGAAAAGAGGATGGCCGCCGCCGCGCCTCCGGCCGCCGCCGCCGCCGGCTACCTCCCTCCTCGGACCTCCGGACCGAGGCTTCCTTCGGCGCGCGCGCTCGCACCGCCGGCGGCCAGAGCCCTAGCTCCCTCGGCTCCAGTAAGCCTTTAATAATTTTCAGCACCTAAGTCTAGGGTTCGGATCACCTATCTGGTGATCCGGTGGGTCAAATGAACCTCGGGAGGTGAGCACGGTCAAGGATTTTCCGTGCTGAAAGCGATGCTCACCTCCGTTCTGAGTTTTGATGCATCGTTTAGCGGGACGATCGCACTTTACGCGCTGTGCGTGCTACTTACTGAATTTAGTGTCGCTTGTGCGCGCACTACGATGCCCGATTGTGCTCCGAAAGGCGAGCACGGTCTTCAGCATGTCGAAGACTTACAGCGAGTGCGATTTCAGAATTTACAATGCACCGATTTGCGTGCACGGCCCATAATAACCCTATTTTTACATGAAATAATGCGATTTAGGATTCTTTAGGGACTTTTATGCAATTGTAGCCTTCTGGGCTATCTTGGGCAGTGTGTACGTCTTTGCGGGTAACCTCTGGTATTGTCCAAGGTCCCGAACTTTTCGAGAAAACAATAAGTGTAATTCGGAGCGTTCGTCGGCGAAATTCGACGACGAACGCGACTTTGGTTGGATTTCTTACGCTTCTGAGATTATTTCCTTTGTCGCCAAGCCTTGTTGGCTGGTCACCCGTGTCGTTTCGAAGGTCGGAGACGACGGGTGAGCGACGGTGGGTTCCGGTGTCAAAGTCGACACTTTCGGGAACCCGGATCGAAACGGACGTTCTGTAGCAGTCGTTTCGAGGCAGTTACGTCGTGGGATTTGTGAATTATGGTTTTAGCTTTAGTGGGTTAGTGTCTAACCCGGTGAATCCTCGTAGGTTCAGTCATTTCTTTCCAGCAGTCGGCAGACCACTTCTTTTGATACTCAGGTGGGTATCCGGATTTCTCGTCGGTACAGTGGTACACGCTTGGTGACACTTCTTCACCTTTACTCTACTTTATTCTTCTTACTCGCACCTTACTGTCGTTTCTATTCTCTACTCAATTATATGCATGCTTACTATACTTGATAGGAGTAGAGTGGTTTGAGTTTACAGCTCTTCAGCGACCTACTTGGTCGATCTTTTACAGTTTCAGTGACCTATTCGGTCGGCTTGTTTCAGTTCTCAGTGACCTGTTCGGTCAGTTTGCTTCAGTTACAGTGACCTGTTCGGTCGGTTTGTTTCAGTGCTTCTGTGACCTACGTGGTCGGCGAGTTTACCTGATGACCCAAAGGGGTCGATGTCCCTTCAGGACGGGATTGTCGACTAATTGCGACGTTTGACTTTGAGCATAACGGCATCAATCGCCCCGGACTCGAGCGCGGTTCACGAACACGGCGGTCGATCCACCGTGCCAAGGTGTTCTTTTTCGGAAAAGTGGTTGGATGTGCCAACCCGTGAGCCCATAGGCGACCTTGGGTAGAATGCGAGCTTAGAGACAAAGGGCATTGCACGAGGTGCAACGGACCAATATTGGCGGTTATGGATTGGGTATTTTACTTTCTCAGCTTTTCGATGCATACATACAGTAGCAGTTTGTTTATACTACATATATTTCTCTCTCTCCGCTTACTTTAGCTACCGTATCTACTTACCGATCCTTCCTTTGCTTAACTCCGTTACTAGTGGATACCCACCGGGAGGAGACATGTTTACATGTTCTCATCCCCCGCCTTCTTTCGGGTGACATAGCGGGTCCTAGGCTGGACGACGGTGAGGAGAGCGAGTCTAGTACGCGTGTAGCTTCTACCCGTATCGGTTACTTCTTTACCTTTCTCGTTTTATTACTTAGAGTACATTATGGTTCAGTTCTAGCTTCACTTTAGTTTTACTTTTCGTGGTGGATTGAGACTTATGATGGTTTTTGGAAGTTTATGAAAGAACTTATGTTTTGTGAATTAAACTGTCTCCTACCCTTCGTGGTAGCATTTCAAAGGAAAGGGTTAAAGAAAAAGTTTTCTACCCCTCGTGGTAGTGTTTTCAAAGGAAAAGGGTTTCCGTGTGGGAAACGGTTTTAAAAGGTTTATAAATAAGCTAAGTTGTGAATGTGGTGAAGGGTTGTATGATGTGGTATATTTAGTGTACTTGATATTCATACTGTTGTGGTTGTGTTCCTGGTTGTTAATTGTACTCTGTACTTGTGTGGCCGTGCAAATACGGAGAGACTACTGTGTGTACAGTGGCCTCCACTGTATTTGTGGCGGATCCGGCACACCTGCGGGGGTCGAGGCTTAAAAAAAAAAAAAAAAAAAAAAAAATTCCGCTGTGTTTATGTACCAAAGGGACTCCGGGGCGTGACATTTAGATAGCTCACCTCTTATGCAAGTTCCAATGATGAGGAGAGGAAGAGGGAGATGATGATGGAGATGTTCCTTCAAGTGCTCCTACTTCTCCTTCTTTTTCTCCTTCCTCTTCTTTTTCTCTTCCTTCTTCTTTTCCTTCTTCTCATTCTCTTTTCTTTCTTTTCCTTCTAGAGAGAGAGAGGGAGAGAAATGAGAGGGGACTGAGAGTAAGGGTGAAAATAAGAGAAAAAGAGAGCCCACAACCCCCTATAGCCTCTCACTAATACTACATTTGCATAATAGTCCATCAACTCTGCTCCTGTCAACAGCCCCAGCCTGGGCTGTTTTCGTGCTCGGGGACCGGTCCCTTTACGGGAGGACCGATCCCCGAGAGCACCCCATGCTGGCAGAGACTCTCTGTCAGCCCATTTCGCGTACGGGAACCGATCCTTCCCACGAGGACCGGTCCCTCGGAGACCGGTCCTTCCATCTGAGACCAGTCCCCGAGAGCTTGCTCTCGTGGAACGCGTACGGGAACCGGTCTCCCATTTGGAGACCAGTCCCCACAAGGACCTCCAATTCTACGGGGACTGGTCCCTCCCACCAGGGACTGGTCCACGAGAGCAATTCCTTTGCACGCGGGACTTCTGCGCAAACCAAGCTACGAGGAACCTCCTCCACTGGGACCGGTCCGGAAGACGAAATCTGCGAAGTGCGATTTTGCACTTTGCTCTCGTGGTCTCCATTACAAATGCACTTTTTGAATTTTTGACTTCTTCGGCTTTTCCGAAGCATACCCATTCGACAATTAGTCGATTCCGGACGAAATACAACTCTCGGATTTCGAGAATTCACTTCCTTACAATAATTATTATATGTAGATAATATATATAATATATACAATACGAAAAAATATATATAATAATTTTTTATTTATAATTTTCTTTTCTTTCAACCAAACAACCGTAAAGAAAAACAAATTTTATATTTTCTTTATAAAAATTATATATTTTTATATAATATTATATACAGACTAATAGATATATTATAATAAATACTTATTAATTTATTATATTATATAATTTCAATATATTTAATTTATAAATATAAATTATAATAATAATATATATAGCCAAATAATTAACATAAATTATAAATAAATAATAAATAATATATATAATACGTAATAATAATAAAATATACTTTTTCTTTTCAACCATTCAGCCAAACAACTATAACGAGAAAACTAGTTTTTTTTTCCTACAAACCAAACACCAAACTACGTAAAAAAAAAAATTTCCACCGAAAATTTTTTTCCACCGAAATTTTTTTTTTTTTTTTTCATTTTTACGTCAAACCTTAACCTCACTTCTATATATTTCTACTTTTACCAACATCAATTTTTAGTATATCTTTCTATCTCTCTCAAAAAAAAAAAAAAAAAAAAAAAGAAAAGAAAAGAAAAAAGAGTATATCTTTCATCCCAAGAAAAAGAATAAAAATTTATTACAATAGATTTTATTGTAGATATTTTGACCTCAATTGTATTAGAGATATTCGGATCTATTTTTTTTTAATAATACTATTCAGAAAAAACCTTTTTGGACAACAATTAATGTATCCTCCTATAAAGCCGTACACAAGCCCTAAGTTAAAGGTGCATATTTTTCTTTTTTTAAAAAATGAGAAAATAAAGAACAGTAAAATTAGTCAAATTTTGCAATGCATTTATAACGTTTCTGAACCAGGCTAATTTGTTTTCTTGCGTAGTTGCGTGCGGGTCAAAATAGTCCAGCTGCGTGCAGAAGCAACTGCAAGTTTGGAGTCCTTTTTTTTTTTTTTTTTTTTCAATTTCATTGGTGTACAATTTTTTTTCCTTTTATTGTTTTAAATGTTTTGGTTAACAATCTTAAAAGTAATTGTTGTTTCCATACGTATTAGGCTACTATACTATATATCTATAGTATCGGACCACCGAGGAGCTCCGATCTTAAAGTCTTGTTTCGATCTTAGGACGTTGAAAACAACGATCACGCCGTTAAATATAATTTAGATCTAGTATATGAAATTTTTAGAAATAAAGTTTTAATTTTTATCGATATCGTTTATTTAGTAAGTAGATAATGTTAAAATAAACGGTTGAAATTAATTGAACAATCTAATTTGAGAAGAAAATTTTTAAATTCAAGATCAAGGATCTTGATCTAGATAGTTTAAAGTATTTTTTGTTAAAATTTGAATAAATTTAGATCCGCCTACAGTAAATTACAAACTCGCTACATTAGCCATTAAAAATTGATAATTTTAAAATAATTTGATCATAAAATAATTATGTTGAAAAAATATAAAATTTTATTCCTAAAAACTTTAAATATCCTAAATTAATTTTAACGGCATATATCGTTGATTTGAATATTCTAAAATTAAAAACGAGACTATAATACCAGAGCTGCAGTATTATAAATAGTATAGGAGCCTAGCTAACTCCTTTTTATAGATATAATATAGTATTTAATTATTTGCTTCAAGGATTCGTTTTATAGATACAGATTTAGAACGTTAAATTAAATTTAGAATATGTGACACCTCAATAGTCCCACATCGGATAGAAATGGGGTTGTCATTGGGTTTATAAGAGACTTAGATACTAGTAATAATAATTGAGGTTGTAACAATCTATAAGATATGGATTCCGAGGATCTAAAAGGTAATTGACACCTAGAAGGGGGTGAATAGGTGTAAAACGGTAAAATAAAAAACCTCAATGCGTTTTAAAGTAAATGCGGAGAGAAAAACCCACGAGACAGATCACACGAAAAATCCACTAAGAACCAAATTGAGTACAAGGTGATTTCTCCTTCGCTGGTCCTCGATCGCTTGAAATCCTTCAACCGATCACGCCGCAACTCCTTGCCGCGACAATGCCCCGAATCCTCGATGCGTCCACCGAATCCACGGTCCTTCACGCGATCTCCGCGTCAACCTCCATCTGGAGTAGTAGAGGATGATTTGTGGTAATTTCACAATTAACGAACCATAACCAATGGGGGATCTCTTTTAATTAATCATCAACTTGATTCATGAAGAAACGAAGATTCAAAATTCTAGAATCAATTTGATGATTAAAACCATGAAAACTCTAATTTAGAAAAAGAACATTAGGTTAAAAAGAGTTTTTAGGATTTTCAAAGAGTTTATAATGTAAGTATATAGATTTATGTAACAACCAAATCTGGAAAGATTTCCTGCAACCAAGGTCCGAACCTCACATGCAGAGACCGGTCTTGGGAAGTCCGGACTCTGCCCCCTCAACCGGTTCTCTCTTTCGTCATTGAATTACAAATTCACCTAGGTCCGGTCCTGAGCCATGGAGTCCGGTCCTGAATTGCGTATCAACAAATATTGAGCTACGGGATCCGAATTCCACCTCTTAGGTCCGATCCACCCTTACGCAACCTGAGAGTTCAAGGAACTGGATCCGGACCTCCCATCCAAGTCCGGATCTGAATTAAGGTTGCGCAAGAATCAGGCTTACGGGATCCGGATTTCACCCTTCATATCCGGATCTCGACCAGATTTTTCCAGCTTTGATTTTTTGTCATATAGAATTCAATCCAAGTCTTTTAACTACTATATCTTAGTCTAAAATCACCATAAATGTTCTTAGAATCATACCTGAGGTGCCGAGCTTCACCGCTGAATCTTGTAACGTCTGTTTGCATCGTCTTTGTCCAAGTGTGCTCTTAATTCCTTCAAGACTCCAAACACCTCACGAAATTCGCCAACTTATAAAATCCTTAACACAACCCACTTCCTCGTAGAACATGCCGAGTCTTGTCAAAATGAATGGGACGCGGAGTGAGTCAAGTAACACAAGGTTCTAAGTGTTTTAGAACCTATGTGAAGTGAAAAAGGGGATCCACAAGTGTAAATCTGCAAATCTGGGAAAATTTCAGATTTGCAGCAGCCATTACCGGTCCCCATGGATGGAGACCGGATGCCACGGGAGCCAGCCGAGAAGAATTGGAAATTTGGCTAAGTCCTGGATTTTCCCTCTGCGAGATCCGGACATTGATCCAAGACCGGACCTCCCCAGACCGGACATCCATGCTGAGACCGGACCTCTTCTGCGAAACAGGCAGAAAATGGCTAAGTCCTGGAATTCCAGCGTGCGGGATCCGGACAATGCGCCGAGACCGAACTTCCCGAGACTGGTCCCCAGGACTGAGACCGGTCTCAGGGCACGAAAAATGCCCAGACTGGGCAGAATATAATTTTCGAAATTGGAGGGGCCTAGTTGCATTGTTACAACACTATATGCACCCCACCCTCTCCTCTCTCACAACCACTTCACTCCCAACACACTCCCTCTCATTTCTCTCTTTTTCTCTATAGAAAAGGAGTTCTAGAGCTTGGAGAAGAAGGTGAAGATGGAGAAGAAGGCTTGGAGAAGGTGGATTGGAGGCTTTTGAAGACCTAAGAGCTCTCCTACAAGGTGGAGCTTGGGCCGAGGTAAGGTTTCATGGTAAACCTAGACTAGGGTTTGGGTTTTAAGTATGGAACTTAGAGTTTTGGTCCTCTCTTTGGAGTAGAAGGCCTTGTTGGAGCAAGGGGCTCCATGCATGCCATGGGAGCTCAAGTGCTCTCATGGTAGATCTCTAGGGTTTCTAGTAGAAGCCCTAGAATTGGTTTAGATGGTTCTAGATGAACTCCTAGGGGATTTACAAGTTCTCTTTTGCTTGTTATAGAGATCAAAACCTATGGTTCCACAATGGGCTTGGTAGAGCACCCAAATTTGGGGCTTTTGGCTATAGGGGTTCTAGGGTCAAATTGACCTTATAGAAACCTAATTTGAAGTATCCTCGACGCGTGGGACAACTCCGTTCGTTTAAACGAAAAGCCTAGCTATGAGCTACTATGTAAACTAGCCTGATTAGGGATCTGTTTAATACGCAGGTTGCAAAATAGGTTTCGATTAAGCACGAAACTCGAGACACAACTCATCTTGAATATTTAGAGGTGGGTGGTACATTCCAAGGACACCGGAATTCTCTTTATGTCTAAGAGTCCTATATTGAGCATCTTTATATATTGAGCATGTAACATTGTAGGGTTAATATACATTCTTATTGCTTTTGTTAGTTCAAATGCATGTGGTAGAATTGTATGAGATTGTGTGAGAGAAAACAAAAACCCTATATATGCATGCTAGAGAACAAGAATATAGAGAACTTAGTGCACTTGACAAGTGAGTTGATATTGGACATGAATATAGAGAACAAGTGTGGCAATAACAAGTCTAGAGTACTTAGACAACAAGGTGGCATCAAAGAACAAGAACAAGTAGAGAACTTGACATTATGAGTATACAACTTAGAGTTAAGAGTCATATGAATATAGACTTCTTGAAGTCAAGGAACAGATTGAACTAGTAATCCTTAAAGTTAAGGATTGATCGTACTCACCATATAGTCCTTACTCGAGGACGGTAGCTCCCCCTCGGGCGATGTGCTCCGGAGTTGTCATCACTGGGTCGTAGTGTTTTCTTCTCCCCAGAGGACGGTCCCGTCGGGTCGTAGTGTTTTTCTCCCCGATAGTAGGGATTTGGTTGGTCGAATATTGTTGAGGGCGGAACCGACGGGTTAGCCTAGAGATAGGGTATTTGGATTATGACTCTACATTTATCATGAGTTTAATATTGAGCATATTGTTATCTACTTTCAGGCATATTAGCTGCATTTGCTAGTTGGCTACCTTATTTACCTTTCTTCTATTATGCCTGAGTTAGACCTAGTAGGAAAGTCGGCGTGGTTGGTTGCCGAACCCGCTGGGAACTTCGTTGTAGTTCTCACCCCACTATCTCCACAGGGTCGGGACCGAGTGAGCCGTCCGAGGATCGCGGTAAGGGCATCGCGCCCTAGGTAGAGACCACCCGAGTTATTTTACTTCTGCTATAGTTGCATTCCCTTTATATCATCTTTTGTACTTGATGATTATAGTTGTTAACTTTAAATGTAATAAAGCTTTATTTTGAGATAATTGTGATGTAAGAAAGAAATGATGCAAAGAATGTAAAGGCTTTTAAAGAGTTCAAAGATTTAAAGACAATTACATGTATGTGATTGAAATTAATCAGAGTACTTGTACGTTTCAGTTTAGCTCTTTTACTTTGGCTATTGTTTGTCTTCGTGCAAGCCGTTTTTGTATGCTTCCGCATGTGAAAAATTTATGTACTGTTGTAGAGCCTTGGGCGGGCGGAAGCTACTGTTCGGCGTACGTTGTGACGCTCGAACCGCCAAAAGAGGCCAAGACTCGGGCGTGTGAGCTTAAGTATTTTGGGCTGGTGGTTGGGCCAAACGAGTTATTATTGCTAGTGGGCTGGGTCATTACAGAATCCTTTTTGTTCCTGATGTGTAAAATTTTAATAATTTTTTATATTTTTCATTGAAAATATTCAAATTATTATCATTAATTTTTTTTTTTTTTAGAGAGAGATAAATAGCACGCTACCCGCTTCATTTATTTTATTTAGAAATAAACTTAGCTAGAAATATGAATTGATTAGGATTCGAACTTGGAATCTCGATCGGGTACCAATCACCAAGCCTTTTGGTACTTGCTTTAGGGACGGTCGGTATCATTCATCTTAAGTTAGATAGTTGCAAAAGGTGTTAATGAAAGATTATAATTATTGTAGATTTCTAGATATTAAGAATTTTATATTACCATGAATTAATAGGTACTCTCATTTCAATGTTTGATAGAAATTATTAGTCGCATACCCATTAACAACAATATATTAGTTTTTATATAATAACTTCCTAGCCTAGATAGAGATATATGGCTTAATAAATTAGTAACAAATTAAATTACGATTCTAAATATAAAATATATAATATTTCTGAAATATTACAAAACCTAAACGAAACACCCCTGTAATTTAACATGGATTTTTTCGTTAAACAAGGAAACATCTTATATTGGTCATTAAAATTGTTAATTTTCACCACTTGAAGCTTGATCAGGTAGATGATATAAAAAAAACTTCAAAATTTAATTTCTCAAATATTCTAGATTATATTTAACGGTGTCAATTATCAATTTTGATTTTTTATAATCGAAAATAACTCAATAGCATAAAAACAAAAGTAGAAGAGGGGCGAAACAAGCAGGCTCTATTATTTGTTTACATATCGACATATCATAAGTTTATTTATCGTGTTGATAAACCAAGATTAGTGATTCAAATAAATGAATTTTTAAAAAGAATCGACTTTTTATTTTTATTAACAATTAACGAGTTTTATGATTTCAAAATATAGATTTTGGTAGATTGATGATAGAAATCTTAATTTTAAAGAATTTTATTATATATTTTGCACATTATTATATATTGAACGTAAACCATTGCCTAAACCCAACTATATTTGTATATTAATGCACTATACATTAATCGATCAATTATCTCATTATATATTTCAATACTTAAAAATTGAAAGTACTAAGGATGTGTTTGGTTCGCTTATTTTTTATCTTGAAATCGGAATAGATGAATCCATTTGTAGATGTTTGGTACGCGGGAGTCCCATTCCAATTCCAATTTCTGAGTAGAATGGGAATCCCTCAATTGACACTTTTTCTAATCCGGCCTAGGAGGCTGGATTGAAAGTTGAATCAGGACGGAATGGATATCTTTTAACATTTTTAATTAAAATATGAGTTTAAATTTAGAAATTAAATATATAATTTTAAATTTTAATTTGAACTTAATTACAAATTAAAATTTAATCAAGTATTTCGAATTTAACTTATGAAGTTGAATTTAAATTAAATTTTAATTTAAATAAAATTTTATTCAAATTTTTTTTTTAAAACTTAAATTAAATTTAGGGATTCAAATTAAATTTTAAATTGTAATTTTAAGTTTGAATTTGAATAAATTAAAATTTAGTTTTATATTTTGAATTATCTACTCAATTTCAAAGTTTAATTTTTTTAAAAAAAAATAGATTTAAAATTTTAATATTATTTCAAAATTTTGATGTAAATTTTTAATTATAAAGATAATATATTAATTATAAAAATAAAGTTAATATATTAATTTGATTACTTGAAATAATATATTAATTATAAAGATAAAGTTAATATATTAATTTGATTACGTTTTTTTATATCAATTTGAACCAAACACCGATAATGAGAATGATTTACTCAAATTTCGATTCAGGTAATGAGCAAAAGCAATTAGTTAATGAGTCGTTTCGATTAGATTAGGTTTGTTTAGATTAATTTCGATTAGATTTCAACTTCGAACAAAACATGCACGCCCTAAGTGGATTAAGAATATGAACATCATGATCATTATCTTTAGTCCAAGATAAGAACTAGGATAAAATAGTTTTTAAACATCTAGAAATTAAATTAAAATAAACTATTATTACAAGTTTAAGATCGATCGCAAATGTCTGAATCATGATATTCGAAGGGCAACATCATGAAACGAAACTGGAGAGAGAGAGAGAGAGAGAGAGAGAGAGAGAGAGAGAGTTCAGGGACCAGCAGTGCAATTTACCCCAGTACGTAAAACGTGACCAATTAATTATGCTGGTGAATTGATTGAATTGCATCTTCTTGGTATCTTCCTGAGGTGGAGCCCATTTCTGCTTGTGTGCTGGTCCTTTTCTTGGTATATTCCAAGATTATTTGCAAATTGGAGTCCAACTAGTCCACGCGTTCCACTAAAATTTGGACCCATTTGGGAAAAGTCCATTTCAGCAGTTGCATTTCCTTTTTACTATAAAAAATCACATTATATATATATATATATATAGAGTAAGGCTACTATGCTTCTGGAAGTACGGAGGGCTCCGTGCTTCCACATCGTTTACGATGTTGTGGCTTCCGAATCGATCGACTCCGTTAAACTTGATCTAGAGTATTTGAAAGTATAGAAAATAAATTTTGCGATTTTTCGATATTATTTGCCTAGCGACGAAGGGGCTAAAAATCAACGCAGTGAAAATAAAAATCTTACAAAACGCGATAATATGACATTAAAAATTTAGATCAAAGATATTAATCTTGTTTTATATAGTATAAAGAATTTTCTATCAAAATTTCATGTAATTTGGATATTTCTACACCGTTAAACTTTCAAACGGATTACTATGACCATTAAAATTATTTGATTTTGTGCCCCTTCGATCACTAGGCAAATGATATCGAAAAATTATAAAATTTATTTTCTAGATACTTCAAATACCCTAGATCAAGTTTAACGGAGCCGATCGACGATTCGAAAGTCGCAACATCGAAAACGACATAGAAGCACGGAAGGCTTCGTGCTTCCGATAGCATAGTAGCCTCACACTATATATATATACTAGTGTAGTTACCCGCACGATGCAGCGAGCAGATATTATCGAAATAATTTTTTTATTATTATTGATCATCGATGATAGTTTGAAATTATACATATACAAAAAAAAATATGGGGAGAAAATAAAAAAAAAATAAAAAGAGGCGTAGAAAAAAGAAACGACAAAAGATGTCAGAGTTATATATATATATAAGATCCGCATTTTGCGGTAGTTAAATAAAATTTTAGCCAGTCAAGACATATAGTTATTAAATAATATTCAAATAATTTATCATACCATCAAAATTTTATTTTTGATTTATATCTTAGAGTAAATTTATGATGCACTGAACACATTCAAAATATTAATAGTTATGTAGCAATCCTCCATTGGTTAATGGGTAACCTCCTATTTCTCTCCTATTTCTTAAAGAACGAAAAATTATTTATTTACACTTGATACGTACTAATTTCTTATACAGCACACATAATATTATATAGTTGATAGAGTATTTGAAAACTAATATTGTAAAATAAATATGAGATAATAAAAAATATTTAAATTATTTATTATATCATCAAAATTTTATTTTGATGCATATTTTAGAATATATTTATGGTGCAATAGTCTTGTTTATTACTATAAACAACTTTCAATATATATTCTAAAAAAAAAAACTGATTAAATGCTAACTTTTTATTCCAGAGCGCCGAAGAACTCTAAAAATATATGTAAAAAGAAAAAAACCATTAGCGTTGTTATAATTTTGTTAAAAAATTTATTTAAATAGTATATTATCAATCTGCTGAAACATACCTATGTATGATTCATTGCTCCTATGGAGTATATGTTGAGCAACTTTGTTGTATCTTCTATAACTTTTGCATGAAAATAAATGATGGTAAAAATACTTCTCTAATTTCGGGGAAGACTTTATAGCTATAGCAAATGAAAAATTTTAAAAACAAAGACTCTCAGTATTCTATGTTAGCAAACTTTTTAATATTCTCAACGAAAAATTTTAAGTTGTAATGAATAAGAAGCAGTAATTAATTTAGGTTACAAAGTGTTTGGAATTTGAAAAGCGTTAGAATAAATTGGATATTAAAATTAGAATAATTTAGGTTACAAAGTGTTTGGAATTTGAAAAGGGTTAGAATAAATTGAATATTAAAATTAGAATAATAATATAGAAAAGTTGGATCAAGATTTTTAGTAATGGTTAGATACCCATGCAGGTCAAATAGGAAAGTAATAAAAATAAAAAAATGAATGATAATGGCAATATCAGTTTATAGGAAAAAAAAATATTTCATGGGTAATAAAGATTATTAATTAACTGAATTAGCTAATTATATTTAACCTGATATAGAAAGTTGAAAGGTCATTTACAAAAGTATAACAACAAAAACTACTTAAATGAAACGTTCATAATAATATCCCACTAAACTAAAAGAGAAAATTAAATTGTAAAAGGTTAAGTCATAGGAGGTAGATGAGGGGACAAATTCAATACTAAAAAGAAAAAAAAAGAAAATTTGAGGTTTTGCCACATAAGCTATAGTATTGGTGATTAATATATAGTTAATAGATATATATAGCTTTTTGTACTTATAAACTGTTTTCGTTGGTTGATAGAGATTCCAAATCGGCGATCACTCCGTTAAACATAATTTAGGCTACGTTTGGTTCGGATATAAGTAAGAATTCTTTATATTTCGAGAGATGGATATAAATTCGGGTATAATTAACGGGAACTAAATCAATATTATGTTTAGATGAAAATTAGATTGTTCCTAAGAAGATTATAAATAGTATATTGATAGTTAGATTGGAACAAAGGAAATAAAAGTTATAATTTTAAATTAAAATTATTTTATCTAATTAATGAACATCAAAATATTACCTAAAAATAATTTAATAAATTAATAAATTTTAATTTTTCTACACCATTAAACTACAAACTAGCCATAATAGTCATTGCAAATTGACAATTTTAAAATATTTGATCATAAAGTAACTATGTCGAAAAAACATAAAATTTTATTTTAAAATTTTCAAATATTTCAGATCAATTTTAACGATATAAATCGTCGATTTGAACACTCCAAAATAAAAAATGAGTCTATTAAATTTTCGCTAATCATATCGATGTGATTAATAAAATTCATCCCACCCTAGATAGATAAATAGATAGGGTGTAAGTGGCATTTTTCTTGTATTAATTTTTAGTCCTTATTTCGCATAAGAAAGTTTCTAACTTTTCAATAAAATGAGCAGTATATTTCATCCGTAAAATCGCCAAACTTATTTCGGTTTAATCCGAGCTATATTAAACAACTATATATTTAAAGTAAAAAATTAAAAAAGAACTACAATTTTACATCAATATATATTTTTAGAAATAAAATTATTTTAGGCTTTTCCTTAGTTTTATTTTGTGTGTGTGTGTAGAGTTTTGATATATACTAGCGTAGGAATCCGCCGCATCGTGTGTGTAGAGTTTTCATATATACTAGCGTAGGAACCCGCGCGATGCGGCGGATAGAAATGCTTTAGTAAAAATCTATAGTCTACAGATTTAGCAAACAAATAAAAACGTTAAGAAAAATAGAAAAAATATTTAAAATATTATGAAGGGTAATAAATAATAAAGAAAAAACTAAAGAGACTCAAATTTATATTTAACTAATCATATAAAGATATTTATTTATCCTACTATCAATTTGTTTGAGGAGGAGGGTAATGAGGAAGGGATGATAGGCGGTTTTAGAAGATGAGGAGTCTTGAGAGTTGGAAGATGAGGAGGGAGCGGTTTTGAAAGATTAGCAGTATCGGGAGTTGGAAGATGAGATCTAGGAAAACGGTTTTAGGAGATGAGAAGTGTCATATGGAAAAGAAAAACGATTGAAGGAAGAGGAAAGGTCTTGGCTCAAGAAGAGCAATATATATGTATGTATATGTATGTATGTATATAAATATATATATGTATATATATGTATGTATATATATATATATATATATATATGTATGTATGTATGTATGTATATGTATATTGTACATAATATTTATTGGTGAATAAAGAATTTCTTGCCACGTGGTAAGAAATATTGTGAAATTATAGTGTTTTATAGATATAGATTATAGATTATTACTCAACCACATGTTTATATATAATTATATAACAGCTAGCTGTGAGGCATCTAACCCTACATTAAAGTGAAGCCCACCCCACACAGCTCCGACCTCTCAAATTAATTATTTAAAATTAAACAAGACAAAGTGTCGGGTAGTAACCATTTAACTATAGTGAATGATTGCTTTTAATTAGTACGTCTCCAAGTTCACTAGTTGCACGTACCAATTTCGTTAGTTTAATGGGTAAGATTTAGTACTATCTCAACATTAATTGGGACTCACCTTTTTTTAATTAAACATTTAGTCCACGACCACGAGCTTTCATATGTATTCATTTTCTAATTGCAATTTTGAATACTATATATATATATATATATATAGAGTCATTATTTATCTTATCAATAAGACGAAAGTCTTCGGTCTTCTAAGTTTTCCGCCGTTAGATCCACCCTTTGATGATTTTCACCGTTAGATCATACTTATTCAACCAACTACCCACTTAACCCTTGTGAGGCCCACATCACATCCTAACCGCACATCTCTCAATCTAACGGTAAAAACTTGGTAGAAAGATCAATGACTTTTATTAATAGCGTAGTAGCTTTTATATTATATATATATATATATATATATATATATATATATATATATGCCATTTAGAACACATGCACGTATACTAATTTTGAGACATTTATGTTTTATAATAATGTATTTTATCATTTTCTGTAATACTGGTTTCAGAAATATTAGATACCCATAAAAGTATTATATACTCACCTTTTCATACTTCATCCTATAATTTTTAAATAATTTTATCTTACTATCCTATTAATTTAACTATAATTTTTTTATCTTTAAACAAAAGTAAAACTATAAAATAATTAGGTGTAACCTTTTAAACTTCAAAATAAAAAAAAAATATGGGAGCAAATTCGAAGTTCACCTTTATTAATTTTAAAGATTAATTAAACTTTTAGAAATAAATAATTACTTCACTTTTTAAAAAATTTAATGACAAAGCAGGAGGTGGTATATATCTCTCAAAATTTTAAAAAGATATGTACGTAATTATTTCACATCCTTAAATATATGTAAGTCAAAAAGATTTTTGATATGCAAGTATTTCACACTAGAATCTATCTCAAGGCTTATAATTAATTTACTCATCTTATCAACCTTAAGATTTTGAAATGCTAATAATTAAGTTTGCATCCCTTTTATCGCTCATATTAATTGTGCAAGTCATCAGTAATATTTTTTTCATTTTCACATGTATTTTTTTCAAATATTGTCAAATATTTCTTTTACTAGTAATATTTTTTTCATTTTCACATGTATTTTTTTCAAATATTTTCAAATATTTCTTTTACTAGTAATATTTTTTTCATTTTCACATGTATTTTTTTCAAATATTTTCAAATATTTCTTTTACTAATATCCTTTCTCATTTGTCCCGGTTGCTGTCATCGGCATATCGTCATCGTTATCGTCGACACCGGCATATTGTATCTTTTGCTACCTTTGCCACATTTGGAGAGGTATCTAATAATAATTCTCTTTACAATTTATACTTATTTGTACTATATATAAATGAAATTAAAAAATAAATAAAAAATTTTTCATACCAATAATTATAATTAATTTGTTAAAAAAATATTTCAAATAAAAACGAATGGTTATGATCAATCTATTAAAAAATGGCATTCTTATCTGTAAATATATCAAATTTTATAAATGGTTATGATTAATTTGTTAAAAAATATTTTAAATAAAAATAAATATTTATGATCAATTTATGAAAAAATAGCATACCTATTGTAATAATCGACATTTTTGTCTTAATAAATAAACCCTTTTGTTGACGATGCTATTGTGTGTAATTTATTTACAAGAGCACTCGTCACGTTTCAGGTCAAAATGAGCTAAAACGAAAATGTTACGCGACCCGGAAGAAACGACTTAAGTGAATAGTAACTCCGGATTTTCGGCGAATCGCGGAGTAGAGAAGCGTACCGAACTCTGAATATAGGACTTCAATAGCTCGTTTCGAACGGCTCGACTATTTTGAATCCAATGGCGCTGATGGAATTGGATTCTGATGCACGGTTATCGAGAAAAAGGGGTTTGAACGATTTGACATAAATAACTTAAATAATTGGAGGTTTAAAGAGAAAGAGAGAGGGATTGGTACTTCGCGAATTCGAAACCAAATCGAACGAAACAAAATGCTAGATTCGATGTTCACGACGTGCTGAACGCGCTGGCGTGATCTGATCGGAAATCCGACCGACGGATCTTCGGGAATCGCGAAAAGATCGCAGAGTGGTCAAAGTCGCAAAACGGCGAAACGCGGGAAAACCTAATATTTTATGCGTCGATTTGCGAGGTTTTGAACGTAGAGGGTCCTATGCGCGTAATTCCACTAATGACAGGGACTATATTGAGAATTATGGGCTGTGGAGGTGTCACGCCCCGAGGTTAATAAGTAAGTGAAAATACAGCGGAATTTTTTTTTTTTTTGAAAACGACCCCAAGGTATGCCGGATCCGCCACAAATACGGGGAGTCCACTGTACACACGGACAGAGTCTCCCCTGTATTTGCAGGGCGTCGCGCATGTACAGAGTGTAGTAAACTACCAGGAAACAACCACATACTAAATGAATATAACACGGCTATTATTATTCATTCAACCATTCACACAGGTTCACAACTAAGAGATGTATAAGCTGATGACATAGTAAGAAAACCTTTGAAATCTGTTTCCCACAAGGAAACCCATTCTTTTAAAAACACGCTACCACGAGGGGTAGAAAACTATTTTATCACATAAAATCCATATTCTTATTACATTATAAAACCAACTAAACATCTCCTAATCCAAAAGTAAGAACTGAACTGAACCATAAAAAGTCTAAGTCATGCAAAGGTAGGGATAAAGAAATAACCAACGAAGGGACGGAGCTATGTCGCGAACTAAACTCGCTCCTCACCAGCTGTCCCACTAACTCCTGCAACGTCACCTGAAAAAGAAGGCGAGGGGTGAGAACATGTAAACATGTCTCCCCCTCCCAGTGGATACCTCGCGGAGATAGACACAAGAGGAGATAATAGTAGTACAGTAGCTATGATAAACAAATAAACGAGAGAGATACAAATATGAAACAACAGCTACTGTAAGTATGCGTCAACGGTACGAAAGTACAAAAATACCCAATCTGTAAACTGCCCTATTGGTCCGCAGACCTCAGGCCTATGCCCACTGCCACTCTACCTGTGTACAACCCAGTACTGACCGCTGGGCCCACAGGGTGCATATAACCCAGTACTGACTGCTGGGCTCACGGGTTGGCAAGTCCAATATGACCAGTCCCAAACCACTTTTCCGGAAAAGAACACCCTCTTGCGGTGGCCAAACCGCTGGTGTTCGTGAAATGCGTGTGTCTCTCGGGCGATCGATGCTGATATGCTCAATAGCCAAACGTCGGCAACCAGCCGACAATCCTGCCTCTCAAGCGTACTGACCGTATAGGTCGTCAAACTGTAAGGAAGTACCAGAACCGACCAATCAGGTCAACTAGGATGGAACAACTCAACATCCTCTCAACTGTATGCAAGTACTACTGAAGGAAACACGAGAACTGACCAACCGAACAATAAAGGTCACTGAGTATACTGAAGTAAACTGACCGAACAGGTCACAGATGTCATAGGCTGACAAGAAGTAATCTACTCTACTCCTACACATGATACTAAACATGGAAACACTGAGTAGAGTAATACTGTAACAAACAGGTGCAAAATATATCTAGGATAAACGATATAAACAGTAAGGGTGGAAGGAACGTCACCAAACGTGCACCACTGAACGGACGTCGAGTCGAGGTACCCACCTGTACAACTGTAGAAGATCTGTCGACTGTGGAAGCATAGCAACTGGACCTACGAGAGGGTCCACCGGGTTAGCATCTAACCCACCAACACAAGTACCACTAATGAACCCACGGGAATCGGTTTTCCAAAACCGATTGCCGAATTACCCGGAAGTCCCGAAAACTGTACCGGAACTCCACTGTCGCTCACCCGTCGTTTCCGAACCTTCGAAACGACGCGGGTGACCAGCCAACAAGGCTCAGCGACACCTTAAATAACCACTAAGAGTTGTCGGAAGAAATCCGAACCGTAAACACGTTTTCATCGGCGAACTTTTGCCGAAAAACGTTCCGAAAATCGCTTTCCGATTTCGTAATGGCTTGGGACCTTGGACGATCAGTCCATGGGGTACCCACAGCACGTACACACTGCCAACAGTAGTTACATAAATTATAATTGCATAAAATCCCTTAACAATTAATAAAAATGCATCATTTCATGTAATATTAGGGCTTTTATGGGCCGTGCACGCAAACCGATGCTCAATAAATCAAGCCATCGCAGTCGCTGGAAGGATTCGGCGTGCCGAAGACCGTGCTCACCTTTCGGAGCAATTTCGGGCACTGTGGAGAGCGCGGGAGCGACCCGAAATTCGGCGACATGCTTTTTCTCACAAACCATAGGCTTGTTGACCCTAACTAAGGTGAGCGCTGTGATCGTCACTGACAGACGATCACCGTGCTCCCCTCCGGAGGCATCGGAACAGCCTCGGGTCACCGGAACATTGCACGGAAGCCGAAACAGCAACCAAAAAGGCCCGATTAAGGTCGACATCGCCAAATCAGCAAAACGGGGCTTCTCCGACAGAAATTAAGGTGAGCACGGTGATCAGCGAGGTGTCCTGATCATCGTGCTCCCTTCCGTTAGGATCGGGAAGGCCCGGGTGGCTCGGAATAGAAATCCCACATACAAAAGCCCTATTTCTAAGCTTTGGCCGGAGCAACTAGCTCCGGCCGGCCTCCGGCGGCACGGCGGCGCGCCCGGCGGCCCCGGATGGAAGCAGGGGAGGAGAGGAGTACAATGCTCACCTTGAAGGGCGGCGGAGAGCTTCGGCGGCAACTACCGTGGATGCCCCTAACCGCAACGTCGAGGAAGCTCGAAGTCCGCCGGCGGGGGCTCCGGCGGGAGCGCCGGCGGTCCTCGGGTGTGGGCATCCGAAGCGAGGAGTGATGCGTGGGTTGGCCGACATCGGAAGGCGGCGGCGTGGCTCAAGACCAGCACGAGCCCGCACGGGCTCGCTCGGGTTCGGCGGGTCTCGGCGGCCTTGGCGGCGGCCGTGGCGCTCGGGACGGCGGCGGTGGGTCGCCCGAGGCCGGAGGAAGGCGTGGAGGTGGTCTGACGGCGGCGCAACGCGGGGAAGGAGACACGGGCTCGTCTCGACCCGCACGGTCGAGCGGTGCGGTGACGCCCGCGCGCGCGGCGGCGCGCGGCGGCGTGCGGCAGTCTCGGGGACGGCTCAATCGGCGGCGGCGGCGCGCGGTAGCCTCCGGGGCTTCGAGGGAGGGCGGATCGGCCGTCCCGAGGTGGTGGCGGCACCGGGATAGGGAGTTGGTAGCCCCGACCCATGCTCGGGTGCAGGCGGCGGCGAAGCGCGACGGCGCGGGGTGCGCGGTGGCGAGGCGGCGGGTCTTTGTCGGGGAGATCGCCGGGTTCGAGGAAGACCACCGGGCCGCCCCGAGTGATGGCGACGACGGCTGCGCAAGGAGCAAAGCTCCTCGGCCGGATCTCCACGAGATCGCGCGGCTGCTGTGAGCGACGGCAGCGGCGCGCGTCGCCGGCGGCCGGCCGGGAAAGTGCAGGGGCGACGGAAGCTTCCCGAGAGGTTGTAGCACCCTCGAATCGATCTCCACTCGTGATGAAGAGATCCATGAGGAGAGGGGAAAGATGGTCGTGTGGTGGAGATGGTGGTGGAGGACTGACCACCCTTTTTCCGGCGGCCGGGGAACCCTGCCGGCGGCTGGGGCGCGAGCATGGGTTGGCCAAGGAAGAGCTGTGGTGACTGGGGGGTTTTAGGTTAGGGCTAAGTCAGTTACAGAATACCAAAAGCTACAAAACCCTAGTGTAACATCTAATGGTACATATGCACATTTTGCATATAAATCCCCCGAAGCTGATTATTTACAAATCGGTCCCTCGCAGCGCGAGTATTACGCGTGTACGTACCTCTACGTTCGATCTCGAGCGATTTGGCACATAAAATGCTAGAACTTTTGCGAAAATACCCGATTTGCCATATTCAACCTCACCTCGTTCAACACGTAATTTCCGCCAATCCGCTCGTCCGATTTATGAACGGATCGAACCAGTGTGATCAGCACGACGAGGACAATGAGCTCACGATTTTGTTTCGCCTCGATCGGTCTCTGATTCGCGAAGATATCCGATCGCTCTCCAAGTATTTAATTTTGCCAACATTGACCCCTTTGCGATCATTTTGTAATTTCCGACGATCCGCTGGTCGGATTTGCAAACGGACTGCACCATCGCGTTCAGCACGTCGAGGGCATCGAAACTACCATTTTTCTTCATCCTGTTTGGTCGCCGATTTGCGACGGAACCCATCTGCTCTCTACTAATCCTCACAATTACATATATACCCATGTGCACTTCACGAAATCATAATTTCGCCTCTGATTCTGACTTCCTTGCTACTTGTAGGGACTCCAAACATTCCTCACGCTACTCTAGGTCACATGCACGGAGTCAGAGGAGTTTCACAATGCAAAAATAGCAAAGTGCGGAAACCCTCTTTTCGATAAAACTCCTTATTCTCAAAAATCGTGCATCGGATCAGAAATCCGTCAGTGCCATTAGTTCCAGAATATCTGAACCGATCAAAACGAGCTATTGGACCGCTATGAACGGAGTCCGATACGCGTCTGAAGCCAACTCTCCTCCGCGGCTTTACCGAAAAACCGGGTTACTATTCACTTTAAGTCGAACTTCCGGGTCGCGTAACTTTTCCGTCTTAGCTCATTTTCTCCTGAAACTTGACCAGTGCTTATGTAATTAAATTACACACATAAATATCATCAACAGAGAGTTTAGTTGCACTGTCAAAATCTCAGTCTTTACAGGAGGGCTTAGATGCAAAGTGGCCCATAGTATATAATTTATGCATTAGGGTTTTCATGAACCCAAACCCTAACCCTAGAGCCCCTCTACCTCCCCCAGACACCAAACCGCCTCCATCAACCCTCTGCCCACCTTGCGTGCGCCCCAGCCGCCGGCCACGATCGCTTAAAAACCATTCCTCCATCTTCTTCTTCCTCCCCACAGCCCGCACCACCTTCATCTTGGACCAACTGCACTCGGGAAGGCAAGCCTGGCGGGGAGAAGGGTTCCCGGACCAGATCCGACCACGGCTTGCATCTCCGGCCATCCCCGCCGTCGCCGAGTGCCGGAGCCACGAGAAGAGGCCATTGTTGGCTCACCTAGACCGAGATCGGGAAGGAGCTTAAACCGCGCACTTCGTCGGGTTTTAAGACTTGCATCCTCCTTCCCCGACCTCGGGCCACCTCGTGCGCGCCTTCCCGGCCTTCCCGTTCACCGCCGCCGCCGCCGGAAGCCCCGCCGCCCGATTCGGTGCGGACGAGGGTTGGTGCTCCTCGGCTTCTAGGCACCGCCGCGACCCAACGGAGGGAGCACGGCACTCATCTCGACCTCCGGCGCCGATCGTGGCCGCCCCGACTTCCTCGGCCGTCGCCGTGCCGCCCTGGAGAACCCTAACCCGAGAACAAAGCTCGGCTTTGATCTCTTCCACCGCGCCACCGACCGCCGCCCGCCGCCGGCCAAAGCTTGCCCGGACCTCCACGACACGGCGCACCCTCACCGGCCGACCGCCGCGCCGACCGCCGGCGACGAGCCCTAGCTCCACAGTAAGGTATCTTTGTGTAGTTCAATAACAGCACCTAGTTCCTGGTTTAGGGCACTATTCCCGAGGTTCCTGTAGGTCTTTTTGACCTAGTGAGGTGAGCACGAGCATCGAAATTTCGTGCTGAACGCGATGCTCACCTCCGTTTCGAACTTCGATGTCCCGTTTAGCGGGATAGTCGCACTTTACGCGCTGTGCGCGATAGTTTACAGATTTCGTGTCGCTCGTACGCGTGCTACGAAGCCCGACAGTGCTCCGAAAGGTGAGCACGGTCTTCGGCACGTCGAAAACTTACAGCGAGTGTGATTTCAGGATTTATGGTGCCTTTGGTTTTGCGTGCACGGCCCATAAAGTCCTAAATCGCATGAAATAATGCGATTATATGCAACTACGGGGGCTTTTATGCAAATTTGGATTTTCCGGTCGCTTGTGGCGACGTAGGATCTGTGGGCAACCTCTGGACTGATTGTCCAAGGCCCCAAATAATTACAGAAAATCATAAGTGATTTTCGGAGCATTTTGCGGCGAAATTCGCCGACGAAACGTTATTTCGGTTCGAAATTCTTCCGACGACACTTAGTGATCATTTGCGACGTCGTTGAGCCTTGTTGGCTGGTCATCCGCGTCGTTTCGATGGGTCGGAAATGACGGGTGAGCGACGACGGGGTTCCGGTACAGTTTTCGGGACTTCCGGATATTTTGGCAATCGGTTTTGGAAAACCGATTTCCGTGGGGCTTTGTGAGTTGTAATACTTGTGTTCGGGGGTTAGATTCTAACCCGATGGACCTCTCATAGGTTCAGGTGTTCCGCAGTCGACAGATCAGCGCTACAGTTATACAGGTGGGTATCTCGACTCGACGTCCGTTTAGTGGTGCAAGCTTGGTGACGATTCCTTCACCCCTTGCCTTTACTTGCTTATTTCATACTCGTGCATCGTATTACTCTTATTCTTACTCTGCTCAGTAGCTTCTTGGTTTTGCACTACCTGTAGGAGTAGAGTAGTTTCTATCAGTTACATTCTTACATGGGACCTGGTTGGTCAGTTTTCTTTCTACTCGGGATCTAGTTGGTCAGTTACTTTGCATACTTGGGACCTATTTGGTCAGTCACATTCAGTACTTGGTACCTGGTTGGTTCTGGTTACTTGACGACCCATGTGGTCGCTGGGCCCTGGGTGGCAGGATTGTCGGCTGATTGCCGATGGTTAATAATTGAGCATATTTGCATTTGATCGCCCGATACTCGTCGCACGTCACGAACACCAGCGGTCTGATCCACCGCAAGTGGGGTGTTCTTTTCCGGAAAAGTGGTTGCAGAGGTTCGACCCGTGAGCCCGGGAGCTTTATGCTGGGGTTGGATGCATGGTAGAGTAGTGGGGGCACTGGCTTGAGGTCTGCGGTACTACTGACCAAGAGGGCTTCTGCATGAGGTCTGTGGTGCTGACCAAGAGAGCATTGGTTCAGATTGGGTACTCTTGAGTTTCTATACCTGTTGACGCATACTTACAGTAGCTGTTGTTTCATATCTATATATCTCTCTCGTTTACATGTTTATCATAGCTACTGTACTACTATCATATCCACTTGTGTTTATCTCCACGAGGTATCCACTGAGAGGGGGAGACATGTTTACATGTTCTCACCCCCCGCCTTCTTTTTCTGGTGACGTTGCAGGTCACAGCGGGACAGCAAGAGAGGAGCGTACCTAGATCGCGATCTAGCTCCGACCCGCGGTTTGCTTTTCCTTAGTACTTTCTGTTTACCTTATTTACGACTTAGACTTATACTTTATGGTTCATATTTTCTGTTTTAAACTGGCATAATAACTTATCATGTAATATGGTTGAATTGGTTTTATGTTATAAAAAGGTTTTCTACCCCTCGTGGTAGTGTTTTCAAAAGAAAAGGTTTCCGTGTGGAAACGATTTTAAAAAGGTTTTTATCGTGGATTTTAGTAACTTAGTATTTCAAAACCAGTTTCCGAGTAGGAAACATTTCAACTGATAGATGTGTATTTATGAATGAATAATTGTGGATAACCTGTGGTGAATGGTGTTTGGATGTGTATGTTGATTGTATTTATTATCTATACACGTGGTTGTGGTTGTATGAATGTAAGAACACTCTCTGTACTTGTGCGATGCCGTGCAAATATAGGGGAGACTCTGTCCGTGTGAACAGTGGTCTTCCTGTATTTGTGGCAGGTCTGACATGTCCTTGGGGGTCAGGATTTAAAAAAAAAAAATTTCTGCTGTTTTTATACTTTAAAGTGACCCGGGGCGTGACACCTATTCATAGATTTTACATTAAATTTACAAAATAAATGTGAATTAGAATTAATTCAAATTTTAAAAGTTGTATATTATAAAATATATATGAAAAGTACTTATAGTGTAACTAAATTAAAAACATATAAACTTATCCTAATAAAATTAAATTAAATATAATTTGTTTTTTTGATAAATAGACTCTACCATCAATAACTATTTAAATTTAAAATATAAATATAGATTTTATTTGATTTAATGAGACGTGCATTGCATGTGCATTATTATGACTATATATACTTATAAAAGCGTAAGTTTTAAATTTTTTCATCTCTCCAAAAATATCTCTATCTTTTCTCTTAATATTAATTTCATGTCCAGTAATTTTCAACCATTTATTTTAAATAATTTTTCAAATAATAATTTATTCTCAAATATAAATTTACCATTAGATATCATCCAACAATTAAAAATAAAATTATCTATACAAAAATATTCTTAATATCCGTTTCTCAAACGTAATACCGGGCATACATTAAAATATTAATTTTCTTCACAAAACTATCCGTTATATGCGTATAATCATAATTTTAATACCTACGCATTTTTCAAATAGCTTAATATAGTATCGTTAGTAACCTTATTTAAAAATTTAAAATACTTAAATATATCTAAATAGACAGTAATATTATATAAGCTCAAGAACGCACCCTTAATTAATTTATTCTATATATTTAATTATAAATGATGAGATAAATAAGGAAGGGCGCAACCGATCGAGTGGTGCGGTAGGTCACACCCTTCGATCTCTTCAGGGGAAGTAGCAGCCTCCCCTCGTAGGAGCCTTCCCCGTCAATTCCCCGACACGTGTCAGTTCGCCGACGTCCCACCCCAGTACCTCCGCACGTGCCGTATGGCCGCCTCGGTGGTGAGTCAAACTTTCAAAGCTAAAAAGTGTAAGGAGAGCCCCTCAACTATATGACGTTTTGAAAAAGATACCTAGTTTCGTTACATTTTTAGTGAAAGAACTCTTTTTGACTAAAGTGTCGATAGCTACGTACGAGATGCCGGTTCGAAAAATTAAAATTAAAATTAAAATTAAATAGGCCATTCAAAAACAGCCTTAATAATACGACATATTTCAAATTAAACAGTATTATTATTGAATTACGTCAGAAATTTTTTTAAAAAAATCTATATTTTTAAAAATTTTTATTTTTTCTGCTTTTGATCGATCAATATGAAGACTTTTATAGTTGTTATATTTCTATTTTTTATATAAAATAACTGATATTTGTTATTTTTTCAGAAGTTGCGTGTGCTCTTTCTTTTCTATTCTCTCTCTCCTCTATAAAACCCCACACCCTCTCCTCGTAAGTAGGAGCCGGAGCAGGAGCAGGAGCAGGAGCCTCCTCTGCTGTTGTTTTCTCTCTCTAGCTTTTCTTCTCTATATATATATATATATATATATATATAATCTTCTTTCTCTCTCTATTTCTATCATCATTATTATGGTGGGGGAGAAGGAGCGGCGGAAGGGGTGGTGTTGAACATAGAAATGATGGTGGCCGAGGAAGAGAAGAAGAAGAAGAAGAAGAAGAATGGAGATGCCATTGACAGTGACGAGAGGGACGAAGGATGTGGTGAGCGAGAAGAGGTGGAGAAAGAACTTGGTGCTAAAAAGCACTTCACCAGAACTGACTCACTAGAGAAAGAAGCCAATCATGTCTCCGGAATGCATTCTGCTTCAAAGGTAATCAACCATGCATGTCTGTCTCTTCTTCTTTCTTTCCGCACTCTCTTTGTGCTGGCCGTTTTTGCGCAAGTGATAATAAAGATTTTGATGATAAGATATCTGAGCGAAGTTTAAATTTATTTTAAAAAAAAATAAACAAAATGAGAATCATACAATATTTTTCTCACAAAAAGAAAAACTTGATCCTTCCTCGAGTCACTACAACAGAATTATGTTATAGAAATATAGTTTTGAAATATTTTTATATAAGTATTTTATTTATGTCAAAATTTTTAAAAAATTATACTAAAGCGTAAATATAAAGTCTAATTCTATAAAAAGTAAAATGTTATTCTAATCAACTCATCCCATCAGCTCATTCGTTCCGATTACAAACATAAATATAAAAAATAAAAAAAAACGATCACCATTTCTCATTCTCTTCTTACTCAATCCATTAAAACCCTAGACGTAAAATCTCTCGCTCTCCTCCTCCTTGCCGCAACCGACGAGATAAGGTTCCGACAGTATTTAAATGCTTAAATAAATATTTGTAAATTAACAGTATTTTTTTTAAGTTTTACCGACACTCTTAAAGTGTCACTATATACCTAGCAACCCCATGTACAACAATACTTCTAAAATATGTCGATAATTTATCCAGCAGTATTTTTTTTTGATTTGTACCGATATTTAAAAGTATCGTTATATATCGTTTGTGTTGTAGTGAGTATACAATACTAAATACTGTACAACAATGTTCTCAAATGTTTTTTGGGTTATTTTACATTACCCGTTTATATATTCTTTGTAAGGTGATTAACGATTGATCTCTTCTGTGTTTTCTATGTATATCTTCATCTTCTTCTTTTTTTCTCTCTCACAAATATGATGTTAAATACATACAACTAGTACCGGTGCTGTTTTCTCACAACTTAAACTTTCAAATAAATTTAATTATTTCATGTACTTTGCGAGTAGTTGTTTACTATTATTATTATTTTTGAAGTTCACAGTATGAATATTAACCTATAAAGATTCCCGTACATCTCAAAAAGAAACATATATATAATGATTTTAATACAATTCTATATAACTTTTGTTCTCCTAGTCATTTGGATCATCTTTAGTTTATTTTGTAAATTTCTTTTTTTCATGTTTACTTTGAATGTTGCTTATTATTATGCCATTTACTAGACATGTAGCTAGTATATATATATAAGGTATACTAATCCTATGCATACGTACTCTGTTACTGCAACTTTGCTATCAGGTTTTGCCAATAGCTGCTGTGCTGCAACTAGCTTTCCAGAGCATTGGGGTGGTGTATGGCGACATCGGCACGTCGCCGTTGTACGTGTTCGCGAGCACGTTCGCCGATCGGGTTCCGACCCGGGACGACGTCGTCGGAGCTCTGTCTCTCATCATCTACTCCCTCACCCTCTTCCCCCTCGTGAAGTATGTGTTCATTGTCCTCTGGGCAAATGATAATGGAGATGGTAAGTTACTCATCTTTGCTTGGTAAAAATTTTTACAAATAAGCCCCCCTAAGATAGCCAACTTTGAATTGGGCCCCTCGACTTTTAATCTTGTTTATATTCAAATTATTTTCACCAGTATATATAAGAGATAATAATTATTTTAAATGCATTGGTAATTTTGTTCAAATTTTACTAATTCTCAATGAGTTGTTTTGGGCCACGAAAGTTATGTTATCTAAAAGATCGATCTAGTGAAAAATAATTTTGAATTAATTTTAGTACCCTTCACTCACATGTTTAATTAGTAGATATAAGGTAAATTATATATGTCTTTGCATGCTCAAGTGTATAATAGATATTAGATATAAATAATATGATGTTCACTGACTATATTATAAAATGAGAGTCCCCCTACTATACTCTTACGAGTACGACCGACTTCGTACTCATAAATCGTTTTTGATGATAGAGCTTCCGAATCGACGATTCGTACCGTTAAACGTTATTTACATTATTTAAAACTTTTAGAAATCAAATTTTATAATTTTTCGACATCATTTACCTTACGATCAAAATGGCATAAAACTGACAATTTTTAACGGCCGGTATGGGATACTTGCTAGTTTAACGGTGTAAAAGAATCGGAATTTGTTGAATGTTTGATAGAACATTTTATTCACTAACTAGATAAAGATCAATAGCTTCGATCTTAAATTGAAGGATCCGATCATTCATTTTTAGGACGTCGTTTGATTTTGAACGTTCATTTTATGCTCGCTTGATGGACTTTATTATAATTTCGAAAATTTACAAAAAAAAAAAATTTCTATAAGTTTCAAATATTCTAGATCATATTTAATAGAATAGATCGTTGATTCGGAAGCTCCATCATCAAAAACAACTTATGAGTACGATCGAAGGCTCCAATAATCATATATAAGAGTATAGTAGCCATACTCTATAAAATCATAGATATTAGCATTGACTATGTCATTATTAATTGTTATTATTATTCCTTTTTTTCGACCGAGGTCTACAATCTCACCCCTAATGCTTATTCATTCTTTTACTATGAATGAAGTAAGTAGCGTACTATATTTTTCTCGAAAAAAAAGAGAGAGTCAAGACCTCTTAAAATAAAAGAGAGATTATAGTAGTGACTTTAATACAATGTAATCCAAAAGACCGATCTAATAGAAATTATTCTGAATTGGTCGTAACATATATCACCATTTAATCAGAAAATATCAAGCATAATATAAACAAAATATGAATTATTCTAAAACAATCTGATTTAGTGAGGACAGAAAATTAAGTATCAAGCATAAATGGTAAGTTAACTAATATATATTTACATTTTGTTCTTTTATCACAGGTGGAACATTTGCAATGTACTCACTGATATGTAGGCATGCAAATGTGAATGCAATCCCCAACCAGCAAGCAGAAGCTTTAATGGATCTCTCCAGTTACAAGCTGCAGATACCCAATAAGCATCTTAAAAGGGCTGAGAAGATCAAAGAGGCTTTGGAGAGAAGCAGCTGGGCCAAGAATGGGCTTCTGTCACTGGCACTTCTGGGGACCTGCATGGTCATTGGTGATGGGATCCTCACTCCTTGTATCTCTGTCCTATCTGCTGTGGATGGTGTGAGGAAAATTGATGCAGGAATAAGCAAAGGTAACACTACAAAAAATATTAGATTTAAGGACACTCTCTTTTATATTTAACGATACTTAAAAGCGTCTCAATATATTCTAACGTCACTTTTGAAAGCGTCGGCAAATAAAGAAGCGTCACGTATATATTGACGCTTATACCAAGCGTCGGTAAAATACATTCTGACGCTTTAAAACGTCAGGATTTACGCTTTACAGCGTTCGGATTTTTAAAATCCTAACGCTTTAAAGCGTCGGAAAATTAAAAATAATAGTAAATTTTATCATCATTTAATAAATTATTTGATATCATATAACGATGCTTTTTGAAGCGTCGGTATTTTCTATATTGTAAAAACGCTTGGAGACGCTTTCTCTAAGTGTCGTCTAAATAGCGTACTTATATTAACTTTTTTTAGTAGTGTAAGAAGGGGTTTAATAAAGAAAAAGAAAGATAAAATTAAGAAGCCCTTATAAAGCCATATATGTAGACTCTCTGTTTGGCTCTATTTTTGTTTTTATTTTTAGTAAAAAAAAAAAAGCAACATTTCTAAAAATTCTTTGCCAATAAAAATATCTAGAGCTTATGTAGGAAAGGTAGAGAGGGTAAAAAAAATAAAAAAATCTTAAGCCAAAATTTTTTAGTTCTTTGGTGCCGCGCGCTTTTGCTTTCACTTTCAGTACTAGTATTTTTAGTGTAATATTAGACATCAAAAAAAAAAAAAAAATCTAAATATTCTTCTTAAAAAAAGTAGAAATGATATTTTTAGCTTGGAAAGAAAAACCTCCATTTTCCTGCCTTAGGTGTTACCACAATTGTAATTTGTATTATCCTGATATATACAATATTTTTTTTCCAATCACACTATTTGATATAGAACTTGATCAAACAATACTATCTTTTGTAACCAAACAAAGGTTATTAGTGCTTGTTTAGCCTTACTTTTTTGATACATATTCGATCACTTCATTGGAAAAACTAAAATTTTGGTACGGCGGGAGAGAAATGAGACTTAGGAGACTCACAAACAGAAGCTTTAATTTAAAATTTATATCTCTTATTCTAAGTGAAGCAGTTGAGAGAATCATCTTAGAAAGATTCTCTCAACATATATACAGTACTGTCCTTTTTAATACTGTGCTAACGCTCTATGTACTAATAAGTTGTAGTATGGTAACAAGGGAATTCGCACCATTTTTATAGTTTGTGAAGATCGAAAAAGTTTAAAAGCAATTCAAAAGCGCTTCCAATCTTTGGCAGATGTGATTGCGATGATATCGGTGGCGATTCTGGTGGTACTTTTCTCGATTCAGAGGTTCGGCACCGACAAGGTTGGTTACACCTTCGCCCCCGCGATCCTTGTGTGGTACGTGTTCATCGGCGCCATCGGCCTCTCCAATCTCGTTCGCCACGACTCCTCCGTTCTGAAGGCCTTCAATCCCCTCTACATTGTCTCCTACTTCAGGCATAACGCCAAGGAGGCCTGGATCAGCTTGGGAGGTGTTGTGCTCTGCATGACCGGTAAATCAACCACCCTCTTTATCTTTTGCATAAATTGCATGTTTGCTCCTCAAACTATATATGGGCGTCTGACACTTTAGTCCTCAAATTTTAATTTATCGCAATATCTCTGATTTTAACTTTCGATTATTATAATTAAGTCCAATAATTTAATTTAGTTGGTAAACATTAATGAATCACAAAAGTAAAAGTACTACAATAGTGTTGTACTAATTGATAACGCGCCAATAATTAAGATACCATCTTATTGTTGTATTGGTGATGTGTCAATATTTGAGTTAGTGCTGAGTATCGGGCTCGCCGAATTGGCGATTGCTATTAATAGATGGGCCCACAATTAGGGGTGTGGGCCCCCTTCATCCAATCGGTCTCCAAAGTCACATAGGAGGAAAAAAAAAAAAAAATATTTGCTCTCAATATTTAGTCAATTAAAGTAGATTGTGCGATCTAATTGTAACAATTTTGAAAGTTTGAGCAAAAAATTACAATAAATTAAAGTTTAAAGACCAAAATGTCAATCGACTAATAGTTTGAGGACAAAACTTGCAATTTACGCTTCTTTTTTTAAAATTTTAACCGGCAAATTCATATATATATATGCTCAGAAAAAACTGATTCTTTAAATGGAACAGGAACTGAAGCTATGTTTGCTGACCTTGGTCACTTCTCAGTTAGATCAATCCAGGTTTGTTACTTTCCCCTCCCATGTATTAACTCGAATATCTTCAAAAGTTTTTTTCTCGAAAATTAATATTGCTAATTACAATTCTTATTCTCTAGATTGCTTTCACTGGATTGGTATATCCTTGCTTAATCTGTGCTTATGTGGGACAAGCTGCATATCTCTCATACTACCCTCTCGACGTCTCTGATGCCTTCTACAAATCAACTCCTGGTAAATCTAACTTAAATTCGCACAATTTACTTTTCGAAATCATTGTTTAAATTTTTACTAAAATTCGCCATTTTTAACTATTTCTGCTGCAACTATTTCATTGTGTTTCAGAATTGGTGTACTGGCCTATGTTTGTGATTGCCGTCCTCGCGTCGATCATTGCGAGCCAAGCGATGATCTCTGCGACGTTCGCGATCATCAAGCAGTCGGTGGCTCTCGGCTGCTTCCCACGAGTCCGAGTAATACACACCTCCAACAAGCATGAGGGCCAAGTCTACATCCCTGAGATCAACTTCCTTCTCATGTTGGCTTGTGTGTTGGTCACTGCCTCCTTCAAGGAGACTACGAAGATCGGAAACGCCTACGGTACGTAATTTATCATCACCTTCTAATTAACTAGTCTCTGGAAGTGCTATTTGTGTAGAGCTTTGTGATATTGATTAACTCTAGCTAGATCTTCGCCTTGTTCAAGGACTAACTAACAGCTCGATCCTTTCGTTATTGATAGGGATTGCGGTGGTAGCAGTGATGATCGTCACCTCGTCTCTGCTCATCCTAATAATGCTAATGATTTGGCAAACCAGCCTTACCCTCATCGCACTCTTCGTTCTCGTCTTCTACTCCTTTGAGCTCTTGTACTTCTCCTCGGTCCTCTACAAGTTCGGCAAAGGAGGCTATCTCCCTCTCTCCTTCGCCGCCGTCCTCTTCTTCGTGATGTATGTGTGGCACTATGTACAAAAGAAACGCCACGCCTTCGAAGTCGAAAGGAAAGTCTCGACGGAGTACGTAAGTAGTCTCGGGTCTAATCTCGGCATCTCACGGGTTCCCGGAGTGGGGCTCCTTTACACTGAGCTCACTCAAGGGATACCGGCAATCTTCCCCCACTTCCTCACCAACCTTCCTGCCATCCATTCGGTTCTAGTCTTTGTTTCGGTCAAATACTTGCCTGTCAACAAAGTGCTCCCCGAAGAGCGGTTCTTTCTGCGCCGGGTCGGGCCTAAAGACTACAAGATGTATCGGTGCATCGCACGGTACGGTTACCGGGACAGAAGGGTCGGGAGCGAGGAGTTTGAAGGGCTACTTATGGAGCATCTCAAGTCCTTCATTCGATCCGAGAATTGGGAAGCAGAAGGGAAGGTGAGCGAGGCGGCGGCGGAGGAGATCGGGTTCTTGGAGAGGTCAAGGGCAGCCGGGGTGATCTACCTGTTGGGTCACAGCGAGGTGAGGGCTAGCGAGGACTCGGGGGTGTTGAAGAGAATTGTAGTGGATCATGTCTATGATTTCTTTAGGAGGAATTGTAGGCAAGGGTTTGTAGACCTGCAGATACCCAACAAGAACTTGTTACAAGTCGGCATGAACTACTATATTTGATGGAAATTTGATCATCATCATCATCTCTCATAAGATAGCTTATAAGAACTAATTAACCCTACAAATTCAGTGTAATATATATGATGTATGTATGAAACTACATATGATGGATGCTCTTTGCATAGTAGTGAAAGCCAAGAGGAGTCTATGTACTTATATGTACTGAATGGGAAAAGCAATGAAGGGCCATTCAAGGCCAAGTTCACTAGATTAGTCAGATCAGAATTTGTTGGTCTGGACAATTTGCATTGTATATATCGACATAAAATTGTGATCTTGAACATATATAATTTCTACCTGTCATAGAGTCCAAGAAGCTATCTGATACATCTTATTGTTGGCATTGATGTTAGGATCTTCTGAAACAATCTCATGCGATTAATTAAGACATACACTCAAGCTGCAAATATTTCCTGCGAGCTTCGATTACAGTAGAAACTTCAAAGATGCATGTATGTTACAGTGCTTTATTTTTGCAAGTTTCAGGTGATATTTAACAAGAATTAATAGCATGTATTAGCCGGATTACTTCTTCCATATGAGAAGCATCTTCAACTTTAATAATCCTAAAATGGTGGAAAAAGACCATTCACTTGGATAGCTACTATATATATGCTAATGGCACTTAATTTTGCTGCAGCAAACGTAGACACCATAGACAGTAATAGTGGTATTTGATAATATTTTCTGAGCAATTGGATGCTTCAACTATATCTCGTGCCATCCTGTAAAATTTCAGCAGCATTCTTCCTCAGCAAATTTACTTAGTCATGATGCCATTTAATTGTCATCCCGAATGGTTAGATGTGCCTCAAATTTTTGTTTCTGGCCTGTTTTGTGATGCAATCCAAAATTTTTTAGATCAAAACTAAATTGAAAAATATTCTATTTGTTTATGATCTCTTTGTTGCATCAGAATACTTTTTCATTTCATTCTATTTTCCTTAGCAAACCCTATTTGGCAATAAAAAGATCATAACAATTATGTTTAGATAGATAAATTCAATTCACTATGGTAATATTTTTTTTTAGATGAAAGAATAGACTTCGTTCAAAATGTACATTGAATTTAGATGAAAGAATAAACTTGGTTCAGTAAATAATGCCATAGATTAAATGGCATAAATTTATATGTTATATTTATTCTTCTTTTGCGAATCAGGCTATAAAGCTGACGCAACCATGCCTCTCGAGAGTAAACAGAAGGAAGGCGTGAACATGATAAAAAAAGAAGGAAGGCGGCAAGAGCAGTTCAAAAATAAAAGGGAAAAAGAAAGAGAGGAAGTCACACCTCCTCGAAGCGCTAAGACATTTACCTCCTGACTAGGCCAGTGCCTGCAGTATTCTATCCAAAGCTTCAAAATTCTACAAATGTTCAACTATTCTGCACAGGAGTTCTACTCTCATTTCTTCGTCGGTTGCTTCTGTAAAATCATTTACCATTAGTGAAATACCCGCGCAATACTATAAATATAAAAATATTTTTGTAATAGATTTTAATTTTTATATTTTTATATAATTTTATAAGTCTAATTATTAATTAAATAAAGTTATATAAAAATAATTTAATAGTTAAATTTATTTAAATAAAAATTATTAAAACAACAAATTATTTTATAAAGATTTATGTGAAAAATATTTGAGATAAATATAACAAAATAATTTTAAAAGATTAATAAATAGAGGGAAAATAAAATAATAGAAGAATTTTTTAAATAAAATTAATTTTATATATATATATATATATATATATATATATATATATAGAATTAATTTGGAATACTATTAATAGCACCAATGACTTGGTGCTAGTAAGTTTTCTACCTTTGGATTAAAAGATGTCTAGGATGATGTGGGCCCCTAGGATTGAGTGTGTGGTTGGTTGAATAGTATAATCTAACGGGTAAAATTAATCAAAGGGGTTAATCCAAGGGTAGAAAACTTACTAGACCAAATTCGTCGTCTTATTAATAGCATACCAATAGGACTCTATATATATATATATATATATATATATATATATATATATATATATATATATATATGGGAATTAAAACTTATCTTATTATGAGTACGATCGCCATCGTACTCATAAGTTATTTTCGATGATAGAACTTCCGAATCGACGATTCACACTATTAAATATTATTTACAGCATTTAAAACTTCTAGAAATCAAATTTTATAATTTTTCGACATCATTTACCTTACGATCAAGAGGTCACAAATTTGACAATTTTTAGCGGCCGTTATGAAATATTTGCTAGTTTAACGGGGTAAAAGAATCGGAATTTGTTGAATTTTTGATAGAAAATTCTATTCACTACATAGATAAAGATCAATAACTTCGATCTTAAATTAATCCGTTCATCCTTTTTTAGGATGTCGTTCGATTTTGATTCATTTTATGCCGCTTGATGGACTTTATTATGATTTCGAAAATTTGCCAAATTTATTTTCTAGAAGTTTCAAATACTCTATGTCATATATTAACAGAGTGGATTGTTGATTCGAAAGATCCATCATCGAAAACAACTTATGAGTTAGATCTTCAATACTCATAATAGTATAGTAGTCGTGGCATATATATATATATATATATATATATATATATATATATATATATATATATATAGGCTAGAGCTACTATCCTATTAATAGGATAGGAGCACTTGTCTATCAAGTTTTTAACCCTTGGATGAGAAATTGTAGGGTTATGATGATATTAGTCGGTTAGAGTTGAATGGTCCCCCTAGGGTTGAGTGGTCTCCACTGGGTTATAATATTTAATCCAATGATTAGAAATGATGAAAATAGTTGATCCAGCTAAAAACTGGGAATGATCTTTCATATCCTATTAATAGGATAGTAGACGGATATATATATATATATATATAAGGAGAGCGAGTAGGGGAGGATTGAGGCCTCGAGGGTAGGGGTGTAATGTGAGCACGGGCCACATTGTTCGGGCTAAAACGGGCTAGGGGCCGGCCCGGCTCGGTCCGGCCTAGATTTAATTTCAGGCCAAGCCGTACTGGGCCCAAATTATCTACCCTCTGGCTCGGCACGGCCCTTCGGAAGGCACGGGCCATGTCGGGCGAGGCCGTGCTTCAAGCCGGCTTAGTAAAATATTTATTTTTAAATTTTTTTAAAAAATTTAAAAATATAAACAATCAATATTTTTATTTAAATTAATATTTTTATTAAAACAATAAAAAAAAATATTTAAAAAATTATACTAAAGTAAATATTTAATTTTAAAAAAAAATAAATAATTTTGTATTATTTTAATATATATATATATATATATATATATATATATATATATATATATATATATATATATATATATATATATATATATATATATATATATAGTCCGGCTATGGTGCTTGTAAAAGCGCCAAATATTTGGTGCTTGTGAATTTTTAACTGTTAGACCTACTACTTTGATCATTTTCATCCGTTAGATTATACTATTCAACCAACCACCCACTTAACCCAAGGGGGCCCATATCATCCTAACCGCACATCTATTAATCCAAGGCCTAAAAACTTACAATAACAAATGTTAATTAACTTTTAATACGGAATTTCGATTATATATATATATATATATATATATATATATATATATATATATATATATATATATATATATATATATATATATATATATATATATATATATATATATATATATATATATATATATTTTGGTCCAATGGACCAATATTCTTTGGTCCATCTGACCAAACTGCTGGGGAGGAGAGCTCCCGGCCCTCCTCCCCAGGAGCTCAGATTACCTTGGGCCATGGGGTCCTGGCCCTGTTGGCACAGCCCAAGCGGGCCGGGCCGGGCCGGCCTGCTCTCTTCCTCTCGGCCCAGCACAATCCAGGTTCGTTTCGGGCCGGGCCGGCAGGTCGGGCTGCAAAGGATAGGCCCAGCACAGCAAAAACCGTCCTTTAATGTAGTAAAAATAAAAATAAAATAGAAGTAGATGTTGTAGTCAGTGTACTCAGTCCCTTTGATCAACCTGTTGAGCGTGTCTTATATATTGTGTGCTGTAATCTGTTCCCAAAACTCGAGCATGCAGAATAAGTGGTCTGTTGACTCGTCTTCGGATCTGCATAACACGTTACTTTGGTCTCCAATCCACTACCCCCTCTTGAGTAGATTATATTCTACTGTGAGAACCCTTCTCCTCAAACCTACCCATACAAAATTCTTTACTTTCAGTGAAATTTTAAGTTCCTGTATCTGCTGGGTCTTTGTGTTCTCTGTCCCTTCCTCTACAAAAAAAATAATAAAATAAAATAAAATAAAAAATTACAGGAGCTTTTACTTATTTACCCCTTACTACCATTTAAAATTTTCAAATTTACCCTCCAATATTCAAAATAGTAAACCCTATAGGGGAAATAAGGGATATTTGCAGGAATTTTTTTAAATCAAAAGGAATATTTTGGTCCCTCATGGATAAATCAACAAGGATATTACTCATGTAATTTATTTTCTTTTTCTACTCCTCAATTTTCCTCAGCATTCTGCACCCAACAAGCTAGGGCTTTTTTGGTTTTTCTTGTAACACGAACAAAATTTCAGATGCAGCTCATTGACTACAGAAAAGAATTTGACATTCACTTTGCCAGATATAAAGTTACAACAAGTCCTAACCTATCCATTAATAAAATATCAGTCACACCTGCATTACATGATTAAGTGGATAACTTACAATCCAAAGTAGTCGTCTTTCTTCCAATCAGAAAGGGGTACTAACTTAAGTACTATCCATTTTGATTTACATATGATGATGAAAGGCATCTGTTTAGGTCGGCATTCGCATGATCAACTTTCACCACCGATGGGTGGGTCCATGATGACACCGACGAGTTCTCGTCGTACCAGTAAAAGCTGTCGATAAAGTGAGAAAACCAAACACGTGCTCAGCTTCTCGTCCAGGTTCTAGACATCTGGAATGTTTTCTCCATGCAGAAGCATTTCATCTTGAAACCACTGGATCAAATTTCTTCCAATCTGGAAAGTCTCTCAACCCTCGAAGATGAGATGCAATGGGGGCATAGGCTATGAAGTCAGTAGGCCATTTCTTGAAGAATTTCAAGTGTCTTTTGATGCACCTGAAAGGGGATTAAAAAGAAACGAAAAGAAAAAAAGAATAGAAAGAACTGTTAATTATATGCTTAACGCATCGCAAGAGTTAAGAGTAGGAAGATAGTAGTAGTATAGCTACCCATTCTAGATGTTGTGCAGTGATTCCAGATACATTTCCTGCGTATATCCCACCCAAGACCTAGCCAGAAAGAGAAGCAATTAAAATCCTTTTTAACTAATCCAGATCATCAGAAACAGTACTATGTACATATTTAAAGAAAATAGGGATGACCGAAGAGTTAGTACCTTGGAAACTGTCTCCAGGAACATACCAGGTCGAACAGGGCGCGGCCTACGGCCTGTTACACTTCCCTGAAAAAAACCAAGACTACGTCGCCAGTCATAGCTATATGGGCTACCTTCTTTTATATGATTTACAAAACTACTGGAGATTTAAAGCACTATTTGCCCATTTTCGGCCCGGCTTTCAGAGTATCTCCTGTACTCTAGAAAGTGGAAGCTGTGCTTGGCTAAAATATAATCCAAGCTTCTGCTGCAACAGAAAGCTTAATAAAGCTTTAGGAACAGAAGATGCAGCTTGAAGGTTTGTTTCTGCAGCAAAAATGTGTAGAAAAGATTTTAACGAAGAAGCCATTAGTGCTTCTTCAAATAACAATTTTGCAGTAAGAACCAGCTGGCCAAAGAGGGCCTAAGCAAAGTAAGTCTCACCCTTCCAGCTACTCCACTTAGATTCTTTTGCCTGCCATCAGAAACTTCATTATCCCCAGTTTCCAGGTTATCAGCACCTTCGTCTTTCCCATGCATCACATCACTAATCTTTTTTTGGACAGTTTTTCCTGGTCTCAGAGCAACTAGTTTGCTCAGGAAGTTCACCTGGGACATTATTTGGTGATGATTATGCAACAAAACTTACTATAAAAGTTCATGAATGAAACCTGATGAAAGGAATGACAAGTCATAAACTAAAGCCTTGTTTGGTATTGTTGACATATTTTTGGTTTTTTAATAGAATTTCTATACGAAAGACTGTAGGATCGGATGGTGGACTGCATGCAAAGTTTTTGTTTGGCAACAAAAATGCAAAACTTCAGAGTGACTATTTTTTTCTTCTTTAATCTTTTAGATGTCATCATCCCTGATCCAGCTGTAGTGCATTTCAGCTACACAACCATTATACGGATAGAAAAGTTCATCTGCCGCCGTATCTAATTATATAAAATGTGTAAAAAAAAAACAAAAAAAAAGAGTAAAAATGTCAACAAAATAAATATGTATGCACGAATCAACCATCGTTATGAAGTCTGAGACAACAAAACCTAGACTGCAAATTTGAATAGAAGAAACCATTTCCAGCTGAGCTGATTCTGACTTTAATTACACAGATAAAGAATGTAGCATCACTGATGTGAAATAAAGGTCCAAAGCACCTCAATAGTGCAGAAAAACAGGAGATCATTTCTAGATCTTGTTCAGATCCTCATAAAGAAAAAGAAACAGAAAAAGAAACAAGCAATGGAATTCTTCATTGCAGCAGAATGTTGCTTCTGCATTTTCTACCATTAATAGAGCATATGAGAAAGATATATTAGCGGCAGAAGTCCATCACTACGAAATTGCAAATATACAACACGTAGTGCAAATATACAACAGCTTCCGATTTCCATAGAAATGTGGACAGAATATGTAAAAAAAACACTAGTTGAGAAGAGGTACGAATTTAAATAACAAAGGCATTGCCTTAAATTGCAAAGTATAGCACTGGCTGGCTTATGGTATTTTGGCTTCATCTTCTTGGGACAGAATTAAGCTTTAGATATTGGACTAACAAGCTTGTTGTTTGGTCCTCTTTATCTCTTAGCCTTGGAAGTTGAAACCACTCAAAAAGTATTTCTATTCTGAAGAGTAGCAAATCTTCTTCATCATTATAGTCATTCATGTCCTTCTTGTTGCGAACTATTAATACCGTCCTACATGCGCTGCTAACATATGCATGAAATAGAAAGTAAGAGGGCTCCAATACTCATAATAGTATAGTAGCCACGGCCTATATATATATATATATATATATATATAGAGAGAGAGAGAGAGAGAGAGAGAGAGAGAGAGAGAGAGAGAGAGTTGAGCTAGAATGCTATCGATAGTAAACCAACTTTTGCCACCCATTTGTTTTCGATGATGGAGCCTCCAAATCAATGATCGACAGCGTTGAACATGATATATACCACTTGAAGTATTTAGAAATTAAATTTCAAATCTTTTCGATATCATTTGCCTAATGATCAAAGGGTTTCAAAATTTATAATTTTAATGGTCGATATAAGGCGTTTTCTCGTTTAACGGTGTAAAGATATCCAAATCAATTGAATTTTTGTTAGAAAATTCTTTAAACTATTTAAAACAAGATCTATACTCTTTATCTTGATTATAAGATTCCTACCATAATTTTTTTAAGAATATTCATTTTCAGCATTTTTGTGTCCACTCGATGGATAAGAGAACAATATCGAACATGTATGAAATTTGATTTCTAAATACTTCAAATGGTATAGATCATGTTCAACGATGCCGATCATCAATTTGGAGGCTCCATCATCGAAAAAAAATGGGTGGCGAAGTACCGGTTTGCTATCGATAGCATTCTAGCTCAACTATATATATATATATATATATATATATATATATATATATGTTGTTCTTTCTCCTTTGTTTTTTCAGTAAATACGATTTGCCTTCGTGGCTCTGTCTTACCCACTGGAAAACCTTAGATTGTGATTTCTCACCCCCTATTTCCCTAGGTGGCTCAGGGAAAAAGTTGGCTTTTGGCACGACAGAGGGACGTTCTAGCTAGACTGCAGTAGCGATCATCACCCTGGTTATTTTTCATTCCACATTTAGTACTTTAAATAATTAAATGGTTCAGTTAGATGATCTATTACTATTTGAATGTTCGTGAGCTTGTATGGGTTAATATTTTCCTATTATGCATGCAATCGAAGTTCTATGAATATTTAGTTTTAGATTTATGTATTTATGCATTTTGGTTTTCTACCCCTCGAGGTAGTCGATTTTCAAAAATGAAGTTTTCGAGTGGAAAACAATTTTAAAAGATTCTCGAATGGATTTTATAGATGATCAAATAGAGTATAAAAACAAAGCTTCCGGGTTGGAAGCACTTTTAAATAGGATGATTGTTGTATTGCGCATCGCATCATGCAGCATCTAAGGAGTGTTTAGAGATATGCATCATCTCTAAGGATCGCTAGCTGTATGAAAATGCATCGCATAAATTGCTTGTAGATTGGTAAATGTAGGTTGTTGTTTTGATCCTGTTGTTGGTATAGTTAGGTACGCCGTGTAAATATAAAGGAGACTCTGTACGTGTGGACAGAAGAACTTGGTATTTGTGGCGGGTTTGTACGCCACGTGGGCCAAGTTGAATTAAAAAAAAAAGGCATGTTTTTCGCAACTCTGGTTTCTAAAATAGTATTCATTATAAAAAGTCTTCTAAAATCGGCCCCGGGGCGTGACAGGAACCCAAAGTCCAGAAATAAAACCCAATTATTAGATCTATCAAAAAATTATCTTTTCAAAAAAATTATTAGATCTATCAGAAAAATTAAGCAATATATTAAATGATAAATAAATTAAATATATAGTATCAATTGACTTAATTTAGTTTTTAATTTTATCAGTATTTTCAATCTTCTAACGCAAAAAATAAAATTTTATTTTAATATGCCGCAAAATTTGTTTATTGAGTTCGATTTTGTTCCCCTCGCCAAAAATTTCGCAGTGCGACAAATTTTGATAAAATAATTTGTGAAGAAAAAATAGATGTTTATGGTGGAAGAGGAGAGCTCGGGCCTATAGAATATGTAAATTAAAAATTTGCCTGTATATTGATAAACAAAAATATTAAATTATAATTTTGTTGACTTACGTAACAAGTAAATCTTAAATTTGCAATGTCTTTGAGGATGTGGGGTACCCAGCTATTTCTTGGTACCCCAAAGAACAAAAAAAAAGGAAAACAAAACAAAAACAAAAAAAACAAAGCAAAAAAGCCACAAAAAAAAAAAAAAAAAAAAAAACACACGGTGCCGCGACACGGAGGGGGTCCAAGTCCCTCCTGTACCGTGCCCCCTTCTTAGGGGCACGATATGTGCCATCATGTGTTGTACGGCATAGGGCGGCACTTTAATCCTTGAACTGAAGTATGTCAAATATGTATTTTTAAAGATTAATGGTCCTCAAGCATACTGTGGCAGATAAAGGTAGTAGTTTTATTAAAATTAGCAATCCAAAGTCATAATTTGTAGCTATATCAACATAAAGAAAAACAAACAAGGCCAAAACATACCTCTGCTTCAGGGAGTGTACTGAGACCACGATCATTTCTTTCATCCAATAGCCCACCCCCCATCATATTTCGAGCTTCCTCACGGACTAAAACAAGTCTTGCCAGCAGCTTTCGATCAGGAAGACTAGGTCGTGATTCCATATTCTTGAAAACAAAAGAAAAAAAAAATTAAAAGGCTTTGTGCATTAAAGAGTAGGAAAAAAAATAAAAAGAAATAATTAGTGGTTATTATTCTAAAAATCATGCCATTTTTCAGATAAATGTAGTGTACGCAACATGAAATCTTGGCAACATGAAATGTTTAATTCACTACAATTGAATTTGGATGTTAACCATGCAATAGTAAAAAATTCGTGTTATATTTCTAAAATCCGAAGCATGCCTTTCTTTGTAACAGCAAATATAATCAAAATGTTTTTATATAAAATGCTATGATGAAACAAGAAATGCAAGTTAGAAGCAAAATAATGTTAGGCATCCAGAATACGTTCCATTTTATACTTGATTAACAGTTGTAAAAAAAAAAAATTTATTAATAGCCTTAGAAAATACTATAATTATAAAAATAGTCCTTTAAAAAATTTATTTACAAAACTAGATCTATACGGTGAATGAATTACTGCTTTTTAAATGCGGTAAATCATTCACCGCTTTCTTCAATGGATTAAAATTATTTTTAGTGTTTAATACTATACATCTTTTGAAGTTTGGATATAGAAAATATATAAATTAGGATAAAAGCGGTGAATGATTCACAATGAATGATTCCCCGCTTTTAGAAAGCAGTAAATGATTCACCGCTTTTATCCGCCTATTTTTATAAATAAAAATTTTAAATGCCTATTTTTATATTTAAAAGATTTTGTAGGCTTAGTCACCCAAAAACTCCGTTGTAAAAAACATTTAAGAAGAAAAGGCATATTTCTTTGAAGACCAAAAGCTTTTTTTGTTTTCAATTGCCAAATTTGTTGACTCTACAGAATTCCAGATGAGCATAAGAAGTTACGACTCAAGAGGAATTTAACATGCACCACAAGGATGGTCGGATAAACCAAATGGATTGCATTTTATGACAGAAGGACCTTATAAATGCTCCATGTATTGTATATGGACTAAGAAATTTACGATGCCCAAATGTACAGGATTATAACACCATCGTACGCGTCTCAAATCAGGATAGTGCTGGATCAGTGCATCTTGATAAAATCAGGTACTAACCTGAACTTCATCCACAAGCAATTTTAGATGGGCCATCAAAACATTTGACTTGTAGACAACTGAAATTTGGGGTTCAGATGGCTCACTAAATATCACCGTATATACATGCAGGCTAGGCCCAAAGAATCGAAGGGGCTTTAGTCATATTGTAATTGAAATATTCACCATGCTCATTTTGTCTTTAGATTGCTTAGTCTATTCTATAACCTATGAACCAAGGATTGATGCTCGACTGGTACTGGCTAGGCCGGTAAGCCATTGGCACAGCACGTGCCACAGCACTTTACATGTTGAAACTTGGCACAGTCAGCCATAGGCCCTGTATAGGGCCCCTGTTATGTACAGGCACATGAACACAGTCAACATAGGCATATTGACACAGTTGGCAGATGCCCCCCATGCTAACCAGCAAGGCAATCCTTGCCAGTTTCTATGACCAAATAATGCAAAACATCTGTGTTTTTGATATCTCTAACACACATACTATAGACAAACAACTAAAATATTCTAACTTTTCTTTATGAATCTTATTTTGAAAATACCATCCTCTTCAAACATCTGAACTTACCTCCAGCAAATCATCAGCCTGGTCAGCAATGTCATTAAGATTTGCTCCTGGAAGTTGAACTTTAAGGCCGTTCTCACTTTTAAATACGCCTCCACCTGCAGCTACTCTCCGTAGTAATTCATGTCTGCTTTCTTTTTGAGGAGTTTGGCATAGAAGACCAATCACTTGAACCTGCCCCAAATCTATTAAATAGTCACCAAAGTCCAATATAATGTTGTATCGAAATTTTCCATCACATTTAACTAATATAATTTGCATAGTTTAATATCTTAAGAGTAAGACTTACGTGTGGAGGGCACTTCTTTGTGAGATGATCTAAAACTGTTTGCTTGATCACCTCTAGAATGGACTTGCGCTGGCATAATAAGGAATGCAAGGTGAACAACAGATAATATAGTATTCAAGCAAACTATGCATGTATATGTTACATTGAGGTCTTTGGATTTAATTTAAACTTGGCTGTAAATCAAGTTTAGCAAGAGTAGATATACTGGTTTTAACATTGATCAAGACAATGCTAAGGAGATCTGCCATCAAGCCATGGACTCATTTCCTTGAAACTATTTTGCTGAAAAATCCAGAGTTATCTTTCGTGAAAAGATACAACATAAGGCTCAAGACTAGGCGGTGGGTCTACTCAACATCACCGTGATCAACAGTGAGACTAATATTTCTACTCTCACTAAACTTAATTTATGGGTGACCAAATTGCAATTACATTAATCCAAATGCTTCCTATAAGGAAATTTGTATCTTACACAATAAACATGGTTACAAGTGTTACATTAGGTATTAATGAGTAGGATAAATCATCTAGTGGTGCGATAGGTGTTGCCAGTAAGTGTAATGACACCTAACCTAAGTCACCTGCCTAAGTCAGCTTTTCAATCTTTCACGAAATTGACAAAACCAATCTGTATTGATTTGGTTTTTATCAGGAAATGATAAAAAAACAGAGCCAAAAGAGTTTTTCCTGATGGCATCTTTTCTTCCTTTCCCGTTAGTTTAGCACACATCTCAGATGACCTAAACATGATGTGCACCCCAAAAGACTTTTTTTGTCATGGAACACTTTCCATTATACTTTCTCACTGTAAAGCTAGGTAACCAATGTAAGTAAATATAGGAGATAAGAGTTAAGATTAGGAGGGCCAAGTTCCTATAAGTGAAATCTGACATATTTCAAAAGCCCTCTCATGCGCAATTTCCCATTATCCAACCTCTATCAAATCTCTACTAAACATAATGTTAGTGGAGAAATCGTCTTCACTCGATTCAAATTCTTCCTATATTCGAGGGATTCTTTCACCCTCACCGCAATTCATGTCATTCATTTTTCTTGATTTTAAGTTATCAAGCTTCGATATAACATGTTGTAGAGATCTAAGATATAATTATGCAAAGCAAGAAAGAGCTAAGATTTATGTTTTCTTTCATTATTATTTCTGCAACAATTTATTTACTTGAAAGCACAAAAGCTTATGTATAGGTGGTAGATCATTAGATATTGAAATTTATTCTTTCAAAGTTCAACACCTATCCGATAAGTTTCTTGCACCGCTTCTGTTTTCTCTTTGTCAATCTTATATTCCATGTGATTGAATATGTTGGCACACAAACTTGTGTAACCCCCTTTTTCTTGTTATTGTCGGTAAGCTTCCAATGCGCCCCTACTAGATGCATAAAGGCATTTTCTTAGAAGAAATAAGGAAGCACAAGTTACAACTAAATTTTCATTTTACGGTGTCAAGCATAACTAATAGGTGTATATATCGCAAACAATTCATCGCCGCTAGCCTATTCTGTTGTATAGTAATTAATTCATTAACTCAATCATTGAGCTTGAAGCAAACACAAGAAATTTATGATAAAGAGAAGAAAAAAGATAATAAAATACAGAGTGAAATTATATATGAATCCATCCAAATATTTATCGAGCACCTGCTCGTCATGATCCTTATCAGCAATCTGGATCATGTAGTCGAGAGCCATCATGAACCCAGACTCCATCTCATCCACCCTCTTCCCGATAACCCCCTGTGCTACTATCTCCACCGCCATCGGCTCTGATGCCTCGTCCATCTCCATGTCCTCCAACTGCAACACCGACCACCATACCATCATCATTTCTCAGAAAAAAAGGCAGATTGCATATATATCCCTACAAAGTTTGGAAATCATGGATATGTTGTTACAGAGTTTCAATTTTGTTATTGCCAATTGACAACCACTAATTACATAGGGCCATTATGCCCTTAAAAAATTTATTTTAATTTGTTAAGCATGCAGAATTTAGGATTCACATAACATAATGCAAGAAACAGAACAGAGACATTAGAAATATAAAGTAACAGTAAAAATATTACAAAAATGTCAACCCAAAAGTAAAAGTTTTAATAGAAAAAAGTAATTTTAACCGGTCGACAAATAGAAAGGCATTAAAAAAAAAGTATTCTATCATTAAAAAAATTTGTTGAGGAAAATACCTGCGATTTCACTACTTTACATAGATATAGAGATAATTCTCCACAAAAACAAAGAAGGTAAAAACAACACACCAAATAGTCATTTAAAAAAATAGGAGGAGGTACAAAAATTTCTATATAGGTCCTGCACTTTGAAGACAATTAGAAAAAACTAACTTTTTATATTTTCATATAATTCCTTAAATTTTAAAATTTTACCCTCAAATTAAGTTCTTTCAATAGCTATTCTGCTAGAGGTTTTTCTTTTTCTCTGAACTATATATCTTTATCCTGTCAAAGGATAAAATCAAAGTAAAGAGACGTGTATATGATATCTGAAGGAATGAACATGCAAAAGAAAAAAAACGTTAAGGTCTTGTACGGATGCCGACGTAAGTTATGATAACTTATGCATTATGAGGATTTTCTTACATGATTGCAAGCTAGTAGCTTGATTTTAGCTCCTTTATGTTGTATATAAATATTAAAAGTGTCGTTCTTTGGTAGCTTAAACTTGCGAATATAAATGGTAGTTTCACATAATTTAACGTAGTGTCAGAGCAGGAGGTTCTAAATTCGAGTCCCACTAAACCTTTAGTCTCACTAACTCCCTCCTATTTAATTCAAGCACAAGTTTTGAGCCAATCAAAAAGTCTCATGGCCAAACATGATGGGGGAGTGTTGAATATAAATATTAAAAGTACTGTTCTCAGGTAGCTTAAGATTTTAAGACGTAAAGGGTTGTTTTACATTATTTAACACTTGACATTCGTGCCACTTACGAGATAATCTATCTTATTCTAAAAAAAATTGAGCAAATCAAAGAATTATATCAAACAAAATCTTTTTGAGTAAATCAAAGAACTATACCATACAAGATGTCCATGCATCAAGACAGCGCCTAAAGGTAAAAAATGCCGACAGTATGAAATCTTATAAAAGAAGGTAAAAATGAATAGAACTTACCCAAAACTATGACTCACTTTTATATGACTAAACCTTTAAAACTTCTGATTTTGCGACCCGACCTCTTATATAATCCATCTCATATGGGCCATTGATGACTATTTGAACTTCAAAATCTGAATGAGTTGTTTGACTTTACGAGCTTGATTTGCATATTTCATGTAATTCATATGACTGTAAATAACTGAAGATGAGCATAAATTTTTTTACCGAAAGAATCATAAACGACTTAACCAAGCTGGGTACGAAAATCAGAGTCTATAAAGATTGAGTAAACGAATCAAAACGGCCCCATAGTTCAATAATAAGAGTTGTACCATAAAAGAGAAACCAAAAACTCATAACCTAGTAAAAGTGAAATTTTGGAAACTGGATGGAGCATGAAATTGGGTGGGCTCGGGAGAAGCATACGAGTTTGAGCATCTCCTGAAGCAGGGAGACGACCTGCTCGCCCCCCTTGAGAAGGGCGTCGTGCCGTGACGGATCCCAAGCGTCGCCCTTCGCTTCAGGATCTGCTGTTGGAGGAGGGAAGGGTGGAGGATGGCGGTCTCCCTGTGGGCTGTAGAAGCGTCGGGAAGCGCAAGAGCGTCGTCGGAAGGAGGTGATGGTAGAGGAAGGAGGAGAACGAGAGGAGAGCCTGAGCAGCGAGCATGATGGTGATGATGATGATGGTGATGGTGGTGTGGGTTTTGGGAGAGAGAAGGCAGGGGGAAGACTGAGGAGAGAGGAGGAGAAGAGAGCTGCCGGCATTTGTTTCCTCTCTTTGCCTTCTCCGGTCTGCTGCCTGCCTGCTGCTAGGGATGGGGTGCGGGGATTTGCTAGGAAGGAAGAGCAACAGGAGTGATACACGATGCATAAAGAGCAAATTATCCAAACCTTTCGTCTTTTGTTTTCCGGTGGGGCAAATTATATCATTTTTTTTTTCTTTTTTTTTTTTTTTGGCTCGAGGCTTGTTGTTGCCTTATCCATGTAGTAGTAATTCATACCTAAATCTTAGTTTGGTTCGGATATAAACGAAGCCATTTATTACGGGGATAGATACGAGTATGGGGATAAGAAAAATAGCGTTTGGATGAAAATTAGATTGTTACGAGGATAAGAATAATATTAGATAGTTTTATATAAAAAATAGAGGTGTTGGTGGGGATAACAACTATTATTAGGATAAAAAATTAGCGTTTGGGTATAAAGGGGGATAAGTGCCTATTCCTATCCCTATCCCCTAACCAAACAAAGCTTTAATGAATAAAACGCATGCTATTTTTATATAAAAAAAACAAAAAAAACTAGTAAGTTCCTAACTTTTTTTTCTTAATTAGAGATGTCAACGGGTTGAATTCGAAAAAGAGTTTCACAAATTCGGATTCGAACCCGAATCCGAACCCGAAGCCAACAGATTTTAAAAATCCATATCTAAATCCGAACCCGACCAAAAATCGAAACCCAAACCTGATCCCGAACTCGAAAATTTGAACCTGAAACAATTATTTGTTTTTTCAATATTTTAAAATATATTAAATTAAATTTAAAAATATAACATCAAATTTTTATATATAATATATATAATACAAATTCGTACGGGTCGGGTGCAATCAAAATCCTTATCTGAATCCATATCCGTCGATCGGGTTTCTATTTTTTATATCTATATCCGAATCCATATTTATTTAGCATCGGATATATCCGTTTCAATCAGGTTCGGATTTGAATAAAAATTTCGGGTTTTGATTTGAATAAAATTTCGAGTATCCGTACCCATTGACATCCCTATTCGTACATTTTTGTGTAAGTTTTTATTGAATTTCTCACCTTCAAATTAGTGCAATGTGCAATTCTAAGGATATGCTTATAATATATGTATAAATTTTATACCCTAGATTTTATTTGATTTAAATTTATTTGTTTATCTTATCAATTTTTTTTACTAAAATATTTAAAAGATTCTTTACCCTTGGATGCAAGGGTGTAAAATTTATACTCCTATATGAGACATACAAGTTGCGTTTTTACAGTTAAAATAATATTCTTAATTTTTTTAGTTAAATTTATTGAGCCACTAACCCTTTTAAATCAATTCAATCGGATTTTTTTTTTTTATAAAAACATACATTATGTTATATAGATTTGGTCACTTTATCTAAAAAAAATCCTAATTTAGTGGTCTAAATCTAGAAATAAATATGATTATCTTTTTTTTTTTCCTTTGATGTATGCTTAATTTTACACTCTTAATTTTAATATTCAGATCTCATTTAAATACATCATAATAAAATAATATAATTATGCTATAATACTGGAAATTTTTATTATGAGGCGTTTGAATAATTTAAAATGGCACTTAAAAAGTAGAGTGTAATTAACTTATGGGCAAAGTTAGAGATAAAATAAAATTCACTTAAAATTTTAGAATTGGATTTTCTTTACTGCTCCCTCCCCCAACCTGTCTTTATGTCTGTCTTCCCATCTCCTCCAACCCAAGCCCATAATCCGTTTGTCTCTCCTCTGCTAGCGACCTCTCCAATATGCTATGCCGCCCTATCCTCCGTGAGACCCTCTTCGCAAGACCCCACCTGCAGTCATGTAAGAACTGAAATTTTGGTAGTGTAGTTAAACTCTATTGACGATGTTTCTGTATGTAATTTAATTACATAAGCACTCATCAAGTTTCAGAAAAAAATGAGTTAGAATGGAAAAATTACGCGGTAAATACTAATCACTTAAAATGAATAGTAACTCTGATTTTTCGAAGAAGCCACGAATTGTAGAGTTGGCTTTCAGTGCATATCGGATTCCGTTCATAGCGATCCAATAGCTTGTTTTGATCGGTTCAGCTATTATGGGACCAATTGCACTGACGAATTTCAGATCTGATGCACGGTTTTCAAGAAATTTTTTTTTTATCAAAATGAAGGTTTTCGTTTTCTGCTATTCTTGCATTGTGAAACTCCTCGTACGTGCTTCGTGCTTGTAACTTGGAGTAGGGTGGAAGATGTTTATATACTTCATGCTAACTATACAACCAAAAACATATCACTTAATTTCCAAAATCTTACTTTGTTAGAAGAAAGAGAAACTATGAGTAAAAGCAGTAAATAAGCAGGCATGAACAAAATCCTAAACATCAAATAAAGAATCAAAGAACAACAAAGAGATGAGTTGTAATGTTGTAAAATATAAAATGTAAAAAGTGTTAGAACAAATTTAACATAAATCGATTGTGATTTAAAATCTAACTAACTAAATCTTGTTATGAAATAAATAAATCGACTTACCGATAAACGCTAAAATCCAAATAAAATATAATTGATCCTAAGCGTGCGAGATCGCCTAAGCGTATTCCCGTCCTTACGTGCGAGGATTAGCGAACAACACCCCAAGATACGATCGAATTCTTCATGCGAACGATCGTGAAGAAAGTTAGCGAAGACACTTTAAAATCAAACTCGATGATAAAATGATCAAATCAAATAAAATAAATAAAGAATTTATTTCTCCTATTGTTTTTCCACTTGGCTCTCTCTTAGTCATGTTACTCTATAAAGTGAACAGTGCAATTCAATTTATAGAGTGGAGAGAGAAAGGAACGTTGGGCCCAATGTTCCCAACAATTCCTCTTAATTCATGCCATTAAGTGGCATTAAGAAGAAATAAATTAAATTTAATTCAATCAATTAATTAACATAATTAATAATTAAAGACAATAAATAAGAATAATTATAACATTAAATGATATTTAGGGATTTTGAATTTTTCACCAACAATCCCCCACAAAATTCAAAATCTCAAAATAAAAAAAAATTAAACTCAAAACCAAATAAATAAAAAAAAATCACCGGGTATTTATACTATGCAATAGGTAAGGTGTCTTTAAGAGACTTAACCTCACTTAGTGTAAGTAGTTTCCATCAGAAGGAATCGGAGTGAACTGCAGGATCTTGAACTACGTTCCTTTGGCCCTTACTCCAACTACCACACACACGGTACGAAATCTCGTCGCGGGTGCAGACGTTAATGGCCATGCACAGTACTTTGATTTTTCATAAGAGCTTCTATGTATAGCCCATTTACATAGCCGCGGCCACATACAGATACTCTTATATAGGTGGTTTCCTCCAGAGATGTGTGTAGAGTCACATCTCGCGAAAATTATCACCTTGGATCCCATTAAGAGCTCTCAGCTCAACCTAATCCACTACACAGAGCACTACTCACCATAGGGATGGGATTGGAGCTAAAGCTCCTTTATAAAATTTGTAGAAAGTGCTCTTGGCCAACCTGACAGCTTGTTTTTACCACATTGAACCTTCTTCAAGGGATCGCCTATCACAAAGGTTGGGTTCCCACTGCAGGAAGGCCCTTTACGGGCAAATTTCCATCCCCCTCGATGACTCCAGGACCTTAGTCCTATTCATGCCGCTTGTCAAGCAATCTGCAAGAATCTTATTAGATTTGATAAACAATAACATAAGAGGTTAGCCATCTAATAAACTTTTGTCTCAAATTAATTTACCTGCCAATATTAGAATTTACAAAATTCATTTTCAAAATGAACACTAGAATAAAATTACGAGAGCAATTATAATATCAAAATTTATAAAATTGATAAAACTGTAACCTCCCACAATTTCAGAGATATACTAAAATTTAAAATCATGAAATTTAATCATGTCAAATAAATTCGCATCAATAGTAAATAAAAGGCCCAAACAATTTTAAAAAATTTTATGTCACGCCCCGGGTCATTTTAGAGTATAAAAACAGCGGAATTTTTTTTTTTTTTTTTTATCCTTGACCCCCAAGGGCATGACAGACCTGCCACAAATACAGAGAGACCACTGTACACACGGACAGAGTCTCCCCTGTATTTGCACGGCATCGCACGAGTACAATGAGTCATTTCACAATCGTACAACCACAACAAGGTGTACATGTAAAGAATTTAACTTACATCCATACACATATTACACCATTCACCACAGGTTACATTCACTAGTATATAATCACATATCCACATCTATCAGTTGAAATGTTCCCTACTCGGGATCTGGTTTTGAAACTCTAAGTTATAAAATCCCTTTTGAAATCCTTTTACAAACTGTTTCCCACACGGAAACCTTTTTCCTTTGAAAACACTACCACGAGGGGTAGAAAACCTTTTTACCACATGAAACCCAAAGCCTTTTATTACATTTCAAAACCAACTAAAATATCTCATTTCCAAAAGCATTAACGTGAACCATAAATAAGTCTAAACCATGCAAGGTAAGGTTAAAGAAATAGCAAACGAAGGGACGGAGCTATGTCGCGTACTAGACTCGCTCCTCACCAGATGTCCCACTAAGACCAGCAACGTCACCTGAAAAGAAGGCGAGGGGTGAGAACATGTAAACATGTCTCCCCCTCCCAGTGGATACCTCGCGGAGATAGACACAAGAGGAGATAATAGTGGTAGTACAGTAGCTATGATAAACAAGTAAATGGAGAGAGATATATAGATATGAAACAACAGCTACTGTAAGTATGCATCGAAAAGGTGATAAAGAAAAATACCCAATCTGGAATCTGCTGCTCTGTTGGTCCTCAGACCTCAAGCCTGCCTGTGCCCCCTGTATCTCAAAACCTGCATTCTACCCATATCAACCAATGGTCGCCTATGGGCTCACGGGTTGGCTCGTCCAACCGCACTGGAAAAGAACACATCGTACGGTGGATCGGAGCCGTGTTCGTGAGCTGCGCTCAAATCACAGGCAATCGATCTTTGTTATGCTCAAAAACCATACGTCGACAGTGGTGACAATCCGAATCCCTAAAGGGACATCGACCCCTTTGGGTCATTAAGTAAACTCGCCGACCACGTAGGTCACAGAAACACTGAAACAAACCGACCGAACAGTCAGCTGAAATCGAAACAAACCGGCCGAACGGGTCACGGAGAAAGCGAAACAAGCCGACCGAATAGGTCATCGAAAAAGCGTAAGAAAGTACCGGAACCGACCAGTCGGGTCAACTAGGATGGAACCACTCATCATCCTCTCAGCTGTTGGCGAGTACTACTCAAGGAAACACAAGAACTGACCACTCAGGTCAACTAGGATGGAACAACTCAACATCCTCTCAACTGTATGCAAGTACTACTGAAGGAAACACGAGAACTGACCACTCAGGTCACTGATGTCATAGGCTGACAAGAAGCAAACTACTCTACTCCTACACATGGTACTAAGCATGGAAACACTGAGTAGAGTAAAACTGTAAGAAACAGGTGCAAGATATATCAAGGATAAACGATAAGCAGTAAGGGGGGAAGGAACGTCACCAGCGTGCACCACTGAACGGACAACGAGTCGAAGTACCCACCTGTAAGACTGTAGAAGAATCTGTCGACTGTGGAAGTAAAGCGGCTGAACCTACGAGAGGGTCCACCGTGTTAGTATCTAACCCACTAACACAAAACACTAATAGCACAACTCACAACTAATCCCACGGAGATTGGTTTTCCGAACCAATTACCGTAACTCACCGGAAGTCCCGTAAACCACATCGGGACTCCGCCGGGACCCACGAACTGTCCCGAAACGCACCGACTCGTGTCACGAGTCACCCGCTGCCATAAAACAATCCTATTTGGATGTTTTGGCAGCAAACACAAGATAACACTACAATACAATTATCGTCGGATAATTGTACGAATACGGGTTTCCGAAAATGTCTATTTCGACACCGGAACCAACCGTCGCTCACCCGTCATTTCTAAACCCTCAAAATGACGCGGGTGACCAGCCAACAAGGCTCAGCGATACCGTAAATAACCACTAAGAGTTGTCGGAAGAAATTCGAACCGTAAACACGTTTCCGTCGGCGAATTTTGCCGAAAAACGCTCCGAAAATCACTTCTGATTTCCTGTAAATATTTAGGACCTTGGACGATCAGTCCAGAGGTTACCCGCAACATTCCTACGCTGTCTACAGCGACCACGAAATTCTAAATTGCATAAAAGTCCCTCACGTTACACGAAATCGCATTATTTCATACGATTTAGGGCTAATATGGGTCGTGCACGCAAACCAGTGCACCATAAATTCTGAAATCGCACTCTCTGTAAGTCTTCGACATGCTGAAGACCGTGCTCGCCTTTTGGAGCACTGTCGGGCATCATAGTGCGCGTACAAGCGACATCAATTTCAGTAAACAGCGCGCACAGCGCGTAAAGTACGTTCGTCCCGCTAAACGAGGCATCAAGACTCAGAACGGAGGTGAGCATCACGTTCAGCACGAAATTCCGATGATCGTGCTCACCTCACATGGTCAAAAAGACCCACTGTAGCCTCGAAAATTGTGCACAAACCCTAGAACTAGGTCTTGTTTAGAAAATCAAGCCCTTACCTTAACCGAGAGCTAGGCTTGGCCGCCGGCGGCGGCGGCGGTCGGTCCGGCCCGGGGACGGGAGCGCGGGTCGAAGTATCGAGGCGATCAACGGCGGCGGGAGGTGGACGGAGGTGCGCGGCTCGAGATCAAAACCGAGCTTCTTCTCGGGTTTGATGGCTTCCCGGCGCGCGGCGGCGACCGGCGGTGGTCGGGCGACGTGGGGTCGGCGCCGGAGGTTGAGAGGGTCACCGTGCTCCTCTCCTTGGGCGCGAGGCACCCGTGCGAGAGCCACCTCCTCGATGCGTACTAAATCCGAGCGGCGGCGAAGTTGCTTCGCGGCGGCGGCGGCGTACGGGGGCGCCAGGAGACACGCGCCGGAGGTGGCACGAGGTCGGAGAAGGTCGATGCCACAGTCCAAACCCGACGGCGGTGCCTCGTTTTCCCCCTTCCCAGATCTCGGTTTGGGTGGACCAACAATGGCCGCCGAGGGTTAACTTGGCTCCGGCGGCTCGCGGCGACGGCGGGGACGGCCGGAGGAGAGAGCCTCGGATCGGATCTTGGCCGAGGAACCCTTCTCCAAGGTTGGCTAGGTTCCTCGAGGTCCCCGGCCCAAGATGATGGTGGTGCGGCTGTGGGGAAGAAGAAGATGATGGGGGGATGGTTTCCGGCGACGGCGGGCGGCCGCCGGGCGGCGCGCGCACAAGGTGGGCGAGGGTAGGGCGAGGGCGGCTAGGGTTTACGCGGGGGGATGAGGGGCTAGGGTTAGGTTTTAGTGTACATGAACCCTAGATCCATCTATATACACTTTAGGACTTTTTTTTTTTTTTTGCACTTTAGCCCCCAACAAGCCACCAAATATATTTTAGCCCCCGCCATTAGTTGAATTACGCACGTAAGTCCCTCCACAATCAAAATCACGCAATTCGGCACATAAAATATAGCGACTCTTCGCATTCCGCCGTTATGCGATCTTTAACCTCTTCGCGTTCTTTTCGCGATTCCCGGAGATCCGTCCGTCAGATTCATGATCGGATCGCGCCAGCGCGTTCAGCGCGTCGAGGACATCGAATCTAGCCTTTTACTTCGTTTGATTTGGTCTCGGATTCGCGAAGTATCCATTCTCTTCTTTTCCCTCCAATATCTCCAATTTGCTAAATCTTTAAGTAAAATCGTTCGAACCCCTTTTCCTCGACAATCGTGATTCGAATCGAATTCGTCGGTGGCATTGGTTCCGAATAGTCGAGCCGTTCGAAACGAGCTATTGGAAGCCTATGTTCGGAGTCCCGTGCGCTCCTGGACCCATCTTTACTCCGCGATTTCTCGAAAATCCGGAGTTACTATTCACTTAAGTCGAATCTTACGGGTCGCGTAACTTTTCCGTTTTAGCTCGATTTCGCCTGAAATTTGACGTGTGCTCTTATAATACAATTACGCACACATTCACCGTCTCCAAATATTTTATTTCTTGTTCGAAAAATGCCGTTATTACATCATTCCTCCTTATAGGAAGTTTCGTCCCCGAAACTAAGTCAAGGATCCCCCATAAACAAATGTGGATAACGCTCCCTCATCGAGGTCTCAAGCTCCCAAGTCGCCTCGCGCTCTTCGTGGTTTTCCCACTGAACTTTCACGTACGGAATGCTCCTGTTCCGTAACTGCTTCTCCTCACGTGCCAGAATCCGCAACGGAGCCTCATCATAGCTCAGATCCTCTCGTAACTGTATAGACGTCAGTCTGATGACTTGGGACGGATCCGGAATATACTTCCGAAGCATAGACACGTGAAAGACATTGTGCACCCGGGCGAGACTCGGAGGTAGAGCCAACCTGTACGCCACCGGACCAACACTCTCCAGGATCTCAAACGGTCCCACAAAACGCGGACTAAGCTTGTTACGCAAACCGAACCGCTTGATCCCCCTGGAAGGCGACACCTTGAGCAGCACGTGCTCACCGACCAAAAACTCTAGGTCACGCCTCCGCTGGTCCGCGTAGCTCCTCTGTTGACTCTGTGCAGTCTGAAGTCGCTCTCTCTCGCAATGCGAACCTTCGCCTCCGCATACTCCACTAAGTCAGGCCCGATCAACCGGCGTTCTCCGACATCGTCCCAACAGATAGGGAACCGACATCGACGCCCACATAAAGCCTCGTACGGAGCCATCTCAATGCTCGCCTGGTAGCTGTTATTATAGGCGAACTCCACCAGAGATAGGTAACGATACCATCCATCTTCATAATCCAGGACACAAGCGCGTAGCATATCCTCGAGAGTCTGAATAACGCGCTCCGACTGTCCGTCACTCTGCGGATAGAACGTGGTAATGTAGTTTAGCTTGTACCCATAGCCTGCTGCAGGCTCCTCAAAAATAGGAAACGAAACGAGTGTCCCGATCGGATACGATTGACAACGGCACACCGTGCGGTCGGACAATCTCGTCGATATATATAACTGTGCCAATCGATCACGGAACCACGTTGTGTGCATCGGCAGAAAGTAAGCCGATTTTGTCAGCCGATCCACTACAACCTAGATCGTATCATGGCCTCACTGTGATCGAGGCAACCCAATGACGAAATCCAAAGAAATCTGCTCCCACTTCCATACGGGTATCGGAAGTTGTTGCAGCCTGGTCACCAATGCTCGCTTTCACTGCGACAAGTCAAGCATCGAGCCACGTCGAGCCACATCTGTTTCATTCCAGCCACCGGAAGTTTCGTTTTAGATCGCGGTACATCTTGGTTCCGCTTGGGTGAACCGTGTAAGGGGATTGGTGCGCCTCGGATAGGATATCGCTCCTCAACTCCGAGTCACTGGGTACGCACCATCTGCCTCTGAAACGCAAGGACCCATCAGTGTGTATGGTAAAGTCCCTGAAACTTGACCAGGTACTCACCATAATCAAATTTGAATACTGCTCCGCCAATGCGGTATCACCTGAGTACTGGTCAATTACATTTCCATAAATCACGACAACTCATCTATCGTTTCACCTGGACGGGACGAGGGTAAACATTCCAACCCAAATCTACGGATCAAGATTCACTGGAATCATATCCATCTTATAACCTGCGGACAAAGATAGTCCCGCGTCCAGAATAATCCGATCCCATCTTGCAAATTCTGAGATAATAATTCATCCCTCAGAATTACTAGGTCCACTCAACTTTGGTCCGCATAGCCGTAACCGATTCGACTACATCGATAGTTCACGTAAAAAGTCACAAAACAGCTCCACAAGTCCGGAGTAAAATCTCAAAGGCCGAAAGGCACACTCCGACTAGCCAACAACGCCAACTCGCTCACTACGAGCACATACAAAACGTCATTCAAAAACTTGCGTCAAAACACTCACCTCGGAGACCACAGTCTCATTCTGGTTACTACACAAACTGTCGACATCAAAACCTCGACAACTGAAAGCCACTTTTGGCATTCGACGAGTCCTAGGTCCAAGACCTCACTTTCCACCCGACCCAAAAGGTCCAAACGACAATACCCATTTAGCTAAATAATTTGTTCGCTCAATATTGCAGTCAAACCAACACATGGTCCATGCCAGCCCATCACTTGATGCACAGGATTGCCAATCGCACTATGCGATACCAACCATCAGTGATGCTCAACGTCCGTCTCCACGAGACCCTGTCGCTGCTGTCCTACAAGGGACCCTAGCGATCAATATTCCGAGCAACACCAAAAACTTGTCTCATTGAGACCCAGGCGCACCTGTCACCACTTTGACTGGACAAACATACCACACCTAGGTTTGCACAATTAATTTGAGAAGCAAACCCCAACCATTATCACATACGGTGACTATCAAAGCCGACAACTATGCTTAAGTCACTCAATAACTGTGATTTCGAACCTCTCGCCAAACAAACCGAGACTACTACGAACACCCAGACTCGAACTAGAGTCAAATCCATCTGCAGTGATGATAAACCAACTGCGCAAATTAGCCATGGAAGAACCCAAGGCTCGCTACGTGGTCAGAGATGACCAACACTCAAGAGTTCCCAAGACAATCTAGGGGAAACATCGACCCAATCCATAAGTCCCAAGTAGGGAAAGGATATTTCGTCTCACTTTCGACAGTATATTGTCTGCAGCCAATATACTTATCAAAAGAAAAGAGAAATATTCAAGATCCACTACCAACATCGAGTTGGAAGCGTGACACCTCGAAGTATCAAATCCATTGACACCTCCTCCCGGAACCAAGGGTTCACAACCATTATCATCGAAACATCAACTTTATAAGTCGACAATCGAAATCAGAATGACTCTAAATCGACTCACTAGGGGTCCATGGCTTTCAACCTCTGAAAGCTACATGCGACAATAAGTCGCGCACGCGCAACTGAGGCTGGAGGAAATGATTTCCGTAACCGACTTTCGCACCACAACGAGCTATACCCAAAGCTCGAGGAACTCCATCAATACTCGGGAGTAACCCGCGTCAACTCGCCTTCTATCGCCATCCACACGATTCCACAATACACCCAATTCAGGTGTTAGAATAACTGTACACGATGTAGGCCTCAACGGAAACCTGACACCACAACTGTGTCAGTCCGACTCTAATACGCGTCGATTTGACGTATGGACTCGTTAAAGGTCAAAAGACTTGAACTGCTGATTCCATCAGCAACAAGGAGTAGGCGTCACAACCCTACCAAAAGAACCACGAAAGCAACACCAATGTTGCAGTCGTCTAAACCCTGGACTACACCCAAGTAACCCAACAGAAGTCGCGACCGTAACAGGTCTAAGTACCGTCTCCGTAGAGACACCCGCACTAGCTCTCGTGTCAAAAGTAGGAATAGTGGCCCGGGCGTCGGCGATCTAAGCTCGATATCACCGGCCTTTCAAGGCCCACTTTGACCGGAATGGCCACACACGGGGGACTTCACCCCACCATTCGATGTCCAAAAGAAGCACCGCCACTACTCCCCACTTAGACACCTGCTTATGCGAAAATCGTAACACATACCGAAAACACCGTGCACTTCGAGTTTACCCTACTCGAATGCAACACAGGACACAAGTCCAAACCCGCACTCTCACGTGCCTATAAACCGTAGGTCTTCCTAGGGTCAACCTAACCAATGGTTCAGTTCTTTTCATTTTCAGTTCAATTACTTTTCAAAACAACCTGTGAATGGTGTTGTGGTTGTAACATTTGCTCGATACCATTTTAATCATCACGCCCGGTCATTTTAGAGTATAAAAAGCAATGAAATTTTTTTTTTTTTTTTTTAGCCTTGACCCCCAAGGGCATGACAGACCTGCCACAAATACAGAGAGACCACTGTACACACGGACAGAGTCTCCCCTGTATTTGCACGGCATCGCACGAGTACAATGAGTCATTTCACAATCGTACAACCACAACAAGGTGTACATGTAAAGAATTTAACTTACATCCATACACAAATTACACCATTCACCACAGGTTACATTCACTAGTATATAATCACATATCCACATCTATCAGTTGAAATGTTCCCTACTCGGGATCTGGTTTTGAAACTCTAAGTTATAAAATCCCTTTTGAAATCCTTTTACAAACTGTTTCCCACACGGAAACCTTTTTCCTTTGAAAATACTACCACGAGGGGTAGAAAACCTTTTTACCACATGAAACCCAAAGCCTTTTATTACATTTCAAAACCAACTAAAATATCTCATTTCCAAAAGCATTAACAGAACTGAACCATAAATAAGTCTAAACCATGCAAGGTAAGGTTAAAGAAATAACAGACGACGGGCCGGAGCTATGTCGCGTACTAGACTCGCTCCTCACCAGCTGTCCCACTAAGACCTGCAACGTCACCTGAAAAGAAGGCGAGGGGTGAGAACATGTAAACATGTCTCCCCCTCCCAGTGGATACCTCGCGGAGATAGACACAAGAGGAGATAATAGTGGTAGTACAGTAGCTATGATAAACAAGTAAATGGAGAGAGATATATAGATATGAAACAACAGCTACTGTAAGTATGCATAGAAAAGCTGATAAAGTAAAATACCCAATCTGCTGCTCTGTTGGTCCTCAGACCTCAAGCCTGCCTGTGCCCCCTGTATCTCAAAACCTGCATTCTACCCATATCAACCAATGGTCGCCTATGGGCTCACGGGTTGGCTCGTCCAACCACCTTTCCTAAAAGAACACATCATGGTACGGTGGATCGACCGCCCGTGTTCGTGAACCGCGCTCAAATCCGGGCAATCGATGCTGTTATGCTCAAAAACCATACGTCAGCAACTGGCTGACAATCCCGTCCCTAAAGGGACATCGACCCCTTTGGGTCATTAAGTAAACTCGCCGACCACGTAGGTCACAGAAACACTGAAACAAACCGACCGAACAGGTCACTGAAACTGAAACAAACTGACCGAACAGGTCACGGAGAAACTGAAACAAGCCGACCGAATAGGTCACTGAAAAACTGTAAGAAAGTACCAGAACCGACCAATCAGGTCAACTAGGATGGAACCACTCATCATCCTCTCAACTGTAGGCGAGTACTACTCAAGGAAACACAAGAACTGACCACTCAGGTCAACTAGGATGGAACAACTCAACATCCTCTCAACTGTATGCAAGTACTACTGAAGGAAACACGAGAACTGACCACTCAGGTCACTGATGTCATAGGCTGACAAGAAGCAAACTACTCTACTCCTACACATGGTACTAAGCATGGAAACACTGAGTAGAGTAAAGCGTAAACGGTGCAAGATATATCAAGGATAAACGATAAGCGATGAGGTGGAAGGAACGTCACCGGCGTGCACCACCGAACGGACAACGAGTCGAAGTACCCACCGTAAGATCGTAGAAGAATCGTCGTGGAAGTAAAGCGGCGGACCTACGAGAGGTCCACCGGGTTAGTATCTAACCCACTAACACAAAACACTAATAGCACAACTCACAACTAATCCCACGGAGATTGGTTTTCCGAACCAATTACCGTAACTCACCGGAAGTCCCGTAAACCACACCGGGACTCCGCCGGGACCCACGAACTGTCCCGAAACGCACCGACTCGTGTCACGAGTCACCCGCTGCCATAAAACAATCCTATTTGGATGTTTTGGCAGCAAACACAAGATAACACTACAATACAATTATCGTCGGATAATTGTACGAATACGGGTTTCCGAAAATGTCTATTTCGACACCGGAACCAACCGTCGCTCACCCGTCATTTCTAAACCCTCAAAATGACGCGGGTGACCAGCCAACAAGGCTCAGCGATACCGTAAATAACCACTAAGAGTTGTCGGAAGAAATTCGAACCGTAAACACGTTTCCGTCGGCGAATTTGGCCGAAAAACGCTCCGAAAATCACTTCTGATTTTCCGTAAATATTTAGGACCTTGGACGATCAGTCCAGAGGTTACCCGCAACATTCCTACGCTGTCTACAGCGACCACGAAATTCTAAATTGCATAAAAGTCCCTCACGTTACACGAAATCGCATTATTTCATGCGATTTAGGGCTAATATGGGTCGTGCACGCAAACCAGTGCACCATAAATTCTGAAATCGCACTCTCTGTAAGTCTTCGACATGCTGAAGACCGTGCTCGCCTTTCGGAGCACTGTCGGGCATCGTAGTGCGCGCACAAGCGACATCAATTTCAGTAAACAGCGCGCACAGCTCGTAAAGTACGTTCGTCCCGCTAAACGAGGCATCGAGACTCAGAACGGAGGTGAGCATCGCGTTCAGCACGAAATTCCGATGATCGTGCTCACCTCACATGGTCAAAAAGACCCACTGTAGCCTCGAAAATTGTGCACAAACCCTAGAACTAGGTGCTGTTTAGAAAATCAAGCCCTTACCTTAACCGAGAGCTAGGCTTGGCCGCCGGCGGGGCGGCGGCGGTCGGTCCGGCCGGGGACGGGAGCGCCGGGTCGGGGGTATCAGGGGCAGTCACTGGCCGGCGGCGGGAGGTGACCGGAGGTGCGCCGGCTCAGATCAAAACCGAGCTTCTTCTCGGGTTTGATGGCTTCCCGGCGGCGCGGCGGCGACCGGCGGTGGTCGGGGCGACGTGGGGTCGGCGCCGGAGGTTGAGAGGGTCACTGTGCTCCTCTCCTTGGGCGGCAGAGGCACCCAGAAGCCGAGAGCCACCTCCCTCGGTCTGTACTAAATCCGAGCGGCGGCGAAGTTGCTTCGCGGCGGCCGGCGGCGTACGGGGGCGCCGGGAGACACGCGCCGGAGGTGGCCTGAGGTCGGAGAAGGTCGATGCCACAGTCCAAACCCGACGGCGGTGCCTCGTTTTCCCCCTTCCCAGATCTCGGTTTGGGTGGACCAACAATGGCCGCCGAGGGTTAACTTGGCTCCGGCGGCTCGCGGCGACGGCGGGGACGGCCGGAGGAGAGAGCCTCGGACTGGATCTTGGCCGAGGAACCCTTCTCCAAGGTTGGCTAGGTTCCTCGAGGTCCCTGGCCCAAGATGATGGTGGTGCGGCCTGTGGGGAGGAAGAAGATGATGGGGGGATGGTTTCCGGCGACGGTGGCGGCCGGCCGGCGACTGGGCCGCGCGCACAAGGTGGGCAGAGGGTAGGGCAGAGGGCGGCTAGGGTTTCTGTGAGGGGATGAGGGGCTAGGGTTAGGTTTTAGTGTACATGAACCCTAGATCCATCTATATACACTTTAGGACTTTTTTTTTTTTTTTTGCACTTTAGCCCACCACAAGCCACCAATTATATTTTAGCCCCTGCCATTAGTTGAATTACGCACAGAAGTCCCTCCACAATCAAAATCACGCAATTCGGCACATAAAATATAGCGACTCTTCGCATTCCGCCGTTATGCGATCTTTAACCTCTTCGCGTTCTTTTCGCGATTCCCGAAGATCCGTCCGTCAGATTCATGATCGGATCGCGCCAGCGCGTTCAGCGCGTCGAGGACATCGAATCTAGCCTTTTACTTCGTTTGATTTGGTCTCGGATTCGCGAAGTATCCATTCTCTTCTTTTCCCTCCAATATCTCCAATTTGCTAAATCTTTAAGTAAAATCGTTCGAACCCCTTTTCCTCGACAATCGTGATTCAGAATCGAATTCCGTCAGTGGCATTGGTTCCAGAATAGTCGAGCCGTTCGAAACGAGCTATTGGAAGCCTATGTTCGGAGTCCGTACGCTCCCTGGACCCATCTTTACTCCGCGATTTCTCGAAAATCCGGAGTTACTATTCACTTAAGTCGAATCTTACGGTTCGCGTAACTTTTCCGTTTTAGCTCGATTTCGCCTGAAATTTGACGTGTGCTCTTATAATACAATTACGCACACATTCACCGTCTCCAAATATTTTATTTCTTGTTCTGAAAAAATACCAGTTATTACATTTTATATCAATAAAATATTTTCGAGCAAATGACAAATACAATCAAATTATTATTTGATGCTGCAAACAGTGTATAAATAATGCTAAACCAATAATAAAGACAAGAATAAATTTGTGCTTTACTTGTTAGGGTTTTCTTTTTTTTAAAAAAAAATTACCATTCAGACTGCAGTTTCAAATCTCACTCAAATAATTTTGTTTTTTGTTTTTTGTTTTTTTTAAAAAAACTATTAAAATATTTACTGTAGCAGATATTTAAAAAAACTCCGTACAATTGCAGTAGCAAATATATATATTTTTACCAAAAATCTTACTGTAGCAAAATTTCTTTTCTTTTTTTTTTTAAAAAAACAAAATAAAAGTTTTATACTGTAGAAGATTTTTTTTAATAATCTGTACAATGTCTTTTTGGAAAAAAAAGTAATGCTACAGTGTATATATATATATATATATATAGAGTTGAGCTAGAATACTCTCAAAAGCATCAAAATCTTTTGAGTTTTTAGCCATTGGTTGGAGAGATGTACGGTTGAGATGATGGTGGTACCATAAATGGTGGTAGGTGGTGGTAGGTGGAATAGTGTTTAATCCAAAGGTTATTAGTAATCAAAAATTAGATCCAATTTATAAACTCAAAAGCAACAAGGGGTAGTGCTTTTGAGAGTATTCTACCAACTCTATATATATATATATATATATATCTAAAAATTACAAGCAAACTATATGTAATTAGATTTAAAAATCTAATATATGATTTATTTGACACTTTTTGATACACTGGGCAAATGGTGTTGTAGAGAAAGAATTAAAAAAAAAAAAAAAATCGCAAATATAACACGTGACGGTTTGTTTGTTAAAGTGCGTGCCATTATGTAGTTTCAACAGTTATAAAGAAAAGATATATGCAAAAATATTGTTCTAAGAATTAACAATACAACTTCGTATATATTTACTATTTTAAGGAACTTCTGCATATTATCAAGAATCAAAAGCCAAGATAAGTAAGTTCAGGTGTCACCCCAATTGGCAATCATAGTAGCACCCTTCACAAGTAAAATGAGGGAGAGATACGCTTTTTTTAACATTGCCAACGAATCAATCACAAGGGTTGTCAACGAATCAATCACAAGGGTTTTATTTGCTGTAGCAAAACTCTAAAACCCATACACAGTAAAAATTAATTTTACTGTAGCCTCTTTTTTAAACCGTACAATGTAATGCTACAGTATTTTTATTTTTAATAATATATTTATAAATTAAACTTTAAAAAGAGCAATACACTTAAAAGATAATTTACTGTAGCAAACACTTTTACCTCTTTAAGTGTATATACTGTAGCTTTTTCAAATCTGTAAAAAGTTTGATGAAAGCTCACAAATAATTTTACTGTACTCAAAACAGTAATATATATGTATTTTAATAACAGTAAATAACAAATAAAAATTGCAAATAAACTATATGCAATTAAATTTTGAAAATGCTAATTCCAACTTAAATTAATTTTGTATGTCAACCATACAATCAAGTTATGAAACAAATTATATACATATAAAATTAAAATTAATTTAATACGGATTAGCACCCGTTAGATTTTAATCACGATCAGATAGGGAAATACGCCTTAGATTGTTAGAACAAATTCTGCACATAAATCTAATTGTGATTTAAAATCTAACTAACTAAATCTTGTTATGAAATAAATAAATCGACTTACCGATAAACGCTAAAATCCAAATAAAATATAATTGATCCTAAGCGTGCGAGGCTCGCCTAAGGCGTATTCCGTCCTTACGTGCAGGATTAGCGGGGAACAACACCCCAAGATACGACCGGAATTTCTCCTTCTGCAAACACGATCGTGAAGAAAGTTGACGAAGACACTTTCAACACCCGATGATAAAATGATCAAATCAAATAAAATAAATAAAGAATTTATTTCTCCTATTGTTTTTCCACTTGGCTCTCTCTCAGTCATGTTACTCTATAAAGTGAACAGTGCAATTCAATTTATAGAGTGGAGAGAGAAAGGAACATTGGGCCCAACGTTCCCAACAATTCCTCTTAATTCATGCCATTAAGTGGCATTAAGAAGAAATAAATTAAATTTAATTCAATCAATTAATTAACATAATTAATAATTAAAGACAATAAATAAGAATAATTATAACATTAAATGATATTTAGGAATTTTGGATTTTTCACCAACAAAAAGATCTCTGGGATGAATGCTTGTAATAGTATAGTTAGCATTTTATATTTTTGATACTTATGCAATCTATGTTTGCTACTGTTCCTGGTTGGAACCTTTCGTATCGCATTGGATGGATTGTGACGTCTAGAACGTACAGGAAAGGCTCTGTCCGTTCGGCAGTCTGTCGGCGTGCCCGAATCCGACCAAATTAGCGGAGCTCGGGGCGTGACATGAGTGCACTTTACGAATTATAAAGGGAAAGAGACCTAATAGTCAGATCTCCGAAGAGATCTTCATATTCGCGGAGCTCTCCATCATCTTTGATACCCTATAACACTTTTAGAGAGAGAAAGAGAAGGGATGAGAAAGAAAGAGAGAGAGTACTTACTCTAGGCCGAGACAGAGAGAAAAAGAGAGAGAGAGATAGAGTACTACCGTGGAGGTAGCGCGGTGGAACGGGTACGAAACCTAGGGAACCTAGGGTTTGGACGGGTGAGAGAGAGGCAAGATGAACGGCGCTCTGAGGGACCCTAGCATGCAAGCGCGCGAGAGAGAGAGAGAGAGAGAGAGAGGCCCGAGGGACCCACGGTGCATGGGAGAGCCTGCGGGGAACCCACAAGCGAGCGTAAACAGCGGGGCCCACACCGAAAACCCGGAGCGATTGTAGAAGGGGTTTTCGGTTCGCCCTTTAATGTATTGGTATAGATATTTGGTAGCGAAAATATATTACCATCTTACTTCATAAAAGTTGGCGACTAATAAAGACGTACTACTAAAAGTCATATTTGGTAGTGACAAAATATCGCCATGCAGCGACTAATAATGACCACTAAAAGTCATATTTGGTGGCAATAAAATGTCGCCACGCTATTTTTAGTATGGTACTTTATAAATATGACAATTTTTTTATACATATTGTGGCAACATTACATTTACTCGTCACTAATATTTAATATTATTATAGTCATGTCCCTAAACCACTTCTTCTAAATTATAGACCATTTCGAACACTAACTAGATCATGGAGAATATGTCAATAGACCACATTTTCTAAATTCTAAATCATACGTTTTGAACACTAGCTAACTAGATCATGGCCATAGATACATGTCTTAAATTCTAGATCACTTTGAATCATATATTGACATGTTCAAACAATGGATACAAATTAAATGATAATATTAATTTCTGAAAAATATATATATATCATAGATTATCAAACTCCGTACACAAAATAAAAGAAATCCTTCTCAATTAATTAAATCTAATGCAGTACACATAGTATTGACCCCATACGATCACAGCAACCACAAATGATGTCATTAATTAGGAGATAGGACAGATTAGAGAAGGCAAACACGACACAACACACTATTTGTAATATTACTTCTCTTCAGCAAATTACACACATCCATGACAAGTAGTAGCAAATCATCAATACCAGAATTAATTACTAAATATCTTTTAATATCTAAATACCTTAATTCGATCGTAGAACGCTCCCAAACAATGACAAACAAATAAATTCACAACCCACATATATGTAACACCTTCATTCGATTCGATCTACTCGGAGGCAACTGCTTTCTCCTCTGCTTCCTCGGCCTTCGCCTCCTCGGCGGCCACGGCTGCTTCTTCTACAGCTTTCGGCTCTTCCTCTGCAGCCGAGTCGGCGGTCTCTTCAGGGGCGGGAGCGGGGGCCTCGGGTGCGGTCTCAGCTGGCTTAGCTTCTTCTGTAGGCTCCACGGGGGCTTCAGGCTCGGCCTCGGCCTCGGCCTCGGCTGGCTTAGCTTCTTCTGTGGGCTCCGCTGGGGCCTCGACCTCGGCCTCCTTAGAAGCAGGCTCTTCTGCGGGCTCTTCCTCTACGGGCTCAGGTGATACTTCTGTTGCGAGCTCGGCTGCAGCTTCTTCAGTTGTTTCTTCTTTTGGGGCTTCCGCAGCCTCGACCACTTCCGTCGGTGGGACTTCTACTTCGACCGTGGCGGCTGGAGCCTCCGCGGGCACCTCTACTATAGGAGCTGTTTGCACCTGCAATGTAACATGGCGATCGAGTTACATGTAATATATATATCCAGCTCCTTTAAGTTGTCGCAAATTATTTGAAAGGCTATGTATCCGCCAAAACCTTTAAACATCTATATATATATATGCAAGTTTATTAGTAAGTCTTAATCATAACAGTTCCTATTAGAAAAGTTTATGATCTCGAATTAATAAGGAAGCACGTATATGAAACCTTAATTTCATGTCGAGTAGAATCATTGTTGAGAAAAATAATCAGGTGAGTTATATAAATCTTGCTTTAAGTAATAAAGACCTATTATATATGATGGGAGCACCTAACAGTGAAGTATGAGGCGATTGAATTGTAGTCATGAAAAGCTAGATGACCTTATAAACCATCTAGAATACCAGCGATTCTAATTAGATAGATTTTATGGGCTTTTTTATGCTTAATTACATTGAAGTTTAGGAGTGTTTATTGGAATTTGGAAACCAAATTATGTTTGCCCTGTTATATATTAGCAATGGCTTTTGGTTTTCCTTTGAAATTGTCTTATAGAATTTCTATACATGTATGTATCCCAAAAAAGTCATATAGAAATAAGAAATGGCTATGATCAGTATTTGATGGCGAGTTAAGGAAGCTGATGGGATATAAAAATCTCTATCTAATTAAATTAAGAGGTGTACATAAACGTTTTAGATGATCAAGATAGTTCACAAATTCTAATGAAGTATATATATATATATATATATATATATATATATATATATATATATATATATATATATATATATATATTCTTTTTCACTATGGTTTTACCCTTTCTCTATCTATTCTCCTCTATACCTACAATTCTAACAATCTTTCCATGCATTGTACTGTACTTCATCAGCGAACCTCAGATTCTACAGTTATCACTACAATGTCAGTAACAAACACAAGCAGATGTTCGGTATGTTTAATAGTATTAAGGAGTATTAATTTCTGGTTCAATCAAAACCCACATGCGCTCAAAATGCGTGACATATCCAATAAAACCCATCAAATCCAAAATCTTAAGTCTATTTAGTCTGAGCCCATATATATATATATATATATAGAGAGAGAGAGAGAGAGAGAGAGAGAGAAGAGAGAGAGAGTTGAGCTAGAATGGTATGAAATGCGCTCCATTGCCACCCATTTGTTTTCGATGATTGAGCCTCAAAATCGATGATCGGTATCGTTGAATATGATCTATACCACTTAAAGTATCTAAAAATCAAATTTTATGTTTTTCCGATATTGTTCTCTTGTCCATCAAATAGGCGTAAAAATAAACGGCTAAAACTAAATATCCCGTAAAAAACTGATGATAGAAATTTTGTAATCAAGATCGAGAGTATAAATCTTATTCTAAATAGTTTAAAGAATTTTATAATCAAAATTCATTGATTTGGATAGTTTTACACCGTTAAACGATAAAACGCCTCATATCTACCATGAAAATTGCAAATTTTGAAACTCTTTGATCATTAGGTTAAAGATGTTGAAATGATTTGAAATTTGATTTCTAAATACTTCAAGTGGTATAAATCATGTTTAATGGTCTTGATTGTCAATTTAAAGGTTCCATCATGGGTGAATTTGCTATCGTGTATATATATATATATATATATATATATATATATATATATATATATATATATATATATATATATATATATATATATATAGTAGAGCTAGAATACTTTGAAGCACCAAGCTCTCGATGCTTCTAAGTTTCTAAATTTCGGATCTACATCCCAATTACTAATACCCCTTGGATCAAACACTATTCCACATACTACAACCTATCACCACCTACCACCATCATCTCAACCCCACATCTATCCATCCAATCAAAAACTCAAAAGACCAACTCATTGATGCTTTTGAGAGTATTCTAGCTCAACTATATATATATATAGAATTGAGCTAGAATACTTTTAGAAGTATCACCCTTTTGGTGCTATTGAGTTTTTATCCCTCGATCTACTCCTTGATTGCTAATAGCCCTTGGATCAAACACTATTTCACCTACCACCACCTACCACCATCATCTTAACCCCACATCTCTCCATCCAATGCCTCAAAACTCAAAAGCAACTTTTGAGAGCATTCTAGCTCAACTCTCTCTCTCTCTCTCTCTCTATATATATATATATAGCGTTCGGCTATGGTGCTTGTAAAAGCACCAAGCATTTGATGCTCGTGAATTTTTTACCATTAGATCTAGGACTTTGATCATTTTCATCCGTTAGATTATACTATTCAACCAACCACCCACTTAATCCAAGGGGGCCCACATCATCCTAACCGCACATCTATTAATCCAAGGGCTAAAACTTTCAAGACCAATGACTTGGTACTTTTAAAAGCATAGGAGCTCAATTCTATATATATATATATATATATATATATATATATATATATATATATATATATATATATATATATATATATATAGAACATACTTTTATAAGTGTAGAGGCTCTTTGTACTCATAAGTTTTTTACCGTTAGATCTACCATTTATTTATTTTCACCCGTTAGATTATACTATTCAACCAACCACCCACTCAACCCTAACTCACCGTCAACCTAACCGTAACCACTATAATCCTAACCGCACATTTTTTCATCTCGAACGGCTAAAAACTTATGAGTACAAAGGACTCTATACTCATATATGTATAGTAGCTAGCCCCACTTATATATATATGAGTCGCTATGGTGCTTGTAAAAGCACCAAGCATTTGGTGCTTGTGAATTTTTACCGTTAGATCCACTACTTTGATTATTTTCATCCGTTAGATTATATTATTCAACCAACCACCCACTCAACCCAAGGGGGCCCACATCATTCTAATCACATATCTATTAATCCAAGGACTAAAAACTTACAAGCACAAATGACTTGGTACTTTTAAAATCATAGGAGCTCAATTATATATATATATATATATATATATATCAACCCTTTCTTCTCTTCTGTCATGTCCATGTAAGTAAGATTGTGAAAAGAATCCTAGTTGATTCACAGAGTTTATTTCTAAATGAAATACGAAGTTGATTCTGTCTCTCTCTCTTAAAGTTTATTTAAATGAAATAAGCAAGGCAGATGTATGTCACTATCTCTCTCTCAAAAAAAAAAAAAAAAAAAACTCTTTACTCTCTTATTAATTATTACACGTGAATTTATTAACAAATAGCCGATCTCATTCTCATTCAGCCTGCCTAGCTAGTCTCGTATTCCTCTTTGAATATAACAAATCTTTTTAAAATTCAGTAACTGTAGGTAAAGAAATACACAGTTTTTTGTGAATTAAATATACAACGTAATATATATAGAGCTCTAAAAGAGAAAACAATAAAAATTATTCATAAAACTTATTTAAGATCATATTAAGCTTATGCAAATATATTTCTATAGCCATGAGAAACATATATACGTATATAGGCACGTTTAGATTAACTGGAATCAGAAGTACAGTAGAATTAATATTTACTACTATTTAGTTAACTATTTTAATCTCAGATCTTAACTCACTAACTACTACAGTAGATTAATCTTCATAGCTAAGAAAAATTTGACAACCCAAGAGAAAGATCGATGCAAAATCTCAACAGATCTCATCACTAATTATAAGAAATTTTTCACTAGCTAGGAGCGTTAAACCCTTGAGTTCATTAATTGTTCAATGAAAATATCAAGACTAAATCTTATATATGCAAAAAATGCCTCAGTTTTCACACTCAAGAAGCTACATATATATATATATACTACCTGCATGTATATTCAGAAAAGCGAAATGTATCAAACATCTCAACATGCAGATTTTCAAAAGTGTCAACATAATTCCTAGACTAAAAGAAGAAGATCCTGGTCTAGATATAATTTATGTAATCGGTTTTCACAATGACAATATACGTACGTATGGTTCTGCGGTAAAAATGGTCCGTAGAATTTTGATATGAATGAGGCTATGATAGTATATATATCAAAAGGTTTTGGACAGACTGTCCCTAAAACAAGTGGCAAAGGGTTTGGTGGTTGGTACTCGAGACCCGAGTTCGAATCCTAGTTGATTCACATTTCTAGCTAAGTTTATTTCTTAACGAAATAAACGAACGGAGTAGCGTCTTATTTATCTCTCATATATATATATATATATATATATATATATATATATATATATATATATATATATATATATATATATATATATATATATATATATATATATATTTTGGACGTCTTTGAATCGAATTTGAGTTTAACGCAACCTCAAAATCCAAATCCATAATAAGCTCAACCTGCGAACTTGAGTTGAACTGGGGACACTACAATAGAATTAGGTTATAGGGACACGTATTTAATTAGAACACTTTTGTGTAAATGCCTCATTTATACCAAAACTTTTAAAAATTATTATTAAGGCCTAAATATAAAGCCCAATTCAATTAAAAATAAAAAATTACTTTACTTAACACCCAACCCAAAAAATGAAATAAAAAAAAAAAAAAAATCGATTACCATATTTCCTTCTCTCTTTACTCAAACTCTTAACACTCTAAACAAAGAGCTCTTTGTTCTCCTCCTTCTCCAACATCACAATCAACGAGATAGAGTTCCGACAGTTACTAAATACTTAAATAAGTCTTGGTAAATTAATAACACTGTTTTTAGGTTATACTAATACTCTTAAATTATCGAGTATATCTAGTGACAAATATAGTAATATTTTTTAAAGTGTCGAAAATTTAGCCGAAATGATATTTTTTTTGACTGTCTGGATATTTAAAAGTGTCATTATATATCGTTTTTGTTGTAGCGAAAGAAAACTTAAAACCTGCTTGTGCACATGCTAAATCTAAAAGTGGTGGGTAAAATGATCCTTAATTACGAAAAACAAAAACAGTTACTTCATCAGAAACTAGGGGTGGTGAAAACTGGGTTACATCATAGGATTCCCTTAATTTCCAAATTAACCTAGTAAACTAGAAATGAAAAGAACTTCTCCGATCGATCTTCTAAGTAATAATAATAATAATAATAAAAATAATAAATGTACTGAACTTAATTTGTGATCCAAACTTGGCCTTTTTGACATTAGTTCTATTTATGGATGGATCAGAGCCTCACCTCAGCAGTAGCCATGGGGAGAAATTTAGAGAAAATATAAGAAACGGTTTAGGAGAGAGAGAGGAGGAGCAAAAGCTTATAAAGAAATATAAGAATGGCATGGGCTATTGGGGCTGTGATGGGTATTTATACCAAAGAAGAGGAGGAGCATCTTCATTTGTGTACAAATTTGCCACGTAATATTTTGCAGAGAACTATTATTTTAATTCTATTCCAGTTGTAAATATCAGACTATTCTCTTTTTATTTTTTTATATCTTTTTCAAAAAATACAGTGGACATGCAATGCAAGTATTTAATTTTTAGTGAAGCTCATCTCTTTTGATAACCAGACTCCCGGTATTTGATAACAATGAAGTCTTCTATTTTTTCTTTTTCTTTTTTTCGCTTTTTTTTCTTTCTTTTTTTTTTTCTATTTTAGTGTGTTTGTGTGTGTGTGTGTGTGTGTGTGTGTGTGTGAGAGAGAGAGAGAGAGAGAGAGAGAGAGAGAGAGAGAGAGTAAAAAATAACACAAAGTGTTTTTATTTTATTTTATTTAGAAATAAACTTAGCTCAAAATGTGAATCAAGAATTCAAACTTGAGACCTTAGATATATACCAACCATTAAACATTTTGCCACTTGCACTAGGAACAGTTGATATTATGGTCTCAAGTTGATTAACACAAGTATCAATTAAGAAAATTTTTATTATGGTCCAAGTTCGATCGAATTCTAGTTGATTCATATTTCCAGCTAAATTTATTTCTAAATGAAATAAACGAAGCGGGTAGCGTGCAATCTATCTCTCTAAAAAAAAAAAAGAAATAAAGAAACTTTGTATTATATATGGTTCTACTCCTGAATTACTAATATCCTTTTGATCAAATACTATTTCACCTATCACCATCATCTCAATCCTATATCTATCTAGCCAATGGTTAAAAATTCAAGAGGGAGTTGATGCTTCCGATTTTTTAGCCTTTGGATAAAAAATTATAGATGTAGTGTAGAGCTACTATGCTATCGGAAGTATAAGAGAGTTGATGCTTCCGATTTTTTAGCCTTTGGATCGAAAATTATACGGTTAGGATGATAGTGGCCTCTATAGGATTGAGTGGTCTCAATTGGGTAATAATATTAATCCAATGGTTAATAATGATCAAGGGGGTTGATTCAAGAGGTAAAAAATCGAAAGTACCAACTACTTTATATTTCTAATAGCATAATCTAACGGATAAAAATAATTAATAGCATAATCTAACGGATAAAAATAATTAAAGGGTGAATCAAACGGTCAAAAACTTATGAGTACAAGAGTCTCTATACTCATAAGAGTATAGTAGCCGGACTAATATAGGCTGGGGCTACTATACTTATATGAGTATAGAGCCCTTTGTACTCATAATTTTTCGGCCGTTCAGCTGAAAAATTGTGTGGTTAGGATGTGAGTAATTGCGGTTAGGTTGATAGCGGCCCTCTAGGATTGAGTGGGTGGTTGATTGAATAGTATAATCTAACGGATAAAAATAATAAAAAGGTGAATCAAACGGTCAAAAACTTATGAGTATAAAAGTTTCTATACTCATAAGAGTATAGTAGCCAGACTATATATATATAGTTCGACTATTATATTATTATGAGGACAATCGGCTCGTAATCATAAATCGGTCTTAATGTCGGAGTTTTCGAAATTGACGATATATGCCATTAAATATACTTTTGAGCATTTAAACATTCTAAAAATTAAACTATATAATTTTTCACATATATAATTAATAACAATCAAAGGACCTCAAAGTTAATATTTTTAACGATAGTACGGCGCATTTCCTATTTAACAATGTGGAAGAATCAAAATCAGTTAAATTTTTTGAAAGAAAATTCTATTCATTATATAGATTAAGATCTATAATTCTGATCTTGAATTTAAGAACCCTATCTCCTATTATTAGGATATCGTTACAATTTTGACCGTTTATTTTATACCAATCTATTTGGCTTTATTATAAGTTAGAAAATAATATCAAAATATGATTTTTAGATGTTTTAAATACTTTAAATCATGTTAACGATATAGATCATTTATTCGAAAACTTCAGTATTAAAAAAAATTTATGAATATGAAGAACTCTATATGCTCATAAATATAGTAGTCTTACTTATATACGTATAGGCATATATTTAGAATTTTATGATTGCTCTAGTAGTTTTCAGTAAAGATAGGCTAAATATTGCATCTATTATCCTCCATCAAACTATAAGGCCGTGATATTTTGGTTTGCAAATTTTAATTCGTTATAATTTTTAGTTCAAATTTTTTTAATTACTGTAATTAAATTCTACAGTCCAATATAATTGACTAAGTAATAATATTTTGCAACTATGATCAATTGTGATGTGAGATTTTAATAATGACTTTGTTATCGATTATTGTACATCTACATTAGTATTATATTAATGATTCATCACGATTAAATCAACTAATTAAGCTGGGCCAAGAAATTTGATCAACGATTAAAAATAGTTGAGCTAAAAGTCACAATAAATTGAAGTGTCACATATCTTAATATTTGAGGGCCAAATATATAATTTAGCCATAAAAAATATGTTCTTTAACATGAGCTGCGCAGCTATAATACGTCTTTCTATAAAATTTATTTTTTTTACAGAAATTTATCATATATAGATTGAAATAAATTCAGCGTAGTAATATTGATGATATGATAGGCACATGCAGCTGTTTTCTGCTACAATTTTCAATCCGTTTGCAATTTATATATTTGTGAATTTTGGTTATTGAGTTTTCTTTCAAATATATTTCTATTTTGTGTTCGGTTTATAATTTATTATAAATTTAATTTCAAATTAACTAATTTTATTAACAGCTTTTAAACTAGCTATATATAAAAAATTAAGTCTTTTTTTTCTTAAAAAATTAAGTCTTTTTTTCACCGATTTTGAATTTTTGAAAAAGGGGACACTTTTTCAGATTTCGCAGACCAGATTTTAGTAAATTGACAAAATACTATTATTATTCCTTGGCTTTTTTGCATAAAAAATTCACTTATTTTGGACTTTTGCAAAATCGGACCACCTTTTTCGTTTTTGCAGATTCGGTCCGTTTTTCCAGCAAACTGACCAAAATGCCCTTGTACCTTTTTCTCTCTCCTTTTTTTTTTTGTCGTTCTTTTTGACTTTCTCTTTCCAGAGGCGGAGGCGGACACCCCCTCGCCCGCTCCGGCCACGTCGCCGGCAACGAGCCCGCCTCCCCTGCCTCGGCCCGAACTCTCCTTTTTTTTCCCTCGTTTTTTTTTTTTTTTATCCGATTCTCCTCCACCGCCTAGCCTCTGCGGCCCACCGCCGCCGCCGGGGAGAAGAGCAAGTGATTTTCGGGGACGAAAAGCACACGCGAGGAGAGAAAACTCTCGGCGAGGGTGGGCTGCGATAGAGCGGGGGAGAGATCTTGACAAAAAAAATTTTTAAAAAAAAGCGACCTCGACGCCGTCTCGACAAGCTCGACCTCGACCTCCGCGATCGCGCCACTGCTCGTCAAGGCCGGCGTCCTCTCGACGAAGCCGCCGCCGCTTTCCTTCTTCTTCTTCTTTGTTTTAAAAAGAAGAAGAAGAAAAAAAGAAGGAAAAAAAAATCTTCTTGAGAAGAAGAAGAAGAAAAAGAAGAAAAAAAACAGGAAAATAAAAAAATATTGTAATGGTATAAAAAAAAAAAGAAAGAGAAAGAAGAGGAAGAGAAGAAAAATTATGCAATTTTGGGCGAAAATGGTGCAAAATTGGATAAAATAGTGCAAAATTGGGCGAATGGTGCAAAATTGGGCGAAAATTATGGCCATATTTGGTGGAAATTGCCTAATTTTGCACTATTTTATCCAATTTTGCACCATTTCGTCTAAAATTGAATAATTTTTCTTCTCTTCCTCTTCTTTCTGTTTCTTTTTTTTACACCATTACACTATTTCTTTATTTTCATGTTTCTCTTCTTCTTCTTCTTCTTCTTCTTCTTCTTCTTTCTGCAGGAGTAGTTTTTTTTTTTTCCTCCTCTTCTTCTTCTTCTTCTTCTTCTTGATTTTTTATAAATTGTTTTTTTATAATTTTTTTGGTCACGATCTCTCCCCTGCCCTCTATCGCACCACCCTCGCCGAGTTTTCTCCTCCTCGTCGGTGTGCTTTTCATCCCCGAAAATCATTTGCTCTTCCTCGCCGGCGACGACGTAGGCGCGGAGGCTAGGCGGTGGAGGAGAATCGGATAAAAAATAAAAAAAAACAATCACGGCGCGGTCTCGGCGAAGTCGGAGGCGAAGAGGGCGGGGGTGCACCGGCGAGGACAAGGGCGTGAGGAGCAGAGGCGAGGCACGCCGTTTCCTCTTCCGCCTCTGTCCTCTTCCACCTCTGTTGCCTTATTCGTAAAGGGAAAAAAAAACGAGAGAAAAAAAAAAGGAGAGTTCGGGCCGAGGCAGGGGAGGCGGGCTGGTTGCCGGCGACGTCGCCGGAGCGGCGAGGTGTCCGCCTCCGCTCTGCAGGAAGAGAAAGGCAAAAAGAACGACAAAAAAAGAGAGAGAAAAAGGTACGGGGGCATTTTGGTCGGTTCTTTGGAAAAACGGACCGAATCGCAAAAACAAAAAAGGTGGCCCGATTTTGCAAAAGTCCAAAATAAGTGAATTTTTATGCAAAAAGCCTTATTCCTTTGTCTCTTTTTTTTTCTCATTAATTTGTCTCCTCCTAGTTCCCTATTTTTATTTTTGGGCAATTGCTTATATACCTCGAAAAGTTTCCGATTTTTCGATTTACCCTCTTAGAAGACTAATATTGAAAATACCCCTCCTACGTACCAACTTATTTCTAATATACACTTAGAGTTAAAATATGTTAAATAACTCTGTTATCTCTGTAAAATCACTATTTTGCCATTTTAAAATATACCCTTATACCATCACCGTGCTTCTTATTTGCCACTTAAATTCGGGGCACAAAGAGTATTTCGACTTTTGGTCTTTTCCAATATACCCCTCTACCGTTACCAACCTTTCTTATTTGCCCTTAACTTAAGGGCAAAATTGGTATTTTAATTTTTTAAGCGTGGTAGATATTTAACTCACGTTTAAATTAATTTAACGACGAGATAATGCGGGGTATTTTGCAATAACGGATTGGAACGTATGAGGGGCATTTTAGAAAAAAAAAAAAAAATAGGGGTAGATCGGGTATTTTCAGACGCATGAGAGGTATATAGGCAATTATCCCTTTTTTGTTTCCCTCTCTTTCTCCTCCCGCTTCCTCTTTTCTCTCCTCATTTACTGTCTTGACGGCGATGTTGCGTTCCTTTGCCTTATGCTTTCATTTTTTTTTTTTTTTTTTTTTTTTTTCGTCGTTTTTTATTAAATTATATACAAAAAAACCTTCAAATATATCCTACATATAGCTTATTGAATATTACTTTAATACATTTTAGTTTTAACTTTGTCATTGATTTAACAAAAAAATTAGTAGAGAGAATAATAAAAAGAGAAAAATAAAATCATAAGATACGAAAGTGATACATTTTAAATTAGAGTGAACTAAAATAAAAAGTGCGAAACCACAAGGTGATATTTAAAATTTTTCCAATCTTTTATGTAAATTGGCCAAAAATTAAGCATTTTAGTGTTTTTTTTTTTTTGAAATTTCCGTTATATTTCTTTTTTCATATGAATCGCTTTTCAACCGCTTTTTTTTTTATTATTTTTCTAATTTTTAAGGGTAAATTTTTAAATGCCGCTCATATGGCTTCGTATTTTTTTACTTTAGTCTTTATGTTTTAAAGTGTATCAAGTTAGTATTCTATAATTTTTTTTTATTTGAGCTCTACCATTAATATTTCGTTAAATTATATATAAAAAGTTTCATATACCCGACTAAGATTTATCGAATATTCACTTTAACACTCTTTAGTTTTAATTTTGTGACTAATTTAATAAAAAAAAATTAGTAAAATGAATAATATAAAAAAAGAATCACAAGGTACCAAATAAATAGACTTCAAATTATATAGGATATTAAAGTAAAAAATAAAAAAAAAAAAAGTGCGAAACCAAAGAATTTGGCATTTAAAGTTTTTCCAATTTTTAATTAGGGGCCGATTGAATCATGTATTAGTTTGGGGGCGTGGATTTACAAAAACCCGGGGTGCAAGTATCATAGTTATGTGGAAAGTGTGCAGTAGCCTTCACCCACATCTTACTTTGGCGACTCCCGAGATCCCTGTCCACGTGTCATTATGTCATTGGGTGCTTTTGCTTTCTCCTTTGGAAATGCGTCCAGAGAGGGCCCCACAGCGAAGCAGGGGCGGTGGGTAGTGGGCCCGGAATCTGTAGCTGACGTGGCCGTGGCGGCGTGCGCGACAGCTCGGCGCGGCCCCCACATGGCGCGCATCCACGTGGACGGCTGGTCCTTTGTTCCTCGGAGTTGGCCCCACAGGCGTGCGACATCAGCGAACACCCCCACGTCTCTTACCTCTTCTTAGACCCACTCACCCACCCACCCAAAAAAAACAAAACAAAAACAAAGAAAAAAACAAGAACAACAATTGAAAAATAAAAAAATCTATTATTAGAGACCATCTGCACAATAACTTTTTTTTTTTATATAAAAAAAGGTATTCAAATATTTAATTTTAATAATTAGTCCTTTTAAATTTTACTTAACTAGTAGATATTATTTTTAATTTTTTAAAATAAAAAATATTTTTTTTGCATGTTTAAAACTGACCATAATATAGTTATTAAAACGGCTACATAATTAGTAACTTTGATTGAGAGAGAAAATTTATTGAACTGTTAGATAAATTTTATAAAATTTAGTTATCAAAAGTAAAATTTTAAATAATTGTTTTCCAAAAATAAAATAGATCCCCGCACATGTATAGGCCAGCCATTTTGAATCTTTCACGGCTCACCATCCAAGGGTGAGGTAGCAATTTTCTTTTGAAATAATCCCTCAATTTCGATTTTTTGAAAACATTAAATTTGCACTCTTGTGGTAAAGCATATTTTATTTTATTTTTTACTTTTGTAGTTTAGAAAATTTTATTTTATTTCTTGCAAACTAAATTCGCTCTGTTCGATCGAGTCATGAGCGTCAAATTAACCTCTATAAAGATTAAAATTAGTTTAAAATTTGAAGCTTATAAAATGCAAGGCTCTTGAAAAGCAAAAAAGGCTCAATATATTTATCAATGTACGAGGGGTAATGCAAAGTAACAGCACGATAGAAATAAATGAAACGTAGTATAAGTCTGCCAAAATACATGATAAATTCCCGCCTTGCCCACGATAGGAAAGGAATTTGTGGTTTATGGTGATATCTCCGGTAATGGTCTTGGGTGTGTATTGATGCGGAGGAGAAGGTGATAGTCTATGCCTCCCAACAGTTTAAGAATTATGGAAAAAATTATCCCACCCTTGATCTAGAGTTGGCCACAATGATCTTCGCTCAAAAGTTTTGGTGACACTATCTTTATGGCAAATATTGCGAGATTTACATGAACCACAAAAATCATAAGTATTTATTTACTTAAAAAGTATTGAATCCGAAGTAGCGCTAGTGGTTGGAATTGTTGAAAAACTAGTATTGTCACAATCTTGTACCACCTCAGAAAAACGAATATGGTGGTGGATGGGCTGAATCAGAAGTGCATGAAAAATTTCACAATGTTAATCACTAGCCAAGCGTCGTTTAGGAGAAAATATAGTGGTTCAAGTTGGATGTTGTTGTGTTCGGCACATCGGTAAAACTCATGATACTTCAAATGCAACCTATCTTGTTGAAGAAGATCAAGGAAAAACAATGAACTACACATTCCAAGCTAGAATTGAATATATAATAGCATAACAAGAGTGTTGAGCCAATTCGGCGTGAACAGTTGGCAAGCTGGATCCACACCAGTACAGCGGTTTCAGTAGTGCACCGGGAGTACATCGGGAGCACCAGAAGAAACAAGAACCGCACTAGATTGAGGGAGTTATAGCAACCGCAAGCAGTTGCAGGCGGTTCCGATCGGCTGGAGGTGGTCCGAAATATCAGGAGGTAGTGGCTGATCATGTAAGGGCTATAACCGACCCAGGGGCGATTCTATAAATAGGCTCATGATACCCTAAAAAAGGGTCTTTTCCCCATGTGAACAAAAGACCACCCTTATTTTATCGCATTTTACTTTCCTGCATTTACCGCATTTTCCTAGGAGTAGTTTGCTAAAGTAGAATCCTGGAGTTTGTCTGCCCCACGGGCATCACTCCGTTGTAGACTAAACATTTCTTCTTATACTTATTCATTCAATAGAAATTCATCTTCGGCTATTCAGGCCGACCAGATTTTGTGCTGTGGTAGCTATTCGGCTCTTTTCCCGGCTTAGTTCCCGGCCTGTTCCGTACATTAGGCTCATTCGGCTGAACCGAAGTTTGAATAGAGTTTTGAACCCTGGCTTGATCCTCGTCAGAATCGCTTGATACGGTCGTAGGGCGCAAACTTCGAGGGTCACTATCCGCAGTCGTTTCGCATCCGGACGCGCTTCCCGAGAAGGATCTTTGACCGGGTCAAGGGTTGGGACATTTGGCCACCAATAATTTTTTGGCACGCCCGGTGGGATTTTCATTTTAAGGTAAATTTTTATTTTTATATAAACAATGGCTGATGATAATGCCATGAACCTTCGTAATAGGGTCATTCCTAGAAACTCTGGGAGCGAACAGCCTAGTAACTCGGAGAATGCTATGGAGCACCGAGTGGCTTTACCTACTAAAGGTGAGAACAGTGGTCAGTCCAGCCAACAAGAACCTAGTCTAGCTCAGGCACTTGGGCAAATGACTCGGGTCTTGCAAGCATTGGACCAAAACAGCCATGCTAGCACTGCACGGCTGGATGCAATATTGGCTGCACTTACGGTCTCTAACAAGAATATTGCCCGAATAGGATAGTTTTTGTAATATACCGACATCTCGGTGAATGAATGTCGAACTTTAGTCAAAGTGATCAAAGTTCGATGATGAAAGGCTTTGTAAAGGCCGAAGGCCTCTACAATGCAAAAAGTGCATTGTAGGTGACCTTCGACAGCTAAACGGAAAGGAAAACGAAGAAATGCAGTGCACCGCTCGACTGAGACGGAGGACAAGGTGGTGGAGATCGGTCTCAGTGCACGCAGGGGATTTTGAGGGTCGAAAATTTGGCTAAGTCCTGGAAACCCTGCGTACGGGATCCGGACAATGGTTGGAGACCGGACATCTGAAGACCGGACATCAGGGTTGAGACCGGTTGCCACGCGCGATTGAACCCGGGTGAAGGCACTGTGAGACCGGACCTCAGTGTTGAGACCGGTCTCAGCACCCAAAAGTTGCCCAGTTCAGGCTGATTTAATTAGATGAAAGTTGAGGGGCTTAATTGCATTTCTGCAATATATGTGTTAAGTGTGAAGGGGTATGAGCTTGTTTGCTCATTTCTTCAAGCCCAAGCAACCTTGTGAGGAGCTCTCTCTCTCTCTAGGATCTTCTCTCTCACAAAAGAGAAGGAGAAGAAGGAAAAAAAAAGGAGAAAGGAAGTAGAGGAAGTGAAGTAGCTCCCTCTCCTTCACTTCTAGAGCAAGAAAGGAGGAAAGCTTTGAGGTAGGTCTTTCTCTCTTTTGTAATTAAACCCTAAGTAGGGATTAGAATGGTTTGAGAATGGTTTTTATGGACTCTCTTGATGCTAGGGAGTTCTCTGGAGTGTTTCGTCGAGATCGAAACCAAGGTTTTGATGGTTTTGCCGAGTTAGGGCACCAAATTGGGGTTCTTGCTCGTGAGGGCTTTCTAAGTGAATTGACCATACAGAAATGTAATTGGGGACGTTACTGACTCGCTCGAGCGAACGGTTCGTTTAAACGAAAAGTCTATAGAAAGTTATGTGCAAAAAGCCTAATTCGGCTTGTTTTTGCCGCAGGTCAAGAAATTGGCGATCGAGGATCGCAGTAACTGAACTAGAGCATCCTACTGAACTCACAAGGTGGGGGGTGCTTCCACTAACTCTGAAATTCCTCTTATGTCTATATGTCAATTCTTGAGCATATATGTGAAAGTTGTTAACGAACACTAGAGTTAGTGTAACGACATGATCAAGAATGTTAAAGAATCTAGTGTTTAAAGAACCTAGTGGTTAAAGAATGCTAGAGAGTAAAGAATGTTAAAGATTAAAGAATAAGAATGCCAAAGTATACTAGAGTTAGTGTGATGACACGATCATGACCTCGAGAATAAGAACAAGAATGTAAAGAATAAGAACACGTGACACAAAGCCTTAAAGTTAAGGGTCATTGTGTAAAGTCTTTCTTAAAGTTAAGGAATGAATTTGGATTCAATCCTTGGAGCAAGGATTTGATCATACTCGCCTATAAGTCCTTGCTCGGGGCGGGTAGCTCCCCCTCGAGCGGTGCGCTCCGGAGTAGGTCACCACTGAGATGAGCGTCTCAGAGGACGGTCCCGTCGGGTCGTAGTAGTCTCCCCGATATTGGGATTTGAGTTGGTGAGTTCTTGAGCGGTTACGAGCTAGCCATGAGTGATTGGGTATCGAGATTGGGTAACGAGATCAGTAGATTGCATTCGTCGTATTTATTATATGAACATATGCATGTTAATTGTGGTTCAGGCATATTAGTAGTTTGCATGTACCTTGGTTACTATCTGCTATTTCTTTCAAATATGCCTGAAATAGACCTAGTGGGAACGTCGGTGTGATTGGGGGCCGAGCCCCGGGAACTTCGTTGTAGTTCTCACCCCACTATTTCTACGGGGGCCGAGCTCAGCGAGCCGGTGGCGATCGTGGTAAGGGTCTCGCGCCTTAGCTAGCAACTGCCACAGCAGAGTGTGTTTTTGTAGCTACTTACCACTCATGTATATGTCTTTTGGAAAGTTGAACATGAACAAGTGTATGTTTATTTATGGAAGTTAAATGCCAATGAATGTAAAGAGAAGAAATGATGTTTTGGGAAAGAAAGAAATGTAAATGTAAATGATGTTTCAAACGTTGAATGAAAATGTGGAATTATCTGTAGCTTAGTATTTTCTTTCACTTGGCTGTGGCTTACCTTCGTGTAAGCCTATGTTTATGCTTTCGCCTGTGCTTTTCATATCTTATTGAATTGTACTTGTGTTGAGCCTTGGGCGGGCAGGGGAAACTCTGTCCGTTCGGCGTCTGTTTGACGGGCCCGGGCCGGCCAAAGGGATCGGTCCCGGGGCGTGACAGATGTTTTGGTATCAGAGCCTAAAGTGGAAGAAAACTAGGAACGGACCTAGAGAACCCTAGGATGGATAAGCCATAAGGATCTAGGAAACGTGAGTGACGCGGAATCTAGGTTAGCAAAGGCACTTGATTGGGTTAAGGTGTGTCGTCTCTAATGTAATTAGAGGCTAAGTTAAGATGGAATCGGTTCTTTATACCTTGAGTAATGTTGGGTGGCCAACAACATTACGCTTGGGACGAGAACAAATGTAAGTGTTGCTTTCGCCTAATTGGGTGTGTTTGAGTAAAGTTGTCTGTGTAGCTGATGAATACGCTACCTTTCAGGTACGATGCCTCGTGGTCGACCCCGAACGCGGTCGATGCCGGAGGAGCGAGTGTGGCTCCTGAGCAACCCGGAGCGGTGGCGACGGGGGCTTCGGGAGCGATGTATGCACTAATCGGAGTAGTGCGACGGCGAGCGGAATCGGTGCGTGCTCGGGGTGGCGGTCCGGCGGCTTCACGAGACGGTGGAGCGGCAACGGTGGCGGCAGCTCGAGCTAGTGGAGGGCCTTTTGTGCCCCTGTTGTGGTGCGAGGCGCGGCCGAGGAGTGCCGTGGCGGCCGTGCCGATTACGGTTATGCGGCCGGGTCGGGGACCTCGGATCCGACGGTGCGGCGGTAGGCGGAGCGGGAGCGTGCCTTGGCGGCTCTCGTCCGGTTTCGAAGTTCAACCCCCGTTACTCGAAGGAGAGTTGACGGGCCGATGTGGTGGAGTCGTGGATCGACTCCATGGAGACTGTTCGGAGACCTTAGTACCTCGGAGAAGGATAAGGTTTACATCGCCACTCGATGCCTTGGTAAGGCGGCGAAGGTGTGGTGGCGGCGGATGAAGCGTGATAGGTCTCCTGACCTTTCTCCAATGTTGTGGGAGGAGTTCAAGAGGGCGGTGTTCGCCAGCTACTTCCCGGATACGGTAAAGCGGACGTTGCAAGAGAAGTTCCGCAAGCGAGACGGGGAGATCGCTCGGTAGCGGATTATGAGCACGAGTTCTCGCGCATCATAGGCTGCGTCCGGATGTTGTCCGTGATGGCCGGACCGGGCCGATTGGTTCTTGAGAGGACTCTGGCCGAGGATCTACGAGACGGTCCAGATTCTCAAGTTGACGACCTATGCGGAGGTCTTTGATAGGGCTTTGTGGGCAGAGCATGGCAGTGCTTACGCCCGTGAGCAGCGCGAGTCCATGGCGGAGACGCGCGACAAAGGGAAGAAGCGGACAGCGGGCGGTGCCGAGGGCAGGCCGAATGCTAAGAAACCCCTCGGTATCCCCGACGGCGGACGAAGGCGGAGGCCTTCCCGATGTGTTATACGTGGTGGTGAGCATCGGCAGGGCTTGCCCACGGGGTGAGGGAGGTGCTTTAAGTGTGGACGGGCGGGACATATGGTTCGGGAGTGCCGAAGTGGTCGTCGTCTGCGCCGACGGCGCGTCGTCACCGTCAACCCCGACTTGCGGGGGTTACCGCCGGCGATGTCGGTGGCGTGCGCCATCCTCGCCCGGCGGAAGGATCGCGAGCACCGAGCGGACGGGTTTCGCCGCTACGGTGGAAGAGCAACTTTCTTTGCCGGACTGTCGTGGCAGGTATAATTTCTATTAAAGGCACGAGGGCTAGAGCACTATTTGATACAGGAGCATCGCATTCATTCATTGGTGCATTGTTTGCGAGGACTCATGATCTTGATGTAGAGTGTAGCCCTGATCGTTGGTGGGTTAATGCCCCGAACATGAGTTTAGTGTGCGGGATTGGTACCGGATTGTCCATTCGGGTAGGAGATTGGATTATGCGGTAGACACGATAGTCTTGAAGAAGATGGGATTTCGATGTAATCTTGGGGATCGACTGGCTCTCCAAGTACTATGCGGTGATCGATTGTGAGAACAAGAGAATCACATTTCGTGAACCGGATCAGAAGGAGTTCGTATATCAGGCGTGTAAAAGCTCGCGCTTCGCGGCGACTGTGTCGGCGAGGGCGAGGAAGATGGTCAAGGGTGGATGTAATGCCTATTTGGCAACTATTGTGAACACCCAAAGGAAGTACCCGGGGCTTGGTGAGATACGGGTAGTATGCGAGTACCCGGATGTTTTTCCGGCGGAGTTACCGGGACTACCACCGGACCAGGAAATCGAGTTCGTTATAGACTTGCTCTCCGGGGCGGCGCCAGTTTCGAAGGCTCCTTACAGAATGGCGCCGGCAGAGTTGGTAGAGTTGAAAGCACAGCTACAGGACATGCTTGACAAGGGCTTTGTGAGGTCGAGTGTGTCACCGTGGGGTGCTCCGGTGCTGTTTGTGAAGAAGAGGGATGGTTCACTTCGACTCTGCGTGGATTATCGCGAGTTGAACAAGGTGACCACAAAGAATAAGTACCCGTTGCCTAGAATCGACGACTTGTTTGATCAGTTACAAGGGTCGCGGGTGTATTCGAAGATTGATCTTCAGTCGGGCTATCACCAATTGAAGATTCGACCGGCGGATGTGCACAAGACGGCGTACCGAACACGGTATGGCCACTGAGTTTACGGTGATGCCGTTTGGGCTTACTAATGCCCCGGCAGCATTTATGGACTTGATGAATCGAGTCTTCAGGCCGTTGTTAGACCGGTGCGTCGTGGTGTTCATAGACGACGTGTTGGTTTATTCGAAGAACGAGGAAGAGCACGAGGAACATTTGAGGACCGTGCTGCAAATACTTCGCGAGAAGAAGCTTTACGCTAGACTCAAAAAATGCGAGTTCTGGCTGTCGGAGGTTACCTTCCTAGGCCACGTGATATCCGGGAGCGGAGTCTCGGTGGATCCAAAGAAGGTGGAGGCAGTTAAGGATTGGCCTCGCCCGATGAGTGTTGCGGAGGTCCGCAGTTTTCTTGGACTGGCGGGCTACTATCGGCGGTTTGTGGAAGGGTTTGCGAGGATCACCACTCCACTAACACGCCTTACGTATAAGGGAGTGAAGTATGTTTGGAGCGACGATTGTGATCGGAGCTTCGAGGAGTTGAAGAACAGGTTGACGTCGACCCCGGTTTTAGCCTTGCCCAGGCTCGGGGGGAGCTTTGTGGTGTATAGTGATGCCTCTTATAGTGGTCTCGGGTGTGTGTTGATGCGAATGGCGAGTGATAGCTTATGCTTCTCGCCGGTGAAGACTTACGAGAAAAACTACCCGGTAGATGACTTGGAGCTAGCTGCGGTGATAGTTGCACTAAAGCTATGGAGGCATTATTTGTATGGGGAGCACTGTGAAAGTTACACGGACCATTAAAGTTTGAAGTACTTGTTCACCCAGAGAGTTGAACATGCGACGGCGCGGTGGTTGGAGGTGATAAAGGTCTATGATGTCACTATCCTGTACCACCCGGGGAAAGCCAATGTCGTGGCAGATGCGCTGAGTAGAAAGTCTGTGGAAAACTTGGCGACGGCGATTACACCGCAACCGTTGTTGCAAAAGGAGATGCAACGGTTAGGGTTGGAGGTGGTGGCAGGAGTGCGGCAACACTTGCGGCGATGGTAGTACAACCGACCTTGTTGGAGAGAATCAAGGAACTGCAAGCTTCTGATGAACATCTCCAGAAGGTACGAAAGGATGTTGAGAGCAGTAATGCTGAAGATTTCAGCATTGGGACCGACGGCGCGCTTCGGTTTAGAAACCGTTGGTGCGTGCCCAAGAACGAGGAGATTCGAAGGATGATTATGCAAGAAGCACATCAGTCCCCTTATAGTATTCACCCCGGTGGCACTAAGATGTAGAGAGATCTAAAAGTGCATTACTGGTGGCCGGGTATGAAAAGGGAAATTGGAGAGTTTGTGGCGCAATGTCTTACGTGCTAACAGGTGAAAGCGGAACGCCGGTTTCCGGCGGGGAAACTGCAAAGTTTACCGATACCTGTGTGGAAGTGGGAGGACATTGCGATGGACTTTATCGTGGGTTTGCCTCGATCGCAAGGTGGACATGATGCGATATGGGTCGTTGTGGATCGTTTAACGAAATCGGCCCATTTCTTGCCGATTCACACGACGTGGTCGGGGGATAAGTTGGCTCAAGTGTATCTTAACGAGATTGTGAAGTTACATGGGGTCCCGGTATCTATAGTGTCGGATCGAGACCCTAGGTTCACATCTCATTTCTGGAAGAGCTTGCAGGATGCTCTGGGCACACGGCTCGATTTTAGCACGGCGTTTCATCCTCAGAGTGATGGACAGTCTGAGAGGACCATATAGATACTCGAGGACATGTTGCGAGCCTGCGTGTTGGACTATAGGGGAGGATGGCACGATTACTTGCCGATGGCGGAGTTCGCGTATAATAACAGTTTTCAAGAGAGTATCGCGATGGCGCCATTTGAGGCTTTGTATGGAAAGAAGTGCCGTTCTCGGTTCATTGGAGCGAGGTGGGCGAGAGTGTCACTCTCGGCCCGATGTGTTGCGGGAGGCGGAGGAAAAGGTTCGCCTTGTCGAAGTCGGCGACTTGCGACGGCGCAATCGAGACGAGAAAAGTTACGCAGACAAGCGCAGAAAGGATTTAGAATTCGCGGTTGGAGACCGCGTGTTCGTAAAGGTGTCGCCGATGCGTGGTGTCAGGCGATTTGGGGTCCGCGGAAAGTTGAGTCCCCGGTATATTGGACCATTTGAGGTGCTAGAACGCATTGGTGCGGTGGCATATAGAGTTGCGTTGCCGCCAAGGTTAGCGGGGTTCACAACGTGTTTCATGTGTCGAATCTCAGGAAGTATCTCCATCATTCAGCGCATGTGCTAGAGTATGAGCCCGTGGATTTGCACGAGGATATGACCTACGAGGAGCATCCGGTGTGTATCCTCGGTAGAGAAGAGCGGAAGTTGCGAGGTCGCGTAATTCCGTTGGTGAAAGTCCAGTGGACCAACCACGCGGTGCGGGAATCCACTTGGGAACCCGAAGACGCGATGCGGAAGAAGTATCCGTATCTGTTTGAGTCTACGAGCTAAGGTATGTATAGTTTCGCGGACAAAACTATTTTAAGGGGTGGAGAATGTAATATACCGACATCTCGGTGAATGAATGTCGAACTTTAGTCAAAATGATCAAAGTTCGATGATGAAAGACTTTGTAAAGGCCGAAGGCCGCTACAATGCAAAAAGTGCATTGTAGGTGACCTTCGAGAGCTAAACGGAAAGGAAAACGAAGAAATCTGCAATTCTGCAGAATTCGGCTTGCTGAGACCGGACAAGGTGGTGGAGACCGGTCTCAGTGCACACAGGGGATTTTGAGGGGCGAAAATTTGGCTAAGTCCTGGAAACCATGCGTACGGGATCCGGACAATGGTTGGAGACCGGACATCTGAAGACCGGACATCAGGGTTGAGACCGGTTGCCACGCGCGATTGAACCCGGGTGAAGGCACTGTGAGACCGGACCTCAGTGTTGAGACCGGTCTCAGCACCCGAAAGTTGCCCAGTTCAGGCTGATTTAATTAGATGAAAGTTGAGGGGCTTAATTGCATTTCTGCAATATATGTGTTAAGTGTGAAGGGGTATGAGCTTGTTTGCTCATTTCTTCAAGCCCAAGCAACCTTGTGAGGAGCTCTCTCTCTCTCTAGGATCTTCTCTCTCACAAAAGAGAAGGAGAAGAAGGAAAAGAAAGGAGAAAGGAAGTAGAGGAAGTGAAGTAGCTCCCTCTCCTTCACCTCTAGAGCAAGAAAGGAGGAAAGCTTTGAGGTAGGCTTTTCTCTCTTTTGTAATTAAACCCTAAGTAGGGATTAGAACGGTTTGAGAATGGTTTTTATGGACTCTCTTGATGCTAGGGAGTTCTCTAGAGTGTTTCGTCGAGATCGAAACCAAGGTTTTGATGGTTTTGCCGAGCTAGGGCACCAAATTGGGGTTCTTGCTCGTGAGGGCTTTCTAAGTGAATTGACCCTACAGAAATGTAATTGGGGACGTTACTGACTCGCTCGAGCGAACGGTTCGTTTAAACGAAAAGTCTATAGAAAGTTATGTGCAAAAAGCCTAATTCGGCTTGTTTTTGCCGCAGATCAAGAAATTGGCGGTCGAGGATCGCAGTAACTGGACTAGAGCATCCTACTGAACTCACAAGGTGGGGGGTGCTTCCACTAACTCTGAAATTCCTCTTATGTCTATATGTCAATTCTTGAGCATATATGTGAAAGTTGTTAACGAACACTAGAGTTAGTGTAACGACATGATCAAGAATGTTAAAGAATCTAGTGTTTAAAGAACCTAGTGGTTAAAGAATGCTAGAGAGTAAAGAATGTTAAAGATTAAAGAATAAGAATGCCAAAGTATACTAGAGTTAGTGTGATGACACGATCATGACCTCGAGAATAAGAACAAGAATGTAAAGAATAAGAACACGTGACATAAAGCCTTAAAGTTAAGGGTCATTGTGTAAAGTCTTTCTTAAAGTTAAGGAATGGATTTGGATTCAATCCTTGGAGCAAGGATTTGATCATACTCGCCTATAAGTCCTTGCTCGGGGCGGGTAGCTCCCCCTCGAGCGGTGCGCTCGGAGTTGGTCACCTGAGATGAGCGTGTCGAGGACGGTCCGTCGGGTCGTAGTAGTCTCCCCGATATTGGGATTTGAGTTGGTGAGTTCTTGAGCGGTTACGAGCTAGCCATGAGAGATTGGGTATCGAGATTGGGTAACGAGATCAGTAGATTGCATTCGTCGTATTTATTATATGAACATATGCATGTTAATTGTGGTTCAGGCATATTAGTAGTTTGCATGTACCTTGGTTACTATCTGCTATTTCTTTCAAATATGCCTGAAATAGACCTAGTGGGAACGTCGGTGTGATTGGGGGCCGAGCCCACTGGGAACTTCGTTGTAGTTCTCACCCCACTATTTCTACAGGGCCGAGCTCCAGCGAGCCAGCTGGCGATCGTGGTAAGGGTCTCGCGCCTTAGCTAGCGACTGCCACAGCAGAGTGTGTTTTTGTAGCTACTTACCACTCATGTATATGTCTTTTGGAAAGTTGAACATGAACAAGTGTATGTTTATTTATGGAAGTTAAATGCCAATGAATGTAAAGAGAAGAAATGATGTTTTGGGAAAGAAAGAAATGTAAATGTAAATGATGTTTCGAACGTTGAATGAAAATGTGGAATTATCTGTAGCTTAGTATTTTCTTTCACTTGGTGGCTTACCTTCGTGTAAGCCTATGTTTATGCTTTACTTTGTGCTTTTCATATCTTATTGAATTGTACTTGTGTTGAGCCTTGGGCGGACGGGGAAACTGCCAGTTCGGCGTACGTTTGACGGCCCGGCCGGCCAAAGGATCGGTCCGGGCGTGACGATTTTGACTCGCAACGGCGGTAGATAACGAGCTTACAAACGCACAGTGACACCGGTGTTACAAAATCCGGTAACAGCCAATGGATTACCCCAATACCAGGGGGCACCATTTCAGGGAGTATACAGGCAGGCAGTCGCCAATGCGGGCCAACAATCGGAAATAGCGTGGGGGTTACCACCTCCCCCACAAGTAGCAGCATACCAGCCCCAAAATGTGGGGGCTAGGGGGCAGGCTCCAAATGTACAAAGAACTAACCATGTGGTACAAAATATCGGTCTACCACAAGGTCCGAATATAGTACAAGCGCAAGCTCAAGTCCCATTGCAAGGGATTAATAATGAGATATATGCGCAAATTGAGGAATCCATCCGAAATACATTTGGAGTAGGCACAAGGCCGGCAATGCAGCCTGTATTCAGATCTCCATACCCTGCGAATATAGACGCAGAGCATCCATACCTGGCTAATTGAAAAATGCCAAAGTTTGATAAGTTTTTCGGCGACGAGGACCGAAAATACGGTCGAGCATGTCGCACGGTTCTGACTACGTGCCGTGAAGCCGCGGCAAATCCATTCTTAAAATTGAGGTTGTTTAACACCTCGCTAACCAAGACGGCTTTCACTCAGTATATGAGTTTACCGGCTAATTCTGTCCAAGACTAGGACGAATTAGAAGGTAAATTCCACGAACAATTTTATAGAACAGAGCCAGAACTATCAGTTGCTGATTTGGCTCAATTCAGACAGAGGACAGGAGAATCAGTTGATAAATATTTGAACCGATTCAAGACGGCCGCGAAGCCGTTGTTTCGTGAGAATGCCAGAGTCGGAATTTGCCAAAATGACATTTAACGGCTTGCATTTTAAAATTAAAGATCATTTTGAGGATAAATTCTTTCCAAATCTCTTTGATTTGGGAGTTCGGGTTGCTCAATATAAGCAATTCCGAAAAGAGAACAATGAGGATCGGCCTAGATGGAGCCGAAATAAAGACTAGAACAAGGGGAAGGAGAAAAATATTTCCTTCTTTGAAGAGTCTTCGACTCATGAAGAGTCGAATTAAATGCGAAGAGAGTGAAGATTCGGTGATAAAGCCGAAATATGTGCAGCCGAGATGGTGAGAAGTAGTCAGCCATATAAATATGCTTTGTTAAAGCCCGCCAAATCAAGCGAGGCTAAGGCACATGTCTCTGCATTCAATTATTCATTTGATATATCAAAGACCGATATGATTTTTGATCGGTTGCTAAGGGATGGACGGATTAAACTACAGGAGGGTCAAACTATACCCCCTGTAGAAGAGTTAAAGCACAGAAGATACTGCAAATGACACCATTCTTGGAGCCATAAAACTAGTGAATGCACTGCCTTCAAGAGGCAGATCCAAAAAGAGATTAATGAAGGTCAGCTCATTTTTGCCGACCAAAAAAATAAAAATATGGAAATTGATAAGAACCCTTTTCCACAGTCAACGTGGTGAGCATGAAGGAAAGGAAAAGCTACGCAAGAGGCGGATTCGGAAAAAAAAAAATAGAGGAGGGTCGTGTAAGAACGGAGATTTTTGGCAGTACAATTTGACTCTTTGTTGATGATGTTCCTTTGTGTAATTTAATTACATAAGCACTCGTCAAGTTTCAGGAGAAAATGAGCTAAAACGGAGAAGTTAAGCGACCCGAACTACTAACTTAAAGTGAATAGTAACTCAGGCTTTTCGGCGAGCTAGGGAGCAGAGAGGTGTTTTGGTGCGTATTGGACTCCGATCATAGGACTCCAATAGCTTATTTCGAACGGCTCGACTATTCGGACCCAATGGCATGGACGAGTGGGTTACGATGCACGGTTGTCGAGATAAAGGGGTTTGATCGGTTTTACATATATAAAAATATAAGGAATTATGGAGGAAACCAAAGAGGGTTTGTTTTGTCGCAAATCAGGGACCAAATCAGATGAAAATAAAAAGCTAGATTCGATGCCCCAGTCGTGCTGAACGCGCTGGTGAAATCCGATCGGAAATCCGATGGACGGATCTTCGGGAATCGCAAAAAGTTCGCTGAGAGGTCAATTTGGCAAAATTGATAAATCGCAAAAAGACCTACTATTTTATTCCCCGTTTCGCGCGATTTCGAACGTCGAGGGACGTGGATGCATGATATGCATGCGAGCGGGAATAATAGACTACGTGGACTAAATTGCATTTTGGCGGGTGGTATATATATTGGCAATTAGGGTTTCACTCAAGGAAACCCTAACCCTAATGCCTTTTCAGTTACCCTAGCCACCCTAGCCGCCTCAGCGTCCCTCTGCCCACTCCGTGCGCGTCCCGACCTCCGGCAAGCCACTCCGACCGCCGGAAAATCCGCCTGAACCACCACCTTCTCCTCCCTTGGCCACCATCTCCATCCCCTTGACAGTGAGCATTCGAGTGAGCACGGCCTCCGACACGCCGAGACCTATCAGCACATATCTCAATTTGACTGTTCGATCTCTGGTTTGCGTGCACGGCCCATAAAAGCCTGAAAATCGCATAAAATGATGCGATTTCATGTACCAAGATGGGCTTTTATGCAATTTTATTATTTGTGGCTGCTGTGGGCAACATGTAAGTGCTGTGGGTAACCTCTGGACTGATCTTCCAGGGTCCCAAGCCTCTGCGAAAATCGAAAATGTATTTCCGGTGCGTTTCTCGGTGAAATCCACTGACGGAACGCGGGTTCGGTTCGGAATTATTCCGACGGTGCTTCGTGAGCTATTGTGTAGTCGCTGAGCCTTGTTGGCTGGTTAATCACGTCATTTCGAGAGTTCAGAAATGACGGGTGAGCGACTGTGGGTTCCGGTGTCGAAATTGACACTTGGAACCGGGTGGAACTATAATCCGACGATAATCGTTTCGATGTGGATTACCGTTTTTGCTGCCAAATCACACGAATAGTTATGTTTAGTGGCAGCGGGTGACTCGTATCTTGAGTCGGTGAGTTCTGGGACAATTCGTAGGTCCCGGCGGAATCCCAGTGTGGTTTACGGGACTTCCGGCGTGTTCGGTAGTCGGTTTTGGGAAACCGATCTCCGTGGGTTTGATTGTTGGGTTATGGTTTGTGTTTGTTATATGTGGGTTAGACACTAACCCGGTCGACCCTCCTTAGGTCCGGTTGACTTTCAGTGCAGTTAGGAGACAGCCACGACATCCTTCTCGGTGGGTACTTTGATCCGCCGTTGGTACAGTGTGGTGGACACTCGGTGATGGTTTCTTACCCTTACTCTCTCGTGGTTTTTATTGCATATATATATTGATCCTTGCACCGATATTATTCCGTTATTCTTTACTCAGATATTTTCATGCTTAGTATCATGTGTAGAAGTAGAGTAGATTATCGTATGTGATACCGTGTTTTCTTGTTGCTCTACTTTTGTTCTACGTATCTTGTGTCATGCATATAGTAGAGCGGTTTCGTGATTATCTATGAGATTGTGACATAGTCGGTCCGTGCATTGCATCTATTCAGTGACCTGGTTGGTCAGTTCTGGTATTTTGTATCTGTTACCTATTCGGTCGTTTCCTTGACTTCCGTCGTTGATGACCTTTGAGGTCGGTGTACCACGAGGGTTGGATTGTCGGCTAGTGGGCGACGGTAGTTCTGGATTCTGTTGATACACTTCGGTGACCTATTCGTTTGTTCGTTGTACTTATATTCTAGTTGACTTTGAGTAGTCAGTACCTGTGTACCTTCGGTAGGATGTAGAGTTGTTCCATCCTAGTCGACTTGAATGGTCAGTCCTTGTGTTTCCTTGAGTAGTACTTGCATATGTTTGAGAGGATGTCGAGTTGTTCCATCCTAGTTGACCTGAGTGGTCGGTTCTTGTGCTTCCATACAGTTTGATGACCTATTAGTAAGTTAGCCCCGAGGGGCAGTGATTGTCGGCTAGTTGCCGACGGATGGTTATTGAGCATATCAGCATCGATCGCCACTGCTTGTACGCATTTCACGAACACCAGCGGTTTGGCCACCGCAAGAGGGTGTTCTTTTCCGGAAAAGTAGTTGGTGTTAAGGATTTTATAGGTTGGCGGATTTCGTGATCTTGTCGGAGTCTGGAAGAGGTCAAGAGTATCAAGATGAAGTTGAATGATCCAGGACTCGTCAGAGAAGCTCGGCACCTCAGGTATGTTTTAATGAACATTTATGGTGATTTACTATAAGAGTATAGTAGTTAGAAGACTTTAAAAAGCTTTAATCTGATAAATTTATGAAAAATTGATTTAAGTGGTCAATGTCTGGACATTCCCCATTGTTCGGATCCCGTAAGCATGTTCTTTGCGGGTTAACAATGTATGTCAGGACATCTTGCTATTGTCAGGATCCGTGGGCTTTACTTTGCATATCTTTAATTAATGTCCGGACATCCTGCCTATGTCCGGTCTTAGTAAGCTGAGTTTTCCATGTTACGCAAAGTAAGACCGGACATTCACAGGTATTGTCCGGACATAACTCATTGCGAAAATATTGACGGAAGGGAGGACCGGACATTCATAGTTAAGACCGAACATTGAACACGAAATATTTTCAAATTAGGCTGATTTCAATCTTAATCTATCTCTAAGTCTTCTAACACTATAAATAGACCATGGGGGGTTCATTATCATATATGCTCAGAATTATTAGACTATAGATCCTCTTAAAAAACCCTAGAAACTCGTTTTAGAGCTTTATGATTCGATTCTTAAAGCGAGTTTTGTTTTGTTGATCGTCGAGTTGATTCTAGGTTTTTCTCTTTGAATACTCCTTCATGAATCAACTTGAGGATTGATCAAAAGGGTTCCCCCATAGTCTATGGTGCTTTAATTGTTAAGATCACCATAAGTTTTCTTCTACAACTCCGGACGGAGGGTGGCGCGGGGATCGCGTGAGAAACCGCGGACTCGGTGGACGCTTTGAGGATTCGGAGCGTTGACGCGGCAATGAGTTGCGGCGTGGTCGGTTGGAGGAGTTCTATCGATTGAGGACCGGCAAAGGAGATCCACGTCAAAGATTCGGTAAAATCGGGTAGGGTCGTGGGTGAATCGCCTTGTACTTGATTTGTTTCTTAGTGGATTTTTGCGTGATCGGTCCCGTGGGTTTTTCACTCCTTTTGGAGTTTTCCACGTTAAAATCTTGGTGTGTTGATTTTATTTTTCGCATTTACTTTAATATCGCATCGAGATTTTTAATTAGCCATTGTACACCTATTCACCCCCCTCTAGGTGTTAATTACCTTTTAGATCCTAGGGTTCCATAACCTACAGTTGGGAGTGCCAGCCCGTGAGACCCGGGTGCTTTATGCGAGGGTTATATGCTTTGAGACCCGGGTGCTTTATGCGAGGGTCATATGCCTTTCGGACTCGGGTGCTTTATGCGAGAGTCACGTATAGGTTGAGCAGTTGTGGCACAGGCTTGAGGTATGCGGACCAACAGAGCAGCAGACTCCAGATTGGGTATATTTGGTCTATACGTCCGGTTGACGCATATGTCTATAGTAGCATTGGTTGCATATATATATATATATATATATATATATATATATATATATATATATATATATATATATATATATATATATATATATATACTTACTTACAGTTCTTTCTATTTGCTTGTCTTGCTACTATAGTGTTGTTGCAGGTATGCATTCAGTTATTCTTTACTGTATCGGTAGTTGTTCTTATACATCTTGTTCATGTATATTGTTGCTACGTATCTAGTATTTCACTTACCCATATTATTGTTTATGTCTTCTCGATTCGGTGAGTACTCGCCTTCGGCTTGCGGTACCCAGGAAGGGAGACATGTTTACATGTTCTAACCTCCCCCACTATTTTTCAGGTATTGCGGGCGGTGAGAGTTGAGACGAGACGTGAGACACGTTCGTAGCGGTCGATAGAGCTTCCGACCCAGGTTATTCGGTTTAGTTTCTACTCCTACGATTTCTGTTGATATAGCTTAGTTAGTTATATGGTTCAGTATTTTTATTACATTTGAATATGTGAATTTTCATGAATGTAATAAAAAGGATTTCTGGATTTTGTAAAATGGAAAAGTTTTCTACACCTCGTGGTAGCGTTTTTCAAAGATAAAAGTCTTCATGTGGAAAACAGTTTTAAAAGGTTTTCCTGTGGATTTATGTTAAACTCAAATGTGAATGAACCTGTGGTGAATGGTGTATGTCAATGTATAACTGTAGATTATTTGTATGTTCATTTGTGGTTGTTTCCTGGTTGTATTATATTACTCTGTACTTGTGCGATGCCGTGCAAATACAGGAGAGACTCTGTCCGTGTGAACAGTGGACTCCCTATATTTGTGGCGGATCTGGCATACCACAGGGTCGGAGTTTTCAAAAAAAAAATTCATTTGTGTTTTTATCCTAAAAGAGACCCGGGCGTGACAGGTCGGCTCATTCTAGCCGACCAGCAAGATGAAAGCAAGAAAGTTAACAAAAGTACACTTTCTTAACAGGTCAACGCAATGGATGCTAAAGAAAAGGCGATCGCTGCCAAGACGACCGCTGATGATATCACCCATACCAGAAGGAACCTTCGGTTTTGCATAAGATGCAAAGCCGAAATGACGAAAAAAGATTGGGAAGCCATAATCAACGACAAGAAGAAAAGCAACGAGCGGAATGAATTAATGGCGTTCCTTGAGGAGTGGGAGAATATCCCGAAAGCAGATGATCAAGAGGAGGATGGCTTAGAAGAAGCCTCCAATGAAATAGAAGCGGAGATCGATTTGGTGCAACGCAAGCAAGATATGTTAATGCGAGAAAATTGCATGATTATTACAACAACGAGACGTGACGAGCGTCAAACCGATAGAATTATCAAGAGAGACCATTCGGCTCCAAGCGAGAGGTTCCCTAGGTACCGGCCGTCTTGGCAACATCAAGCCGAGCCGAGACCGAACACGAATTCGAAGGAATGACCGAAGGAGATATCGAGTTCTTGGGTCGGAGGTTAGTCAACGAGCTCGACATTCAGCCTTGGCGAGACCTTGGGAAATGAGAGAAATCTTAAAAAATTATTTAAGAACGGTAAAAGTGCGAGCAAATGTGCCAATAGACAAATGGTACGAAGTCGAAGTAAAACCATCGGCCAGATGGCATGGGCCGATGTAAACAAATGCACAGAAGCTGCGTCAGCAGAGGATGCAAGCAGAGGCACGACAACATTTTGACGAGGCGAAGGGGATGAGGTTAAATGTGTGGAGGCGACCTAACGAGCCATCACACCTTTATCGCCCAATGCGGAACGACTATGAGGAAGGCGGCTCATCGCCTGTCCCGTGGTTAAAGTAAAAAATAGAACGGCCAACCGTGGCCGAACCAGAAGAAAAGATGACCAGGAGGGAACTAGAAGATAAAATAGCCTCTCTGAAAACGATCATCAAGAGAAAAAGATGGCCTCTTAAGGAGAGAGAGGCACGAATGGAGAGTGACTTTTCACCCGAGACGGCCAAGAAGTCAGAAGAGAAGAAACAAAAGATTAAAGGTAAATCGGCTGATGAGTCGCCAGCCGAAGTTAGTATGGTATATGCCCTGCCTCAATCCTTTAAGGCAGAGCTTATCGAATACGAATAGTTCAGAGAAGAAGAAGAAGTTGGGCTCAAAGTAGCCCAATTACAACTAGAAGATACTCAACCAGCCGATGATGTGGTTTCGAGAAACCATTGGCCATGCGGACAAGATTCATAATGTGACCTTGAACTTTCGCAAATAGCAAGGTTCGAGTGTTTGGTTGGTGTATCGAACTTTTCAACACTTGGTGGAGGGTCGTAGACAGTGTTTCGACCGGCGGTTCGAGATTCTGGAGATTTTGGCTAAGTCCTGGGAGACCCACTATCGGGGACTGGTCCCTAAAGGTGAGAGACTGGTCTCCCTGAGTGAGTGTTGCGGAGGACTTGGGGAGATCGATCCCAGTTGTGGAGACCAGGTTTCCGTCTGTTGGTTTCGTGGGATGGTCCTGAGGGACCGGTCTCGGCTGGTAGAGACCGGTCCCCGTGCGCGTGTTTTGCTAGATGGTCCTGAGGGACCCGTCTCGTATGGCAGAGACCGGTCTCTCAACCCGAAAACTGCCCAGACCTGGGCAGTACGCAGAATGGATTGTTGAGGGGCCTTTCTTGATTTTGTTACCATAGAGGGCTTATATGGCCCTATCCTTCTCTCTCTCCCTCATTTCCCTCTCGCTCACACTCTCTCTTGCACCTAGAAAAAAAAGAAGAAGGAGAAGGAGAAGGAGAAGAGGAAGGAAAAGGAGGAGAAAAGCTTGCTTGGTGGTCTTGGAGCACCTTCCTCTCCCTCATCACCACCATTGGAGCTTAGAGCTTGGGCTTAGAGCTAGTTTGGAGGAAGATCATCACTCCTAGAGGGTTTTGATCCTTGCTTTGGAACTTCTAAGAGGTAAGCCACACATCATTTTCCCTCTAGATTTGGATTTTGATGGCTCTATGTGATGAAACCCTAGTTTTGAAGAATCTAGGGTTTATTTGGGGCTTTTTGATTGTATGCTTTTAGAGCTTTTCTAATGGGATTAGAACCTTGATATAGGTTGCTTTGGGAGGGCTTTGGCTTCCTTTTGGATTTTCTAAGAGATTTTCCACACATTAGGTGAGTATTTCTTACCTTTTTATCATGGTACTTAAAGATTGAATTCATGGTTAATCTTTTGAAGTTGTAACTCCTATGACATACTTTCTAGGGTGCTAGGAGTAAGGATATATATAGACTTCGTTAGCGATTCGGGAGAGTACTTGGAGCATCGGTGGGTTTGGCCTCACCAACACAATGAGAGAATCTTATTGGTGTAAGTTATGGGGGTTGCCCCAAGGATCTATCTAGATTGTATCAAACAATACCTAGAGGGGGGTGAATAGGTGTAACGGCCAAAAACCACAAATCTCGATGCAATAAAAAAGTAAACGCGGAAAATAAAAAACACACCGAGATTTACGTGGGAAAACTCAAACTCGGAGTAAAAAACCCACGGGACCAACACGCGATAACAATCCACTATGAATAAAAGATTACAAGGTGATTTGCCGAATCCACGGACTCAAACCTTTCTTTATCTTCTTCGGATCTCGCACATGCCGCCGGGTTGTCCCCGCCCTCACGTAAACGCGGAAAATAAAAAACACACCGAGATTTACGTGGGAAAACTCAAACTCGGAGTAAAAAACCCACGGGACCAACACGCGATAACAATCCACTATGAATAAAAGATTACAAGGTGATTTGCCGAATCCACGGACTCAAACCTTTCTTTATCTTCTTCGGATCTCGCACATGCCGCCGGGTTGTCCCCGCCCTCACGTCCGACTCTACGAACGCCACGTTCCGAATCCACGAAACGACACCACTACGAATCCACGAAGCCTCCGATCACGTCGAATCCACGACGCCCACTTGAATCCACGAGCATGCTCCGTCCGGAGCAAAAACAATACGATCGATGGTGATTTATTGTCACGCCCCGAGCCCGATCCATTTGGCCGGTTCGAGCGCATGAAACAGACGCCGGACGGACAGCCTCCCCTATCCGCCCAAGGCTCAACATGCACAGATAGAGTATAAAATTTTGCACTTGCGGAAGCATACACAAAGGCTTGCACGAAGACAAGCAACAGCCAAAAGTGAAAGTACTATTAACACATACAAGTAACATGATTAATTGCAATCACATACATATATAATTCTTACAACCTTGCATTCTATAAAAGACTACCATTCATTACAATCTTTTCATCATTTCTTTTTACATCCCATAGTCTTCAAAGATAAAGCTTAATTACATTAGATATGAGCATCTACCATCATCAAATACAAAAGATGATACAAAAGGGTAATGCAACTATAACAAAAGTAAAGTATTCGGGCGGTCTCTACCTAGGGCGCGATGCCCTTCCCGCGATCGTCGGCCGGCTCACCCGGTCCCGGCTCTGTGGAAATAGTGGGGTGAGAACTACAACAAAGTTCCCAGTGGGTTCGGCAACCAACCACGCCGACTTTCCCACTAGGTCTAATTCAAGCGTAATAGAAAAAAAAGGTAAGATAATAACCAACTAACAAATGCAACTAATACGCTTGAAAGTAACGATAAAATGCTCAAACTGTAAAGCATGCAAGATCATAAGTTCAATACCCAATCTCTTGGCTAACCCGTGGGTTTCGTCCTCAACAAGACTCAACCAAACTCAAAATCCCATAGTATACCGGGGGGACTCAATCGACCCGATGGGACCGTCCTCGGGAAAACTCATTCCCTGGAAAACTCATTCCGGTGGTGACCAACTCGGAGCGCACCGCTCGAGGGGAGCTACCACCCCAGCAAGGACTATATGGTGAGTACGATCAATCCTTAACTTTAAGGATTCCAAATCTCAATCTATTCCTTGCCTTCAAGGAGAACTTATATTCATATGACCCTTAACTCTAAGGTTGTTGTCATAATGTCAATCTCATGACTATACTAGCGTTATATACACTACTTGTTCTTGTCCTTGTTCTTTAATGCCACACATGTTGTCTAAGTATTCTAGACTCATCTTTGTCACATTCTCTAAGTACATGTCCAATGTCACATTCACTTGTCAATTACACCAAGTTCTAGTTCTTGTTCTTTAGCATGCATACATAGGGTTCTCATTCTTAGCATATGTTCTCATACAATTATATCTCATGCATTTGAACTCACACATTGCAATATAACTCATAAATTACCCTACTATGCATTATGCTCAACATATATAGAATGCTCAAAAGTGACACTTAGACATCGAAAGAATTCCGGTGTCCTTGGAATGCACCACCCACCTTCTAAAATTATGGATGGGTTGCCCGTCAAGTTTCGTAGCTAACCGAGGCCTATTTTGCAATCTGCGCAGTTATCAGATTTTACGTCAGGCTAGCTTATATAGCAACTCATAAATATGCTTTTCGATTAATAAAACGGAGTTGTCCCATGTGTCGGGGATACCCCCAATTAGGTTTCTACAAGGTCAATTTGACCCTAGAACCTCTATGGCAAAAAGCCCCAAATTTGGTTGCTCTACCAAACCCTATGTGAGACCCTAGGTTTTGATCTCTAAAGCAAGCAATGGGAAGCTTGTTACACCTCTTAGAGTTCATCTAGAACAATCTAAACCACTTTTAGAGCCTCTACTAGAAACCCTAATGATCCACCATGAGAGGACCTTGAGCTTCCATGGGTTTTCATGGAGCTCAAGCCTCTACTAGAGTTTTACTCCAAAGAGAAGACCAAAACCCTAAGTTTCTTGCTTAAAACCCAAACCCTAGCCTAGGTTTACCATGAGACCATACCTTGGCCCAAGCTCCACCTTGTAGGAGAGCTTCTAGAACCACCAAAGCCTCCGATCCACCTTCTCCAAGTCTTCTTCTCCTTCTTCTCCAAGCTCTAGAGCTCCTTTTCTAGAGAGAGAAAGAGGGGAAATGAGAGAGAGTGTGTTGGGGGAGAATGGCTGTGAATAGATGAGAGGGGTGGGCTGCATATAGTGTTGTGACAATTGCCAAAAAGCCCTCCATTTGCGAAAATTACAAAGCCGCTCGAAGCGGGCGGTTTCGGGTCCATTGTCCGGTCTCGGCGGTTGTCGATCTCGGTCTGGTTGGTTTTCCGGGACTTAGCCATTTTTACGCATGTTACGCGACCCATGTCCGGTCTTGGCCGTCCGATCTTGGAATTTGTCCGGTCTTGGTTGTCCGATCTCGATCTGTTGGTTTTCTCATCTTGTTGGGCACTTAGTGGCATCCGGACAACCCACCTGTTTGTCCGGTCTCGGTGCTCAAGTCCTGGGAATTTCCACCGGACTTGCGGTTTAGCTTTTCCGGGACCCCACTTGCGCACGGGTTCCAAAGCACATAGAACCCACACTTACTCGCTCCCACTCCGGTCCGCTCATTTTGACGGAACTCGGCGCGCTTTCCGGGGGCGTGGGTTGTTACATTCTCCACCCCTTAAATTTAGTTTCGTCCGCGAAACTATTTCTTTATCTACAATCTAGATTCGTACCTTAATCCAGATTTTCGAATAAATGGGGATAGTGCTCCCGCATTACGCTCTCGAGCTCCCACGTAGCTTCCCGGTCGCTGTGTTCGCTCCAACGGACCTTGACATACGGAATCCTCCGGTTCCGTAGCTTTCTTTCTTCCCGATCGATAATATACGCCGGAAACTCGTCGTAGGTCATATCCTCTTGAATCTCTGATGGTATATACGAGAGAATATGATCGGGATCATGAACATACTTGCGGAGGTTGGATACATGGAACACATCATGAACTCCCGCAAGCCTCGGTGGTAATGCTAGTTTGTAAGCCACCGCTCCGATTCGTTCTAAAATTTCAAACGGTCCAATATATCGAGGACTTAATTTCCCGGATTCCAAACCGTTTAACTCCCGTGTTGGCGAAACCTTTAGGAATACATGGTCGCGACATCAAACTCAACATCTTTTCTTCGTTTGTCGGCATAACTCTTATGCGCGATTGTAGCAAGTAGCAAGTCGTTGGCGAGCAAGGCGAACTTTCTCTTCCGCCTCCCGCACTACGTCGGGCCAAGAACCGATTCTCGCCCACGTCGCTCCAATGAATTGGAGAGCGACACTTTCTTCCATAAAGGGCCTCGAATGGCGCCATCGCGATACTTTCCTGATAACTATTATTGTACGCGAATTCCGCCATTGGTAGATGATCATGCCAATTGCCCTTATAGTCAATTACACACGCCCGAAGCATATCCTAAAGTATTTGGATCGTTCTCTCCGATTGTCCATCGCTTTGAGGATGAAATGCTGTGCTAAAATCGAGCCGTGTGCCCAATGCCTCCTGTAGACTCCTCCAAAAGTGAGAAGTGAACCTCGGGTCCCGATCCGACACAATAGACGCCGGAACCCCGTGAAGTCTCACAATCTCGTTAATGTAGACCTGAGCCAACTTGTCCCCCGACCAAGTAATATGAATCGGAAGGAAATGCGCCGACTTCGTTAACCGGTCCACGACTACCCAAATTGCGTCGTGTCCACCTTGAGATCGAGGCAATCCGGTCACGAAGTCCATGGCTATATTCTCCCATTTCCAAACGGGTATAGGTAAGCTTTGTAACTTTCCCGTCGGAAACCGCCGCTCTGCCTTTACTTGTTGGCAAGTAAGACATTGCGCAACAAATTCTCCAATGTCTTTCTTCATGCCGGCCACCAATATTGCAACTTTAGGTCTTGATACATTTTGGTGCCGCCCGGGTGGATACTATAAGGAGATTGATGCGCCTCTTGCATAATTGCATTACGGAGATCCTTATTCTTGGGTACACACCAACGATTTCGAAATCGTAGTGTGCCATCGGTTCCAATGCCAAAGTCATCGGCACTACCGCTTTCCACTTGCCCCTGCACCTTCTGGAGGTATTCATCGGCAGTTTGCAACTCCTTGATTCTCTCCAATAAGGTCGGTTGCACCACTAAGGTGGCAAGTGTAGCCGCACACCGGTGCCACTACTTCCAATCCAAACCGTTGCATCTCCTTACGCAACAACGGTTGAGGCGTAATTGCCGATGCTAAGTCTTCTCCAGATCTTCTACTTAGCGCGTCGGCTACGACGTTAGCTTTCCCGGGGTGGTACAATATCGTGACATCATAGTCCTTTAACAGCTCTAACCACCGCCGCTGTCGCATATTTAGCTCTTTTTGGGTGAACAAATACTTAAGACTTTTGTGATCCGTGTAGATCTCGCAATGTTCACCGTACAAGTAATGCCTCCACAACTTTAGCGCGAAAATCACCGCGGCTAGCTCCAAGTCATGAACCGGGTAGTTCTTCTCATAAGGTTTCAATTGGCGTGAAGCATAAGCTATAACTCGCCCATTTTGCATCAAGACACACCCGAGTCCAATGTAGGGAGCATCACTGTACACGACGTATGTCCCCCCCGACGTCGGTAAAGCAAATGCGGGGTCGTCGTTAACCTTTCTTTTAACTCTTTGAAGCTTCGATCGCAATCTTCGCTCCAAACATACTTGACTCCTTTGTGTGTAAGGCGCGTTAGCGGAGTGGATATTTTGGAGAACCCCTCCACGAACCGCCGATAATAACCCGCAAGTCCGAGGAAACTGCGGATTTCCGTTGCACTCGTCGGGCGAGGCCAATCTTTAATCGCCTCAACTTTCTTTGGATCCACCGAGATCCCCTCGCCCGAAATCACATGTCCTAGGAAAGTGACCTCCGAAAGCCAAAATTCACATTTCTTCAACTTGGCATATAACTTCTCCTTTCGGAGTATTTCCAAAACGAGCTTCAAGTGCTCCTCGTGTTCTTCCTCGGTCCGAGAATATACCAATACGTCGTCAATGAAGACCACGACGCATCGGTCCAATAGCGGATGGAAAACACGATTCATTAAGTCCATGAATGCCTCCGGGGCATTAGTAAGCCCGAATGGCATTCTTTGTGAACTCATAATGGCCATACCGCGTACGGTAGGCCGTTTTGTGCACATCCTTGGGCCGTATCTTCAATTGATGATACCCCGACTGTAGGTCTACCTTTGAATACACCTTTGACCCTTTCAACTGATCGAACAAGTCATCGATCCTCGGCAATGGATCCTTGTTCTTCACCGTGACCTCATTCAATTCGCGCTACTCCACGCAGAGTCGCAGTGTGCCATCTTTCTTCTTGACGAAAAGCACAGGAGCTCCCCACGGAGACACGCTCGGCCTCACAAAGCCTTTATCGAGCAAGTCTTCCAACTGTGCTTTAAGCTCCTTTAGCTCCACCGGTGCCATCCTATACGGAGCCTTCGAAACTGGCGCCGCCCCGGGAATCAAGTCGATAACGAATTCAACTTCCCGGTCTGGTGGCAATCCCGGTAACTCCGTCGGAAACACGTCCGGGTACTCGCACACCACCCGAATGCCCTCAAGGTCTGGGTGTTCCTTTCGGTCATCTACGATGGTCGCCAAATAGGCTTTACAACCACCCTTTATCATCTTCCTTGCCCTAACCGTGGATATGGTCGCTGCAAAACGTGCACCCTTACAAGCTCGGTACACCATTTCTGCTTGATTAGGCTCACAGAAAGTGATCACCTTACTTTCGCAATCGATGACCGCATAATACTTGGAAAGCCAATCAAGCCCCAAGATTACATCGAATGACCACATCTGGGGGAGTACTAGCATATCGAAAGGCATGACCCAATCGCCTACCCGAAGCCGGACACGCAGGACACTCGTCATAGACTTTATACGTATGTCGGAGATTTAATATCCCAACCTTCTTCATCATGTATAATCTCTATGTCATGAGTTCTAGCGAACGATGCACCTATGAATGAATGCGATGCACCTGTATCGAAAATAGCTTGAGCTCTAGTACCATTGATAGAGACAATACCTGCCACGATGTCGTCAGGAGCTGGAACCTGCTCCTCCACCTGAGTGGCGAAAACCCGTCCACTCGGTGCTCTCGACGCCTCCGGCTGACGCGATGACGATGAGCGTCTAGCCGCCATAGGTGGTGGCAGTCCCATCAGCTGCCTCGGCGTAGAAGGAGCTGATGCTGCTGACGGTGCAGAAGATCCCCAGCTCGGGCACTCTCGAATCATGTGCCCGGTGCCGACCGCACTTGTAGCACTTCCCTTCTCGCGAGCATGTCGCCGGTGATGGTTGCCGCCGCGGATAACACAACGGAAAGGTCTCCCGCCGCCTGCTGTCGGGGATACGAGGGGTTTCTTAGCGTTTGGCGGCCCCCGCACCACCGCCGCTCGCTTCTTGCCTTTCTCTTTACTCTCTCGCCATGGCCTCGCGCTCCTCCCGCGCATAGGCGGCTGCGTGCTCCGTAGATAGAGCCGGTCGAAGACCTCCGCAAAGGTCGTGAGGTGGAAAAGTTGCACCGCCTCATAAATCCTCGGTCGAAGTCCTCGCAAGAACCAATCGGCCCGATCCCGGTCGTCACGTACAACATCCGGGACACAATCTATGATGTGGGAGAACTCTAGCTCATAGTCCGCCACAGAGCGGTCTCCCTGCCTCAACTTGCGAAATTTCTCGTGCATCTTCCGCTTCACGGAGTCGGGGAAGTAGTTCGAAAATACCGCTCTCTTAAACTCCTCCCACAACATTGGCGGTAGATCGGGTGACCGATCCCGCTTAACCCGCTTCCACCACGCCTTCGCCGCCTTGTCTAGGCAATGGGTGGCGAAGTGTACTTTGTCTTTCTCCGGGGTGTTGAAGTCCTAGAAGATTGTTTGCATGGAGTCGACCCACGACTCCACGACCGCCGGTTCCACCACTCCTCCCTCGAAGATAGGTGGCTTGAATTTCATGAACTTAATGAGCGCCGCCAATGCGCGCTCCGTTCCTCGTCGTTCGCCGCACTACCGGATCGAAGTCCCCCGTCCGGCGAATCGCCGTTGAGTACGGCCGCAAGAATCCGCCGCCGCCGCACCATCGACTACGGTCGGCATCCTAGCGAGAGGTGTAGGGTGCTCGGCCCACTGCGCCGCCGTTCTTCTTTGCTCCAATGTCTCCTAGAGCCGTCAAATCTGCTCGCCTTGAGCCCTTACGGACTCAGCTTGTTGCCGCACTACGCCAATAAGCGCGGCCATCTGCTCCTCAAGCCCCCCGCCGCTACCGGCTGCGGGTTGCACAGGAGCCGCACTCGGTTCCTCAGGCATCGACCTTGTTCGGGGTCGACCACGAGGTGCCATTGCTTCCTGAAATGAAGCAACTCACGTTAATACTCAAACACGTACTCGGATATACCCAATCCGGCGAAAGCAAATAAGCGCATTCATTAACATTCCATAGTATCATGTCGTCGGCCGCCGATCACAACACAAGGAATAGAAAACAAATAGCAACTTAAAGTTAGTCTCTAATCATCTTAGAGACATAAGACATGAACCCAATCACATGCTTTCGCTATACTTGTTCACGTCACTCACGTTTCCTTAGGTCCTTAGGTTCTTTCCAATCCTATGGCCCCTAGGTCCATCCTAAGCTTTCACTTTTTGGCTTTATACCCGCTCTGATACCATTTTATCTGTCACGCCCCGAGCCCGATCCATTTGGCCGGTTCGAGCGCAAGAAACAGACGCCGGACGGATAGCCTCCCCTATCCGCCCAAGGCTCAACATGCACAGATAGAGTATAAAATTTTGCACTTGCGGAAGCATACACAAAGGCTTGCACGAAGACAAGCAACAGCCAAAAGTGAAAGTACTATTAACACATACAAGTAACATGATTAATTGCAATCACATACATGTATAATTCTTACAACCTTGCATTCTATAAAAGACTACCATTCATTACAATCTTTTCATCATTTCTTTTTACATCCCATAGTCTTCAAAGATAAAGCTTAATTACATTAGATATGAACATCTACCATCATCAAATACAAAAGATGATACAAAAGGGTAATGCAACTATAACAAAAGTAAAGTATTCGGGCGGTCTCTACCTAGGGCGCGATGCCCTTCCCGCGATCGTCGGCCGGCTCACTTGGTCCCGGCTCTGTGGAAATAGTGGGGTGAGAACTACAACAAAGTTTCCAGTGGGTTCGGCAACCAACCACGCCGACTTTCCCACTAGGTCTAATTCAAGCGTAATAGAAAAAAAGGTAAGATAATAACCAACTAACAAATGCAACTAATACGCTTGAAAGTAACGATAAAATGCTCAAACTGTAAAGCATGCAAGATCATAAGTTCAATACCCAATCTCTTGGCTAACCGTGGGTTTCGCCTCAACAAGACTCAACTAAACTCAAAATCCCATAGTATCGGGAGGCTCAATATCGACCCGTTGGGACCGTCCTTAGGAAAACTCATTTCTGGAAAACTCATTCCAGTGGTGACCTACGTCCGGAGCGCACCGCTCGAGGGGGAGCTACCACCCCCGAGCAAGGACTATATGGTGAGTACGATCAATCCTTAACTTTAAGGATTCCAAATCTCAATCTATTCCTTGCCTGCAAGGAGAACTTATATTCATATGACCCTTAACTCTAAGGTTGTTGTCATAATGTCAATCTCATGACTATACTAGTGTTATATACACTACTTGTTCTTGTCCTTGTTCTTTAATGCCACACATGTTGTCTAAGTATTCTAGACTCATCTTTGTCACATTCTCTAAGTACATGTCCAATGTCACATTCACTTGTCCATTACACCAAGTTCTAGTTCTTGTTCTTTAGCATGCATACATAGGGTTCTCATTCTTAGCATATGTTCTCATACAATTATATCTCATGCATTTGAACTCACAGATTGCAATATAACTCATAAATTACCCTACTATGCATTATGCTCAACATATATAGAATGCTCAAAAGTGACAATTAGACATAGAAAGAATTCCGGTGTCCTTGGAATGCACCACCTTCTAAAATTATGGATGGGTTGCCGTCAAGTTTCGTAGCTAACCGAGGCCTATTTTGCAACTGCTGTGATTATCGATTTTACGTCGGGCTAGCTTATATAGCAACTCATAAATATGCTTTTCGATTAATAAAACGGAGTTGTCCCATGTGTCGGGGATACCCCCAATTAGGTTTCTACAAGGTCAATTTGACCCTAGAACCTCTATGGCAAAAAGCCCCAAATTTGGTTGCTCTACCAAACCCTATGTGAGACCCTAGGTTTTGATCTCTAAAGCAAGCAATGGGAAGCTTGTTACACCTCTTAGAGTTTATCTAGAACAATTTAAACCACTTTTAGAGCCTCTACTAGAAACCCTAATGATCCACCATGAGAGGACCTTGAGCTTCCATGGGTTTTCATGGAGCTCAAGCCTCTACTAGAGTTTTACTCCAAGAGAAGACCAAAACCCTAAGTTTCTTGCTTAAAACCCAAACCCTAGCCTAGGTTTACCATGAGACCATACCTTGGCCCAAGCTCCACCTTGTAGGAGAGCTTCTAGAACCACCAAAGCCTCCGATCCACCTTCTCCAAGTCTTCTTCTCCTTCTTCTCCAAGCTCTAGAGCTCCTTTTCTAGAGAGAGAAAGAGGGGAAATGAGAGAGAGTGTGTTGGGGAGAATGGTCGTGAATAGATGAGAGGGTGGGTGCATATAGTGTTGTGACAATTGCCAAAAAGCCCCTCCATTTGCGAAAATTACAAACTGCTCGAACTGGGCAGTTTTCGGGTCCATTGTCCGGTCTCGGCCGGTTGTCCGATCTCGATCTGTTTGGTTTTCCGGGACTTAGCCATTTTTACGCATGTTACGCGACTGTCGTCTTGGCCGGTCCGTCTTAATTTATCCGGTCTTAGGGTGTCCGGTCTCAATCTGTTGGTTTCCTCATCGTGGGCACTTGGTGCATCCGGACAACCCCTGGTCCGGTCTCGGCTCCAAGTCTGGGAATTTCCACCAGACTTGCGGTTTAGCTTTTCCAGGACCCCACTTCGCTGCGCACGGGTTCCAAAGCACATAGAACCCACACTTACTCGCTCCACTCCGGGTCCCGCTCATTTTGACGGAACTCGGCGCGCTTTACGGGGGAGTGGGTTGTTACATTTATTGCTTAGATAATCATTAAAGAATCGTAGAAGATGTTTCTAAGCAATAGCCGGATCAATTTTCCATGAAGAACGAGAAAAATTGGAGTTTCAAGAATTGATTCGATAGAAACTTATTGTTGAAGAAAGAAAGAAAGCACCCAACAAGTTTCTAGGGTTTCATAATGGTCTAAACTCTAAGCATACGAATTAATGGAACCCCATCGCTTATTTATAGATTTAGAAGACTTAGAAGTAGACTAGGATTGTGAAAACCCAATTTTGAAAATAAAATTAGAAATAGACTAGGATTTGAAAACATGTTTAAAATCAATTAGAAAACATAGAGATAGACTAGGATTTGAAAAACGAAATCTTTTAAGTCAAAAATCGTTTTCAGGGACCGGTCCTCCAAGTCAGAGACCGGTACTTGATTCCTGAGAACCGGTCTCTCTCTGCATAACAAAATTTTAAGTATCGGGAGACCGGTCTCTCAAGTTTAGGGGACCGGTCCCTCTTTGCGTACCAAGAAACCAAGCTACGGGAACCGGTCCTCCCAGATTAGAGACCGGTCTCTCTTTATTCTCACGCAGAAAGGGCTTACGGGAACCGGTCCTTTTGTGCAGGGACCGGTCCTCACACTCTGAAAACCATAGTTTAGTCCAATTATTATATTTTGAAATAATCCTAAGTCTTCTAAACACTTTTAAATGTTTATAAATCATCACAAATAGAATTTGAAATAACAGAGCATTGTGGATTCATGTTTTGAGTGCGAGTCTTCGATCTTCATCTCTTCTTCTTTAAACCTTCAAGACTCGGACTCACTTCACGAAATATGCCAACATAAAATCCAGAATAATCTCCCTTTGGCAATTTCGTGACAAAACCCAAAAATACATCACAACGCTCAACTCACAAAAAAAATAAAATTCATTGTCATCACCAAAACAATGAACTTCTCGCGTGAAAGATACAAAGAAATACAAAATTATAATTTTTGAAACTCCTAAACAAACTCTATGACTTAGACGCAACTAGGAGTCTTGAAGTTTTCAATGATCTGCAATTAAGTTACTTTCTCCACGAACAAAGTTCACAAACAAAATTAGTAGTAAAAATATGAAAATAAAAATCTCTCCCCCTTTGTTCATGCATCAAAAGATTAAAATTCAAACTTAAAAATCGAAAAATATCACGCTCTCCTCCTATGATCTTCAATTCAAGTTTTCAATCCAATTCAATTCAAGTTTTCCTCTTCTTCTCCCCCTTTTTGTCAAAAATTGCCAAAAAAAGTAACAAAAATGAGAGAGTTAATCAAATGTTAGTGCATGAACATGATAAATTTACATAGATTTCTTTTCATTCACATCAATTTCATAAAAATTAAGAATTTCACTACAAGATCACCAAGATGTAGATAAAATATGATAAAATTTTTTTACCCATATATACTTCAAAAACAAGTTATCAAAAATAATCTAAAAGCTCAAAATCAATTAAGATGTAACTGATTATAAAGAAGACTTATAAAGATTCACTAAAAGATAGAAATTTGTCGCATAAACGTTCAAATTCGAGATTAAACAATAATGTATGAGGGGTGGCTCTTTGAGCATATTTTTACTAAACCACCTTATTACACCGAAAGTTTTTTTTTATATAATATGAATATTTCAACATTTTCGGTTATTCAATCAATTTTCATGCGGTAGCTTCACACACTTACCGGACGACCGGCGTGGTAGCTCTTTCCTACATGTGGTGGTAGTTTTCACACTCCCTTCGGGATGTAACTTTTTCCACATCTTTTAAGTACTTGAACTTTAATCACTTGAAGTGTTTTCTTTTCCTTTTTTTTATATATAATTTTTCCTTAATTATGCAATCTCTTATATGAAAGAAAATTTGACAAGTTTTAGTCGATTAGCAAATTTTCATTCATCAAATTCAAAACACACAACCGAGATAGGTTAAGTGCCAAAAGATCATGCATGATTACTCAAATTTGATGAATATAAGAATTAAGATATCCTATAATAAATTATCTTCATCAATAGTGATAATGAAGTGAAACCGATAATTAATATGAAATTAATCCAAAATGAATGAATGTAAATTATCGACGTTCAACACACTATTTTAAGCTAAATCACCAAATTATTCTCAAAAATTCGAAGCACATGTAACGCAATGATCAAAAGATATGCAATAAAACCGATCATAGCAAAACATGAAGTCAAAACAAATTAAGGCTTAGGACAAGAAAAGATATCACCTTTTCGAATCCAAACTTGTCGTATTTTGTGTTGTCTTGGCTTGTCAATGTTAGGTACGGTTTGCTTTGATTTTTGATCCATCGTCGGTGTTGTACGTGGCTTCGGTTGAACTTGACTTGTCGGCTTAGATTTCCGGTTCGCAAAAGGTACTCGACTTGATTGATTAGGTACTCGACTTGATTGATTTTGCTTTTGATTCCGTAGGGGATGTCGAGTTTTAAATAATACCAATTGTCGTTTCGAAGTTGCCGATTGAGACTTGAAATTTTTGTTTGGGCAACTCTTTTTAATGTGTCCTTTGATTCCACATTTATGACACACTTTTTCTTTCAAAATTGTTGAGACTTTCGATATCGTCTTTTGATTCTTCACAACATATGTCTGTTCGTATCCAAGTCCAACCTTGTTCGTTTGACCCAATCTGAGCATGTGATCTAACTTCTTCGATTCGGAAGAAAATTTTTGAATATCGGACTTGAGTTGACGAACTTGATTTGTCAATGCTTGGTTGGATGTGTAGGTCTCCATGAATTGTTGCTCCAAAAATCCAACATTGTCTTTATAAGATTTGACCGTAAAATCCACTTCATCAAGCTTCTCTTGGAGGATTGAATGATCTTTCAAATTTGATTCCTTTTCCTCCTCGAGATTTTTATTTGTTGTCTTCAAACTTTTGTTTTCATCTTCAAGTTCAAGTAGACGCCTCCTCAATTTCTTATTGTGTTTCGCCATCTTTTTGGATTCGACGAGGAGTTGATGATACGCTGCCGCTAAATCCTCGTCGTTTGACTCCTCCTCGTTTTCGCCGTTGTCGCTCGAAGACCCATGCAAGGAAGGAGAAACACTAGAATTAGTAACAATAGAGGATAAACAAATAACATTAGACGAAGGCAAAGAAGTATTAGTGAATAACGCAAGATTTTTGTTCTTTTCTCCGTCACTTGAACTTGATTCACTTGTAGTTGAATCATTCCAAGTCTTTGCTTGCAAAGCCTTTTGTTTATAAGGTTTCTTTGAAGGACAATCCGTTACTATATGGCCATAGCTTTTGCATTTGTAGCATTAGATCTCCCCTTCAAATTTATCTTTCTCTTTTAAAGATTTTGCAAGTTTCTTATCTTTCAATTTAGAAGATGAAGATGATTTAGAAAAAGATTTTTGCTTCAAAGATGAAGCATTGTTCAATTTGTTCTTTCGGAAATTCCGGTGAAACTTCTTCGTGAGGAGCGCCAATTGTTGTTCAAAATCCGCAATAGACAGCTTTCCGTCAGAATCCGTATCATCGTCTTCTTCCTTTGTTTATTTGAGTGCAATCCCTGTACTTTTAGAAAAAGACTTGGAAGAAGATTGATTAGTAGGAAAAGTCATCTCATACGTTTGCAAATGTCATGCCCCGAGCCCGATCCATTTGGCCGGTTCGAGCGCGTCAACAAACGCCGAACGGACAGAGCTTCCCCTGCCCGCCCAAGGCTCAACAATAGTACAGATAGTATATAAAATTTTGCACTTACGGAATCTGTATATAAAATTTTGCACTTGCGGAAGCATACGCAAAAGGCTTGCACGAAGACAAGCAACAGCCAAAGTGAAAGTATTACTAAAACATACAAGTATTATGATTAATTGAAATCACATACATGTAAAATATCTTACAACTTTGAATTCTTTAAAATCTTTATATCCTTTGCATCATTTCTTTCTTACATCACATTTGCCTTAAAATGGATCTTTAATACATTTAAAGTTAAAGAACTATAATCATCAAATACAAAAGATGATAAAGTGGGAAATGTAACTATATCAAAAGTAAATACGTGGCGGTCTCTATCTAGGGTGCGATGCCCTTACCGCGATCCTCGGCCGGCTCGCTCGGTCCCGGCCCTGTGGAGATAGTGGGGTGAGAACTACAACGAAGTTCCCAGCGGGTTCGGCAACCAACCATGCCGACTTTCCCACTAAGTCTAATTCAAGCGTAATAGAAAGAAAGATAAGATAATAACCAATTAACAAATGCAACTAATACGCTTGAAAGTAGATAACAACATGCTCAATATTAAACTCATGATAAATGCAGAGTCATAATCCAAATACCCAATCTCTAGGCTAACCCGTAGGTTTCGCCCTCAACAAGACTCAACCACCTCGAAATCCCTAATGTCGGGGAGGAAAACCACTACGACCCAACGGGACCGTCCTCTGGGGAAACTCCAACCTAGTGATGACAATTCCGGAGCACATCGCTCGAGGGGGAGCTACCGCCCTTGAGCAAGGACTATATTGTGAGTACGATCAATCCTTAGCTTTAAGGAATCCAATTCAATCCATTTCTTGACTTCAAGGAGAACTTATGTTATATGACCCTTAACTCTAAGGTTGAATGTCATAATGTCAATCTTTCAATTTTACTAATGTTAAGTACTCTACTTGTTCTTGTTCTTGTCAACGATGCCACACTTGTTGTCTAAGTATTCTAGACTTGTCATTATCACACTTGTTCTCTAATTACATATCCAATGTCATAGTAGCTCACTAAGTTCACTAAGTTCTTGTTCCTTAGCATCCATACATAGTGTCCTTTACTCTTTACCATTACAATCTCATGCAATATATTCTCATGCATTTGAACTCACAAAAGCAAGAAACTCACAATTAAACTCTACTATGCAACATGCTCAATATACATATATGCCCAAAAACGACACTTAGACATAGAGAGAATTCCGGTGTCCTTGGAATGCACCACTAGGAGTGTAAACGAGCCGAACACGAGCGAGCTCGGGTCCGCTCGTGTTCGGCTCGTTATTAAACGAGCCGAACATGAGCTGGCTCTTTAAAGTATCTAACCGAAAAATTCGGCTCGTGTTCGGCTCGTGTAATAAACGAGCGAACACGAAAACTACTGCTAAATTAAAAAAAAATTAAATATATTAAAAAAATAAATTTATAAAATTTTATTCATTAGACTTTGATATAATAGTAAAAACTTTATATACAAATGAGTCTTTTTATAATTAAACTCGCATTTATATTTTTATTTTGCTAAAAATTAAATAATAAAAATAAATATTATATATAATTATTTATTTATAGATAAAAATATAAATTAAATAAATTATATAAATATAAAATATATGTATTCGAGTGTTATCGAGCCGAACACGAGCGGCGACCCCGACTCGTGTTCGCTCGTTTATTAAACGAGTAGAAAAATTCGGCCTAGTTTCGGCTCGTTTACTAACGAGCGGCGATCTCGAGCTCATTTCGAGCCGAACACGAGCTGGCTCGCGAACAACGAGCTGGATTGCCACCCCTATGCACCACCCACCTCTAAAAATTGTAGATGGGTTGCGGTTCAAGTTTCGTGCCCAACCGATCCCTAGTTTATCACCTGCGCGTTAAACAGAGCCTTAATCAGGCTAGTTTACATAGTAGCTCATAGATAGGCTTTTCGTTTAAATAAACGGAGTTGTCCCACGCGTTAGGAATACTCCCAATTAGGTTTCTATAAGGTCAATTTGACCCTAGAACCTCTATAGCCAAAAGCCCCAAATTTGGTGCTCTACTAAAGCCTTATGTGGAATCCTAGGTTTTGATCTTATACACAAGCAAAAGAGAGCTTGTTACCACCCTTAGAGATGATCTAAGACCATCTAAACCATTTCTAGGGCCTCACTTTGAAACCCTAATTAATGATCCACCATGAGAGCTCATGAAGCTTCCATGCATTTCATGGAGCATGAAGCTCTACAAGGTCCCTACACCAAGGAGAAGCTCAAAACCTAGCTTCTAAGGACCAAAAACACAAACCCTAACCTAGGTTTCCAAAGAAACCTCACCTTGGCTCAAGCTATCCCAAAGTCCACCTTGAGGGAGAGCTTCTAGAACCTCCAAAGCCTCCAATCCACCTTCTCCAAGCCTTCTTCTCCTTCTTCACCTTCTCCTCCAAGCTCTAGAGCTCATTTTCTAGAGAGAGAAATAGGGGAAATGAGAGAGAGTGGTGAGGGAGTGAATGACTGTGAGAGAGGGGTCCATTGAGTGCATACAGTGTTGTTACAATTGCTAAAAAGCCCTCCAATCACGAAAATTTGCAATCTGCCAGAACTGGGCAGTTTTCGTGCTCTGAGACCGGTCTTGGTCATGAGGACCGGTCTTGGGATGTCCGGTCTTGGACCAATGTCCGGATCCCGCACGCTGGGATTTCAGGACTTAGCCATTTCTCGGGCTGTTGCGCAGAGGAGGTCCGGTCCTGGCCGCAGGGTCCGGTCTTGGGATGTCCGGGCTTGGATCAATGTCCGGACTCCGTGGGCTAAAATTTCAGGACTTAGCCAAATTTTCCTCTCCGCGCAGCTGGCTCCCGTGGCATCCGGTCTCCACCCATGGGGACCGGTCTTGGCTGCTACAAATCTGGAAATTTTTCCAGATTTGCAGATTTGCTCTTGAGGTTCCTCTTTTTCACTTCGCTTAGGTTCTAGAACACTTAGAACCTTGTGTTACTCGACTCACTCCGCGTTCCGCTCATTTCGACGGAACTCGGCACGAACTCGGCACACTTTACGAGGAAGTGGGTTGTTACTGCAAAGCACCTACTAACTCTTCGACTTTCATCTCGTCCGGATGCTTAACGGTTTCGATCGCGGCAACCTTTACCCGAAAACGTTCCAGAAGAGTTCGAATAATTTTTCTAACAACCTTTGACTCCGGGATTTTCTCTCCAAAATTAGCGTATGTATTAACAACGTCTTGAAGACGCGTATAGTACTCGGTAAAGGTCTCGTTTTCGTCCATAAAAATTGAATCAAATTTACTCGTTAGCATTTGTATCCCAAATTTCTTTCGCTGTACTACAAGCCGTAACACGTGTAAACTCCGTTTGCGACAATGCATTAAATAAAGTGTTTATGCCCTTAGTTAAACGAATATGACTCGTTTTCATCTTTCGTCCACTTGTTTCGTGGTTTCGGCGTTTCAACATTCTTGACCTTTTCGATAGGATGTTTCCATCCAAATTCTATTGATTGCCAAAACCTCTCATCGATTGCAATTAGAAAATCTCTCATGCGAACTTTCGAATAAGCATAATTCGTGTCATCGAAGAGAGGTGGTCGATTAATGTTGCCGCCTTCGGCCATTAGATAATAATATATCTAGATCCCTCTCTGATACCAATTGTAAATTATGGGGGTTGCCCCAAGGATCTATCTAGATTGTATCAAACAACACCTAGAGGGGGGTGAACAGGTGTAACGGCCAAAAACCAAAAATCTCGATGCATTAAAAAGTAAACGCGGAAAATAAAAAACACACTGAGATTTACGTGGGAAAACTCCAACTCGGAGTAAAAAACCCACGGGACCAACACGCGATAACAATCCACTAAGAATAAAAGATTACAAGGTGATTTACCGAATCCACGGACTCAAACCTCTCTTTATCTTCTTCGGATCTCGTGCATGCCGCCAGGTTGTCCACGCCCTCACGTCTGACTCCACGAACGCCACGTTCCGAATCCACGAAATGCCACCACTCCGAATCCACGAAGCCTCCGATCACGTCGAATCCACGACGCCCACTCGAATCCACGAGCACGCTCCGTTCGGAGCAAAAATAATACGATCGATGGTGATTTATTGCTTAGATAATCATTAAAGAACCGTAGAAGATGTTTCTAAGCAATAACCGGATCAATTTTTTATGAAGAACGAGAAATTAGAGTTTCAAGAATTGATCCGATAGAAACTTGTTGTTGAAGAAAGAAAGAAAGAAAGCACCCAACAAGTTTCTAGGATTTCATAATGGTATAAACTCTAAGCATACGAATTAATGGAACCCCCATCGCTTATTTATAAATTTTGAAGACTTAGAAGTAGACTAGGATTGTGAAAACCCAATTTTGAAAATAAAATTAGAGATAGATTAGGATTTGAAAACCTGTTTAAAATCAATTAGAAAACATAGAGATAGACTAGGATTTGAAAACCTGTTTAAAATCAATTAGAAAACATAGAGATAGAATAGAATTTGAAAAACAGAATCTTTTAAGTCAAAAATTATTTTCAGGGACTGGTCCTCCAAGTCAGAGACTGGTCCTTGATTCCTGAGAACTGGTCTCTCTCTGCATAACAAAATTTTAAGTATCGAGAGACCGGTCTCTCAAGTTCAGGGGACCGGTCCCTCTTTGCGTATCAAGAAAACCAAACTACGGAAACCGGTCCTCCCAGATTAGAGACCGGTCCCTCCTTATTCTCACGCAGAGAGGACTTACGGGAACCGGTCCTTTTGTGCAGGGACCGGTCCTCACACCCTAAAAACCTTAGTTTAGTCTAGATATTATATTTTGAAATAATCCTAAGTCATCTAAACACTTTTAAATGTTTATAAATCATCACCAATAGTATTTGAACTTACCGAGTATTGTGGATTCATGTTTTGAGTATGCGAGTATTCGATCTTTATCTCTTCTTCTTTAAACCTTCAAGACTCCGGACTCACTTCACGAAATATGCCAACATAAAATCCGTAACAATTGGCGTTAATTTATGTTCGGTTAAATGGAATATCATACATTTTCATGATAGATATATTATTTGTGAATTTTAGAATGCTTAAAACACTTATGTTATGTATAATGTAATTCTTGCCTCTATGCAGTAGAGATGTGTGCATGTGAGATGTATGCACGTGTTAGCATTCTAATGGGGACATGGGACTATATTTTTATAGTGAAATTGACATATACCTGTGGACATAAAACTATATTGTATGACATAGGAGAAAAGCCATTGTCATAAAGAGGCATTGGGCTTGGCATAAATATGTGAATAGTGAGCTAATGTCATCAAGCGGCATTAGGCTCGGGATTGAACAATGACATAGTGAAATGTAGTGTCACGAGGGACATTTGACTAGACCTTAGGGTTGCTAGTGACTATTGCCATGTGTGAGACATGAGGATTGGATACTTGAGACGGTGACTATCCTTGCTTGCCATTTGTGCTCATTCGCATATCCTTGTGAGGGTCGCTCGCTACAAGCCGGCACTCCGAAATTAGCCTTTGCGACTTGTTTCGCGCGTGCGGTATTGAGAAACCTACGGGGCCGAGTGGGATAGGCTAATCAATCCAAATCCATCCTTAAGCTTTCCATAAAAATCTGGACTCAAAAATCCAAGATTTTGCATCAAAACCTTAAAAACAGCATATAAGCTCAAATATCCAAAACTGAGTTAAAACTCACCTTTCAAATCTCAAACTCAGGCGGGAAAAGCGTCAAAACTAGTAGAGGATGATGAAAAACCAATTTCCACATAAAAAATCTAGCTCCCAAGATATTCGAATCCAAAAACACTAAGAAAACCTCTCTAAAAAAAAAAAAACACTAAGAAAATCTCAATTTTAGCTCAAGAACACCAAAATCCCAAGAAACAATAATTTGATCATACTAACCTCAATTACATGCTGTTTAAATGGGTTCCACACACTCTCCCACGAGTCCACAATCCTCCAAATCAAGTTTCATAGGATTTGGATGCTCCTATAAAATCTCTAAATCTATTATATAATTTCCAAGTCCTCAAGACCAGAAGTGGAAATTTGAAGGTTTGGAGGGCTAAAAAGCAAAATTGCAGGCTCCCTGTGAAGAAGTGGTGAAAAGAGTTCACTGAGGTCGTCCACATCTTTTTATAGAGGTAGGGGTTAGGTGCATTGAGCCATACACCAAAACAAACAAGCCCTTAGAAAACCTCTCTCAAAAAAAAAAAACACTAAGAAAATCTCAATTTTAGCTCAAGAACACCAAAATCCCAAGAAACAATAATTTGATCATACTAACCTCAGTGTTCACTCTTTCCAACACAAAGCTCAGTTCCACACTCTCACGAGTCCACAATCCTCCAAATCAGTTTATTGAGGTTGGATGTCCCTCTGTCACCCCACCACGAGCCAAATCTCTAAGGTGTTCTTCGGAATCCCTCTTCGAATTTCCAAGTCCTCAATACCAAAAGTGGAAATTTGAAGGTTTGGAGGGCTAAAAAGCAAAATTACGAGCTCACATGAAGAAGTGGTGAAAACAAAACTCAAGATCTGGGTGCCCTAAACTCATTTTTGGGCGCCTTAAACTGGCAAAACTCCAGTTTTATTTATTTGAGTGCGCCAAGTTCATTTCTGCATCAATTTCGTGCAAAAATGGCTCTAACTGAGTCCGACACTCTCCAGATGTGTCGACTAGTCACGATCTTTGTAGTCATTCCGTCCACTAAACCCTAGGGACACTACAATTTTAATTTTAATTCAAATTTAAATTTAGATTTGAAATTATTTTAAAATAAAATTTAACACAAATATTAATTTATGCAAACATCAAAAAAAATTTGGCAAATAGATTTTCAAAATCACTTCAGAAAAATCGCTTTTATCTAAACTCAATCAAACGCTCTACAGCTTTTAACCAAAATGATTAATTTCTCCAAACCAAAATTATTTTTTCAAAATTCACTTTTTAAGAAGATAGGCCCAACGGGCCCAATGCTTGATAGTACAAAAGAAAAAGGGTTTGTGTTTTTATTTTTTAATACTTGCATGTAAACAACCATAACCCTCTTTGTAAGTTTAAGCAGAGAACTTAATTAAATGGATAAAAAATTAGGATTTATAAAAAAATAGGGGTTTAATAGATCTTCAGTTCTAATACTATATAAAATAATTATTAATGTTTAAAAACTTTAAATGGCTAATTTTTTTTAATATTGTATATTCAATAGTAAGAATAAAAATTAATTAGCAATAATAATAGTACTTATCACTTTCATCGAGTAAGTCTAATGTGTCACACTTATACCACACCATCAATAACAATAAATCAATCACGTTTCTCTTTTTAAGAAAAGTATAATAAAAATAATTTTTTATAAGGCCTTTTTGCATAAAAAATCCACTTATTTTAGACTTTTGCAAAATCGGGCCACCTTTTTCATTTTTGCAGATTCGGGCCAGATTTTCAGCAAACTGACCAAAATACCCTTATTACTTTTTCTCTCTCCTTTTTTTTTTCTCTCGTTCTTTTTTTTCTCTCTCTAAAGAACGCAGCGATGGCGGAGGCGAAAACAACTGCCTCGCCTCCGCCCGCATGCCATCGCCGTCGTCGCCATTCGTCGCCGTGCAACCCCACCTCTCGCCTCCGACTCTGCGGCCGCGCCGCCACCGTTCTTCTTCACTAGGGCACGGCGACGTCTAACTCTTCTCCTCCACGCGCATCGGAACGTCGAGACGTCGTCGGATGCGGCGAGCGGGGATCGCCCCGACGACGTCGCGGTGGTTGCGATAGAAAGCAAGAAAGAGGTGGTGACAAAAAAATTATCAAAAAAAATAAGAATAATAAAAAATAAAAATAAAAACTATATTTTACTACATAAAAGATCAAAAAAATATAGAAGAAGAAAGAAAAAGATGAAAATTGCACTCTTAAAATAAGATTACACAGTTTTTAAAAAAAATTACACTGTTTTAATGAAAATTACACTATTTTATATATAAATTGCACTCTTTTGAAATAAATTTTACACTTTTTAGACTAATATTGCACCATTAGTCTAAAAAAATTACACTGTATTCTAAATATTTTGCACTATTAGTCTAAAAAGTGTAATATTGCGTTTTTTTCTTTCTCTTTCTTCTTCTTCTTTTTCTTTCTTCTTCTTCTTCTTCCTCTCTCTTTCTCTCCTCCGACGCCCGCCCGCCCCGCACCACCACCACCTCGCCGCCGACCCCCGCCGCGCGCCCGCTCTGCCCAAGAAGGAGGCGCCTGCCGCCGCCGTCGCCGCGGGGCTCTCCTCCTCCCTCGACTCGGAGCACTCCGACTTCGACGCCGCGGGCTGCAGGGCGAGCGCCGCCGCGGGGCCAAGAAGCGCGGGCGGCACTCCGGACGGGGTGGAGACGCCCGTGAACCACGTCGAGGCCGAGCGGCGGCGCGGAGAAGCTCAACCACCGCTTCTACGCCCTACGCTCCGTCGTCCCCAACGTCTCGCGATGGCGGATTTTGAGGTGATGATTTTGAGGTGTTATACCGATTTCATCCGATCGTGGGGATAGTTATTCGTTTTTGAGGGTTAAATTGATTTGGTCGTGATCATGTGGTATAGGGGAGTGGATTGACCCCTTGCTTGCTAAAGATTAGAAATTCATGATAATTGATTATAAGAATATAGGAATTAGCGGGCTGTAGTGCGCATTGTATGTAGAGTGTTAAAATGGCGATTTTTTCATCTCAAAACGAAGAATCTTCGAGCGCTTACGAACGATCATGTATTATGTAAGAGATTCGGAGTCGATTTTTAAAATCAATGTTCAAAACTCTTGCCTTTGAATTGCCAAGAAAATCACACCAATGTGAAGCATTGCGCCATTTTTGGTGTGATGGTAAAGGTTTTAGGCTTGCGATTGCAACCCACTGCGGGACGTGATCGTGACCGTGCCCTACGCCCGTGAACCACGTCGAGGCCGAGCGGCGGCACCGGGAGAAGCTCAACCACCGCTTCTACGCCCTACGCTCCGTCGTCCCCAACGTGGTTCACGGGCGTCTCCCACCCCGTCCCGAGCGCCGCCCACGCTTCTTGGCCCCGCGGCGCGCTCGCCCGCAGCCCCGCGGCGTCGAAGTCGGAGTGCTCGAGTCGAGGAGGAGGAGAGTCCCGCGGCGACGGCGGCGGCGGCGCCCTCCTTCGGCGGGAGCGGGGCGCGCAACGAGGGTCGGCGGCGAGGTGGTGGTGGTGCGGGGCGGGGCTAGGGCGTCGGAGGAGAGAAAGCAGAGGAAGAAGAAGAAGAAGAAAGAAGAAGAAGAAGAAGAGAAAGAAAAAAAAAAACGCAATATTACACTTTTTAGACTAATAGTGCAAAATATTTAGAACATCGTAATTTTTTTAGACTAATGGTGCAATATTAGTCTAAAAAGTGTAAAATTTATTTCAAAAGAGTGCAATTTATATATCAAATAGTATAATTTTTATTAAAACAGTGTAATTTTTTTAAAAACTGTGTAATCTTATTTTAAGAGTGCAATTTTCATCTTTTTCTTTCTTCTTTTATATTTTTTGATCTTTTCTGTAGTAAAAAATAGTTTTTAGTTTTATTTTTTATTATTCTTATTTTTTTTTGTCACCACCTCTTTTTTGCTTTCTATCGCAACCACCGCGACGTCGTCGGGGGCGATCTCCCCGCCTGCCGCATCCGACGACGTCTCGGCGTTCCGACGCGCAGTAGAGAAGAAGAGTTAGACGTCGCCGTGCCCTAGTGAAGAAGAACGGTGGCGGCGCGGCTTCAGCAGAGTCGGAGGCGAGGAGGGTGGGGTTGCACGGGCGACGGCGACGGCGTGCGGGGCGGAGCGAGGCGGGTTGTTTCGCCTCCGCCATCGCGTTCTTTAGAGAGAGAAAAAAAGAACGAGAGAAAAAAGGAGAGAGAAAAAGTAATAAGAGTATTTTGGTCGGTTCTTTGAAAATCCGAATACTGCAAAAATGAAAAAGGTGGCCCGATTTTGCAAAAGTTTAAAATAAGTGAATTTTTTATGCAAAAAGGCCTTTTTATAATAATGATGGGATGGATAAATTTAAATAAAATTATTAATTTGATTGATTGAAAATATCATATCACGGATATAACTGGTATATTTTAAAATTTTTTTTTTTGCTTTCATTCACATTCACATGCTAGGCACTCTCGCTTGTCATCATATTGTTGGCGACTTCAGAAAGTGTGAGGCGTTATCTCTGCTAACTTCTCAGAAAAAGAGCAGCTTTCATTTGGTTTTATTGCTTCTTTTACTCCTTTCTTTGTCGAAGCTATCGGGTAATTATTGCATATGATGTGATGTAGTTAGACTAAGACACCATGTTTTTTTTTTTTTTGAGTGATAGAAAGACGCTACCCGCTTCGCTTATTTTATTTAAATAAACTTAATAAATTAATCAACTGATTCGAATCGGCCACTTGATACCAACCACCAAGTTCTTCGCCACTCGCTTCAGCATATTTAAGTCCTTGTCTGCCTTTTATATTTCAAATAGTCACGGGCCGGGTAGGCCTTAATTAGAATGCAGCGGCGGGGCTTTTTTCTTCTCCAAGGAAAGCACATGGAGGAGTAAAATACAAATTGTAGTTCGGCACAATTGACGTTAAATTTCCGCCGTTGGATGAAAATAGTAGAAGGCTATCTAATTAGTCATTCGTTGGTTGGCAAGTGAAAAGCATTTCGAAGTTTTAGGATTTGGCCAAAATTAATTATCAAGATTCAATTATCAGATGGGTTGATTCAGCCGAAATATTAATTATCGTGATTCAGTTTCCGAATAAGATTTGAGTTTATTAGAAAAGTTGGATTCTAATTCGAATTTAACAAATTATAAATACCGCATATATAAGCGATCAGAGAAAAGAGACCTTCCGCAACAACAATAGATTAATTATTCTAATGAATGTGACCATACAATTATGCCTCTATATATAAGAGTAAGGCTTTATATTATTCATCTAATCTAGAACATTATGCATAAGTTGTGTTAAATCACTTTGTCAATTGTAGCTCAGCTCACTTTAGCTCTTACAGACTATGGTTACATGCCATGATCAATCAAATCTCATAATATTTTTTATTATCTCTATACAGTACGTTTTTAATTTCTAGTTCTCATAATTTCTGTCATCTACTCATGCACATAAGAATTGTACATAGAGAGCCATCAACTCGCTATAAATTCTTTTAATAGTACTAAAATATATATGCATGGTTTATTGATAAGAAAAGAGAAACATGCATCGGGAGGTAACCAATTTTGGAGCATTATCTCCAACCAAAAATTGTCGAACTTCGTTATACAATCGCCCTATACTCGATTTACATATAGCATGCATATATGTGCTCATATTTCAACATGCTCATATTTTAACATGGCAAATAGCTAGGTTGAAAATCTTATATTTTTTTAGGTCAACTGCTCCTGAGCCCATAAGACATCTCAAGTCTCCTTACAAGCACATGCATCACATGCATCTTAACTTGGTCTACACTACATAAAAATACATGCATTTGAACCAAAAAAAAACTTCTTAGGTCGATTCTTTTTTCATCTCATTAGAACCTCAAGAAAACCCTAAAAAAAAGTTCTAATCAAGTTAGCACCCAAAAATCACCAATTTGAAAAAATTAAGTTCTAAAAACAAATCCTAAACTTCAACTCATCTCTTCTCCTCCAAATGGAAGGAATGTGGGTTGAGATATATAGTTGCCTTCTCCCTCATAGAGCTTCTCGTTGGCGTTCTAGATCTCCTCTAAGCCTCCAATGTGATAGATCAAAGAGATCCAACAATAGGGACAATTAAAGCAAGGCTTTTTTCCCTTTTAGAGAGAGGAGATAATGTGTGAAAGAGAAATGAGTGTTTGGCTATGAAGGGTTATATGGAGTGCTAAAATTTCATTTAAACTCTCTAATCAAAAATATCTGCAACTAGCTGAAATTAATCTATTGTCTGCAGAGTTGAGCACTGATACGCGGGCTCTAGTACTAGTACACCACGCACTCAGGAGTTTCGGTACTCTAGACCAGTTCCACAGAACCCGAAAACTGATAATAAAAATATTGAAATCGAAACATAATCTCATAGATGTAACATATAATATTCATAGAACGTTCTTATATATAAAATAAAATACTAGGGGTAATTAATTGCCAATATATCTTTATAAAGTTCTCATTTTCATATCTATCGTCAATAACATCTATCATCAAATATACCAAAATTAATATTCAAGTGCAAGTCTTTCTAGTAAATTCCCAAAATAGGACTGTATGGCTAAAAAAAAGATGTATATTTGAAATAAAGAGTAAAAAGAAAATTAGTTTACAAGGGTAGAGAAGCAATTTTCTAAAATAAAAAAAAATTACAACATTTATTTTTGGGCGCTCTATTGTTTGGTTTGAGAATAAGCCGTTTTTGCTTATTCTTGGTATAGGTACAATTATTGAGATAAGAAATAAGAGCAAATTTGTGTTTGGATAAAATTGGGTTCTTTGAAAAGAAAATAGGATTTGGAAGTTAGATTGAAATAGTGAGAATAAGAGTAATTATGGTTTTAAAATAATAATATTTTATCTAATTTAACATAAAAATATTAATTAAATAATAATTTAACTTATTTAATTAACTAATTAAACATGAATACTGCTAGATATCCCAAAATATTAAGTAATAAAATAATTAACAATGAGTATTGTTAATTAATAATTTAATTTACTAATTAATTATTGATCGATCTTTGTTAATTAGCAAATAAATTAATATATAATACATTAATTAATAATATTTTATTATTAAATTTGTAGAGGTATAACTAGTCTAGGGGTGGAACTGGGTAGGGCTTGGGTCGGGCAATATTATACCCAAGCCCGGCCCAAGAGAAAATGTTGGGCTTCGGGTCGGGCCTATAATCAATTATTTTGAAAATTAAGGCCCGGCCCAAGCCCAAGCCCAGTGCCCAATGCCCATCGAGCTTTACGGAGGTCTATTTTATATATTTATCATATAATACATAAATAATTTTATTGTATAAAATTAAAATAAAATATCTATTTTTATTGGGGTTTAATTATATCAAAGAAATTAGTATCTAATATCAAATATAATACCATTAATGTCTACCAATAATTATATCCAGCTATGTAGTATAGGAACTTCTCACGTAAGAGTAGAAGTATAAAATGTTTAATTAATTAGGGCATATATGGTTTTTTAAAGAAATATTGTGGTATTTTAAAATTTTAAAATTATTTATGTACATATATAGAACATCTACTTAATTTTTTTTGAAAATTTTAAAAATATATATATTTAGTAAGTGTTACGTACATAACTAATTAGTTATATATAATAATATGTACAATATATTTATTCATAAATATGTATAATTAATTAATTATATATAATAATACTATTTAATATATCCTAATATGGAACTAAATATTTTATTAATTTATAATATATTCTCATATATATAAATATATATAATTAATAAAAATATATACTTTATATGATATATTATATCATTTATTCCATTTATAGATAAATATTATATAGGGGCAATTGTTTATATACCCATGAAAAGTTCCCGATTTTCCGATTTACCCCTCTTAGAAGGCTATTATTGAAAATACCCTCGCTACGTTCCAACCTATTTCTAATATACCTCTAGAGTTAAAATCTGTTAATTAACTCTTTTATCTTTGTAAAATTACTATTTTACCCTTTCAAATATACCCTTCCACTATCACTGTTTTTCTTATTTGCCTTTAAAGTTAGGGGCACAAAATATATTTTGACTTTTGATCTTTTCCAATATACCCCTCTACTGTCATTAACATTTCTTATTTGCCCTTAGGCTAAGGGCAAAATTGGCATTTTAATTTTTTTTAACTATGGTAGATATTTAACTCACGTTTAACTCAAATCAACTTAACAGGAAATAACTGCAGGGGTATTTTGCAATAACGGTGAAACATATGGGGGTATTTTAGAAAGAAAACAAAAATATGGGTAAATCGAATATTTTCAAACGTATGAGGGGTATATAGGCAATTATCCCTATTATATATATATGAAATTAAATATATTATTTTGATAATTCATATATCGGGCTTTTGGGTCGGGCTCGGGTCGAGCTTGGACATGCCCAAATAGGCCCAAAATATTTTCAGGCTTAAATTTTTAAGCTCGGCCCAAACCCAAAATTATATTTGTAATACACAGCTCGACCCAAATATGGCCCATTGGGCCGGGCTTTGTTTAGGCCCGGGCCCAGTTCCACCCCTAGGTATAAGGGGTGGGAATTCTTGTTCCACCAAATAGGTGGAACAACAATTCCATTCATATGTAGGATAATCCACTCGTTAAAAGGGGGAATAGTAAATTTTTTTTTGTTTGTTTGGAAATAAAGAGGAATAAGATCTTTATTCCTCTTATTTCTCTCCTAATTCCGGAACCAAACAGTGCAAGAATTCTACTTTGAAGGATTAGATCTTGAACCTCTGAAAGTGTACATCCTACAGGTCTTTTTCGGCTCAGCCTACAAGGGTGAAATATTGGTCGTGTTTGTAGTGACCTGGGTGTTTACAGCTGAAGCTTGTCGACAGCTCTGGTGAGTGTCGGGATAAGTCTGAGTCGCGTTGGCGCGAAAGGGACACTAAACGGACTTAGTAGGAACGCGAGAGCAGTTGGTATCATGAAAATTTGCGAAATAGCAGGTTCTCTGCTATGTGAACCGGTACACTTTCTGGATTGTACTGGTACAAGCTTGATGACTATACTAGTACAACCACCAGGGATGTACCGTTATAGTGCCGCGCAGGAACTCCTCTTGGGTTGCCTATTTGTACCGGTACACGGGCAAGTGTACCGGTACACTTTGGTAGGTGAGAGGGCAAATGAGTCTTTTGATCACATCGTTTGTATCACCACCTCCTTTCCAGCTGTCTTCATGCAGAGAGGAACTGAGGGAAGGTCTTCTCAGTTGATTCATTCCTCTCTCCCTCTCTAGCTTGCTCTGGTTGAAGAAGAGGAGCTCGGGTGGAGTTGAAGCTTCGTTGACGTCACGCCGAGGTGCCGATTGATCGTATATTCGTCGTCGGGGTATTGCGAGGAGGCTGGGCGAGCGTGGATATTCGCCCTTCTCGACGTTGCGCAAGGTCCACGACGGTTTTCTAGGTGAGTGAGCTATTGGCAATTTCCCCTATTTCTTCAAGCTCCACGAAATTCAGCCTAGGTGCTGTTTCTGCAGAATTTCTGCGGCGACTCGCAGCGTTTTGGCTTGTACGCGACGCAGGAGTGTCGGATTGCGACGAAACTTAGTTTGCTGGATTCTAGACTTCGAGAAGAATCCACGAAGCTCAAGATTACTAAATTTGGTGAAGGATAGCTTGGTCAAACTCCCATTTTTCTCTGCTGTTGTTGAGTTGAGCAGAATTTCGAGCTTATAAATTTTCTTTTGGTGCACTTCATTGAAGGACCTGGATTTGGAGCTGAGCTTGATACTCCATCTTAGTACCTTGCTATTGGATCATTAACTCAACTGAATTGGAGTTTAAAAGATATTGTTAACATTCCGATTGAGTTAAATTAAGCTTAAGTGCTGAAAATGGTACCAATTGATGGATCTTCATGTTTAGAGCTCGGAGATAGATTGATTACTAGTCTTGGAGGAGTTCGGTTGATCCAGCGGGGATCGGTATTGGTTCAAGACCTCTTCGCTGCCAGGGAGCTAGCTTTAGAGGTGGGTAATCATCGGTTAATTCCTAAGTTCATATAAAGTCAACATGCTTTGTGTATTGTTCGCGGATTGTAATTGCTCAATTCATTATTATAGTAGGATTAGTAATATGAATTTGGAGCATGTTTAGTAAGTAGATAACCTGTACATGTTGGACTTGGATTTGACTTAGGAGAAAACTGCATTTTAATCATCATATGCAATTTCTACTTGATTTAGCTCTAGGAGCCGGGTTTTGATTGTATCGTCGCGGTGTTAGTGCAATGGATACCCAGGGTAGTTAGATTGCATTTGTGCTTGTGCTGGGATGCCGAGTTTACTTTTACTATAGAGTGGCTGTTTCGAGTGGTTGGGTGCCGTCGGGGTTGACGGTGGACCTAGAGTTCAGTTTTGGTCTCAGATTGTGCCGAGGGCACGTGGATTTGGTTGTTAGACCTGTTTAGACCTTAGCATTTATATTTGGCTTGTTAGAGTCTGATTGAGCTCGACAGAGACACGCTGCATACTCGGTTGGGTAGCGCCCACGAGTGCCACTCCGGAGTCGGGCACTGTGCTTTCGCGTTGGTGTCGCGCGTGCAGGTTGGACTTGCTCTCCACTATTGGCTAGTGTGGAGGTATCTGTACAGTCGCAACCGGGCATGGGACGGGTGTGTTCACAGTCCCAGGAACGGGTATGATTACAGTCCCCTTTCAGATTGAGTCTGTTTAGACATTAGTCTATAGGTGTTGGTTGTAGAGCATGCTAGTATAGTGGCATATAGCTGTAGATTGTTTCCAGCTTTCCTTGCTATCCTTGCTTACCCTGTAGACTTAGTGGGTGGGCCGATGATGTTGAGGGCGGCACCCACTAAGGACTACTTTTTTTTACAGTAGTTCTCACGCCCTTTTGTTCCACTGTTGTTGCAGGGCCTTCTGTTTCGGCTGCTGCTCCGTCTGAGGCTGATCGAGGCAAGGGCGTCGCGAGTTAGAGCCCTACCCGACGAGTGCTGAGTTAGCAGATCCCCTGCTGCAGGTAGTAGTATTTTTGTGTTGGAACTTTGTACATACTGATGTTATAACTCGCTGGTGCGAGTACTTTTGTATCCGGATATTTAGTATGTATATGGGACTGATTTCTGTTCTACCTGTGCAGTTTTATTATGGCTCTATACTACTGGTTGTAGTACTGTTTGTTTTTATAGCTACGCTTCGTATACAGAAAAAATTCCTTGTATACGGCTGATTTGTCGGCGTGCCCGGGGAACGTGAAATCCGGAGTGTGATAGATTAAATTGGTATCAGAGCTTAGCATTAGGTCGTTGGGACCTAGGAAACCTAAGCTGGCAAACTTTAGGAAGACAAAACACGAGAGGCGTGATTTAACGCGAAAGTTAATGATTGATTATTCTAACTCATCCTGGAGGGGAGTGAGTGACTGAAAGGGTGTCTGTTTCGGTCCAGGAAAATTATGTTGACTGCAGACAATATAATTTTTTGGAGAAACAAGGACCGCCTTCGAGACTTTCGTTGATTGGGTCGAGAGTGTTTGTTTTATCTGACCTGGTTCTGTTCCATGTAGCTATGTATCGACGCAGAGGACGACCGCCGACTAGGGCTCGCGCACCACCAGCACAGATGCCGGAGCAGGCAGAGCCAGCCACCCGCCCTGAGACGGGTGTGCCCCATGTGGTGGAGCCGAGTACTCGACCGGAGATGAGCACGTCGGTGGACTTGAGCGCGTAGTTGGCTGCCCTGACGGAGGTGACGAGGCAGGAGGGGCTGTTACTGCAGAGGTTGTGCGAGAGATTAGCCCCACCACCGAGTACGGCACCGAGCATGTCTGAGCCGCCAGTACCACCGCCTACAGCCGCAGCTGTACCCCCACCAGTGGAGATCCCCCCAGCGCCAGTTGCACCTTCCAGAGGACCAGTACAGCTGACAGAGGCAGAGTATGAGCGGATGACCAAGCGACTGGCTCGTTTTTGCCATTTTGATCCCCCGATATTCGATGGTTATTGCGCTGAGCCCTGGGTAGTTGAGGGCTGGGTCAGTGCTATGGAGAAGTTATTCGAGGACTTGTTCGTTCCAGAGAAGGAGCAGGTACACCTGGGAGTCCATTGCCTAGCAGGGGATGCCCACGATTGGGAGGATGAGACAGGATTATAGAGTAGTAGCTTTATAGACGAGCTGGGATGAGTTTTGCGGGATGCTATTTGGGATGTATTTTCCCGCCAGCGTGAAGTAGAAAATTGAGGAAGATTTGAAGAGGATCTAGCAGAGCGATCGCACAGTTCAGGAGTACGTTCGGGAGTTTACTCGGCTCCTGAACTGTGTGTCGTTTGTGGCTAGGGATGAGGTACACAGGGTCTACCTTTTTTAGCAGGGTTTGAGACCTGATCTCTTAAGGTTTGTTTGGGCGCAGAGGTCGAGGACTTTGAATGCGTCCATAGAGCAGGCCCTATGGGAGGAGAGAGGCGAGGCGTCATTTCGAGAACTAGCCCAGGGGCCGGGATCGAGTCAGGACAAGCAGCGCCCCGCTCCAGATGATGGTGGGCAGTCGAGTAGCAGGCGTCCGCCGAGGCCTTCACGATCACGTTCTCAGGATCGTGTGTCCTCGGGGTGTCAGTGTTCCAGGGATACCCGTCAGCGGGGGCAGCTACAGAGGACGCCACAGTGTGTGATCTGCGAAGGACCACACTGGGCCCGACAGTGCGAACAGAGGGAGGGCCGGTGTTATGGATGTGGTTAGCCGGGACACATGAGGGCTGCTTGTCCACGAGCAGCATCACCGGCACCGTCATCAGCTTCAGCATCGCCGGGACCTTTGCAGACTTACGGGGCATCGCCGAGTTTCCGTCAGGAGGACAGGGCGTCTATGCCGCGACAGAGTGAGCGGCGACAGCAGGCTCCGAGCGGCAGGGTGTACGCAGCCCAGGTGGAGGACTCTTCAGCAGCCGATCGAGTGGTGGCAGGTATCATTTTGATTTCTGGCAGTAGAACTCGTGCTTTATTTGATACCGATGCATCACATTCTTTCATTAGTCGAGCATTTGTATTGTTGCATGGTCTAGAGTTAGGGTCATTGTCTCAGGCACGAGAGGTGCAGATCCCCGACCTTGTATTACAGGTTGAAGAGTGTTGTAGGTCGTGTCCTGTGCAGTTGGATTCGTGGATCCTGCCCGCGGACCTGTTGGTCTTAGGGCAACTTCAGGACTTCGACATCGTGCTCAGTATGGATTGGCTGGAGTGGTACTACGCTACTATCGACTGTGGAGCGAGGACGGTGACGTTCCGCAAATCAGGCCAGGAGGAGTTTATTTTCAGAGGCTGCAGGAGCACGTTATTTGCCACGTGGATTTCTTCGACGAGAGCTCGACAGCTGATGAGTAGAGGATGCATCACTTTTCTAGCGACAGTTATAGAGGTACCAACGGCGGTGTCGGAACTCGAGGATATCCCTGTAGTCTGCGTGTTCCCGGATGTGTTTCCCCTGGAGTTGACGACGATGCCTCCGGAGAGGGAGATTGAGTTTGTGATTGATGTAGTTCCTGGAACTGCACCAATCTCGAAGGTACCTTACCGGATGGCACCGGCAGAGCTGAGAGAGCTAAAAGTGCAGCTTCAGGATCTGATGGATAAGATGTATGTGAGACCCAGTGTATCGCCTTGGGGAGCGCCGGTGTTATTCGTGAAGAAGAATGATGGTTCGCTCAGGTTATGTGTAGATTACCGCGAGCTGAATAAAGTGACCATCAAGAACAAGTATCCTTTGCCGCACATTGATGATCTCTTTGATCAGCTACAAGGATCTTGTGTCTTTTCGAAGATTGATCTCCGGTCAGGTTACCACCAGCTGAGGGTGAGGGCCGAGGATGTTCCCAAGACAGCTTTTCGGACTCGGTACGGGCATTATGAGTTTTAAGTGATGTCTTTTGGATTAACGAATGCCCCTGCCGCATTTATGGATTTGATGAACAGAGTGTTCAAGCTGTTCTTGGATAGATTTGTAGTAGTGTTTATTGACGATATTATGATATACTCCCGGAGCGATACTGAGCATGAGGAGCACTTGAGGATAGTTAGGATTAAACATGAGTTCTATATACATACAAAGTACCAGATACAAAACTCTACTCGCTCCAGCGAGTTAACAACTGTATGTATAAAACTCTCCAAACAAAATACTACTACCTGCAGCAAGGATCCTCTACTCAGCACTTGAAGGGTAGGGCTCTAACTCGCGACGCCCTTGCGTCGATCCGCCTCAGAAGGAGCAGCAGTCGAAACTGAAGGCCCTGCAATAACAGTGGAACAAAAAGGGCGTGAAAAGTACTGTAAAACAAGTAGCCCTCAGTGGGTGCCGCCCTCAACATCATCGGTGCACCCTCTAAGTCTACAGGGGTAAGCAATGTAGTAAGAAAAGCCGGAAACACTCTACAGCTATATGCCGCTATACTATTATGCTCGAAAACCGATATCTATAGACCAATGCCATAATAGATCCAATCTGAAAGGGGACTGTAATCATACCCGTCCCTGGGACTATGAACGCACCCGTCCCGTGCCTGGTTGCGACTGTACAGCTACCCCCACTCTAACCCTCAGTGGAGAGCAAGTCCAACGTGCACACCCGACACTAACGCGAAAGCACAGCGCCCAACCCCGGAGTGGCACTTGGGGGAGCTACCCAACCGAGTATGCAGCGTGTCTCTGTCGAGCTCAATCAGGCTCCAAATAGCCAAAATCTCCTAACTAGAGTCTAAACAAGTCTAACAACCGACTCTACGTGCCCTCGGCACAATCTGAGACCAAAACAGTGATCTGGGCCCACCGTCTATCCCGACGGCACCCGATAATCTGAACAGCCTAGACTCTACTGTAAAATAAGCTCGGCATCCCAGTACGAGCGTAAATACAAGCTATACTACTCTGGGTATCCATCGCACTAACCCTACGACGATACAACGACAACACGGCTCCTAGAGGTAAATCAGGTAGTGTTTGCATATGTCGATCAAATCGTGGTTTTCTCCTAAGTCAAGTCCAAGTCTAACATGTATACTTACTAATTACTAATCATGCTCCCGATTCAGATATTATCTATGCCATAATCAATGAATCTGAGCTACAATTAAATATTTAATAACCAAAACTATACATGCCGATTACAAGCGCACTTAGGAGCAAAACTGATGAAACCCCCCCTCGAATGCTAACTCTTGGCAGCGAAGGTAATCTCGGAACTCAAGCACCCCTGCTGGAAGGTCTACAGAACCAGCAAGCACTCCTCAAAGCTCTATAGATGAAATTTCCCAGAATTAGTTCAATTTCCAGCACTTAAGTTCGAATTAGCTCATTTCCATTGTCAAACTAACCTAGAGGTCTCCAAATCTAGTGAGGACAGTGCCGAACCCAAAGGGGTATACAGGAGAGTGATCCTCGGGTCTCAAATCCCCCTGCTCCCGAAATCGACAACAAGAAAACTCCGAAAATTAGGATTCTGTCCAGTAGTAACAACAACAGAGTAAAGTTTAAATTTAACCAAGCTAACCTTCTCCAAATTCAGCAATCCAGGGCTCTGTAGCTTTCTCGCGAAGTCCCAAATCCAGCAAACCAAGTTTCGCTGAATTCTGACGCTCCTACGCTGAGAACGAGCCAAAACACTGCGAGTCGACGCTGGAATCTGTAGCAGTAGCATTCAAGTTCGAAAATTGTTGAAGTTGGAGTAATGGAAGGAATCCCAATGGATCACTCATCTCCAAATCACCCTAGAAGCAGTACCACGTCAAGAATGTTGAAAGGCCGCTCTCGCCTGGTCTCCTCGCAGCACCACGATGGCGAGAGCATGCTCGAACGGCTTCGCGGCGTGACGTCGGCGATCTTCGACTCCAACGGAGCTCCTCCATCTCAACCGGTCAGCTAGAGGGAGAAAAAGGAGAGTGGTAGTAGCAGAGAAGTCCCTCAGCTTCTCTCTCTACGTGTAGAAGGTGGGAAGGTGCTGGTGATATAAACAATGGTGCGAATTACCAAATTGCCCTCTCACCTACCAAAGTGTACCGGTACACTCGGGCAAGTGTACTGGTATAAAAGGTCAACCCGAGAGCAGTTCTACGCAGACTATACCGGTACATTCACGGGGGTTGTACCGGTATAGCAACCAAGCTTGTACCGGTACAATCTCAGATTTTTACCAGTACACTTTGACAGAAACCTGCTATTTGCAGATTTCAAAGATTCCAGCTGCTCTCGCGTTCCCACTGAGTTCGTTTAGCGTTCATTTCGCGCCAACGCGACTCGGACTTGTCCCGACACTCACTAGAGCTGTCGACAAGCCTCAACTGTCAAACTCCAGGTCTCTACACAACATGTATAGGAATCCCCACAATCCAACTGTTCCGAAAGTAAAACAACAATGAAACCTCCCCAATTCGATCCACAGATCAAAATTTGCATCCAAATTTCAACTTAGGGAGGATTTAAACACACGCAGAGATCGCGATTGCGCGATTGTACCATGATTATCATGATTTAGACGGAGTAAAAGAAAGAGACGACGAAAAGGGATGCGATCGATTGATTCCTCTCCGATGCCCGCGGAGCCCCCTGCGATCGACTCGGCATTTCGTCGAACAGAACGCGAGCGCTAGGGAGATAGAGCAGGGGCCTGTGAACTTCGATCGATTGTGTAATGGGGAAGATCCTCGCAGATCGGCGAAAGAGGAGATGTGGGATGAGAGAGAGAGAGAGATACCTGCATGGGGCGCTGAGGAGCGGCACTCATTTGTGATTGCAGGAACGGGTGGGTGGTGGTGGGGGATGGCATACTGCGACAACTCTCCGAGCCCTGCGGGCTTTGTGGAGCCACAGGGGACAGGAAGGGCGACAGCCCTTCGGGTTGACCTTTTATACCGGTACACTTGGAAGGTGCCACGTAAGCCACAGTAAAACTGGGCTTTTAATATATATATATATATATATATATATATATATATATATATATATATATATATATATATATATATATATATATATATATATATATATAGTCATTCTTTATGCTTTATCAATAGCACGAAGCACTCGGTGCTACCAAGTTTTCCACCGTTAGATCCACCTCTTTGATGATTTTCACCCGTTAAATTATACTATTCAACCAACCACCCACTTAACCCTTGGGGGCCCACAGCATTCTAACCGCACATCTCTCAATCTAATGGCCAAAACTTGTAGCACCAATGACTTGGTCTTATTAATAAGCATAAGAGCTAGTTATATATATATATATATATATATATATATAATATGAGTTTAGTTAAAATTAGGCCAATATTATTAGTCCGCAAAACCAAATCTAATATGTCAACATAAGGGCAAAATCCCACTAAATTACACTCCCTCTCTTTTTTCCACAGAGCCATAAATTCCTAATCTCTCTCTTTCTCTCTCTCTCTCTCTCTCTCTCTCTGTCTCTGTCTCTCACCCCAAACGGCAATTCTGAAGCCTCCCAAATTACTAAGTAACAGTACGCGCCCACCGTTGCCTACATTGTCAATAGTTGTGTGCTTGAGAAAATATATAAAATATTTTAAAGATAAAAAATTATTATTTATATAAAATTTTAATCTTAGTTATATATGATTGGATAGTTTAATCTAATATTTACAATTTATTCCTTTTTTGACTATATAGATGAAATAGAATAATATGAAGATTGAATGCGGATGATAAGCTAAAAAGATTAGATATTCAACTATAAATTATTTTTCTTCAAACTATTAGATATGTTTTTATATCACATAATGCTTTATATAAATAAAACTATTGATCATATAATATTAAAAATTTGAAGCTCTCGAATTGAAATTAGGCTCACTCGAACTCGACTCGAACTATTTTCAAGACGTGCTTGGGCCTAAATTTAGGCTTAATATTAATTTCAAGTCAAATTTGAGTCCCTCTACTCGTTTCCAGCCCTACATACAATGATCTCTCTAATTAATGAATGTACGGTGAATGTACGGTCGCCCCGGTGGCCATTTAACAGTGCCGGGGTCGGCAATATATATGGCTGCAATGTAGAGAAGGAAAAATTTTAGAATCTGACGGGTATATTGGTGACGTGGCGTAAACTAATCAAAATTTTTTTTAAAAAAATATATGTCCCATCATGATTATAAAAAAATATTTTTATTGTACTTTTATTTAAAAAGAAGAAATGTGATTGGTTTGTTATTGATGACGTGGTACAAGTGAGATAGTGTAGAATTCCTCGTACAGAGAGAGAAGCCCGTGGGTGCAGTTAATTAGCGTACGGCATCCGGGGGCTTCGTGTACAGCAGCACACATGCTGCAGTTCAAAGTCGGCAGCGTTGTGCAGGTTTTCGACCAAGTGTCATCATTTAAACTAAAGGCATAAAAATATACTTTTGGCCAGAAATTTTTTATTTTTTATTTGGTCTTTTCTATCTAAGGGTGTGTTTGGTTCCGCATAAAACTGATAAAAAAAAATTTTAAGGGAAAAAAAATTTTCAGTGGAGAAACAGTTTTACGTCGTTAGTGTTTGGTTTGTAGTAAAAGAAATTGGAAGGAAAAATAATAGATAAAAAAACTATTTGATATTTTATTATATATTACTAAATATATAATAATTCATATATTTTTATATATTATTATAATTTTTATATATAGATTAAATATATTTAAAATTATAATAAACATGTTACATCATATATAATATATTTAGAAATATTAATAAATAATTACAAATTTATAAATAAAATATTATATATATAATAAATAAATATATATATTTATAAATATGTATAATAATTTTTATATATAGATTAAATATATTTAAAATTATAATAAACATATATTAATAATATATAAGAGTTATATATTTAGAAATATTAATAAATAATTATAAATTTATAAATAAAATATTATATAATAATATTTATATATAAAAATAAAATACTATATTATATATAATAAATAAATATATATTTATAAATAAAATTATATATATATATATATATATATATATATATATATATATATATATATATATATATATATATATATATATATATATAAAAAGCACTTAAGCCTTATGATTTTTTTACCATTAGATTTATACCTTTGATCATTTTCACGTTAGATTATACTATTCAACCAACCACCCACTTAACCATGGGGCCCACATCATCCTAACCGCACATCTATTAATCCAAGGGCTAAAACTTACAAGACCAATGACTTGGTACTTTTAAAAGCATAGGAGCTCAATTATATATATATATATATATATAGGGTAAATTGCACCGTTGCCTCCCGAACTTTTGACGAGTTTCACTTTACTCTCCAAACTTTTAAAACGGTCATTTACCCCCTATACTTTAATATTGCATCTTGTTGCCTCTTCCGTCGATTAAAGTTAACGAGTGAACGGGAGTTAATGAAGGGTTAGGTTTTGACCGTTGAATTGAGAGATGTGCGGTTAGGATGATGTGGGCCCCCTAGGGTTAAGTAAGTGGTTAGTTGAATAGTATGATCTAACGGTGAAAATCATCAAAGGAGTGGATACGCGGCGAGAAGGCAGTAGCGCGAGAATCTTAAATCACAATGATAAACGTAGCGAGCGGATATATATATATATATATATATATATATATATATATATATATATATATATATATATATATATATATATATATATATATATATATATAGTTGAGCTAGAATACTTTTACAAGTATTACCCCCATGGTGCTATTAGGTTTTTAGCCATTGGATCTACTTTTTGATTACTAATAGCCTTTGAATCTAACACTATTCCACCTACCACCACCTACCACCACCTACCCCACCAACCACCACCTACCACCATCATCTCAACCCTACATCTCTCCATCCAAGGCTAAAAACTCAAAACCACCATATTCTCTCTCTCTCTCATCTCTCTCTCTCTCTCTCTCTCTCTCTCTCTATATATATATATATATATATATATATATATATATATATATAAGTCATGGCTACTATACTATTATGAGTATTTGAGCCTTACTACTCATCTATATATATCTCGGAATACTTCAATTTTAATTAATCTCTTCTTTCTGATTTTTAGTTTTTTTTTTTTTTTTTTCCGTTTTTTTTTTTTTATTTTTCATGTATCTATTTTGTTAGCGCAAGACAGCGATCAATCAAGTTCCTACGGTAACGTACATAAGAATTGAATTCCAAAGTATTTTGGTATTAAAAAAGAAATTAGCATAAACTCTCTTACCATATTAACCAAAAAGATCTGATTCATTAATTATTACAGAACTAGCAATATTCACCCCTCTCATAACTTCAGCACTGAAACTTTACCAGAAATTAATTAACACTTTTATAAGCTTCTTAACTACAGAACTGAAGCTAGCCTATTTAATAGTTGAAATTTTCGCTCAAAACACAAAAGCAAGGTAGAAATTTATAGTCGATTAAGAGGATTCATACGATTTAGAGGCCGAGCTGGGCCACATACATTAATAAGTTGTCCTGCGCATATTTATTTCTAACCTTTCCGTAACTTACATTACAAGGAGATGAACCTGTCAATCCCTCAGTGCAGTAATGTGAGGGGAATGATGGAGCCTGAGTACCTGTGTGTCTTTTTACTCCTATAGAAGAAAATTTTATTCTTATCTTCGTATGGTGTATAATCGATCGTCCTTCCGAGATCCTAAATTCGAATCCTAATTGATTCATATTTTCAGTTAAACTTATTTAAAAAATAAAATAAACGAAATGGGTAATTATAGCATGCTATATATATCTCTCTCTCAAAAAAAAGAAGAAATTTATATGGTTTATACCAATTGAAAGCTAAAGCCTAGAGGTTTTAAAATTTAAAATAGGGAAAAAGAAAGTGGTAAGGATTCCATTACAACAAAAATAGTGTATAAAACACTTTTAAATGTCGGTATAGATCAAAGATATATTTTTAAAAGTATTCCTATATGTGAGATCGCTATATGTGGGGCTGTCTCGATATTTGGCACCTACTCCTTCAGTAGCCTGTGGCGGATGGACACGTGGCGACCGTAACCTTCTATGGTTCTTGCAAGATCCTCGTAGCAGAATTGTAGCCGCCAGAACCCTATCTCGTCGACTGCGACGACGACGGAGGAGGAAAAAGGGAAATGATGATCATTTTTTTTTCTTTTCTATTTGTAATTAGAGTTTGGATGGGTTGGGTTGAATAGAGGAACTTTTTATTTGTGATTGGATTAGATTTTATATTTACGACTAAGTATATTTTTTTTAAAAAAATTGGCATAAATAAAATACTTATATATAAGTGTTTCAAATATATATTTTTATAACAGTATAATTTGTTTCTGAATTTTTAATTTTGATAATCATACTTTTCTTGAATTTAATCAAACTGTGTAACAAACTCCTATCCCAATCAAAGTTCTTTGCTGCAGGTACGTGCAGTCATTTCATAGATATTTTTCTTAAAAGGGATAATTGCCTATATACTCATTGTACGTTTAAAAATATTCGATTTATTTTTTTTTTTCTTTCTAAAATATCTCTTATATATTCTATTATTTTTTTAAAATACCCCGCAGCTTATCTCCCGTTCGCTTAACTTGGGTTAAACGTAAGTTAAATATTTACCACAGTTAAAAAAAATTAAAATACTAATTTTGCCATTAACTTAAGGTCAAATAAGAAATGTTAGTGACGGTAGAGAGTTATATTTTAAAAAGGCCAAAAGTCAAAATACATTTTGTACTCCAGACTTTAAGGGCAAATAAAAAAGACTGTGATGGTGGGAGGGTATATTTGAAAGGGCAAAATAATAATTTTATGGAGATAACAGAGTTAATTAACCGATTTTAACTCTAGGGTATCGTTTGGTTCGAGTATAAGCAAGAACTAACTATTACAGGAATAGGTATAAGTATGGGGATAAGAAAAATTTCGTTTGGATGAAAATTGGGTTGTTCAGGATAAGAAAAATATTAAGTAATTTTATATAGAAAATAAAAGTGTTGGTGGAGATAATCGAGAACTACTATTTTCGGATAAAAAATTAGCTTTTGAATATAAAGAGGGATAAGGGACTATTCCTATCCCTATTCCCTAACCAAACACCGCCTAGGGGTATATTAGAAATAGATTGGAACGTAGAAAGGATATTTTCAATATTAGCATTCTAAGAGGGGTAAGTCAGAAAGTCGAAAACTTTTCAGGAGTATATAAGCAATTGCCCCTTTCTTAAATAATTTTGTACAATTGTAAAATACAAAGTAACCTATATATATTTTACGGCTGGGGCTACTATACTCATATGAGTATAGAGCCCTCTATACTTATAAATTTTTAACCTTCGGATGAAAAAAATGTGCGGTTAGGATGAAAGTGGTTACGATTAGATTGATAGTTGCCCTCTAGGGTTGAGTGGGTGATTGGTTCATGAATAGTATATTCTAATGGGTGAAAATAATTAAAGGGTATATAGATCTAATGTAAAAACTTATAAGTACAAGAGGATCTGTACTCATAAAAGTATAGTAGCCGGACTCTATATTTTACTTCCGGTTATGATAATTAAGCAAATGATGAAAGAATAAAGCAAACCTACTGTAACACCCCAATAATTTCGTATCAAATAAAAAGTAAAATAATCTATGCGAATTTAAGAATCGGGATAACTAATAATAGTAACTACGCATAAGCATTTCGAATCGGTGATTTAGACCTAAAGAATTATTAGTACAAATGAGTTATACTGTTACACTTCAATTTTTATTGCTCTTTCACGTCTCTACTTAACAACATTGATTTTCGAAATTTTAGTTTTAGGAGTTCCAAGCTTTTACTCTTAGGCCTATATATTTACTTAGAATTTAGGGAAAACTTCAAGAACGCCCCCTGTGGTTTCGTGTTTTCTCAATTTAGTATCCTGTGGTTTAAAACGTATCAATTCGCCTTCCTGTGATTTCGTTTTTATCTTTTTGTTATCAATTTTGTTATTTTTTTTTTCTTAAATCGTGACAAAGTTAAAATTAAATGGTACTAAAGTGAATATTCGGTATTTGAAATTTTTTGTATATAATTTAAGAAAATATTAACAAAAAAGCTTTTAAAAAGATAAAAACGAAACCACAGGGAGTAAATTGATACGTTTTAAACCACAGGGTACTAAAGTGAGAATAGACGAAACCACAGGGGTTTTTTTTGAAGTTTTCCCTAGAATTTAAAACTTCTAAATAAATTTAATTTCTTCAAAATTATTATCACATAATTGAATTAGATCTTATTTTATGGAATAATTTTGTTTACTTTGCATCTTAGAATACCTAAGATTTTAACATCTAGAAAGGAATATTTTAGTCCATTTAAAAAAGAAAAAAAAAATCAAATTCCGTGGAAAATGAAAAAAACAAAAAACAAAAGAAAAAAAAAAAAAAAAAAAGCGCAAAGAGAAGGTGAGTTTTGAAATCCCACGTTTTGTGCGATATATTTTTAAAGATTCTACTGGAATTATAAACCCTGGCACGTCGAACTAGATCTTGTATCGAACCAAATATATAGAAGAGTTCTCAATTCTTAATCTACAATCTTACGGATCTTAAAACATGAGGTAGAGTTAATAGGCCATTGAATTTAATTCTTCCTGCTTTTCTTGGCTCATTGCGCTTTAATATAGAAATTGGACCACAAACATCACATACTAATGATAATTCATATGCTAACTCCAACAATAATTTATGACCCAATTAATTACAATGTTGATGAGACCAGCATATATAAATGTCTCCATGAGATCATTAAAATTAATGAACATTTTACCTTTCATTCAGGGTTTCTTGTCCTTATATTGCAAACTTTGTGTGAAATTTTATTTTCATCACCTAAATTTAAAATTCTTTCAATTTTGGTACGTTTATTTTAATTCAGGTACTATTCTAATTTTAATAAATTTTCTCAAAAAATATGTGATGAAGTATCTAATTCTAATTTAATCGTGACAAATTTCAATAATCCTACATCTGATGAATTACCGGCTATTGGGGCTTATACAGACGACACTAAGAATAATAACCCACAAGATTGTACACACACCCACCCAGCGATTACATAGCGGGTCGGGTAGTTATATTCGTATCGTGAGCTTCGCTCACTAGCTTCGACACGCATTTTATAGTCTCATTGAAATCAGGTTCCGATGACTCTTCAGTTTATGACTGGCCTCACATAAACATGATCTTACCATAAAGGACGTAATCGACATCAGCAATAATAATCGCACAAGATTTTTGTCGATTATTTACCACGGTAGTTGGTTTGTCATAATGTACTTCAATAAGTATAACGACAATATTGCTAGCTAGTCTTTTCAACCGCTAAATTGTTTTAAAATTATTATTATTATTAAGTCACTATTACATTATTTTGAAAAGGAGATCACGATTAATCGAATGATCAATACTCAAATCATCTCCAAGTGATAAGTTAATTGTCATGTACTCATCTGTAAAATATGGTATGCTAACCAATTTAATTTCCTATTATTACTCTACCACTTTATCTGAAAAAGTACGTTGTAGAAAAATTAATAGCGAGACCTGATTAAAATAAAATTTATTGTTAATTTATGAGTTAATTAAAATAAATTAAAATTCTGTGACTAAATGAAATGTCACTGGAAGTTCAGTGAAGTCTAAAACAATTAATTTTTATTCCCACATGTTTATTTAACGACTCTGCTTTTAAAAACGTCGGTGTTATTTTTTCCGTCGTTTTAAAGCGTTGCTAATTATTATTTAAAGCATCCTTAAATGCAAGATTTGTTGTAGTGATTTAATTTACTAAAGTATAAGATAAATAAAAAAAGAATAGATTTATAATAAATAGACATTCGAATGCCTTACCTATATCCTTTTCTCACTAAATTAAAGAAAGAACTAAATTAAAGTATAACGGTTTTAAAAGTTTGAAGTTTTGAATATTTGAAGACGTCATTTATGTACATCAATATTAACTAACAAATTGAACTTCCAAAAAATAGAGTCAAATTTCAATCGTGATTTCTTACGCCTAAACGATCTCGAAATATTTCAAAACTCATACTAATTAAAATCATTAGTAATGCATAATAAATTTGATCAGCCCAAATGGATTTACAAATCATCTTTCTCGGAATCAATATAAGAAAGACATGCTTTCCCGATTTTGGTAACAACGTCTCTACTTTAACCAAATCTAATCTTTTTAGATCCTCTCGACTTTTCTGTATAGGCTCTTTTTGAACATATGAATTTCTTATATCATATATATTCTTTCTATTTAGGTCTTATTTGGATAATGAAATAAGTTATGTAATTATATCCTATTTGATATAAGAATTTTTTATTATGATTGAAAACTAGAAGTGCGGTCAACTGGTATAGAATCGAATAATATATATTTGACTTTCAATATTTTTTTTTTTGGCATAAGGTAAATCATCTCTTAGCGAAATACCCTATCCTAATAAATCATGGACTTCGAAACCATTCAAGAAACAAAAAAGAAATTACTACCTTCTAATTGCACAAAAAAAATTATAACACAAAATAGAATATCAATAAATAAACTATTCTGATATACAAACAAAATCTTACTTAAGAAGCATATAATATATTTGATAGGTAAGACGTATAATCAAGTGACAGTATATTTGGCATTCAGTTCCTTGTTTTAATGAAATAAATAATCTTATAGGTAAAATATGTTCATCTTACCAAACATTCAATACTAAGCTCTTTTAAGGTTTAAAAAATTAAACATTACCGTCCCTAGAGCAAGGCAAAGTGCTTGGTTGACTCGAGGTTCCAAGTTTGAATTCTAGTTGATTCACATTTCGCTAAGTTTATTTCTAAATGAAATAAACGGTTTTAAGCATGCTATCTATCCGTCTCTCAAAAAAAAAAAAAAAAAAAAAGCCTTCTATCTTTTAATTGACATGTTACGCTCCGGATTACCACGTTTCTCCGGGCACGCCAACAGACGTATACGAAGAAATTTTTTCTGTATACGAAGCGATAATTGTACATGCAAGCAAATTCAAGCTACAACCAATAGTATAGAGCTGCTAAACGAGAAAACACACACACACACACACACACACACACACACACACACACACACACACACACACACACACACACACACACACACACACACACACACACACACACACACACACACACACACACACACACACACACATATATATATATATATATATATATATATATAAAATCTCGAGGGGTTCCAATACATACAAAATGTCTACAACATAACTCGCTCTAGCGAGTATCCCGACAACATCACGGTATGTATAAGAAAGTCCAAAACTATCTCTGGAAGGTACTCCTCTATCTCTGCAACTAGGCTGGAAGGGATCTAGCTCGTGACTCTCTTTCCACGGTCAGAAACGACGACAGGAGCAGCCATGGAAGAAGGTTCTACAAAAAGAGGTCAACAACTAGGTGCGAAAACTATTGCCAAAAAAGAGTAGTTCTCAGTGTAAGTTTAGGGGTTGCCCCAAGGATCTATCTAGATTGTATCAAACAACACCTAAAGGGGGGTGAATAGGTGTAACGGCCAAAAACCACAAATCTCGATGCAATAAAAAGTAAACGCGGAAAATAAAAAACACACCGAGATTTACTTGGGAAAACTCCAACTCGGAGTAAAAAACCAACGGGATCAACACGTGATAACAATCCACTAATAATAAAAGATTACAAGATGATTTACCGAATCCACGGACTCAAACCTCTCTTTATCTTCTTCGGATCTCGCGCATGCCGCCAGGTTGTCCATGCCCTCACGTCCGACTCCACGAATGCCACGTTCCGAATCCACGAAACGCCACCACTCCGAATCCACGAAGCCTCCGATCACGTCGAATCTACGACGCCCACTCGAATCCACAAGCACGCTCCGTTCGGAGCAAAAACAATACGATCGATGGTGATTTATTGCTTAGATAATCATTAAAGAACCATAGAAGATGTTTCTAAGCAATAGGATCAATTTTTCATGAAGAACGAGAAATTAGAGTTTCAAGAATTGATCCGATAGAAACTTGTTGTTGAAGAAAGAAAGAAAACACCCAACAAGTTTCTAGGGTTTCATAATGGTCTAAACTCTAAGCATACGAATTAATGGAACCCACATCGCTTATTTATAGATTTAGAAGACTTAGAAGTAGTCTAGGATTGTGAAAACCCAATTTTGAAAATAAAATTAGAGATAGATTAGGATTTGAAAACCCGTTTAAAATCAATTACAAAACATAGAGATAGACTAGGATTTGAAAACAGAATTTTTAAGTCAAAAATCGTTTTCAGGGACCGGTCCTCAAAGTCAGAGATCGGTTCTTGATTCCTGAGAACCGGTCTCTCTCTGCGTAACAAAATTTTAAGTATCAGGAGACCGGTCTCTCAAGTTCAGGGGACCGGTCTCTCTTTGTGTACCAAGAAAACCAAGTTACGGGAACCAGTCCTCCCAGATTAGAGACCGGTCCCTCTTTATTCTCACGCAGAGAGGACTTACGGGAACCGGTCCTTTTGTGCAGGGACCGGTCCTCACACCCTGAAAACCTTAGTTTAGTCCAGATATTATATTTTGAAATAATCCTAAGTCTTCTAAACACTTTTAAATATTTATAAATCATCACCAATAGTATTTGAACTTACCGAGCATTGTGGATTCATGTTTTGAGTATGCGAGTCTTCGATCTTCATCTCTTCTTCTTTAAACCTTCAAGACTCCGGACTCACTTCACGAAATATGCCAACATAAAATCCGTAACAATCTCCTTTGGTAATTTCGTGACAAAACCCAAAATTACATCACAACGCTCAACTCACAAAAAAAATAAAATTCATTGCCATCACCAAAACAATGAACTTCTCGCGTGAAAGATCCAAAGAAATACAAAATTATAATTTTTGAAACTTCTAAGCAAACTCTATGACTTAGACGCAACTAGGAGTCTTGAAGTTTTCAATGATCCGTAATTAAGTTACTTTCTCCACGAATAAAGTTCATAAACAAAATTAGTAGTAAAAATATGAAAATGAAAATCTCTCCCTCTTTGTTCATGCATCAAAAGATTAAAATTCAAACTTAAAAATTGAAAAATATCACGCTCTCCCCCTATGATTTTCAATTCAAGTTTTCATTTCAATTCAAGTTTCCCAACAACAAAATATGTTTTAAACGACGCTTTTTAGACGATGCTTTCTTTTAGCGTCTTTAATATTTAGAATTTGCCGACACTATGATTAAGCGTCGGCAATAAATATATTTTTATCAAATATTTATATATATTTTCCGACGCTATATTAAAACATCGGTATATTTATCCCGACATGTTTATTTATTGACTCTTTACCCGACGCTTTTACAAGCGTCAGGATTATTTTTGCCGACGCTTTAAAGAGTCGCTAATTATGATTTAAAATGTCCTTAAATACAAGATTTTTTGTAGTGTTTCCTCTTCTTCTCCCCCTTTTTGTCAAAAATTGTCAAAAGTAAGTACAAAAAATGAGAGAGTTAATCAAATGTTAGTGCATGAACATGATAAATTTACATAGATTTCTTTCGATTCACATCAATTTCATGAAAATTAAGAATTTCACTAAAAGAACACCAAGATGTAGATAAAATATGATAAAAATTTTTTAGCCATATATACTTCAAAAATAAGTCATCAAAAATAATCTAAAAGCTCAAAATCTATTAAGATATAACGGATTATAAAGATGATTTATGAAGATTCATTAAAAGATAGAAATTTGTCGCATAAACGTTCAAATTCGAGATTAAACAATAATGTATGAGGGGTGGCTCTTTGAGCATCTTTTTACTAAACCACCTTATTACACCGAAATTTTTTTATATATATAATATGAATATTTCAACCTTTTCGATTATTTAATTAATTTTTATGTGGTAGCTTCACACATTTACGGACGACCGGGGTGGTAGCTCTCTCCTACATGTGGTGGTAGTTTTCACACTCTCTTCGGGATGTAACTCTTTCTACATCTTTTAAGTACTTGAATTTTAATCACTTGGAGCGTTTTATATATATATATATATATATATATATATATATATATATATATATATATATATATATATATATATATATATATAAAACTCCCCCTTAATTATGCAATCTCTTATATGAAAGAAAATTTGACAAGTTTTAGTCGATTAGCAAATTTTCATTCATCAAATTCAACACACACAACTGAGATAGGTTAATTGCCAAAAGATCACACATGATTACTCAAATTTGATGAATATAAAAATTAAGATATCCTATAATAAATTATCTTCATCAATAGTGATAATGAAGTGAAACCGATAATTAATATGAAATTAATCCAAAATGAATGAATGCAAATTATCGACGTTCAACACACTATTTTAAGTTAAATCACTGAATTATTCTAAAAAATTCGAAGTACATGTAACGCAATAATCAAAAGATATGCAATAAAACCGATCATAGCAAAACATGAAGTCAAAACAAATTAAGGCTTAGGACAAGGAAAGATATCACCTTTTCTAATCCAAACTTGTCGTATTTTGTGTTGTCTTGGCTTGTCAATGTTAGGTACGGTTTGCTTTGATTTTTTATCCATCGTCGGTGTTGTACGTGGGTTCGGTTGAACTTGACTTGTCGGCTTAGATTTACGGTTCACAAAAGGTACTCGACTTGATTGATTTTGCTTTTGATTCCGTGGGGGATGTCGAGTTTTAGATAATACCAATTGTCGTTTCGAAGTTGCCGATTGAGACTTGAAATTTTTGTTCGGGCAACTCTTTTTAATGTGCCCTTTAATTCCACATTTATGACACACTTTTTCTTTCAAAATTGTTGAGACTTTCGATGTTGTCTTTTGATTCTTCTTAACATATGTCCGTTCGTATCCAAGTCCAACCTTGTTCGTTTGACCCAATCCGAGCATGTGATCTAACTTCTTCGATCCGGAAGAAAATTTTTGAATATCGGACTTGAGTTGATGAACTTGATTGGTCAATGCTTGGTTGGATGTGTAGGTTTCCATGAATTGTTGCTCCAAAAATCCAACCTTGTCTTTATAAGATTTGACCGTAGAATCCGCTTCATCAAGCTTCTCTTGGAGGATTGAATGATCTTTCAAATTTGATTCCCTTTCCTCCTCGAGATCTTTATTCGTTGTCTTCAAACTTTTGTTTTCATTTTCAAGTTCAAGTAGACGCCTCCTCAATTTCTTATTGTGTTTCGCCATCTTTTTGGATTCGACGAGGAGTTGATGATACGCTTCCGCTAAATTCTCGTCGTTTAACTCCTCATCGCTTTCGCCGTTGTCGCTCAAAGACCCATGCAAGGAAGAAGAAACACTAGAATTAGTAACAATAGAGGATAAACAAATAACATTAGACGAAGGCAAAGAAGTATTAGTAAATAACGCAAGATTTTTGTTCTTTTCTCCGTCACTTGAACTTGATTCACTTGTAGTTGAATCATCCCAAGTCTTTGCTTGCAAAGTCTTTTGTTTATAAGGTTTCTTTGAAGGACAATCTGTTGCTATATGGCTATAGCCTTTGCATTTGTAGCATTGGATCTCCCCTTCAAATTCATCTTTCTCTTTTAAAGATTTTGCAAGTTTCTTATCTTTCAATTTAGAAGATGAATATGATTTAGAAAAAGATTTTTGCTTCGAAGATGAAGCATTGTTCAATTTGTTCTTTCGTAAATTCCGGCGAAACTTCTTCGTGGGGAGCGCCAATTGTTGTTCAAAATCCGCAATAGAGATCTCTCCGTCAGAATCCGTATCATCGTCTTCATCCTTTGTTGATTTGAGTGCAATCCCTGTACTTTTAGAAAAAGGCTTGGAAGAAGATTGGTTAGTAGGAAAAGTCATCTCATACATTTGCAAAGCACCAACTAACTCTTCGACTTTCATCTCGTCCGGATGCTTAACGGTTTCGATCGCGGCAACATTTGCCCGAAAACGTGCCGGAAGAGTTCGAAGAATTTTTCTAACAACCTTTGACTCCGGAATTTTCTCTCCCAAATTTGCGCATGTATTAACGACGTCTTGAAGACACGTATAGCACTCGGTAAAGGTCTCTTTTTCGTCCATAAAAATTGAATCAAATTTACTCGTTAGTATTTGTAATTTTTGGACCTTTACTAAGCTCGCTCCTTCATGCGTAACTTGTAGAGTATTCCAAATTTCTTTCGCGGTACTACAAGCCGAAACACGAATAAAGTCCGTTTGCGACAATGCATTAAATAAAGCGTTTATGCCCTTGCCGTTAAACGAAGATGACTCGTTTTCATCTTTCGTCCACTTGTTTCGTGGTTTCGGCGTTTCAACATTCTCGACCTTTTTGATAGGATGTTTCCATCCAAATTCTATTGACTGCCAAACCCTCTCAACGATTGCAATTAGAAAAGCTCTCATGCGAACTTTCCAATAGGCATAATTCATGCAATCGAAGAGAGGTGGTCGATTAATGTTGCCGCCTTCGGCCATTAGATAACAATATATCTAGATCCCGCTCTGATACCAATTGTAAGTTTAGGAGTTGCCCCAAGGATCTATCTAGATTGTATCAAACAATACCTAGAGGGGCGTGAATAGGTGTAACGGCCAAAAATCATAAATCTCGATGCAATAAAAAGTAAACGCGGAAAATAAAAAACACACTGAGATTTACATGCGAAAACTCCACTCGGAGTAAAAAATCCACGGGACCAACACGCGATAACAATCCACTAAGAATAAAAGATTACAAGGTGATTTACCGAATCCACAGACTCAAACCTCTCTTTATGTTCTTCGGATCTCGCGTACGCCGCCGGTTGTCCACGCCGTCACGTCCGACTCCACGAACGCCACGTTTCGAATCCACGAAACACCACCACTCTGAATCCACGAAGCCTCCGATCACGTCGAATCCACGACGCCCACTCGAATCCACGAGCACGCTCCATTCGGAGCAAAAACAATACGATCGATGATGATTTATTGCTTAGATAATCATTAAAGAATCGTAGAAGATGTTTCTAAGCAATAGCCGGATCAATTTTCTATGAAAAACGAGAAATTATAGTTTCAAGAATTGATCCGATAGAAACTTGTTGTTGAAGAAAGAAAGAAAGCACCCAACAAGTTTCTAGAGTTTCATAATGGTCTAAACTCTAAGCATACGAATTAATGGAAACCCCATCGTTTATTTATAGATTTAGAAGACTTAGATGTAGGCTAGGATTGTGAAAACTCAATTTTGGAAATAAAATTAGAGATAGACTAGGATTTGAAAACCTGTTTAAAATCAATTAGAAAACATAGTGATAGACTAGGATTTGAAAAACAGAATCTTTTAAGTCAAAAATCGTTTTCAGGGACCGGTCCTCCAAGTCAGAGACTGGTCCTTGATTCCTGAGAACTGGTCTCTCTCTGCGTAACAAAATTTTAAGTATCGGGAGATCGGTCTCTCAAGTTCAGGGGACCGGTCCCTCTTTGTGTACCAAGAAAACCAAGCTACGGGAACCGGTCCTCCCAGATTAGAGACCGGTCTCTCTTTATTCTCACGCAGAGAAGACTTACGGGAACCGGTCCTTTTGTGCAGGGACCGGTCCTCACACCTTGAAAACCTTAGTTTAGTCCAGATATTATATTTTGAAATAATCCTAAGTCTTCTAAATACTTTTAAATGTTTATACATAATCACCAATAGTATTTGAACTTACCGAGCATTGTGGATTTATGTTTTGAGTATGCGAGTCTTCGATCTTCATCTCTTCTTCTTTCAACCTTCAAGACTCCGGATTCACTTCACGAAATATGCCAACATAAAATCCGTAACACTCAGTGGGTACCGCTACCGACCTCAACGGCTCACCTACTAAGTCTACAGAAAGTATGCACAAAGATATAGTAAAGGAAGCTGGTAAAACCCTACAGCTATATGTCACAATACTATCGCTAACCAACACTAGCTATCTGTAGATATGCATCCCCTTACAACAACGACTATACTGTTAAGGGACTACCAATAGGCTTGTCCCGCCTACGTCCGAGCTATACCGCACACCACCACTGAGGTGGCCGGTCCTAAAGCACCGAGCTATACAGCACACCACCACTGAGGTGGCCAGTCCTAAAGCACCATCCAAACAGGATCGTTGCGACAATAGCGCAAGTAAAGCCGCACCGAAGTGGCACTCGTGGGAGCGACCCAACCAAGTATGCAAGCGTGTCTCTATTGAGCTCAATTAGGCTCTCACAACTATAGTCCCTACAACGGTCTAACAACCAACCCTCACGTGCCCTTGGCACAATCTGATGCAAGAAATAGAAATATGGGTCCACCGTCAACTACGACGGCACCCGACTGCAACGATCCAACCCGCTAGCAACAATAACTCGTTGGGCCCAAACCACCAGCCCAAAATGCTTAAGCCTAGTTATTATTTCTATCGTGTAGGCCTCATATAAACTGATCGAAATCAGTATCCTATCCGATGTGGGACTATTGGGGGCGTTACACCGACAATCCGAAACAGTCTACACACTACTGTAAAAATAAGCTCGGCATCCCAGCACGAGCGTAAACTCATCCTATACTACTTCGTGTATCCATCGCATACTAACAATGTAACATATCGAATCCCCGACGAGTTATGCCGAACTTCCATCGAATTGACCGAAGTGCGGAGTTAGACGATTTAGAACGGTCCGTAATTTATTTCGAATATTTCGGAGTGTATAAAAGGGGTGTTAGGACATGGGAAAGCAAGCTGGGAAATTTTCAGCTGGTTTCTAGTTAGAAATGTTCTCGGGGTCAGGACCCTCGGGTAAGGTCCGGACCTCGTATGCGAAAATTGCCAGGGTTGGCCAGCTTTTGTTTGGAGAGGGGGCTAGGTGCAATTGTGCCATGTGAAAGTGTTAAATGTGGGTCTCTTTGTGTTTAACCCTCATTTCACTCACACCAACAACAAAAGAGAAAACTCCCTTTCTCTTTCTAAAACTATTCTCTCTCTCATTCTCTCTCACTAGGGTGGAGAAAAGCTTGCTTGAGGTTGAAGCTAGCTTGTGCAAGAGGGTTTCGAAAGAAAGCTTGGAACTTGAGGTGAGTTCGCATGGCTTTAAGTTAGGGTTTGGTCAAGTTTCCTTCTAGTAGATGAATCTAGAGGCTTGAATGGTGGGTTTCTCTATGTTTCTCCATATTTTAGGGGGGTTATTTGAGAAAGATGGAAACTCTAGGGTTGTGGTTAGGGTTTTGTAGATTATGAGATCTAAGTTGGGATTGATTTCTTGTAGCCAAAATTGGCAGGTAATCTAACACGTTGGGAGACTCGGTTCGAGGATCCGTTCACTCTACACGAAGATATTAGGGAAAATCCCCATTTTGGCCATGTTTGCCACAGTCGAGAGAAATTGGCGACAGTAAATTCTGAAAGTTGAGTCATACCTTCTCGGCATTCCTACGAGGTGGGGGTGCTATCCGAAATCACTGAATTTCTCATTATGTCTTTGTCGCCTTTTTGGGCATATATGTGTATGGTTAGTATTCATGCATCTTAGGGTTATGAGACATGTATTATAGTTGGGAATCTGTATAAAGGTTGTAAATCCATATGTTTTTGTTGGATGTATCATGAGATGTACATATATGTTGAAAGAAAAAGAATTTAATATGTGGTTAACTTGTATTTGGTTTAAATGTAATCAAATAACATGTGTGGATGAATGGATTAGTATTAGTACTTTCACTTGTTGATGATTGCTGCTTGCCCTCGTGCAAGTCATGTATACTCGCATTCTCTTTACTTGAAATGCTATTGCTATACATGTTGCTGGAGGGAGGTGTCGTCTGCTCGGGTCGTTGACGAACCCGAACCGACCAAATTGGTAATCACGGGGCGTGACAGATATAATGGTATTAGAGCGGTGAAAGTGAACGTCTGGGATGGACATTAGAGACTTTAGGATTGGAGGCCTTAGGAACTTTAGGAACGTGTAACGTGGATTTAGTTTATGCGGAAGCTAAATGGATTGGGTTGATTGGTAGTACGTCTCTAAGAGTACTTAGAGATGGATTCAAATGGTTATTTATTTTCAACTTGAGGGATTGTGTTGGCGGCCGACAACATAATGCCGAGAGATTAGGACAAGTACACTTGATTGCTTTCGCTTGATTGGGTAGTTGGTTGGGGTGTATAGTTGTGAGGTGTGTCATGTGTGTCGAGTACTAATGTGGGTGCTACGTTTTAGGAAGTGATGGCACTGACTCGACGTCCGACGACGAGATCTACTCCCGCATCGCCTCTTGAGGTGCCCCAGCAATCTGGATTTGATGAAGTGCGTGAGTTGCGAGCCCAAGTAGCGGCTTTGGCCGGGGCTACGCAGCGGCAGGAGGCGTAGATAGGGAGGCTTCATGAGTTCGTGGCTTGACAGGCGGCGGTGGCTACACTTGTGGTACCTCAGGACCCGCCCACACCTGCGGTGGCGGCGGAGCCTATGACGGCTATTCCTCCGAGGGCTTTGGGTTCTTCGGCTCTTGATCCCGATGCACTTGAGGTCGAGCAGGAGAGGTCGTTGGCGGTGTTGACGGCCTTTGAGCGGTTTCACGCTCCGACATTTGATGGTGATGTGACAGATCCTTGGGTGATGGAGGCATAGATTACCGCTATGGAGGCATTGTTCGAGGACATATATACCCTGGAGAGGAGAAGGTTCACTTGGCGGCGCACTGTTTCGAGAAGTCGGCTTGATTGTGGTGGACATGAGTGAAGAAGAGTCCGTCATTGGATCCTTCTACCATAACTTGGGAGGTTTTTCGGGAGTTACTATTAATGGAGTATTTTCCCGATAGCGATAAGCGGAAGATCAAGGAGGACTTTCGCAAATTTAGGCAAGGGAGCCTAACCGTCCGAGAGTACAAGAAAGAATTCTCGCATTTGGTGAATTGTGTTTCGGGATTGGTTCACGGTGACCGGGACAGGGCGGAGGCCTTTGAGCAGTGGTTGCGGCCCTAGATATTCAAGGTTATTCATGCCTTCCGGTTGAAGACCTATGGGGAGGTACTTGATCGCGCCTTGTGGGTGGAGCGCGGCAATGCGATTGCCCGTGAGGAGCGCGATGCATTTGAGAAAGACAAGGATAGACCAAAAAACGGGCGGCTGGTGGTTCCGGGGGCCAGTCGAGTTCTAAGCGACCCCCTCAGTATCCACGTGCATAGTGGAGAGGGGCCGGGAGTCAGTCGAAGAACCGGACATCCTTCCAATGTGTGATATGTGGTGGAGATTATCGGGCGATTGCCTATCCTCAGCGGGAGGGGAGGTGTTTCCAATGTGGCCAAGCGGGACACTTGAGTCGGGAGTGTCCGGGCGGCGTGTCGCTCCGTCATTCGGTATGCTCCAAGAGAGCTTACGGGATTACCACCCGCTATGTCAGCTAGACGTTAACTTGTGACGCAACAGCCAGAGTTGTCACGAGCGACGCTGAGTGGTTGAGTATATGTTGCCCGGGCGAAGGAGCCTGCCGTGCCTAGTGATGTCGTAGCAGGTATTATTTTAATTAATGGCACTAAAGCTAGAACTTTGTTTGACACTGGTGCAAATTAATGGCACTAAAGCTAGAACTTTGTTTGACACTGGTGCATCAAACTCATTTATTAGCATATCATTCGCTAAAGCACATGATGTTGAGATTTCGAATAGTCCGGATCCTTGGTGGGTTTATGCACATGAACATACTTTTAGTGTCAACGAGAAGTGCTTGGCTTGTCCGGTGCATATCGGCGAGTGGATTATGCTGGCTGACTTATTTGTCTTGAAGCGGATGTGGGGCTTCGATGTAATTCTTGGTGTTGGATCAAGCTTTCAAGTATTATGCTGTCATTTATTACGAAAGCAAGGTGATCACTTTCATAAGCCTTGTCAAGAGGAGGTGGTTTGTCGGGCATGTAAGAGCTCGCGCTTTGTGACGACGGTGTCGGCGGCGAGAGCAAGAAAGTTGATCAAGGGTGGATGTGTTGCCTATTTGGTTACTGTGGTGGAGACTCGAAAGGAGCTCCCAACACTTGGGGATATTCCGATAGTATGTGAGTTTCCGGATGTATTTTTTGTGGAATTACCGGAATTGCCATCGGACCGGGAAATCGAATTCGTTATTGACTTGGTTCCCGGGATCGAGCCAGTTTCAAAGGTCCCGTATCGAATGGCACCGGTGGAGCTTAAAGAGTTAAAGGCTCAGTTACAAGACCTACTCGACAAGGGCTTCGTGAAGCCGAGTGTGTCACCGTGGGGTGCTCTGGTGCTGTTTGTGAAAAAGAAAGATGGAACACTTCGGCTCTGCGTCGATTATCGCAAGCTGAATAAGGTGATGATTAAGAATAAATACATGTTGCCGAGAATTGATGACATGTTTGATCAGTTGCAAGGGTTTCGGGTATATTTAAAGATCGATCTTTAGTAGGGGTATCACCAATTGAAGATCAAACCGGAAGATGTGCACAAAACAACGTTTCGTACGCGATTCGACCATTATGAGTTCACGGTAATGCCGTTTGGGCTTACCAATGCCCCTGTAGCATTTATGGACCTGATGAATCGGGTTTTTCGACCGTTGTTGGATTGATGCATCGTAGTATTCCATTTATTTTGATTATATTTTAACCATATACATGCAATTACAACTTTAAACATTTACATCCACAATTCTTTATTACATGGTTTTTCATCATTTCTTCTCTTTACATTCCACTTGTATTGTTCAAGTACCTACGATCATCAAAATACAAGGATGATATACCATAGGGAATGCAACTATCAAAATATAAACTCTGTTAGGGCAGTCGCTAGCTAAGGTGCGAGGCTCTTATCACGATCGTCTGCCGGCTCACTCGGACTCGGCCCTGTAGAAATAATGGGGTGAGAACTACAACAAAGTTCTCAGTGGGTTCGGTCTCCAATCTCACCGACTTTCCCACTAGGTCTATCTCAGGCATAATAAAAAAGATAAACAGATAGTAACCAAACTATAATAAATGCAACTAATATGACTGAACGAAAGTAAACAATGATAATGCTCAACATAATATTCATGATGAATGCAAGATCTCAATCTCGATACCTAATCTCATGGCTAGCCCGTAGGTTTCGCCACGAATAGAACTCACCAACCCAAAATCCCAGTATCAGGGAGACTACTACGACCCGACGGGACCGTCCTCAGGGAGACTACTACAACCAAGTGGCGACTACTCCGGAGCGCACAGCTCTCGAGGGGGAGCTACCACCCTCTGAGCAAGGACTTATACGCGAGTATAATCCAATCCTTAACTATAAGGATGTAATCCAAATCCATTCCTTAACTATAAGGAAACAATGCACAATGACCCTTAGCTATAAGGTTGTCTCATTCATTCACAATCTCATGCTCTTTGCATTCTTGTTTCACTATCATGTCACTACACTAACTCTAGTGTTCTTTGTTCTCATGTTTAATATTCTTGTCAATGCCGCACACTAACTCTAATATTCTTTACATTGGTTGTTTCGTTCTTGTCATCACACTAACTCTAGTGTTCTTTGCAACTCACTAATGCCACTCGATCTACTTTTCAGAGTGCCACTTGTTCTTTGACCCAACTAGGTTCTTGTCTTAACACATGCATACATAGGGTTTTGTTTGTTTTCTCATTGTTTATAACTATCTCGTTTGCATCTTATCTCAAAGTATGCAACAAGCCAACAACATAACTCAATAACTCTACTATGCATGAAAATAGCTATAAACATACATGCTCAATGAGTGACACAGACATAAAAAAAGTTCAATTTTAGTGAGATCGAAGCACCCCCCACCTTGTAGGTTCGAACTCGAATTTCACGATCCTCGGTCGCCTATATCTTTATCTACGGCAAAACGAAGCCAATTAGGCTTTTTCGCTCAAATCACTATATAGACTCTTCGTTTCGACAAACCGAGTGCTCGAGCGCGTTGGAATTACTCCCAATTAGGTTTCTATAGGGTCAATTTGACCCAATAACCCTCCAATGTAAAAGCCCCAATTTGGGTGCCCTAGGGTTAGATCACATACAAAACCCTAGTTTTGATCTCATCAATAAGCAAAACCTAGCTTGGATTACTCTAGAGATCCATCTAAAACCATTTCTAAACCATTTAAACCCTACTCTAGGGTTTTACCATGCATGAGGGAAAAGCTTACCTCAAAGCTCTCATTTTCCTTGCACCAAAGAGAAGAGGAAGTTACTTCACCTCCCTAGCTCCTCCATCTTTTCTCCTTCTTGCTCCACTCTTTTGAGAGAGAGAGGGAGAGTTCCTAGAGAGAGAAAGAGGGTTGAGTGTGTGTGTGTGTGTGAAGGAGAGAAATGAGGAAAACCCCTCTATGCCCCTTAACATAAACCATTTGTTGCATACTTGCAAATAAGCCCCTCAACTCTTATCTCAATACACTGCCCAGACTGGGCAATTTTCGGGCACGGGGACCGGTCTTTCTAGTGGGGAGCGGTCCCCGGGGACCGGTCCCCGAGAGCACCTCCTGCCATCTTTCGTAGGTGGGGACCGGTCTCTCCCACTAGGGACCGGTTCCCGTAAGTAGGTCTCCAAGGACTTAGCCAAATTTTCCATTCTTGTAACTTGCGCACACACTGGGACCGGTCTTCCTTTGAGGACCGGACCACGGGGACCGGTCTGTCCTACAAAGGACCGGACCCCGAGAGTCAACACTCAATACTTAGCCATTTTTCTAGATTTCGCACTTACGGGGACTGGTCTGTTCCACTAGGGACCGGTTCCCGTAGGTGGTAATTTCACGACTTAGCCAATTTTCACCCCTCCATTTCCTCTACGCGTACAGGGACCGGTCTGTCCCACTAGGGACCCGTCCCCAAGAGCCCAAATCTACAGATTGCAGATTTTTCTCTTTTTCTTTCCTTTTTAGCTCTCGAAGATCCCCTATAATGCACTTTTTGCATTGTAGGTGCCTTCGGCCTTTTCGAAGTGGTCCAACGTCGCACTTTGGTCATTTTGACTAAAGTTCGATGTTCGTTTATCGAGATTTCGATTTATTACAGAGACGCAGAAGGAGTACACCCCAAAGATCCGTGATCCTAAACTCCAATGCTTCAAGGGCACACGTGATGAGAAGGAGATAGACAGCCTCCTATGTCACATAGAATGTTATCTCAAGGCCGATTGGAGGACGAGGATGACAAAGTCCAAACCGTTTCTATGTATCGACCGACGACGCAATGCTATTGTGGCAACCGTGTTTCGCAGAGGTCGCGAATGGCCAATGCGAACTAAAGGCTTAGGAGGACTTCGTGCACGAGCTGAAGGCATAGTTCTACCCCGAGCGTGTTGAATATCTTGCGCGGAGGCAACTTTGATAGCTCAAACACCGGGGCACACTCAAGGAGTATGTCCAAGAGTACTCGAAACTCATGTTGGTGATCTCCAACATGGCAGATGAGGATCGACTATTCTTCTTTCTAGATGGCCTTCAGCCATAGGCGAACAAGGAGCTCATGGCGCGAGACGTGAAGGACCTAAACTCCGTGATTGCCTTGGGAGAGAAGTTGCCCAAGCAAGAGGGAACCGAGGACGATCGAGGTAAGCCACCAAAGACGAGCTAGGCCAAAGGTGGCGAAGGGCACCACGATCCAGGGTGTGTGAAGGGGCACAAGTTAAACCATGATGCGATGAGGCAACGACAGAATCATGCGCTACTGCCTGCAAATATCTCTTGCTACGCTTATGGCGAGAAACATTGGGCGCCAGACTGCCCAAAGAGGTGCAACCACAAAGGAAAGCAAGTTGCTGCAATCCAAGCCGAGGAGGGCGCGAGGGTGAGGACGTGGTCGAGCTGCTAAGGATGGGCACACTAAGGCTCCTCAATGCAGCTCGTGGTGAGCCAAGAGTCAACAAGCTCCGTAGGAGAGGGAGCTCATATCTGTCGATGTGATCCTCAATGGGTGGACCACATGGGCGATGATCAACACTGATGCGAGGCACAACTTTGTCACGGAGGCAAAGGCCAAGCAGTTAGGTCTCACACTCGAGAAGGATGCAAGTCGCAAGTCAATCAACTCGGAGCTATGGCCGATTGCGGGAGTTACCAAAGGTGTGGAGATAGCCATCGGCCGTGGAGGGGCAAGACTAATATCACTATTAGGCTGCTCGACTACTTTGGGTTGATCCTCGAGATGGACTTCTCGATTTCGTCGAAGGCAGAACCCATGCCACACTTGTTGGTGTTGAGCTTCCTGGAGGAGTCAGCACTGTGCATGGTTCCGATGTGTCGAGCCAAGCCGACAAAGGACCAAATTTTGACAATACTGCAACTTTACGAGGAGGTGAAATACGAGAAGGCTGAGGAACTCAAGGAGGAGACCTGAGCAACGTGAGATCGTCAAGTCTTATGTAGCACCGCGCCTGCCCAATCAAGGTACAAGCCATTCTATCCAAAGAAAAGTCCGAGGGACCAAGGGCGTTTTGCGGCTTGACAGAGTGCGTGTGTGTGTCACGGAGGACATACACACCAAGCGAATTCTTCGCACAATAGGTTCGCTGGTGCATGTGCTCAGAGGGGCAAGGTACTAGAAGCTAGTGCGGGGGTAAATGCGGACTACGGTAGTAAGGAATGGGGCAGATCGAGCGTGAAGGCATGGCGGATTGTGCGTAAGGCTACGCAAACTGGGAGCAGCTCAGCGCGCGACGAGGTCATCTACGCTTTAGGTGCTGAAAGTTGTTACAAACAAAATGTGTTCCGTTGACTTCTCCTTGACAGTGACCCAATCTTTAGAGGAGCGTTCTGTTGGAGATTTTGCTGGGACGTTCTAGAAGCTTCTATGCGGATCTCAAGACTAATGGCGTGGATGCCGAAAGGTCAAGAGTCTCTTAGAATTTCTAGGTGAGCAATATTATAGTCTCATAGTAGCTTGTAGCCTCCTTCCTTGCCTTATAGTTACGTGCCACTTTGTACCTTTTCATTTGTAGGCTGGGTGGCGAGTGGCCTTTATAAGGTTGTGGCTGGCCTCCACCCTCTCTCTCCTCAGAAATCGCTTGTAAACTCTTTTCCAAATCAATATACAACATTTCTCAAGCTCTTCTCTCTTGTTCTTAGTTGTAGGGCGAGTAGGTGCTACTTAGCAAGAGGAGTGGTTGTCTTACTCACTTCGCGAAGGAAGGTGAGTGCCGCACGGGCTAAATGGCGAATTAGCTTAAGTTCCCGACAATTAGCTTCTATCTAAAATAGTAGTTTTGATGGTGTCTTTCAAAAAAATAATAACAATAATTACTAGATAGGTTGATGGTGCTTTTTAAAGGCAACTACCTAGTTTGATGGCATCTTTCTTGTCTTTCAAGAAAAATGTATATTAAATGAAAAAAGAAAAAGAAATCTGAAGGTACAGTGCTATCGAGCCTTAAAATTACACAATCTAAAAAAAAAAAAAAAAAAGAAAATAAAAAGAAAACCAAAGTTAAGGAGGGTGTGAGTCAAAAGGATGAAGTTAAGGCGGCATTTCACGAGTTTTAGTTGAGGGTTCCCATGCACTTTTACCTTAATCCAAAAGCATTACACTGTTATGAACAATTCAACCAAGGGGCTCATTAATGGCTAGTGGTGTCAGGATACGTCGTACACGATGACCCTTCACAAGCGTACTGTTTCATTTTCATATATAGTAGGGTAACCAAGGAGCGAGAGAGAACGAAATAACTAGACCTTCGACAATATCTCCAATAATATTCACACTGGAGGATTAATGACTACAGAAGGATTAATGGCTGCAAAAGGTAGATGCATTAATGCTTCGACAGGGCAGAGAATCTAGGGCTCCACACTTCCCCATTAGACCTTCACCCACCCACCTCTTGGGATGTAGCAGCATCGCGTTCTCCCTTCACTACTTTACTTTCCGTTTTCTTTCTTTCTTTCTTTCTTTATTTTTATTTTTTTGAAGTAAATGTACCGAGAACACCTGAATTCTACGTACCCTTTTATATATACAAACAGATGTCTAAACTTTTAAATCTTGACAAATAGACCTTCTAAATTCTCTCAATCGTAGTTATTAATTAAACAGCTATGTTAGTCGTAGATCTTGCGTAAATTTTATATATAAAGCTTCAAAATATAAAAGAAAAAAAATCTATTTTTGTATTATAAAATCAACTAAAAAAATAAAGATTAAATTTAGATCCACCATATTCTTTCGTCCTCATACTTAATTAATTATTAAAATTTAAATAAAACAACAAATTGCTTTATAAAAAATAAATTTTTTTTATACTTTAAACGTACACTTACGTATAAAGAGATGGTGTAATTCATAATTTTCATTAAGCAGAGAGATTAATTGAACTATTTAATAAAATTTAAAGGGCCTAATTATCAGAGTTGAAAATTTAAATGTTTGCTTATAAAAGACTGAAGCCTGAGAGATCTTAGTACATTTTTCCTTTTTTTTTGTACGTTTTCTCATATCAGTGTATTTAAAAATTTCTTAATAGTACATATGAAATCAATGCTATAGATCTGTACAACTCTAAAAGGGTGTAAATATTATATCCCTTCATCCAATGATCAATATTTGATCCTTACCTTGTTAAACTTTTTTGTTCTTAATATTAAAAATTCAAAATGATTTGTGAACCCCCGAATGAAGGAGTGTAAGATTAATACTATTTTTTTTTAGAGTACAAAACTAGCATTTTCCTACATGTAAGTATCTCAAAATTTGTTATTAATAGATCACTCTCTTAAATTACCATGAATTGTGCATATCAAACCCTCAGATTAGTTTCAAGAACATCTTTAAGAATACTCAACAATTACGCTGTGAGAAGGTTAATTTGATTTATATAGCTAGATAGTGATGTATATGTACTAGGGCTAATTGCATATATACGCCTGTAAAGTTTTGGTTATCAAATATATGTGACTAAAATTACACAATTTATAAATATATTATTGACTGGTTTAAGCTCACTTCTATTTAATAAAATAGCTATTCAAACATTGAATAGATAGATATTCTCTTAATTATACTTAATATTATTTGTCATTTCTAATATATTTTTATTCTAATTTCAGTGTCAATCTACTTGAAGCATAAATTATAAAGGGTCCATCTACTATCCTATTAATAGGATTGAGGACATTGTCCTATCAAGTCGTTTTGCATGATCTGAACTTCAAATTGATAATCGGCACCGTTGAAATTGATCTACATAATTAGAAATGTTTAGAAACCAAATTTTGTAATATTTAAAAATCATTATCAAGTTTATCGAAGAGTCGAAAAATGAACGGTCATAAATGAATAACCTTCTTAAAATAGAGGTTAGACTTTTTCAATTCTTAATCAGAGTTATCAAACATTGTCTAAATAGTATAAAGAATTTTCTATCAAAAATTCAAGCAATTTGGATTACTCTACAGTACCGTTAAACGAGCAAACGGCTCATATAGGCCATAAAAAATTGTCGATTTTACGACACTTTGATCACCATGTAAATAATTTTTAAAATTTATGAAATTTAGTTTCTAAATATTTCAAATACTCTAGATCAACTTCAACGGCTCCGATCATTGATTCGGAATTTCTAGCATCAAGAACAACTTGATAGGACAAGTGCTCCAATCCTATTAATAGGATAGTAGCCTTAGCCAATTATAAATCCTAAAAGTGCCTTTATTAAAAAACTTCTATTTCTCTTAATAGGGCATAAATTAAAGTCGAAATCATAAAAATTTCACAGTCTAGAGATAACTTTATATATTTTATACCTTTAAAAATTATATATTTGATAAATATAACTTTGCAGCGATAAATCAACAATAATTTCAAATTCAGTAAATTTTTGAAACAAACAGACAGAGTCTCTCATATATTTATACGGCGTATCACATAGTACAATTGAACAACCTGACCACCATTCACACACACAACAACAGCAGTATAAGGATCAACTCACTTCAACATACAGCTAACGGTCTTTATATAGTCACATCCAATCCATATTCATCCTAGTAGTTAAAAGTGTCTCCCACACGAAAACTTTTTCTTTGAAATTTTTACTTTGCGAAAGCCACGAAAACCATTCTAAAAACCATTTTCCACACGAAAACCTTTGTTTTGAAGACGCTATAACGAGGGGTAGAACACCACAATCTGAAATTCGATTCCAAAGCCACAAGTGTCTAAAAACCATGAATAGAAAACCAAACCCAAAACCACATAAGCATCCAAAACCCTCAAAGTACAATATCCAAAATTCGAAGGTGTAGAATATCAACTGAACCACATATAAGCCTATATTAACCGGTGTAATGGGGTAACACTATACTATCCACAACTATGTCTATGCTAAGTATGGAGTATAACGAAATCATATACCGTATGTCAGGAAACCCTATCTCGGCCCTCTAACTACGGCCTCACACACCGTCCGGACAAATCCCACCCGAGTCGCCTGTGGAAGAAAATGGCAGTGAGAAACCAACAAGGGTCTCCTAGTAGGTAACCAGGTATAGGTAAATAAAGGCCTACAGTAGTAATATAACTGTGAAGAGAGAAAAACTATAAGTAAGTATGCAACAACCGCTACTGTAGCTATATGCGTCAACCGACCGAAAGTCCAAATGTAACTGGTCAATACCGTCATGTCGGTCTAAGGACCTACGGCAAAAACCACTCTTCGCTCACTCACCTAGAATATAACCCTAGCATAAGCTCTTGGGCTCACCGGTTGGCAACCACTTTTTCGAAAAAGAACACCCTCCTATGGGTGATCAGACCGCCGATTTTCGTGAAATGCTCTCGAGCTGTGGTGATCAATGAGAATATAATCAATAACCAACCGTCGGTGAATAACTGACAATCCCAGCCTCTCGGTGTAACATACCGAACTTCTATAATTATGAAGGTACGGTGTATGTTAGTTTGGAAAGCCGTAAGAATTATCTCGGTGAAGTTCGGGAGCATTCGGGTGCTTCGGTGCATGCAGGGCGCGAAAACGGAACCTGAAAAGATATGAGTGGATCTTTGCCAAAGTCCGGCAAGGCATGGATGAAAAGATGGTTTAAATACGCTCGAAAACATATTTTGAGAGTCACGGTTCAATTTTAGATGAACCGGAGGTTATACGAGCGAAAACGGACCCAAAAGCGGAAAATGCTGAACTTTTGGCTAAGTCTGGAAAGTGCTGAAATTCTGGACCTACGGGGTCCGGTCCCTCAAGCCAAGGACCGATCCCTGAGACTCGAAAATGCCCAGTTTGAGCTGGGTCAATGTGTTGAACATAAAGGGGTGGGGGGGTTATGTGCAAATGTGTGTATATGAGTAAAAAGAGTGTTGGGATGAGGTTTAACCCTCATTTCTCTCCCTCCAACACAACAAATGAGAGCTCTCTTTCTCTCTCTAGATTTCTCCCGCTCTCTCTTTGAGGTCCTCCAATAGTAGAGCCATAGTTGATAAGAGAAGCTTGGTGGAGATAAACCCTCTTGTGCAAGCCCTAGCATGGAGGAAAGCTTCTATTTGAGATAAGTACCCTATGATTTAAGGGTTTTGGTGGTTTTAGTATTATGGTTTGAGTATTCCTTCTAGATCTAGCTTCTAGGAGATACTATGGAGGATTTAGACCTGGTGCTCCATGAGAATTGGGGCTAGTTCATAAAGATGAAAACTTTACGGTTTAAAATGGGGGTTTTGTAAAGTTGAGATCTAACTTGAGTTTGATCTCTTGTTAACCTAATTGATAGGTATACGAACGCTTTGGTGCGTTCGGTTTGGCAATCTGACGAGCATACGCGAAGATATTGATGAAAGAAGCCGAATTGGTACAGATTGTCGCCGCTCGCGGCGTAGGTGTCTAAAAATCGTAAAAATTGAATCAAGGCTTCTCGGCATTCCTACAAGGTGGGGGGTGCTATCCGAAATCTCTGAATTTCCTTCTATGTCTGTGTTGCCTTTATTTGAGCATATTGGTATTGTTGCATTCATGCATGTAGGGTAGTGTGACAAATGATTGTTGGTTGAGGTTCAATTGTATACAAGAACATATGAATTGACATATATCCATGTGAACCATGTGAATGTATGAAAGAACCCTATATGTGTGTGAATGTATGAAAGAGACTATGAAAATAGTAAACGAAGGTGACATTGACATTAGTGGCATGATTGGCACCGAGGACATGTTATGCTAGATGAGGTAAAACCTTAAAAGCATTGTGGAATGTTAGATTATGATGTTGATAAACATTATATGCATTGTGAAATGTTGACTACAACATTAGGGGACATTGTGGCAAGTGTGGCCCTAGATAATGTGACATTGTGACATTATAACTTGACGTGCTAAGTAGGGTAAGCCTTTATAAGCAATATGAGAATTACGGCAAGATTGGCTAAGTGTATGATATACTAGACGAGGTAAGGACCCTTCTATGTATTGTGGCAAGTGTGGCTTAGTAGCGTGATATGCATGATTAAGTAAAGAACTATCATTGGCATCGAGGCATTTAGACTTGGGACTGGTTTAGCTACCTCCTCAAAATTGAGGATGGGATCATACTCACTTGTATCGATTCCGTCTTATGAGAGGTCGCTTCTCCACAAGCGGTGTATTCCGGAGTGTAGACACCACGGGGAAGTACCCCGGCAAAGAGCCCTCGGGTGGTTGAGCCTTGTGCCTCCCCCGGTAGATGGGTTATATGGACTGTGAGTTTGGGGTGAACTTGTTGAACCCCGGGACGATTGGGTAAAGGCCAAAAAGAACAAGAACAAGAAAAAGAACAGGAACAAGAACATGCATACATAATTATCATGTATCGATTATCTATCTATCTGTTAACTCAGTTTCTTTATAGGCATTGTATTAGCATTGTATTAGTTAGTTTGATATCTATCTACCTTTCATTTACATATGCCTGAATAGATGTAACGACCCAGCCCACTAGCAACAATAACTCGTTGGGCCCAACCACCGGCCCAAAATGCTTAAGCCCAGTTATTATTACTAGTGTCCAAGTCTCATATAAACCCAATGACAAACCCATTCCCATCCGATGTGGGACTATTGGGGTGTCACAAACTCCCCCCGTTAAGGCCCTGACGTCCTCGTCAGTCCAATCACACACACACAGCCCAAGAACACCAGGCGATGTGAGACTCGTCTCGCTAGCCTTGTCATCCAGACCCTAGCTCAGTCGAGACTCGCCACACATGTCCAGCTGGTGAACCGGCTCTGATACCAAATGTAACGACCCAGCCCACTAGCAATAATAACTCATTGGGCCCAACCACCGGCCCAAAATGCTTAAGCCCAGTTATTATTACTAGTGTCCAAGTCTCATATAAACCCAATGACAAACCCATTCCCATCCGATGTGGGACTATTGGGGTGTCACAATAGACCTAGTGGGCAAGTCGATGAGGTCAGCAATCGAACCCACTGGAAACTTTGTTGTAGTTCTCATCCCACTAACCATGCAGATTCTAGCCTGAGCGCGATCGTGGCTCGAGGCATGGTTATCCTGCTCTAGGTAGTGTTCTACCATTGTGTATAGAGACACCCTTTGTATGTTTCATCTATTATGCTGATGAATGGAAATGTAATTAAATCATGTGAGAGATGAAAATGTATTAAGTTTCATTTGAGAGATGAAAATGTAGATTGGATGAATAAATGTAAAGAAAATGTATTAGCTTTGTATTTGATTCCAATTCATCAAGTTACAATGTATGAATGTAATAATTAGCCTTGGGCGGATAGGGGAGGTGCTGTTCCTTCGGCGTCTGTTGACGTGCCCGAGCCGACCAAATTGGCGGTCCCGGGGCGTGACAGATATAATGGTATCAGAGCGTAAAAAGTGAAAGTATAGGATGGACCTAGGAACCTTAGGATGGAAACAATAAGGCTTTAGGTTCTTGAAATAAAACGAGGATCTGAATTTGTGGCGAAAGGCTAATCAATTGGGTCGTGTGTGGTATGCCTCTATAACGGATGTTAGAGATGGATCCAAGGTGTAGTGTATTTTCATCAGGGAGTGTTCATGTTGGGCGCACACAATATGAAACCGAGTGATGAAAATAGGCTCCCTTGTACGACTTTCGCTTGGATTTGAGTCGGGGTAGGTATTATGCGTGTCGCGCGCTTAACCTTGAGGGTTAAGTTGTTGTGCGTTCGGTGGTTATGCGTCGTCGATCTTTAAGGAGATCGATGTGGATTAGGACGAGTGGTGTCCTCGAGTTGGCTGAGCATAGTGGAGACTTTGAAGCCGATATGGTGCAATGTCAACAGGAGGCTGCAATGCACACGGAATAGAGAGATTGGGGGCTCATGAAAGTTGTGGCTGATTTTTTCCAAGAAGTTGAGCCGTTTGCTTTGATGGAGCAATATCTGTGGGACGGAGATATATGGAATGACTCCAGGAAAATTCTCTTTTGAGGATTTGTGCGTGTTGGAGCGGATTGAGGTGTACTGGTCGCACATTATTTGGAGTAGACGGTCGTGAAAGTTATGTCGGAATGCTTGAGGATGACCTGGTGGTGTCGGAATGCTTGAGGATGACCTGGTGGTTCGAAAATTTTGGACGATGTTATAGTAGATCGAGTGGTGGTAATAGCATCCTTGTTGTGGAGATGGTTAAGAGATCGCCGAATTTTGGCAAGTGGCCGAATGGTACCTCAACGATGCTGAGAGAATTTGTGCTTGTGAATCGTGAGCATAGGAGCTCAAATATAAGGTGCAGATGTAACATATCGCATCGCCATAAGTAGTGCAGAGTTCCGTCGAAACGAGCGAAGCGCGGTGTCGGACGAGTTGGAATGAGTTGCAATGGGTTCTAAGTGTTTTAGAGCCTTTGTATGGGTTATAAGGACCCAAGAGAGGAAATCTGTGAAGAACTGGCTAAGTCCTGAAATTTGGGCTCTCAGGGTCCGGTCCTTGAAGGAGAGACCAGTCCCCGTATGCGCAGCCAGCGAGAAAGCTGAAAAATTGGCTAAGTCCTAGAAGTACCCCCTACGGGAACCGGTCCCTGCGGGGAGAGACCGGTCCCCGTAGGTGAAAAGGTTGCGAAAATGGCTAAGGATTCGAGAGTGCTCTCGGGGATAGGTCCCTACGGGGAGAGACCGGTCCTCGTAAGCGAAAATTTATGGGGTGCGCTCTCGAGGATCGGTCCCTGCGGGAAGAGACCGGTCCCCGTAAGCGTGGGTTGCCCCCAGCGACTAAATCCTGAGAGGTGCCCTCTCAGGGACCGGTCCCTGCGGGGACAGACCGGTCCCTGTGTGCGTGACCAAATTGAAAGGAGTGGAAATTTGGCTAAGTCCCTAGAGGAGTGCTCTCTGGGACCGGTCCCTCCCTGTAGAGACCGGTCCCCACATGCGAAAGTTGCCCAGCAAGGGCAGAGTGGTTGAGGTCTCCTGGTTGGTGTGTGTGCGAAGTCTCAAATGTGGACTTTCTCCAAGTGATGATTGGGTCTGCGTCGCAAATGAGAGATGCTGCGTAGTATTGAGACGGGTTTGGCGGTAGGCCTACGTTGGATGGTTGGCCTGTGGACCACCTATGGTAATTGAGATGGGCGATCTAGTAGATCGATAGTGTCTTGGTGGTGTGAGCGTAGTGACCATTAGAGCAGAGGCTCGGTCATACTGCTCGCGAGTTGGAATCGCCAAGTCTGGCGCTATCGGGGAGTTGAGATTGGGTGCACGAACATAGTGTTCATGGTAACTCATCGCGGAGGTGATGCGATGTTGGAACGTGGTAGAGAAATGGAGATGTTCTCCCTGGGACGTTGGAGTGGTGTAAGCCTCGTGAGGTTTGGAAGGACTAGGTTCCTAGAGAACCGAAGTTGGTGGATGTGCCGAAATAAGCCATCTCATTGTAGAGCCGAAGTCCATGTGTAGTTGGAGCATTCGCGGAAGAGCGATGCGTTGTGATGTCGCATAAAGCGATGCGGTCTGGGAAATCAAATGAACCATCAGAATTGGTGGGTGGCATCGCTCTCAAAGGAGAGTGGTGTTTGGTGGAATTGCTTGGTGACGACATGGGCCCGACTGGTAGAGTGCGCGGGCAATGGTCGGTATTGTGGAATGAGGCAATCAAAGTGTGCCATGTTGGAATGTGTCAATCGGGAAAGCGGTGACCCGGTGTGGCAGACGAGGTAAAATGTGACACACTAAATTTTTGCAAATTGCGAGATTTGAGTGTTTGGTTTGTGTATCGAACCTTTCCACACTTCGTGGAGGGTCGTAGACGATGTTCCGACCTCCGGTTCGAAATTCTGGAATTTTGGCTAAGTCCTGAGAAATCCATTCTCGGGGATCGGTCCCTGGTGGTGAGAGACCGGTCTCCCTGATGGAGTGCTGCGAAGGACTTGGGGAGATCGATCCCCAGCCCTGGAGACCGGTCCCCGTGCGCGTAGTCTGCGGGAGAGGCCTTGGAGACCGGTCTCGGCTAGCAGAGACCGGTTCCCGTACGCTGGTTTTACGGGGAGAGTCCTGAGGGGCCGGTCTCGGAAGTAAAGACCGGTCTCTGTGCCCGAAAATGCCCAGACCAGGCAGTGCACGGGTTGAAGAGTTGAGGGGCTTTTCTGGATTTTGTTACATTAGATGACCTATATGGTCCTCTCTTCTCTTCTCTCCCTCATTTCTCTCTATTACACTCCCTCACACTTAAAAAGAGAAGGAGAAAGAGAAGGAGAAGGAGAAGGAGGAGGAGTGGAGGAGAGCTTGCTTGGTAGTCTTGGAGCACCTCTCTCTCCCTCATTTCCACCATTGGTGGAGCTTGGACCTTGGAGTTGGTGCTTAATAGAGAAGAGATCTTCAAGCTTGGAGGACTTTGAACCTTGTTGAGGCTTCAAAGAGGTAAGCATCACCTTCTATTCCTTTAGATTTAAGTTTTGATGCTTCCTACTAGATGAAACCCTAGTTTTGGAAAATCTAGGGTTTATTTGGGGCTTTTTGATTAGAGGCTTTTAGAAGCTTTCTAATGGGATTAGAACCTTGGTATAGGTTGGCTTTTACTCCCTTTTGGATTTTCTAATAGATTTTCTACACTTTAGGTGAGTTTTCCTTACTCTCTTGTAAAAATGATTAAAGATTGAACTCATGATTCACCTTTTGATGTTGTAACTCCTATGGTTTACTTCTTAGGGTACTCGGAGAAGGAATATAAACTTCGTTAGCGTTTCGGAGCGACGCTTGAAGCATCGGTGGGTTTGGCCTCACCAAAGCACAATGAGAAATTCCCATTGGTGTTTATTTGTACTCGGTTAAATGTGTAAGTTTTGGGGGTTCCCAAGGATCTATCTAGATTGTATCCAACACCTAGAGGGGGGTGAATAGGTGTACCAGCCAAAAAATCACAAACACTCGATGCGTTAAAAGTAAATGCGGAAAATAAAAAACACACCGAGATTTACGTGGGAAAACTCCAATTTGGAGTAAAAAATCTACGGGACCAACACGAGAATAAACAATCCACTAAGAGAAAAGATTATAAGGTGATTACCGACTCCGCGGACTTAACCTCTCTTAACCTCCTATGAATCTCCGCGCACGCCTCCGGGTTGTCCACGCCCTCACGTCCGAGTCCACGAACGCCACGTCCCGAATCCACGAAATGCCACCAATTCGAATCCACGAAGCTTGTATCATGCCGAATCCACGACGCCACTCGAATCCACAAGCCAACGATCCGAATCCACGAATCGCCTTCAATCGCGTCGAATCCACGACGCTTCACGCCGAATCCACGATGTCGTTCATGAGAAGCATCATGAGTATAGTGATCATTCGCTTAGGAGTATCGTAGAAAACCAAAGAAGAAAACTCCAAGGGAATCGTAGATCAAATCGACATATAGATATCAAAGTGCAATATCTCGATTTGACCTAAAAAAGGCTATTATGTAGAAAAATAGATTTTAGATGAATTCCTAGCCTCTAGAGTTTCTCAAACATGTATATTCATGAAGCACACTCAGTTAGAGAACCCCTATACCTTATTTATAGACTTTAGAATCAATTGGATTCAGATTAAAAAGATTTTCAATTTTTACCATTTGTACCGGTACAAATTCTATAGTGTTACCGGTAACACAATGACGGAAGATAGAATTTTCGAAGCCATGTTATCGGTAATGGCTTGATGGTTATACCGGTATAGCCTTACCGGTACAAAAGCCAATCTGTACCGGTACACTTTGTAATTTTTCCTAAATTTTTACTTTTCGAAATTACAAAGTTCCGAAACAGTTTCTAATCCATTAAACAATGATTTTATGATTCTAATGCCTACAACTAAGTATGAATCACCATATTAATTATGATTTAAAATCTTACCTGGACGTCGTGATTCACATTGTCTCTTTCTTCGAAGTCTAGGATTCTTCGACCATCTTCGATCCGCTCTGATCCTTCAAGACTCCGACACAAATCACGAAACTTGCCAACACAAAATCCTTAACAAAATGGAAATTCATGCATTTTCATGTTGTAACACTACAGCAAAATATATTTTAGATGACGCTTTCTTCTAGCGTCTTTAATATTTATGATTTGCCGACACTATGATTAAGCGTCGCCAATAAACATATTTTTATCAAATATTTATATATATTTTCCGACGCTATATTAAAACGTCGGTATATTTATCCCGACATGTTTATTTAACGACTCTTTACCCAACGCTTTTACAAGCGTCGGAATTATTTTTGCCGACGCTTTAAAGCATCGCTAATTATGATTTAAAGTGTCCTTAGATGCAAGATTTTTTGTAGTGTAAACATTATTTGTGAATTTTAGAATGCTAAAAATATATATATTATGTACAATACATTTTGACCTCTATATGGTAGAGAATAGTCATGTTGGACGCATGCATGTTGTAGCATTCTACTAGTTGTTTGAGATCATGCTTTCTATGGAGGAAATGACATGAAAATGGTAATCTTAGACATAGAAACCATGTTGACATAGGAGAAAAGCTAATGTCATAAAGCGGCATTAGGCTTGGCATAATATGTGAGCTAGTAAGTTAATGTCATAAAGCGACATTAGACTTGGACTTGGACATAGTGAAACCTGGTGTCATGAGAGGTGTTGTCCTAGACCTTAGGGTTGCTAGTGACTATTACCATGTGAGAGACATGAGGATTGGGTACTTGAGACTTGACTATGCTTGCTTGCCATTTGTGCTCATTCGCACATGCTTGTGAGGGTTGCTCCCTACAAGCCGGCACTCCGGAGTTAGCCTTTGCGACTTGTTTTGCGCGTGCGGCATTGAGAAACCAACAGGGCCGATTGGGATAGACTCATTCCTTGCGGGGGATGCTAGGGCTACCACGGCACTTAGGTGGTACAAGCCGGATTACACTCGTGTAGATCCTTTAAAAAGATTGAACAATGACATTCAATAGTAAATGATAATCACTACTAGATAGGATATAGTAGTTGGATTATTCGGACATGCTTAGAGCATAGCTTTGGGACATAGAATATACTTGACAGTTCATTTTTTGCATCATAGTATACTTGGTTTTATATTAGAGCATATATTTTATATGTTGGCATATTGGATCATGATAGCTGTACACTCATCATGCTTACTTGGAACATAGTAGATAGCATTTCATTTATGCTTTTCTTACAGTTGTTTATTTATCGCATATTTATACGATCTCTTTTGGGCCTAGTGGTGCATGCAGCTGAGGTCAGTAATTGCCCACTAGGAACTATAAATTATAGTTCTCACGCCCTCTATTTTCTAATTCTTTACAGCGCCTTCTGCACCGGAGGAGGTCAGGGACCGCGGCAAGAGGATTGCCTCGGGATAGCGACTTTTGGGCGAGGGACCTTGGATAGGTGGTCTACTTCTCTACGTTTTTATTTTTTGGAGAGGTTTTGGAGAGTTGTACCTTTGTATAGAGACCACCACATTTTGAGATAGACGTTGTATCTTTTATGTTTTAGTATACTATTGTTTAGTTCTCTTTCTCCCATACTTGTTGATAGAACTAGTTATATATTGCTCTGATATCTCTAGTTGCAGCCTATTGTTGTTTTATTTTCGTTGTTTTTGGTAGACGTCTTGTATGTGTTGACATTTGGCGGGTCTGGACACGCTACTGGGAAGGCCCTGCCGGTCCCCGAGCATGACATGAAATAAGTCCCTCGTGTAATCGACTGAGAGTGGAATTGGAATATGGTGAATCATGTCGAGCGATTTATACTGTCAAGGAGGACAAGATGGGTCTTGAAGCGTAGGTTCTTAACTACAAGATATGAGAGTGTGCCAGTGATCGTGTGGCGATGGCAGTTGAGATCCTCATTGCAAAGGTATGCCTCTTCCTGTCCATAGGACGTGGTGAGCGAAGTGATCGCTCTTGGACCAGGGTTGTAGTTTGGAGGTCGGGTTAGTGGTTCGCTAGGCTTTTGTAGTTACGCGCCGGCAAGGTTTTGAGTTCGCCAATGAGGCGATAGCTTTGAGGGTGTTACCCAAGCGTGTAGGATGTGCTGGTGTCGAGGAAAAATTAGTTCTTGGTACAATGAACCCTATGAGAATTGGAGTGTGTGGTAGCGGTGACCTTTAGGTCGGTATCACCACCGAGACTGGGGGAATGCACCATTACTTGAGAAAGTGACTTGTGAAAGCCAAGTGATGTGCACTCTGGACTTGTGGTGAGAGAAGACGTTACAGAACTGTGTGGTTCTGTATATTGATAATCGTCGAAGCGAACGCATAGAGTGTAAGGTCTTTGGACACTCGAGTAGTAGTGCGTGGATTTGTCCTCATCCGTTTTATGAGAGGAATTGTGGTTTGGATCTGAGTCTCGCGGACGAAACTCTTTTTAAGGGGTGGAGAATGTAACATACCGAACTTCTATAATTATGAAGTTACGGTGTATGTTAGTTTGGAAAGCCGTAAGAATTGTCTCGGTGAAGTTCGGGAGCATTCGGGTGCTTCGGTGCGCGCATGGCGCGAAAACGGAACTTGAAAAGATATGAGTGGACCTCCACCAAAGTCCGGCAAGGCGTGGATAAAAATATGGTTTAAATACGCTCGGAAACATGTTTTGAGAGTCACGATTCGATTTTAGATGAATCGGAGGTCATACGAGCGAAAACGGACCCAAAAGCTGAAAATGTTGAAAATTTGGCTAAGTCTGGAAAGTGCTGAAATTTTGGACCTACGGGTCCGGTCCCTCAAGCCAAGACCGGTCCCCGAGACCTGAAAATACCTAGTTTGAGCTGGGTCAATGAATGCGTTAAACATAGAAGGGTGTGGGGGGTTAGGTGCAAATGTGTGTATATGAGTAAATAGAGTATTGGGATGAGGTTTAACCCTCATTTCTCTCCCTCCAACACAACAAATGAGAGCTCTCTTTCTCTCCCTAGATTTCTCTCCCTCTCTCTTTGAGGTGCTCCAATGGTGGAGCCATGGTGGAGAAGAGAAGCTTGGTGGAGATAAACCCTCTTGTGCAAGCCCTAGCATCGAGGAAAGCTTCTATTTGAGATAAGTAACCTATGATTTAAGGGTTTTGGTGGTTTTAGTATTAGGGTTTGAGTATTACTTCTAGATCTAGCTTCTAGGAGATGCTATGGAGGATTTAGACATGGTGCTCCATGAGATTTGGGGCTAGTTCATAAAGATGAAAACTTTAGGGTTTAAAATGGGGGTTTTATAAAGTTGAGATCTAACTTGAGTTTAATCTCTTGTTAACCTAATTAATAGGTATACGAACGCGTTGGTGCGCTCGGTTTGGCAATCCGACGAGCGTATGCGAAGATATTGAAGAAAGAAGCCGAATTGGTACAGATTGTCGCAGCTCGCGGCGTAGGTGTTTAAAAATCGTGAAAATTGAATCGAAGCTTCTCAGCATTTCTACAAGGTGGGGGGTGCTATCCAAAATCTCTGAATTTCCTTCTGTCTGTGTTGCCTTTATTTGAGCATATTGGTTTCGTTGCATTCATGCATATTGGGTAGTGTAACAAATGATTGTTGGTTGAGGTTCAATTGTATGCAACAATATATGAATTGACATAGATCCTTGTGAACCATGTGAACAATATATGAAAGAACCCTATATGTATGTGAATGTATGAAAGAGACTATGAAAATAGTAAACGAATGTGATATTGACATTAGTGGCATGATTGGCACCGAGGACATGTTATGCTAGATGAGGTAAAACCTTAAAAGCATTGTGGAATGTTAGATTATGATGTTGATAAACATTATATGCGTTGTGAAATGTTGACTACAACATTAGGGGACATTGTGGCAAGTGTGGCCCTAGATAATGTAACATTGTGACATTATGACTTGACGTGCTAAGTCGGGTAAGCCCTTATAAGTAATATGAGAATTACGGCAAGATTGGCTAAGTGTATGATATGCTAGACGAGGTAAGGACCCTTCTATGCATTGTGGCAAGTGTGGATTAGTAGAGTGATATGCATGATTAGGTAAAGACCTATCATTGGCATCGAGGCATTCAGACTTGGGACAGGTTTAGCTACCTCCTCAAAATTGAGGATGAGATCATACTCACTAGTATCGATTCCGGCTTGTGAGAGGTCGCCCCTCCACAAGCGGTGTACTCCGTAGTGTAGACACCACGGGGAAGTACCTCGGCGAAGAGCCCTCGGGTGGTTGAGCCTTGTGCCTCCCCCGGTAGACGGGTTATATGAACTGTGAGTTTGGGGTGAACTTGTTGAACCCCAGGACGATTGGATAAAGACCAAAAAGAACAAGAACTAGAAAAAGAAAAAGAACAGGAACATGCATGCATAATTATCATGTATCGATTATCAATTTATCTGTTGACTCGGTTTCTTTGCAGGCATTGTATTAGCATTGCATTAATTGGTTTGATATCTATCTACCTTTCATTTACATATGCCTGAATAGACCTAGTGGGCAAGTCGGCGAGGTCGGTGGTCGAACCCACCGGGAACTTTGTTGTAGTTCTCATCCCACTAACCATGCAGGTTCTAGGGCTAGCAGGGCGATCGTGGCTTGAGGCATGGTTATCGTGCTCTAGGTAGTGTTCTACCATTGTGTATATGTTACGGATTTTATGTTGGCATATTTTGTGAAGTTAATCCGGAGTGTTGAAGGTTTAAAGAAGAATGGATAAATCGAAAAATCAAATGCTCAAAACATGAATCCACAATGCTCGGTAAGTTCAAATATTATTGGTGATGATTTATAAATATTTAAAGAGTTATTTACATACAGGTCCCTGCAAACATAGTCAATTGCGAAAATATCCTCAAAGCGAAACTAGGTGAGATGTCGCAAAAGTCCAAAAGTATGCGGATATATCCCTCCCGTGCCTTTTGCGGGGACATATACGCAAAATAATTCCTGAGATATGTCCCGCAAAAGGCACGACAGTGGACATATCTCGCATACTTTTGGACTTTTGCAGGGACATCTCACCTAGTTTCGCTTTTGCAGGGATATTTCCGCAATTGACTATGTTTGCAGGGACCTGTATGCATTTGACCCATATTTAAAAGTGTTTGGAAGACTTAGGATGTTGTTAAATTGAATATCTAGACAAAATTGAGTTTTTCAAATTCTAATCTATTTCTAAGTCTTTTCCATGAAACCGAATGTGTTTCCAAATTGAGTTTTTTCAAATCCTTATCTATCTCTAATTTGTTTCCAAAATTGAGCTTTTTTTTCAATTCCTAGTCTATCTCTATTTTGTTTCCAAAATTGAGTTTTTCAAATTCTAGTCTATTTCAAAATTGAGTTTTTCAATCATAGTCTATTTATATGTCTTCTAAACCTATAAATAAGATGTGGCCGTGTTTCTAAAACATAACTAAGCATAGAATATCTTTTTGAAACCCTAGAAACTTGTTGGGTGCTCTCTTTCTTTCTTCAACAATAAGTTTCTATCGGATCAATTCTTGAAACCCTAATTTCTCGTTCTTCATGGAGAATTGATCCGGCTATTGCTTAGAAACATCTTCTATGGTTCTTTAATGATTATCTAAGCAATCAATCATCATCGATCATATTATTCTTGCTCCGGACGAAGTGCGCTTGTGGATTCGAGTGGCGTCGTGGATTCGGCGTGATTGGAGGCTTCGTCGATTCGAAGTGGAGGCGTTCGTGGATTCGAACGTGGGGTGTGGACAACCCGGCGGTGTGTGCGAGATCCGAAGAAGATAAAGAGAGGTTTGAGTCCCTGGATTCGGTAAATCACCATGTAATCTTTTATTCTTAGTGGATTGTTATCGCGTGTTGGTCCCGTGGAATTTTTACTCAGAGTTGGAGTTTTCCCACGTAAATCTCGGTGTAATTTTTATTTTCTGCATTTATTTTTTATTGTATTAAGATTTGTGGTTTTTGGCTTTTACACCTATTCACCCCCCTCTAGGTGTTAGATACAATCTAGATAGATCCTTGGGGCAACCCTCATAACTTACAGTATAGAGGCACCCTTTGTATGTTTCATCTATTATGTTGATGAATGAAAATATAATTAAATCATGTGAGAGATGAAAATGTATTAAGTTTTATTTGAGAGATGAAAATGTAGATTGGATGAATAAATGTAAAGAAAATGTATTAGCTTTGTATTTGATTCCAATTCATCAAGTTACAATGTATGAATGTAATAATTAGATTACTTTCACTTGTGTTGGTTGTTGCTTGCCCTCGTGCAAGGCGTGTATACTTGCATTCTCTTTATTTGAATTGCTATGTTATACATGTATTGGTGGAGCCTTGGGCGGACAGGGGAGGTGCTGTCCGTTCGGCGTCTATTGACGTGCCCGAGCCGACCAAATTGGTGGTCCCTGGGCGTGACACTCGGGCACACCGACCAATAGGTCATTGAATTATAAGAGAACACGAGTACCGACCACTCAGGTCAACAGGATGGAACAACGCAACATTCTCTCAAGGATAGGGAAGTACCGACCACTCATATCAACCATAATGGAGCAACTCAACATCCTCCCAAATGTATGAAAGTACCGACCACTCTGGTCAACTAGGATGGAACAACTCAACATCCTCTCAAGTGTATGCAAGTACTGACCACTCAGGTCAATTAGGATGGAACAACTCAACATCCTCTCAAGTGTATGCAAGTATCGACCACTTAGGTCAACTAGGTTGGAACAACACAACATCCTCTGATGTGTATGCAAGTACCGACTACTTAGGTTAATTAGTAGGTATGATGTCAATATCACAAGGAATATACAGGAACCGACCGCTCAGGTCAATTAGAATGTGTATATCAATGTCACTAATGCTCTACTCTAAGTCATTAATATAAGAGAGAATGCACTAAGTAAAGCAAGGTGGAAGTCATGTGGTGAAGAGTTTAAGTACTGAATATGAATATATAAAAGCAGTAAAAGGTAGGGATGAAGGGAATATCACCGAGCGTACACCACTGAACTGACTCCAGATCAAAACACCCACATGTGACTATCGCCACGTCTAGCTTCTATGAGGCGAGGAATGGTGACTAGACCTACGACAGGTCCACCGAGTCAGGATGTAATCCACATGACTCAAAAAACATCTCTCACAAATCGAATACTGCTTACGAAATCAGTTTCCCAAAACTGATCCCCAAACTCATCCAGAATCACAGAAACGCACCGGGATGCCCTCGAGACACATGAAACATCCCTAAATGCACCGACCCACACCGGGAATCACCTACTGTCCTGAAACATATCTATCTAGGTGTTCAGATGGCAAACACAAGTCTCCAAGTCAACTTGGCCGTCGTCAATCAACTGTTCACTACCGAGCTTCCCAAAGTGTCCACTTTGGCACCAAAAGCCTCCGCCGCTCACCGGTAACCTCTAAACACACGACGCGACCATTGCGAGCAGCCAACAAGGCAAGGTGATGATTTTTGGGGCAACCACATGGTAGAAAAACCTTCGCAACACGAAATTGCGTTCTAATGGCAATTTAGCCAAAAAAAACACACCGTAACCCCTCCGCCGCTTATCCACTGCCTCTGGTCTTCGAGGGTGGTGGTAGCAACCAGCCAATGAGGCTTGGCAGGGTCTCTACGGCATTTGAATTACTGATGTGTGGAAACCGCAACTTAAACCGCATTCGATCGTCAAATTTTCGCCAAATGACATCGTGGAACCCCGTTTCCACTCCGCAAAGGCTTCCAAATCTTTGATGATTACGCAAGAGGTTACTAACAGCAATTACATGATGTCTAACGCTATGCGCAGGTTCCCCATTGCAATCAGTTTGCAACTGGCCCACTAAAGCATTAAATACTATAAAAATAACATGAAAAACAAGTTTTGAGCCCTTTGTCCCGATCTGCGTCGCAGCAGATCCATCCAACCAGTCGATTTGATTCGTCTCGACGCGATGAAGCTCGTGCTCACTATCCGGAGCACACACCGGGAAGATAAGCACAGGTCTCCACAAGTACCCAGAAGTACATTACTCACCTCTCAGGTGCTCGCCGAAGTCTCCGATGGCTGTAAAAGGGTGCTCGACCAACTCAGCCCCTAGAATCCCTCTAGCAGCCATAAGGTAAGGGCTAGGGCATCAAAACTTCTGCGACCGATGGCAGGACAAAGGGAGCTCGAGCCAGGGGAGGGTTGTGTTACCCAGGAGAGTCGGCCGGGACCTCTGGCCGGCGGCGAGAGGCAACGGTAGTGCAACAACGGTGGCGATGAGGGCCGAAAAGGGGCTATGGCTAGGCCACAGTAGCACGGGTGCGATACCGGCTCAGGGCCAGCCGACGATGACGCCGGCGGTCCCTCTAGGCCCGCCGGTGAAGGTTAGAGGCAGCACAGCACGGCAGTGGCGACCAAGTGGCTTCCCACGGTTGTCAGTGCTACACGGAGCTCCATCTCGCCCACGACAACTCCCTAGTGCACGGCGACGTCGGGGACAGCTGGGGAACAGTCGTTTGAGGTGGAGAGGACGGCGATGGTGGTCCCGGTGGCTAACGATGGATTCGCAAGGGAGCTCGGGATCCCCCTTCGTCACTGCACCAAAAAAAAAGAGAGAGAGAAAGAATGAAGGAAGTTGTATCTTCTTCTCCGGCGGTAGGCGGAGACAGCGGCAACGACAGAACCCTCTCTCAAGTGGACAGAGGAGAGAAAGGGGATTGGCCTAGGGTATTTGAGCTCCAAAACTCCCTAAATCCACATTTAATCCCATATACCACTATTCATAAGGGATAATAGCTCCAAAGTCCTACAACTCTTGAAATTCGTGTTTTAGCCCCTCTCTATTATGTTTTTCTAAAATAGAAAGGTCCCAGCCAGCCCATGTTCACACAAAACGGAGCACTGATCGCTTCTAAAAAGCAAGAACAATACCAAATAAAACCTCTCCCAGTGATAAAAGGTATTTTTTCAAAAATTGTGCATCGAACATAAAATCTATCAACGTCATTGGCTCTGGCAAAGTCGAACTATCGAAAATGAGCTATTAGATCATCTGAAACGGAGTCTAATTCATGTTCAAAGCCCACCACTCTCCTCAATCATAATCGAAAATGCAGGTTACTATTTTATTTGAAGTAACAAGTAATAATTGCATAAAAACTTTATTTTAAAATATTTTTTGTTAAAATTTGACAGGGAGTTTTAAAATTAAAATACACACGATAGTATTTGAAAAGATGCCAAACATACATGAAAAAAAAAAATCTCAGTCCTTACTTCATTCCCCTCTTAAAAGAAGTTTCGTCCTCGAATCTTGCTTACACCTCTCCTACAACCAATTTGGAAACCAAACTCACATCGCCGACTCTTAACCCCCAAGTCACATCGCGGTCCTAGTGATCCTACCTGTAATGTCGTCACGTAAGGAATCGTCCAATTCCGATGTAACCTTTCCTCGTGTGCCAACATTTGCACCGGAGGCTCCTTGAAGCTCAAATCCTTGTGAGGCTTAAAAGCCATAGGATAAATCACGTGGGAGGAGACGCAAATTTATATTCAAATCATGGACACGTGAAACACGCAATGCACCCAGGCAAGACTTGGAGGTAGAGCAAATTTGTGCACCATCATACCAACACGCTCAAAGATTAAGAAAGGACCAACAAATTACGGACTATGCTTGTTCTGCAAACGAACTGTTTGATCCGCCTAGACGGCGACACCATGAGCAACACATGCCCACTGACCTGAAACCCTAGGTCACGTCGTCACGAGTCCGCGTAGCTCCTCGGTCAACTCTGGGCATTCAACCACCGCTCTCAGGTGATACAAAACCTCACCTCGGCGTCCTCTAACAAGTCTAGCCCAAACAACCGGTGTTCACCGACATCGTCCCAATAGATGGGGGACCGACTTCGACACCCAAACAACGCATCATACGGCATCGTCTCATTGCTCGCCTGACAGCTGATGCTGTAGGCGAACTCCACAAGTGGCATGTACTTGAACCATCCGTTACCGCAAACTAAAACACACGCATGAGGCATCCTCAAGGATCTGAATAACCTGCTCAAACTGGCCATCACTTTGATGGCAGAAGGCCGTACTGAAAAATAGCTTCGTTCCCATAGCTTGCTGTAAACTTTTCCAAAACTAGGATATGAAGCGAGTGACCCAATTCGACACAATCGACTTCGACACCCTATGCAGCCAAACGATCTCATCGATATACAACTGTGCCGAACTATCTCGGGACCACGTGAATCGGCAGGAAGTGAGCTGACTTCGTCAGGTGATCCACAATGATATATTGCGACCCCTCTGTGATCGGGATAATCCTATGACGAAATAAATCATGGTTTGCTCCACTTCCACACAGGCATTGAAAGTGGTTGTAGCTTCCCTGTCGGTCGCTAGTGCTCGGCTTTCACCTACCAACAGACCAAGCACTGTGCCACGTGCTATGCTACATCCAACTTCATCCTGAGACACCAGAACTTTAGGTCGCAAGACAACTTGGTTTCGCCGGGATGAATGGTGTATAGGGACCATAGTGCCTCGGATTGTATGTCTCTCCTCAACTCTATCAGGCACGCACCACCGGTCCCTAAAGCACAAAAACCATCAAAGTAGATAGAGAAGTCCCCTCTTGCTTTACTCAGTATCTGCCCGCACCTTCTACAAGTACAGATTTGTCTGCTATGCCAGTGTGATCCACACCGATAAGGTGGGATGCACTATCATGATCATCAACTGGGCCGTAGTGCCAGTTGGGACAATCTCTATCTCCAAGTGACGAAACTCCTCTACTAAGCAATAATGCTTGGCATTCATGAAGAACACCTGTTATCCATGATCGGATCTGTCACGCCCCGAGACCGCTACCAATTTTGTCCAGATTCGAGCGCAATTGACAGAGCAGCAAGCAGTGTTCAAGTACGCGCAGGCTAAGCATCAAGATTGTGTACAACAAGTGCCCAGAACAACTTGGTATAACATACACAATCAGTAACAAGAGCACAACCAGTGCTAAACCACATAGAGAGCAAGCATCACAAGTGAACGAACTAGTGAATAAAAGAGAGATTTACTTATCTATTACATTCATTTAGTCTTCAACTTTTGATTACATTTAACCTTCAACAGTATACATAAATTTGTACATCATCTCAAAACCTCGCCACCTATACAGCATCTACTCTCAAAACAGATACAAGGTAACTCTAATGCGATAGGAAAGTAAACTACTGCTACCACTAGGGCGCCAAGCCCTTGCCGCGATCCTCACCAGGCGTGCTCGAGCTGGGACCTGAAATAGAATGGGGTGAGAACTATCTTCCATAGTTCCCAGTGGGTTCGGCTGCCGACTCCGCCGATCTCCCCACTAGGTCCGAGGAGGCAAAAGTAGAACAATAGATAGATATAATTGAAATGGAAAACTTTACTGTAAATAAATATGCAAGTATTCTACTATGCCTCGGATCAATGTAATGAATGCATGAACTCATAATAAAGACTGACTACTGTACTATTATGCTCAACGATAAACAGGTTCTTAAGTTACCCAATCTCGCTGTGAGCCCGAGGGCTCGCCTTTCCGTCTCACGTTCTTTAGTCTCATCGGGGCGGAGTCACGCTGCTCAACCATCCCCCGAGACCGCCTGCAGACAGATACTTTAGTCTAAGGGCAGATACTTTAGCCCTCCTCTAGTGTCAACTCCAGAGTGCACAGCCTGTGTGGAGCGACCACCCCAGGCGTAGACAGGCAAAGTGAGCACAATCCAAATCCTATGAACCGGGAATGCCCTACCAACTGGCTATCATCATTGTGGGATCCATATATCTCTTTACTCGACCCTCTAGTGTTTGAACTCACACTAAGGTTTTCATGCCACTTGTTCTCGAATTCACACTAATTAATTGCCACACGTCATAGTTAATTGTTCACTAGATGCCACTCGTCATAGTTAAGGTTTGACTAGATACCACAATCATTAGGTTATCATTCGCCTAAGTTTCCCAATTGTATACCTCATCACATATAGGGTTTACACTATGCCATGCTATCCTCATGCACATTAGGTTCAAGTAGTACATCCGTTTGCTACTTTATTATAAGCATGCTAGTTTAGACATTACATCGAACACCCTATATGTACCATGCACAATATGAAATCAATTCATTACACTTGGACATAGGGAGCAGTTCAACTGCTTCGGGATGGTCACCACCCACCTTTTGGTGTCGCAACATGGTAGGAAGTCTAGTTTTCACGATGCTTGTCACCGCCTAAGCTCTTGAGCGGTAACGACGTCGAGGCGCACCTCACTTGGCGATATCTTCTCTCCGACTCGACAGATCGCCGAACCGTCGCCGCCAACGCGTTTAAGTACCTATCAATTAGGTTTACGAATGATCAAAAGAGATCAAAACCCATTATTTAGAAAAATCCTATTTTTGATGCCCTAGGGTTTCAATACATACAAAATGCCCATTAAAACCCTAGAAGCATGTATTAGGTGCTTACTAGCACCTCTAGGTTCCATCAAAACCCTCCCAAAAGCATAAGGAGCTAAACCCTAGAAATCACCATTAGAGAGGATTTAAGGTTAACCTTCAAACTTTGCTCCAACAAGAGGAAGAAGATGAAGAAGGTGATGATGCTTCTCTCCTTCTTCTTCTTCTTCCACTCCTTCTCCTCCTTTGCTTCTTCAAGAGAGAGGGAGAGAGATCCTAGAGAGAGAGAGAGAGAGAGAGAGACTTAGAGGCTTGTACACCAAAAACAAATGGGTGCAAATGAGCCCCCAGGTGCCTCTTTAACCTAATTTAGGTTACAATTGCAAGATAGCCCCTCAACTCTTGATGTTCTAAAACAACCCTTTCTGGGCATTTTCGGGTACGGGGACCGGTCCTTCTATGTGAAGACCGGTCCCCGAGGGCATCTCCCCCGAGTTTACGCACACGAAGACCGGTCCCCATTTCGGGAGACCGGTCCCCGAGAGCGACTAGCCCATCTCCAACGTACGGGAACCGGTCTTCGCTATGGAGACCGGTCTTCGGGAGTCCGGTCTCCACCAACAGGACCGGTCCCTGAGAGTGAAACCGCTGCGCAAGACCCTCAAGCCAATTTGCAGCATACGGGAACCGGTCTTCCTCACAGAGACCAGTCTCTGAGGGTCCGGTCTCCGCCTGAGGACCGGTCCCCGAGAGCACTATTTGCGCAGGGAGCCACCAGGCCATTTTTCACGCTTACGGGAACCGGTCTCTGTGCCAGAGACCGGTCCCCGAGAGCTAAAACCGTGCAGTTGGTGCAGCTTGCGCAATTTGCTCTCATGACCATCTCCAATGCATTTTTCGCCTTCGGATCAACTTCGAACTTTCCAAAGCTAATCCAATCGACAAGTAGTCGATTCAAAACGAAGTGCAACTCTCGGATTTTGAGAATTCACTTCCTTACAGGATCATCATCTCCTACACTATGACATTCGTGATGCGCCAAGCCGCACCATACGTCGTCACTCACAGCGACCTATGAGCGAACAACTAAGCTTAGGTCACAAGTCGGACACAATTTACACCCTCCGATAGTATGATCGATATCGCAAGACCTAACACACCTCTCAGTTACGCAAGGCACTGTTACTGGGCTAGTAGGAGAACATCAACCATATGTAGCGCTCATAAATCAACCGCACAAGTACGGCTTGGGAACTACCCAGGCCTCACCATCAATCGAAGATGACCACTATTAAGGATTTTATACGTTGGCGGATTTCATGAAGTTATTGGGGTCTTGAAGGAGTCAGAAGCACGCTTGGAAGAAGAAGATGCAAACTGACGATCTAAGGCTCATTGGGGAAGCTCGGCACCTCAGGTATGATCTACAGATCATTTTTGGTGATTTAAACTAAGATATAGTGTTTAGAAGACTTGGGTTGATTTAAACTTGCAAAATTTTCAAACTGAAGTTTTCTGAGGTCGGAGACCGGTCTTGAAAATGAAGACGAGTTCCCGTAAGCTTGACCTTTGCGCAATCTTAAATCAAGACCGGTCTCGAAGTTGAAGACCGATTCCCGTACCATGATCTCTCTGGTTGCGCGAGTCAAGACCGGACTTGGTGTCTCGAGACCGGTCCCTGTCGGCTGGAAAGAAATTGACAGAACAGAGGACCGGTCCAGGGTCTCGAGACCGGACCAACCAAGACCGGTCTCCCCAGTGAAGACCGGTCTCTGGTGTCGTGAAAATTTCTACAATTGGCGTTTTTCAATCCTACTCTATTTCTAAGTCTTTTAAAACTATAAATAAACCATGGGGGATTCAATAATTGATATGCTTATGAATGCTTAGGTTCTAGACCACATTAAAATCCTAGAAACTCGTTTTTGAGCTTTATGATTTAATTCTTAAAGCAAGTTTCGTTTGTTGATCGTCGATTTGATTCTAGGTTATTATTTTGAATGTCATTTTATGAATCAAGTCAATGATTAACTAAAAGGGATTCCCTCATCGTTTATGGTTCGTTAACGCTAGGATCACCATAAATCATCGTTCTAACGCTCCGGACGGAGAGTTTGCGCAGGATCACGTGCAAGGCCGAGGATTCGGTGGACGCGTCGAGGAGTCGAGGCGTTGACGCGGCAAGGAGCTGCGGCGTGATCGGTTGGAGGAGTTCAATCGATCGAGAACCGGCGAAGGAGATACATGCATGTTGAAGATTTGGTAAAATTGGGTTTGGTAATTGGTATATCACCTTGTACTCGATTTGTTTCTTAGTGGATTTTTCGCGTGATCAGTCTCGTGGGTTTTTTTTTCTCCGGTTTGAAGTTTTTCCACGTAAAAATCTCAGTGTGTGATTTTTATTTTTCGCATTTACGTTAAAATCGCATTGAGGTTTTTTAATTTGCCGTTTTACACCTAATTACCCCCTCTAGGTGTTGATTACCTTTTAGATCCTTGGGATCCATAACCTTCAAGTGGTATCAGAGTAGGTATAGGTTGTAAACAATGGCTGAGGGAGGTAACATTAATCGACCTCCTCTCTTTGATGGCACCAACTATGCCTATTGGAAAGTCCGTATGAGGGCGTTTCTAATTGTCATCGACGAGAGGATTTGGCAAGCGGTTGAATTTGGATGGAAACATCCCACCGAAATAGTCAATAATATCTCCGTCCCCAAACCTAGAACTAAGTGGACTAAAGACGAAAATGAACTTTCTTCTTACAACGGGAAGGGTATTAATGCCTTATTCAATGCTTTAAATCAAATCGAATTTTCTCGGATTTCGGCGTGTGAGACCGCCAAGGAAATTTGGGATACTCTTAAAATCACCCACGAGGGAACAAGCCTCGTTAAAATTCAAAAGCTACAAACGTTGACTAGTCGTTTTGATTCAATTCGTATGGAAGAAAACGAAAATTTTACCGAGTATTACACTCGACTACAAGACATAGTCGACACTTGTGCAAATTTGGGTGAGAAAATTTCCGAACCCAAGATAATTCGTAAGATTTTAAGAACACTTCCCGAACATTTTCGTCGTAAGGTTGCGGCCATTAAAACGGTGAAACATCCGAATGAAATGAAAGTAGACGAATTAGTAGGTGCACTACAAACATATGAGATGACTTTCCCTTTTAACTCGTTTTCTTCCAAGTTATCTTCTAAATCCACAGGGATGGCGCTGAAATCTACCAAAGGAGGTAACGCGGACTCTTCTTCCTCCGAGACGGACTCGGACACAACTTTGGAGGATTTCGAAAAACAACTTGCTCTTTTAACGAAGAAGTTCCATCGAAACTTTAAGAAGAGATTTCCTCCAAAGTCATCTTCTTCTAAATCTAACAAGTTTAAAGGGAGTACTTCTTCTTCCTCCTCGAAGTCAAAACGATCCGAAAATTTTTCTAAAGACTCTTCTAAAAATAAGAAAAACGGAGAGGGACAAATCCAATGCTATTGTGACACCCCAACTTCCCAGGGGGTCACCCATCTTAGGACTACTCCCGTCCTAGCACGCTTAACTCTCTTAACCTCTTGGGTCTTGCCACCACCCAAAATGCTTAAGCCGGGTTAAGAGTTTTTAGCCCTATTATATCTTATATATAGGACTAACTGGGGTCTCACAGCTATAAATGTCGAGGATTTGGATATATAGCATCGGATTGTCCGAATAAAAATTTCTTGAAAAAGAAAGCGATGCAAGCCATCATATGGGATGATTCTTTCCCTGAGGAGTCAACTTCAAGCGAAGAAGAGATAAATGCCACGGCTCTAATGGCACATGACTCAACTTTTACGTGCTTGTCCACTCTTGACTCTATATCCACGTCCTCGGTGCATGAACAATCAACTCCGAAGAACTCAACGGACGAAGAATCGGATGGAGATGATATGGCCGCCACATATCATCAATTAGTTGTTGAGTCAAGGAAGATGGCTAAGCACAACACGAAGTTGCGGCGGAGAATTATCGACCTAGATGGAGAGAACTCAAAATTGAATACATCAACCAAAACTTTGGAGCAAGAGAATGATAGGTTGTCGAGGGCTTACAACGCATTAGTAGAAAAAATTGCTATGCTTGAGAAAGAAAAAGAAACATATGTGAGGAAAACTTGAAGTTTCTCAACAAGCAATTCATGGAGGCGAAGGAAGCAAACTTGGAGTTCACAAAGACAATCATTCAACTTAAATCGGACATGAATAAGTTCACCTCCGGCTCTACTAAACTTGACAAAATGTTAGGACTTGGTCAAACAACTAAGTTTGGACTCGGATATGAAAGGACTTATGTTGACCAAGTCACCAAGCAAGTGGGCGTGACCTCGACCAAATCAACTCCTAAGGTTCAAGGTATTTCGTTTTTTCTACAAAATCATTTACTAATAAAATTTGTCACTTTTGTGGAGTTCTAGGTTATGTAAAGAAGTTGTGTACTCAAAAGAAGAAGAATTCTACAACACCATTGAACCGAAGGATACTATCGAAGGCAACAAAGGTTAATCCAAAAGTGAAGGCTAATCAATCGTGGAAGAAAAAGAAGGATGATCCAAAATTAAGGACTAAACAAATTTAGAGTCCAAAAGTGGATGATCCTAAGAACAAAAGAACTCAAATCGTCGACAAACTTCACAAGACGCATTCATGTCGGCCAACGCAACCCAAAACTCGTAAGGTTTGCGTGCGCAAAAGTGAAATCTTTCCTTTTTGAGCGACCACCGGATTCCTTCCTCCACCTTTACAATCTTTCGAGACAACACTAGTGCCATAAATATTTCTAAAAATCCTGTTTTACACTCTCGAACTAAACATATTGAACTAAGATATCATTTCTTAAAGAGAATTGGTCGAATCAAACATTCTTCAACTTGAATACATTTCTACCGATGATCAACTAGCGGATATTTTAACTAAGCCTTTAGATCAAAAAACGTTTTCTACATTTAAGAAAGACTATCGGTATGAATCCATCTATTTAGACATATTCTATGGGTCATCATTTACAAACTGTCAATTATGCATCATTCATTTTATGTTCTTGAACTTTTTACATGTTCTCACTTTGCCATGAATTTTTCTTTTGGATCTTATGACTTGACCTCGATTTATACATGATTTGTTTTAACATTGTCTTATTCAATTCAATTCTACTATGTCATTCTACTTGAACAACAACATCTTCTAGAAACTAATTGTCTATACTTGTTAAATTAGTAGCTCTCTCATGAACTATCAAAAATGTATTGAGTTTATTTGATTATTTGCATGATGAGAAAAATAATTTTCCTATTTTCTGAAATCTCAATACTATTCTCCCATTGAGAGTTGCACTAATTGAGGGGGAGTAAATTTGGAAACAGAAGATGTGGAAAGAGTTACATCCCCTTTGGGAGTGTGAAAACTACCACCAAAACAAAAGATATGGAAAGAGTTACATCCCTTCCAGGGAGTGTGAAAACTACCACCACATGTAGGAAAGAGCTATCACCCCGGTCGTCCGATAAGTGTGTGCAGTTACCACATGTATATATTTGTACATCTTTGAAAATAAGATCAAAATCAAGTTTATATTGTGAGATGTTCGGTGGATTATATATTTAATTATTTTCGCGAATAATATAAGGTGGAATCCAAAAGATGCTCAAAGAGTCACTCCTTGATTTCGATGTGTGCATAACTCAATTGGACAATATTTTTGGGCTTATTTCAGTTAATATGATCTTCTTAAGTCTTTATCTATGCGAATTTGACGATTAAAGTCGATACAACTAATGTTTAGATCTTGGTAGATGTGCTCAATTTCACGGTATACTTTCTTAATTTTTAGTTATTCTAGAAAGTCCACATCAGGATACATTTTCTTACTTGCTCAAGGTGCTATATCTTGAAGTAGCACTAAGCAAGATACAGTTGCTACATCCACTATGGAGGTAGAGTTCATCGCTTGCTATGAGACTTCGTCACAGGCTATATGGCTGAGAAATTTTATCTCAGGTTTAAGAGTTGTCTATTCTATCTCAAGGCCAATTAAAATTTATTGCAACAACTCTGCTGCAGTGTTCTTTACTAAGAATAGTCGAATTACAGACCGCAGCAAACATATTGATATAAAGTTTCTTGCTGTAAAAGTATACGGCAAGAAGAAGGTGGATATCCAACACATTGGGACCAAGATGATGATTGCCGATCCTATGACTTAAGCATTGCCGGCAAATAAATTCAAGGATCATATTCATCATATGAGTGTCTTGAGTCTATTTACAGTTTAGGTGTTTCCTTCTTGTATAAAGAATTTAAAAACTATTTTTATTTGAATAAGAGCATATTTTGGTTTTTGCACATATGCACATAAATTTATCTTTTGTACATTAAAGTATGATTGTGCACTAAAGTGGGACTCTGAGTTGAACTTTTAATAAGTTCATACGGTTATAACTTAAAAAGTTATTTGATTAAGAAATTCGTACTTTTGATATATGGAAGGGAATGTTCATCTTTTGGGGCATAACCACTATGATCAAAGTATTGTAATTTTTTGGTCGAGTGGGAGATTTTGACTGTATAATTTAATTGGTACCTAATAAAGTTTTGTATCACCTATACGGTAATAAATATATTACTAGGCCAAGTGGGAGAATGTTGGATGTGGCCTGCATAGTATATTAAAGGCGATCCATAAAGATACGGTCAATCTAATTAAGTCGATCTATAAAAATATAATAAGATCTAGGGGTGTAAACGAGCCGAACACGAGCGAACTAGGGTCGGCTCGTGTTCAGCTCGTTATTAAACGAGCCGAACACGAGCTGGCTCATTAAAGTATCGAGCTGAAAAATTCGGCTCGTGTTCGCGAGCTGGCTCACGAGCTGGCCAACAAACAATAAATTAATAATAATTAAATTAAATATATTAAAAAAATAAATTTTTAAAATTTTATCCATTAGACTTTGATCTAATAGTTAAAACCTTATATAAAAATGAGTCTTTTTATAATTAAGCTCGCATTTATATTTTTATTTTGCTAAAAATTTAATAATAAAAATATATATTATATATAATTATTTATTTATTTATAAAAATATAAGTTAAATAAATTATATAAATATAAAATATATATATTCGAGCTATTATCGAGCCGAACATGAGCGCGTGTTCGGCTCGTTTATTAAACGAGTGAAAAATTCGGCTCGTGTTCGCTCGTTTACTAAACAAGCGAGCCGATCTCGAGCTCATTTCGAGCGGAACACGAGTAGCTCGTGAACGTGAGCTGGATTGCCACCGCTAATAAGATCCTACGGTTAGGATGTATCCAGGACACGTCCTTGTTGGACGGACGTGATTTAACATTCTTATATCAAGTTATATATAAATATGTAACATACTAAGTCCCGATCTAACCCTAATCCAATTGTCTGTGACGCTCCATCTCTCGGGGATAAGGGAATTAGACTTGAAACGTCCCGTCTTCTTGCGGATCGTGAACGAGGACGAACGACGAGCAAGGATTGCCGTCAACAATTCAGGTTTTGAAATCGAAATCATGGCAAAAGGTACAATTATAGTTTCTTATAAAGTTTCAACAAAATATAAAATCAATGAATTTTTTATGCAAATTGGCCATTACATTTTTATGCAATCAATTTTCTAGCTCATTATTATGTGAAGTATTTATTTCCTTTTTTTTTGTACAATTAAATTGTTATCAATTAATAAAGAAAAATTAATTTTTGGTTTTTCAACTGTATGTCATATGTATATATATATATATATATATATATATATATATATATATATATATATATATATATATATATATATATATATATATATATATATAGGGTTAAATGCATACAGTCCCGCAAACATAGCCAATTGCGGATATATCCCTCCAAACGCGAAACTAGGTGAGTTGTCCTACAAAAATTCGAAGTTATGCGGATATGTCCTCAGCGATTAACATCCGTTAGTGAACAGTTTGTTCTTTAACGGTAGAGACGTGAAATGACCATTTTACCCTCACAAAAATATCCCTCCAAAAAATTTTCTCTTTCCCTTCTCCTTCTCTTCCTCTTCGGATCTTCGAAGCGGGCGGCGGCGGCGCGGAGTTGGGCGCGCCGGCGACGAAGAAGAGAGAAGAACGCCGAGGCACCAAAGCTCTACCGGAGATCGTCGCCCTCAACGCCGCGACGAGGAAGTGGGAAAAAGAAGAGGAAGAAGGAAGAAGGAAGAAGAAAAAGGAAGAAGAAGGGAGAAGGGAGAAGAGGGAAGAGGTTCGCCATCGTCGTCGCCGTCGGCGGATCTCGTCGCCGTCGCCGGATCTCCTCGCCGGCGACGAAGAGGAAGGAAGAAGAAGAGAGGGAAGATGGAGAAGGGTAAATACGTCAATTTACACTATAATTAACCATGGTTAAGTATTTTAACCGTGGTTAACGAAAATTTTCTAACAGATCTGGACGGTAGGGATATATCTGCATAACTTCGGACTTTTGTAGGGACAAGTCACCTAGTTTCGCGTTTGGAGGGATATATCCGCAATTGGCTATGTTTGCAGGGACCTGTATGTAAATAACCCATATATATATATATAACTAAACTACTGCAGACAAGCCAAATTATTGTACGGCTATAAATCTAGTTTATATATAATAAAGTACTTGAGTAAGCTAATATAATATGGGCCTATAAAATAGCTAGTTATAAGTTCAATTAAAGAATATTTTTTCTAAAATATATAAAACCTTTTTGGCTTTGAAAGTAAAGAGAAATTATGCTAATTAATTACATTCTAGTAAATAGAGTACCTTTGCTTTGTAACCTATAGATTATTTTGCCAAATCGTATATGAGACTTGAGATTCTAAAGTGTAAAATAATGTAAAACAATCATCATTTTTCAAAAACTTACATTATTAAAAATTATTATTTTGTAATATTTGCATCTAATATAGAGTAATTAATTCTATTTTCCCCTCCTAAGTAGTGATTCTAAAGCAATATATTCCTGCATTCACTAATAAATAAAAAATCTTTACATCAATCACTAGCGAGGTTCCCTACTTAAAAATGTTTCACCCAAGACGCAGTTCGTACATGCACGAAAACCCTACTTAATTAGCATCTAGCTAGTTTTGCTTTAAAAGATGGATAAATTACTGATTTTTTTTCAACTAGGTCCCTGAACTTTTTTGTTTATCAATAGAGTTTCTAACCTTCGTAATTTATTTCATTTGGGTGCCAATGTGGACAACGTCGTCATCTTTAACGGAAATTGTCTTGCTTTGACAGAATTTTAGAGAGCTCCCTCATCTCTAGAGACACTGCACCTGGTCAAGGGCAGTTTTCTTCTTAATTTCCTACTCATCTTTTTTTTTTTTTTTGGTTAAATATATATGACAGAGTTTTCTAAAGCTATGTTTGGTTTGACTATAAATAAGAACTATGAATTCCAAGAACAAGAATAGATGTAAGTTCAGAGATAAATAGAAATTACGTTCGGATAAAAATTGAAGCTGTTTAGAGAATAAAAAAATAGCATTTGAATAAATAAATAAAATAAAATAAGAAAAATATAATGGATAGTTATAAATAGAAAAATAATGATATTGTCCTTCTTATTATATTTCAATTAAAATTTTTAAATTTTATATTTAAAATTTTAAATTTAAATATATAATTTCAAAAATATAAAATTTAAATTTAAATTTTTAAATCTCAAATTTAAAATTTTAAAGTTCTAAATTTTAATTTTCAAATTTTAAACTTAAGATCAAATCTAAATTTAAAAATATCAAATATCAAATTTTAAATTTAAAAAATTAAAAATAATAATTTATAATTTATAATTTAAATTTTTAATTTAAATTTAAAAATCAAATAGGAATGGGAAAAGCTATTCCCACTCCTATTCTGGGGTTAGTGGGGATTGTTAACCACACCCGAGGATAATCTAGATAACCTAGGGTGGGGTTAACAATCGATCCCCACCCCAAAAATCTTGTTTGGGACCTTTATCCCCCAACCAAATGCTATGTAAGGTTATTATATTTTAGTAACAACATTAAGTTATGTTTAAATTATATCTAACTTTATTGCGATTATTTCTAGTATTAGTAGATTTGTATATCTAGTTGTATTATGATTTAGTAGATTTGATGCGGTAAATGAGAGAGTATAAGTACATTTTGGAAGTAGGGTTTTGGAGAAACGCATAAATTGTTTACCATTTTAGTTACAATGAAAGTTTTCGCTCCATTTTTGTCCGTGAATCGGGCCAGTAGTCGAACAATAAATTAACTACCAAACTGTTTTTTAAACAAAAAAAAGAAATACTTTTTCTTGTATATTCCGATAATCTCATTATCCCACTGTTGACGCAAAAAAAAAAATAATATGTCGATCTAACCCACATATGAGCCAAAAAAATAAGGACACGTGATACATCAAGAGTCAACAATAAGGTGTCTGAAGGTCAAGAGTGTTTAGGCGGGAACAGTTGAGAAGTAGGGCGTAACTTCCATGAGAAGTGGGGCATAACTTTCATGATCATGGCTACACTGTAGAGACCTGGAAGATTGCACCTGAGGCTTGACGACGGCTCTGGAGAGTGTCGGGACCAGCCTGGGTCGCGTTAGCGCCAAATAGACGTTAAACGGGCCCCGTGGGAACGCGAGAGCAGCGTGTGTCACGAAAATCTGCAAATAGCAGGTTTTTCTGTGAGCTGTACCGGTACAAGTCGGTTGCTATACCGGTATAGCTATACCGGTATAGCCACCAGAGCTATACCGGTATAGCCCTGCGCAGTTAGGCTCTCGGGTTGCCTGTTTGTACCGGTACAAGTGGGGTTTTGTACCGGTACAAAGCAGAGGTATGGTGCAGTTTGACTTTTTGGGCACTTGTCACATCACCCCTCACCTCCCCTTTACCCTGAGCAGAGAGGAGAGAGAGGAGGCATTCCCCTCCATCTTCTTCTCACGCCGTTGTCGCTTCTTCTTCTTCTTCTTCCCTCAAGCTCAAGAGAGGACCGAGCTTCGCCAACGACGCACCGCGGAGCGGATCGAGCGAGTTTTCGACGTCGTGTCGCTGCGAGGGAGCTAGGCGAGCGCGGGAGGCCGTCGTCATCGACTCATCGACAGTGCTAGGGTGTTTCCTGAGGTGAGTAGCCCATCGAGTTTCCCTCCGTTGCATCTATTTCCTGGATTTTCGAACTGCTGCTGGCAGCACCGTCGACCCGCGGAGTTTTGACCATATCTCTGTGTAGGAGAGTCGAAACACGACGAAACTTGGGGCGTTGGATCCGCGACTTCAAGACGATTCCAACGACACCTTATTTGCTGGATTTGGATCAGGTTTGCCCGGTCGGAACCCTTAATTACTGAGCCGCTGTTTGCGAGCAATTCCTGAAATGCTGATCACTGCAGGAATTCTGCGTCGACCGTCGGCACTTTGGCTAGTACTCCGCGTAGAAGTGGCGAAATCCAGCGATTCTTGGACCATTGGATTCTAGACTTCGAGACGAAGCTTCTAAGCCCTCACTTGCCGAAATTGGAGAAGGTTAGCTTATTTGGATTTAAGCTTTTCTCAGCCGCTGTTTTTCCGGCAGATTCTGTGAAACGGTGTAACGTTGGGTTACTTCTTCGCGGGGACTTCGGACCTTTGGCGGACCAGCGAAGGATCCTTTGGACGCGGGCCACCTTCCTTCACTGCCAGGAGATTGCTATCGAGGTGGGTTTACATCGGAATACTCCTAAGATTAAATAGTCAACATGTATAAACTTCGGTTCGATTAGTATGCGATAGCTCGAATGCATGAATTAGTACATGAATATCTGAAGTTTGGAAGCCTGTTTAGTATACTTTAATTATACATGTGGACTTGGATTTGACTTAGGAGAAAACCTCGTTTTGGATCGTCATTAGCCTACACTACCAGATTTAGCTCTAGGAGCCGTTTTGTGCCGTATCATCGCCGTGGGAGTGCGATAGATACCCATGGTAGTGTAGTTTCCTTTTACGCTCGCGCTGGGGATGCCGCGCTTACTTTTCAAAGCAGAGTCTTGTCGTGTCGGTTGTCGGGCACCGTCGGGGTTTGACGGGGACCCGTGTCTTTGTGTGGTTACAGTTTGTGCCAAGGGGCACGTGGTGTGTTAATTCTTGGACCCTGTGTACTTGACTATGCCTGTGAGAGCTAGATTGAGCTCGACAGAGATACGCTTGCATACTCGGTTGGTTCGCGTCCACGAGTGCCGCTCCGGAGTCTGGGTTAGTGCTTTTGCGTTGGTGTCGCTGCGCCCTCGTTGTGGGTTGCTCTCCGCTAGCTACCCCTGGGGTAGTTGTAGTGTTGCTTCGACAGGCGGGACGGGTGCTTTCACAGTCCCTCGTAAGATTGGGTCAGCTTTTACTTGTTCTACAGAGGGTGGTTTAGAGCAGGATAGTATAGGGGTTGTAGCTGTCGAGTGTTTCTAGTTTCTTTTACCTTTCTTGCTTACCCTGTAGACTTAGTGGGTGGACCGATGTGTTTAGGGCGGTACCCACTGAGGACTACTTGTTTTTATAAGTAGTTCTCACGCCCTCTTTCTTTCACCGTTGTTGCGGGCCTTCGTTGCGCTGCTGCTCCGTCTGAGTCGGACCGCGGGAAGGGCGTGGCGAGCTAGAGCCTACCCTTCGAGTGCAGTGCTAGAGGACTTCCGCTGCAGGTAGTGACAGTTTTTTGTTTGGGACACTTTTGTACATACAGTTGAACTCGCTGGAGCGAGTAGCGTTACCTTGTATCTGTGATTGTATGTATATAAAGTTGTTGTTTTTCCTACCTGTTTGTTTATAGTTATTTCAGCTCTATGCTACTGTTTGTAGCATTGTATGTTTATACAGGTACAGCTACGCTTCGTATACAAAAGAAATTCTTTTGTATACGGCGGATTTGTCGGCGTGCCCGGTGAATATGCAACCCGGGGCGTGACATACACCACTTCCCCCACTACTATAGCCAACCAATAATGTGGGTTGATAAGATATTATAAATAGTAACTTTGAAGTCTGTAAAAAGGGTCTTCCTCTCCCCTGAACGAGAAGACCATCGCATTTTCAATTCTTTTATTTTCTACATTGATCGCTTTTTTAGGAGTAGTCAACATGTAATCCTTTGTATTCCCGCATTTACTGCTTTTCTAGAAGTAGTTCTTAAGTAGATCAACCGAGTCTATATGCCATCAGGCACACTCGTCTTCTGTACTATTCCCGCAAATTACATTTAATATAAGAAAAGCATTCGGCTCTTTAAACCGAACAATTGGTGTGTATTTCTCCCATTCGGTTCCTCTACCGAATCAAGTTTGTGATCAGTCCGTACATTCGGCTTATTTTAGCCGAACCGAATCTTTAGTATAGTTTCTTCGAATTCGGCTGACCCGATCCCTCGTTAGCTGAATCGCTTGATCCAGTCGAAGGGTGCAAACTTCGAGGGTCATTGCTCATAGCCGTTTCGCTTCCCGTCGCGCTTCTCGAGGAAGATCTTTGACGAGGTCAAAGAGGAGAGAATTCGGCTCCCAATATTTTTTGGCACGTCCGGTGAGACCCATTCAGGTTTTCCAAATCTAGTCTTTGTCTTATAGTTGACTATAACGCTATGAACCTCTAAAATAGAGCCATTCCCAGGCCTTCAGGGAATGACCAAGCTAGTAGCGCCGAAAATGCGAATGAGAATCAGGCGGTACTACCTGTTGGAGGCAAGACTAGCGGACAGTCGGCTCGTCAAGAGCCGAGTCTAATTCAAGCACTTGTCGAGATGACCCGAGTCCTACAAACTGTAGATAAAAATATCCATCAAAGTACTGCTCAATTAGATGCCGTGCTGGCTGCCATCACGGCCTACAATGAAAATATTGTTCGAATCAGATAGTTATTTACCCAAAACGAACAGCCTATGGTAGGCTTACAAGGGCCCGTGGATACAGCGATGTTACAGAACCATGTAACACCGACAAACACTCAACCCCAGGGGGCACCTTTCCAGGTGGCTTATAGACTAGCAATACCAAATGCCGGTCAACAACTTGAAGTAGCGTGGGGATTACTTCCTCCGCCACCATTACCAGCATATCAACCCCAAAATGCGAGGGTTAGAGCTTGGGGGCAAGCCCCTAATGCCATGTAGGGCGCGAATCCCGCAATACAAAATTTTGAACTTCCTCGCGAATGGCTCAAGCGCAGGCCCCGGTTCCCGCAATAGGGAACAATAATGAGCTATATGCTAAAATCGAAAAAGTCATTCGGAATACCTTTGGAGTAAGGGCCAGGCCGGTAATACGGCCTGTATTTCGTTCCCCTTATCCCGCAAGTATAGATGCAGAATATTCTTATCCGGTAAACTAAAAAATGCTGAAATTCGATAAATTTTCTGGTGATGAGACCGTAAACACGGTCGAACATGTGGCGTGGTTCACAGCCCAATGCAGGGAGGCCGCTGCAGATTCGTTTTTCAAACTTCAATTATTTAACACATTGTTAACTAAAACGGTGTTTACTTGGTACACTACGTTACCTACCAATTCCGTCCAAAACTGTGACGAATTAGAAAGAAAAATTAATAAACAATTTTATAGATCGGAACCGGAATTGTCGGTGGCTGATTTAGCACAATATCGACAAAAGCCAGGCGAATCGGTTGAAGAATATTTAAACCGATTCAAAACGACTAGAAGTCAATGCTTTGTTAGGTTGCCGGAATCAGAGTTCGCCAAAATGGCGTTAAATGGTTTGAATTTTAAAATAAAAGACCATTTTGAAGATAGGTATTTTTCTAACGTATTTGATCTAGGTGTTCGGGTTGCCCAATATGAGTAATTCCAAGAGAAAAGTGAGGACAATCGATTGCAATAGAGCCGATATAAAATTCAAAGCAAAGGCAAGGAGAAATTCTTGATAGATTGAAGAACAGTCGGATCCAAAACAGTCAAGTCAATTGAGTGAAAGTGAAGAATCGGCTGATAAAGCCGAAGTATATGCGGCTGGTAAAGAGCCACTTTCTTCAAGGAGAAATCCTTAATAGAAGAACATTCAGTTCAAAAAGAGCCGAATCCTTGATAGAAGAACATTCGGTTCAAGAATAGCCGAACCAATCGAATAAAAGTAAAGAATCGGCTGATGAAGCCGAGATATATGCAACTGGGGTGATAAAGTTTTCTTTAAGCCGACCAAGACCAGCGAAACTAAAGTTTAGGTCTCGGCTGTGTCATTGAGCAGTCGATTTGGCACCAATAGTCATCCGAATGTTCATTCGAAAGACTATTGGGGGGGTATTGTTGATGCCAAAAAATTAACATGCCAACCTAACCCACGTATGAGCCAAAGAAATAAGAACACGTAGTACACCAGGAGTCGGCAATAAGGCGCCTGAAAGTCAAGAACGTTTAGGCGGGAACAGTTGAGAAATAGGGCGTAACTTCCATGATCAGTGGGGCGTAACTTCCATGATCATGGCTACACCACTTCCCCTACTACTATAACCAACCAATAATGTGGGCTGATAAGATATTATAAATAGTAACTTTGAAGCATGTAAAAGGGGTCTTTCTCTCCCCTGAACGAGAAGACCTCCGCATTTTTATTTTTTTTATTTTCTACATTTATCACTTTTTTAGGAGTAGTCTACATGTAATCCTTTATATTCCCGCATTTACTGTTTTTCTAGGAGTAGTTCTTAAGTAGATCAACCGAGTCTGTATGCCACCAGGCACACTCGCCCTCTGTACTATTCCCACAAATTACATTCAATATAAGAAAAGTATTCGACTCTTTAAGCTGAACAATTGGTGTGTATTTCTCCCATTCGGTTTCTCTACCGAATCAAGTTTGGATTAGTCCGTACATTCGGCTCATTTCAGCCGAACCGAATCTTTAGTAGAGTTTCTTCGAACTCAGCTGATTTGACCCCTCACTAGACGAATCGCTTGATCCAGTTGAAGGGCGCAAACTTCAAGGATCATTGCTCATAGCCGTTTCGCTTCCCAATGTGTTTCCCAAGAAAGATCTTTGACCGGATCAAAGAGGAGAGAATTCGGCTCCCAACACCCACATTTAAAATGATAAATTTTTAGATATAATTTTTAACTACGTGCAATTAGATTAATTATTTACTATTGTAGTTCTCTCATACTATACATTTAATTATAATTACTGTATTTTTAGTTGCATATATTTTGAACAAAACTATTTTTATAATTAATCTGACCATTCAATTTAATAGTTATCATTTTGTTTTCACCATTTTTTTTTTTTGAGAGAGATAAGTAGCACGCTACCTATTTTGTTTATTTCATTTAGAAATAAACTTAGCCAGAAATATGAATCAACTAGGATTCGAACTTAGAACTTCGGATACTAACCACCAATTCCTTTGCCACATGCTCTAGGGCAATTGTTTTCACCATTTATTTGTTGGGAAAGTATGTAAACTTTTTAACTCTTTTACAAGCACCGGTCTAAAGTTTTAGTTTTGGCAATTCGACTGTGTAAACTTTACCTAATGGTCCAATTAGGGGTCCATTTGCTCGCGAGCCAACTCGTGTTCGGCTCGAAATGAGCTCGAGATCGGCTCGCTCGTTTAGTAAACGAGCCGAACACGAGCTGAATTTTTCAGCTCGTTTAATAAACGAGCCGAACACGAGCTGGGTCAGCTCGCTCGTGTTCGGCTTGATAACAACTCGAATACATATATTTTATATTTATATAATTTATTTAATTTATATTTTTATATATAAATAAATAATTAAATATAATATATATTTTTATTATTTAATTTTTAGCAAAATAAAAATATAAATGCGAGCTTAATTATAAAAAGACTCATTTGTATATAAAGTTTTAACTATTAGATCAAAGTCTAATGGATAAAATTTTATAAATTTATTTGTTTAATATATTTAATTTAATTTTTTTAGGTAAATTTCGTGATCATGAGCCAACAAAAATGAGCCAACACGAGCCGAACACGAGCCCGAATTTTTCGGCTCGATACTTTAATAAATTTCGTGTTTCATTGTTTAATAACGAGCGAACATGAGCCAACCCTACTCGCTCGTGTTCGGCTCGTTTACACCCCTAGGTCCAATAGGTTCCTCTTCTCAATTAAAGTTAGTATTTAGACAAGTCACTTTGCTGAATCACACCAACTAGTACTTAGACAACTGTTTTGATTGCATGTTGTATTGTATACATTGTTTAAAATATAAAAAAGAACCTTTTCTTGTTCTCTTCTAATTTTAATATTAAACTTAAAGATTGAAGAGTAGGTGTAATTTTATATTTCTACTGCCTTATTACATATTAGAATAGAAAAATATAGATTTTTTTTTATATTTTATAAAATTACATACAAGAGGTAAGACCAAATTCAGTATGCAAATTATTAAATTCAATTGAAGAGAGAGAGAGAGAGAGAGAGACATGCTAAACTATTTGTTAAAAAGTTTTGGAGAGTTCAATTGGTAAAATTAAAGTTTAGGCGCACTTTTTCAAAAGAGATTAAGTGCAGGGTTTTCTCTACAATTTTTCTTCTTCTTTTTTTTTTTTAATTTTTTCCGAAGACCTAGGCCTTTATTAAAGTAGAACGTGTGGAGCGATTTGGCAAAATTGGTCCCCGGTAGTGTCAACGCGACTCGAAATCCAACATATAATAAAAATAAAAAATAGTTTCGATTTGAACCCAGAGTTGTGTAAGCCCCATATATAGGCATGTCTCCTGGTATTAAGTACGAACTATAACTAACCACTCCAAAGAAAAATATTAACATAGGTACGTCCTTAGTTGACTCACCATTAATTAATAATAATAATAACGTGATTACCGGATTCATGAATCCCAACCAAAAGTTGAAAAATAACCACAGGTTACCGTATTTCTTAAGTTTGGATCTAGGTTTCATACCCATTATTATATTATTATTACAGTTTCAGTATGCTGAAAATAATTAAAATTTAATTTTTTTTTTTTTTTGATTTTAGAAAAAGAAAAAAAAACTAATGTACAAAGACTCCCAAACTTTAACCATTTTTCAAACATGCATATTAACTTGAGTTTTGACAATTAACATATTATTATTATACCTCCTGAACTTTAACAAAATATTTAGGGTAAATTGCATTGTTACCCCTTGAACTTTTGACTATGTTTCACTTTACCCCTCAAACTCTTAAAATGGATATCTAATCCCCTAAACTCTAAAATTTCGTTCATGTTACTCCTTCCATCAGTTTTTCGTTAAGCTCCGTTAACCGAAAACTGACGGAATGGATAAAACAAATAAAATATTAGAGTTGAGGGTGTTAAATGTTTATTTTAAAAATTTAGGGGTTAAGTGAAACTCGTCAAAAGTTCGAACGTTGATGCAATTTACCCCGTAGAGACTCTTGACTATAAATTATTTTATTATAATATGTTACTTACGGATTGACTACTAATTTTCAAATTAGTGATCTTGAATTTATATATATTTTTTATCCTAAAATAAATTATACCATAATTTATCCTGTATTTTATTGTAATAAAATAAAAGTGAAAAACCGACCGTCCTTAGAGCAAGTGGCAAAAAGCTTGATGGTTGGTATCCGAGACCCTAATTCGAATCCTACCTAGTTGATTCACATTTCCAGCTAAGTTTATTTCTAAATGAAATAAACGAAGCGGGTAACACCTATCTCTCAAAAGAAAAGAAAAAAAAAAGAAGTGAAAGAAATAAATTATAGTGGCTTAAAGATAAAAAAAATAGCAATACTAATTAACTATCTTCGATACTCGAACACTCTACTATCCTGGTGTACTCGCTAATATAGTTGATTTACAATAGGTGTCCTCACTCGGATATAGAAATTTTAATTCTCAGTTAATTTTCTGTACGTAGTACTTGTTTGTCCCTTTTATCTTTAGAAGTATTTACACTTAAAAAAATTTTATACTTCATTTCACCAATTAGAAATTTTTAATATAAAAATATAAAAATAATTTATAGAAAAAATTGGGGTAATTTGTATTGTTACTCACTGAACTTTTGGCGAGTTTCACTTAACGCCCTATACTCCTAAAATAGACATCTAACACCCAAACTCTAATATTTCATTCGTTTTACCCCTCCGATGGGTTTACGGTTTACGGAGCTTAACGGAAAACTGACGGAAGGGGTAACATGAACAAAATATTAGAGTTTAGGAGGTTAAATGTCTATTTTAGAAGTTCAATGGGTAAAGTGAAACTTCGTCAAAAGTTCAAGGAGTAACAATGCAATTTACCCAAATATTTAACATGCATTTCTTTTGGACCCAAAGTTATTTTGATTGTATGCATGTCTTGGACATAATTTTATATAATTTTAAAATATTTTAAAAAATCAAAGTTTTTTCTTATATTATATATGATATATAATTACATGTCATGATTACTTTTTAATTTTAAGATCCAAAAAATTTAAAAAATTAATAAATTATACTATAAAATTCTACTAATTAAAAGAGCGGACATATTACATTACTTCAAATCCCAACACATATTTAATTTTCAAATAAAAAATATACAAAATATTTAGATAAATAAGATCTTTTATTTTTATAGTACAATCCAAAATTGATAGTTTATTGAGTAATTTATTCATTTTATATAATTATATTATATTATTTATAGATTAATTTTTTTTCATTTTTTCATTTTATTTATTTTAGCATCTTTTTTCACTATTGCACCCAATCTCTCGCCCACTATCGTCACCCTCTCCTACGCCTGATGCACTCTTCGTCCCTGACGTCTTCAAATTCTATGGTACTCTCGTCGCTGTCACACTCTGCGGCAATCTGATCTTTACGATCTATGTCATATCCGAACCGAAAACGGCAGAAGTGTGTACGAGATAAGATAAAGAAGTGCCGCGTTGATATTCGAGTGGTGAAGGAGAAAAAAGGAAAGAAACAGTCAATAGTAAAAAGACGAGTCGTACGGGAAAAAAATTAAAGCTCAGAAAATAGAGCAATGCTACCCCTACACCCATTTTGGGTGTAGGATATACACCCCCGCCCATCTAAAGGTGGGGTTTTCCTTACTAATCAACCCCCACTCTTAGATTAGGATTAGTATTTTTCCGGAAAATATGAGAGGGAGAGAAAAAAAAATAAAAAAAATATAATTAGTTTAGCAAAATTTATAATGTATCTATAAAATTTAAAAAGGCTTTTTTGCATAAAAAATTCACTTATTTGGGACTTTTGCAAAACCGGGCCACCTTTTTCGTTTTTGCATTCGGGTCGATTTTCAAAGAACCGACCAAAATACCATTATTACTTTTTCTCTCTCCTTTTTTTCTCTCGTTCTTTTTTTTTCTCTCTAAAGAACGCAGCGATGGCGGAGGCAGAAACAACCCGCCTCACCTCCGCCCGCACGCCTCGCCCGTGCAACCCCCGCCTCCTCGCCTCCGACTCGCTGAAGCCGCGCCGCCACCGTTCTTCTTCACTAGGGCACGGCGACGTCTAGCTCTTCTCCTCCACCGCGTGTCGAACGTCGAGACGTCGTCGGAGACGGTGGGGAGATCGCCCCGACGACATCGCGGTGGTTGCGATAGAAAGCAAGAAAGATGTGGTGACAAAAAAAAATTATAAAAATGGACGGTGTATAATAAAAAATAAAAATTAAAATTAATTTTTCTACGTAAAATATCAAAAAATATAGAAGAAGAAAGAAGAAGATGAAAATTGCACTCTTAAAATAAGATTACACAGTTTTTAAAAAATATTACCTTGTTTTAATGAAAATTACACTATTTGATATATAAATTGCACTCTTTTGAAATAGATTTTACACTTTTTAGACTAAGATTGCACCATTTAGAAAAATTTTGCACTATTTTTTTCTTCTCTTTCTCTTCTTCTTCTTCTTCTTCTTCCTCTGTCCATCCCCTCCCCTTGCTTCCCGGGTTAGCGACGAGATCATGACGCGCCTCCGTGAGTCGGCGCGGCGGGGAGAACACCTCGCGCTTGAGCGCCGATCCGATCCGGAGCGATCCGGCTCGCCGGATAGGGCGACTCCGCCGCGGCGATGAGGTGCCTCGCCGGGATCGGGGCGGGGGTCGCGGCGGGGAGGGGAGATGGTGCGGCGCGGCGCGGCGCGGTGGGCGCCGCCTCGAGGTACTCGCCGTCGCCCGGGACACCGAACACGCCCTCGAGAAAGAAAAAAAAAGAGAAAAGAAGAAAAAGAGAAAGAAAAAAGGTGTAAAATCTAAATGGTGCAAATTTTTCTACGGAAGAAAAAGAAAAAAAAAAAAAGAAGGAAAAAAATAGATCGTAAATTTTTTCTAAATGGTGCAATTTTGACATAGAAAATATAAAATCTAGTTTAAAAGAGTGCAATTTCTATATGAAATAGTGTAATTTTCGTTGAAACGGTGCAAAAAATTTTTAAAACAAGGTGCAATTTTTTTTTAAAAGTGCTTCTTCTTCTTCGTCGTCTTCTTGCCGAGACGTCATTAATAGGGTGTGGCTCCTTCGCTCGGTCCTCTTCTTCCTCGTCCCCGGCGGGGCCGGTCCGCGTCGCGCGCCTCGGGTCGAGCTTGGCACCCGCACTCGCGACGAGACCACTGCCTCGATGGCGTCGCGCGAGGGCGGCGGTAAGGCCAAGCTCGACCCCGCGGCGCACGGCTGCCGTCCGCCGCGAGTGCTCGTCGTCGCCCGGGACGACGACAACGCTCGAGAAAGAAAAAAAAAGAAGAGAAAAGAAGAAGAAGAGGAAAAGGGTAAGAAGAAGAAATTGTGCAATTTCTCCTTCTCATCCTCATCCTCTTTTTTTTTCTTTTTTTTTTCTTTTTTTTTTACACCATTACATCATTATACTTTTTTGTTTACACCATTACATCATTACTTTTTTTTTTTACACCATTACACCATTACACCTTTTTTTACGCCATTATACCATAACAATAAAAATCTCCTAAAATCATTACACCGATGCTGAGGACGTCGTCGTCGGCGTCGGAGAGGACGGAGGCGGGGGCGGAGACGTAGAGGCAGGGGGGTCGGTGGGGCGGCTGGGGGGTCGGTGGGGAACACCATTTTTTATTATCTTCTTCTTCCTCTTTTCATCCGTTTATTTCATTTTTTTCTTTCTCCTTCTTCTCCACGCTTTATTTTTTTTTCTTCCTCCTTCCACCTTGAGGAGCTCTGGAGCCGCCTCGTGCGTTGAGAACCGCGAGCTCGCCGCACGGTTTAGTGGCGCCGCCCATCTCTCCACGCTCCTCCCCTGCGACTCCGACTGTCTCCGGGCCGAGTCCGCATCCTCTGTCTTCGTCTCGCGTTCGCGTGCGGGTGGAGAAGGAGGAGGAATAAGGAGGCGCGGTGGAGCTTGTCGTCGAGTAAAGGAGGCGGCGGAGCAGGTCTAACCGCGGCGGTGGAGGGCCTGGGCGAGGACGCAGTAAAAAGAAGGGTCGGGAGAGAGGCTGAGGCGGAGGAGGCGGGCTCGTCGCCGGCGCTGTCTCCGGAGCGGACGAGGCAAGAGCGACATCGCCGGAGTGGGAGGAGGTGGCGTTTCGCCTCGCCACTCTGCAGGAAGAAAAAGAAAAAAAAAGAACGAGAAAAAAAAAGAGAAAAGAGAAAAAGGCATAAGAGTATTTTGGTCAGTTTGCTGAAAAAGTGGATCGAATCTGCAAAAACGAAAAAGGTGGCCCGATTTTACAAAATCCCAAAATAAGTGAATTTTTTATGTAAAAAAGCCATTTAAAAAAGACGATTTATTTTATTTTTTATAAAAAAAATAAAAATAAATGAGTTTTTTTGTTTTTTTGGTTTATATATAACAAACGGTCCTTTTAGACTTTATTATTCAGATTTAATGACACTCCGTACGGTTGCAGGCAAAAGTCAAAGAGACCAAAGGGGACTTGACCTCTGCATGCCCTACTTCTACCCGCCCTAGCACCGCCGCTAGCTCCGAGTTTCTAAACCTTTTCTCATGTTTTCACACGAACCGTGACGTCTGCTTCAAAAGAAACGAAAACTAAGCAAAGCAGAGAAATTCTTTATCTTTCTCTTTATTACAAGGAGCTAGATATAGATATATATATCGAAGAAGAAGCCCGCCTTCAGAGAAGAGAGAGAGAGAGAGAGGACTGACTGAGTGGACGAAGGATCAGACCGAGGATACATCGAAGGCAGGGCGGCCCCGCAGGGTGGACTCACCATTCACGTGATGAGAGAGCCGGAAGCCGCGCCCGCGGGGAACGACAGCCGATGCATGCAGCGGACGAAATACATATATATATATATATATATATTCATAATAGAATAAAAAGACCTCCAGCTTAATTCCCCATCTTGCTCGCCACACAACGAGACTTCTCTCCCCTCTTATTTATTTATTTTTTCATTTTATTTTATTTAGTTTTTGATCAGTTTTACGGACGGAGGAAGAGGAGCTGAGAGTGACGGAGGGGCGAGGGCTCACCTCCCCACGCATGCCTTTTGGCTCGGACGCGACAAACCAATTAATTAAACCCCCCCCCCCTCCCTACCCTCCACTGTGTGTCGTCTACGTACACATCTCCACCACGGGATACGAGCCTAGCCAGCTACTAGTGAATCAATAATAATAATAATAATAAAGGATTAATTAATAACAGTACTATTTCATTCAATAAAAAAGAAAAAATAGCTAGATTTCTATTTAAAAGAAAAAAAAAAAAAATCTTGTGCATTTAAGAAAAAGCCTTTCACTCTTCTAACAAGACACTCGGCACTTCCGCGAGCTAATAGTACAACGTAAATAGAGCTTTATGTTTTAATGTTTTTTTTTTTTTTTTTTTCCACTAGTGAAAACTGATAAGCTATGACCTCTTGTATTATCCTGCTTATGTTTTTATTTTTTTAAAAAAATTCTATATTAAAAAATAGGTTAATTTGTATAAAAAATTTACTTATTTTGAACTTTTGTAAAATCGGTCCCTCTTTTTCGTTTTTACAGATTCGATCCGTTTTTTCAGCAAACTGATCGAAATATTCTTATATCTTTTTCTCTTTTCTTTTTTTTTTGCTCGCTTATTCTTTTTTCTTTCACTTCCCGAGAACGGCAAAGACAGGCTGAGGCCTTACCCGCACACTCTTACCTCCGACCCGCCGAGGCGTCTTTGCGACTTTTTTTTTTTTTTTTTTTTTTTTTTTTTTGTCCCTCTCCGATTCTCCTCCACCGTCTCTCGACGACGACGCCTCTCTTTCCCCCGTCCTTCTCGTCCTCTCCCTCTCCCTCCTCCTCTCGTCGTCTCTCGACGACAACGCATCTTCGCCGACGCCGACGCCAACATCATGAAGGTTACTCACGGGGTTGCGTGACTTGAGCTTGAGGGTTCTTGCGGCGTAATCGTCGCCGCCAAACAGCGAAGGATGAGGAAAGGGATGACAAAAAAAATTATAGAAGAAGCAAGAAAAAAAATAAAAATAAAAAATTATAGAGAAAGAATGATGAAAATAAAGTTGCATCGTTAACTGCAAAAAAAATTATAAGTTGCAATACTTAAGATGTAAAGTTTAAGATAAAAATTACACTCTTTGAGAGATATTTACACTATTTTTTTCATATTGCACTCTTTTAGATACAAAGAGCATTCATTAAGATAAAAATTACACTCTTTAAACAAAAATTACACTATATATATATATATATATGTAGAGCTACTATGCTTTTAGAAGTATAGAGAATTTAGTGCTTTCAATTTTTTGACAATGGATTAAAAATTGTGTAGTTGAGATGATTACGGTCCATTCTAGAGTTGACCAGTAGGGTTGAGTGGTCCCACATGATAATTAAAAGTATTAATCCAAATATTAAAAATAATTGAAGGACTAAAAGACGGAAGTAATAGATTCTTCTTTATAATTCCGATAGTATAGTATAGTAGCTCCACACACACACACACACACACACACACACTCTCTCTCTCTCTCTCTCTCTCTATATATATATATATATATATATATATATATATATATATATATATATATATATGTGAGTAGGGCTATTATTATCTATTATGAGTAGTAGGCCTCTACTCATAAGTTGTTTTCGATGATAGAGCTTAGAATCGGCGATCCACTCGTTAAATATGATCTAGACTATTTAAAACTTCTAGAAAATAAATTTCGTAATTTTTCAAAATCATAATAAAGTCCATCAAATGGGCATAATATGAACGGCAATGAAATCGAACGATGTCCTAAAAATAGATGATTGGATCCTTCAATTTAAGATCGGAGTTATTGATCTTTATCTAGGTAGTGAATAGAATTTTCTATCAAAAATTCAACCTATTTCAATTCTTTTACACCGTTAAACTACCAAGTATCCCATATCGGCTGTTAAAAATTGTCAATTTTGTGAGCTTTTGATAGTAAGGTAAATGATTTTGAAAAATTACGAAATTTATTTTTTAGAAGTTTTAAATAGTCTAGATCATATTTAACGGATTGGATCGTCGATTCGGAAGCTTTATCATCGAAAACAACTTATGAGTAGTAGGGCTCTACTCATAATAGTATAATGCGGATCCTATATATATATATATATATATATATATATAGAGAGTAGGGCTACTATACTAATATAAATACGATAGACCTAGTACTAATAAGTTGTTTTCGATGATAGAGCTACCGAATCGACGATCCACACTGTTAAACGTTATTTACAGCATTTAAAACTTCTAGAAATCAAATTTTATAATTTCTCGACATCATTTATCTTACGATCAAGAGGTCACAAATTTGACAATTTTTAACGGTAGGTATGTGATACTTGCTAGTTTAACGGTGTAAAAGAAATCAAAATTTGTTGAATTTTTGATAGAAAATTCTATTCAAGACATAGATAAAGATCAATAACTCCGATCTTGAATTGAAGGATCCGATCATCCTTTTTTAGGACGTCGTTCAATTTTGACCGTTCATTTTATACCTACTTGATGGACTTTATTATGATTTGAAAATTTACGAAATTTATTTTCTAGAAGTTTTAAATATTCTAGATCATATTTAACGGAGTGGATCGTCGATTCGGAAGCTCTATCATCGAAAACAACTTATGAGTACGAGGCTCCAATACTCATAATAGTATATATATATATATATATATATATATATATATATATATATATATATATATATATATATATATATATATATATATATATATATATATATATATATATCCGATCATCTTTTTTTGGATATCGTTCGATTTTGATCATTCATTTTATGCTCGCTTGATGGTCTTTATTATGATTTCGAAAATTTACGAAATTTATTTTCTAGAAGTTTCAAATACTCTAGATCATATTTAACAGAGTGGATCGTCGATTAGAAAGCTACATCATCGAAAACAACTTATGAGTAGTAGGACTCCAATACTCATAATAGTATAGTAGCCATGGCCTATATATATATGGTTTTGATGGTTTAAATGGTTTAGATCATATTTAACTGATCGTCGATTTGGAAGTTATCATCGTAACAATTTCGATAGTAAAATCTTCGTTCTTATCGAGAGTATTACAACAATCCTCTCTCTATATATATATATATATAAGGAAAAAAGCTTAATGGGAGAATTATTTATTATACACTGAGTGCAAAAACTATACAAAGATAGGGGATAAATTGAAAAATCATGTAAAAGTTTGGATTAGCAGGTATAAAGTAGGGGATCAAAAGCAAAAGGTGCGTGGTGATCAAAAGTGTGGAGACCCCTCGATAATATCCTGGTTTCTCATTGGGGCCCAAGACTTTGTAATTTATTCATTGCATTCTTAATTGCTTGGTCTGGAAAAATATTGATTACATTATTGTAAATTCTATTCGTTAAGAAATTTATGACATTTTCAGCTAAAAAGTAATTATCAATGGGAGCAGCTTCACTAATTAATTTACTAAAATATTTGTTTAGTTAATTAAAATGATTCGAATAAAAATAATTAAATTAAAATGGCATCAATTGAAAAAAAAAAAACGAAAAGCATATATCAAAATAGTGTACAGTTCAAGAAAATCTTCCCCGCATATAGGTTGTTTTTTTTAATGAAATAAAAAAAAAAAACCTATGGAAAATCTTTATCAAATTTTTTTCTCAAATATAATTTTGACATAAATTTATCAGGTTATTTGTGACTAAATGATGGACTATTTTGTATGGCATGATAGAGTTAATTTTGAATGTACATTCTATATGTATGTGTAACTATTAAGTAGGCTTGTTGAAGCGAAAAGTTACTATTCCAAAAGTTTTAATTATAGGATCATTCTAAGATAATTAAGTAGGTTTTGAATTTTTCCTGAATTTTTTTTATCCCTCTCATCCTAACCCACCATTAAAACTGATAGATGATTAAAAAATTATGAGCACAATAATTACTGTACTCTTAATAGCAAAATAATTTTAATATATATATATATATATATATATATATATATATATATATATATATATATATATATATATATATATATATATATATATATATATATATATAGAGGTGGTGGAATACGCTAATAGCAGCAAATGAGTATGTGTAGGTTATTAAGTTCTAAGCGGTGGATTAAAAGATGTGCGGTTAGGATGATGTGGGTCTACAGGGTTGAGTGGGTGATTGGTTGAATAGTATAATCTAACGGGTAAAAATAATCAAAGGGGTTAATCCAACGACGAGAAAACTTGATAAGCGTCGAGTCTTGGTCTTATCGATAAGCATACCAAAGGACTCTCTCTCTCTTTATATATATATAAAATTATTATCTTATCGGAAGTATAGAGGATCGATATTTTTGATTTTTTAGTTTTTAAATCAGTCTTTTAATTATTTCTAATATTATTATTTTGTGGGAATAGCTTAATTTTAAAGAGTACTATTTTCAAACTTAGAGAATATCGTAATTATTCAAATCGTATAATTTTTAATCTAAAATCAAAAAATTAAAAGTATCAAATTTATTAGTTTCCGATAGCATAATAGTTATCTGTATATATATATATATATATATATATATATATATATATATATATATATATATATATATATATTATAAAAAGGAAGAAGAAAAGAAATAGAAGACAATAAAAAAAGAAGGGAGAGTGGAATATCCAGCATAAAGAAATTAGAAACAAAAAGGGAAGAAGAAAAAGGTGAGACTTCGGTGCCAAGAATGCATAATGAGTAGGCCTCCTGCCCTGAAGGCACAGCCCATGCCTAATAAATTCCCCAGAGCACTCCTTTGCCAGTTGCCCCCCCACACCCTCCATCTCCCCTCTCTCCCCTTTGGCCTTTCCCTTCTTCTGTGATAAAGACCCCTCCCTGCCCTCATTCCCTCCTTCCCAGCTTTTCTCTTCTTCTTTTAATTAATAATAATAATAACTACCCCATCTTCATCTTCTACATAAGTATATATATATATATATATACATATATACATTCTCTTCTTGTGAAACATATATATCCACACACACACACACACACACACACTCATGGAGGTATATTTATTTTATTTATATATCTGTGATGGATTGGCTTAATCAATCAATCAATCAATTAATATTGGGCGCTGATCGATTAAGAAGTTTTTAAGTAAGTAAATCAGGTATTAATTAATGAATTTTGTTAAAAATAAATGTGGGTTAATTTAGGAGACGACGACGATGAGGAAGCGGCAGGTGAGCAGCAGCAGCAACAACACCACCAACAACATTCCGGCGTTTGGGGAGTGGGACGACTGCGACGACCTGCCGATCACGCAGTACTTCGAGTCGGCGGCGCAGGCCGGGCTGCTGCGCGGCCGCTCCTTTCAAGAACCCCCCGCCGGCCACGCCTTCAATCGCTCCGCCGAGCCCGTCTGCCCCGCTTACCGCCACCACCGCCAACACCGCCGCCGCTGCCGCCCCAACGACGACCACCCCAGGAAGGTACCATTGCACAAAACCCTGCCCATGAAAGTTAAAAGAGAGAGATAGAGATATATATAATTAATTATAATAATAATAGTAATAGTTGAGTTTGGAATAATAATAATTGCAGCAGGTGAGGAGGAGTGGGGTGGTGGAGAGGGAGTATGTTGAGTGTGGGATGAAGGAGCAGCAGAGGAAGCAGCAGCTGCAGGGGAGGGTGGTGGTGGCTCAGAACATTGTTGTTGCTGCCGGCCCCAGCCCGAGAAAGCCTCCTAGGGCGCCCAAGGCTGTGGATGAGGACCTCTACAAGATTCCCCCCGAGTTCCTCTATGAGAAACCCCGAAGGGTAATTTTCTTATTTTACGATAAGATAAAAACATTTTAATAAACCATCTTTGTTATGTACGTATCTCTACACAGTGAGTGCTTTTATTTCTGACAGTTTACTTTCTTAATTATATCCTCTCTTTTCAAATAATAAGCTCTTTTAAAAAAATAAAAAGAAAACAAGTGGTATCTTCTAATAAAAGTTCAAATTTTAAGATTTGAAGAGTGGATTCTGAACCTACCAACTCAGAACATCTGTTCTGCTGCTACCACATTAAATAATATAAAAATACCTAATTGTTGTTTTTTCAAAACTTTTAAAGGTATTATGGGGTTGTGTTTTAATTAATATTGTATATTGTATATGAGACAATTGTAAGAGAAAAAATGTTATAGATAATTAATTGTACTTCCATTATATCAAATGCGATCGAATTTTTTGAAATTTTTTTTTATCATTATTTACCACTTGAGTCGCCGAGACTTTTATTTTTTTATTTTTTCTTGTTTGTTTTTTTGGTATGTGCATTATTATTATATAATTAAGACCTACATATATGTGATATACTAATAAAATGATCTGCAGAAGAAGCTGCTGAGGAACCTGTGGAGTGGGTGCCTTGGACTCAACTGCGTTGCATGAAAATGTGGAGGGTGCTACAGGAGGAAAAAGAGAAACAGAAAAGAATAGGAGAATGTAGCACAAATTAGGGGGGGGCTTCTTCACTTGCTGTTTCTTCACATTCTAGACCTTGGTTTTTTTCTGTATTTTGTCTCTTTTTCTTCATCTGATCAAATAGGGAGGGGGATGTGATGTTTCGTAGGGAAAACAGTGTTAGAGAGTCGGTGACCAAGGAGGAGAAGAGGGAGTGTAAAAAATGTGTGTGACTTGTGTTTACTACTTACTCTACTTACTCTATGTTGTTGTACTGAGTTTTTCTGGCTTGTATAATACAGTGGTGCTGTGTAGGAAAAAT